>CM065433.1:30127500-32527500 GCA_033030585.1 Hippophae rhamnoides
AGTGTCACAATCAACCAGCTCTTGCTCAGACAATGACACAAGCTTATTTGTCTTAATATAGTTAATACCCTCCACTGCTGCAATGGTTGAGAATGCCCAACAACTACCTGTAGTATATCATTATTTAGACCATTCACTTAAGTTAGAACCGTAAAAGCAAATACAAAGTCTTTCAAGCAAAAGGCTTATGAAGTTTTCTAAACCAAAAGTTAGCTTGTTAACATAACACGTCTCAAAACATTTAATTCTACATCATATATTACTATTATTAGCTTAAATTAAAATTTGAAAGTTTGCTTACCACATTTGCCTTGATCCTTTACAGCATTGACAGCACCTTTCTTTCTCCAATCAACTGATGTAGGAACCCTCTCAACTTTCTCATACATGAAGCTTCCATTAGATTGTGGCAACCCTTTAAACATCCTGTGATGCTTAATCTTTGAGCCAGCATAAGTGCTTTGGAACTCATGGTTAGTCATGTCTGCAAACTTGTTCAACTTCAACTTGTAAGGCTTATCCTGCTTGTTAGTGTTGTGAACATGTAGAACATTTTGCTTGAACACGTTGAAGCGCTTGTGCTTCTCATCAAGGTTACGGGATACAGTGTGATGGCTTCTCCACCTCTCATACAAATTCCACAAGCTATCTTCAGTCTCCAACTCTTTCTCATGGAAATCAAAACACTCTCCAATCCCAAGAACGAAAGCAAGTGAAAGAACAACCAATATAAACTTCTTCATTTCCATTTTGTTTGAATTGAACAAAAGATGAGAAATGTGGATTGTCTTAGTGATGTCTTATATAGACAATTGTAAATAGAAAAATGACAAATATGGAAAGGAAGGTTGGATAAGAAAACAAGAAAAAACTAAATGGGAAGTTAGAGGTTTCTTAAGGACATTAACAATATGTAATAATGGAGTAAAATCACATATTAAAAACTTTGAGAATTTTGGGGATTGAGATAAGTGGTTCGGTTTCTTATACAAGCAAGGGTGATAAATGTTAATTAATTGGTCATCTTTTCATTATTTCATACATTACACTGAAAACTTAAATAAAAGAAGGTTAAAAGGATAAAAAGTTCAGTTAGGAACGTAAGGTATATGGGCATTAAGGGTGAGCTTTTTGCATATCCAAAATTCTTGCATACATGATACAATATGAGTATTGATACGTCGTAAAAGATTCAAGGTTAACCATTTATTTTTAAATAAAAGAAAAAAATTATTAAACTTGAAATGATATTAATTAACAACTGAGGTTAATATAAGATATATAATATATTGTATTTAAGAATTTTTTACACAAAAAAAGTTCTAAAAGGATCACATGTATATATATTGAAAAATTATAAATATTATTGATAATCAAGATTTATGAGAAAATAAAAATAAATAAAATAATATATAATTTGATAATGAAGATCGATTAATTTTATGTATGTCTTCGAACCTATCGTAAATCTTTCGTTTTTTCAACAAAAAGATACATTAACTTAACAACCACTCTTTTTTTTATTCTAGCTGTATTATTTGTTGCATATAAGTTTGATTAATAATTAATATATATATATATATATTTCGTTGGTGAACTTCACAGTAAGCGACGTATTGAATTTAATTGACAGCTTGTTAAACTTTATAAGAGTAATACTCTATTCTTAATGCTAGGAAGTAATGATTTTTGGTGGGCTCATATGAATTAAAAAATAAAGAAAATTATATATGTATAGATATACATGTTATAATATAGTTGGTTTTTTATTAATAAATAGTTTTATAATTATTTTAAAATATATCTCATTAATTTGAATTTAAATTTATCAGATAAGTTACTTACTATACAACAAGTTAATAACTAAGAGAAAAATCTTATAAGATTTATGCTGCTTTCTATTGTTTAATTTTCCTGGTATATTGGCAAAATTTTCATTATGTTGCTAATTATAAAGAACTTTAGCCTAGTTGAGCTAAAATATATATATGTAATTTTTTTTATAATGATAATTATATAATTTCATTCCAATTCCTTTGACTTCAAATATGTTTTATTTCATATATTTATGTTTTAATCTTATTATTATTAAAATTTGACATTATAATAATAAATGATTAATTTTTTGTTTTAATTTTTTTAATATTTTTCCATTACAATTGAAAAAAAGCGAAAAAAGAACATAATTGGTTTATTAGAGGAATCGAATTTGTTTCATAGTTAATCAATGGCTTTAAATTGGTGATTTAATGCTTTTAATATTCTCAAAATGACTCATTGACTTGTAGATGAAGCAAATAAAATCCATAAAGCAAACACACCAATAATATCATTTATTTTTTATTATAGAAAAATATAATTTTATTTACATTAATAATAACATCTAAATTGAAATATTAAAAATATATTATTCTTTCATTTTTTTTAACTTCCATTTAAATTTAATTTTTTTTAAATTTTAATTATTAGTAATTAGTCCTTAACATTTGACTTGAGTGGTCTAAGGGAAGTCTGTTGCTTGTAGAACTACAATAGCGTAGTGTGTTGGGTACTGTTCGCTTCTGCCTATGAGAAACTGTTTGGTTAGAATGGGTTACTGAAATTGGTATCAAGATTTTGACCTTTTTTTTTTTTTTTGTCCATTAATTAATTCATTTTCTTTTCCTTATTAAATTATGGGTATAAAGAACTATTAATAGTTATATCATATATGCTGTAAAAAGAACAGACGTGGAAGGCTTCACCAGAATTGACTCTCGGGACAGAGAAAGGGAGAGAGGGGAGGGAATAATTTAGGGGTCGCGCGGGTACTTTATTGAACCCTTAATTGTTTGAATATAACGGCCGACGTTCTCAAAACAATTGCTATGATATTTTTAGATACATTCTTTAGATATCTAGATTTTTAATGTAAGATATTTCTTTAATTAAGTTTAAATTTATATATCATTTAAAAAAAATATGAATTAAAAAAAAAATATTTCTCCTGTTACCCTACCAAAGTCGGACATCCATGTCCACTATCCTCTTTTTCATGATTCATTCGCCGGAACCACGCCAAAGCAACCAACCACCCACCACGCAAGCACCACCACAAAAGCCCCAAAACTACCACATTTTCAAACCAGACTGTCACCATTTCAAGTATATATCGTTTGAATCATTTTCTCGTTGTAGTTTAATGATTAAGGCTAAGTGATGTAAT
The DNA here is from genome assembly GCA_033030585.1 of Hippophae rhamnoides. Taxonomy (NCBI): domain Eukaryota; kingdom Viridiplantae; phylum Streptophyta; class Magnoliopsida; order Rosales; family Elaeagnaceae; genus Hippophae; species Hippophae rhamnoides. The sequence continues at coordinate 30,130,706 of CM065433.1, forward strand.
GAAATTTTATCATGCTATAAAATTTTAATTATTTATGAGATGTCTATTATTAATATGGATTAAGGTTATAGAATATATAGTATAAATTTAGGGGTTTTGGATTGTAAAAATCACGAGAGAAAAGAAGATGAGACTATTCATGTTCGATAGAGGGTAATAAACATTCCTATTATGTTCGGATGGGGTACCGAATATACTTGGATGGTTTGGGTGGCCCTACAAAACGTTTTTTTTGTTGGTTTTGATGATGGATACCGAACATAGTTGTTAGGTTCGGTTAGGGGTACCGAATATATTTGTTAGGTTCGATTAGGGGTACCGAACCTTCTTAAGATTTTTTTAATCAATTGATAAATGCAAGTAAGAGATAAATTATAATCATTTTGATTCGTACACTATGATTCAATGACAACTAGTTTTGCTATTTAATTATAGTATACAATTCAAATGAAGACAAGCAATGAAGTTTTTTTTTTACCATACATATATGTTTATTGTGGTTTTAGATTCATTGTTTGAAATATCTATTTAATTGAGTTGTTCTTACTTTAGGTATGATTAACCAACTACAAATTTTTTCTCATAGAAGAAGAAGAAATGAAGAAGTGTATCAAGCTAAAAGACTTGTTTATAAAAAGAGAAAACCAAGACAAATAAGGGAGCCTTCAAATGTGTCTATAGAAATGTCAGGTGCTCATTCTGATATTAATGTGGAGATGGAATATGAAGAGGTGATATGACTTAATGTATGTTTAGACTAACAACTAGAGAGTCGTCCTCATTTTCTATTGTTTCACCAAACTTATATGTGCTAAAGAGTTTCGAAATTCACATAGCAAAAAAATATGGGTAAAGGATATAAGTATGATTAAATTTTTTAAGATTAATTGTCAAAAATATGAGAAGTGTTGAGACCTGGAGGACAAAGTGGGTGAGATCTCAACATTCTTAAAGTCAATAGTTTGTCCACCACATACATGAGTCTAAGCTTGCACCATTGTGTTATACCACTTATAAACATGTAGACAAGGTTTTGGTGTTAGCATTTGTCGAGAGATGGCATCCTAACATTAACACATTTCATATACCTTTTGGTGAGTTTACAATTACCTTACATGATGTACACGAATTGTTAGAACTTCAAATTACTGAGAATGCTTGCACTGGAGTTATACTAAGTAGAAGTCATGCTATTTCACTTCTAGGGAAGAGCTTGTGTGCTAGTATAGACATGGAAAAAATCAACTGAGTATAAAAGGCTTGTATGTGAAATTAAGCTAGCTAAGAAGTTTGTAAATGGATGTGGGTGAGAGACATACTAATCATGCTATTAGGGAAATTTTGTTACACTTATTAGGATGTACATTGTTTGTTGACAAATTGGTAACTATGTACCAGTTTCATATTTGAAATTATTGGTGGATTTAGATAAGGTATAACAATATGTATGAGATGTAGCAGCATTAACTTCTTTGTATCAGCAATTAGGAATAGCTAGTTAGTATGATGCGAAACAAATTTTTGGATATCTAACATTGTTAAAAGCATAGATTTATGAGCATTTTTATACATGTGTCATATTTCATAACCCAAAGTACATGAACTAGATTCCACGAGTGCGACATTGGGGGGTTGTGCACACATTCTCAATTTTAATATAGTTATGGTTTATAGTAAGACACTAGCATTCATTTATCATTTTTAGGTCATTTGGGATCCTTATGACCTCGAGTTTCCAAAGATAACATTTTTTCATTGATGCATTTTCTTTCTACAAGTGATAGAGCCCTATATAGTCATCAAGTTTTGTGATAGTTTTGACATATTTGAACTATTTCAAATCAAATACAATTGTCAGATGTGTCATTGTATTACTTGAAGATGCTTGCAATGAATTGTAAACTTCAATTTGATTTTCATAAGATATACTCCAACTATTTGCACATACTTTAAGAAATGTATGCCAAGTTGAGTGTATAGGTGGCATTGGAGGTCCTGATAACAAATCTACCTGCATTATTAAGGAGTTAATAAATCAATATATTAATAATAATTATACAATTCAAATATAAATAATGAAATTGTAATAGGTTTGTTTTACATGTACAAAATTATTTTCATCGATTAAACAAATAACATATATCTTATGCTTAGTAGGTGCCTCAGACCAAAAGGGAGAGAAGTCTGTGATCTGTGAAAATTGAATCTGATAACCACTACGTTGTATGTAAAAGTAGCGATATATCTCATGTCTAGTAATACCATATATTTGTCAGAACCACAACTACCATCAAAATGAAACAGTTTATGAACAAGCTCCATTGTCACTTTAGGAATATCATATAAAAAGTGTAATCTTCTTGATGATTTTGTAACTCACTAAGCATATCAACCATAACTTGGGACCACACTTCCTCCCCCAATCCAAGTTCAACAACAATAGCTATAAACCAATAATTACCATCACCTAATACATCATTAAAACGCCTTACATATGATTTAAATCTAATAGAAATTTGACTTAAGTATATTGAAGATTCTACTTATAGTTTTGATTGAGCTATTTTGTCAGTAACATTCATTTTCTTTAGAATTATGCCCCATTTGAAGAAATAATTACTTCATAATCAGGCATAGATGTATCAGGTGCCTTCTCAGCTAATGTATACTCGAAACATGAAGGATCTCTCCTTACTTCACAAAGTGGCTCATCCAAATAAGTTGTACTTGAATCTACCAAGATAGTTAATGCCATGTGCATCTCGATTTTCACATGCCTATCACTATTGAAAGCATTTCATAAACTTCTCAACCAAACAGGTGCAATCCAATTCTAGATCATTATTTTGTAATGTGGATGCAAAACTAAGTTTCCTCCAATGGACATGAAGTGAAGACAACTCAATAGGATGACTTAATCATTTGTATTGATCAATGGCATGCATACATGGTAGTCCATGAGTTTGAACCTTTGCATAACACAATTGGTAAATTCAAATGATATTTGACCTGCTCTCTTATATTCTTTCAAAATAAGCTCTAGTGTAGTTTATGAAACAAATAATCTCAACTCCTTAAATAAGGAATGTGGCTTAAAATGAAGTTGGATTTTAGTAAAACTCATTTAAAATGAAAATTTAATATGTGTATATTCGAGCTTTAATAACTAGTGAATGTTATTCCAACTTGACACCAAATTACATGGTGATGTCTTCAATTGTCGTTTCAACACCGCATGTGCACTTTCAACTTGATTTATTGTATTTCCTAAATGTATTTGTAAATTTGTCCAAGATGAAATAATTTTTTCCTTGTATGGATTCATCCATATATTGTTCACATAATCAATTGCTTCTTGACATTCAAAGAAGTTGCCCTCAAGATAATAAATGTTCAAATTATATTCATCAGTAGACTTGGATAATACAACATTACAACACACACTTTTAAATTTTTCCATCTTTCCTTATCTTTTAATAATTTCTTTGTATATACTAGTATATTTTTAGAAATATGTCATCTACAAAAATGGTGAGCAAATGTCAAAAATACTTCTATGATTGTATTTATAAGAGTTTTCTCTCTATCAGTTATAATGACAATAGGCATAACATTTTCATTCATCAAAGATTTTAGAGTGGCAATCAACAACTAGTGTTCTATATCCCACAAATAACATATATATATATATATATATATATATAAAGCCAAATGGTTTATGAGAAAAATTGGGCCTTAAGCATTGGGCCAATATTTAACAAATCTCCACCTTGGCTCAAAACATAAAATAAGTTCTTCAAATATGGAATTCCTTGGATTACTAAATAACCGTCATCCAAAGCCCCGAAGAGTGATCATCTTTTGCAAACACCAATCAAGTCCAAGCAATATTTGAAATTATTAAATGGAAGTGGTTTGATTAACATATCAATTGGATTTTTTGTAGTGACTATCTTATTGACAACAATAGTACCTTAAGAGATAATGTCACGAACGAAGTGATATATGACATCAATATGTTTGGTTCTTTCATGATACATAGTATTCTTGGTCAAGTGTATTGTATTCTGACTATCATAAAATACAACATAAGTATTCTATTGTAAAACTCAATCAAAAACCAAACCTCTAAGCTAAATGACTTCTTTCACTACTTCTGCTGCTGCCATATATTCTACCTCTTTCGTTGACAAATAAACTGTAGACTGTAAAGTAGCCTTCCAACTAATGACACAATGAGAAAGAGTGAAGACATAACTTATTATAGATCTTCTTCCATCCAAATCACCAGCATAATCGAAGTCCACAAAACCAATAACACTGCCACTAGTATTAGAACTTCCATAATATACCAAACCAAAATTAGATGTGCCTCTCAAATACAGAAGTATCCATTTCACTGCTTTCCAATGACCCTTTTCAAGATTACCCATATATCTACTGACAAGATTAACTGCATGTGAAATGTCTTGATGAGTATAAACCATAGCATACATCAAACTACCAACAAAACTAGCACATGGAACTTGAGACATGTATTGCTATTATTTTTCTGACTATGGTGATAAATCCAAAGAAAGTTTGAAATGGCCAGCTAGCGGCGTACTCACAAGTTTAGACTCTTTCATACCAAAGCGTTCAAGAAATATTTCAATATAAATTTTTTGAGTCAGATAAAGCTTGCTCACTTGTCTATCCCCGTAAATTTCCATGCCCAAAAGTTTCTTCATTGCACCCAAATCTTTCATCTCAAACTCACCACTAAATTAAGACTTTAATTTATGAATCTCAGTTTTATTCTTAGAAGCAATAAGCATGTCATCAACATATAGCAACAAATAGATAGATGGTCCATTATAAAATCTTTTATGATAAACACAACTATCATAATCACTCCTAGAGTAACCATGATCAATAATAAAAGAGTCAAACTGCTTATACCACTGCCTAAGGGATTGCTTCAACCCATATAAAGACTTTTTCAATAAATAAATATTATCTTCCTTAATTGGAATAAAAAAACCCTCTGGTTAATGCATATATATTTGTTCCTCAAGCTTACCATGTAAGAAGACTATCTTAACATCAAGATGTTCTAATTTCATGTCAAACAATGCAATCATAGCAAGCAATACACAAATAGTGCTATGTTTCACAATAGGTGAAAATACTTCATTGAAGTCAATACTCTTCTTCTGACAATAACCCTTTGCAATGACACGTGCCTTGAACCTAGCTGTTTCAACCTCAGGTATACCTTTCTTTTTCCTGAAGACCTATTTGTTTCCAACAATCTTCTAGCCCTTAGGTAGTTTCACCAATTCCCAAGTACGATTCTTATGAAGTGATTCAATCTATTCATTGGTAGCAACCAACCATTGAACAGACTCATCACAAGTGATAACTTCATGATAACTAGAAGGTTAATGCACCTCAATAGACTCTACCACATACAATGCAAAAGAAACTAAGTCTGCATTTGCGTACCTTTGAGGGTGTCAAATCTCTCTTATTTCTTTACCCTTAGCGATACTATATGGTTACTCATGTTGCTATTTTTCTACATCATAAGCAGAATCAACTATCTCATCCACAGATGGTTGATCTGAAGTGCCCTCTTGCACTTGATTAGGAGCTCTACTCTCAAGCTCCACCTACAAACTAACACTATGGTCTTTACCTACAACAATATACTTCTTTTTCTTTTCCAACATGGAAAAATCATCAAACTTAACATCTCTACTAATCAAAAACTTAGGTGACTTGGGTTCAACACACCATAATCTATAACCCTTCACCCTATAAGGATGCCCCAAAAATATGCATTTCAATGATCAAGTTTACCATCATTAACATGAGCATAAACATGATAACCAAATACTTTCAAATCAGAATAATTAGAAGGAGTACTAGAGAATACCTCAATTGGAGTCTTCAACTTAGTTGCAGTTGTGGAGACTGATTCACCAAATATAAGGCATGGCTATAAGCTTCAGCCCATAAGGATTTATATATCCAAGTCTGCTTGAAAGAGTATACAACGAGCTTTAAAAGGCATACAACGAGCTCTTTCTAAGAAATTCCTATTCATAAGTTCTACAACTCCATTTTTTTATGGTTTATGACGCACAGTGCGATGTCTCATTATGCCATTTCTTTCACATAACTCATTAAACTGACTTTCAAAAAATTCCAAACCATTGTTAGTCCTCAAATGCTTGATTTTCTTGCTTGTTTGATTTTCTATACAAGCCTTAAATTTTACAAATTTTGAGAACGCATCATTCTTGTTCTTCAGAAAATACACACAAATATGATGGGATAAGTCATCAATAAAAGTCAACATATATTGGGCACGAACCTTACACACAACATGAGAAAGACCCCAAAGATCTAAATGAATATAATCAATAGTACCTTTCATTTTATGGATAGTTGTACTAAACTTAACCATACAATGCTTTTCATAGACACAATGCTCACAGAAATCAAGCTTCTCAGTTTTCTGACCACCAAGCAAATCTCGTTTGCTCAAAATAGACATCCTTGCCTCACTCATATGCCCTAGCCGTATATGTCATAATCGAGTAGTATCTGAATCTTGATCTGATGAGGACAAAACTAAAATAATGCCAATAAAAGTGCTACCCTAAAACATATAGAGGTCACACGATAATTTCCCTTTAATAACAATGAGAGCACCATTACTAACTCTTAAAACTCTACCTTCAACTACATACTTGTAGCCTTGTGAATAAAGAGTACCCAAAGATATCAAGTTCTTTTTCAAATCTGGAATATGGCGAACTGATGAGTGCTTAAAAAGCACTAAAATTACCATGATTTAATGTACTTTAATTGATTAAATAGATTTATATTTGTATGATTCTATCATATTTTTATATAAATTTGTCTTTTCAAAATTATAGGTATTTTTATTGTTTTTCAGGTATTTTCGTTCAAAAATAATTTAAAGACTCCAAGAAAAATATTGGAGGCAATACACTACAAATATGTTGAGAAAGAAATGAGAAAAAATCAAGCAAAATAGAATAAATGGATAAAATGGGTTAAAAAGTAAAAAAAATGCCCCAATATATGCCAAGCCGCGAACATCTGCCAAGTCCCATGCATTGCCGCATGCATGTCACGCCAAGTCATGCATGTGGCATGTCAAGTCCAGCCTCCTTGCGTGCGCATATACCGAGTCCTACGTGCACACTGATAGTACGCGCGCGCATAGCCAACACATGCTCACGTCGAGGCCAACACACTCTCGAGCTCGCCAACATCTGTTTGCCATAAATATTGCCCCTTCCACATGCTTGCGAGCTTATCCAAATGCATCTAAAATCAAATTTTGAAATATTTTCTCACCTTTTTGCCTTTTTTCTCATCTATTAAAAGACGCTCTTCCTGATTGTAAAAGTCACCCCTCAAATCCCAAAAATTACAAACTTTACTCTCTTTCTAGCTTTCTCTCTCTAAAAAGCTTTCTTTTTTTTAGTTTTTTTAGTTTTAAAGTTCTTCTCTTTTTTAGAAGAACTAGTTATGCTTTTATATATTTCTAGTTTTTGATTCAATAAACAAAAATGCAAATCTGTTTAGTGGTTTTCAAGCAACATAATTAACATCAAAGTTTTGTAAGGATTCTTTTGAAGTATAATTTTAAAATGAATTCTTTATAGTTATTTTTTCATGTTTTATTCTTATATGATTATGTTTAATTTTTCTGTGATTAAATTTAACATGACTGACTATTTATAAATATGATATTATAACGTTGTTATGCTTACGTAATATTAAATAGGTAGAACCTTTTTATAAAATAAATTGATTATGTTTTTATTCAAGATTTTACATTATGGATGTTAGAGAGAAATATATTATTTTTCATTACAAACTTAAATATGAAAATTAGAATCTAAGGTTTAATTATTCGGTTTGATTTAGAGTAATGCTCTTTTATTTGTTGGTACAATCGCCCAATAGTTAGAGTGAAGCTTTATTTCAAAAAAAATTGAACGAAATATTATTCTAAAATATATTGACAACATATTTTCAATAATGGTTTTAAAACTTGAATGTTAATACTTGGATAGTTAAATTCATAGTTTAATTTAAATACCTTGAATAAAGTCTAATTAATTGACTCCGCCTAAAACTATTATTAGATGACTTGCTATTTTCTTAGAAATAAAGCTGAAATTTAGTACTTAATTAATTAATTGGCCCGCTTAAGGATATTAGTTAATTAATATTAAACAAAAGAAATTGGGCTCCATCTAAAGAGACTTTCATACTAAAAAGAGAAAATAAAAAAATATCAATTTATATCTTTAATAACCTAAATAATATGAGAAAGTATAATTCACTTAATTATTATATCCATAAATATTCCACTGTTATGAACGATAAAAAATTGCATTATTATTTATTGATTCCATATCTGTTTTTATTTTTTTAATTTCATTGGATTAGGTAACAAAAATCAAAATATCGTGACAAAATGATTAGGATTTAATTTTGTTTTTAAAAGTTTGAATAATAAATTACAAATCATGTATATTCCTTCTTTAGATAGACCTTGGGAGTATACTTGTCATTTTCTATAAAATGATTTGTGCACTTGCAAGAGTTTTACAAATATAAAATCAAAGTATCTACAAGATTGGCATCGGGTTAATTGGTATTGCTAACCCGATACCGATCTTATCTCATCAAGTTTTTGGCACCGTTGTCGGGGACTTGATTTTGTTTCATCAAGTTTTTGAAAATAAATATATAACACTTCATTAAGATAATACCAATACCAACAACCTTGCATGACACATTGTTTCCCATCAAGACAACAACCTCATCAATAGACTCATAAGAACCAATCCCTACTAGGGAACATATGGTAAGTGCAACCCAAATCAAGAATCTAAACATCTCCGGGAGAACCAACAGATACTTATAGGACATTTTCACCATCGAAATCAGAACTATTTTTAACACCAGCAACTTCATTAGCACCAGAAGACGTTGTGGTAGATTTTCCTTTACCTTTGAGTTTCGAACAATTTACTTTCTAGTGCCTTTCTTGACGACAATAGTTGCATTTATCCTTTTGTTTTCTAGATTTGGATATAGACTTACCTCTATTATTCCTTGTGTTGTTTTCTTGATTTATACCTCTAATAAATAAACCACTGTTATTATCATTATTGCTTGTAGACAAATTTTTCTTCAACTCTATGTAATTCAAAGCTGCTTTGACATCCTCAAAAGAAATAGTGTCTCGCCCATATAGCATGGTATCAAAAAAATGTTCAAATGAATGAGGTAAAGAAAATAATAGAACTAAGGCCTAATCCTCATCATCAATTTGAGATCACGAATAATTTTTGTAAAATCATCAAGGTAATTGTGTAAAGGTGTACCTTCTAACATTATGAATGTATACAAATGTTGTTTCAAATATAACTGACTTCTTAAAGACTTGGTCATATACAAATTCTCCAATTTAATCCATAACCCATCAGAAGATTCCTCATCACAAATCTCGTGTAGTACCTCATTAGACAAGGATAACTGAATTGAACTGAGAGCATTTTCCATGAATGCACCTTTCTTTTACCACCAGGACAGAAAACCCAATATTAAATAAACAGAAGAATAACCGAGAAAATATGAAACCAATAAGATAACCAAAAGCTCAAAATAAATCCAAAAGAGAAAATGTGATCAATTCCAATAAATAACATAATTACCCAATGCTCTGATACCAATTTGTTATAAATTAGCACTAACAAAAGCGAAATTTGGGTCCAATTTTAATTGTACAAATATATAATGATGGGTAAGAGCAAAATAATAAGCAGTGAGAAAAATAAATAACACACAATGATTTAAATGGTTCAACTTTTCAATGTGAAAAATCTATTCCACTAACTACGGCACACCGAGGAAAATCTACCAATAATCAAATGAAGATACAAACACCAATCTTCAAAGAGCTTCACAAAATATACCAAAACTCAAATACAACTAGAAAATAACTCACGCTAATTTACTGGTAATATATAGTAAAGTTCATGTAAGGACATGAGAAGTTAAAGGTGGCTTTGAATTCAGAGTTTGATATAAAGGACCTTGGTAATGGAAACAAACTTGATGGAAAGCTCTTGATTACACAAAAAACTTATATACAAAAATTGTTGGATAAGTTTGACACGGTTGATTCAAAACATGTACTAGTTCCTATTCCATCTCATTTCAAACTATCCAATGAACAAAGTCCCAAGGATGATGGGGGAATTGCTTACATGCAAAGAGTACCTTATTCAAATGAAGTTGGGAGTTTAGCGTTCCTAATAGTCAAGATCTGGCCTACGCTTTGAGCCTTGTAAGTAGGTTCATGTCTTCACCTGGTAAGGAACACTAAATTGTTGTGAAATGAATATTTAGATATCTATAGAGAACATCAGAATTTAGTTTAGTGTACGGAAAAAAGCTAATGGTTGTATATGTTGAAATATTATGGATCAAAACTCTCAGAACTCAAGAACACTTAAGAATAATTTTCCAGAAACACTCAGAAATTCTCAAATTTTTGTTTTTGATTTCTTTAACTTGATTATTACATTGCTAATGAGAGGTATTTATAGAAACAACAAATAAATCTAAGCCATACAATATAAACCTATCAAAACAATCTAAACCATACACTTATCTCATTACCTAACCCATTGATTTTCTTTTTCCCACCAACCATGAGCTGTATCCTTATCAATCCAGATCATCATCTTAGAAGCTTCCATGAGCTGGACTTCAAATGGGCTAGAATTTTTCAAAGTTTATTTTGATTTCTTTGGGCTTGTAAACAAGTTTACAAACCAACACTCCCCCTTAAACTTGTTTTATGATGCCTAGCAAATTTCTCAATCTGACAAAGTCTTCTTGCTTGAGCGGTTTAGTAAAGATGTCGGCAATTTGATCTTGTGATTTTACATACTCGAGTTCTACATCCTTTCTTGTGATACACTCCCTGATGTAATGCTATCGAGTATCTATGTGTTTGCTTCGATCATGAAAAACAGAATTTTTGGCTAAGGCAATGGTTGACTTGTTGTCGACACATATTTTGGTTGGCTCTTCTTGTGTCATACTTAGCTCCTTTAACAAGTTTCTTAGCCAAATTGCATGGCAAACACATGAGGTAGCTGCTACATATTCTGCTTCACAACTAGACAAGGTGACAATTGGTTGTTTTTTCGACATCCATGTAAAAGCAGTATCTCCCATGAAAAACACAAATCCAGAAGTGCTTTTTCGATCGTCTATATCTCCACCAAAATCGCTATCACTATATCCAACAAGCTTGTAATCATTAGAAGCCGAATAGAACAAGCTAAAATTAATTGTACCTTTTAGATAGTGAAGGATTCTTTTTGCAACTTTGAAATGGGTGATTGTCGGTTTCTCCATATAGCGGCTAATCAATCCAACAACATACAGGATGTCAGGCCTTGTGCATGTGAGATAACGTAGACTTCCAACTAAACTTTTGAAAAATGTTAGATCCACACTTTCACCATCTTCATGCTTGGATAGTTTGATTCCATATTCCACTGGTGTGTTGATCGGCTTGCAATTGTTCATCTTGAACTTCTTTAGTATCTCTATTGCATAGCTTTCTTGAGAGATGAAGATGCCTTCTTCCTTTTGCTTCACTTCAATTCCAAGCTAGTATTCCATTAACCCGATATCTGTCATTTCGAACTCTCGAATCATCACCTTCTTAAAATCTTCAAATAACTTCGGATTACTTCTAGTGAAGATGAGATAATCTACGTATAGACAAACGATTAGAATATCGCCATCTTCAATCTTGACATAGAGTGAATGTTCATAGGGACACTTGGTGAAGTTGTTCTCCAGAAAGTACTTGTCGATGCGGTTATTCCATGCTCTTGGTGCTTGCTTTAACCCATAAAGAGCTTTCTTCAACTTCAACACCTTGTCTTTGTGACCTTTTGCTTCATAGCCTCATGGTTTCTTAATGTAGACTTCTTCTTCAAGGACTCCGTTTAGAAAAGCATATTTTACATCCATTTGATGTATCTTCCACTTATTTTGAGCTGCCAAAGAAATGATTAGTCTTATAGTTTCTAATCGAGCAACAGGAGCAAATACCTCATCATAGTCAATTCCAACCTTTTGACTATATCCTTTTGCTACTAGCCTCGCCTTGTGCCTTTCAATCTCTCCCTTAGCATTCCTCTTTGTTTTGTACACCCATTTGACACCTATTGCCTTATGCCCTTTGGGAAGTGAAACAAGTTCCCATGTGTCGTTCTTCTCAATTGCATTGATTTCTTCATTCATCGCATCTCTCCACTTCTTCTCTTGTACAACTTCTTGAAAGCTCACTAGTTCACAATCGACAAAGAGATAGAATAAGGTAAGATTATCTTGTCGTTCTATTACCTCATAAAGATCTTGGAGATTTCGTGTACGTGTCACAACTATTTCACTTCCACTCGAAGATGATGACGAATCTTCATGAGTGGTTGGCATTGGTAAAGTAGGTGAAGTCGTTGGCTCTTGTTGAATTTTTATAGATTGCTCCCTCATTGTCTGCTCATCTTCTTTAAACTGAGGAAAGACATTGAAGTTATCTACATGAGAGTTAAAATCCCATTCTCCTTCTTCGTCGAATACCACATCTCGACTTATCACAATCTTCTTATTGTGTGGGTTGTACAACTTATAGCCCTTTGAATTAGCATCATGACCGATGAAGAAAAAACTCTCGCTTTTATCATCAAGCTTTGTTCTTCTCTCATCCGGTACATGAACATGGACTATACTTCCAAAGACTCTTAGGTGGAAAATACCAGGCTTTCTTCCACTCCATGCCTCTTGCGGTGTCTTTCCCCATACACTTCTTGTTGGAGATCGGATTGACAAGTAAACTGCACATGCTATTGCTTCTGCCCAAAACTCTTTGGGTAGTTTCTTGCTTTTGAGCATGCTTCGTGCCATATTGAGGATTGTTCGGTTCTTTCTTTCAGCTACACCATTCTGTTGGGGGGGATCTTGGCACTGTTAAAGATCTATGAATTCCATTTGCTTCACAGAACTCTTGAAACTCCTTGGATGTAAATTCTCCACCTCGGTCTGATCTCATGGCTTTGATTTTTCTACCGCTTTCTCTCTCCACTGTAGCTTTGAACCTTTTGAATACTTCAAAAACTTTTGATTTATGTTTCAAGAAATATACCCAAGTTTTTTCTTGAAAAATCATTAATAAAAAGAAGAAAATAGTTACTATTACCAAGAGAACTAGGCTTGATCAGTCCGCACACATCAGTATGGATTAGCTCGAGTGGCTTCTTGGCTCTTGAGTCTAACTCCTTTGGAAAGCTTTTTCTGAATTGCTTCCCGAGTAGGCACCCTTCACAAAGTTGATTAGTATGATTAATGCAAGGTAGTCCCTTCACCATCTCCTTTTTAGACAACAGCTCCAATCCTCCAAAATTGAGATGTCTGAATCGAATATGCCATAGCCACGATGCATCTTTATAGCAGGCTTTCAGACACTTTGCAATGTCATTTTGTATGTTGATCAAGAACATTCTATTCTTTGACATCGGCACGTTAGCAATGAGGTTATTCTTATCATCTTTTATAGAAAGATTACAATCCTTCATATGAATATCATAACCTTTCTCTAACAGTTGTCCTAAACTTAAGATGTTACTTTTCATATTTGGGACATAGTAAACATTGGAAATAAATTGATGTTTCCCATCTTTCAAACGAATAAGAATGTTACATTTTCCTTTCACTGCACGTTTGAATCATCTCCAAATGAGACATTTCCACTTATTGACTCATCTAGTTCCACAAACATGTATTTCCTTCCACACATATGGTTTCTTGCACCGCTGTCAAGATACCAGGCATTTGGTTGACTACTATCACCCTCCTTCTGTGCTAGAAAAAGAGTTTCTTTCTCATCGGTCTTCTCCTCTATGTAGTTGATTTTCTCATCTACTCTATTATTGGGAGCTCTACATTCTGAAGCATAATGTCCAAATTTTTGACAATTATAGCATTGAACTTGAGATTTGCCATACCTTGAGTTCATATTACCTCTTCCACGACTTTGTGTTGAGCTTTCTGCTCTCTCAAAGTTGTTGGAATTGTTGTTGTAATTCCAACCTCGTCCACGACCATGGCTTCCACCTCGTTCACGGCCTCTATCTCTACCTCGGCCACGTTGGTTTCTGCCATTGCCTTGGCTTTCATGCTTATCCTTGAATTGCATCTTGAAGAGTTGCTCAGTGATCCCTTGCTTCTTCTTATGCTTTTCTTCATATGCTTGTAATGACCCATTGAGTTCATCAATGGTCATTTCTTCCAAATCTTTTGTTTCCTCAATCGTCACGTCGATGTGTTCAAATTTGAAATCTAATGAACGAAGTATCTTTTCCATTATTCTAACATCTCCCAACATCTCACAGTTTCTTTCTAATTGATTGGAAATAACTGCGACTCTCGAGAAATAGTCGAAAATAGATTCGAAAGCTTTCATATGTAGAGATTCAAACTCACCTCTTAGTGTTTAGAGACGAACCTTCTTCACTTTCTCGGCTCCTTTGAAAGAAATTTGAAGCTTATTCCAAGTTGCTTTGGAAGATGTTGCATCTGAAATCTTCTCAAACCCATCATCATTTAAGGCTTGATAGATAAGAAAAAGAGCTTTCTTGTCTCTCTTTCTCAAATCTTTCAAAGATTCTTTTTGCACTTGCGTTAGAGTAGCTTCATCATCTGGCTCACTTAAGACTTTCTCTACGACTTCCCACAAATCATGTGCACCCAAAAGAGCTTTCATCTTGATACTCCAATTATCATAGTTGTCGTTGTTGAGTGTCGGGACTTGAAACGATGACATAACTCTCAATATAGTGAGAATTTGTAAATTTAGATCGCACAGATGGATTCAGAACGTCAAAAAACCTTAGGAGGAACTCTGGGGAAAAATCTGAATTTTTTTTTGGTCAATGGTCAAAGTCAACTTTTAGTCAACTGTTTCGGCGGCTCGGTCAAACGGCTTGGCGGCTCAGTCAACGACTCGGTCAACTTGACTGACTCCGTGAGTTAACTCACAGCTCTGATACCACTTTCTTGAAATATTATGGATCAAAACTCTCAAAACTCAAGAACACTCAAGAACAATTTTTCAGAAACACTCAGAAATTCTCAAATTTTTGTTTCTAATTTCTTTAACTTGATTATTATATTGCTAATGAGAGGTATTTATAGAAACAACAAATAAATCTAAGCCATACAATATAAACTTAACAAAACAATCTAAACCATACACTTATCTCCTTACCTAACCCATTGATTTTCTTCTTTCCACCAACCATGAGTTGTATCCTTATCAATCTAGATCATCATCTTAGAAGCTTCCATGAACTGGACTTTAAATGGGCTAGAATTTTTCAAAGTTTATTTTGATTTCTTTGGACTTGTAAACAAGTTTACAAACCAACAGTATAGAGGTCATTAAGTATACTGATTCAGACTTTGCCGGAGATCTAGACAGAATAAGGTCACTAACAAGATATATGTTCATAGTCCATGGAAATCGTGTGAGTTGGAAGGCTAATTAATGGTGCATTGTTGCACTTTCTGGTACAGAGACCGAATACATTGCATGTAAAGGAGGCTTTGTGGCTCAAAGGAATTACACAGAAACTATAGGTCAAGTAGCAAGTTGTCAGTGTCTTTTGACAATCAGAGCTCGATATACCTCAACAAGAATCCTATGTTACACGAGAGCACCAAGCACATAGATGTTAAACTTCATTTCATATGAGATGTAATTGTTTAGGGGTTAGTGAGAATACATAAAATTCCCATTGAGGATAATCTCTGATATGAAAACCAAGGTTTTGTCAACTGCTAAATTTAGACACTGTCTAGACTTAGTAAGGGTTGCTACCACTTTACCAATTGGCTATGGGAAATCATGACTTGATTACTTATATAATTTATGTAAAGGTGAAGAAATTGAAAAAATCGGTGACACAAATGACAAGTTAAAAGGTGCTAGAAACTCTTGCCGAAAACTGGGTTATTATATCAGTTTTCCCTCTACAACTTTTAGGTAGTTTAGTAGTTATTCTTGTTGAGACCTTATGTAACAGTCTTGTATTGCTTATATGATAATGGATCCTATCCTATGTGCACGTATGGACTGTTAGTCATTTAGAGGTCACAATTTTTAACTAAACTGTAATATAAAAGAAAGGGTACGGTGGTGCTGCATTGTAAGATACAGAATTGAAAACATTTGTGAGTTTTGAGATTGAAGCTTTGTTGCCAAGAAAAGCTTCAAGAACTTTGTTGTCATTAGTGTTATTTGATGCTTTGATAGCTTGTAATTGTGTTGTTCTTGATCTAATAAAAGAGTTATGGCTTCCCCGGGATGTAAGCTAAGTGATCTTAAAAATCATTTGGAAGAACCTCGTTAATTGCTCGGTGTGTAGATGTTTTTTACTCTGTAAGAAGATAATATGATCATATATGTTGTAGCGTGGACAAACTAGGTTGGTTTGCGTTTGCACTATCTTTTATCAAAATGATTTCAAAATAAAGCTTATTAATGTTGTGATAAGATAGTAATAAATTTTATCTTCTAAAGATTTTAGTAAAAAAAATGAAAAATTATCAAAAATCAAATGATTTTGAATAAAATTTTTAGTTAAGTAGATACCCGTTTTTGCCTCAATTTTCGTACATGTAACCATTTAATTTCACAATAAATAGTGAATTGATAAAATTACGGAAAAAATTACATCATCTATTTATACTTTTAAAATATTATTAAGATATAATTTTAATAATATTATAATTAAAGAATCATGTATATAATATTTAAGCTGCAATACAAGAAAAGCAAGCATGACATCGAAATGTCTTTTTTTTTTAAGAAAAGACATCCAAATTTCATTTGAAGGAAAATAATCACTTCAAAGTGTAAAAGAAGATTTATTTACTATTACTTCAAATGTTATTATTTTGTTTATATATTTATTTTTGAAAACATTAGATTTTCATAACCATTTCCATAATAAAACTATGTATTATTTTTACATGCGAAATATGTTAAGGACTATGCCAACATTTCCATCTCCATCTCCATGGACCAGTTGTAATGATACCTTGCATGTGTCAATGTGTTGCCAACACCTCCATCAACCAACTGTAATGATATCCTACATGTGACAATGCAGACTTTGTTATAAATGAATTGTCATTCCCTCTTACTTCTTGAACTCTATATATCTGTATGTATTTTCATTTGTCTTTCAAGCATTAGAAAATACAAAAGCAAAATATAGCAATGTCTAGTTTTCATTTATTCTCAAATCCTTTCATGGTATCAAAGCATATTTGTCGACCACCACCTATTTGTTTTCTCTCTTTGCCTATATTTCTATTTCTATGCTTTCTAATTGAAGCTAAATTAATAAGCTTAAATAATTTAAATGAAATAGCTACCTGAAATTACTCACCACTAGTATGTCAGTTTATCATACCAAAAGTCGCCACTAGGGCTACCATCTCTCCTAGTTCAGATTTCTGTTCCGTTCAATTCGTGACGGATCCTAGAGGGGTTTTGTTTGACATCTTGACATCAAACAGAGAAGGTTGAATCACAGAGATGAACAGTCGTGGATGAATCGCGATGGCTCCCAAATTTCAAGTCTTTAATCGCAACGACTCCCAGATTTCAAGTCTCTCTTGGATGAATAGTCATGGAGGAACAATGCCAGCTCTTCCTCTCTCGAAGAAGGTTGAATCGCAGAGATGAATGGAGCCCGTTCTAGTTTTCCTCTCTCGTCTCGGAGAAGGATGAATCGTAGAAAAGAATTTGACCTGAAACTGATATCTCCTCTTTCCTTTTCTGCACAATAAGCATTAGTAAGTCCACCACATCCAGGATTCCTTTAACATCCTTAAATAGTGTAGGAGCTATGGTTCAACCATAAAATCAACTCATTTCTATCAAATTAAATTATTCAAACTACCTTCTTTAAAAACACCAAGTACTCACTGTTGTCAGAAGGTATGGACTCGAGCATTTTCTTTCTTATACCAACAAGGCTCCAGCAAAGTTCAAAGAAAACACAGAAACAGGAGAAAAAGAGATTAATCCATATTTTTTGAGCTAGACAAGGCAAGATCAGCTCCTTGCCTCATGGCTTCTATCCTCTCTATCTAAGAATCGTTTAGTGATGATGGTCGGTCTAGAATTATCTTTTCAAATCTGGGAAGCCCTTGAGATAAATTTCTCATCTCAATCTGAAGTAAGGAAGATGAAGTACAAGCTTCAACTCTCATCTATCAAAAAAGGTTCTTTACCTATGAGAGACTATCTGAACAAGGTAAAGTCTTGTTGTGATTTGCTAGCATCGTCTGGTCAACCAATCTCAGATGATGATCAAGTAATGCAAGTTCTTGCCAGACTAGGAAGTGAATTTGATCCTATTGTTGTTGTAGCCACCTCGAGGATAGAACCATGTAAACTCAGAGAAGTTTATGCCATGCTTCTAAGCTATGAAACCAGGCTTGAAAATACTGGACATCATTTTGTCAACACTGAAGACTCAAATCCCTCTGTGAATGCTGTCACTCAATCCAACTTTCAAAGAAGATTCAATAATGGTGGAAATGGCTATCAAGGAGATAGAGGGAGAAGCAACTTTTAGAATTCAAGAGGAAGAGGTAGGTCTTCTTATAGAGGAAGAAGAGGAAGGAGTTTCAAAAGCTCAAACAGGAATAGATGTCAGATCTGTAACTACACAAATCACACTGCTGATAAGTGTTATTATAGATTTGATGCCAACTATGTCTCACCTTCAAATACTCAGACTATGGCTTATAACTCTCAAAACTTCACAACATATTCAGTCATTAAAACAAGCTCTTCTACTTGAGCATTTAACCTGACTCAGAGATAGACATGTCTTGGTATGCAGATTTTGGAGCATCCAACCATATGACAAGTGAGTTTGGCTAATGCTACTTCATAGGTAATATGGCTTCATGCTTTGCTCAGGGAGTTACATGTCACACTCCCTCATACTCCTACAATTTGGGTGGACAATCAAAGTACCATCTCACTTGCTTCAAACCCTGTGCTTCATGCTAGAACTAAAGATGTGGAATTGGACATACATTTCATTCATGACCTAATTCAAAAAAATCTAATTCAAATTAGGTTTGTACCATCATGTGATCAAGTTGCAGATATCTTCACAAAACCTTTGAGTGTTCAATTCTTCTCTCGGTTGACACTAAAGTTGATTGTCTAGCCACTCACCTCGTTCGACTTAAAGGAGAATGTTAAGGACTATGCCAGCACCTTCATCTCCATGGACCAACTGTAATGATACCTTACATGTGCCAATGTGCCACCAGCACCTCCATGGACCAACTGTAATGATTCCATGCATGTGTCAATGCAGACTTTGCTATAAATGAATTATCATTCCCTCTTACTTCTTAAACTCTATATATTTGTATGTATTTTCATTTGTTTGTCAAGCATTAGAAAATCCATAAGCTAAATATAGCAATGTCTAGTTTTCATTTATTCTCAAATCCTTTCAAAATACATGAATTTGACTAATAATTTTAATAATATAGATAAAAATATTTTACATTTTTTTATAGTTATAAAACGCTAACAACAATATTTTGCTTAACACATCCAAACATTAAGATGATAAGTAATATGTAGCATACTTTGATAGTTCTAACAATTTATCTCGAGGATGTCTTGATGCTTTTTAGTTTTGGATTATTGTTGTACTCAATATATGAATTAAGATATTTTTTTAAACTTTGTTTACTCTTTTAATAATATTTTATGTATTTGTTATAAAAAAATATATATAAACACAAATATTTAATCACAATATATAAAATCTTCTAAATAACTAAGTAATAGTTTTTATTAATTATTTAAGTGTAAAAATTATGTATTAAAATTTAAGTACGTTTTTAAAAATTAGGGAAATAAGTTAACATAACCAATTTTACTAATTTTGTTTTAATATGAAAATTTTATTTATATATTTTATACACGTGGGTTACCTTTAAATAAGAATAGTAAAAAAAAGTCATATTAATTTATTTTTCTAAAATTTAGAGCATAAAATATATTTTATAATTGCATATATATACATGGAAAAATAGTAGTAAATCTTTAACATGCAGTTAAATGGGTTTTTTAAATGATGAATATTAAAATGCATAATAAACTAACGAATCTTTAAAAGTAAAGGGATAAAATATATTTTATAACGAACCAAAAAATCCTGAGAAATCAAATCTTTAAAATGCATATAAATAGTTTTTTTTTAAATATGTTTTTTAAAATATGGATATTAAAACGCATAATAATAATCTAGTGAATCTAAATATATTTTATAAAATCCCAAAAGAACTGCGAAATCATTAAATCTTTACAATGCATCTAAATATGTTTAAAAACTAAATATGATTTTAAAAAAAATGAATAATTATGTAATGATGGATGAAATATTAGATTATACAATAAATCAATAATTTTTTTCCCCATATTTGTTTTTCTTGACTTTTTATCTAAACCTTTTATTTCATATCTAATGCATTTATGATTATTAATATATTATATTTTTAAAATAGTTTTTTAATTAACTAACACTTAGAATATATTAGATGAAGATGAAAAGGAAAAAAAAAAAGGAGGAGGAGAAAATCAATAATAATAATAATAATAATAATGATGATGAATTAATGGATTTACATGATGAATCCTAAGACAGCTAGCAAGGCAATTGAAACCTACAAAAAGGGCAAAACAGACTTTTATCTAACCACTTAACAATACAATCTCTATGATAAAGATGTGAACAGGGCAAGGAAGTTACTTCACAACCAACCAAAAACTCATCCAAACAAATAGAACAAACTTGTGGTGATAATGATCTACCTTCTTTTTCTTCAACTTTGATGATCACTTTCTTCAAGTAATCTTCATAAATAGGCTCTTCTTTATTATTATCAGGTAATTGATCAACAACAACCCTAATAAGAACTTCCAAATGAACTAGCTTTCGACCACTACCTATGCTTGTAATTGGCAATAAATATCGTTGCTCTAGTATTTGGTTAATGACCAAAGATTGAACTTCAATTGGAATATCTAACTGAGAAAAAATGTTTGTTAAATCAGTTGTTGATGTGATGTCGTCTATACATCTTTCATATTGTCTTAGAAATATTGTTGGTTCTTCGTGATGATCATGAGTATTATCATCATCATCATCCAAATTAGACTCATCATCCATCATTGTCAATTCGACTTCAATATGGAGTAAAAACTTTAACCAGCAGCTTCCTGATGAAGAATTATTAGAAGAATATTGATGATCTTCTTCTTCTGATATATCTTCAACATTCTGAATCCAAACGGCAGAGTAAGGATCGCCTAATACTTGAATGTCCATGTCGTAATTTAACCAGATATACAACAATTATGACTTATTCGGTAATAAAGAGGGAATATATATATATATATATATATATATATATATATATATATATATATATATATATATATATATATAAAGGAGAAGTAGTCGGAAGAGAGTCAATATCTAATTAATTTAGGAGAATTAAGGATTTGGGAAGATTCACACTTCTTATTTTTATATATTGCACATTTTTTTTTTAAATTTATTAATTTTAAAAAATCCAATTAAGTATTTGAGAAGATTCACATTTTTTTTATTTTTATATATTTTACCTTTTTTCTAAATTTAATAATTTTTTAAAATCAAATTATAATTAATGTTGATATTTATGGTCTAATAAGTTTTCATTCCCACCGTTATGAATTTAAATTTAAATCTTATTTATATAATATATTTTTTATTTAATTAAAAAAAATGAGATTTAAATATTTTTTTTTTAAATTAAAAAAATTGAAAAAAAAAATGTGCCTTTACTATTTACCAAACCGTTGAAAATGGGATTATATAATAAGAGAGTTCAAATCATATCAAAATTGATCATTGCCGTGAAAATAGAGAT
The DNA here is from genome assembly GCA_033030585.1 of Hippophae rhamnoides. Classification (NCBI taxonomy): domain Eukaryota; kingdom Viridiplantae; phylum Streptophyta; class Magnoliopsida; order Rosales; family Elaeagnaceae; genus Hippophae; species Hippophae rhamnoides. Next base: position 30,152,855 of record CM065433.1, read on the forward strand.
TTTGTACCATAATTATCTAAAAGGAAAAATAAATAATAAAAATAGAAATTACTTGCTTCCAATGAAAATCCTAACTAGTTTCAGTTGACATGATTATAGGTTAATGACTTATATTTCAAAGTAATTACAAACCGAGTACATGGATCTTACTAATAGTGTAAAAACCGTCCGTTAAAACAATAAAAATAATAATATTTATAATTTATGATTATAAAAATAATATTATTTATAATAAAATAAATTAATATTATTTATATTTATGTAATAATTTTATTATTAAAAGAAAATCTAGTACGTGATTATTAAAAGAAAGTTTACTATGTGATTTCATATTCTCGGACTTTTAAATAAACACCATTTTAATTAAATTATTATTATTTAAATTAATTTAATATTAAATATCATTTAATCAAATTCTCTTCAATAATATTAAATATTAATTTTATTTTCATTAACTTTAAATATATTATTCCAGTAATTTTTCAAACTACTTTTACCGTTAATAAAATGTTTACTTATCAGAAAAGAATATTATTTTAGAAAATTAAACGTAATAAAATACTCAAAAATTACTTTTTTACAAAAAAAAAAAAAAAACTCTGAAGAGTTTCGTCGTGACCAAGAAAAATAGGTGGGTATTTAGTTATATGAAAAAAAGTAATTTAATAATTTTTTATTTTTTTATAATAATTTAATCTTTTTTATTTTAAAAAAATATAATATAAAGATAAATAATTAATTTTTATTTTATTTCTCATATTTTTCAACTATTGATGATGTATTAATTTTATAAATTATTTTTAACGATAGATAATAATAACTAAAAATTTGATAAAAAATAAAATAAAAATAAAAAAAATATAATTTAATCATTTGTTTTTGTATTGTTACTTTTTCGTAACAAAAAAAATTAAAATGTTATAAAATATAGTAAATGTATTAAACTATTCTAACAGACATAAATAAAAAACTTTAATACATTTATTTCAAGAAAAATATACTCAATAGCTTCAATCCCATTTCATTACTTTTTTACAACTTTAGAGTTGAATAAAAGATTTAATATAGTGAGTATTTACATTTAATAGCATTTTTCTTTGGACCAATCATCCCTTAATTCTAGCATTACGTTGTGGGATACCATCTACTATATTATCAGCTCGAGTAGGTTTGTTTCTCATAAAAGTTGGTTCAATTTCTTCAACATGGTTATTAGTTCGACCTAAGAAGGCATCTGAATCTACTTACGTCCGTAATTATTTTCTTGTCTAGTCTCCCCAAGCTCTCTCCTCAACTCGAACAGTTGTCGAGCCAACTCTTGGTGAGGATCGACCTTAGTTTTACTTCAGCTCGTGGTTCAACTCGAGCTTCTTCGTGAGTTATTAAGGTTTTATCTTGTGAAGTCATTTCATTTGCTAGCCTCAATCTTTCCTCAACTTGCGCTCTAACCACGATGAATGTGGTTCTTAAAGAGTGCGAGGTGAAGTGTTTGTTCATAAGGTCTCTCTATCAAAACTCAGGGTGAATCCCTTAGAACACGCGGTTAGAAACAAAAGTTCGACCTTTAAATCCTAAGCTTTATGGTAGGCGTCAAAATGTTGGGATGATCTAATTTTAGAGAGATGAACTAGAAAGAGTTCAAAGAATTAGAGTAAAATTGTGTGGATATCATATTATGTTCATTTAATATAAAACATTACATGTACACGTGCTAATTACATAGGAAGTACATGTTACAACATGTCATGAGTACATTAGTAAAAACATAAATTAGCTTAAATCCGACTACATTAATAGATCGGATTGATGATCGATCTTTTAATACTTCATAATATTTTGGATAGGTGAGGATACTCAAAGATTATCACTTTAGGCGCGAGAATATCTCGTAGTTTCGAACAAGGCACATAATGGATTAGAATGTTCAAGGTTAGGCTCCAAGTTGAACCTTATGTTCAAACAATAATAATGTGGTAAAAAGTAGGAGAAAAATATGAAATTTTTTAAATGCTTCAAAAGCTTTTGAATTGAGAGCAGAGGCAAACCTGGATTTTTTTTTTGGAGGGGCTAAAGTATTTTTATGATACATCATCTACTATATTTTACTAAAAGTTGCTATTTTATGTTTTTAATGGATTATATCATAATCATATTACAAGAACAATGAGCAAACGAAAATAGAATTTTATTGAATTACTAGTCTAAAGCTTAATTTTTACAACAAATTTCAGTTACCTGTTACCAAACATGTTTCATACTAAAACTAGAATTCCACCAAACCAAAAGACTATACTAACAGCAAGACGAGAAAAGCTATGTTGCATTGGGAATCCACTACAAGAGAGGTTAAAAGTGCATGTATGTAGTAGCATTATAAGACTTGGGTATTTTGAGAAAAGAAAACAGGCAAGATATGTAAGAATATTAAGGTTGTTCATCATCTAAAGCATATGAATAAGCAAAGCGCCCTGTAACCTGAATGTTGTAGAGACGATTTTGAATTAACTCTCAACCAATATTTTATATTTCCAATGTTATGCCATCCTTCATCATATGATGAAAACACCAAATCAATGTTAGAAAATTTGGATAAAATGGTATAATCACAAATTCTCCCTCCCAAGATCTTCCTTAGCAGAATATCAAATAACAGAGAAATAGATAATACACAACACAAGAATTATAGTGGAAACTCCAAATTAGAGAAAAACTACTTTCGTTGTCAAAAGACAACCAGAGAAAAATTTACTATGTGGAAAATTGTTACAACCACACTTTCAGTAATTTTCTCACACATCCAAAAGACAAGAGCAATTACAAGCCCAAGAGAATTTTCCCACAAAATTCTCTCACTTAAAAACTTCTCATACAAGTTTTTCTCTATTTTGGGATGATTATCAATGAAGAAATGAAGCCATATTTATAGCCTTCAAGTTCTCATTTCATATGCCAAACATTTCTTCATTTAACAAAATTAAGCTACCTAATTTTCCTATTCTTTATTCAAACAAGGTTAGGCACCTCCATCTTTGACAATATGGTAAGCCACCTTCCATGAATTTTCTTCTAAATTAGGCACCTCCTATTTTTACTAACAAACCTAATATTATTTTTAATCAATCATAACAATCTCCACCTTGATTAAAAATAAACATGGTTACCACTACAACACTGTTTATTCCAACAGTCATACTTCTCTACACCGAGAATTATCATACTCCACCATAAAGAGTACACCCACTTAGAATTAATCACAAATTCTAAGAATTTCACATCGACTCATGTCGAAAAAAAAACTTGCTAAAATTTATGGTGCAACTCTCACACTTGGTTTTCCCGAGAGTTCATCAGCCATCGACATCCTTTCCACCACACTCCTTGCATCTATACCAAGCCAATGCCCGTGTGCAAACTTGTGGACCCGCTACCAGTAACACACCCTTTTTCATGGCAATATTTAGAGACTAACGGCATGCCATGAGGATGTACACGCTCTTTTCAAAGAGCATCACTATAGTCTTTGAAAACAGACATACTATTAGCATCACCGTCGGTATTTGAGCTTCTTACAGGATCAGCTCCAACCTTTGGACAATTTCTTTTGAGGTGCCCAGATTGTCCACACCCCCAGCACATTATCTTCTTTTTTATGAAATTTTTTTTCTTTCGGTTGTCAGCTACCAATGCTGAGTTTTCAGGCGAAACATTTCTTTCACCACTCAGCCTTTTTTCTTCAGAAAACAACTTGCTAGCAACTTCTGAAAAAATTATTTTCTCCTTTTCATGAATAAAGATAGGTTTCATGTGATAATAAGAAGATGGAAGAGACCAGATGAGCCTTAAAGCTATATCTTCATCATCAAGTTTAACTCCAATGGTTTCCAGTTCAGAGAAAATACCATTGAGAACACTTAGATGGTCAGACATAATAGTTCCTTCATTCATATGCAAAGTATGAAACTGCTCTTTCAAATACACCCGATTTGAAATGCCTTTTGCCTAATACAATTCTTCAAGCTTTTCCCAGAGTTCTTTGGCCATAGATATTCCATGCACATTTGCAAGGATATTTTTGGCCAAACAAAGCCGAATTGCACTTGCAGCTCTTAGATCAAGATCTTCCCAATCTTCATCACTTATATTGGTTTTACTAAACTCAATACCAGTAACAAGGGCTGGTTTCCCCTTTAACGCCTTGTGTAACCCATATTGGATCAACAAATCTTTGACTTGTACTTACCACAAGCCAAAATTGATTCTCCCATCAAATTTCCCAATGTCAATCTTGACTCCTGACATTTCTCCTTATTTCTTTGAAATTGGCTCTGATACCAGTTGTTAGGAAATTTGGATAAAATGGTATAATCACAAATTCTCCCTCCCAAGATCTTCCTTAGCAGAATATCAAATAACAGAGAAATAAATAATACACAACACAAGAATTATAGTGGAAACTCCAAATTAGAGAAAAACCACTTTCGTTGTCAAAAGACAACCAGAGAAAAATTCACTATGTGGAAAATTGTTACAACCACACTTTCAGTAATTTTCTCACACACCCAAAAGACAAGAGCAATTACAAGCCCAAGAGAATTTTCCCACAAAATTCTCACTTAAGAACTTCTCATACAAGCTTTTCTCTATTTTGGGATGATTATCAATGAAGAAATGAAGCCATATTTATAGCCTTCAAGTTCTCATTTCATATGCCAAACATTTATTCATTTAACAAAATTAGGCTACCTAATTTTCCTATTCTTTATTCAAACAAGTTTAGGCACCTCCATCTTTGACAATATGGTAAGCCACCTTCCATGAATTTTCTTCTAAATTAGGCACCTCTTATTTTTACTAACAAACCTAATATTATTTTTAATCAATCCTAATAATCAGTTCCTTCAAGGCTTCTGTACTAACACGGCTTTACAGGATGGGTGATGCAATGAGAATAAAAGACATTATCAGAATAATTTGCCAATTCTGCAATGGGACAACTGAATTTTGCTCGTTTAATTGGTTTGTTTGATTCGGAATGATCTGCTATAATATCTCCGATAAACAGAATATTATAAGGAAAATTATATAAAATAACATCTATAAAATTAATAACAAAAATAATATTGAATTAAATTAAATTACATATAGTAGAGTTTAAATAATTGTAATTGAGTTAAATGATATCTAATTGGATGAAAAAAATAGATTGATATTTTTTAATGATATCTAATTGGATGAAAAAAAATAGATCATATTTTTTAAAATAATAAAAATATATGATACGTAGATAAGTGATATTATTTTTATTATTATAAAATTCAAAATCTTTAATTTATTATTTTGACAAAATAAAATTGAGTATAAACTTTTAAAACATTGTCTTCCCTAAACTCTCACTACCCAGATAATAAAGACAATCAAAGAACCAAGGTGATAAGAACTAAGAGAGATCAAATTAGATAAACCCCAAATACAAAATCTGAAATTTAAAAGAGAACTTCAAGACTAAGTATAAATTAAATATTTTTTAATTAGATAATAGAAATAAGACGATGAAATTTAATTGAGCAATGATATTATCATTTTTGTTATTATTATAATAATAATATATAAATTATTTATTATATTTTACTATTAATTATACTTCAATAGCTATAGAATATCAAAGTACTTCTTTCTCATAATACTATAGAATATAAAGAAACAAATTTTTTAAATTTTCATCGACAAAATGGGACTCTTTCTCAATATTTTTATCCTGACACATCAACAAAATGGAAAAGCTGAGCGAAAACATAGACATATTCTTAATACTGTTCACACTCTCCTTATTTCTAGTTCTTGTCCTGAACGTTTTTGGGGTGAAGCAGCTCTTACGGCTATTTATACCATCAATCGTGTTCACATGCCTATTATTCACAATCAATCCCTTATGAGCGTCTCTATAGTACTTCTCCATCTTATGAACTACTCAAAGTGTTTGGTTGTGCCTATTTTATTCTTCTTCATCCTCATGAATGCAATAAATTGGAACCTGATGCTTATCTTTGTTGTTTCTTAAGGTATGGAATAGAATACAAAGGCTATTGTTGTTGGGACTCTATCTCTAAACGATTACGCTTCTCTCGTCATATCATATTTTGGGAACATAAAATGTTTTCCTCTATTTCCTTATTCCATGTCTCATCTCCTACCTCACTCTCATTTTTTAATGACCCAACTATTGATTTATTTCCTCCTGACATTGCTCCATTACCCTCACCATCGTCTACTACGACTTCTCCTGATGTGTCTGCTCCTTCTACTGATCCTACCATAACAACATCCTCTGAAGACCAACTACCTGATTATCTAGAGTCATCATTTCATGGTTCTACTCGTGTAAGTGGTCTTCCCTTTCATCTTCATGATTACCAATGTTTCTCTACTATTTTGTCTCATTATGAACCCCAAAACTATAGAGAAGCTAGTTCTAACCCTCATTGGCAACAAGCTATGATAGATGAATTTCAGGCATTAACAAAAGCGCATACATGGGATCTTGTTGATCTTCCATCTAATAAATCTATGATTGGTTGTAAGTGGATTTTTCAAAATCAAAACTCATTTGGATGGGTATGTGGAACGATATAAAGCTCGTTTGGTTACAAAGGGTTGTACACAGGAATATGGAATCGACTATGAAGAAACTTTTGCACATGTAGCTCACCTCACCTCTGTTCATAATATCATTGTTGTTTTTGCTGCCCGAAATTGGAACATGTTTCAAATGGATGTCAAAAATGCTTTTCTCAATGGAGACATAACCGAGGAAGTTTATATGAAACCTCTTCCTGGATACACTCATTCACCTCATCAAGTATGCAAACTTTTTCGTGCTTTCTATGGCCTCAAACAAGCTCCTTGGGCTTGGTTTGCCAAATTTAGCTCTAAACTTACTTACTTTGGCTTTACTTCCAGTTCTTATGACTCCGACCTCTTTATTCAGAAGACTCCCACTGGTGTAACACTTCTACTCCTTTATGTAGATGATATGATCATAATAGGGAATGACTCTAATGGCATTATTGATCTTAAGTAGTTTTTGAGCCATCAATTTGAAATGAAAGACCTTGGTCGTCTCCACTACTTCTTGGGCCTAGAAATCTCATCTGATTCTCAAGGATACTATCTCTCTCAAGCAAAGTACTCTTTTGATATTCTTAATCGGGCTGGCCTTACTGATTGCAAAACTGCATCAACACCTTTAGAAACCAATGTCAAACTTACTCCATTAGATGGTACTATTCTCTCGGATGCCACATTATACAAACAACTAGTTGGCAGTCTTGTTTATCTCACAGTCACTCATCCTAACATTGCATATGCTGTTCATTTGGTTAGTCAATTCATGTCTGCTCTACGGTCTACCCATTATACTGCGATTCTTCGCATTCTCCGCTACATCAAAGGCATCATGTTTCACAGTCTTCACTCACTTCTCCAACAAGTCTAATCTTCTTCTTTCCACCTACTCTGATGCTGATTGGGCAGGTGACCCAACTGATCGTCGCTCTACCATTGGATATTGTTTCTTTCTTGGAAACTCTCTCGTATCTTGGTAAAGCAAGAAACAATCCCTCACTTCTCGATCCAGCACTGAAGTTAAATATTGCGCTCTTGCTTACACCACTCAAGAACTTCTTTGGCTCCATTGGCTACTTGTTGATATGAGTGTTCTCCAATCAACTGCAACTATCCTATATTGTGACAATTAGAGTATTATTCAGATTGCTCACAATAATGTATTTTATGAACGAACAAAACATATCGAGATTGATTATCATTTTGTTCATCAACATGTTTTTCAAGACACTGTTTATCTTAAATCAATATCTTCCACAAATCAAACATCTAATATCTTCACCAAATCTCATTTACCAGGCAAATTTCAAGAATTAGTTTCCAAACTCAAGTTGATTGTTTTTCTTCCTTCTTGAGTTTGACGGGGATGTTAAGTTATATTTGATATTATAATTCACTTATACTAATCTTATACTTCACTTGTACTACACTTCCACAATTTCACTTGTACTACACTTTCACTATTTCACTTGTATTACACTTACTATTTCACTTGTATTATACTTGTTACAATCCTATAAATAAATTTCTTTATGTACATTCTAAATCACACCAATAAACATTAAATCATTATTTTTTCTTATCTCTCTGTACTCTTCACAACAACATTACCCTATAAATATGATGTTCTATGTACATTCTAAATCACATCAATACAATATTAAATCATTAATTTTTTTTATCTTTCTGTACTATTCTCAACAACATTAGTATATCATTTAATATCACTTAACTTAAATTTAATTATTTAAAATTTAATGAAATATAATCAATATCTATAAATCTATTCGTTTAATTGAATTTGGTGCACTAACCATGCCGCATAAAACTACTTGACGAACCGTCAAATATTTGTAGTCATACCAATTACAAAAATATGTGAAATTATATGTAAAATTTATGTAATTTAGTGTTTTATATAGTTTCCGACCCAAAAAAAATTGTCAGTTCATGAAAGAAACACCCATCCAGATTCCAAAAGCCCCAGTCAAGTCGATTTACCCTATTTCATCCTATCCTCTCGCACCAACGCTTCCGGTCAAGAACCATATGCTATTTTGCAGTTGTCCAAGTTTCATTGGCCTCATTAACTAAGACAATTGTCTCTTATTTTACCACTCTTTCCGTTCGCCGGTCTCCATCAATTCATCTCCATCTTCATTCTCTTTTGTAATATGTAAGCTACCTCTCTCAGAATGTTTGTGACTCAAATTTGAGTTACTTGCTGCTCTTTGGAAATTATTATTTTTCTCATTAGGTGTCATGATTATTGAGAATCAAAGAAAACCTCTCTTAGTCTCATTTAGAATAACGTTAGATTTGGTTCACTGGTTTGTTGTTCTTATATTCTGCTTGGTTTGATTTTTCTCTTTTAGTAATAGCTAATTTATGTAAACGGTCTCTGTTGTATCATGAAGCTTTTAATTTAATGGTTTCAGTCTTATTCTATATGCTTAGATTTTTCGACTTTGTATTTCTATGATACTATGATATTAGTTTATTGATCTTATGTGCCTCTGAATTATTCAAAACTGTTTTATGAACATAGTCATAAATTTCAACTTTTTTTTCTGGATTTGTTGTATGATTGAAATCAAACTTCATGAATTTTTGAAAACATAAAGTTTCTCACTTTAATTTTCCTCTTACTTTTTTTTTTTTTGAAAGGCTTAAGTGCCAAAAACTTGGAATGCACAGGTAATAACAATAAAATTTCTTGCAGTAATTTAATTAGAAAATTAATAGTCATAATTAATTACTAATTCCATAGTTATTTATCCAAAAGCAAAGGTATTATAGTATTTTCATCATCATAGCGGCATTGGTACTTTTATATGGTGTTTTTTTATCATTTAAATTTAGATTATACAGACTATAATAATTTTTATTCTTATTTTTAATATAATTTAATAATTATTTTTAGTAATCTTTAAACTAATTAATCAAGGATTCATTTTTAATTGTGGCTTAGGCCCTCAAACACTCTTGAGCCACCCTTGCCAGCAAGGGAAGCAATAATCCACGCATTGAAGGCTTTGCGGAAGCGGCATTTGCTTGAAGAAGGTGCTCATGCTCCCGCTTTTATTGCTCTAACAAAGCCAATCACATTTCAGGTTCTCTCTCTCTATTAGGGTTGATGATTTTGATTTTTGCAACTTCTTAAATTGACTGGTTCCTTGAAAAATATGTTGTGAAGCATGTACGTAGTCTAATGCTAAAATGCCTGTTCAGTTCATCTTGTGGAATATAGATTCATTTTCAGATAATGTGTCATAAAAAAAATACTATTTTCTAATTTATTAGTCCTATCAATTCTGCAGTTAGAAACAGTACAATTTACCATCAGCACCCATGCATATGAATGTGCGTGTGATGGAGGACAGTTATATTAATAACTATAATAATCCTGTACCATTTTTTAGTATATTCTGTTAATAATCATCAGTTATAATTCTATAGCAGTTTCCTCGCACTTTAACCACGTTTATTATTTTTCAATATTTATTCAAAAATATATTTAATTTTAAAAAAATTAATTATTAAATTAGTTCAATATTGATATTAATTTTAATTTTTTAATTATTTAGTACATGTTTTTAAGTAAAATAAAAAAAATATAAAGTAAAAATTGTCTCTTTGTTGGATCATGATTTGGCTTTCCTAGTTTGTGGTGAAATTATTATGGCTGATAGTATGAATGCATTATTTCATGTTGGGCTGGTGTGTTCTACTTGCTAGCTCTGCAAGTAAATATAAGGATGTGTTCGATAACATAGAAAAGAGGAAAAAATTTAGTTATTAGTAGAGGAAAAAATTTAGTTATTAGTAGAGGACAAGGAAAATCCAATTGTGCTTTCAATTTCATAATTGAAGCATCTTATGACCTATTTATAATAGATTTTTGGAAGGCAATTAGTTGGACAATTAATGCTTTACTTGCAGTTTTTATGATTTTTCATGCATTGATGGAAGGTCTCCAAGCAAAACAAGGTTTATTGGAAGTGGCGAAAAAAGTTAAATATGACGTGTGATTACATTATGTTCAATCAACTTCATTTCAAAAATTCATATTTGATGGATAGGAAATTAATTGTGTTCTTGTGCAACAGAGACTAAAATAAATCCTTAGGAATGTACAGTACTATTTCTTTTTCTTTGTCCTGCTTCTGTGCAGTGGATTAGTGGAGAATTTTTTGGATTTTCTAAATTATTTGGAACATTAGCTTATACGTATAGTTGTTTTCGTATAATTCATGTGGACGTAGACAATGTAGATAAGTTTTTGATCTTGTACTTTGGTTTTTAAGTAAATAAATTCCTCTTTTGATTAAAAAAACCACTATGCATTCCTTGAACATTTTGGCTTTCTTGTTTCATTTCCTTTGAAATTTTATTTTAATCGGGGGCCTGTGAAATAGTAAAGTTCCTGGAGTTGGTTCTGCTTTCTTTTTACAGGTATTGGTCATGTCTACATCGAGTATAATTACCCTTTTGGTGTTGTTTATGATAATGTAATGTTTCTTATTCTTGATTCTTGATCTTAATGTCAATTTTCATTTAATTGCTTTAAACATAGTGATTAAGTTACCTGTGAATGTTCTGAAGGGATCAGAATGGAAAGATAAAGCCGAAAATCAAGAGGTGGAGCTTCAGCAATGTTACAAAGCTCAGTCTCGATTGTCTGAGCAACTTGTGGTTGAGGTGGTGGAATCCAGAGCTTCAAAGGCTTTACTTCAGGAGAAAGATGCTATGATATCTGATCTGCAAGAGAAGTTGACTCAAACGAGGTTTATTAATTTTTCTATGGAAATTACTTTTGAGATCCCAAGTTTTTCAGTTGATACCAAAAACTAGGTGTTTATTGCAGGGATGAAGGCTCTCAGTTAAATTCAGACTTGGATGAGAAAATTAAAGCTTTGGAATTGATCATGGGCGAGAATAAGGAAATTAGAGCACAACTGGGAGAGATGACCGTTAAGGCCAAGAATGCAGAGGCTGAAAATAAGATGTTAATTGATCGCTGGATGTTGGAAAAGATGAAGGATGCTGAACGCCTTAATGAGGTACTTCAAATGGTTTGGAAAAGGGAATTCAACGTAGGTCCCCTATAAATTTATTAGCAATTTCATGATTCACACAGAAAATTAAACTTCTTGTTGAGTCATTCATGAAGGTATAGTACTCTTCCATTTAGCCAGCTGCACTTTGGAGTATTTAGTTGTCAAGTATGATACTGGTCATTTGAATTACTTTGTGCTAGAGGAGATACAGTTTTGTTTTAACTTCTGCGACTTAATTAATACGTTGATGATTCATTTTTGTTTTACATACTAGTTAAATGCACTTTATGAAGACATGGCTGATCGGATCAAGTCCAGTGATTTAGAAAAGCTTGCTCGACAGCAGGTAGATGGTGTGGTCCGTCAATGTGAAGAAGGTGCAGAATATTTTGTGGAGTCATCTGTTCCTTCTGCATGCAAACACAGGATCCATGCCCATGAAGGTGGCTGTGCAGCCATCTTGTTTGAAAACAATTCTGGGAAGTTGATTACTGGTGGGCAAGACCGGTCCATCAAAATGTGGGATACAAATACAGGATCATTGAGTAATACACTTTATGGTTGCCTCGGTTCTGTACTTGATCTTGCCATTTCCCATGATAACAAATCAGTAATTGCAGCTAGTAGTTCAAACAACTTGTTTGTGTGGGATGTCAACTCAGGGAGGGTTCGCCATACTCTTGCTGGGCACACGGACAAAGTATGTGCTGTCGATGTTAGCAAGATCTCCAGTCGTCATGTTGTGAGTGCAGCTCATGACCGTACTATAAAAATTTGGGATTTGCAAAAAGGTTACTGCATCAACACAATCATGTTTCCCAAAATTTGTAATACCATATGCTTCAGCACTGATGGACTGACAATTTGTTCGGGACACATTGATGGGAATCTTCGTTTGTGGGATATTCAGACGGGAAAGCTGCTTAGCGAAGTAGCTGCACACTCAAATGCTATCACATCTGTGTCTCTGTCTCGGAATGGTAATACACTACTAACCAGTGGAAGAGACAACATACATAACTTATTTGATATGAGGTCTCTGGAAGCGTGTGGCACCTTAAGAGCTACAGGAAACAGAGTGGCATCGAATTGGAGTAGGTCCTGTCTCAGTCCAGATGACAACTACGTTGCCTCTGGCTATGCTGATGGATCTGTTTACATATGGTCAGTATCTAAAGCTGATAAAGTGAGCAGCTTGAGGGAACACCATACATCGGTTCTGTGTTGTGCGTGGAGTGAGCTTGGAAAACCTCTAGCTTCTGCTGACAAGAATGGGATCATTTGTACCTGGACGTGATGGCTGAATTCTGGTGCTCCTTTATTATATAAATGTCTGCCTACCTGAGCCATTTTAATTAAGTTTCTATATTCATAGACACCATAACACGGTGTATATAAGTTACATTTTAGGCACTTTGTAGATAATGATTTATCTCTAATTGTAAAATATTTATAGCCCTTTTCCCTCCCCCTCCCTAGCTATGAAATAAAAAAATTCCATTCTTTAAACCATCTAATAAAGCGTTGAAGAATGTGGTTGCACTTGAAAGGGAAAAAAAGGTATGTTCATTGACTAATGACTGTATTTTGTCTAAGTTCTGCAACTGATAACTTGATATATAACTTGCGAACCCATTGATTCTAATAAGATTGACAATTCTAATTAGTGGTGTCAATCGAGTACTTTTGACTTTTCGTGAGCCTATTTATCAAAATATTTTTTTGTCAAAAAACAATTACCAAGAAAAAACATATTAAGGTAGTATTTTTATTTTTTTCTTCTTATTTTTCAAAAAATATATAATAAAAATAATATTTATTTACTTTTTTTTTCGTATGGACTAATTATGTGACAATTGTAACCGGTTTAAAATGATTGGATTCCCGTGGATAAGAATACGATTTAACCCCTTAAAAGAGAGTAGGCCTAACAAAGACCAGAAAAGGCAGAGAAGAGAAAGGAACTGAATAGGATGGTGAAGGTAGCAAATTTTATAAATTAAGTTTATTATTATTATTATTATTATTATTAAATAAATGAAATATTATATGACTAAGATTTTAACTTGAATTTATGATAGTGTAACGAATACTCATACCGTTTGAACCACGAATCAATTCTGAACGATAATAATAACAACTTATTTTACCAAACGGTCTCTCCAACCTGTAAATGGTTGGAAAGGCCTTGGACACGTAATAAGTTTTGAAGTACTATTTTTGCATTTCCTTGACCAAATCCAACCACATTAGGATTAATGGTTAATGGTTTATCAAGTTTGATGAATTCGTTCTCTAAAACAAGAAGTTTTGGTCTTGGAGGGATAATATCAACCGATCCATGTCCATCCGACGTATCCATCATGGTTATTTCGTACCCCTGAGAGCTTTTGTGTTCTGGAAGCACATGGATAGAGTCCATGTTTGGATCGCTCTGCGTCAATATTAGAAGGTAACTTATAAGTTCTTCACCAACCACATGCTTTACTTTTTGTTAACATTGTCATGTATTTTGCAATTATATTTAGTTCTTTTGTCTTCCTTATGGATCAGTGAAAGGTTACGTAGCTCTTTTAAAAAAAATGAGTGTCCTAAAATTTTAATATATATTTGAGTTTCAAATTTTTTTCAATTTTTTTTTAAAATTTCGATCAATTTAAAATGTCTACAATATTGTTCAATAAAAATGAAGAATCCAACAGATGAAAATATAAAGTTAAGAACTTCCACTTCTGAAAACCTACCGGGAGGCAATTGGGTTAGAGGGACTTGAAACCTAACATGTGGAAGGAAGAGGTTGATGTTTAATACCTCCTATACTTTACAGCCATAGATTTTTTCTGTTTTTCCTGATACAAGTGTTCTTTTTCTTAAAGAGATGGATGGTGACGATGCAGGTGATAGTACCAGCTGATGTTTAATACCCCCCTTGCATATGAGATAGCTGTATGGTTATTGTAATCAATATAGCTATTTTAATTTTTAATTTTTTAGTTTTAGAATTTAAAATTTTTTAGAAAAAAGTTGGTTTATAATCAATTTTTAATTTTTAATTTTGAAAATGTAAAATACTATTGAATATTGCTTGTTTAAATATAGATTTCTAATTTTTAATTTTTTTTAAAACTTAAAATTCAATTTTAAAATTATTTTTAATAATTTATTAAATTTTAGATTTTTAATTATTTTGAGTAAGGTTGATCATGTTTGAGTAGGGTGGTATACTAATTTCTTAATGAAATAAAAAAATAGAAATTTAATTTTAAAATAGATTTTATTTTTAGAAAAAAATTATTTATCACAAATGATGTAATAAAGTATTATTAATATGTACAATTAAAATCACATAATTATATTCAATTAAAAAACATCACATCTTGTATCATGATATATTTGTGATATATAAAAGTCTTCTTTTTAATTTCAAAATTTAATCAAGTTTTAAAATTGAATTTTAAAATTTAAAAAATAGAAATCAAAAAATTTAAAATTTAAAAACTAGAAATTAAAATATTAATGAATTTATTATTTCTTCAAATTACCATTATGGATTTAGAGTCCATAATAACATATGGGTGTTTACGTAATTAAATTGGTTTTAAAATAGTTTATTACCTTGTAATTATTTAGTTTATCTATATTTACTAAATTATGTATATCCTATATCTATTATATATATATATTATATACAATTTATTTTAACTAATTTTATTATATACTTGCTATTTATAGCTGGAACTCGTACCAAAATAACTTTCATCGAAAGAATAATCACATTTGTCTCTAGGTTGGTTTTATTCACACATTGGGAGACGTTTAAAAACAAATTTATGGATAACTAAAAATTGAAGTTTTGTCACTTATAAATCATCCTCACATTCAAAAATATACTTTGATTAGAGACGTTAATCCGTGAGGGTCCAGTAAATTTAGATTAATTTAAATTAATAAGTTTTAACTTAAGTATATTTTAATTGGTATTATGAATTAATAGCCTTGATTTAAATTAAAAAAAAAGACTTGATCGATTCAAACTAATTTAAAATATATATCATTAAAACTTATGTATGAACTGCTTTAACCCGATGTTTATTTAAAATATTGTAAATTTTATTATAACTTTTAATCTATTTAAAACAATAAAATTTTAAGCCAAATTTAGTACACTCTAACAATGTTTAATATATATATAACAATTTTATTAAAAAAAATTACAAAATTAAAAAGTAAAAAGTATCAAAAACATGAGTATATTATAAAACAATTTAAAGAATTATTATCTAAAATTTAAATATATAAATATTTTTATACTTGAACATCATATACTTATGATTAATAATAATATAATATATTTACAAAAATATATAATAAAAATAAAATTATAAGTTAAATCGATAAACACACGAATAAATTAATCAACTCGTCATCATTATTTTATATGAAATAATTCTTGAATTTAAAAGAAAAGAAACATATATCACTTTTAAATAAAATTCATAAATATTCATATAAATAATAAGATAAATGTTTTTTCTTAACATAATTTAATATAGTCAACATAAGAAAAAATAATAGTAATAGTATATAAAAATAATTACAATTATTTTTTATTTTCATTTTGTTGAAATGGTTATCACTCACTCTAACTTAATCCTAATTTTTTTATATTATTTAAATTGATTTAAATTGGATCCTAATTTAATTTGTTTTATATTTTTTAATTCATATTTGATTCCGATAATACAAATGCAGCACAAATTCCCAATCCTAACTTTAACCAAAATTTTAATTGCTCGTTAAGCGAATGTACGGGAAAAAAATCAAAAGTATCCCTAAGGTTTAAAAAATCTTCAAAAATATCTTTCAAGTTTTAAAAAATTTAAAAATACTCTTGAAAACATAACGGAAGTTAAAATTAACACTCATCAAAAATACCCCTAAGATTATAAAAAAAAGTACGGAAGAGGAAAAAATAAACCAAGAAATATTAGATATAGAAACAGAAGACATTTCAAGATGTTTTTCATAGGAAATGGTAATAAGTAAAACGAAATTTGAAGAAATTCAAAAATCAAAATTAAATCTTAAAGAAGGAGATGGATTTAAAGACTCGTCATTTTTATTAAGAAAGATATTTCCTAGAAAAAATATAATCTATTATGGTATAAGTAATAAGGAAATGAGTATTAAAATTACAGATGCAAAAGGAATATATAATATACCATTAATTGATAAAGAAACTATATTAAACAAATTATCAAAAATTCCTCGAAAGGATAAAGAAAAAATTGGATACATCCATTTAGGAGGAATCCAAATATTAATAAAAGCTTATTTTAGAGAAGGAATAAATACACCAATAAAAATAGTTTTATTAGACAATAGAATAGTAAACACACAAGATGCTTTATTAGGAATGATCCATGGAAACTTAGGATACCAAAAATTAAAATTTACAGCATATCCTAGATTTGCTATAAATATACAAGATAAAAATCTAAACCAAGTATTAAGTCTAGCTTATGAATTTGAAGGAGGAGATTTAATGAAAGAAGGAAATCATCCATTTTCAATACATTATTTAGTGGCATATTCTTTAACAAATGGTCATAATAGTTCAACATATGGACAAAATGAATTTATAGAAATAGATAAAACTTTTAAAGAATTAGGACAAATAATAAAAACAGAAATACTAACAGACTTTGAAATACCAGAAAAATAGAAATTAGATATTAAAGAAAAACCCTTAATAACAGGAAGAAAAAGTAATAACATACCAAGATTTACTTTTATAGATCATGAAGAAGAAACTTCAAATCAACAAGAAGTTAAAAAACTAGAAAATGAAGTTAAAATAATGAAAGCATTAGTTCATGATTGCATATTAGGGAAAAATCATGTTTAAGGATAAAATAAAAAATATGCATTTAGAAATAAATGGAAGCCTAGTAGGTGTGGCAAAAAATCAAGCAATACTATTTGAAAGTGTACAATTATTAACAGAGGAAATGGATCTAGTTCAGGAATCAAACACAAAATATTTACAAAAAATAATAGATATACAAAGAGAACTATTAAAGGAAATAAAAGAGTGTGGTTATAATAAACTACAACAAAATATACATAAAGAATTTTCAGAATTAAGGAAAGATGTATACAATCTAAAAATAAATCATAAATATGATCCCTTAGAAGGATTAAAAGAAGAACCACCGAGGAAATCAGATTCTTTAATTCCTAAAAATGAGAAAAGAAAAAATGAGAAACAATCTAAGAATAAAGAAATAATTCCAAATTAATGGAATATAGAAAAAAAATTAGAAAAAGAATTTATGAACCCTGAGAATAGAGATATAGAAACATTGGTCAAATTGTTGACATTAACCAATGAATAAATAGAAGAACATTATATTGGAAAACTTTGTACTAACAAAGAAGAAGATGATATGACAATAATCAGTGAAATTGATTCAAAACCAGAAAACATGACCCCAAAAAGTCATATGAAACCAATTTCATTACTAGTCCCTTACCAAGAAGAAACATCTGACCCACATAGGGAGGAAAGAAATAGACAAAGATCAGAACAACCTGATACTACATATAGAAGAAGACAACCACCTAAAATGGAGGAAGGGTTGCATTGGGGAACTAGAGGTAGTATTCCACCAGAGTTCAAACTCCATGATAATTATAAATCTGAACTTTTAAATTTAGATTGTATAAGAGATAGAAAAAAAGCTTTAGATGAATGGTCTAGTGGGATGAGCGTTCTTATACAAACTTCTCCAACTACCCAAACAAATCATTCAATTTGCAGAGTGCTTATAGCACATAAAATGTGCAAGAAATGTAAAAGTTTGGTTTTCAAACTTAACATATCAACAACATTTATTAATGCAAGGAAATGCTTCCACGGAAATAGAATACTTAGATACAGTAATAAATGAAATATACAAAGAATTTATTGGGGAAGATAAAGGAAGGACTATCACTGAATCCAGTGAAAATGAAATCAATGAAGCTAAATGGAATCTAACAAATATGGAAATTTGTAACATGTGTTATATAAATTCTTTTATTTGTGAATATGAAATGTATTACCATAAATTACCACCCTCTATACAAAAAAATTATAAAGAAATGTTTTTTCAAAAATTTATAAAGAAATGTTTTTTCAAAAATTACCTGTAACATTATATAAAACTTTAACAGAAAATTGGGAACAAAAGAATAGAGAAACTATACCAGATTCTCTAGGAGGAAGAATAAGAAGTTTTAGAGATTGTATCATTATAAAATGCCAAGAAAGAAAAGAATATAAACAAATAAGAGAGAAATGATAAAATTTGTTGTGATACAAGAGATTTTAGAATGCCAGGAAAATATGGATGCAATATAAAATCTTATAAACAAAAATTTAAAAAATATAAATTTAGAAAATAAAATTTCCAAAAATATAAAAAGAGATCCAATAAAGAAAACTACAAGAAGAGATATTTTAGAAGAAAGGTTTATAAACTTTCTGAAAAAAGGAATTATTACCCTTCAGGAAAGAAAAAATGCAGATGTTGGATCTGTAATGAGGAAGGACATTATGCAAATGAATGTCCAAGAAAACTTCAACATAAAAAAGAATTTAAAAAGGAATTTCCACAAAAAGCAAAAATCTTAGAAGAAGCCTTCAAAATGGAATTAGAACCAATTGAGGAATCTGATATAGATGATACTTATAGTATTTATCTATTAGAAGAAACTGAAGAAGAAATAACTAACTCAGAATATGAACATTCAGATCATGAATATTCTTCAGAAAATGAATGATTTGTATAGTATTACAAATCCAAATAGTACTTACATTAAAGTAGGACTAAAATTTAAAGGTTATAACACTTATCATTTACATGCATATATAGATACATGAGCTAGTATGTCTGTAGCTAGTAGATATGTATTTCCAGAAGACAACTGGAAACAAGCACCTAAATATTTAATTGTAAGAATTACTAATAATACCACAATAAAAATCAATCAAGTATTAAAAGATACTAATATAATAATAGGAGGAGAAAACTTTCATATTCCTACTATATATCAACAAGAAACAAGTGTAGACTTGTTAATAGGAAATAATTTCTTAAATTTATATCAACATTTCACACAACATTTTGACAAAATAAGTCTTACAACTTTAGAATGAGATACAATATATGTCTCTAAAGTAAGAAAAGCTCTAACTGTCTTAAACCCAACTTTTATGCAACAACATAAAAAGCGAAAATGTGGTGAGATAAAAGACCAACAAAAACAAAAACCTTGTCTAGAAAATATTTCATTAGATATAGAAGAAAAACAAAACTCTTTTCTCAATGAGATACAGGAAGATAAAGCCTTAACAGGCATTAGAAGACTATTAAAAACAGTCAGTTTAGAAAATCCTTTGGATCCAAAAATAAATAAATCTAAAACAATAGTCAATATAAAATTAAGATATCCTAACAAAGTCGTAAGAGCAAAACCAATGATTTATACTCCAGAAGACAGGATTGAATTTGGAAAACAAATTAAAGAACTTTTGGAATTAAAAGTCATAATTCCGAGTAATTCACCTCACTCTAGTCCAACATTTTTAGTTGAAAAAGAAGCTGAGAAAAGAAGAGGTAAAAAGAGAATGGTAATAAACTTCAAAGCATTAAATAAAGAGACCATTGATGATGGATACTTCATTCCAAAAAAGGAAGAACTACTATCATTAATAAAAGGAAAGAAATACTTCTCAAGTTTTGATTACAGAAGTGGATTTTGGCAAATAAGATTGGATGAAGAATCTCAAAAATTAACAGCATTCAGTTGCCCTCAAGGACAATTCCAATGGACGGTAATACCATTTGGATTAAAACAAGCTCCAGGTATTTTTCAAAGATATATGGATAATATTTTAAAGAAATTACAAGATATTTGTTGTGTTTACATATATGATATTTTGGTTTTCAGTAATGAATTAAATAAACATTATTTGAATATTATCAATATATTACAAGAATGTAGAAAAGAAGGCATTGTACTCTCTGAAAAGAAAGCAGTACTTGCTTAACAAAAAATCAAATACTTAGGATTAGAGATTGAAGATGGAAAACATAATCTACAACCCCATATACTAAATAATATTCAAGGTTTTCCTAGTGAATTAAAAGATAAAAACCAATTACAAAAGATTTTTAGGATGTTTAACATATACAGAAGCCTATATCAAGAAACTTACACAAATGAGAAAACCATTACAAGCAAAATTGAAAAAAGATCATGTCTGGAAATGGACAGAATAATATACTCTATATATGGATAGAGTAAAAGCAAAAGTAAAAAATTTATCAAATTTATACCATCCAAGACCAGATGATAAAATGATAATTGAAATAGATGATTCATAAGAATATTGGGGAGCAGTCCTTAAAGCAAGAGTAGATGACAAAGATGAATATCTTTGCAGATACACATCAGGGTCTTTTTAAGGGCCAGAATTAAATTATCATAGTAATGAAAAAGAATACTTAGCTGTTAAAAAAGCTATTAAGAAATTTGCAATATATGCCATAAGTTCTAGATTCATTATTAGAACAGATAACAAGATGGTTATTTTTTAAGAACTAATATTGCAGGAGATTATAAACAAGGAAGACTAATTAGATGGCAACAATGGTTCAACCATTACAATTTTGATGTTGAACATATTCCAAGACATAAAAATAGCTTGGCTGATGCTCTTACTAGAGAATTAGCACCTTTAACTATTTTCATGATTGCAGGAATGGAACAGCTTGATATTAAGATCAAGATAAAAGAAAAGGAGATAAAAATCCTATAGGAACAACTCGAGTTGTTATACCTCGAGAAATCTCTTACGGAGACAGGAATAAAACATGAAGAACTTAAATGTTCAAAACAAACTTTAGAGAGTAGAACCTCAAATGAGGAATCTATGTTAAAAAAGGAAGAACCTAATAGTTCTCAAAAAACTTCTAAACCCAATTGGGCAGACGAAGCAAAAAAAGAAGAACAGAAAAAAGTTTATGTGGTCTATAATAGCCCAAAACTAGGAATTTACAACAACTGGGAAGAAGTTAGCAAATATATTCTAGGAATTAGTGGAGTAACTCATAGAGCCTTCACCAACAGAATAGAAGCTGAAGGAAGTTATGCCAACTACAAAACACCAAAACTAATAACTCCAGAGGAGATAGTAAGAAATTATTCTGTAGTACTACAACAACAACCAACAGCTCCAAGAAGATTGACAAACCTTGGAAAAATAGCAAGACCTTCAATGCTATTTAGAGAAACATCTCCACCAGAGACATCAAAAATAACAAAACATTCAGTACTATTCAGGGAAACATCTTCTAAAACTACTCCAGTCATTGAAGATGAAAAAGACCAATACAGAAACCTCAACAAATTACAATGGTTAAGTCTCTATAATTTAGCTAGAAAATCAACCCAAGAACATATTGAAGATTTGAAATTCTATACTACAGACAAGGAATTTCCTGCAGGTAGTAAATTCAATATATTGGAAGGAGCTGATCTAATTTTTGTGTATAAGGCATTTCATGCAGGATTAATAGAAAATATATATCTAGGAATTAATTTAAGTGAATTAAATTATTTCCCAAAAAATTTTAAAAGAGAAATTAAGAATTTTAGAAGAAAAATTAAAGCAGGTGATAAACCTGTTTATCTTATATTTTTTAGTTCATTAATGGACTGGAATGAGGAAGAAAGTATTAGTCCCTACCACTTCATCAAGATAGGGATTTCTAACACAAACAGAGAGGTTCCCAAACCAAGGGCACTTCCAGAAAAGGAATTCAACACAGAAGAACTCTGTGTATTAAGAGGACAAATGCTAAGCCAAATTTACTATGAGCTTAGAAAGATCGACAATTCTACTGAGATTAAAGTAAATTATTCGACCAGTAAAGTTATCATTATTTCTCATACCAGCATGGCTCTATCAGAATAAGATGGTGAAAAATCACCAAATATGAAACCAATTTTAATTGCAACAACTTAGAAATTAGTCAAGAAATCAGGAAAGTATTTTGCTTCTATGCTAGAAAAGCCACCAAAGACCATAGGTGCATTCTCTGTATCAAAGATCGAGAAGATGAACATGTGTCATCATCAACATTATCAAAGGAACAGTCGGTAGAAAATGACAAAGGAAATTAAGAAAAGTAGTTGTCGGCAAAAGACTACAAAAGAAATAAAGATGTAGACCCCACATCTTAGTCGACAACATATGCCAAGGAAAAAAGTAATGGTTATCCATTAAAGAAGAAAAAGAAGATGAATTATTAAAGTAAGGATAAAATAATAAATTTAGTCTTGTAAATAGGGATTCCTTATTCTATAAAAGGAACCCTTATTATCATTTCTAAGGACAAATAGAAATCCATAGCTCTCTACTCTGAAACACTCAAGTATAGAAAAACCTTTTCTACCTAGAAATCCAGAATCTAATAATGAAATACCCAATAACTATGAGCGGCTAAGCACCCCTTTCAAGGTTCTTAGTTGGCCTTAAGTTGTAATAATTATTATATTTTGAATAAAATGGAGTTCTATTACTCTTCTCTAGTAAGTCAACTATTGGACACCATTCATGTACGGATGCAGAAAGCTCACCATTACCAGGAAGGTGTTGAGGTGTAAGCGAAGCTGAGGCATAACAGGTGTAACAAAAGAAGACGAACATAAGGGAAGACCATGGTGGACCCATTAAATTCAGGTATAATGATTATAAAATTAAGCTAATTAAGAATCTTGAATGTTGAAATATTCACTTACAACAAGGTATAATATTTTTAAAACAGGAAAATAGAATTTATTTTTAGAAATAAAATAATACTCTATGAATATCGAATCACTAGTACATAAATTAGAACTATTAGATTTAACAAATGAAAGAGTAATTTTTAATTTTAAAAGACAATTAATAGAGTCAGGATTAGAATTAAGTAACCAACATAATGAAGAACATAACATATTATGCAATTGTAAGGAATACAAAAGAAAATTAGATTTATATAGTAAAATAATAAGTTTTTTAAATAATTTATTACCATCAATAAATACACAAAGACTTTAAACTATGTCAATTTTAACTCCAGATTAAGATTATATGGATCCTCAGAAAATTGGTATCAGAACCAAAGAACAGTAATTTAAATAGTAATTGATGAAAAATTAACACCATTAAAACACAAAGGTATTTGTGATATTTTATAAACCCCAGGAACATAATTGATGATATAGCAAACCTCAAGGGTAATTTAGAAAACGATTCAAACTTACGAAAAGTTTACAATATTTTGAAGCTAATTTCCAGTGATCTTAGTCGATTAAGTTGCCGAAGTTTCCTATATTTACATTCGCTTATCTTTCTATACCTGCAAAATTCTAATGTTAAATCAATGGTTGCTTTTCATTTGTACTTCTATATCCAAGAGTGATAATTTCAAATTTGGGTACAGATCTTTTAACATCTATAATTTTAAAGTAAATAATTATAATTTTATAACTTATGTTTTATTTTGCTTTGTATTTTTTTTAAATTGATTTTACGTTAATTTCATTTTTCTTTTACTTTTTTATTTTTTTCAAAATTCAAATTTATTAGAAAAAAAATTTCAAAAAGAATATTTTGAGTTGATAAAAAAATTTAAAAAATCAGATATAATTTTGAGCAAGTTATCTTATTGGCTGCTAAAATTAATTGATTTTTTTTAGGAAATATATAATAACACTGAAGAAAAGTAAAAAAAAAAAAACATTACAATGATCCTAGATATATAGCCTGCGCGGCATGATCTAAAGGTGACCCGTTTTGGAGGGTAGACCTGGCAGCAAAAGCAGCCGAAGTTTAATTAACAAAAACAATTGATTCATTTAATTACATGTTTCACTTTTACCAAAGGTTTAACGAGTTGTAAAACATAGTTAGAAAAAATTAGTTATAAATATTTAATTTATTTTTATATTTTTATAATTTAAAATAAAAATATTATTTTTAATTTAAAATAAATAATTTTATAATTCAAAATTTAAAAAAATTAAATTAAATATTCCGTACAATTTAAAACTATATCTCTTAATAATACAAAACTTCTAATATAATCCATTTATCTTTATATTATACAATATAGTTTGATTTCATACACAAATATATTATTATAAAAATTATAATAAACAAGTAGTACAATCCTTTAAAAATATATATGTGTTTTATGTTATGATATGTTATGAAAAAAAAACATATAATGAAAACATATATTTTTTTTCATCCTAAATTGATAAAAATAAAATTTCATCTATAAAATTTTATTATGCAATAATACATTAAAAAAAGAGAGTAATAGAGTAGATTTTACTTAAGGTAAACTTAACCTCCAATTCTCTTTTAATATGTTACTTAAAAAATCTGATTCCTACTTATTCTTCCCCTTCTAAAGAAAAGATATAGATGGAATTGTCATAGTTTTAGTCTAAATAGTAAAGACTAATACACCATAACATCCTACCTACCTCATTTAAATATACATTCTTCGTCTGATATATTTCTTAGCTAATAATCTTACTTAACCAAACCTACTCTTTTAAATCATATATTTAAATAATAATAAGTATTATTTGATATATAAAAAATATAAAATTATACAAAAATAATATATCTAAAATTTATAACAATAAAAATAAAATCTTAATAATATTGAATGGAGTCTAATTAAATACATTTTCACATCAAATTTATCAACGTTTAATATATAAGAATAGAGTAAAATTTCTTAAATAAAATATATGACTTAGATATAATTTGTGTCATTATAACTTCTCTAGTTTCATTTTTAATATTCTCCAAATAATACATTTATTTTATTTTTCGTATAACATAAACATGTATATTTTTAAAATATTTAAAAATACAATTCATATATTTTTATAACAAATAAATATTTATGTTCTTTTTAGAGTGATTAAAAACAAAACCATATAAATAACTAAATTATATAAAAATACGGATCATATTTTTATTGTTTTTTATTCAAATAATTAAGTACTCTCGTAAAGTATGTTGCGAACTGGTGGGGTTGGATCCCTTGTTCGTTTTTAGTTAATGATTTATAATTTATTTTTCATCGTCATTTAAAATCTTTATAAAAAATTCTCAAATTGAAATAAAAAAAAAGTATTCACTTTTTAGATAGCAAAGGAATTTAAATAGTAAAATTAATATTTGTCTGGTAGAGAGAAATTATTTTAATATGATAAGAAATAGTATATGAATAAAAAAATAAGAATAAAAATGTATTATTCTAAACAAAAAATATATAAATATAAATATATATAAATTATAAACACAAAATTTAAATAAAATATATCATATAATATTATTAAAATAATTTTTTTATATTAATAATATATAGAGGTACACAAAGTGAAGTTTGTTTTTGTTATTGTTAACTTTTCCTTATAAACAAAAACTACATTGATCTTTAGGGTCTTTTAGCAATGTTAAATGGAATGGTCTCAAACTCAAACTTTGATATGACTTTTGATAAGTGGAATTGGTAAAAGAATTTCTACGTTTGTTGTATGTCATTTGCGTCTACCGTTAACCTGTCTGCGTCTCTTTTATTTTCTCCTTCAAGGTGTTATGCCTGCGTCTATCGCCTGCGTCACCATCTGTCGTTTGGGTCTCCTTTACTTTCCATGTCAAGAATATGTTTTTTCCTTTCTTTTTCTTCTGAATTCTTTCTTTTTAAAATAAATGGCTTAGAAAAACAGTTTTTTTGAGATATTTTTTAGTAACATTTTCGAACGTTATCTATGAATAAAAAACTATCTTCGAACCGTAACGATTTTTGGACGATTTTGACTACAAATTTTATAATTCAATTCGGGTATAATTATATCAAAAACTGTCCCCGCATGTATCCGTGGCCATCACTATACTTACCCAATATTTATTTCCGTGTGAATTTATAAATGTAAATATAACAACAAAGGAAACAACACATATAGATGTGTGAATCAAAGGGATGATCTGTGTGAATCAAAGAATTGAAGGTGATTTTTATGTAGGGTTAGTTATAGTGTTCTTAATGGGATATGAAAATTCCATTGCAATTCCACACGTTCCCTCTTTTGAGAAATGCATCTTTGCATTTTGATATAGCTTTTCTCTCCCCGTTGGATATGAAAATTCCATTGCAATTCCACACGTTCCCTCTTTTGAGAAATGCATCTTTGCATTTTGATATAGCTTTTCTCTCCCCGTTGAGGTCCCCAAGAATTCCTCACTATCCAATATTTAGTGTTGGGTAAAATGGATGGTTTTAAAGAAATAAATTCCACACAATCAGGATAATTTCCCAAATCAAAATAAAAATGACACCAAGATTTTAGCGTGGAATGAAAGGTTTTTCCACGGGACCCGTAGGCCACTTAAACTTCCACTATAATAAGATGGGATTACACACTTCACCTTCAAGTGGATCTCTCACAAAAATACAACAAATATATATCTTCAATTTGAGGATAAAACTTCACAAATTAATTCTCTTAATTTCTCTCTCAAAATCTCTCTCAAAACTCTCTTTTGTTTTCTCCGCTTCTGATATATTAAATTTTGAGATTGAAGCTAAGGCTTTATAAAGTCAAAAACTCTAATATTCTTCATTCTTTATGCATGAATTGATTGAGACAGAGCATAAACTTTTGACTTTGTTTTTTTTTTTTCTGCGCCACATTTAGTTACATCTAGTGTTGTTCCGTAACCCACAATAGCAACTGTATGGTATAGGTCTGTGCAACATTTTCTAAAAAAAATTCTGTGTTAAAACCAGGCAACAAAAAATTCATAAGCTTAAAGTACTATTGATCATTTTCTGTTCTCTTTTATTATAGGCATAATGATTATTACTGCAACAGATTTGTTGCAAAGTTTATCCCTGAATATAATTCGAAATCAAAACTAGATTCAATGACCATAAAGACAGGTTGGTTGGCAAAAGCTTTGAGCAATGCTTCCTCATCATTTAAGACAACTATATGCGATAAAATAAAATAATCATTTAAGAGAACTAAAAGAGATGCAGAACTCAAAAAGAAAAAAAAGAGTAACTATCTATTATATATAGTCGAAAGGTTATAGGTTAGTAGTGGTGTAAAATGGGCCAACCCAACCCATTAAAAAAATATCCATTATGTTACGTGACAGAGGCTAAGTACATCCCATTTATCATATGAACTGGATCAGTCCACTCTGTTTGGATGTAGACCGGCTCAATATCTTTATTTATTCTCTTCTTCCTCGAGTATGGATCATTTTTAGAAACCCCATTTAAAATTTGCTTCATATCCCACGAACCCAATCTCTCTGACTTATAATCGTTGCTTTTCTTCCTTTCAAGCACTTGGTGGGCACAGTGCTAGTCACAAAGAAACCAAAGGTGAACCCAAATGGGAATAATAACAAAAAAAAAAACAAAAGTTTATTGTCTTTTATTGAACAAGAGAATATCATTGGTCATCCTAATTTTGATAATCAAAATAGTACTTGTGCTGAGACCTTTCTTTCCAGATATCAAATAGGAATGAATATTGGTTTGAACAATAATAGTACTATTGCTAATAACCCTGAAACCCCGAGAAGAGTGTCGACAATGAACAATTCACAGAACACGAAAGAGAAATAAAAGGTTACGAGAGACGCAGGGAGAGGAAGACCGAGAACCTAAAAAGAAACTTGCCGGAGATTACCGAGAAGAATGTTACAGATTGGCGCAGACGAGAAAAGTGGTGGCGGCGTTTTGAGATGAAGAAGAAATGGCTGTGTAGAAGCAAGAAGGGTTCAACGTATGGAGGCAGATGAATGAAATGGATTAAAAAAACTGACACATAAATGGACCGGGCTGTGTTTCCAGAATCGGAAGCTGCGTAAATAAACAAGATCATTACGACAGTTTTCTCTATGATACAAATAAAAACCAACCAAAGAGCGGTAAAGTTCCATGACCTAGTCCTTTTGAACTTTTACCACATATGCCTGGAAACAAAACAATAAACAGTGGCTGCGAGGTGGGAGGGTTATGAGGTTACCTGTTTTGGCTGGAGGTGGCTGAGGAGCGTCGCGCGAGGCTGAGTTTTGGCTGCTGGAAGAGAAGACTAAAGGGATTGTAAAAAAGGTGTTTTATTGGTTATAATTCTCCTTATGTTTTTAATACCCAAGAAAAGTACAAAACATGCAACAGCTTTTATGGATACAAAACATGCAACAGCTTTTATGGACACAAAACATGCAGCAAGACGCAGGGACACAAAACATGCAGCAAGACACTTTTGGAAAATTATGGATCAAAGCTCTCAAAAACTCAAGAACACTCAAGAACAATTTTCCAGAAACACTCAGAAATTATTGAATTTTCGTTTCTGATTTCTTTTTCTTAATTATTACATTGCTAATGAGAGGTATTTATAGAAACAACAAATAAATCTAAGCCATACAATATAAACCTACCAAAACAATCTAAACCATACACCTATCTCCTTACCTAACCCATTGATTTTCTTCTTCCCACCAACCACGTGTGTATTCTTATCAATCCAGATCACCTGTAACTTTCCAGAAGGAAATGGACTTAGATAATGGGCTAGAATTTTTCAAAGTTTATTTTGATTTCTTTGGGCTTGTAAACAAGTTTACAAACCAACACTCCCCCTTAAACTTGTTTTATGATCTTAAATGCCGATTTCTCAATCCTGACAAAGTCTTCTTGTAAGCGATTTAGTGAAGATGTCGGCAATTTGATCTTGTGATTTTACATACTGAAGGTTGTACATCCTTTCTTCGCGATGCAACTCCCGATGTAATGATATCAGTATCTACGTGTTTGCTTGATCATGGAAAACAGGATTTTTGGCTAAGGCAATGGTTGACTTGTAATCGACACAAATTTTGGCTGGCTCTTCTTCGTGTCAAACTTAGCTCCTTTAACAAGTTTCTCGGCCAAATTGCATGGCAAACACATTTAGGTAAATGCTACATATTCTCGCTTCACAACTAGACAAGGTGACAATCGTTGTTCTTTTCGACATCCATGTAAAAGCAAGATTCCCATGAAAACACAATCAGGAAGTGCTTTTCGATCGCCTATATCTCCACCAAAATCGCTATCACTATATCCAACAAGCTTGTAATCATTAGAAGTCGAATAGAACAAGCTAAAATTAATTGTACCTTTTAGATAGCGTAGGATTCTTTTTTACTTTGAAATGGGTGATTGTCGGTTTCTCCATATACGACTAATCAATCCAATCCTGAGGATGTCGGGCCTTGTACACGCGTGGATAACGCAGACTTCCAACTAAACTTTTGAAAAATGTTGGATCCATATTTTCACCATCTTCATGCTTGGATAGTTTGATTCCACATTCCACTGGTGTGTTGATCGGGTTGCAATCGTTCATCTTGAACTTCTTTAGTATCTCCTTTGCATAGCTTTCTTGAGAGATGAAAATGCCTTCTTCTTTTTGCTTTACTTCAATTCCAAGGTAGTATGCCATTAACCCGATATCTGTCATTTCGAACTCTCGGGTCATCACCTTCTTAAAATCTTCAAATAGCTTCTGA
Organism: Hippophae rhamnoides; assembly: GCA_033030585.1. Lineage (NCBI taxonomy): Eukaryota > Viridiplantae > Streptophyta > Magnoliopsida > Rosales > Elaeagnaceae > Hippophae > Hippophae rhamnoides. The sequence continues at coordinate 30,183,233 of CM065433.1, forward strand.
TTACTTCCAGTGAATATGAGATCATCTACATATAGACAAACGATTAGAATATCGCCATCTTCAATCTTGATGTAGAGTGAATATTCATAGGGACACTTGGTGAAGTTGTTCTCCAAAAAGTACTTGTCGATTCGGTTATTCCATGCTCTTGGTGCTTGCTTTAACCCATAAAGAGCTTTCTTCAACTTCAATACCTTGTCTTTGTGACCTTTTGCTTCATAGCCTGATGGTTGCTTAATGTAGACTTCTTCTTCAAGGACTCCGTTTAGAAAAGCAGATTTTACATCCATTTGATGTATCTTCCACTTATTTTGAGCTGCCAAAGAAATGATTAGTCTTATAGTTTCTAATCGAGCAGCGGGAGCCAAATACCTCATCATAGTCAATTCCACCCTTTTGACTATGTCCTTTTGCTACTAGCCTTGCCTTGTGTCTTTCAATCTCTCCCTTAGCATTCCTCTTTGTCTTGTACACCCATTTGACACCTATTGCCTTATGCCCTTTGGGAAGTGAAACAAAGTTCCCAGTGTCGTTCTTTTTCTATTGCATTGATTTCTTCATCCATCGCGTCTCTCCACTTCTTTCTCTTGTATATTTGAAAGCTCATTTGGTTCACAATCGGATAAACGTAGACAAAATAAGGTAAGATTATCTTGTCGCTACTGTTACCCTTACATAAAGATCTTGGAGATTTCGTGGTACGTGTCACGCTCTTTCACTTCCACTCTGAAGATGATGATGGATCTTCAGGTGGTTGGCATTAGTAAGTAGGTGGAGTCGTTGGCTCTTTGTTGAATTTCTTTCTGATTGCTCCCTCATTGTCTGCTCATCTTCTTTAAGTTGAGGAAAGAAATTGAAGTTATCTGTATGAGAGTTAAAATCCCATTCTCCTTCTTCGTCGAATACCACATCTCGACTAATCACAATCTTCTTATTGTGTGGATTGTATAGCTTATAGCCCTTTGAATTAGTATCATAACCGATGAAGATAAAACTCTCGCTTTTATCATCAAGCTTCGTTCTTCTCTCATCCGGTACATGAACATGGGCTATACTTCCAAAGACTCTTAGGTGGGAAATACCAGGCTTTCTTCCACTCCATGCCTCTTGCGGTGTCTTTCGCCATACACTTCTTGTTGGAGATCGGTTTGACAAGTAACCGTACACGTTCGCTTCGCCCAAAACTCTTTGGGTAGTTTCTTGCTTTGAGCATGCTTCGTGCCATATTGAGGATTATTCGGTTCTTTCTTTCGCCTACACCATTCGTCGTGGGATCTTGGCACCGTTAAAGATCTATGAATTCCATTTGCTTCTGAGAACTCTTGAAACTCCTCGATGTAAATTCTCCACCTCGGCCTACGATCTCACGGCTTTGATTTTTCTACCACTTTCTCTCTCCACCGTAGCTTTGAACCTCTTGAATACTTCAAAAACTTTCGATTTGTTTCAAGAAATATACCCAAGTTTTTCTTGAAAAATCATCAATAAAAAGAAGAAAATAGTTACTATTACCGAGAGAACTAGGCTTGATCGGTCCGCACACATCAGAATGGATTAGCTCGAGTGGCTTCTTGGCTCTTGAGTCCGACTCCTTTGGAAAGCTTTTCCCGATTGCTTCCCGAGTAGGCACCCTTTCACAAAGTTGATTAGGATGGTTAATGCAAGGTAGTCCACTTCACCATCTCCTTCTTGACAACATTCGATCCTCCAAAATTGAGATGTCCGAATCGAAGATGCCATAGCCACGATGCATCTTTATAGCTAGCTTTCGGACACTTTGCAATGTCATTTTGTATGTTGATCAAAGAACATTCTATTCTTTGACATCTATGACGTTAGCAATGAGGTTATTCTTATCATCTTTTATAGAAAGATTACAATCCTTCATATGAATATCATAACCTTTCTCTAACATTTGTCCTAAACTTAAAATGTTACTTTTCATATTTGGGACATAGTAAACATTGGAAATAAATTGATGTTTCCCATCTTTCAAAGCGAATAAGAATGTTACCTTTTCCTTTCACTTTGCCACGTTTGAATCATCTCCAAATGAAACATTTCCACTTACCGACTCATCTAGTTCCACGAACATGTCTTTCCTTCCACACATATGGTTGCTTGCTCCGTCACAAGATACCAGGCATTTGGTTGACTACTATTACCCTCGCTTTCGTGCTAGAAAAGAGTTTCTTTCTCATCGGTCTTCTCCTCTACGTAGCTTGATTTTCTCATCTACTCTATTATCGGGAGCTCTACATTCTGAAGCATAATGTCCAAATTTCGACAATTATAGCATTGAACTTGAGATTTTTCATCCCTTCAGTTCATATTACCTCTTCCTCGGCTTTGTGTTGAGCTTTGCGCTCTTTCAAAGTTCTTGGAATTGTTGTTGTAATTCCAACTTTGTCCACCGTGGTTTCCACCTCGTCCACGGCCTCTACCTCTACCTCTACCTCACCACGTTGGTTTGTCATTCTTTGGCTTTCATGCTTATCCTTGAATTGCATCTTTAAGAGTTGCTTTTGATCCCTTGCTTCTTCTTATACTTTTCTTCATATGCTTGTAATGACCGTTGAGTTCATCAATGGTCATTTCTTCCAAATCTTTTGTTTCCTCAATCGTCACGACGATATGTTCAAATTGGAATCTAATGAAGCAAGTATCTTCTCCATTATTCTAACATCTCCCAACATCTCACCGTTTTTTTAATTGATTAGAAACAACTGCGACTCTTGAGAAATAGTCCGGAAATAGATTCTAAGCTTTCATATGTAGAGATTCAAACTCACCTTTCTTAGTGTTTGGGAGACGAACCTTCTTCCTTTCTAGCCCTTTGAAAGAAATTTGAAGCTTATTCCACGCCTGCTTTGGAAGATGTTGCATCGAAATCTTCTCAAACCCATCATCATTTAAGGCTTGATAAATAAGAAAAAGAGCTTTCTTGTCTCTCTTTCTCAAATCTTTCAAAGATTCTTTTGCACTTGCGTTAGAGTAACCGTCGTCTGCTCACTTAAGCCTTTCTCTACGACTTCCCACACATCATGTGCACCCAAAGAGCTCCTTCATCTTGATACTCCAATTATCATAGTTGTCGTTATCGAGTGTCGGGACTTGAAACGATGACATACCTCCATTTGACATAACTATCAATATAGTGAGAATTTGTAAATTCGCACGGATGGATTCGAACGTCAAAAACCTTAAGAGGAACTCTTGGTCAACGGTGAAAGTCATCGGTCCAAAAGTCAACTTTTTGGTCAATCTGTCTGGCTCATTGGTCAAATCCAGCTGACGGCCACAAACGGCTTGGTGGCTCCTATTACCAGCTTCACGGTTCTCATTAACTTCGCTTGGTGGCTCGGTTTCCAAGCCTTGGCTATCAGCTCCACGGTCGAAACTCGCTTGGTGGCTCGGTCGGCGGCTCGGTCAGCCGCTCGGCCAACTCGGCTGCCCACTGGTGACTCGGTGAGTTAACTCACCTGCAGAACTTCCAGGAGAATCGTGGCGTGCGCGTCCGAACTCCGATCCTGGATGATTCTCATGCGTCGGATTTGTCTCGTCGAGAGCTTCGATTTGATATACTGATAGTGTATATTTATATTTCCAACTACAGCTACGATACCACTTTTGTTGGAAAATTATGGATCAAAGCTCTCAAAAACTCAAGAACACTCAAGAACACTCAAGAACAATTTTCCAGAAACACTAAATTATTGAATTTTCGTTTCTGATTTCTTTTTCTTAATTATTACATTGCTAATGAGAGGTATTTATAGAAACAACAAATAAATCTAAGCCATACAATATAAACCTACTAAAACAATCTAAACCATACACCTATCTCCTTACCTAACCCATTGATTTTCTTCTTCCCACCAACCACAGATTGTATTCTTATCAATCCGATCATCGCCAGAAGCTTCCATGAGCTGGACTTCAAATGGGCTAGAATTTTTCAAAGTTTATTTTGATTTCTTTGGGCTTGTAAACAAGTTTACAAACCAACAGACACATGTATACAAAACAACACCACATTTGTCAACACACATATGATATCATGACACATGGCATAACATGAAATTCTACTTGGACATAAGCAACAGCCAACAAGACAGTTTGTAGTGTGGAGATGCAAGACACATGGATACAAAGCAATATCACATTTATCAACACACATATGATATCGTAACACTTGTCATGACACTTGGCATAACATGAAATTCTTGATGTACTTCAACGTGAGGAACAGCCAACAAGACAGCTTGTAGTGTGGAGAAGAGGATTATGTTTCATAGAAATACTTGGGATTTCTCTTAGACGTTCTTGATGAACGTATTAATGTAACATTATCCTCTTCTTTTGAATGAAACTTGTTTTCAAGGTTCAAGAACCGTTCTTTTATTTGATGAGAATCTTCCCACGTGATTTCTTCTTGAAGTTAGTTTTTTCGTTTAATAAGGCTTTCTTCTATGAACTTGGACCATTTCTTTACCCATCATAAGTCTAAATTGATCAGCTCCATTTCATCAAAAATTGGTGATAAGTCATAATTAGAAACTTGACCTTCGTCGATTTCTTAAGCATGAACACATGGAAAACTGGATGTATACGAGAGTTGGAAGATAAATTTAGCTTGTAAGCAATTTGACTAATCCGTTCTTCAACTTCATAAGATCCATAATATATAGCAGCTTGAAGTTTTTGATAATGCCTTTTAAACACTGAATGTTGACAATAAGAATGTAATTTGAGAAAGACAATATCATCAATGCTGAATTCAATATCCCTCCATCTTACGTCTACCTATTACTTCATATGGTTGTTTGTAGTAGACAAATTTTCCTTAAACTATTTAAGTCATGCATCTCTAGAGACCAATTGTTGATCTACTTCATTAATAGGACAGATACCTTTGTTATAATGTGGAATTGTAGAAGGAAGATGTCCATATAGAGCCTCAAAAGGTGTCCTCTTAATGGAAGTATGATGAGTAGTGTTATATCATAATTCAGCCTATGGAAGAAAGAAGGACCATTTACGAGGTTGTTGATGGACAAAATAACGAAGATACTATTTCACACATCTATTCACAACTTTTGACTGGCCATCTGTTTAACGGTGATATGCTGAGCTAATCTTTATTTTAGTTACAAAAAGCTTGAAGAACTCCTGCCAAAAGTGGCTGATAAAGATTAGGTCATGATCGTTGATAATAGATCATGCATTGCTGTGAAGTTTCACCATTCTTTCAAGAAACCTTTCAGCAATCACCTTAGTTGTATATGGGTGAGACAATGCTATGAAGTGAATAGATTTACTATGTCTGTCCACAACAACTAAGATAACATGTTTACCATTGGAACGAGGGAGGTTGTCAATGAAATCCATCGTTATATCATCCCAAATCTGACAGGGGATAGGCAATGGTTGAAGAAGTCCTGTAAGTGTTAAATTTTATGTTTTGACCAGTTGGCATACTAGACAAGAAGTTACATAATTCTTTATAGTATTGTACATTGAAGGCCAATAGAATTGTTGAGCCATGCGTTTATAAGTTCTAAGCACACATGAGTGTCCTTATAATTTAGAATCATGAAACTCCTGTAACAATTTATGAATGACTGGTGATTTAGGAGCAAGTGCCACTCTATCTTTGTAAAAGATCATGTCATTTTTCCATAAGTAGGGAGCTCTAGGTATGTCATGGGCTTGTTTGCCAATTCTTTGCATGTAAGGATTAGACTTTGTTTCATTCTTAATAGTATCCCATTTATGAGTTTGTGTTATGACCATTGTGTCAATAGTAGGGTAAACAATCCTACTATTGACACAATGGTCATAACACAAACTCATAAAGCATATGCTGCAATATTTTGTTTACCCGGCTTATATGTGATTTCATAGTCATAATCTAATAGCTTATAGACCCATTTTTGTTGTTCTGGTGTTGTGATGCACTGTTCCAGCAAGTATTTGAGACTTCTTTGGTCTGTTTGAATATAGAATTCATGACCTACCAAATATGGTCACCAAGTCTAGATGGCATGTACAATGGCTAGCATCTCCTTAGCATAGATGGACCATGATCGCTTGGAGGGGCCTAATAACCTACTCATGCATGCAATGGGCCTTCCATTTTGAGAAAAGATTGCTCCAATATCATCTTCTGAAGCATCTATTTCAATAAAAAATGGCGCCTTAAAATTTGGCCTAGCAAGAGTTGGTGTAGTAGTCATGGCTTATTTGAGTTTTTGAAAGGCATTGTTAGCTTTACTTGACCATCAAAAGGTCCCCTTTTTTAGGAGATTGGTTAGAGGAAGAGTTATGATGCCATAATCACAAAAAACCTTCTTATAATATCCCATAAGGCCTAAAAAACCACACAACTCAAAAATGTTAGTCGGTTTAGGCCAGTCAAGCATTGCTCTAATCTTTCTTTGATCCACGCGTACACCCTATTGTATGATAATATGACCAAAATATTCTAACTCCTATTGCACGAATACACATTTGCTCAATTTGAGAACATATTTATGCTGCCTTAATATTTCAAAGGGATTTTTTTAACATGATTAAGATATGTTTTCCAATCGGGGCTACACACCAGTATGTCATCGAAGAAAACTAAGATAAATTTTTGAAGATAAGAATGAAATATGGAATTCATAATAGCTTTAAATGTAAATGGGGCATTGCAAAGGCTAAACGACATAACCAAGTATTCATAATGACCATTGTGGGTACGAAATGCAGTTTTATGCACATGTGAGAGTGTACTCGTACTTGATGAAACCTTGCTTTCAAATCAAGTTTTGTAAAATAAGAAGCTCCATAAGGCTCATCAAGCATGTCATCAACAGTTGGAATGAGAAATCTATCCTTGATGGTCATTTTATTAAGCATCCTATAATAAGTACAAAATCACCATGTACCATTTTTTTCTTAACCAACAATATGAGGGAAGAGAAAGGACTAGTGCTAGGTTGTATAAACCTTGATTTTAGCATTTCATGAACTTGCTTTTCAATTTCAGCTTTTTGAAAAATAAGTATACATGCATGGTCTAACATTAACGGGCTCAGTTCCTTCTTTCAAGTTAATGTAATGATCTACCTCTTGGATGAGAGATAATTGGTTAAGTTCTTGGAATATGTCTCCAAAGTCCTGTAGTATTTGTTGAATGTTGTGTTGAGTTTGTTGCATGGATGAGTCTGTGAAGGATTGAAGGCATATTGCAAAGGTTGTACCTCTATGTCTCATATCTTTAGAAACAGATTTCATGGGAGCACACCAAATTGATCTATTATCAATTCTATGAATCTTATAACTTTGGTTTTCCCATTTGAACTCCACAGTTGATTATTTCTAGTTGCATAAAAATGTTCCTAACTGTTCCAACCATTGGACTCGTAGTACCACATCCAAGCCATTTAATGGTAAGGTATATAGTGTGAGGATAAATGAAATACCTTGGATCATGATTGGAAGGATATGAGTTTCTCTTTCATTGATGAAATTATAGGTGGAACCACTATCAATTTATGATTTTTGATCATTGCCTTTACTCTCATAGTTTGATTGACAAACCATCCACCAAGAGCATGAAGGGATATCTCATTCTCATCATTGTCTGAAACCATCACCACATTCTTCTAACAATATTAATCAATGACTTCTACATTTATGACCTAGTGTAAATTTTTGGTCACAATTGAAGCAAAGCATTTGAGCCCTCTTTTGTTGCATTTCATCCCATGTTAACCTTTTTATCGATGTTGATGGTTTAAAGGTTGTTATTGGTGTTGGTTAAATTAAGGCTCTAATATGTGGTTTGTTGAGTTTGCATTGATGGCTTAGCTGATCATCTCGCATTCGAGCTAAGCTAATGGCTTCATTCAATGTTCTGGGTTTAAACATGTGAATTTGATATGCTATTTCTACTTTAAGTCTTCCCATGAACATTCCTACTAAAGCCTTTTGTGATGCACTCGATTTCCTAATCTTTGAACTCCTTTTGGTAGTCCCTTCCTTCCTCTTTCTAAGCACAACACAGCCACTTCCACCATTAGTTTACCTCATCTTTAAGATGAAAGGAATCTAGTGAAACCTTTTGCACTTCTAATGTGCTTTGATATTCAAAGAATTGCTCTACACTAGTAAGCCATTCAGTAGGATCATTCTCTATGTAACGAGGAAACTCCAGTTTGGTTAACTTAGAAATAAATGGTGGCCTTCCTCTTTCATTATTGCCTCTAGTGCTTTTGGCTCACGATTTCGGTCATTGGAAGACTGACTTCCATAAAGGTATCCTGTAGTTTTTGAAGGGAAGTCTTGTTTATGTATCAAGACATCTGAGATTATATTGATGGTTTCCTCAAGGTGATGCAGCTTATCATTGATTCCCAATTCCAATTGCGTGAATAAAGATAAATATTTATGAGCACTAGTCTTGATTTTTGAGTCGCTACAATAATTTAGAGAAGGTTTATATGAGTATGGAATTCGATTGATATTTGTGGTGTCACAATTCTTAGAATTTGTTTGATTTTCTCTCGAGGCGAAATTATAGATAACATTTAACTAAAAAATGATTTAGGCCATCTTTGGATCGTTTGAGCCTTTCTATCTACCTTTACATGCATTATCCATAGTATACCCCTTTTGAGCTTTAAAGTTTATATATATATATATTTCTCATTACAAAAGCCTATCTAAAAAGTATATATATATATATATATATATATATATGTGTGTGTGTGTGTGTGTAGATATACCTATTGTTCTTATTCCACTAACATGTTACAATTGTTAGTAAATGTTGAAGGATATATCGAAAAAAAGAGGTTACTAGAAAAAAAAAGAGAAAAAAAGAGCAGAAACAAAAAACAGATTCTGAAAAAAAAAAAGAAAAAAAAGGGAATAATGTGATGATAAATCCCAAATTGGGAAGTATTTATTGTGATGATAGAAGATCTCGTTTTCAATCCTAAAATGATGTGTTTGGGAAATTTTGTACTAAATATTATCTTTTATCCTACCTTTACCTAAGCCATACATTACAAGCTTAATAAAGTCCTATTGATTTGGTGTTTTGTGTTTGTCTACATTAGTGGAGAGAGAAATGAAAAATAAACTTATGAGATTTGTGATTTCATGAAAATTTGTTTGATTTTATATTTGCATAAACTGATCCGGATTGCATGTTATGAAATTTGAAAAGACTTCACACACACACACCTAAAATTCATTGTGAAAATGTAATATACTTTTAAATTGATTTTGATGCTTAGATAAAATTCTTTTATTTCTTTGAGTTATGTAATTCGGAAATGTTTAAAAAGAAATATTTTGAAAATCACCATTTTAAATTCAATTATCTTTGTTTTATTTCCTTACTTTTGCTCGAGGTCTAGCAAAAACTTAAGTTTGGGGGTGTTGATAACTGTATTTTATACAGTTATTTTCATCAATTTTAGTAATGATAATTGCTATTTTCGTTTAATATTTATTAATTTTTGTTAAATAAATTAATATTTTCTTTTTATTTGCTAAAAATACATTTTTAATAAAATTCAATAATTTGTATCGAAAATGTACTTAATTTCAAATTTCTGTCCACAAATATAATTTCACAATAAATAAGTATTTAATTGCAATTTATCAATGTTGAAAATATAAATTAAATTAAATTTAGGCTTAATTTTAGTTATTAAAAGCTTAAAATTTAATTTAAAATTAGTAAAGGGCTGTATTGCAATTAAACAAAGTTTAAAATGTAATTTGAAATATATTTGTGGGTGAAAACATAATTAAAAGAAGTTATTTTTTCCGTGTCGGGGAGAAGAAGGCCACGCGCGAATCACACTCGCTAAACGTGGATCGTCCGTCAAAGGATCAACCCGGGCCGTCGCGCGTGTTCATCAAGCCCGACCGCCGAGAGTGGGTACGGTAGATATTCCTTGCGCGGTGGCGTGCCGATGGGCCCCGCCGTGTCGCGGGCCGATGTCGAGTGGGACCCACGTGTCGGTACACGCGAGATTCCCGAGGCGATCGGCGACCGGATTGGATCAGATCAACGGTCCAGATTGAAGCGCGTGTAACCAAGCTGTCGCGCACTGAACCTTATGTGTAGAAATCGTGTGTGACGTAGATTATGGTAGCAGCGTGCATCCTCAGTTTTTACAGAATAAGAATCTTCCACGTGTTCCACTAATTTTTAAGCGAATAATATTCTGACACGTGGTATGTTATCATGAGCGCGACCGCACTGAATCAAACCCCCGTTTCCAGCCGTTGCCTCAGTTTTTGGTGCCCCAATCCTGTGCGCCGTTCCTGAGTGCAGCCGATTTGTTCAGCCAATGATGTGTTGCCACGTGTCCATAGGGAATCTTGCAGCGAATCAGATTTTGACACGTGGCACGCACAATGAATTAAAAAAATGCAGAACCGGCGCCCCTGTTTCACGCGTGAATTAAATAATGTTTTTCGATACCAAAATCGATACGCGTGATTTTTATTTTTCGATAAAAATTATTACGCGTTTTAGATAAAAAAATAAAATAAAAATGTAATATTTTAGATGTATTTTTTAGCTATAAATAGGTGATGTTATGATAGAGTTTGGGAGTTTTTTTTAGTTTTAGAAATTTTGTATTGTTCGATTTTGGACTGCAGAACACGCAGAAGCCATTTTTTGGCTTTTGTTGTGTTCTGCGTGTGCCAAATATTTTCGTTTCTTGATGTTTTAATTTTCCTTATTCTTCATCTTATTTTTCTGAATCTGTTGTAATTTTAATTTTAATTTTATGAAGTAATTTAATTTTTCTAGGGTTGCATTTTATCTAAATTTATGAAGCTTTAATTTTAATTATTTTTGTTTATAGATTTATAAGATGTTCGATTTGTTCGTTCTATTTTGTGCTTAATGCTTTTTGATTATTTACGAATTTTATCAAAACGATTTGTGGCATAAAAATAAACTTGAGAAAGGCATTTTTGTGTATATTGCTCTTAAATAGAATGACATGTATGATGAAGGATAGGAATATACCCTAATTGTATATATGGCCATTTGAAAACTTAGAACTTAATGAATCTTGGTGAATTTAATTCTCATAGAGATATAGTGAATTAATTTAACGAGGTGTGTTTGTACGGAGCTCGGAAGAGATGTATGAATAAAAAAAAAGAAGTTTTCGGTTGAAAAATTAAATGTACTAAAAAAATATAAATTCAAAGAAAATAATATGATTGGATGGATTAGTTTGGTGAAAAATTGCAATCCTAGAGTTCTCTTATTTTATTTTCAAACTTTTTCTTAATTAACGATTGTTTTGGATAAAATCAGAGAGATACAATTTTAGTACTCAACAAACTATAGTAACAAATTCTCGTGGGAACGATACTCTACTTACAAATCTTTATTACTTGTGACCGTGTATACTTGCACGATTTTTGTGTATTGCAAAAACAGACAACAATAGGTCCCAATCATATAAGAATAAAGGGATTGTAAAAATGGTGTTTTTTGGTTATAATTTACTATATTTCTTTTTTATCTCCTTCTATTTTTAAATACCCAATAGAAGTACAAAACATGCAACAACTCTTATGGATATATAACATGAAGCAAGATGTATGGGCACAAAACATGCAAAAAGACGCAAAGACACAAAACAACATCACACTTATCAACACACATATGATATCATGACACTTGTCATGACACTTGCATAACATGGAATTATACTTGGACATAAGCAGTAGCCAACAAGACAGCTTGTAGGGTGGAGGTACAAGACACATGGATACAAAAAAAACATCAACACGCATATGATATCATGACACTTGGCATAACATGTCTTTATAATTCCTTTGGCCCATTTTATTTGTGTGCTCCATCTATAAATATATGTGAAGACACTATTTAGGAAGTGGGAAAAAATGAGATAAGTTTTATTTTTTATGTTCTCATTCTAAAATTCTAGAATTAGGCTTCTTTTCAATATATTTTAGAAATTTGATAGTTCGTTATAGTAACAAATTGTGGTATAAATTTGTTTATTATTTATCATTGTATCTTAGGAGATAATTTTTAGAATTTTCATATACCCAGAGTAATTAGAAAAACTATCTTAAGCACATTATGTCTTACACGAATCTTAATCATTTTTTAGATGAAACAATACTTGGTGTAATTTGAACTTGTGACTTAAATGAGAGAGGAATAAGTCTTACTATCAAACTACAGGGTCATTTAAATTTTTGTATTTACAATTACTTGTATTTATATTATTGTAATTCTAATTTAGAAGTTTATAATATTTATTTTTAATTTATTTCTTCGTGTTATAATTCCTACAATATAGTTACAGCCAATTTTGTTAATTTCATAATAAACTACATGTAAATAAAAGTGATTTTAAGAAGAAACAAAATACTAAGATGTTCTAGTTGCATTTACGAAACTCCCGAAGGTAGACAAATATTTTTATGAGTGAAAAGTGTTGTTATAGTTTTAGGACATAAAGAGTAGTGATAGTCCCTTTTTTCGTTTAGTACTGTAATATAGAAATAATTTTTTTATCTTATTACTTATAAGAAAATAGTGGAAGAATAACACAATCAATTTTTAAACATTTGTTTAATTAAACTTATCACATAATACGTGACTTACACATGATTGATAGAGGCTACAATTGTTTCTTTAATTATTATTTCGCCATTCAAAAATAATCTCAATATTTTAGAATATCATTTTCTCTTAGTCTTATTTTTTTAATTTTAATCTCTATTTTGATTTCACCTAAATAATAATATTTTAATAATATGTGACTAACAATAATATTTTATTGTAGATTTCACTAACAATATGATAAAAAATATAATTTCTATTCTTAAGGACTAATAATCACTTAAGGCACCTCGATCATTTTTCCTTTAATTTAATATTAAAAATGTGTAATTTAGTACTATATATTTGTTTAAAATGTGTACTGTTGATGCAGATTTTTATCAACATCAATAATTGGTGAATATCTCGCTTCATGTGGACTTGAGAATAGAAAACACACTGCTAAGACCTTAGACCATCACATAATGTGGTGGCCTTTGGCCGTCAAATATTTAAGTAAGTTTGGGTAATGAGGATAAGTAAGAGACTAGTGTTTTTCCATGTGATGTAAAGAGATGTAGATATTAAGAGGAGAGAGAGAGAGAGAGTTAGATCTGAGTGTCTGTGATTGAGAAAAGAAGAAGTTGTGTTTGTCAAGTTCTTTGGTTGTTAAGTTGTGATTAATGATGAATGAGTGTTGAATATTTATAGGGAAAGAATATACATACTGATGACTCTTATTGTAAAGATAAACTTACTTTCAAATATCGAAGATTTATCTTTTTAAGTATCTCATTGTTGGATAATTAAAGGTTTCAATGCTAATTGTTTATCAGTTAGATATTTGACTAATGTTAAAACTCTTTTAATGACTCAACGTTAACTCGACTAACTTGTGAGTCATATTACCGATTATGACCTTTCATAGTACGCCATGTGGCATGAATTATTTTACACCTAACATCACCCTCTTAGACCTGATATGCCTTAGTACATGGGTTATGAGGTTTACTTTGCAATTTCATCACCATCTGGGTTCACTATTTTTGGAACCTCACTAGTGATGTCAAACCCATTCTTGCATGGTCAATACTCTCAAGTATAACAAATCTTTGTTTTCCCTAAGCACTCACATTGTTCACGATGATGTCCTATTACGGGTGGCTTTTACAAATTCTTAATTAGACTCCTAATTAGAGTGTTATGTCGATGCCAAAACCATTCATCAATAAGTTCATTCTCTTATTGGTGAAGAAAGGACATAGATCCAAGTGTGTAAGCTTTTAAACCCACATGTTATCCAATTAGGACTCTTGGATCGGTCTTTTGATGAATGGATGAGATCCTATCTTATCCCTTATATAAAGAAAGCTCCCCTTCTTATTACTTTTCATTCCACTTTTTAAAGTACACACTTGAGAGAGAGAGTGAGAGAAAGAGAAAGGTAGGAGATTGCTTCAAGGTTTGGTTAGTCTATTTTTTTTTCCTTTCATATTCTTCTTGTTATTTTTTTGTATTTATTTTCCAAGCTCCTTATAGAAACTGTAGAATTTTTATTTTTCTGCTATCTAAACACCTCACACCTCATGACACTTACACTCATCCTTCCTTACATAGGTAATGATGGAGGATGAGATGATTGATGGACAAGATTGATCTTAGCTATCGTGGGGATGAACACGTAAGAGTTGGGATAGGTCGTGTGAGGTAGTCGTCGAGTGGAGGACTAGCGGAAGAGGCAGAGGCTGTGTCTAGTTGGCCATAGTGTGTCCAACCATGGGGTCCGGCCATGGTTTAGCCATCCATGAGGTGTTAGGTCATGGGTCGGGCACCCATGGTATGTTTGCCCATAGTCCAACCATCCATGGTGTCTCCAGTTATGGTCTAACCATACAATGGGTGTTTGACCATGGTCTATCAAGCCATGAGGTGTACAACCATGGTGGTGGCTCAGGTCCAAGTGGTAACGGTTTAGGCCTGTACGACAATGATTAGGGGCATTTTGAGTCAAGAAATGATTTTGGATCATTCTAACAATGTGGTTCTATCTATAAGGCTCGTTTGGATGTTTCTGACCTTTCTCGTTAAAGAATTAGATTTTATTTCTATCGGCATTCCTAATTACCAATTGGGTCATGACGATGAAGACCTCGCTTTCTTTTCTGTGAACAAGGTCCATTCTAAGATGACGAATCCTCTATTGGACAAAGTAAGAGAGATTTTTAATATACCAAAATTAATAACCCAAGTTCAAGTATGAGTTGGAGCAATACTATTCTAAGTAGAGTCACTTTATTTACTAATCACCTCTTCATCATACTAAGGCTACCCTTTTTGCCTATAGTGTAACAGTTCTTATCTTATGTTTGCGGTGCACCATCATTGTTTCCTTCAAACAATGATTGACTATTGTTATCTTGTTAGATGCTTTGAAGGAGTACAAATTATGAACGGATTGTTATATATATATTTCAATTTTACTATACTTAAAATATTTATATATATTAATTAATATATTTTTATTTTAAAAAAATTCTAATAACTAAACTTAATTATGTGTATATAAAATAAACATTTTTGAGGAAGAAATAAACATATTTTAGTAAAAAATAATAACACTTTTGCATGATGTTTATTTTCTATTTGTTTGTAAACTCTAACCATTTTGACAATCTTTATTACTAAACTTCATTTCATATTAATTTGAGATATAGTGCATATTTTAAAGTATTTATTAGACAATTTTAAATTTTAATAAAATTAAACAGTTCTAAATAACAACATACATAGAAGATATATCATTCTAAGAATTCTTCTTAGTTTTATGTTATGTTTGTATTGCTAAAGTAACTACTCTCAAATCGACATTATAGATAGGGATAAGGCGTAGTTCTATTTTAGTCAATTTTTGCTTAAAATATAACCAAACAGATATATATTGGTTTGTTAAATAAAAAATAAAATCGATTTATAAAATCACTTAGAGAAAATTAGACTAACCTATTTATGTATGTTTGATATACAGTTTAGTCGTACTTATTTTTAAGTTAATTAAATTATTGAGAATTAAAAATAATAATTTAATTTTTTTTATTAATTATAGTTAATTTCTTTAAAAATAAAGATACAAAAATAATAACATAAGTTATTTAATTTTTTTTCCATTAATATAAAAGTTTAATTAAGATTATATTATTATAAATATATAAATATATATGATATATGTATTATAAATATATAAAATTAAAAAAATAAATATAAGTATCACAGGTCAATTTTATTATATATCAATTTATAAATTTTAAAATTTTAATCGATAATTATTTTTATATGTATTATAGGTCACATTTTTAATAGGTTTCTTAAAGTTTATAGATTTTCTCAAAAAAAAAAAATTTTTTCAACCGTAAATATAAAGTTACCTTTTGAAGGATTCAAACAACCGACCAAATTCCTTCTACTCAAATCGACAGTTCTAATTTAATTGTAGTCTCGACAAGAAATAAATACGGAAAAGCAGCTTTTCTGAAAAGCTCCTTTTTTAACGTGAGATTTGCAATTACTTATTTACTTTCAAAGTATATGTTGAGTGGAAAATTCTAATATTTTATGCTGCATTAGTGCCATACACTATGATGACCTCTGTTTTGTGTTTGAGAATTCGGAGTCTACACTGAATCATTATAGATAGTGACAATCTATAATTTATTTTTAAATTTTTTGCTAGTGGTAGAGTTATTGAAATATATATATATATATATATATTAAACATATTAAACAAGCTGAAATATGTTAATAGTTCTTACAAAAGCTGGCATCACGTTATATTAATCTAATTGGCCCCTTATGTTCCACATGTTATCTTTTATTTTATTTTTTTACAAATATGCTCTACATTTTGAATATTAAAGAATTATTTTTCCACCAAGTCTATGATTATTACTTTCAACAACTTCTTTTAAGAACATTAATAACCAAGTCAATTAGGTGCGAGAAAAAGAGAGAATCTACAATACACAAAAGTGAATCTGAAGTTATGAGATGTATTTCTTGATAGTCCGTATTTAAAAAATATACACTTATAAAGTTCCATCATATTCAAGTTTCGTGTTATAAAACATTATATTCATGTCTTCTTTTTATATACCATACTATTCGAGTCAATTCGGTAAAAGTATAAATTAATTGATCCAAAATTGAAATAAATAAACTAAAGAGATCAAAAATAAAAAACTTGCCCTTAATCATTGAAATTGTTCTTAAACCTCAAAAGTGATCAAAACTTATTTGCTCTTTGTGTTATGAACTTCTAAATTCTTAACAACATTCAAATAGATGGTGTATTGAGTTTAGTAAATATAACACTCTTTTTATAGTCATCTTTCCTATCAAAACATCGGCACTTTTACCAGATCCAGCCATAACTAATGAGTTATTCAATGACAGAAACGTTTGGACCACTAAATGATCCGTTAAAAAATGGAAATTGAAATTGGAGAGTTTTAACAGATGATCGGTTATATTCTCCCACTTGATCCAAATGTTCAACTTAATTATATTGATTATCTTTCTTATGAGAAATAAACACATGAATCATGACGATAGTTCATCTAATAACGAGTATTATCTTTCATGTATTATAATGTATTTAGTTTTTCAAGTATTATAATTTATGTGGTAACAAAACTTAAGGAATAAATCCTATATGTATTCTTGGTCCTATTCAAAATATATTTTCTCAATAATTTACATGAATATGAGAAAATATCATAGTATATAAGAGTTTCAATAGTAAATTGGATATATACTTTACAAAATGAAACTAATTCCTATTTTCTCTACATGATCCATAAATTTTAGTGATGGCATGCCTTTAGTCAAAGGATCAGCAATCATCAACTCATTGCTAACGTGCTCAATGATCACTTTCTTTTTCTTAACACGTTCTCTTATGGCTAAGTATTTAATGTCGATGTGTTTAATACGACTATTACTCTTATTATTCTTAGCCATAAACACAACAAATGACTTGTCAAAGTAAAGTCTTAATGGCCTATAAATAAAGTCAACAACTTTAAGCCCATAAGTGAAGCTCTTCAACCATACACCATGTGATGTGGCCTCAAAACATGACACGAACTCAGCCTCCATAGTGGAAGTAGCAGTCAAGGACTGCTTCGCACTCCTCCAAGACATGACTCCACCGACAAGCATGAAAATATTACCAAATGTTGATTTGTGTTAATCAACACAACCAGTGAAATATGCATTGGAGTAGCAAATTACTTCCATATCGTAGGTTCTTCTATACATTAGCATAAGTCCTTGATTCCTTGAAGGTACTTCATTAATTTTTGTGCAGCTCACTAGTGGTCCAAACTTGGATTACTCTGATATCGTCCCAATATTCCAAGAGCAAATGCAATGTCAGGTCTTGTGCAAACCTGAGCATACATCAAGCTTCCGATAGCAAAAGCATATGGAATCTTCTTCATTTGTTCTCTTTCAAAATCATTCTTTAGGCATTGATCTAAATTGAACTTATTGCCCTTTACAATGGGAGCAACACTTGGTGAACAATTTATTGGTATAGATTTCTTGAGATAAGCCTAAGACGCCTCAAAATCTATCTCTATTGATCTTAATGCCAATGACATAAGATGCCTTACCCATATCTTTCATATCAAAATTTTTAGAGAGGAATATTTTACCTCGTGTACTGATAAGTGCTCAAAAAACACTAAAATTACCATGATTTTATGTACATTAATTGATTAAAAATATATATATATTTATATGTTTTATCATATATTAATATAAATTTGTCTTTTTTGGAATCACGGGTATTTTTATTATTTTCAGGTATTTTCGCTTAAAAATGTAACTTAAAGACTTAAAGAGGAATACTGGAAGCAATACATCACAAATATATTAATAAATCAATGGGTAAAGGTCAACAAATATGAAAAAATTAGACAAAATGGATCAAAAAGGTTAAAAATATCAAAAAGGAGAAAATTGCGCCACATACGCTTCAAAGACACAAGACGCTTAACGTCCGCGCTTTGCTCCAGATCAAGACCCAAAGACGCCTACTATTCCCGCCCACGCTGTGATTGCCTTCAGCGCACGCCTGTGCGCGCCCCAGCTGCCCTCCGCGCGCGCCACTGCCATTTCGCCCCATTTTCGCGCGCAGCCGCCCCCATGACGTCATCAATGACCTCAGCAATTGCACTCCGCGTTTTCACAATTTTTTAACATTTTTTCACTCACTTTTTCTCCCCATCCTCACCTATAAATACCCCCCTTCTCTTCACTTCATACCACACCTCAAAACATATTCTCTTCTCTCTTTCTTTCTCTAATTTCTTAGTTTTTTTAGTTTTTTCTTAGTTTTCTTAGTTTTTAGCTTTTCTTAGTTAGTTTTTCTTAGTTTTAGAGTTCTTCCCTTTTTGGGAAGAACTAGTTATGTTTTTGTAATTTATTTGCTTTTTGATTCAATAAATGGGAGTGCAAATTCCGCTTGGAGGTTTTCCAGCAACGGGAATAGTATCGAAGTTCTGTAAGGATTTTATTTTCTTTACAGTTATTTTTAATGTTTTATTCTTACATGTTATATTTAATTTGTCTATGATTAAATTTAACTGTGCTGGCTGTTTATAAACATGATATAATAATAACGTTGTTATGCTTGCGAAATATTAAATAGGTAAAAATCTCTAAAATGAATTGATTTTATTTTTATTCAAAATTTTATATTAAGAATGTTAGAGAGAAATATATTATTTTTCATTACAAACTTAAATCTGAAAATTAGATTTTAAAGTTTAGTTATCCGATCTAATTTAGAGTAGTGTTCTTTTATTTGTTGGTACAATCGCCCGGTAGTTAGAGTGAAGCTCTATTTCAAAAGTTTTTATAAGAATCATTATCTGAAAATGTATTGACAACATGTTTTCAGTAGTAATTTTAAAACTTGAAAGTTAGTACTCGGATAATTAAATTCTTAGGTTTAATTTGGACACCTTGAATAAAGTTTAAACTCTCAAACCCCACCAAAGGTGTCATTTAAATGGTTCATTTTCAATATCTTAGAAAAATGAATTAATTTAATTAACCAAATTAGTTATCAACCCCACCCATAGGTGTTAATTGATTTGCTTAGTTAACAAATAATATCTAACCCCACCAAAGGTGGTATTTATACAAAAAAGGGAGAATTAATAAATATCAATTCATATCTTTAATAACCTAAATAATATAAGCAAGCATAATTAACTTAGTTATTATATCCATAAATACTCCACTATTATAAATGATAAAATTTTCATAAATATTTATTGAATCTATGTTTATTTTTATGTTAGTAGATTAAAAACACAAAACACAAAACCCAAAATATCGTGACAGGATGTTTTGGATTTAATTTCGTTTTTAAAAGTTTGAATAATAAATTAAAAACCACATACATTCCTTCCTTAGATCGACCTTGGGAGTATACTTATCATTTTCTACGAAATGATTCGTGCACTTGCGACAATTTTATAAATATAAAACCAAAGTATTGGCAGGATCGGCGATGCTAGTTTTCGCTCATCAAGTTTTTGGCGCCGTTGTCGGGGATGGCATCAAAGTTTTTGGCAATCCCGATTCTGCTCATCATGTACCAAACCCTTATCATTGGGTGCAAGCAAAATATCATCCACATATAACACCAATAAACAAATCTTACTCCCAATAACCTTCTGGTATATACATTGATCCATGACGTTTTCTTCAAAACCAAATGAAGTGATGATGTTATGAAATTTCAAATACCATTGACGTGAAGCTTGTTTTAATCTATATATGGATTTATTAAGCTAACAAATCAAATCCTCACATCACTAAAGAAGAATCATTCAGGTTGTTTCATATAAATCTCTTCCTCTAGGTTACTATTAAGAAAAGCCATTTTCATATCCATTTGATGCAAATCCAAATCAAAAGGGGCAACCAATGTTATGATCATACGAAGTGAATATTTCATAGATACAGGAGAGAATGTCTCTTTGTAGTCTATTCCCTCCATTTGAGTGAATCCTTGGGCAACGAGTCTTTCCTTATGTTTCTCAATATTGCCTTGTGAGTCTTTCTTTGTCTTGAAGACCCATTTACATCCAATGTCTTTTCCACCATCAAGTAACTTGACGAGATCCCAAACTCGGTTAGATGCCATAGAATCCATCTCTTCTTTCATGACATTGTACCCTAAGTTTGAAACCTTAGAACTCATGGCTTGTGAAAATGTCTCAGAATAATTTTTGGCTCCAACATTATAGTCACTCTCTTGTAGATACACAACATAATCACTAGGAATCGCCGATTTCTTTACTCTAATAGATCTTCTAAATGTTGCTCCGAAATTCTCCTAAAGAGCAGGATCATGTTGTTCAGCTGGTTGTTCAACAACTTCAGGCATCTGTTGAACATAATCATCTACTGAATCAGGATCAATATCATGTGGTACTTCGAGGACTAGTTCTTCAACATACATTTGTACTCGAGGTGCGTTATTAACAACAACGATCAATCTATTACTTGAAGTGGCACACAGAGTATCTAAATGATCTTTCTTAAGACTAATGCCTAAGGATCGATCGCTCCCACTAATCAAGTCATTCTTTACCAATATTAATCATGAAAACTATGAATTTAGTGATATAAAACTTATGTGTGGTCTAAAGTTCTAATTCAATTAGATTTATCTTAACTTTATGATAAAACTATCAAAGTTGTTCATTTTACTAATTTCTGTAGGTAAATTAGAAAAATATAATTTGATATTTTATCCTAATTAATCATACTAAATATAATAAAAAAATTGTGAGATAAGATTTATTATATGACATATGATTAATCATAATTAATATTATATTTATAAATATGGTCATCAATAAACCTTATTATAGTTTTAATTAATTAAAGATAATGTGATTACTCCCTAATTAATTAAATTATGTGAATCACTTAAACATTAGTTAAATTCTTAGGCTCAATTATTACATAAAATCATAAACAATATTAATTTAATTCAAAATGTATAATTATTATCTATCTTAAGACTGCATCTATAAATAAATGATAATAAATTATACAAGCAAAATAAATAATATATGTACAAATTAAATTCATAAAGAGACATTAATAATTAACTCTATTATGCATAAATTATTTAACTAAATTTCATATGTATAGTTTATACATATAAATACCAAAACAAATAATTTAAGCATAATGTATTTAATCATAAATAAATTTTAATGTCCTAAAATTATTTAAATAAATATCATATGTATAATAAATATTTTACACGTGACAAACCTAAGTTAAATAAACTAATCACATTAAAATTATAGTTTTTAATTCAGTAAATAAATAAAAAAGTATATTATATATATATAAATACTATAGTATATAAAATTATCGCAAAAATCGATATATTCCAATGGCTAGGACCTCCATCTCTCCTAGTAGACCCAAAAATAGCAACAAAAAAAATTCTTCTAACTTAAACTTCAACTTCCAGCTAGTCAACTCGATAAGGTTACGATCCAAATGGATACCTGATCGTATCTCACGATTCCGACAACGAAAAACGACATTCTTTTTTTCAAAATTTTCAAAATTCTCAAAATTGATTTTTCAAGTGATTCATGGTCTCAGCTTGAATCAAAAACGTCATTTTAAATACAAAGTTAATTATACATTCCAATGAAAAATAACGCCAAATTGGAAAGCTTTTTTTCATGGTTTCTCAAATTTTAATTCACATAATCATTGAAAAATTAATAATAAAATCATTTATAATTTTCATATGCATCAAAACTAAACCTTTTAAAAAATCCAATTTCAAGGTACTTGATGAAATAAAGCAAAACAAAGATCATTCTAAACTGATTAAGACAGAGATAATATGTGCTCTGATATCAAATAAAATCATAAATTAATCGATCCAAATGCAGAATAAACAAACTAAAGGGATCGAAAACAAGTAAAGCAAGAATCTTATCTCCAACCATTAAAATTGTTCTTAAAGCTCTAAAGTGATCAAACTTATTTGTTATATGTGTTAGGAATTTTTAAGCTATTAACAACATTTCAATGGATGGTATATTGCATTGAAATTATGTATTGACCTTAAGAACCATAACACCCATTTTATAGTCATGTTTCCCATCAAAACATCGACACCGTTACCAGCTTCAGTCATAATCGACGAGCTTTTCAATAACAAAAACGTTTGGACAATTAAATTATCCGTTAAAAAAATAAAAATAAAAAATTGAAGAGTTTAAACGCATGATCGATTACATTCTGTACAATAACCAAAAAGAAAAATGTTTTTCATCCTAGTTGAATTATTTTCATTTTTAACATACTAGTTAATTTATAGTTAAAAATAGATTTTCTAGTGATACCATATTTTTACCTTTAGTAACTTTTTTATTCATTTTTATGAGATAGTATTTAGTGGTACGACTATCTAAAAAAATATATTAATTTAATACAATTTTTTATTTAATTAAAGATTTTTTATATTAATATTAATATACGTACAATTAAAGAAAAATTTAAATAATTAATTTATTAATTATTTCAAAATATCATTTAAATATCGTTTAGTTAATTTATTATCTAAAAATAATTTTTTGGATGTCTGATATTTATTATTACAATTATTTAAAATTTTTAATTAAATGATAAAAATAGTATTAAAGATAAAATCGTGATACCATTCTAAAAATAATAATATATTCATAATTAAATTTATTTAAACGTACTTTTAAAAATATTTTTCATAGTTCAAAGCTTTTTCATTAATTACGATTGATTTGCTTTGTTATTATATTTCTATTCCCTCGGTGAAAATACCCAAGAATTCTTTGGGATAGGCATCATCACGTATGAGCATGACATGCTTAGTGAGCCACTAGTAGACAAAAAATCCATGAGAATCGCGAGCATGACATGCTTAGTGAGCCACTAGTAGACCAAAAATCCATGAGAATCGCGAGCATGATGTGTTAATTCACGACAATGCCTTTTTAAAAAGGAAAAAAGTTTTACTTGGAAGATATAATATGGTTTGGCAATTATTCGATAACCACCCCCTCGTCAAAGCTTCCAGAGTCATGACGTTTGGACTCTTTTGAAAATTTACTTGAACATGTACGTGTTAAATTCTTTCTAGTTCATAACTAAATGATGCTCAAAAAAATCATCCAATGACCCAATCGAATGATTACGTTGTTAATTTGATTACATTTATTAAAAAGCTAGAAAGAAAAAAAAAAGAGCTTAACATGCATGTGTTTAAAAAAGGTAATGATATTGTAAAAAATATATATTTTATTCTTAATAATTAATTATATATTAATATCATTATTATTATTAATAAATTATTATGATATTAATAATAAAATATATCGTAATAATATCAGAATTCGTCAGCAACGAATTAAATCATTGACCACGTGCCAAAGAAAAAAACATGAGCAGGTAGTGACTTTAATTTGTAATCTTCTGTTAATGGATATATTAATTAATCAGATAAACTGACTTAATTTGAGGTAATTAAAAACAAAGAGAATCTTGTAAATTAATTTCAAAAGTTTTATTGAGATTTTAAACTGCTCTTATGAGGGAGGATTTGTATTGGTGTAATTCACAGTTTTTAAGATTTGAAAGATGAAAAAGCAGATTACAAGTTGTACATAAGTTATAAGGAGCTTCAATTTATCAAAATCAGAAACCTTATACTGCTTCATCTCCATTCCATATATAAGCTATTCTACAAACTCTAATAAAATTGGTGTCTATGATCACACACTAATTAATGATCAACAAACCCACTTCTCCTAATTAACTGAACCTAAAACATATCTTCGAACATTTCAATAAATCCAATTTACATTTTGTGTGTCTAAGAATAGTGATCATTATAACCTGAAGCTTCTAAAATCATGGTTGCTCATTGTCTCTCTTGATTCCACTTCTCTCTTTCTCTTGGGAAGGGACAAGGAAGATATGGTTTTGGCAGATACCACCTTCTTCACAAGTAGCTTCCACCTTGCGTCATCTTTCCTTTTCTCTTGTTGCATTTTTAACTTGAATTGCCTGTAGAATTCCCCAAATAAACTTTAATTAATGCTCCCATGGTAGGGACTAGTACTTCCATTTTTACAACTAACAAAGCAAACAAGAAAAATGAAACATTAAAGACAATCAGCAATAATCTTGAATGAACCATCCGATTTGATGTCCTAATTCATGGAAGAAGATTTGTTACCTGCAAAGAGGAACTTTGCAAGAATCAGATTGATCACATATAGATGAATGAAGGCGTAGAAGCTGCCACATCCTTTTACAACGCAAGCATCCTCCATTGACCCTCTTATCACACGTAACAAAATGCCTGATCAAGAGTTGTAGCCCTTGACACGTAGAGAATTTGCCACAAGGGTTCTTCTTATTACGATTAGGCTTCATATCATAAGGCCCAACACTTGTACACCCTTCTGTACAAATGTGCTCCAAACACTCCATAGCCTCGCTTAGCTGTAAATACAAAATCTGCTCCTCCCTATGCTTCCTTGTCCTTTTCTTTCTCTGCATCCAAACAATTTAATTTTAAAACAATTTTTGAGCTCGTACATTTAAAAAAAAAAAAAAAAGTCGATAAATTTTCCATCAACACAGACATAGAAATTGAATTAAAGGAAGTCCACTAAATTTCTTATAATTATTCAATTTAATCCGTAATTATTATATTAAATATTACAAATCTAACAATTTTTTAAAAGAAATTACAATAATCTCGTTATTATATACAAATTAACATTTTAATCTCATGATTCAGTTTGACAATTACACTAATGTTATTTATAAAAGTTAAAATACTTTTAAGTGTTCATAGCTTTGAATAATTTTAATAAATTATAGGAGTAATAACGTAAATAATAATATTTAAATCATAAATTATAGATTATTTTAAAAAACAATGAAACTATAATATTTAACCCAATAATTAAACTAATATGAAATTTAAATAAAAGATAAAAGGGTTTAAAATGTCTTATAATTATTAATACTTTAATAATTTATTCTCATAATTATTAAATTATACAATAAATATCTCATAATTTTTCGCAATTTAGTCACGTGATTAAATACCTCTTCTGTCCAGCGCGCACAGCCTAGGCTTCAAATTCTCCGACTTTCACCATAAAATTCAGTAAAAATCGAAAATCCATTTGATTAAATATTCTAACAAGACAAACATCTACAGATTCGTGATGAAATAGAAAATTTACCGACTCGGATTCGTCCATGAACTGAAGGATTTCAAGCTCAAGCCAAGGATCGTGCTCCTGCAAGAATTTCCAACCTTCAGTTTTCTCTACGGACTTGAAGTTGTTGGCGAGGAGCTTCATGCACTTGAGTTGAAGATCCGGTGCATCGCACAACCTGGCTAATTGAATCACATCCACCACGTTCTCAATTGTCAGCCGTTGAATCAACACCTTGGTGCACCATTGCTTCAGCTGTGGCACCAAATAAACGTGTGACAACGCCAGCAAATGTATCCCATACTTTTCTAGATCGTCCTCCGCACAACCGAAACCACCAGCACTGAGGATAGTTTTGTCATTTTATAAATAGGTGAGCAACACTACAAGATTTTAAAAATATTATTTTTAATAATTAAGAGAATATAAATATTATTTTTAATAATTAAATTAGTAAATTTATTGTCAAATTTATTATTATTATTTTTTTTTTTTGGCTCTTGCACTTGAAAATGGCTTCAGTTCAAAATAAATATAAACAAGTCTAACCGACCTGGTGGAATAGATGAAGCGAACAAAAGCGACAACGGATTCGCAAGGAACGCCGTGAATCGGAATAATTCGTTCGGAGCTCCGGTGCTTACGTGGTCGCGCTATGATGTTCTCCAACACCGGTGAAGTCGAACTCTACAATTAAACAACCAAAGTAACATAACAAAAATTTCAAATAGATCAATATCTTCATTCTTCATCTACAATCCCAAGAAAAAAAAAAGCAATAAAAATATTTTGCACGGAAGTAATGGTGTTGGAGAATATAGAATGAAGTACCAGAATGCTGGAATGAGCAGGTATACGAAGTCCACCGGAGGTAAAGATATGGACATCGGGTTCGGCCAATTCTCTTTGATCCGATTTGGTTTCGGATTTTCCGTACACAGTATCTGTGAAACTTGTAGCTTCCATTTGAATAAGTAAATCGTATTGTATAAGATAGTAGAAATTTGTGGATTTCACAAATTATGTGTTTTTTTTCTTCTTCTTTTTATTGGGGTTTAACGTATGATATATGAGACGATGAAAAATGAATATGTTAAGACTTAAGAGGTTGGTTGCTCTTCGCTTTAGAGTCTGAGACCAGACGGAGGGCATAGGTGCTATTTAAAGAAATGCAAGGACTCTGTGTCGGATAATCACACCCACGCGCTTGTCGAGTAAAATGTTTAGATGTTTTTTTATTTAATTATAAATATAAATAGACATAAATAAACGTATATAGAAGAAAAAATTGTAATAAAACGACTTTACTCTCATAAATTTAATATATAAATCACCTTATTTTAATTTAATATATTTTTCTCATTTATTATTTTATTTATAAATATTTTAAACTAATTTTAATCGTTTTTTATTTTTTTTATTTTTAAATATTTATTTACTAATTTCATATTAATAAATTTTTATAAAAGACTTAAAAAAATATAATAACGAGGGGATTAAAATATATTAATTTAAAAACAAATACGATAATGTGACGCAACTCTAAATAAATGTGTATCTCGCTTTGGAGAATCAGTAAATAAAATTGGATCAGGATGGACTGGAATTTTGGTAACTCTTATGGATCTGGATTTATGGGCATTAAATCAAAATCTTTATAAAACAAATTAATTTTTGGATAAGGATAACAAACACAAATGTTTATTTTAAGCTGTTAATTAATAATAAGTAACCACTAAATTAGTTTACATATTTGTTAACGTTGATAGTTTCTAGATGGGAATGGTTCTTCACTTTTTCTTTAGTAATGTTTGTTTCTATTAGGGAATTGATAAACTTTTATAAATTTTTTTTTTTTGTCTCCCTTTTCTAACGATCGAGTCACGATCGAGTCATGTGGGTGTAGATGATAAACTATATATATATATATACATATTTTTTCTTATCTAGTTCTCGTCATTTTAGTTGTGTATTATGCTTGTTTCAATTTTATTTAAACTCTCTATTTCTTTAATTATAACACTATGTAGTTTTTCATTTTTATCTTTAATAAATTTATACATAAAAAAAATAAAGTTTATTTAAAGTTATATATGTTCAATTTTTTTAAAAAAAATATTACATAATTTGTTAATGATATGTTAGTTGTTTCGTGAAGCAACTAAAACTATAGTAATCTTTTTTTTTTGTTTTTGAAAATATTTTAAAAAAGTATTAAAAGTCATCAAATTATTTAAAATAAATTAAGCTTAAAACTTCTTCGAGTTCGTGTTACAAAAACAAGAAACGTGCACATGCACGATGATTTTGAAGAAAACTAAAACAACTTTATCTTCTATAAAAAGTAATAATTTTAATTGTTCGTATTGGTAGTCATATTTATTTATTTTAGAGAACTATAGCCTAACTCAGTCTCGAAAACGTGCTTATAAGGTGAGAGTTTCCCAGGATTATAAGATGCCTCTCAGCATAAAGCCTGGTCGATGTAGGGCTTTAAGAAACCTTAACAGCCCCCCACCACATTGACGAGATTGGGTCTTAAGATGAGAGCCCAAATCGTTGCAAGGAGATCCCATCATAGCCTAAGCACCGACCAGATCACCAATTCTGATACAATGTTAGAGAACATGAGCCTAACTCAATCAATGTAGATGGGGGCTGTTACGATTTAACGTAAGTCCCACATTGGTCAGGCTCTATACTGAGAGACATCTTATAAGTCTGGGCAATCCTCACCTTACAAGCTCGTTTTCGAGGCCGAGTTAGGCTTAGATTCTCTAACATGGCATTAGAGTTGGTGTCCTAGTCGGTGCTTAATAAATATATACTTCGTAATAAAAATGGGTGTTTAATGACAATATATAGACTTGATATGACAATTAAGACAAACTTTGTTGTCATCCTAACTCTTACTTTTTAGATTTGTTTTATGAAGATTTTTTTTTCAATACTTTTTTTGAGATATTGTTGGAAATAGTGTGAATTTAAATAAAAAAATGATGAGAATAAGTGCTAAATTTTACTCTATTAAAATTTAGTTACTGTTATTTTGTGACTGTTTTCTTTGTGATCGTTATTTTGTGAACATTAACGTTCATATTTTTTCAACTATAAAATAAGGTCATAGCTCTCAGTTTTAAGACAAAACTTAAAAACTATTCTTCATGGTAAATCCAAGAAAATAAAATTCAAAATTGTTTTTTCAGTTTTCTAAGCAACATAAATACTTTAGAAGTGTATCATTTTGAACTTCATCTTAGGGACGAAAAAGATGTGTTTGCTTGCACAAATTTGGGCAGAACCATGAAAAATCTTAAAGAGAGCAACTTAGTTCGCAACTCAACCCAAGTAGTATATTGGTAATATTATTCTCATCTTGTTCTTACAAACATGAAACAACAATTTTAAGATGTTTTTTATCTTCCATATCTACTGAAATGTTAACTGTTGATCTCAATAAATAGTTTCGTTTTGAGGTACTACACTTTAAAAGATGGAGACAACAAATGTTATTTTTCTTAACCATGAAAAAGGTCGCTTCTGCTTTTACTACTGAAAAACCAACACTACATAATCCTTCTACTGAAGCTACAACTAAGGACTTAGACACCCAACTAGAAAATGATTTTCTATACAAAAAAATTATTTTTAATGGTTTAGTTGATAATTTATATGACTATTATAATTCTGATAAGTAAGCTAAGGAAATTTGGGATACACTTCAAAAGAAATATGACAATGAGGAAGCTGAATTAAGAAGTATGTTGTCAGTAGATACATGAATTACCAAATGACTAATGACAAATATGTGGAAGCTCAATCACATGAACTGCAGAAGATAGCACATGAAATAATTTCTGAAGGTATGACTTTAGATGAACAATTTCAAGTTGTTGTTATTATAGATAAATTACCCTCTACATGGAAAAAATTTAATAATGCACTTAAACATAAAACTAAGGAATTATCTTTAGAAAGTTTAATAAGCGTCTAAGAATAGAGGAAGAAGCCCGATAACAAGATCAAAATGATGTAGTATTCGTTGTCTTAAACAATAGTGCCAATAAGAAATCATCCTCTATAATTCAAAAACCTAAAAGAAGAAATATGAAAACTTAGAACCGCAATAATAACTAGTACCATAACAACCAAAATAGAAACAGAAATCCTTCGAGGAATAAAATTCAACCCCCTTAAGAAATAAGACATTCATGTGTTATAGTTGTAATAGGCATGGCTACTTGGCTAGGAACTGCCTAAACAGGAATCGTCTTACCCCATAGGTGAATCATACCAAAGATAAACTTATTGCTATGATATGTGAAATCAACTTTATTGGTGGGTGGACACTAATGCTTCTCGCCAAGTTTGCTATGATCGTGACATGCTCAAGTCATATTATGTGTCTGAGAATACAAAGTGATGCTGGGTGACTCCCACTTCATTAAAGTTTTTGGTTCTGGTAAGGTGGAATTGAATTTTACCTTTGGAAAGATTTTCATCTTAAAAGATGTCTTACATACTCTAGAGATGAGAAAGAACTTAGTTTCAGGATACCTTCTCAACAAAGTTGGGTTTATTTAAACTATAGGGATTGATTTGTATACAATAACTAAAAATAAAATTTTGTTTGGGAAAGGGTACGCAACTGATGGCATGTTTAAATTGAATATTGAAATTAATAAAGCTTTATTTTCGGTTTATATGTTGAGTTCTTTTAATATTTGGCATGCTAGATTTTGTCATGTTAATAAACGCATGATCAAGAACATAAGTACCTTAGATTACTAGGTCTGAACGATTAATCCACATTAAAGCTACATGCATCTTGAACAATTCTTGCTTGATTGAATCATAAGAGTCAATTCCTTCAAATTACAAGTCTTTCAACTCTTCAATCAAAGGTCTCAAGTACACATCAATATCCCGACTAGGAGATTTTGGGCAAGGTATGAGTGTTGATGAAATTACAAGTAGTTACTTCATCATCTTCCATGGTAGAAAATTATAACAAATAATAACCATTGACCACACACTGTAATTAGTACTCATGTTCCCAAATGGTTTAAAACCATCAATTGCTAAGCCCAATCACATATTTCTTGAGTTAGCTACAAAAATTGGGTGTATCCTATCAAAGGATTTCTATTCATCCCTATCAATCAAATGTCTTAACACTACCTCTTCTTCCAATCTTACCTCCTTATGTCATCTCATGTCTTTTGTAGTGTGTTGCTAGAAATAGAATCATTATAATCTTCATTTTGGTGGGAAGTATCACATAACCTTTTTTGGAATCTTGGATGTTACACGACTTTTCTCCATGTATTGTGAATCATGACATATTAGACATTGAACCAAGTCTTTATATTCTTTCACATACAAAATGAAATCATTCAAATATGCATGAGTATTCTCATAACCTAATCCAAGCTCTCTTAACAACTTTTTGACTTGTAATGAGATGATGGAATTTTTGATCCCTCAGAAATTATATCAATAAAAAATTTAAACACCATGTCAAAAGACTTATTAGTTCAATTATTTAAAATATTAATATGCAATAATTTTGCAAGTCCTCTAAAACTTTGTAAATTTCATCTCTTTCTATTTTCAATTGTATGTTGATCGACTTTAACATCGTCATTGCTTGTTTCTCTAACTTTAAATGTAGACGGTTATGCATGCCTATCTCATTGTGTATATAATTTGTAAAAACCAAATTCTACCAAATCTTGTCTAATTTTCCACTTTGGATGCCTCTTTCCTAGACGACAATGAGCACACAGACAAATAATATCTATTTCACCCTTTTTCAAGTTCTTCTTTGCAAATTCAATGAATTTCAATACACCATTTTGATAATTAGGACGTGATCTATCTTTGTTATAAATCTAACTTTTTTCCATCATAACATGGAAACCTTTAATGTATCTAACATTATGAGTCAATGTTGAGAACAACCAAATGAAGTAAAGTGTAAGGACTATGAATCGAGGATATTCACGTTATTCTATCACGTACTCCATCATAAAAGGTAATGTTCCTAACCCGTTGAAGAATGTATTATTATGTAAGGGAAGCAAAGTTCAACTACACATTCATGTCACTAAAACATTTGACAACATCTCCTTATAAATCTCCAAGTAAACTCTATGTTATTTGGATTCTTGATTTCTTATAAAGTATCCATGTTTAAGTGACATGACATTAACAAAAACTTCGATAATTTTTTTTTTAAAATTTGAGAAAAATATGGGGATCTAAGTCCAACACCGGGATGTGTATCCAAAAATTTGACTCTTAGTGTGATAAAAGATTTCATGTAATATATGGTACACTATGTGTATGAGAATAACAGTTGGAGAGTTATCCATAATTTCTAGTAAACAATAATATATAATTGAAATTTGTTTTTCTTGCATAACAATGCATTCTTAAAATGTCTAACTCTTATAGAATTAAAGAAAATGTGAATAACAACATAATGCACACTCCATAGAAGCAAAGATTGCTCATGAAATGATATTCAGTGTTATTTACATATTCTCAAATGTGTCTAAAGTTTTTGATTCATGCACAAATCATATATTTAAAATATTATGTTCAAATTCTTAATAGAAGTAATTAATAATAGAATGAAAACAAAAATGAAGAAAATGATAAATCAATTCGTAAAGTCTAGCCTCCAACTATGAATTAAGGGGTGTAATTGTTGAAATGTGTAGATACAAATGCTTCTTGTAATTACTTTATGGTTTTTTCAAACCTTTTAAATTATGCAACTTAGATCGTCTAAAATGCTACGCGTAATTTACAAATAATTAAAAAAAGGTTTAAAAAAACAATAAAGGACTAACGGAATTTACAAAATAAAAATTATTATTATCCTGTAACTTTGAATAAATATATTAAGTCGTTTTTATATGCTCAATAATTCTCAAGAAAAATAGTGAAATAAAACACATTAAAAGAATACAACATTTATATAGTAGAAAAACTCGTTTTTATTCCAATAATAGCTACTCAATTGGTGGTAATTAGTATGTTATTAAAAAAAATTCATACATCTATATATGTTCTATGAAAGTATTATCTTATATTAATTTCAAAATTATAAAATTAAATAATTTATAATTTATAAATAAATAAACTTTTTGAACCACAAAACTTACACTAAAAACTAATTTCTAAAATAAAGTTTTATAATCTCCTTTTAAATCCCGGTAAATCTTAAATTAATATGACATTTTCTAGTTTTTTAAAACTATTAAATTAACTAAAGAGTAATAGATACTAATATAATTAATTTACATTAAGATAGTTAAGAAAAAAGAACCATTTAATTATTATTATATTTGTTAAGAAATAAATTTTTTAGATTTGATATTTTTTCTCTAAATGATTAATATATAAAAATAAATTATGGATACCGATAATATAGTGATAAAAATATCAAATTTATACTTATTTATAAGTTAAAACTACTAAAAATGATATTTTTATATAGATTTTAAAGAATCATTTAACCTAAATACTCTTAAAATAATAAATATTAAAAAAATTATAAATAAGAAAAAGGAACGAAAATAGCTTTAATTTAATACCTTTAATACTACAAATGATAAATAACAAGTGAATATAAATGAAAAATGGTGTCAAAACCCCGTATGCGTGAGCCTCTAGTTTCGTTTTTTCGCCTTTCCTTTTTATGGCTGAATGGCCCTTTTTTTTCTTTTTAAACATGAGATGGCAACATGTGGCCCAAGCTGCCACTTCTTCTTCTTTTTTTTCCTAATATAAATAAAAATTATTAATTATATTAAAAATCTTACCAATTGAATTTTAAATTAAATAATTAATATTAATATTATTAGTTTTAAATGAAAGTTTTTAATCTTTTATTATTAATTTAAGAATATTAATATTTAACTATAATTATAAAAAGGCCTAATTAATATATATAATTTATCAAAAACTAGAGTATAATATTTTAGTTTTATTTTAAAAAAAACATCAAATTTATAATTATCCATAGATAAAATAGGCATTCCTAATATCTTATGTATAATAATCTAATTTTCAAGAGAGAGACGATGAATATAGACAAATAAACAATTAAATTATTTAAGTGCAAATTTTACTTTAAGGTTTCTTAATGCAACTCCACAAACGAGAATAAATAAAGTTGATAATTGTAATTATTTAACTTTTAAAAATTTTATTTATTTTTCCTACCGAATAAATATGACAATAGTTATTTTATGATTTTTTTCACCCCACGTAAAAGTCTAAGTCTATATAGTGTGACAACATATTCACCTAAATCTAATTTATAGTGACTTTAGGCATATTTTCTTATATTTTTTCAAGTTTTTTTCATATCTAAATCCATATATAGTATTATTTAGAAAAGTTAAAGAATTTAAAAATTAAACATCAAATTATATTAAAAATTTATCATATTATTTACAATTCTTATGATAATTTTAATAAGTTGTTTATATTTTTAATTTTTTGATATTAATGTTAAAAATGTAATTTTATTTTGAATCAATAAAATATTTTTTCTAAAAAATATATATATATATTTAATATTAGTGTGCTTGCTTAATAAAAAAAAAAGAGTCAAGTAGAAATAAATTATCTCCATTAATTGATAAGTAGAATTCAAGATGAGTTTCCTGTACAAATGTTACTACTAGCTTTAACATGATTTGTATCTATTGTTTACATTAACAAAATAAGTAGAGACATTACAAAAGTTAAACATATGTAGTTTCTTCTTATGATAACACCTACTTTCCATGTCCTATGTTTCACAAAAACAAGTCTTAAGCTACACAAAACTTAAAGCTAATAATCCAAGTTCACCAATATATACTACACCAAATGCAGTCTTGAGAAACCGCTCCGAAATGAGTTCCTTTCTTTTCTAAGGTTTATTTAGACAAATTAGCATCCATTTCATAACTTAATATTATATTATTAAGTTTAATAGCATAAAATCATAAAAGAACTTCACAAAATAATCTCATCCAAATTCTATCAGACGATGGATGATGATGGATGAGTTGACGATTAATGTGGCACTGAGCCTATTTGGTTAGGTCTAGAGGTACTTGCATCCAAACCCATGGAAGAAGCAAATGGAGCAAACTCTAAAACCCTCCTTTGTGGACTTGAAAGGGACGTTATAAACTCATCATCAATGACCAACTGAACCAACTCCTTTGAATCTAGTCATTTTTGAAGTTTTTCTTTTTCACACCTATCCTCATTCAACTCCTTTTGAAGGTTCACTTGATAAGATGTTGATAATGGAATGGATGTAGACTCCTCAACTAATAACTTAAATTTTTGTTGAAATGTTTTGCAAATAATCTAACATTCTTCATATCTAGGAGTGTCATGCCATCTTCACCCACCAAATCAGCATTTATCTTCTCCTATAAGAAAGTAAAATATAACTAAGTATAGATAAACTGTAAAAGGATTTTTATATTATTGAACATGTTCTATGTCTTAGTTTAAATACATAAGTTGTTTATAAATATTTAATGCTTTGATGATTAGCAAATGAGCCCAATTAACATAAATTATATTTCTAAATAATACTAAAAAGTAAATAACTAATTTTATCATAATAAAATGAGACCTAAAGTGTTAACTAAATTAATGAGATACAAGAGTAACTAAACATAGAAAATATATATTTCATACCAATACTTCTTTACCATTGTTAATATATATCTAGTAACATATTAATGTATATATACATCTGTTAATGTATATCTATATTTAGTTACTTTAGACATATCTATATTTAGTTACTTTAAACATATCTAGTTTACCTGTAACTGCTATATAAATGTATCATATATATTTATTTAATCACAGAATAGAATACAATCATTAAGTATTTCTAACATGGTATTAGAGCCATTTGTCACGACCTTAATTTCTTAAGTAGCGATCGTGCGGCACTTAGCTCGGTCCGTCGCACTAAGCCTGCCTTTCAATCCGAAAATGGAACTCCAAAGAGAATAGAAAGAGAGTTTGCAAAGAATGCTTTGTATTGCTCTAGAGAGAGTTTATGATACAATTGCTAAGAATTCCCAAGATGAATACAAATGAAGACCAAGAGGTCTATTTATAGTGTGTGGCAACAAGCCTAGGAGTATGCCACATTTCTCTAGATCCTTCTAGCTCAGAATATACAAGAGAGTTCTATGTACAAGCGCCCTGCCACAAGGTTCTAGGACCTTCATCCAACTCTACAGAGTCTTCTAGGTTTGTCCGCCTCCTTCATGCACCTTACGGGGATGTTCCGTAAGCTTCCAGCGGCCTTCCACATCCTTCCCGAACTATCCTAGGTGCGTTACAGAATACTCCAAGGCCATTCTAGCACCCTACAGTGTGCTCTAGAACATTCTAGGGTCTTGAGCTTGAGTCCATCCAACTCCACTTCTAGACTTTCTAGGCAACTCTAGAACTTTCCATGTGTCTAGTTCTAGATCCTTTAGGCACCAACATTTGGATTTTTAGGGGCGTTTGGGCGGGACGTGACACCCTCCCCCATTTCGAGTTCGCGACGCCTCGTCGCGCCTTCAAGTTGAAACCTCTATGGCATCTCCTGAATTGCCACAAGGAATCCTCGGGTTCCCAACTTGTTTCTTCTTCCGGGGCGTTTTCCATTTGACCAAATATTCCTTATAACTTGGTACGCCCGCCCGTCGGATCAGCGGTGCATAGGCCAAAATTGAGTCCACTTCCTTCATCGTCAGGAGGTTGTCACCGCAGTAGGTGCTCTTTTGATACTCCCCGACTTATGTCATCCTCGTCTCCATGGTAAGGTTTTAGCGTATGCTCACATGAAAAACGGGATATATTTTAAGCTTTGGAGGGAGTTGTAGCTTGTATGACACACCTTACCAACTTTCTTGGGGACAGAAATGGTCCCTCATACTCCGTACTCAACCCCATGAACCTTCCGAGGACTTGAATTGTTGGGGCAATAGTTTTACCAGACCAAATCACCTTCTGGGAAACTCTACCATCCTCCTTCTGTCGACCCCATTTCTTCATCTTCTTAGACGCCTTATGCAAATAGGCTCTAGACAACTTCTGCTTGTCTCATGCCGGCCTTGGCAAACTTGAAACAGGTAGGCTCTTTCCTTCATAGCTCGTGGCGAGGCATGAGGGGTCGTGAGGCTGTCGCCCATGACAATTTCGAAGCGGACTCACTAGCGGTGGACTCACTTTGCAGATATATGAGAATTGGGCTACATCCGGACTTCGCCCCAATCCGGTTGATTGGCACTTAACAAAGTGCCTAAGATACGCTCAAATTCCAAGGCACGCGCGGCCCGTTTGTCCGTCACTTTGTGGATGAAAGCTTGTGGAGAAATTCAAGTCCGATCCCCAACAGCTTGAATAGTTCCGTCACCCAAAATTTCCCCGTGAATCGTGGGTCTGGAGTCACTCACGATATTGGAAGGAATTCCCCAATGCTTCACAACATTCTTGAGGAACAATCTGCGCTGTCTCATCTGCCGTGCGATCCGTTGGCGAAATGGGGTATGAACGTCGCGTATTTGCGAAACGGTCAATGATGACAATAATGTTGCCAAATCCCTCGGATTTTGGAAAGCAAGTGATGAAGTCCAGAGACACTCTCCCCACGGTCTCTCGGAATGGGCAACCCGCTCTAACCCACCGGGTGCCCATTGCTCAATCTTGTCTTGTTGGCATACAAGACAAGTCTTCACATAGGCTTCTACATCGTCCGAAGTTGAGGCCAATAGTAGATGGACTTGATCAACGAAAGAGTACGCCTCGTTCCGGGGTGTCCCGCCCATAACGACCGCGGCACTCCTTGATAAGCTCTTTCCTTAAGCTCACCCATTTTGGCACGAAGATTCGATTGCTTGGCGTAGAGTAGTCCATCACTCGGCCAAAATCGTCTCGTTTTCCTTCCTTGACGAGGCAAGGAGGTTTTGGGGTGCGGCATCACGCTCCAACCTTCTTTGATCTTATCCAGAAAGGACCTGGCCTACTTAAGGGCTGCTAGCTAGCCGCGCTCAGGGCATCGCACGCCACATTGGCCTTACCGGGCTTGTATTCCAACCTATAGTCAAACTCCGCCAAGAAATCTTGCCCACCGAGCTTGCTTGGGACTCAACTTCTTTTGAGTCCGAAAGTAGCTTGTCTCCACATGTCCGTCATAATAACAAAATGAGAACCCGATAAGTAATGTCGCACCCCAGGCAATGAATGATGGCCGCCATTTCTTTTCTTGTACGGTGTAGCGGCGTTCGGTGTCGTTGAGCTTGCGGCTCTCGCCAGCTATCGGACGCCCTTCGCCTACATCAATACTCCACCAATGGCAAAGTCGAAGCATCCGTATGCGCCTCGTATGTCTTGGAAGGGTCCGGAAGACAAAGCACCGGTTCTTAACGCTGCTTCAAGTCTTTCAAATGAGGCTTGGCATTCGTTTGTCCACTCCCAAGCCTTGTTCTTTTAAGCAAGTTAGTGAGTGGTCTTTCTGCCGTGAGTAGGACTTGATAAACCTTCTGTAATAGTTTACAAGTCCAGGGAAAGATGTTAAGTCAGGAACCCTGGTGAGAGGCGCCCAATCCTGGATGGCTTTCACCTGAACCACATCCATCATCAGTTTTCCATCCTTTATGCTATGCCCTAGGAACATCACTTCATCTTGGGCAAAGGAACATTTTTCCTTGACGTATAGCTCATTCTCCTCGGGACCTCGAACACGCTTCCCTCAACTCCAGATGTTATGTTCTTCCATAGTCCGACTATAGATCACAATGTCGTCAAGATATACTACCACGAACCGGTCGAGGTAGGGATGGAAAATCTTATTCATGAGTGTGCAGAAGGTGGCAGGTGCGTTAGTAAGACCGAATGGCATGACAAGGAACTCATAAGCACCATACCTCGTCACACAAGTAGTCTTGGGCTCGTCTCCCTTGGCTATGCGTACCTGGTAGTAACCCGATCGCAAATCCAACTTTGTAAAGTATCTTGCATTCCCCAGTTGGTCGAACAAATCGGCAATAAGTGGGATAGGATACTTGTTCTTGACGGTGATCTTGTTTAGAGCCCGATAGTCAATGCACATCCGCAGCGAGCCATCCTTCTTCAGCGTTTACAGGGAAGAACTGCATCTTGAACTCCCTTTTGAAGTCTTCAAAGGTGTCAATTGTGCAAACCCCTCGTTGCACATCTCCATGTCTCCGTCTCCACCACAACATCGCAGTGTCGGATAAGTACGTAGGCTGTCATTCGGATCTTGCTAGCATGGTGGTTACGCCGATAAGCCTCAAAGTATTGCTCTAGCCCCCATGGAAGTTGTCCACTTTCCCTGGCGTTCCTAACGCCATTAAAGGTCTTGGGCTTGGGAACGTCCACCCTCTTAGCCTCGTTGACGGTGGTTGCACTAGTTCCCCGGCCATAGCCGCTACGTAGAGCTAGATCACCACCCATATCCTCCATTCTATGCAATACATTGTGCAAGTTATCTTTGGACAAGATCCCTTACCTTGGCAAGTTCCGCCTTTAACCCATCAATCTCTTGCCTCGGTCCACCGTCAGCTCGTTGAGTGACATCTTAACCGCCGTACGGATTTCCACATCCTCGGCCTCCCAAGCCATTGCGACGCTCCTCTAAGTTGTCAACCCGTCAAACAGCTCTCCCTGGGCATCTGCGCCTTCCCACTCGTGCTTCCAAGCTAGAAAGAAAGTCTTCTTCGACTTGGCTCGAGATTCCTTTCGGGGCTTTCCACACTTCTCACGGCACGTTCCATTGGTGGAACGTCCGTGCTGGTGTAGGCTGGGCGGTGTTCTTCATTTTTGCCAAAGATAGAATACTTTAACCTGGCTTCCGATACCAATCTGTCACGGCCTTAATTTTTAAGTAGCGATCGTGCGGCACTTAGCTCGGTCCGTCGCACTAAGCGCCTTTCAATCCAGAAAATGGAACTCCAAAGAGAATAGAAAGAGAGTTTGCGAAGAATGCTTTGTATTGCTCTAGAGAGAGTTTATGATACAATTGCTAAGAATTCCCAAGATGAATACAAATGAAGACCAAGAGGTCTATTTATAGTGTGGCAACAAGCCTGGAGTATACGCCACATTTCTCAGATCCTTCAGCTCACAGAATATACAAAGAGAGTTCTACGTGTGGTCCACGAGGTTCTGGGACCTTCATCCAACTCTGAGTCTT
Organism: Hippophae rhamnoides; assembly: GCA_033030585.1. Classification (NCBI taxonomy): domain Eukaryota; kingdom Viridiplantae; phylum Streptophyta; class Magnoliopsida; order Rosales; family Elaeagnaceae; genus Hippophae; species Hippophae rhamnoides. The sequence goes on from CM065433.1 coordinate 30,223,428, forward strand.
CTAGGTTTTCCGCCTCCTTCCAGCCTTTCAGGATGTTCCATGCAAGCTTCCACGCTTCCACATCCTTCCCGAACCATCCGGTGCGTTCTAGAATACTCCAGCCCATTCTAGCACCCTCTAGTGTGCTCTAGAACATTCTAGGGTCTTCAAGCTTGAGTTGAGTCCATCCAACTCCAGCCCTTTCTAGACTTCTCTAGGCAACTCTAGAACTTTCCATGTGTCTAGTTCTAGATCCTTTAGGTAGCCAACATTTGGATTTTTAGGGGCAGTTTGGGCGGGACGTGACACATTGCTCTTATCTTTTTAGCATTCTTATCTTTTCTGGTGTTACTTAACCCTTATAGCTTCCGCTGTCACAATAGCCGTTGCAATCACTCACCGTTGAACCTCTAACGAATTTCAGCCATTTTCCTTAGGTTCCGGGACTACAGTCGCTATTGTTAAGGAGTCCCGCACCACACAAGACCAATGCAATCACCGTCATCGTCGTGCATCTTGTTTCGATAATTTTTATGCATATACCACTGTGATCGGCTCACCCTGATCTACACAACCGTGGAAGTATCGCAACCATAGGACACCACATGCTCTCTCACGCGTTGCGCAAAGTATCTGCACGTCCTTTCACGCACCGCGACTGAAACCAAACGCCGCAGTGAATCTTCACCCGAAGACCTTTTCGTAGATACCACTGTGATCACCGCGACCAGATCTGCACAACCGTGGGTATATCACAATCATCCTCATCTTCACGCACCAACACGTGCCACCAACAGAAACCGCGTGTGAATCTAACGCGCCACATAAAGGCACTCTTGCTTCGTGACGTCATCAGCGACTTGCCTAGGGCTGACGTCATCATAGCATCCCAGCTGATGTCACAGAGACCCTGTCGACCATTGACTGCCCTAACCGTGCTGAACGTTGACTGCCCTGATTGTGTTGACCGTTGACGTTTTGCCAATATAGGTATTCCCTACTCAGTTTTTCGCATAGACCTCATTTTGTGGTCCATTTTTGCATATTGTGTTTCCAAATGGATAAAAAGGATGTTTTTGTTTCTTGTCCTATCAATACTATATTGGAGGGGACCAAGAATTATTTGTCATGGTCTCAAGCTATGCAAAGTTTTCTTAAGGGTTGTATGCTCTGGCATTATTGTACTGGTGCAATTATCATTCCTGTTAAAGAAGCAAGTGAGGAAGATGCTACTTTCCTTCGTCGTATGATTGAATGTGATAGTCACAACCACATGATCCTCATATGGATTAGGAATACTTCCATTCCCTCTATCTTCAATCTATTGGATAGCTTTGATGATGCCAAGTCAGCATGGGATATGTTGGCCAAAATGTACTCTACTACTCACAGATCCATGAAATATCAGCTAATAGTTGAATTACTTCAACTTCAACAGGAACTAGGTTAATCTATTAATGACTACTTTGATCAGCTTCGCTTCCTTTGGGACCAAATTGACCTTTGTGATTCAATTTGGGCATGCTCAACAGATGCTCAGCTTCTTAATCGCAGTCATCCTCCTTCTCTTGATACTATTGTAAATGAGTTGGTTAGAGAAGAAGCTCGACTTACAACCCTTCAAGCACATAATAAGTTTAATGTTTTAGCTATTACTTCTCTTGCTCCTACCATTGAGCAACCTCAACAATCAGGTGATTCCTTTGGATTTTACAATCATAGCAGGTAGAGCAATAAAAGGTTCTGCAATTATTGCTTGCGTCATGGCCACACCATTAAGACTTGTTACCATCGCAACAAATCTATTACTGTTGTTGCTAATACTGAGCCTACTTCGCTGATACCTTCTAGTTCAGTAGAGTCCCAGTCTTCTGGATCCACTATTAACCTCTCCTCCACTGAACTACAGAAGATCATAACTCAGGCTGTTCAAATGGCTGGTAATGCATCTCTTTCCACTACTCTCTCAGTTCTGCTCGGTTAGTCTCCAACTTGGCTTTTTGACTCTGCATGTTCTAATCACATGACACCTTACTTGTCTTTATTCTCCAAACTTGACCCTACACCATATCCTATTAATATTCATATAGCTGATGGTTCAACCATTCATGGGAATAGTCTAGGTTTTGTTTTGACCTTTACCCTCTATGTTCCTAGGGTTTTCCATGTACCTAAGCTATCCTATAATTTATGCTCTGTGGGACAATTAGCTAAACTAGGATATCACCTTATTTTTGACTATTCTGGGTGTATTGTGCAGGATCCGAGGATGGGGCAAAAGCTTGGGACTAGTCCTAGGGTTGGGCATATGTTTCCTGTAAACAATCTTCATCTTCCACCTGTTGCTCCTACCTCTGTTGCTGCTGCAACTACTGTAGTTTCTTCCTTACCTTCTCTTGCACTTTGGCATTCTCGTCTTGCTCATGCCCCATCCACTCGGGTACAACAATTAGCTTCTAAGGGTCTATTGGGTTCTGTGTCCAAAGACAATTTTGATTGTACTTCATGCCAGATAGGAAAACAGCCAGCTTTACCTTTCAATAATAGTAAATCTATCTCTAATAGTATTTTTGAATTAATTCATTCTGATGTTTGAGAACCTTCTCCTATTACTAGTATTGGTGGATCTCGATATTTTGTTGTTTTTATTAATGATTATTCTCGTTATAGTTGGATCTTTCCAATGAAATCTCGTTCTGAAATCTTACAAATATACAGTAATTTTGTAAAAATAGTTGAAACATAATTATCCAAACATATCAAAACTTTTCGATCTGATAATGCTCTTGAATATACTCAAAATGCTTTTCAAGCTCTGTTACACTCTTATGGCATTGTACATCATCTAACCTGTCTAGGAAGCTCTCAACAATATGGTCGAGCTGAAAGAAAACTTCGTCATATTCTTGACACTGTTCGTGCTCTTCTTCTTTCTACCAAAGTTCCTACCCCATTTTGGGGTGAAGCCGTTCTTCATGTTGGTCATGCCATTAATCGTATTCGAAGCGTTGTCATTCATAATCAGACTCCGTATGAGTACCTTTTTGGGTCATTTCCTGACTATCATTACCTTCGCTCATTCTAATCTGCATGTTTCATTCTTCTTCAGCCTCATGAACATAACAAACTTGAGCCTCAATCTAGACTTTGTTGTTTTCTTGGTTATGGTGAAACTCAAAAAGGGTATCAATGTTATGATCCTATCTCACATTGCCTTCGTGTTTCCCGAAATGTTGTCTTTTGGGAACACCGCTTATTTGTTGAACTTTCTCACTTTCGTTCTTTCCTAACTAATTCAAATGTTTTAGAAATCTTTCCAAATGAGTATCATGTTCCTTCTACAGATACTCCTAATCCACCCTTGGACTTTACTATTCAATATTCATATATTTTTGATGATTATCCTAGACAGGTTGTAGAAGAACATATTGATAACGAGCTACCCCACCTTGAACATAGGTCCCCTACTCTTGCCCTGCCTGAAGATCCTCGATAAGACATTCCACCTCGCCACTCAAACTGGGTAAGATCCATTCCTATATATTTACTTAACTATCATTGTTACACTACCCTTGCTACACTTCATGAGCCTCACACCTATCATGAGGCATCTACTAACCCTTTTTAGCATATTGCAATGAAAGAAGAAATTGATGCATTAACCAAAAACCATACTTGGGACCTGGTTACTCTCCATCCTAGTCAGTCTGTGGTTGGTAGTAAGTGAATTTATAAGATTAAGACTCGCTTTGATGGATCCATCGATTGATACAAGGCTCGTCTTGTAGGAAGAGGTTTTACACAATAGTATGGGATTGATTATGAAGAGACTTTTCCTTTAGTTTCCCGTATTTCCTCTTTTGTACCCTCTTAGTTGTTACCGCTGCTAGTAAATGGGACCTTTTCATATGGATGTTAAAAATTCATTCCTTAATGGGGATCTACGTGAAGAAGTATATATGTAACCTCCTCATGGTCTTTCTGTTGAAACAAATAAGGTTTTTCGCCTTCGACGTGCACTTTATGGCCTTAAACAAGCTCCATGAGCATGGTTTTCCAAGTTCAGCTCCACCATCCTTCACTTGGGTTACACTGCCAGTCCTTATGATTCTACCTTATTTCTTCATTGCAATGATAAAGGTACTATTTTGCTTCTTCTATATGTGGATGATATGATCATAACTGGTGATGACCTCAGTGGCATTCAAGAACTCAAGGATTTTCTTAGTCAGCAGTTTGAGATGAAAGACCTTGGATATCTAAGCTATTTCTTGGGTCTTGAGATCACTCGTTCCATAGATGGTCTTTATATTACTCAAGCTAAGTATACATCTGACCTCTTATCTCAAGCTGGTCTCACTGACAGTAAGACTGTTAACACTCCAGTTGAACTTAATGCTCATCTGACACCATCGAAGGGGCAACCATTTTCTAATCCCTATCTTTACAGATGATTGGTTGGCAGCCTGGTTTATCTTACAGTTACTCGTCCAGACATTTCTTATGATGTTCATCAGGTGAGCCAATATCTATCTCTTCCACGATCGACTCATTATGCTGATGTTCTGCGTATTCTACGATACTTGAAAGGCACTATCTTCTATGGCCTTTTTCTACTCAGCTCAGTCTCCTTTAGTACTTCATGCATTCTCTGATGCTGATTGGGCAAGAGATCCCACTGATCACAGGTCCACTACAGGTTATTGCTTTCTCCTTGGTTCTTCTTTGATTTCTTGGCGAAGTAAGAAACAAACCTTCGTGGCCCGCTCCAATACTGAAGCAGAATATCGTGCTCTTGCTGATACCACATCTGAGCTCCTTTGGCTACGATGGCTCCTTAAGGATTTGGGTGTGTCCATACCTTCTACAACTCCACTTTATTGTGATAATCAGAGTGCCATTCATATTGCTCACAACGATGTCTTCCATGAACGGACTAAACACATCGAGATTGATTGTCACTTTATTCGCTCTCATCTTGTCCATGGTGCTCTCAAGCTTTTCCATGTTTCCTCCAACGATCAACTTGCAGATATCTTCACTAAGGTACTTCCCAAAGGACGCACTCATAATTTGGTTGACAACCTCAAGCTGGTCTCACATCCACCTTGAGTTTGAGGGGGCTATTAATATATATCTAGTAACATATTAATGTATATATATCTGCTAATGTATATCTATTTACTTTAGACATATCTATATCTAGTTACTTTAGACATATTTATATCTAGTTACTTTAAACATATCTAGTTTACTTGTAACTCTTATATAAAAGTATCATGTATATTCATTTAATCACATAATAGAATGCAATCATTAAGTATTTCTAACAACTATCTTTGAGGAGTGCAAATAATTAAACATGGCTCTTTTATCATTTGGAAGTCCTTTTTTTGCCTTCACGTGTTGAAGAAAAATATCTTTAGCTAGAGATAGCATTATTGTAAACTTTCAAAATTTATCAAATTCTCAATATCAAAGATATTGAACAAAAAATTAAGAAAACCTTAACAGGGGGTTATTGATGATCCAAGAAAACAAACAATTATTTGATAATTTCTACTGTATTTTTTCAAAATAAGAATTTAATTAAAATTTAAAAATTTAACATAGTTAATAACAATTTTTTGGGAATATAATGCAACAAAAGAAAGATTCTAATTCTCTTGAAAAGGATAGTCATTTACTCACAAAATCATATGCATGTTGGGCAATTGATTTAGAGCTTCCTTTGTGCATATGCTTCAGCTTCATTAGGTTTTTAATATTAGCTATTGATCCTTTCTACACAGAAAAAATGAAATTAACTATTCATAACTATTTGCATAATAAGTTACTAATTATCAATAAAAAATTACATGCCTTGTATGTATTATCAATGTAAAAGTAATCACACATCTTCTTCCAAACCTCATCATAGTGGTGGTCAACATCACAAACATTCTTAATATTAGGCTCATTTTCCTTCTTAAACTGCATAGTCTTCCCACCCATGCTCCTATAATGTATGTTTAGATTTCCCACATATTTGCAAAAAGCCACACCAAGCCCAACACTAATCATATTATCAATATGTGTATCATTTCAATTGATATTATAACCACCCTACACAAAATAAAAAGTGAACGAATTATATAAGTTTCAAGTATATTAATAAGAATATAACAAGTTAATAATTATAAAGCTTATAGCCAGTAACTTCTTGCATCCCAATAGCTGATCAGCCATTACTTTTGACCATATTTCCTTTAGCAAAATTCATTATCAACTTGAATTATTAGAGAGTAATCCCTGCCAAAATTTTGAGCATTTTGGCCATGCTTCTGTTATGTCCTCGAACATTCCTATCCACTAACATCATAAAGATAAAATTAAGACAAATAAATTTGAGTTTTTATTAAAAAATAACATTGACACTAACAAAATGGAGTAAGTACTTCAAAATTATACCCGTAGGCTCCTCTAGAACAACAGAATCAGAAATTATAGTTGCTTGTGGAGTTACATCTGATGGAATATCTGATCCAGCTCTTTCATTAGTGGGTTGGAAACTCTTCCCACCTTCAAATTCTCGACCTTTTACGCGTCTTCTTGCAACCATCTTAACCTATAAAATACAAATATTTTATTAATGATCCAAAAAAATAATGTATACAAATAAATGGAAACTAGACTTCATAAACACAATCCTTAACTGATTTACTACCAACATCCAAAAAAATTGAAGAAATTATAATAATAAATTTCCTTACTGGATTACCAATACGTAAGAAACAATGTCGATTAAAGAGAAATGAAAGAGACGAATTTAAACTTTGTTAGAATCAGATTCAAGGACCAAATGCGTTTTGACTTGCAAAAAAAGAAAGAAAAAAAACCTCGAAATATTTTCGTCCCAAAATAGTTAGAATTGAACTAATTATATATCCAACTGATCGTAATTCAAATAAAATTATATCCATTTGGATGAATTTTATCTTGATTGGTTTGATCTAAATTGAATACCTTTCGATTCAAATGAATTTAAAAGGAATTTAAGTAATAATATTTCACTACTATCGACCAAGTCAAATTGATTAATTGTTAAATTCAACGTAATAATAAAACACTTGTCCAATTTAATGACAATTTTTGCATAATTACTTAATAACCAAACATCTCAGATAAATTTAATAAGAAAAACATGCATAATGAATACATCTAAGATTCCAATACATATATAATCTAATAACTACATCTAAGATTCCAATACATATATAATCTAATAACAAATTATCCGTAAAAAATTACACATAACAACCATAAATCATATCTACAAGTGCAAAATTAGCCTCGAAAACCCGCTTGTAAGGTGAGAGTTGTCCAAACCTATAAGATGTCTCTCAATATAGAGTCTGATTGATGTCCCACCACATCGTCGAGGTTGGGTCTTAAGATGAGAGCCCAGATCGCTGTAAGGAAAGCCCACCATGGCCTAAGCACCGACTAGATCACCAGTTTTGATACCATGTTAAAGAACCTGAACTTAATTCAACCTCGAAAACGCGCTTGTAAGGTGAGGATTGTCCATGCTTATAAGATATCTCTCGACATAGTGCCTGGTGGATGTGGGACTTAAGAAACCTTAACTTAAGTCCTATATCGGCCAGGTTCTATGTCGAAAAGCATCTTATAATTCTCTGCAATTCTTCATCTCATAATTTGAGTTTTGAGGTGGAGTTAAGCTTAGATCAAACTAACACTAATGTGAGGGATTTATTTGGCACATGATTACACACGGATAAATTCGTGTCAACGGCAGATAAGATCAAAATAATTTTTCAATCTTGAGTCTTAGTAGAAGAGAAGGGGTAAGGAGGACAATTCGGTGGCAATTCATGGCGAACTAGGTCTTGGACAGATGATGGGATGATGATGGCTAACAACCAATTATTTGATTCGAATTTGAATGGCACTAAAAATGTCGAACATGCTATCGGGAAGCTATTTCCTAAGATTGTGCAAGATCCTCCGACTGTTGTTATAAATCATGATATGCTTGAATCCTATGTGGTTAATAAAGCTCGTGCAATTCATAAGCCACTAAATGAAATTATTAACAATGTGCTAGTGAGGGATTGGGTGGGAATGATGTGAAAATGTTTGGTGCTAGCCATATGCGAGGTGGTCTCAAGGGCTGACGAGTTGTGCTGGGTGGTCATAATAGTATGAGTCCAACTAATAAAAAATTCTAAATTTTAGATTGTGGTGTGCAGGATTTTAATGCTGTTATGGATGATGTTGCAAGTGTAGTGCCACATTCTTTACAAAATGTTTCAGGGTTTGACGAATAGCCTCGTCATAAGCAATGATTTCAATACTTTGCTAGAACTCATGAGACTCAATAATAAAAGGGTGCTCCATAATTTACAAAGCCTATTGAAGGTATATGTTCCTTATATTTTATTTTTTTCTGAAAGTCGAAAGAATAAGAAGCGAGTGGGGGGCATGCACACACGTTTGTATTTTCCATGTTGTTATACTTTTGAATGTTCTGAGAATTGTGCTGGAGGATTACTACTGCTTTGGAATAATTTCGTTGTTGATGTAACGATTATTTCAAGCACAAAGGGACATATCGATGCCTGGGTGACTGAAATTGGCGATGAGCAGTGGAGGTCTTGCGGGTTTTTACGGGGATCTCGACGCTGGACAACGGGTTTTCTCGTGAGATCTACTTCATATGGTTCTTTCCAAGCCAGTTGTGATATGGGTAGTAGCAAGTGACTTCAATGAAATTCTGAGCAATGAGGAAACATTGGATGGATAGTTGCAACCTCTATACTTAATGAGAAACTTTCAACAAGCTTTAGATGAGTCTGGGCTCTCTGATTTGAGCTTCATTGGATATCTTTACAATTGTGAGAAAATGGGTCAATCTGACACAAATTGAGACTTGATCGAGGTGTAGCTAATGTCTTATGGCTGGGCTTATTTCCAGATGGCCTTATTTGGTTTGGCAATGCATCTCAAAGGTGTCTTATTCTATTAGTGTAAATGGTTCTACTGTTGGGGATGTTGAACCCACTTAGGGGCTCCGGCAAGGTGATCATCTGAGCCCATACTTATTTTTATCGTGTGGAGAGGGGCTTTCCTCGCTACTCTGACAAGAAAAAAAATAGGGGTACAATTAAGGGTGTTAAAGCCTCACAGGCTGGACCGGGTGTGTCCCATTTGTTCTTTGTCGATGATTCATTGATCCTCTGTGATGCATGTGAGATGCAAGGTTGGGAATTGAAGCGCATATTAGCTACTTATGAGAGAGCCACATGTCAACAAATTAACTTTGAAAAATCAACACTTTTCTTTAGCCCGAATACTAGTCAAAATGATCGTGAAGAACTTCTAACCATTTTAGGTGTCAATGAAGTCTCTTGCCATGAAAAGTACTTGGAAATTCCAACAAAGCTAAAGTAAGATAAACAAAGTTCTTTTAGTTTGATTTGTGAATGATGTATGCAGAGATTAGGAGGATGGAAGTAGAAAATCTTATCAAAAGCTGGTAAAGAGATTCTATCAAGCGGATATATGTTCCACATCGCGCAATTGGTTAAGAGTAATAGCATCTTATAAGTCCGCAATCCTCTAACTCACTCCTGGTAGTTTTGGGGGTTAGGCAGGTTTCTAAGATGGTATCGTAGACTCTTGGCTTCCTAAGATTCAACGCCCTCGTCGTAAATCGACCGTAATCTCAGAATCAGGACTCTAGCCGATGTGGTGGGATGTTAAGTCCCAGCATTGGCTAAGAGTAAGCGCAAAAGATTCTTATAAGTCTGGGGTAATCCTCTAACTCCTGGCTGGCTCGTAGTTAGGCCCGGGTTAAGATGTAGTACAAGCAGTGTAGTGAAATAGTGGAAGTGTAGTACAAGTGTAGTACAAGTGAAATAGTCGAAGTGTAGTACAAGTGAAATAATACAAGTGTAGTACAAGTGAAGTGAATTACAATATCAAATATAACTTAACATCCCTCCTCAAACTCAAGGAGGAAGAGAAACAATCAACTTGAGTTTGGAAACTAATTCTTGAAATCTGCTGCAGATGAGATTTGGTGAAGATGTCGGTCACCGTTTGATCTGTGGAGGATATTGATTTGAGACAAACAACAAAGGTTCTTGACGAACGTGTTGACGAACAAAATGACAATCAATCTCGATATGTTTTGTTCGTTCATGAAATACATTATTGTGAGCAATGCTGAGATAAAGACTCGATTGTCACACGATATAGGATAGTTGCAATTGATTGGAGAACACCCATATCAGTAGTAACCAGCACTGAGCCAAAGAAGTTCTTGAGTGGTGTCGGTAAGAAAGACGATATTCACTTCAAGTCTTTGGATCGAGAAGTTGAGAGATTATTTCTTGCTTCGCCAAGATATAAGAGAGTTTCCAAGAAAGAAACAATATCCGGTGCAGTAGCGACGATCGGTTGGGTCGCTCCGTCCAATCAAAGATCGTAGAGTAGGCGGAAAGAAGAAGATTAGACTTGTTAGAGAAGTGGAGACCGTGAAACATGGTGCCTTTGATGTAGTGAAGAATGAGAAGAACCGCAGTATAATGGGTAGACCGGGGAGCAGACATGAATTGACTAACTAGAATGAAAACACAGGCAATGTCGACGAGCGATGAGATAAACAAGGCTGCCTACTAGTTGTCTGTATAATGTGGCATCTGAGAGAATAGTACCATCTAATGGAGTAAGTTTGACATTGGTTTCTAGAGGTGTTGATGCAATTTTGCAATCAATAAGGTCAGCCCAATTAAGAATATCGGAAGAGTACTTTGCTTGAGAGAGAAAATATCCTTGAGAATCATATGAGATTTCTAGACCCAAGAAGTAGTGGAGACGACCAAGGTCTTTCATTTCAAATTAATGACTCAGAAACTGCTTGAGATCAATAATTCCATTAGAGTCATTCCCAGTTATGATCATATCATCTACATAAAGGAGTAGAAGTGTTACACCAGTGGGAGTCTTCCGAATAAAGAGGCAGGAGTCATAAGAAGCGGAAGTGAAACCAAAGTCGTAGGCGTTGAGTGAATTTGGAAAACCAAGCTCGGCGAGCTTGTTTGAGGCCAATAGAGCAGCCGAAGTCCGCATACTGATGAGGTGAATGAGTGTATCCAGGAGGAGGTTTCATATAAAATTCTCACATGTCTCCATTGAGAAAAGCATTTTTGACATCCATTTGAAACACGTTCCAATTTTGGGCAGCAGCCTTGCAACAATGATACTTCGAATGAGGTGATTCGAAGCTGGTGCAAAATTTTCTTCATACGATTCCATATTCCCGTGTAAACCCTTTGCAACCCGTACGAGCTTTATATCATTCCACGCACCCATCCGAATGAGTTTTGATTTTGAAGATCCACTTACAACCAATCAAAGATTTATTAGATGGAAGATCAACAAGATCCCGTGTATGTGCTTTTGTTAATGCTGTAATTCATCCTGTCATAGCTTTACGCCAATAAAGGTTAGAACTAGCTTCTCTATAGCTTTGGGGGTTCATGATGAGACAAAATAGTAGAGAAACATTGGTAATGACGAAGATGAAAAGGAATACTACTTACACGAGTAGAATGACGAAGTGATGACTCTGACAATCGTGTAGTTGGTCTTGAGAAGATGTTGTTATGGTAGGATCGGCCAGGAGCGGATACACATCGTGGGGAAGCGTAGTAGACGATGGTGAGGGTAATGGAACAATGTCAAGAGGAAATAAATCAATAGTTGGGTCATTAAAAAATGAGAGTGAGGTAGGAGATGAGACATGAAATGAAGAAATAGAGGAAAACATTTTATGTTCCCAAAAGATGATATGACGAGAGAAGCGTAATCGTTTAGAGATAGAGTCCCAACAACAATAGCCTTTGTGTTCTATTCCATACCCTAAGAAACAACAAAGATAAGCATCAGGTTCCAATTTATTGCATTCATGAGGGTGAAGAAGAATAAAACAGGCACAACCAAACACTTTGAGTAGTTCATAAGATGGAGAAGTACTATAGAGACGCTCATAAGGGGATTGATTGTGAATAATAGGCATGGGAACACGATTGATGGTATAAACCACCGTAGCAGTACTTCACCCCAAAAGCGTTCAGACAAGAACTAGAAATGAGAGAAATCGAACAATATTAAGAATATGTCTGTGTTTTCGCTCAGCTCTTCCATTTTGTTGAGATGTGCCAGGACAAGAATATTGAGAAAGATTCCCATTTTGTCGAAGAAATTTTAAAAAATTGTTTCTTTATATTCCATAGCATTATCACCTCTAAGCACTTTGATATTTTGAGAAAATTGGGTTTTAACCATTTGGGCAAAATCATAATAAATTTTGGGTAATTCAGATCTATGTTTCATGAGAAAAATCCATGTGAATCTTGAATAATCATCAATAAAAATGACAAAATAAACACATCCCTCCATAGTAGGATGTGGGGATGGACCCCAAACATCAGAATGAATTAAGTCAAAAGGGGAGACAGAAGTAGAATCACTTTTATTAAAACATAAAGCAGGTTGTTTTCCTAATTGACAAGGCAAACAATTTACATTATCATAAATAGAAACAGATCCTAATTTACCAGAAGATGCTAAGGGACGAAGACGTCCACATGGGACGTATTGCCTAGACGAGCATGTACCATAGGTTGATAGGAGTGGTAGAAAGAATCGGATGTGTGAGAGAATTGGGTAGACGAAGGTTGATAAGTTCAAATAATCGTCCAACCTTACGGCTTATCCCAAGGATCTTTCCTATCTCGTGGATCCCGCACATGACAACCGTAAGAGGAAAAAGTAATAGTAAGACCAAGTTCACATAATCACCAACGGAGATAAGATTTAGAGTAAGGTCGGGAATATGAAAGGTGTCAAAGTGATATAGAAGATGTGGAAACTTGTCCTACAAAGCATTAACATGCATATACGTGAACCATTGGCGCTTGAATTAAAGGTTTTGAGATGGAAGATTGTGTGGGAGAGAAGATGTGAGTATCATGAAGTCATATGGTTACAAATGTGTTAATCAAAATACCATAAAGATTTACACGATGTGAGAGACAAGGCAAGAGGAGAAGCATTACTAGATTGTGAGAGAACATGTTTAGAAGACTTTCAAGTTCTTGAGTAGAGAAAGTAAATTTGTCATGATTATCCTCGGAAAGCGGCGGCGGTGATAGGTGAGTTACTATTTTTACCCGAAGCATTTTTGAGAGGGATTAGGGAGGAATACCGAGAGGGATTCCGAGAGGAATCTTGAGAGGGATTCCTTGAGGAATCGCTAAGAGGATTCCAAAAGCAATCTCTATTAAAGTTGTCCCTGGACCCTTCTCAGACAAGATATACATACCCCAAATCGACATGTAAGAAGCTCACATTGGGGTTGTGATAGTAAGAGGTACCTTGATGTTTGAAGTCCTCTTTAACCTCCTTTGGGGCGATAAAAGGGGTGGCAAGAACATAATCTATATGATGAACTTTGAAAACCCCCATCCGAAGTTTCTTCAGAAGCTCTGGAATGATATCTAAGGATGGAAAAAGACTCCGATGGAGTAAGGAAGCCCGAACAGTTCAAATCGATCATGGAGAGCCATGAGAAAAATAACAAGATCCGGCGGTGATTACTTGCAGTTGCAAACATCTCAAAGATCAATCTTGTTCATCCAAGTTGGTTCGGAGAGAGCGAGTTGATCCTAAATAGTATGCATTTCGAGAGAGAAATTGGTTAATGGTTTGATCACCTTTGGCGTTTGGTATGAAAGAGTTGTTAAAAGTTGATATTGGTTGGCACAACTGTTGTAGTAAGCGAGCCTCAAGAAATTCCCAAACTTAACAGCGTGTCAAACGCCCAAATTCACCATGAATGGAGGGTAAAGTGGTGTTACGAAAGCAGGTAATAATTTGATGATGTTTACTCTCCCGGTCTTGGTGATCAAGAATAAGAGTTGTTTTCGGTGGTTTCTTGGACGAGTATAGAGATATCACCGTTATGAAACGCCATAGCTTGTGATCATTTCAAGAAACTTTTCATTGCTTGTGCGAGCTAGCTAGTTAGTATCATCGAGGTGGTAGAGATTGGTTTTTGGGATATCATTTTCGGTCCATTTTAACGAAATAATGAGAAATATAAAGCAAATATATAGAAACAGTATAAAGGAGATATCCTTAAAAATGAAAAGAGGAGTTGAAAACAAGCTTGGAACCGGGTTGAGGTGTGCCGGGTTGGAGTGAGCCGATTTGAGGTGGTAGGGTTTAGTGATCCGGTTGAGGTGGCGGGTTTGGAGCCGAGGAAGAGAGGCGTAATTTTGATAGAAATTTTAGAGGTATATGAGAGGCTCTGATACCATGTGAAGAGTATAGAGAGATAAGAAGAAAGAATGATTTAATGTTGTATTGGTGTGTTTAGAATGTACATAGAGAACCCTATATATAGGATTGTAACAAGTGTAGTACAAGTGTAGTACAAGTGTAGTACAAGTGAAATAGTGGAAGTGTAGTACAAGTGAAATAATACAAGTGTAGTACAAGTGAAGTGAATTACAATATCAAATATAACTTAACAATATCAATTAATTCCTGTTTACGATATGGGACTATTCAAACTACCAGTTGGCCTATGTTCAGAAATTAGGAAGATGACGGCCTGATATTGGCAGTTTAGTAAAAGGGAAGTTTGATAAATCCATTGGGTGGCATGCAGTGACATGTGTAAGACGAAAAGGAAGGGTGGAATGGGGTTTCATTCTTTAATATAGTTCAACCAAGTGATGCTTTCCAAGCACATGTGGCGTATCATGCAAAATCCAAGCTCACTTACTAGCCGAGTATTATGTGCAAAGTATGTTACTAATGGTGATATTGTGAAAAGGTTATTTGTGGTGGGCGTGCAAGCTATGTATGTCGAATATTATGGGATCATGGGCTTCTGCATTGGGGATCGTCATTCTACTAAAATTTATCAATCACCTTGGCTGCCAAAAAGGGAAATAGTTTCCAAGTCTGATCTCCATAATGCCTTGTCCTAAATGCGTTAGTTTTGTGATATGATACTCCCTAATGGATCATGGATTTTTAAACTAGTAAAGCAAACATTTATGAAAAGTGAGGCTCATCTTATTATGTCTGTACCCCTAGCTCCTACTCACAGGTCTGATAAAATGGTGTGGCATTTTTCCAATTCAGTGGTAAGTGGTTATCAACTTGCTATGAATTAAAGGAAATCATATTGGATTGATTGCCAACTACGGGAAAAGGTACACAGGTTGTGGGGTTTAAAAATAATGGGAAATGTGAAACACCTACTATGGTGTATCATCCATGGTGTTATACCATGCTTCAAAGCTTCATATACGGAAATTCATCAAACAAAATCTTGAAGAAAAGATTATTTAACTTCTATTTGTTAAATTAGAAGATCAATTGGTTGATATACTCACAAAATATGTGTCTGTAAAGAATTTCTACAACTCACTTGATAAGTTGGGCATAAGAGATATATATGCACCAACTTGAGGGGGAATGTTGGTATGTATTGTGGTGCATGCTGCAACAGTGGCATACACCAATGTTTAGTGGAGCAAAACATGGAACAGACAATAATATTAGTGGAATCATAAAACATAGATATGCAACGGTTACGATTATTGTTTAGTTTTCGTTTTTCTTGTATACATATACCAAAACTCTTGTACAGAAATAATATGAAATATATACGATAATTATCAAAGAAATACAATATTTGTAAGTAAGTGTTTATCAACTTGCTATCAATTAAAGGAAATCACATTGGATGATTGACAACTACGGAAAAGGTATGTAGGGTTTAAAAATAATGGGAAATGTGAAACACCTACTATGGTGTATCATCCATGGTGTTATACCATGCTTCAAAGCTTTATATACGTGCATGATATGTGGGGCTGGTGTGCAAACAGTGAGTCATGCTATTTGGTGGTGTGAGATTGCAAAAAATGCTTGGAAAGGGTACGTACTAACTAAGTTTACAAAAGATGTAAAATAATTGATAAAATTGAGATGGTTTGCCTAGAATTAGAGGAATTGGGGGACGTTGATCTATCTAGAGAGTTTTGCAAGCCTATTATATTGGATTTGACAATGTCATTGTTCAGTTGTAGATGAAAGGGTGTAATGGATAGATAAGGGAGTAAGGTAGAGAGCATTGAAGCCAGTCGACGAAGCTCGTCAAGTTATCGTTCGACCAATGCAGCAAAATGTTCATAAAAGTGTTAGATGGATACCACCACTGACGAGCTTTTACAAACTGAATGTAGATGCGGTAGTTAACGTAGCTCATGAAGTGGCTGGGCTAGGATGTGTTATTCGAAACCAAAGGGGTGTGAGGTGATCGGTGCTATAGCTGACAAAAGAATGATGATCATGTCACCACATGTAGCAAAACTTTGAACTGTTTGGTATGGTTTAAAATTTAGTCTGAAAATTGGTTTTAATAGGGTACTACTGGAACCTGATTGTATGCTAGTGGTCAACATTATCAATAGTGAGACATCATCTTTTTTTGATAGCAGCAGGTCATATAGCGGATGATATTCATTCTCTGATTTCTAATACTTAATTTTTTCATGTAATTTTTTTTCCTTATTATTGTGTTGCTCATAACTAATAACTAATTCAAAATAGTTATTATTTTGTGATTTTTTTGTATTTAAATATGATAAATAGATTTCGTTATAGCATATTTATGTGATAATTTATACAAATATATATGTTCAAAATTGTATATTTTGTTATATTTCAAATATTTTTAACTTCAAAATAGATACATTTATCAAATACACGAATAACAATACTTTTAGCACTTATAAATCGAAGATTAGTAAAAAATCTTAATTTATAATTAAATAATATATTTGTATTAATTTTATTAATTTTTAATTTCAAATACGATTAAAGAAAGTTATTAATTAATTGAAGATTTTGATATATATATATATATATAAAGCATTGATTAATTGAATATTATTGAAAACTTTCCATCATTATACGTTGTTATATTTAAAAAAATCCATTAAATCTAATTTATATTTACATTACTTAATTTAATGTGTGATAATTAAAATCTCTTATACATCTCATCTTAAGTTTAAATTTAGTTTAGTGTATTTTAATTTACTTATGTATAGTATAATTTAGAATTTCTTGTTTGTTTCTATCAAATTGATAAATTGTTACAATGATTAGGATTTATTTTTAATTAAATTAAAAAATAATTTGATTTTTTAAAAACAACACAATTCTTTGAAAGACGATCTTATAAGTCGAATTATCTTTTATTTTATGTGTTCGTTCACTTTTGAGTTTTGATAGTATAAAATTTAATTATTAAATTTTTGTGCATCAAAATTTTAGTGTTTTTTTGATTTTTTTTTTATTTATATGATTTTGTAAATATTTATGATTTTTTATTTAAATTTTTTTTGAATATTGGTGGATTTTTCAGTTTAAAATGAAAAAATGAAAAAATAAATTTCAAAAAAATATTTTTCTTTTTCTTTATTTTTACTTTTACTTTTTTCTATTATTTATTTATTTTTTGTTGTTTAGTTTCTATTTTATTTTTTATTTTTTTATTTTTTGTTTATTCATTTTTTATTTTATTTTTTTATTTCTTGTTGTTTATTTTTTATTTTATTTCTTCATTATTTTATTTTATGTTTATTTATTTTTTATTTTTTATTTTTTATTTTATTTTTTATTTATTTTTGTTTCTTTTTCTATTATTTATTTTATTAAATTTATTATTTCTTTGTTATTAAATTTTATTTAGTAATTTTTATTCCTTATTAATGTTCTTTTCTTTTCTGTTCTTTTATTTATTTGTTTTTAGATGTTTATTATTTTTTTATTTTTTATTTTTTATTTATTTACTTTTCTATTTTATTTTAGTTATTTCTTTTTATTTCTATTATATGACCAATTATTTTTGTTTATTTATTTATTTTTTATTGTTAATTTTTATTTATTTTATTTATTATTGATGTTCTTTTCTGTTCTTTTATTTTTTTCTTTTAGATGTTTATTTTATTTTTATTTTTATTTATTTTATTTTTATTATTTATTTACTTTTCTATTTTATTTTAGTTATTTATTTTTATTTCTATTATATGACCAATTATTTTTGTTTATTTATTTATTTTTTCTTGTTAATTTTTATTTATTTTATTTATTATTAGTGTTCTTTTCTGTTCTTTTATTTTTTTTTCTTTTAGATGTTTATTTTATTTTTATTATTTATTTACTTTTCTATTTTATTTTTTTATTTCTATTATATGACCAGTTATTTTTTTTGTTTATTTATTTTTCCTGGTTAATTTTTATTTCTTTTCTTTTACTTTTTTTGTTTATTTTCTTTTATTATTTTTTTTCTTATTAAAATATTATTGTTTAAATAGTGATTAAACATAGAATTAAATACATCGAGATACATGAAATAAAATTAAAATTATTTATGACATTAAATTAATTAAATCATAGTTTATGATTTAAAAATTTTCATAATCACATTATAAGTTATGAATCAACATCATAATCATAGAAACTTAAGAAGTGAATAAATAATAAGAAAATCTTAGAAATTGTAGATAATGAAACTAAAACAACTCCATTCTACAATCTTAATTTTTTTTTTTTTGTAAATCTCCTTTAAAGGTTTACCTTATATGTACTCTTGATCTATCTTACTCCTTATTGCAATTATGTGTGATTAATGGGTCCTTTTGTTGCTTACATGGTGTATTTTTAATCTTTATTTGATTAGGTTGATTAGGATTGATCTAATGGTTGGGATTAAAAATTGTGATAACAAAATCATCTAATTTGCATGTTTATTGGATTGTTCGAATGATTGAGACCTTTGTTCGATAGATCAACTAATTGCAATTTTCAACTTGAAAGCACTCGAGTGAAGTTTGATCAATGTTCGATCGATCTATCCTAAATATTGATTGATCGATCAATCTTTATTGTTCTTTCCCTAAACACTTGATTCATCTCGAATGAAGCTTGATTAATCAACTATTTGATTACTTTTCAACTTAAGGATACTCGATCGAGATCGATTAATCAAGTCTATTGTTTAAGCTTTTAATATATTGTTTTGTCTCTTTTTATTTAATTTGATCTCAAGTATTTGTATAATACAAAATAAACACATAGAATATATAAAAAAAACATTAATTCATTGTAAATATATAAGAATTAATATATAAAATAACATTAATCAACGATAATAAAGGAACATATATAATATTTATTTGTTTGGTATATATTATATTTATGATTAAATAAATTGTTAAAAATAAATATATTGATTTATATTATTTTAATATGAAGGCTGTGATTTTAGCTTTTGTCTTAAGCCTCCAAACTTCATAACCACCTTATTCCATGAAATAAATGGCACATGTGTAAATTTAGAATGAAAATCAATCTGTATCGGATTCGTGGTCCATTTCTTTCTCAGCTAGCCCCAAGTCCAATAAAGATTTATTACTAGTATCCATTTGGTTGGATCAACTTTGTACAAAATGTCATAAGCACCAAAAGCTAAACAGCATTAACCTTCCCTTCATCAATGGGGTATTATATATACGTTTGTAGAATCAATTATGTGCAAAATCTAATCTGTTCCTTTAACTTATTCCCTTGCTTGTCAATGATACAGAGCAATCTCTCAATTTTTATCTCCAAATAACTTAACTTTATTCATGAATGGTTCATGTTATTTATCCTAATTATATGGATATGATTTTTTAGGTTATTGCTATCCTTGTTATTGTATTGGAGTTGATGATCAATTGGTATTCCCTGCCTTGACTTAAGATAATATGGATATGTTTTTTGTCACACGGTGTTTGCAACTTATTTCATAATTAATTACTATGTAAATATGAAATTAAATATTTAATTTTTATTAGTATTGTATTATTTAGGATTGGATTGTGTTCGTCTTTATTCCTATTTGGACTCAAATTTGAATAATATTCATTTAATTTTTATTTATTTAATAAAATAATAAGATTTTATTACATATTTTAAAAAAAATTATTTTTCATACTTAATTCAATTAATAAATTTACATCACCCACTTATTGATTTATCATTATTAACTTTTGTTATGGATAAAATAAAATAAAACTATCACTGAATTTTTTTGGTTTAATAAAATTTATAATGATAAATATTTTATTAATCTCATAATAAGTATAATAAAATATTATCACCATTATTTAGGTAATATAAGTTAATGAATTACCATAAAATTTTCATGTTTTGTTTAAATGTATAATTTAAATCGATCAGACTTATAGATAAAAATAAGTTAATTTTCACTACCTAAATAACAAATATGATATTTTTCTAACACTCAGAGAAAGTTAATAATATATTTATCACACTCTTAATAAATTATAAAAAATAATTGATAATTTTATCATTTATCCTTTTTTTAATACGAAAAAACACTCATTTATACGATTTTAACTTTAATATTAAAAACACTCATTTATAACTTTAAACCTTTACTTGAAAGACAACAAAACATTACCACCAAAAGTGCTAACCATGTCCTCAATAAAATCAGGGTAAATTTTAATTTTCTATCTTTACCATAGCAATAAAGACCATTGTTACTACAAATTTTTTACATTTATAAAAATTTTATTGATAAATTATTTGGTAAATATTTTAGCATTAATAATTTTTGCTAAAAAATAGTTTTCTAATAAAAATTTCTTGTCAACCCATAAATACATTAGAATACATTCTACATAAATAATACATTGGTCTAAACCCAAATAATACACATCCAATGAAGTCTAGAGGATTAACTTCTTTTGCCGATAAATATATCATAATCTTAACAAATATATTTATATATGTATAAGGTTTAAAATTCAAGTCTTCGTAAATGTACGAGTTTAAACCAAAAATATGTATACAAATAATATACATTGAATGAAGTATAGAAGATTGACTTCTTTTACTCATACAAAAACAATTGTGTAGTTAGAGATATTAATGAGATTTATTGTATAATTCATTAATTTTTACAACATATATTATCTTATTTAATTTAATTTTTAATATTAGATGGTAATAAGATAATAGTAATTGAAGAATCTTATTTATCTATGATAGAATCAAATGAAACAACTAAGATATAAAACAATAAAAAATATAATATATGATCATTTATAAAATTTAATAAAAAAAACGATATTATTTTGACACCTCTAACTAAGCGTTAGAAACATATCTAAATATCTATGTGGGTTAAAGTTAGACTACACATGTATATCTTAACACGTGTAAATTATGCTTAAATAGATTTAAAGTTAGACATATGATTATAATTTAAATGAAATAAAATAAGATAAAATTATATTTAAATGAAATTAGATAATATTATAGTACGAAATCATTAAAGATATTAAATGATAGATAAGATGAATTAATATCATTTAACAAGGAAGATATTACATAATTAATAAACGCAAAATAAATTTAGATATAATTTATATAGTATATCAGAGTTTACATAACAAACCATTATTAGTTCAGTAGCATCAGATTATTTATGAACAAATTTGAAAAATTATGTCACAGAATCAAAACTGTAAGATGCATAGAATTTTTATTTATAAAAAAGAAAAAGGGAAATGCGCTGGTGTTTTCATTTGAAATTAGCTGTTTTTAGTGGGGTCAAATATTCATAATTTTACATCTCTGTGGGAAACCAAATAATGCAGAGGACTTATAAGAAGGTTGGAGCATAAACTAATTAGGTAAAATTAATAATAAGCTTCGAGGTTCTCTACTCTTTTTCTTTTCTATTTTGGAACTCAAATTTTTTACTTATTAATCTAATTTAATTATATTATTAATTTATTCTTTATATTTATCTCATTCGCATATCCCATAATTTATTCCCTTAATAATGTTATTAATTTCCATTAAGTTGTAACTAATCAAATAGTCTTAAGAAAATATAAAAAAAAAACAACTTAATAAAACTTATAATAATATTTTATTAAATAATACTTAATATTAAAAGTACATAAATAACTTTAATTAAATTAGATAGTTATATAAAATAAAATAATATGAATAATTTATTATAATAATAAATAAATAAAATATAATTTTTATAATAAAAAATTTTAAGAATTTTATAATTATTATTTGTTGAATGAAAAAGACAGTTATATAAAAAAAGAAGACTTATCGAAGGCCTTCCATGTGCTTGTACACTTTAATCATATCACCTCCTAATGTATTCATAGTTCGCTCTTCCCGTGTTAAATTCAAAGTGGGTCCCTATCTAATGGGATCTTTTTTTCCACTTTTTCTTTTTATATAATATTTTGGAGGAGGGAAGGTGGGTGGGAGTTATAAACAGTTTTGCTTTTATGTCTTGATGTTATTTTCTTGGTTGTTTAGTTAATTTGCTCTTAATTTTTGCTTTCAAACACTTTTTTTTTTAATTGTGCCGACTATATTTGGGTATTAAAATTTATTTATTTATTTATTTTAATAAAATTATCTATTTTTATTTTAAATTATAAATTTAAATGATATGATGTACCGTCCGTTTAAAAAAAAACTATTTATCTGTATTTTGATATTTTTTATAAATCGGGGTTTCCTTTTATTTTATTTTTATTTTTTTTCTTAAATTGCTAAAGAAAAAAAAATGACAAGAGCTAGACTTTATAGGTATTAAAAAACAGACAAAACTAATAACAATTTCAGACTTGAATTTTGTTTCTTTGTTTAGCCAATAACAGATTATAACTGTTATTTTTTTGGTAGTTGAACCTTCTTCGCTAGCTAACACCTCTTCTTGTATTAAATTGATTTGGTGGGATATGAATTTTGAAGATTTATCTTTTATCTTTCTTCTCTTAATTGTTTTACTTTTAACATTTTGTCATTAAACTCTACTTTTATTAATTGTCACGTATATTATTACTCTTTAAGACAGAGAAAGAGACAGATAAGTAAAACTTAAAAACTGTAATAATTTAGATTAAAACTTAAAATCTTCAATAAACAACCAACACTTCTGAACTTGCTTTCTCTTAGCCCACCAAGAGAGTAGCAGGCCGAGGTCGTATACATTTGACACTTGTCAAAAACCCATCAAAGAGAGAGGAAAGCAAACACAAGCCAAGACAAGAAAGTAAAATCCACCACAGATTCACTGTTTCTTGTCCCTCAACCATATAACTAATTTTTGTACTATATATATTTTAAAAAAAAAATTCTAAAATTGAATTATAATCTAAATTTAACATTTTAAGTGAGTCACTTGGTAGAAAATGTTGTTCAATAATAATTTTTTTTATATAATATATTTATTGATGAGTCACAATCAGCAACGTGAGCCTCTTTTGCAGTTAAGTGAACCAGCACCCATCGTTATCGTACCGACAAGTGAAGATGGTCTTGCACTTAAACTTGAAGCTTTAGCATAACTTGAAGAAGCTCCTGCTCCTGTTGCTGTAAAATATGCACCATTTACCATTAAATCTCCTTCTGATCTCCAATTCCAACCTTTCCAATCACTTTCTGGTGCATCCTCGTGCTTTGTCACCTACATTATTTAATTTTGCTCAGAACACTACATAGTATAAACGGACCCTATCTAAGCTACATGATAGGAATATGGGTATTATAATGTAAATTATATAAATTTACGACAGTTCGATGTATTAAAAGAATATGCTTATACATATGTAAAAGTTAAACGTAAAAGACAATAAAACATTGTTCAAAAGAGTTGAATATCAAAAGGGTTTTTTTTTTTTAATTTTTAAATACCTCTTTGCTGAACCTGTCATCTGGAGCCACAAATCTATTGCCTTGGCTATTGATAGTAGGATTAGCACTTCCTCCAATGGCATACATCTCCCAATGTGTATAGTCATTGTTCACTACATGGAAATAACCATGCCTACATCTACACATGCAAGTGAAAGAAAAAAGAAAAAGGAAAAAAATTAGAATTAAATATTAACCATTTATTTATAATAAAAAAACCCACAAAATTAATTTTACTTTATTTTTTATTTTAGTTACTTTAATTTACCTTGGCATTCTTTGAACAAGACCTTCTCCAAAGTGATTGAAAGCAATAGTGACTTGCATGTTCTTGTCTTGTGTATAGGAATCACTATGACCCAATAACATGACCTTGTCATGATGTGTCATGTAATTATTTGATAATGTAATAGCAGTCGACCCATAAATAGCATCAATCAAACCATCTTTACAGTTAGATAAAGAACAATGATCTACCCAAATGTGACTTGCACCAAATATTGAAACACCATCACCATCTGATATTGTTCTCCACCCGTAATGTTTTGGAGAGTCCCTCACCATAGCATTCCCTCCTTGTTCACAATCATGTATATTCAAACCATGTATTATAATATTAGTCACAAATTGCACAGTAATACAGGGTCCACCTGCAATATGAACACTAGCTCCTCTACCATCAAGTGTTTTAAAAGAGTTCATAATCAATTCCTCTTTCAATCTAATCACCATATCTCTAGCAAATATGATCCACAACGGTTCATCTTGAATCACAGCGTATCTTAAAGTTCCTGGTTTTGGATTCACAGGATCATTATCACTTGAATCTGTAACCACATAAATCTTTCCATCTCTTCCTCCAATTGCATTTTTACCAAACCCAATTGCACAATCTGCTAAACGTTGTCTGTTATTCTCCCAATTTGGGTCACATCTCCAACAATCATCAATTGGGTTTCCACTTCCACATGAGAGATATCCCAAGCTCCTTCTAGACATTGAAGCATTGATGCTCCTATACAAAATCAACAATGTAACTTTATACTTAATACTTACAATAAAAAAAAATATATAGATTTTATTTAACACGAAAGTAAAATATTTTTGTAGTGAATATTTTGATATATAAGACAATGGGGGATGATTTTTCTTACCTTTCTACATCTTGTACTACAAGTTCAGGATCTTGAACTGGTGAAGAAGAGGAAATGGTAGATGGGTTTAGGAGAGAGAAGAGGAAGAAGATGAGAGAGAGTAAAGGAAACATTGTCATTGTTAGTTGTTTCTCTTTTCCACTGAGTAGCAATAGCTAAAGTGTAAGAAGAGGAAAAAGAGACTTGTGAGAGATAAAGAATGGGAGAGGAGGGGGTATATAAAGAGATTAAAGCAGGATTAATTGGTGTGATTAAATTAAAAAATAAATGGGGGCCAATATGCTTCGTGATTTCTGATTTTACGGGATTCCAATTGGGTAGTTTTGGGAGTTAAGCAAGCCTTGAATATTGGTATTAATTAAACAGTTCTTATAAAGGCAATGACTATATAAAATTTAAAAGACGTTGTCATACCCTTTATTATACTTGTAGACTGTACTGTACTATCATTGAAACAAAGTAGGGTATATTGGTTTTTCGTTGTTTTAAATATCTATCTGTTTTTTTTCGTTTTTTTTTAATCTAAGGGTCTTTTTTTCTTTTTCTTTTTTTCCATTCCACAACTTTTCAAGGCTGGAATTAAGGAAAAAGATAACCATATTGAGAATATTGCAGCTATGCTAATTTTTTAGAAATTGATAAATCAATCAATATTGAGCATATTGCAGCTATCTTAATATTTTAGAAATCTTAAAATATAGAAAAAGTTATTTTAGAAATTGAAGATTTGATGCGAATTTGAACAGTTTTTTTTTTTTACACCGGCACAAAAAAAAACTAATTAAATGCTTGGGACGCAGAGTTTAGTCTAAAATGGTAGTAAATGATGTTGATATTATGCCTATCAAACATAGAATTAATCCTTCGAAAAGAAAAGGAAGTTTTTTTCTTTTTGAAAAATGTTGGTTTAATCTAATTATTGTAAAATGTATAATTTATTTTTTAGAATTATCAAAGAGTTAATAAAAAATATTCAAATTAACTTAATTAACGTAATATAATTGAAATTAGATATTATACGTCTTAAAAGAATAGATTTGTTAACCACATGTTGAATTAATTAAGATTAATTTAATAATTTTATATTACAATAAATAAAAGTTTGTAAAGAAATTCATAGGTAACAAAAAATTTGGAATCTTATCTAAGATATAAGAAAAAATATGTGATTTGAAAATGATATAATTTAAATATATTATAGTTTTATTTACAAAAAGAATTAAAATTCATTCAATACTTGTAAAAAAAAGATTACTTATATTTATATGTATACTTCTATATTATTGAAACAAAATAATCACAATTTAAATTTATTTGATTATTTCTTAAAAAACTAGAACGAATTAGGTTCAACCCAAAAATAACATAACTAAATTATTACTTTTAAAAATAATGAGATAATTAGACTCCTTGCATTTTTTATCCCTTAAAATTATTACTAATCTAAGCCGAGAAATGATAGAAATGAATTCTTAGAATCACAATTACATATAACGTCGTAAGTGGTCCAAATTATTTAAAATTGCTCTATTTTTGGTTAATTTTTTTTTTTGCCTGAAGATAAAGCTTATAATTATTTTTATAGGACATTTTATTATCATGTTAAGTTTTACCACGATTCTGAATGTATTTATAGTAAGACATATTCATGTCATAGTAAGTCCTATCACAACATTTGTTGTCTTTTCACGCTGAGTTAATGTCTTCTCACATTAGAACAATGCCTTTGCACATTTAATGAAAAGTTTGTATAAGGCTAACAATGGTCATCGGAGGTCCATTCATGATTGTATATTGTGGATATTTTTGTATTAATATTTAATGTGTAAGACAAAGGGTAAGTAATTCTAGTAAAAAATAGATTTAGTTACAAAATCTCTATTAGTTTTGATAAATCACTCATCATAAGTGATGCTTGAAATATAATTTTAAGATTATGGATACCATTTTATCACTAAACTACTCAATGATTAAAAAAAAGATAGCCACACATGATGCTCTATCAAAATTATTAAAAGTTTTTATGTTACAGACCTAATTAGTTAGAGGTAATAATTAGATAATTAACAAAAATATATTAAATTTTTTTTTGTAGATGATCGGGCATGCAATCATATGTAAATAAAGTAATACATAAAGATAAATTGACACATGAAATTTTTAGATAGAAATAACCTATGTCACAATGATGACCTACGAGAAAAATCATCGATCCAATAGACCATCTAATTATCCACTATGAAAGTACGTTCGATCAGAAGACTATGACTCAAACTCTCATCCAAATTAAGTTCCCTAAATAACCCACTTACAAGCATTTTCGTTCTTTCAAAATCTCTACAAGTAAGGTATACGAATCTAGACCAATGTTCCGACAAAAGTTACACAAGTTATCAAACCCGTTTCATTAGTACCTAAAAATTAGCACATAAAACACAAGTGTAATGTGTGTCATAGAGCAGATTAACCAATGAACAACCATAACTAGATGTTTTAATAGAATAGTAAATAAACCAAAATCACTTACAATCCTAAAACAGTTAGTTGAGAATAATAACATAAATATTATAGACTTGTTAATCAATCAAACATAACCACAAAATATTTGATAAATTAACTATTAAAAAAGTCTAGCATAATAGTTTTTGCAAAATAGATTTAGAAAGAAAGCATAAGTTGCAAAAGCCAATTCAATTGTAGTTAAGAAAACTATGTACTTAGGTTTGTTTAAATAAAATATATTGAAGTCCTAAATCAAAGGTATATTAGTATTCTGTCCCTAAAATTAGTTAAAATAGTTTTAAAATATGAGCACATTATATAATAAAACAATTTGGCTAGAGCAAAAAAATGTTTAAAGTTGAAACCTTTATTGCTCGATCGATTGAACCACAAAAGTTGATTGATCAAAACCTTTTTTGATTGATCCAAGTAACGATCAAAAGATGATTGATAAGTCTAACCAATTCTCAATCGATATAGTGTATTAGAAAATAAAACTCAAGACTAGATAGATCGATTCTTGATCGATCAAATCCTCGATTGATTGATTATTAAAATTTGGTTAACTTACCTCATTTAAAAATTAATTCAATGATTTTTTAATCAAGATAGATCAATTCTCGATCGATCTACTTACCTTGTTCAATCCAAGTATTTCTTGATCAATTGAGTACCCTAAATGAAAAATATCATATGTGACTAATATAAAACATAATGTACATAAAAATAGAGATATACCTGAGATGTATTCATTTTAAGCCCAATAATATATTCGACTTTAGTATTCTTGAGAAACTCACTTAGAACTAAATTACATTTAAATGTTTTATTCATGAATATCGCTAATACTTATAAACTTTACAATCTCTCTCTATGATATAAACCTATGACAAAATCTATCTCTCACCACATCTCACTCATAGAAAAAAAATTATATATTAGAACTATTCTATGATCCAGTGAAACATCTTCACTTGAATCTTAGTAGCTCATACGTATACTAAATATGAAAAAGCACAACCAACACATAACTCGTTTCGAAAGACTCATTATTCATTAGATCAGCGTATAAAATACTAGATAAGCAAAGAAATAGTGAGTAATTAGTAGATAGGAAGTTGTAGATGTTACTTCTCCCATTTGTAATTTCCTTAGCAAAAAATATTTTCAAATTAACTTTCCCCTAAATTAACTCTCCCATTTTCATAGATTTTCAATTAATTTTTCTATCTTTAAATTAACACTCCCATTTTTTATAGATTTTTAATTAATACTCGATAATTTTCTCCCACTTTTTGTCATATAAATAAACAAAATAAGGAAAAAGTAGTTTAACTGAGGGTTGTAGATTGAGGTAAACATAACTACAACAGAACATACAAATGAAAAAGTACTTTTTGTTCAAGGTGTGACTAATCATTAACAATATAAGCGTATATAGACAAAACATATAAACATACTAACACATATAGTGACATATCAACAGTCATCTTAAAATAAATATTGAAACTCCAATAATATGTTAATTAATTAATTCATGATTAATTATGAAAGATTTAATGAAAAGAGCATCACCTATTATGGAAAAAATGACAGTTGAATTCATACTGACAAATAATAAAATTTTATTGACGAAGAGATAATTTATTTTTTTGTATTCACACTCATTGCTTCTTTTGTATAACTATTTATAGTTTTTTCTTTTTGTGCAAGCTATTACTTTTTTATATATCTATTTCCTTTGTCATATTAATTTTTCTTTGTAAATTAAATATGCACGAGCCAATATATCTAGTATGATGACTTTCACACTAGTTATGAGGTAGTCTCATTCGTTAAGTGCGATAGCTTCAAACATCAGAGTAGGTTGCCCTATTAAAACTATGTATTTCTCTACAATAACATTTTATTAAGTAAAAGATAGAGCTCAAACATAATTTAACGGTCAATGTTATCTCAATCCCTAAATTCTCGCATTATTAATCATAAACTTCAAGCATAACATATAGATGTGTCTAGTGAGTGTGTGGGTAGGTTTATGTTAACATAGATCACTGGATGCTAATATATAAATACATAAGTCACAATATCCATTTACATAATTCATAGTTAATAAATATAAAAGCATTATGTAATGTTTTATGTCAATGTTAAAGTAGATCTATTTTTTCCTTTTATATTTATTATTTTTTTAATTTGAGAAACAAACGAACAAAGAATCAAAACAAAAAGCAAAAAAAATTAATAAAGAAAATTTAATGAATAGTATAGATTCCTAAGGCGCTTCTAAAAGATTTAAATATTTGGGTATCAAGTGCTTTAGTGAATACATCAAATAATTATCTTTCTGTAGGCACAAACTCAAGGGATGATATTTTGTCTTCTATTAGTTTCATAATAAAATGATGTCTAATGTATATAGTTTTGTTAGAGAATGCAGAATAGGCCTTTTAGAGATATATATAGCATTACTATTATCGTTGTAAAAGAGAACAATACCTCATTCAAATCCATATTCTTTAAGAATGTTCTTCATCTATAGAAGTTGGGTGCATAAGCTACCAGTAGCAATGTATTCTGCCTCTGCAGTAAATAATGACATAAAGTTTTGTTTTTTGCTATACCAAGATACAAGATTGTTGACATTATAGAAATAACCACTTGAAGTGATTTTTCTTACATTTTGATTTCTTGCCCAATCTACATCTATGTATCCACTAATTTCGCATATAGTATCATTAATAAACAAAATACCAACATTTTTAGTTCCGGAGACGTACCTAATTATTCTTTTGACATTTTCAATGTGTGATTCTTTAAGATCTGATTAATAACAGGCACAAACACCAACAACAAAACAAATATTAGGTCTACTTGTTATAAGGTACATCAAGCTTCCTATATTTTCTTTTTTACATCCTACAAAATCTATGAACAATTCATTAATACTATTAGCATTAAATTTATTAAGTAAAAATTCAGAATTACTTTCCTCATTGTCTAAATCAATATCAAACTTATTAGAGTGTCTATCAAAATTTTCAGTAAATGGCAAAAAGTGAATGCCACTATTTTTGGGTTCAATTGGATTATTGATATCACTTTCAAAGTAAATAAGTGTAGTGTTGAAAACTCTTCTAGTTTTGTTCTTTTTGTTTGCACAGTTAGCTTCAAAGTGACCAAAACACGTGCATTCAAAACATTGAGAACCAATGAGTTTAGATTTCTTACCATCAGAACTCACATATCTAAACTCTCTCATATTTGGATCCTTTTGATGACTTGCTTGTCCTTTGTTTCGGAAATTCTTTTTGTTAAAGAAGGCTATGAGTACTGGTTCTTCATCATCATTGCCACCATCTTCAATAATTACAGTTTTGAAAGCAACACATTTATTTTTTGTGGTAATTTAAAAACTCGTTTCAAAGTGAGAAGTGAGCCAACTAGGTCCTCAATTTTAATAGTGTCTATATCTTTGCTTTCATCTATGACATTGATTTTTATACCTTTTTTCGACAACATAGTACTAAAGAAAGCTTTTTTATACCTTTTTTTTATTCTAGTTGCTACTAGTCTTATCTTTAGATATCCACTCGTTCCTATGTTTAAGAATGATTATATTATCTTGGTAACTATAGGTGGTTCCCTAAGTATAAAGACTTTCATACAAGCTTCTAGTAAGGATAGTTAGACTTATCAAAGAACGGAGCACATGTTATACACAAACATTTTTTCTCAAATGATCCACAATAAGGTTCTAGGCAACGCTAAGTGTATATAGTGACCTATTTTGATACAAATTAATTGGAGGTTTTTATGTTATAGATCTAATTAGTATAATTGATGAATAGATAATTAATAGAAATATATCAAATTAAAATTTTCACAGATAATCAAATATGTAATTAAATGTAAATAAAATAATGTGGAAATATCAATTGACATAAGAGATTTTTAGTTAGAAACAACGTATGTCACAACAATGACCTAAAAGAAAACCACTGGTCCATCGGACTACCTAATTACCAACTATGAAAATACATTTGATTATAAGACGATGACTTAAAATACCTTCCAAGATAATGCCTTTGAATAACTTACTTAAAAGTCTTTACATTTTTTTGCAATTCTAATTTTTGTATTAATTTAATAATTTTACATCATTTATTCTTATTATATAATAACGCATTCGTTACAATTCTAATTTTTATATTAATTTAATAATTTTATTTAATAGTGTTATCCTACATGAAATATAGTTAGTTGAAAATATGTCAAAGTTAAGGTAAAAATGAATAAATAAATAAGTAAAGAAGGAGGGAGAATTAATTAAGAGTGCGGGCGCAATTTGTTTTATTATTTGTGTGATTGGTAATTTTGATAAGTCCAGTATGATTTTCATTTCCTTTTTTCCTCGTTTTTATTGATTTTAAATTTTAATAATCTATTTTTTATCCATGGACATGGTAACTTTAAAATGATTAAATGAAAAGTGTTATTTTGAAATTTTTATTCAATATTTAAACTAAGATAAGATAAGTAAAAAAAAAAAAAAACTTGTCAAGCAGAAGATTCAAGGTTAGCTAGTGTTATTTTCCCCTCTCATTTTTGGAGACCAGACTGACATTGGCAATTTGATGTTTTATTTTGTTCTACAAAATACTCAAATTAATAATTTAAAATAAAAATAATTAATATTTTTAAAAATAAGAAAAAAAACCACAACAATATCCCATTAGTGTTCATATTAAAATTACCCAAGTATTATTAGAAGAAAAAAAAGTTTACCAAAATATAAAAAAGAAAAAATTAATGTAATCACAAAGATTCTTTCCACGAGGACTTTCTTAAATTGAAATTTTAAGGGTTTTTTAAGACTGATATCTTAAGATTATTGGTTACCAGACAGGCATTAATCCATCAAGATCATGTGAAAGTAGGGCAAAGGGTATCTATCTATCTATCTATCTATCTATCTATCTATCTATCACAAATATCTTTGAAGATTGTGGGCAGGCCAATCTCAACGTAAATTGGGATTAAAGCAAAATTTAATTTTGGGACTTCAATTTTTTTTTTATACAACCGCTAGTAATAATTAAAATACATATTTTAAAAATAATAAAAATATTAATTTATCAATAATATATTTTTTCTTTTTTTAAGTAACTAAAACTTAATCATTATATCAAATATTTTATTATATATTCATAAGATATATTAATTTTAAAATTATTTTTAGAGACTTATTTGATAATAATTAGATGGTTAATGTGAAAACACCATTAACATGCACCTTTTTCAACAAAATTTGGAAGGTAGATGCAATATTATCAAAGTCTAAGTACGGTAGCTCCGAATATGCAAATATTTATCAAAAGATTCAAAATCAAAGAAATATGACACTAAGTATCACCGAAAATTTTGAAGATGAACAGTACTTTACACTGCAATCGTGTTTGATTCTTCTCAAATAAAGAGCCAATGAATTATTATTATTATTATTATTATTATTATTATTATTATTATTATATAAAAGTAATATTTACTAAACATGCATGTCGTTTTAATTAGTAGTGATTCTAATTCAAAATGTCTGAAATAATATCTCATTGCCAATTTCTTGTAAGTATTTGAAATGATTTACGTAATATATATATATATATATATATATATGAGTGTATAATATTATTTTTTTAATAAAAAAAACTTCTTGTTTTTAAGTTTTCAAAACGGCAAGGCCAAAAAAAATTAAAAATTAAAAATTAAAAATTAAAAATAGGAAAATAGGAAAAAATGCTTACTATTGATAAAACTTGAACACTTTTCACACACACTAATTCATAAAAATACCTTATATTTATTAAAATATAAATATTTACATTTTTTTTAAAGATAATTTTACTGTAGTACCGTAATTAATTTATATACAAAATACTAGTCAATTCTTTCCTTATCATAAAATATTAAAAAACTTTAATGTGGTAGTTGAATTATTTTCCACACAAATGTTTTTTTTTTGTCAAAAAATATTTATAAATATCATTAATGTAATGTATTCGTGTTAGGTTAAACTTGGAAGAATTTTTGAGTCAAAAATCTCAAACAGGGAAGGAGAAAAATATATTATGTACCATTGGCACATGATAGTGTGGTAAGATCATGTCAATTAAAATTCTCTCCATGTTTTTCTCGACAGGGAAATGGAACATAATATTATTTGACATGAATTTTCTTTATGATATATAAAAACTTAACTTATATATATTTTTTATTCTTTTAAAAAAAAGGTAAATGTAATTTTATAAAATTTATTATGATTGACTATAAGACTCATTTCTATTTTATTTATTTGAGCTACAAATATAATTTTTTAAGAATAATATAGTTTTCCAATATCAATCACTCATCATTTTAAGGTTTAAGGCAAAATCCTTTCATACCAGTCTTATATCATTTTAACTAAATAAAATAAAATTTTTACATGTCTCTCATAAAATAAGTATTTATCATTTTAACTAAAAATATAAAAAATTTACATGTCTTTCAAATTGAGATAACTAAATGAATGTTAATTTTTATTCATAAGGAAATAGTATTGTAAAATATTTTTTCTATTAAGTAATTACATAAAATGCAATTAAAATCAAACCATTTAATAATAAAAAACAATTAATATCAATATTATTAATAAAATATTTTCTTTTAACTTTTGATAACTGTCATTGTCACTATTGTATTGATTTTTTTTTTTATGATTCCTCTAGCGGTTTCACTATAAGACTTCTTATTCTTCTATTTCAAGTCACATATTCGAATTACACTAAAATATCGTTTGATTTAAAAAATAATTTTATATTCTTTTTTTAAAAAATATATATTTAAATAATTTTATATTAAAATATTATTTAATTTTAATTTTTTTCTTAAATAAAAATTTCACTTTTATCCTTGCATAACTCGCGTTTACTTAATAGTAAAAACTATTTTGTAAAAAGTTAATAAAATAAAATGAATATTTTTTTAATTGATCTTTTTATTTTAAAAATAATAATTTACAACCTAAATGACTAAACCATATCAATTTTGATATCTAAGGGACTAGTACAACTCTTTTCCTTTTTTTCTTAAATATAGTTATATGATTTTTACTATACTAATTATTAATATCTAATTTGATATCACTATTACAATAATCACATTTGATATGATCTCAAGATCTTAGCTAATATCTTTGCTTAGGTGCCTTGATGTGGGGAATTAGTGCTTAGTTTCTAGTTTTTGGGTTTGAGAATAGATGTGTATTGCCTTCAATCCTTGTAATCTTTTTGGTGCAATATTATGTTCTAATGAATTATCTCTTTTGACACACACACACACAAAACCAATCATTTACCAACTTCAATCACAAGCGGCATATAATGTTTAAAAACGCCTTTTATTTAAGCAAAATGTTGAATATATATATATATATATTCATAACCTATTAATTTCTTCAAACATGCACGTGGCTACTTGGTTAATTTCTATTACATCTATGAATTTATGAAAGTCAAATATTTTTGATAATGGGATATAAAAGTTATATGTGTATTATATATTGAAATAAAAGTATATGAAACAGTTATAACTAGATAGAGTAGGTTGTTGAAATAAGTTTGTTAATAACAATGAGAATTGTTTGTTGAGATTGTTGTATTAAATTGAGAGTTGAAAACTTCTTTTTATAAGTTTTAGAAACGGTGTGTTAATTATAATAAAACGGTAATATCTAGAAATTAAGAACGTAACGATCATTCTGAATAATTAAGAATAACGATCCTTTTTGGATTTAACGGTCATATTTTTAATAAAAGAAAACAACTGTCATTTTTTTGAACAAAAAAAAATATATATAACAACCATTTTTGTAAGTGAAAAAGTTTTCCTTAAAAAAAATATTTTTTCAAAAAATAAAATACCACATCATCACACACGGACTTTCGCCGGTCGTGACGGCGGCAATGACGCGCTGCTGTGATCACATCACATTTGCGCCTATTTCCCCTTTCACAAAAATAGGTGTCTTTTGGGGCCCAATCACAATATTCAACTCTTCACTATTTATATATCTTTAAAATAATGTAAAAAAGTAACGTGTGATAAGATTTTATAATTTTTTATTAACTTCACATCTTACAACGATCGATTTTTTTATAAATTTCATTTTTCCCGACATAGGTTGCCCTCAAATATTGTTACGGTTTAAGGTAGTGTCGTATTTGAAGTTCCCAATTACAATGAAACAAATAGGAACATCTAGTCTTATATAGATATTAAAAAAAGAAAAAAGAAAAAAAAACAATAATAATAATAATAACAATAAACAGAAACCTCTGAGCTCTGAGTTAATAGAAAATAAACCAAAAAGAAAATAGTGAAAGCACAACCCACTCTTTCCTTCTCTATTTTTTTTTTCAATTTAACATTATTTGATGTTATTCGAATATGAATACTTGAATTCAAGCTCACGACAAATACTAATTTCTAACCACAAGCTAATAGCTTCTCAACAAAAAAAAAAAGAAGAAGCTACAAGCTAATAATTATTGAAATTATTTCATTAGACTATTTTGTTTAAATTTCAAATTCATGACATCAAAAAATAATTTGAAAGCAGATGTTCTAAAATATTAAAAAAAAATGTTATATATATAACACTTTTTATATTAAATTTCATGTTGATTTATGAAGTTCTTATTAGAAATTCTTTAATTTAACTACTTAAGGAGCCGAGAGGACGAATTCAAATCTTACATTAAAAAACTATCTATTATATTACTTGTGATACAATTATATATGTTCTTTGTGAATAGGTCAAGACGTGAGTTCAAACTCAATTATTGTATGCATACATACGTAACTGTGAGTGTATAAATGTTATATTTTAAATATAAAAAAACATTTACATTAAAATCTTGTTTTATTCTCTAATCGCAATCCTGATTTATATAATTTCATTTATAAGAAAATAATTTATGATTCGAACTAAAATTTAAATGAAAGAAAAATTTAACCATGTCAACTCAAGAGTTATTTATTCTTAATTTTATTTTTATTTTTTTGATTAATTTATTCGAATTGCTATTTTATTTTTTAAAGATTACATATGACTTAAATAGAACAAGATCTTGCTTATCTAGGTCAAAAAACAATCAAGCTCTCGTGAATAACATACAATTCTAATAACTATAACATGTCAACTAAAAAGAGCGAATATATAATCATTGGAGTATTTTATGTATCTAGGATGAAAACATAGTAATTAGAAAATATATAAATGATACTAATTAATGACATGTTTAAGATTTAACATAATTTAATATTCAATTTTTTAATTAACTTAAAGATAGGGCGTGGTCTAGAAACATGTCATATGATTATGTTTTTAAAATGTACATCAAGGTAGGGGCATATTAAAATAATATAAACAAATTTTTTACTTTTATTTTTAATAATATATTTAGACATATTTTGTTTTGTAATCACTAATTGAATTTCTTTTTTAAAAATATACTAATAACAATAAGTATTTTTAATCAAGCAGCTGCCAAAAAAAACACATAATGTGCAAAAGTGATTATGTAAAAATTAAATTGATAATTAAATATTTTTATCAAATATTAATTAATAATTAAATAATTAAATAATTAAATATATTCAATTGTAATTTGTTATAAAGTAATGAATAGCAAGATAATATGGTTAACAAATCCTATACATAAGGTATAATATACTTTTAAATCGAATTAAAAATGAGATTTGATAATATATTAATAATTATTTTAAGGGTAAATTTTGAACTAAAATAAAAGTTTAGATTTTATGCATAATTTGTTTGTTTTTTAAATAAATGTGTATACATTTGATAAAATTTAAAAGTTAAATAGATATTTTTAACAAAAATATGAGTTATTATTTTTTACAATCTCAATTATTAAGAAACAACGAATAAATAATAAGGAATAACTAAGGGGAAAAAATTAATTCCGTTAGATTTGTTAATAAAATTCTTAAATTGTTAAACTTCTAGTCTTAATTTGTTCCATTAGACTTGTGCAACTCTTAAAACTAAAAAATAAAAAAGTAAATTTTGAAATTTAATTTTTAATTTTTATTTCTTAAATTAAAAATTAATAATTCAACTATATACAACCTTAATTAAAATAATTAAATAGTTAAATTTGATAAAATGAACGGAAAATAAGTTTAAAATTGAATTATATATGTTAAACAGTTAAAATTTTGAAATGTATTATCAAACAAACAATCCAATTTAATTTTTATTTTTAAAATTAAAAGTAAAAATGGATTAATAAATAAATTTTATTTTTTATCTCAAAAAATTTAATTTTAAAATTAAAGAATTAAAATAAAAATAAAAAAATTATTAAACATGGTCTAAATTAATTAGACCTGAAATCCCGGTTAACTACAATAGAACCAGTATTTGAAATTTGTGTAGGTACACTATTTTATTCAACCATGTTTAAATTTTCCTACCCGCAAATTTCGTAAAATCTCAAATTACATCAAAAACAAAAATTCAAAAAAAAATAAAATAAAATAAAAATAAAAACTACCGAGTCGGTGACGTTTAGTACTAAATCTTATAGCCGATATACGAGACACATGAACCGCAAATAAGGCCGTAGTATCCGTCAATTTGCTAGCTTGCAATTTATAGTAAGAGATACATCCCCTTTATTTTATTTTATTTTATTTTAGTAATGTCTATGATTTTTTTATTGACTAGTGAGTTATGTCTAAGACTTTAATATTTTTAAAAATACATAAATTTATATATATTTTTTATACGTATATTTTTTATGTTATAATAAATACCTATATTATTTTAAAAATTGCTTACAAATATATATTAACTGATTAAAACTTGAATGTTTCATTATTTTGTTTCAATGTGAGTAGCATAATTTATAACCTTAGGATGTAACAAGAAAAAAAAAATAGAAAATGAGTCATTACTCGTTATCATTACCTTGTTTATTTTTTTTAATATAATAAAAAATTAATAATGCTCCATAAATTTGGAATCATTTTCATTGATACTTTACATACTTGCTTTGTTGTTAATTTTTTCCCCAAATTCAACAGATTTAAACAAACCTATCCATAATTTTATTTTTTTTATTTTATATTAATCATTATTACTTTTAAAATGATATTGAGTAAATTAATATTTTTATTCTAATTCATTACAATTTTTTAATAAACATAAAAAAAATTTACACTTACTTTTTTGATCTGTTTCATGTTTATTCTCATCTTAATTGATTTTCCTTACCTATTATAATACATAAACCATAAATATGACGAGGTTGTGGTATACTCCGAGATGATACATCAAAAATTAAACCTTATTTTAATTAAAAATATATTATTGGTAGTATAGTTAAAGTAAATGTTCAACCCAACTAATATTGATAACAATTATGTTTTTAAAAACTAGTTTATTAGTAAGTTAATTAAATATTACAACGGGAAATGTTGGGTTGATTATAAGTTAGATACTTCTTGGCACTTTCCATTACAATTATCTACTTTTTTAACTGTTCAATATCATTCTTTTAATCATTTGAGGGATCATGGTTGACATATAATAGAGTAGTTTTATCATAAGTGAAACACTTTAATTGTTTCTCAAGTATCTTAATCTTCTCAAGATTTGCATCAAACTTTTCTTTCAAATTTAGATGTCTCTTTTGAATGACATTTCACTTGTTATTGAGATCATGTTGTTGATTATCAGTTGAGGACTTCATTTCCTCAAGATTTTTCTTCAAAGCACTTATCTTGTGTTTCTTTTCAGACTCTAAAAAACCTTTTTTTAGGTTTTTATAATTTGATGTGCTCCAAAAAGAGAGCATAGTAGAAATCAAGCGATTCATCTTCCTCATCATCATCAGCTTTAGATTTAACCCCTTAAACATATGAGGTAGTAGTTGGAAGATCAATAACACTACCGAGGCAACTAAGGCCATAAAATTTGTGTCATCCTCAACATCACTACTGGTAATGTCCAAAATAGTAACCTTAACCTTCATCATGCGCTTTTATTTTTCAAAATAATTTGCTACAAGATGATCAGGCTTTCCACATTTGAAGTATTTGATCTTGATTAAATGTCCTTTGCTAGGTTTCTCATATTCATTATCTAAATCATCAATAGATTTTACAAATCTTAAGCTTTTACAGCTCGAATTACCTTTTCCTATACCCTCAAAAGAGGGTTTCTTCTTTTTGAAAAATTTAGTAAATCTCTGAATAAATAGAGTCATTTCTTCCTCATCGGGATTAGAATAATCATTACCAACAACTTTGAAAAAAGCATCTTCGCTCGGACTACTATCCTTTGATGTCTTGAGAGCTAAGTTTTTTCCCTTCGGGGAAGCCAATTGCTCTCGTCTTGATAATTGGTGATTGATAACTGTATTTTATATAGTTATTTTCATCAATTTTAGTAATGATAATTGCTATGTTCTTTTAATATTTAGTTAATTTTTGTTAAATAAATTAATATTTTCCTTTTATGTGCTAAAAATACATTTTTAATAAAATTAAATAATTTGTATCGAAAATGTACTTAATTTCATATTTTTTTGTCCACAAATATAATTTCAAATAATATAGTGCTTAATTGCAATTTTCAAAAGTCAAAAATACAATTAAAAATAAATTTGGACTTGATTGTAATTTAAGAAAGATTAAAATCTAATTTGAAATATATTTGTAGGTGAAAATATAATTAATAAAAATTGAATTTTCTACGCAGGAGAAGAATTCCACTCGCATCATTCAACGCGTCCATCACTTACCGTTCGATCATCAATTCAACGATCCAGATTTGGCGAGTACAACAAGACGAGGCAAAATTGCGTGTATAATTCTCGCATGGCTTGGCGCGCCCGAGTGGGGCCCACTTGCCGCGCAGGCCGTCCTGCAGAGTGGGACCCACGTGTCGGCTGTGCAGAAATTCTCCCGAGGTGCATCGCTGTCCGTTGGATCAGATGAACGGTCCAGATTGAAGCGCGTGGAACTAAGCTGTCGCGCACGAACTGTTTGTCTAAAAATCGTGTGCGACGCGGTTCATCCAAGCTACATGCACCATCAAGGTCTCCTGAATAAGAAGTAGCCACGTGTCTCCTTTATTTTGAAGCCAACAATATTATGACATGTGGTATTTTACAATGCACGCGACCACGCTGGATCACGCCTCGTTTCCAGCCGTTGCCTCACTTTTTCGGCTCCCCAATCCCGTGCTTCTGTTCTGCGTGCGCTTGTTCCTTTCAACGAATGAGATGCTGCCACGTGTCCCACTAATTGTTTCCGCGAATCATAACGTGACACGTGGCATGCACAATGAATAAAAAAAATGCAGAAACGGCTCTTGTCTCGCGTGAATTAAAATAAAATTTTGATTTTCGCGTGACCGCGGATTTTAAGGGGAATGTCGGGGTTTTATATTCGATACAAATTTTAACGCGTTTATGATATTTT
Organism: Hippophae rhamnoides; assembly: GCA_033030585.1. NCBI lineage: Eukaryota > Viridiplantae > Streptophyta > Magnoliopsida > Rosales > Elaeagnaceae > Hippophae > Hippophae rhamnoides. Next base: position 30,264,527 of record CM065433.1, read on the forward strand.
AATATTTTTGATGTATTTGTTTTAGCTATAAATAGGTGATGTTTTGATAGAGTTAAAGAGTTTTTTTTTGTTTAGAATTTTTGTGGTATTTGGGACTGGACGGTGGAACACGCAGAAGCCATTTTTGGCTTCTGTTGTGTTCTACATGTGCCAAATATTTATGATCTGTAATGTTTTAATTTTCCTTCTTCTTCTTATAATTTTTCTGCATCTGTTGTAATTTTTATTTTAATTAAATGAAGTAATTTAATTTTTCTAGGGTTGCATTTGATCTAAATTTATGAAGCTTTGATTTTAATTATTTTTTGAAAGATTTATAAGACATTCGATTTATTCGTTCTATTTTGTGCTTAATGCTTTTTGATTATATACGAATTTTATCAAAATGATTTGTGGCATAAAAATAAACTTGAGAAAGGCATTTTTGTGTATATTGCTCGTAAATAGAATGACATGTATGATGAAGGATAGGAATATACCCTAATTGTATGTGTGACCATTTGAGAACTTAATGAATCTTATTAAATTTAATTCTCATAGAGATATAGTGAATTAATTTAATGAGGTGTGTTTATACGGAGCTCGGAAGAGATGTATGAATAAAAAAAAGAAGTTTTCGGTTGACAAATTAAATGTACTAAAAATATAAATCCAAAGAAAATAATATGATTGGATTGGATTAGTTTGGTGAAAAATTGCAATCCTGGAGTTCTCTTATTTTATTTTTAAACATTTTCTTAATCAACGATTGTTTTGGATAAAATCAGAGAGATACAATTTTAGTACTCAACAAACTATAGTAACAAATCCTCGTGGGAACGATACCCTACTTACAAATCTTTATTACTTGTGACCGTGTATACTTGCACATTTTTTATGTGTTGCAAAACACCACAACAGTGATGTAGTTCAAAGACTTATAGGTCACCAACTAATTCATTAATAGTAAGTTCACCAAGCTTGTACATGGACTCAAGCACAGTAACTTTGGCATGAAAATGATAGGGTAGGCTAGCAATGATTTTCTCAATCTATTTTTCTTCACTAATAGGTCTACCCAAGTTGTAATAACAATTGACAATGCTTGAAAAATGTGTATAGAATTTGTCAAAAGTTTCATCCTCTTACATGATATAAAGTTCAAAATCTTTATTCAACTTTAGAATTTTGATCCTTTTACAGCTAAAATGCCTTTATAGGTGGTCTCCAAAATGTCTCATGCTTGTTTTGACGAAGTATAACTCTGAATTTTTCGAAATTCATCAGGCAAAATAATCCTAATCATTGCATAGAATCCCTTATTGTTCCATTCAGATTCCTTACTCTTATCTTTAGTCCACTCACTCATGAGTTTAAGAAACACAGTTTCTTTAGGTAGGGTTTTGGTTAGATATGCTAAACCATTCTTGATAAGGAACCACACTAGGTCTTCTTGGGACCACAAAAGCTCTCATTTGTGATTTCTATTAGGCATAGTTCAGCCCATTGAAAAATAAAGGTCTACTTACATTACATCCTTCTCACAACTCTATTAGGGAGAATTTGTGTGTAAACATGTGAATTAACATAATCAACCCAGAGCAGTTAAGCACAAAAGGTTGCACCTAATCTAATACCAAGTGAAAGAGTCCAAAACCCGACATGGGTAAGGAGAAATAGTCTCCTAAAAAACTCGACCCTAACTCATAAGAAATATAATAGTATAATACTTATACAGTTCAGATAGCATAAGCACAGAATCATAAAAAGTATAATATCAAAAGTAGATAACCATTAATCACATATATTATAAATTAATAAGAGAAAATATGTGAACAACAAAAGCTTTCTAATGAGAGTTTATGTTCCAATATGTTGAGACATATACACACTAAAGTTAGATTATACTAGCTTCATAGGTGATCATGCATAACACTTGATATAATGAGATAAATTCATATAAAAATCGTAACTATATGGTAATATCATTTAGTTGTTTAAGGTAACCACTCAGTATCAAATAATTTACTAAATAGTAAACAAGTTACAACTTTAATAGACAATAAAACTATTATTACCTCTATTAACGGGGACCTCCATCCTAACTACCTATTGTTGCTTTTTACTTGCTACTTCTAGAACGATATCATTCAACACTCGAACCCAACTATCCTTAATAATCAATATCATCCAATGTGGTGTGATTGGTAACCAAATATTAGTAAATATAAGTGTATCAACTTATAATCTCATAGAACACATAGTCCACTAATAATATCAAATCGCAAATGGGAGACACTTAGTCAAACCACGTACTCACACATAAAATGATTTGACCATAAACCACACTAAACGATCCATACTCAAATATAGTATCACCAAAATGATTTTTAAAACAGATATAAATCTCAGTATGAATTTTGGCATAATTTTGACACTAAAAATATGGATGAATAAGAGAGAAATAAATAGGGTATTTATAGGGCTCGATTTTGGCACATCATCGACCATCTCATTGCCCCATCGCCAAGGGTTGTGGAAAGGGTGGTAGCAAGCTTGGTGGCAAGGTGCTAAAAATATATTTTTTGTATATGAAAAAGCAAAGCACTATCCATAAATACTCGCACTCAAAACACTGCAAAAATCATAAGTAAAAACGTCAGCTCACTCGCACACTCACTCTCCGAAAGACAACACTCTCAATCCTATCACGCACACTATGAAAACCAACCTTGTGGTGTGTATAAACATGCTCACATACAAAATATATCTAACTATGTACATGCATGAATTATTGATCCACAGTAACAAACCTTATACAAAGAAAGATTAAAACACTAAGTAAAATAACAGACATCGTGTTTTGTACACGAGAAGCCAACACACAAATACGAGTACAATGAGACTTACAATATTGAAGTATAAACTTTAATTAAAAAACATTTATTATTTATATGTTTTTGGTTTGATATACAATATTTGTTGTTATAAGTATCTATTTTTTGATATTATACCTTTTGTGCTTCCGTTGTGTGAACTGCTTAAGTGTTTATTTTCCTATCTATGCGAGTTAGGATTGAGTTTTTAAAGAGTCTAAATCTCTTTATCCTAAGAGCATATTAGGTCGTGGACTCTTTCAAGGACAATAACATTAGGGGTCAGATAATTTAGCCAAAAGTGGTTAATCTTATTGTCTTGATCATTTTTCAAGAAATACAATTTGCATTCACCTCGATAAACTTTAAAAAAAGTTATAACATCTTATTCTTATTTATTATAATCATAGTAGGATTTCATAAAATATATATCATTCAAAAATTCAAGCATATAAATTCTTTAATCACTAACTTAGTTATTATACATGCACTTTTTAACAAAATTATCATAAAGTTGTCTTCATTTAAAAACAGGGTAAAGATTCTATTAACATCCACCGTCATTTTAAACATAACATTGTTTAATTAATTTTATCTTGGATGAAAAAATAAAGAGAGAAACATATTATTAATTCCAAGCCCTAACTATCCTAAAGAATCCAATGAATAATCCTTAAAATTGAAAAAAAAATCTTCTTAATGCATACAAATCCTAAAACATATTAAATTAAGAAAACAAAAGAAAATAAATATAAAGACATATTAACACTCATCCACTCCTAACTCTTACATTGTGTTTAATGTAAGAACTTGCATATATAAAATGTACTCAATGTAAACACTTTTAATAATTGAAACTAAAATAATTGATAACATTAAATTAATTAAATCTTAAAATAAATTTAGCATTTATAAGTTTTTTAAAATAAAATTTTTAAGAAAAAAATAAAATTAATTATTTATTTTCATGTGATATCATTTTTTTAAAACTAATAAATTAAATTACTCATAAAAATTATTAATAAACCTAAGTCTTCTAAAAATAATATAAACGATAATAATGTCATAAAAAGTTATTATTATAACTCCAAAATGATTAAAATATTTAATTAGTTTGTGGACCTTCATTACTTGTGGAATATCTATGCTCGTGTGTAGTCTCGTCTATTTGGCTGTTCCTCACAAAATCAGGCTAAAATAAGATTTGTTCTTAAAAAATAAAAAATAAAAACTTTCACGTGAAAGAAGATTCAGATAAGACGTTAGGGAAAGAAAAAAAAAAACAAATAAGACAAAAGTGGTAGGTTCATATTAGGGGTGTCCATGGTCCGGTCCGATCCGATCCGGTTTTTCTTAAAAAAAAATTAACCGGACAAGACCGTTTATATTACTCGGATCGGACCGGACCGGATCGTTTGAAACGGTTTTAATAAATAAAAACTGGACCGGACCATTTGACTTATAAAATCGTTCGGTCCAGTTTAATTCTCGATTTAGTTCAATTTTTTTATAATTTAATGAAAAATAATGTGAAATTTTTAATATATTATTAAACCGGTCCGCTCCGGTTCGAACGGTTTAAAATTAATACAAATCTGACCACACCGTTTGATTAGCAAAACCGTTCAATTTGGTCCGATCCAATCCGGTTTTACGGTTTGGTCCGATTCAGACCGGTTTATGACACCCCTAGTTCATATAGTAATAGATGGATAAATCAAAACTATTAAGGAAAATAATAAATATATTTCATTTTTAATAATTTTATTATTAAAAAATTTAACATAACATTTTATATTTAATTTCATTGAAATGAAATGATGCTAATAAGATTATTTAATGTTAAATATAGTTACAATTCCGGTTTTTAATTTTTATCAAAGATTGGAGGATATATATATATATATATATATTATTTGTTTTTTTTTTCTTGAAAAGTATTGAAGCATTTCATTCAGAATATTCCTTGAAAATTGTCAAGCTTTTTTACCTTTCCGTTAAAAGTCATCGGTTAAAGAAAGGTAGTAAAATATAGTTTTATTATAAATTCTTATTTTGTATACTTTCGATTTACTAAAAAAAATTTATTTTAATAAATATAAGAATAAAAATACTTAATTTTTTTAATAATAGAACTAATAACGTGTAACTCATAAATTAAAATATTAAAATATTTATTTTTAAAAAATTATGAAATATTTAGTAATTTAACTTAATAATTAGGAGATTAATATTTTTATTTGATAATAATTATCTCAAAAAAATTACTATTGATGTAACATGATACTTAAATCCTATAATTATTTTTTATAATAATTTTATTTTATTGTTATATAAAAGAGACTACACAAATACATTTTTTTATTTTTTAATTAAATTAAATATATATTGCTTTAATTTAAATAAAATATAACTAAAAAATAAGTTAAAACATTAAAAAATAATTATTTAGTCGTGTGTAGTAACTTTTTCGTCATAATAATACTAAATTGTTATAAAAATTAAGAACAATATCTAAGTGGTAGTTTTAAAATAAATATAAGACATTTACGTTTACTTTCCTTGAAAATAATTTATGTATATCATAAATATATTTAATTAAAAAATATGTTATGTATATAAAAAAATATATTTAAATTATTAAATTTTATTGATATATTAAATATTAAAATTAAAAAAATTAATAATATTTTATTTTATTTTATATATTAATTTATCTATAATTTTATAAAGATATAAATTTCTCGTTGAAAAAAAATAAAGTATTACTTAAATCCGCGTACTTTTGTCCGGTATTTAGAAGCTTTAACCAAATTAATTTAGGGTAAAATTGGATTATGTTTGGTTAGGGGATTATGTGATTTGGAATTTTTACGGATCCAATTTTTTAATAACAAAATTTCTTCAGTGATATTCCAATTTTTTGTTAAAGAAATTTGGCCAAATCTCTCAAAATCTCGTAAACCGTTGATTTAGGAGTTAAGTGATATACACTTAAATTAAAGTTACGGTGCATAATTTGAAAATTATTGATCTAAATCGACCTACAAAAAGCTACAAAATTTCTTAACTCCTTTTTTTTTAATTAGAAATATCATTTAATACGTATATATATAAAATAGATAATTATATTCAAATATTTAAAAGAAAAATATATATTATAAAGTAGATTTAATAAAAGATTAAAAATTATGATGGTTTATTCTTAGTTAAAGATAAAAAAAATATGTTATTTTACAAAATAACTAAAGAGTTAAAAAGTCAGCATATTATAACTAAAAATAAAAATTATGTAATATAAATAAAAATATAATAATTTAATAAATATTAATATCATACATATATAAATATTAAAAATAAACTATTTTTTTTTACTAAAATATAAAAAAATATGATTTTATTTAAGATTTTATACATAAAGTATATTTAAAAATATATATAGTTAAAAAATAAAAAAAATTAAACAAATACAAATGTTTTTTCTATGATTGTCGCATCTGTTTTTTTTAAAATGTCTTTTTAAACTAAAAAAAATGAGTCAATTTTATAATAGTAATAAAAATGAATAAAAATTATTAAAAAATATCAAAAAAATTACTAAAATATAACAAAATATTAAGTAAAATTAAAATTTAGAGTTAAAAAATATGAGAAATTTCGAAGATATGAATAAAAACCTTAAAAGTTTTAATTTTAAATTTATCATGATGTTACATCTATTGCAAGTGGGAGACATTTGGATTCTTAATCAAATATTGGGCTTATATTTGAATAATTTTATGTCGTAGAATATCATATAAAATTAAGCTAATTTAAAAATAATATGTTAATTTCTTAATAATTTTGATTTTAATATATCTAATAGGGTATGAACATTTAATGCATAGAGATATAATGTTAATATATATATAGTGATTATGATCCACATATTATATGCATCATTATAATATTATATGATATCTCATTATCAGAGAGAGTAAAGAAAAAAACTAAAGGATTTTTTTTAAGAAAAATAGATAAATCTAGAAAACTAATTATTTAACTACAGAATTAATTGATGGTTATGGATTCAGGTACGTTTTTACATATTTAATTCTTTGTGATACAACATGAATATTTCTATGTTATTTTTTAGGTGATAGTTTTAACCAAATGCTATTTGCTCTAACAATTCAATCAAGTCATTATTTATATAGTATTAACTTCTTAGATAGTAAAATATTAATTAAATAAATTTATATGTTTATATTTGACTTATGTATTAAATAAATATATAATTATTATTAATATATAGGTAAATCACTCATATTTATATCGTATTTGGATTTTATTACTAATAAAATAGTTATTATTATATGTTTATTCATCATTAAAGTAACAAATAACTTAATGATTTTTTCAGAATATTTTTTCAAACTAATTTATAAAACATTTTAACATCAATTTCAATTATAATTAAGTAACTTCAAAATTTATATTTAAAGACTTATTTTTTCTTTTTTTTATAAGATAAATAATTTAAAACAATAATAATGATTTCTTGATAATTAATATTACTATATATTTATCAAATTTAAATAATCAATATGTACATTTGCATAAATCCTAATAAAGCATGAGAAAATGATGAAAATGTGGACGACATCAACGACATTGTTGTTATTTTGCACTTTTTGACACCGAAATGTAATATCTATATCTATTTGTTATATTATCATAAAACTATCAAGAATATCAATAAATTATTGCTTAAATTTCATTATTATTAAATTATAGTTTTAATATATTTTTTAATTAAAATGTTCTAGATATTATATGTATTATCACTAAAATGTTGTTAAAATATAGACAGTAATAAAAAAATATCAATGAAATTTATTTTTATATTGTCGAGATTTATTTATTTATAATAGTTAATATAATTAGATAGTTTACTTAATTATTTTAAACATTTTAAATATTTTCTCTAAAATATTTTATGAAGAAGAATATATATTTTATTATACAATATTTTAATTAATTAGTTAATTTATTGATTAATATAAATTTTATAAGTATTTAAAAATATATGTATTGAATAAAAATTAATTTAAAATATAAATAATAATTTTTTTTTAATATTTTATAAAGTTTTATAAAAAATATTTATATTTTTGTTATATTTTTTTAAATTTTTTAAATTTTTATCAATAATAATAATATTTTTAATATTTTTATAAAAATTATATATCTATATTTTGGTCGATATCCATGTTTTAAATCTTTCGCATGAGTCATGGCCACTTGATACAATGAACGATTTTTTATCCACTGCATTCTAGACTTAATCATATGTAACAGCATGTTTAATTTCTTAGACTTAGTGGTAGCTTATTCAGCGGTCATATGGACCTTTTTACTCTTTAATCATTGGTGCGTATTGGGCATGATTTACGATCAAATGTCAACAAATCACCATAATTACAATTTACGCAAAACCCAATAACTATGTCAATCTATCTTATACACTTTTTACGGTGAAGCATGTCCTACCATATAGCAAATATGTCAATAAAAATATAAAAAATTATCATAAAATTTTGGTTACATTGTACAATTTGTATTATTTTTTTTTAAATTAAAAATAATATTATAAAATCTATTAGCTTTCTACAAAATATTAATTTAAGATACATTATATTATTTTAATAATTTTTTATTAAAATATTATTTTTTTATCAAATGATTAAATACGCTTAAGATACGAGTTTTTAATAATAATAAAATCAAAATTAATAAGAAGAATTTTAAAAATATTTATTAATTCTCACTATTTTATTTTAATATTTTATTAATTTTTAATTTTTATTAAAAATTAAAAGATATATTTAAATAAAGTTTTGTTTTAATTTTATTACCATTTGAAATATCTAAGTAGTTTTGACATCTCTTACACTATTAGGAACATATGTTTTGTGAAAGCACTATGTGATTTGGGTTCATCATTAACCTTATGTCATTCTTCAAGAGATTTGGGATTAGTAAAACCAAACCTACTTCAAGAACATTACAAATAACAGATAAATCAATTAAGAGACATTAGAGTATGGTAGAAAATGTGCTAGTAAAAGTAAACAAATTCATCTCTTCGGTAGACTTCATTGTGCTAGACATGGAAGAAGACTGTGACATTATTATCATACTTAGTCGTCCATTCTTAACAATCGGAAGGACATTCATTGATGTATAAAAAGGTGAACTTACAATGAAAGTGCAAGATGAACAAATAATGTTTAAAGTTTTTAAAGAATCTGAACTCGATGATATTGATAATGCTAATAAATGTCTAAGGATAAATGTTACTGACTGTGGGAATAGCTTAAAAGAATCTGTTGTGTTTCTCACACTTACAACTTTAATACATGATGCTATAAACAAGGATATAAATTCACCAGAAAATAACTCAACTTGTTTTAACTTTAAAATTATGGAATCAAAGGTTAATATTGTGGGTGTGAGAACTTTTTGGAGGACGTGCCTCTCATGTGTGCATCATAGGTTATTATGAATTTTTTTGAGATAGGATCTAAACTCAAATCATCAATTAAAGGGCCACCAAGTATAGAATTCATACTTTTACCGTAAGATATCCAATCAAGTAGGCAATTGAAAGAGTTCAATAGAGAGGTGAAAAAGATGTTGGAAATACATAAATTGGATTTGTTACGGTAGAGTGTTTATAAGAATGTAAAAAAGTTCAAAAAGAAAAAAATGACATAAAAAGATAATTGAGTACTATCTTTGCAAACCAGAACATAAAGTATTATTGAAAAAATCAAGACTCAAGTTGTTTCTAAGCGAACTCAAAAGTAAATGGATACAAAGGGATGTGTCTTGGAACTTAATATGACTCTTTAGTGAAGGACGTTAAACGTGATATTGGTTGGGAGGCAATCCAACATTATTTTACTTATATTTCTTTGTTTTTGTTTTGTAGGTGAATAAATGTAAAGAGCAATGACACAACAAGATTGAGCATTTCAGTGACAGATGTAATGTGCCAAGATTGAGAGAGTTTTCTTTCCTTTTACCTTTTCATAATTATATGTGCACATTAGGGACAATGTGCAATTTATATTTGGGGGAGGAAACCTAATTCTCTACTTTAGTATTTACCATGCATTTTAAATTTTTTGGGAATTTTTTTATTTTTAGGTTAGTTTTAATCATGATTTAGGTAAAAATTGATAAATATATGGAAACTAAATGCACGCATGCTTGATATGAAACATATGAACTTAATGATAAAAATTAGTCGTCATGACTAGGATAAGTAATGTAACATATTTGTTAAGATATTTACATTAATTATTTGATATGCTTGCTAGTTTTGATTGAATTGATTCAAATTTCTAGGCACATGTTTATGATTGATTTTGGTGTTTTTATTGAAAGAAAATTTGTAGTGAGTTATACGAGTCGATGAGATCTATCAGGTTTCAAAATCTATTTGATCATTCCTTGAGGCGAAATCCTAAATAGTATTTAGTAAGAGAAATGATTTAGGCCTTATTTGGATTGATTGAGTCTTTAAGCTAACCATTATTAATATCTTTAGTCACCCATTTGAGCTTTACAAAGAACCATTAATATCTTTAAGCCACATTTTATGCCTAACTAATAAGCATTACCTTTATCCTTGCACCTTTAGCTTGTATGAAAAGAAAAAAAATGCAATCATGTGTTATGTTATAGAGTAAGGTGAAATGTAATACACCCTAAAAGAAGAAGCAAAACTCATAACATAATTACCCCTCTAAAGAAAAAGAAAATAGAATTGAAAATAAGTTTAGAGGTGTTGTGAAGTTACATTAAAAAAAAGAGAAAAAAGAAATGTGGAATAATAGAATGCAAAAAGAATGATAAGAAATTATGCACTAAAATATCAAGTAAAAACTCAATTTCAGTTAAAAAGTGCATGAACAAAAAGAAAGTTAAGGTGTGAAAAGAGTCTAAATAGTGTCTTCATTTATTGAATCCCACCTAAGCCTTACATTACAACCATGTAAAGTCCTTCTTGATCTTTGTCTCAGTGCATATTTATATTAGTAGAGAGAGATGTGAAAAATAGACTTATGAGACTTGTTCAAATATTGAATTGATTAGCATACTCATATAGGTTGATTTCATGAGTTCATTGGATGATATCATATGCAGCACACACACACAAATCAATTTTCTAAAACCTTTCATATCTTTGTATTGATAGAACGTTAATTGATGAATATGTGAACCTCCTTATCATATGATTGTACAAATTTTAAGAGGGATAGTTTTTGTAAAATATGCATGTACTAATAGAAGTATATTTATGAATATACTACTCATTTTATTTTATTTAGTTATACTTAGTTACTTGAGGACAAACAAAGAGTTAAGTTTAGAGGTGTGATGACTCTATGAGAGTAGAGTCATTACCACACGTTTTTACTTAATATTTACTTATTTTATTCAATAAATATGTCACCCAAGCATAGGAATTAAATGAGAAATCCACGCGAATGTCATGCAAGCAGGGAAAACAAATCGTAGATCACCGCGTGTGAGGAAGGAAGTAGTGCATACCACATGTCAACATGACGTTCAATCCGAGTTCGGAGTGCAGTCAAACCTTAACACCATGTGTCGTCATGTTATTACTCCCCACATTCCACCCGTGTGCCACATCATCCATTACTGCGAATCACGTTGCACCGCATAGTGCTGACTCAACATGCATTGACTCAGATTGGTTTCCCCTGCCACGCGTCGCACTCTAATTCACCTAGTAAATTCTACGTGCCATATGTCATGCTATGATTGGATAGTGTTTTCAATTTGCTTGTTTTGATCTCATCTCTTGGTCTAAAGTTGAATTTGACGGTCCAGATTACACCTAAGTTATATTTAAGCCCATAATCACTCCATAAGCCCTAAGAAGTTGCCATTAACATAATTTTGATAAGTTTTGGAGCTAAAAAGAGATAAAAATATAGAAAAATTCAAAAGAAAATACAATTTTGATGGAGATTCAAGAGAAGATTAGTACTACAATTTAAGAGATTGGTTGTATTTCTTCTTACACTCTTTTCTTCATCAATTTTTATATCTATCTTTATAAAAATATGAGTTTTATAGGCAAAATTATATGTACTTAATTTATTAGTCTAAAGATCTTATGAATCGAACTTTCAGCATGTGATGATCTAATATTTTACCCAATTATAAATTTAATTTATTTATATTATTTAATCTGATTTTTATGCTATTAATTATTTGACCAACAATTTATTTATAGAGACAATTAAATAGATTTGAGAGAATTATTTAATTATTTGTCTTGATTAAATAACATGCATAGTTTCTAGGTAGAGATGTATGATTTTTATGTATATGATCCATAATTGATGAACTTAATGAGTAGTATGTAATTTAATTGGCATGAGAGTGATTAAATTAATTATTATATGATACGTAGTTTACTTGAGAGAAGAATACATGTTAAGTTAGATTAAATTGATGATGTAATTAATTGATTGATAATTATATTGAGGGGATTTTAGCAATTCACATGTTTAGAAAATTTGGGGATTAAGTAATCCTAAATATTTTCTCATATATCTTCTTAGTTGTTAAATATGATTTAACTAATTATTGCTATTTACTTTTAGTTATTTTAATTTTGTTTGCTTAAAATATAAAAACACAAAAAAAATTGATTTTTAGTTATTTACTTTTAAAAATTAGTTTCTAATAAAATAATCTCTGTGTAAACAACATTTTTTATCATTATATTACTTGTTACGATATGTATATTTACGTAATTATTACACACACTATTTGTGTGTCAATATGCTCTTCTAAGTAGAAGAAGGATTGTTTCATATAGGACAATCAAAGCGAATACCAGTGGAAAAATACTTCGATTGAAACACCAAGTACAAAGGGATCGAGGATTTAAGATAATTCTCCAGCCTTGTTTAACAAGAAGTGCCAAATTAAAAATTTGAAAGTCTCTAAATCCCAATCCCTCGAATGACTTAGGTAAACACATTTCATTCCAAGATAGCCAATTGATAAACCCTGATTCATTTTTTCCCTTCCAATTTTTTTTAAAGATTTGATTAATTGTCTTATAATTTTTTTTGGGAAGCTTAAAATTACTCATTGCGAAGAGAGGGATAAATTGGCATAACTATTTAATAAAAATTTATTTGCCTACACTTGAGATCATCTTTTCTTTCCATCCTTGTATAAGTTAGCAAAGCTTTTCTTCAACATATGAGAAAGCATGACACTTATCCCTTTTGATGAAGGTTGGCAAGCCTAAGTACTTCTCACGATACCACTTAAAAGGGAATGGATAAAACAGATGAAATATCATGCTTTTAATGAATTATGACATTTGAGCTTAAAAAAAGGTGTAGATTTAATTCTATTAACATTTTGACTTGATGTGTAGATACAAGTACATTCATCTTTTCCAACATGATGTTACTCTCAGAGAATACGATGTGCACTAGGTGTAGAGGTCTTTATAAATAACATGCTATAATCTTCAAAGAAAATACGTGAGATAATCAAACATAGAAGGGAACTTAAAAATCCCAAAATCTCTCTTTTGGCATTTTTTTCCTATTTAGAGTAAATAAGCCTTCTTCACAAGATAAGAATATAAAAGGGATATATTATCATCTTCATGAATTCACTTAATTAGTGTAAACTAACTAGTAGGGGTTTCATTAATAAACACATCATAAGAGATAGATTTAACATAAATCATCACAATATCGTGTCAAAACCAAATTTGATCATGATATTTTCAAAGAAATTTTATTCCTTTTTATCATAAAATTTAGTTATGTCAAGTTTAAGAGGCAAAAAAAACCTTTCTTAACTTTCATTTTACCCCTCGTAAAAGGTAAAAGTTCAAGAGCAATAAGCACATTATTAGTGATAAGTCGTCCCAATACAAATGCACTTTGGCTCCACTAATAACACTGTCCATGATATTTTTCAGTCTGTTAGTTATGCACTTAAAAATTATTTTATGTAAAAACATTACACAAAATGATAGGTATAAATTGTAAAAAGTTTAAAAAATTATCCACTTTAGAAATCAGAGTGATATAAATAAAATTCAATTAAGGAATCATCACATTATTATTCAAGCAATGTAATAAAAATTGACACATATCAAACCAACTACGTGCAAATAATTTTTAAAAAAGGAGCCTTTGAGACTAGTAGAATTCATTTGAAACAAGGCTTTTTTTTTACCTCCTCGTAATCAAAAGGTTGGAGTAACTCCAATTTTAAATAAGTAAATAGCAAAGTGAAATAATTTATTTACTGCCATAGCCTTAAGTTCTGGTAATGATGAGACCTGGTCTCTCTCCTTAGAAGTGAGACTTGAAATAAAGTTTTGTTTCTTCCTTTGTACATCCCTAATGATTTCTTCAAACCCAAAGATCTTAGCCTAGAAAGCCTCAAATCTAAAGAGCTTGTTGGGCCTAGTAAGATGTGATTAAAATGGTCAGACTTTGTATGGGCCAAGTGGAAAAAAGGATTCAGTCTAATGCAACTGGGCAAAGCAACTCACTCCCTTGTGTTGTAGCCTTGCACGAATAGAGCTTGGTGTGGACTTCAATTCCAATTGGTGAGATTGATCAACAATCTTTACGATAAATCATTAAAAAAAAGAAAATGATATCCACACCCCATTTGACGTGAGAACTGAGTTTTTTTTTTTCCCTTCAGAATAAGCAAGGAAATATTTGTCTCCAAAGTACTTTTTAAGATGAGGAGTTTGTATTGCAATTTCTTACTGTATTTTTTTGTTAAAAAGTTTTACATCGACTGGATATGAAGTATTCACCTCATATATAAATGAGAATAATCTTTTATCTTATAACCTGAGTTTTGAGATAAATTTAAGCCTAAATTTAACATAATATCAAAGCAGTCAAACTCATTCCGTGATACGTAGTTGTAAGCCCATCATTGTCCTTCGATGAACTATCGATGTGAGGGAGAGTGTTAAAAAGTCTCATATCGATTGAGCATGAAGTATTCATCTTATATATAAATGAAAAAAATCCTACATCTTATAAATTGAGTTTTGAGATAGAATTAGGTTTAATTTTAATATGTTTGTAACAATTTTGGGTGAATTACGAAAGTGTTTAAGGGAGCTTTCATTTTTTCCGTTACTAACTATTAACCTTATCAGCTACCGTCTTTTGTGCTTGGAAAATGAAATCAAGTGGAGCTGCTTTTGGTAGGTGGGTTTGCTTCGTTGAATTGGTTCCTTCATTCAATATATATGGATAATATTTTAATTCATTCTTATAAAAATGAGTTTTTTCTGTTATTAGTAAAATGCTTTAGTTACATTCTAAATTAGACTCAAAAGAAATATAAAAATACCTACTTATTATAATTCATATTAGAATCATCCATGATTAACTAATAGCATAGCAACCACCTTTTCTTTTTATATATAGCTTTATTGATAACTTCCTCTAAGTGTTAAATATATTTTTACAACATCATAAAAATATAACTTATTTTATAAATGCGTTAAATATATATTCATTTCTTTTGTAATATTTTCAATGTATGTTTTTTTATCATCATATTCTCTATATTTATTTGATAATATTTAATAATATAGATATAGGAAAACACATTTATATCAAAATTTTAAATTGAAAAACTATGTTATATGTGTTAAAAATATATGAAAACAATGAGTGTATATTGATTTTAGAGGGATTAAAAATAAAATTATTTTACTGAGTTATTAAACAGAGCTTAATAATAATAGAGTAGTGATATTATTACAACTTAAATTGTTATTTTTTCATTAATGAAAATTTTATTTAACAATAATAATACTAAAATATAATTAATTATAATATTGAAAAATATATTCCATACAATATTGTTATGAAATTAACAAAAGTAGTTGTAACAATATTAATAATATAACCATATATTTCTATTCAAAAAGTAATATTATAAAAAAAAGTTTCAATTACATTAGATTAAGTCTTAGTATCCATTTAATTCCTCGTATTTTAAAAAATATTTTCTAATTCTTTAATTTTGAGAAAACGAATCAACTTAGAATAAATAATATTATTTAATAATTTTTTTATTAAAATATTATTTTTTCATATCAATTGATTAAAATGTTATTAAAACTCAATCTTTTAATAATAGTAAAATGATAGATAATATGAAAATAATTTCACATAATATTCATTTTAGTATTTAGTTATTATCCATACTTTTATTTTAATATTCTATTATTTATTAATTTTTTAAAATAATTTCATATTAAATTTTACTTTTATCTTTATTAATGACTCGTGTTTTATCGTATCTTAATCACTTAATAATAAAAATAATATTCTAATAGATAAATCATTAAAATAATATTATTTATTCTTAATCGATCAATTTCTCAAACTAAAAGATTATAAAACACTTTTAAAATATAAGAGATTAAAAAAACACCGAATTCATAATTTATGATACTTCTAAGGCACCTCTTCGTATATATTTTTTATATTATTCTTTTTACTTGTATCTTTTATAATTTTGTTTCTTCATTTTTTTATTTTTAAACATTTAGTCCACAATTTAAGACAAATTTAAAAGTGAATTTTAAAATTATAAAAAAAAATAATAAGGTAATAAAAATACAAAAATTCAAAAATTAAGTGCTTAAAAAAAATTAAAATCATAGTGTCTTTGGGATAGAGGTAGCCGGGGAACATTTAAAGGATATAGCAACCCTTCCAACCACGTAGAGTAAAATGAATTGATGATAATATTTTTATCATAATTTAGTAGATGTATCATTGTACATATCATAATATAATTAAATATTTTTTAGTAATTGTTGCTTTATTTATTTACACATTTTAAATGATAAATTTAACATTCAAACTAACGTTGATATATACATATAAATTTTTTATGCATATAACGTTTACACATGAATTTTACTCATGATTTTGCTATGGTTTTATAGGTATACATTTAAATAGAGATAGGTGGGTTTCAGATATTAAGCATTAAAATCCAACTTGGAGTGATTGGTTTCATATTTAAGCTTCGAAAAGTGACTAAAATCGAATCTCTTTGCATATTATACATATATTTTTATTTAATATTACACTTTAATTTATCCATTTTATTAAAAGAATTTTGATCTTTCTCTCTAGTTTTTCTCTTTCCCTTGTTATTGAAAACCATTATTAATCTCTCTAGTTATTCTTTTCCTGTTTAGTTTATTTTTGTGTAGGCTCTTGGACAGCAAATATGTACATGTTTATTTTATTAAAAAAAATGTTTCTGAATTTTGTTTTGAATATGAAAAGTTGAAACGATAAATATTTGATTATTTGCGCTCGTATGCAATTAAATGCGTTGTTATTCACATGCTTGGGATGACTTCGACAATGAAATGGCTCAATGGTTAATAACACTTTAAAAATTGGTAGTTTTAAATAGAGAATTGAATTTAACACGAATTGACTCGATGGTTGATTTTATGCATGATAACTAATATTTTATTGATAAGCACTATGCTAACTTAAGCAAAAAAAAAATATATATATTTAACAAAAAATTGTAATAAATTATAAATGATTTATCGTAATATTATTAATAAATATAATCGAACATATATAATAAAAATTATGTTAAAAAATATATTTACGTAAACGAATATCGAATTCAATTTTGATTATACAAATATATAATAATGCGTAACAACAAAATAATAAATAATAAGAAAACAGATGACATATAATGATTTAAGTGGTTTAACTTTTCAATATGAAAAGTCTATTCTACTAAGGACAACACACCGAGAAAAATATACTAATAATCAAATGGAGATACAAACGTCAATATTCAAATAGCCTCACAAAATATACCAAAACATCAAATATACCTACAAAATAACACAATCTAATTTAATAGTAATATATAGCAAGATAAATTAACAAACTCACAATTTAATTAAATATTACCATACAAAAATTAACTGTCAATAACTTCCGCTTTCTCGTCAGATTAGCATCTTCCTCTTCTTCTTTGTCAACTATTTCAAAAGAAAATTTTTGTTGGAACCTCTTGAAAAATGGTGGCTATCAAATGAATAAATAGAACTTGATGTATAAAGGAGAAAATAGGTATTTTGGGTTGTAAGCAAATAGGCTAGAGATAATTAAAGGTGAATAAGAGGTGGGTTTCAGAAGCCTTGTCCTTTGCTATAAATATATGTATCCCTCTGTTTTCAAATTCCAATTTGGCTTTCCTCTACTCTTGCGGATACTACGACTGAGAAGGAAAATTGTGATATATATATATATGATGAAGGGAAAATGGTTTAATAATAAATGGGCCTAATATTTGTTTTTTAGGTTTAGGCCAATATTTAATAAATCTTCACCTTGGTTCCAAACAAAAAAATAAATTCTTCAAATATGAAATTCCTCAACTTACTAAATAATCATCATCCAAAGGCCCGAAGGGTGATCATCTACTACAAACACCAATAAAGTTCAAGCAATGCTTGAACTTATTACATAAAACTGGTTTGGTTAACATATCAACTGAATTCTCTGTAGTGATTATCTTATTGACAACAATAGCACCATGAGAGACAATGTCACGAACAAAGTGATATTTGATATCAATGCGTTGGTTCTTTCATAATACATAGTATTTTTGGTCAAGTATATTGCACTATGACTATCACAAAATACAACAGAAGTATCATACTATAAACCCAAATCACAAACCAAACGTTTAAGCTAAATGACTTCTTTCACTGCTTATGCTGGTGTCATATATTCTGCCTCTATCGTAGACAAAACAACTGTAGACTATAAAGTAGTCTTCCAACTAATGGCACAATGAGAAAGAGTGAAGACATAACCTGTGAGTTATCTTCTTCTATCCAAATCACCAGCATACTCGAAGTTCATATAATCAATAACATTGCAATTGGTATTAGAACTTCCATCATATACCAAACCAAAATTAGATGTGTCTCTTAAATATCGAAGTATCCATTTCACTGCTTACCAATGGCCTTTACTAGGATTACTCATATATCTGCTAACAACACTAACTACATGTGAAATGTCTGGACGAGTACAAACCATAGCGTACATCAAACTACCAACGACACTAATATATGAAACTTGAGACATGTACTGCTCTTCTTCTTTTGACTGTGGTGACAAATAAAAAAAAGTCTAAAATGTGCAACTAACGGTGTACCCATAGTTTTAAAATCTTTCACACCAAAACGTTCAAAAACTTTTTCAATATAACTTTTCTAAGTCAAATAAAGCTTGCCCGCTTGTCTATCCCTATAAATTTTCATGCCCAAAAGTTTCTTCTCTACACCCAAATCTTTCATCTCGAACTCACCACTAAGTTAAGACTATAATTTTTGAATCTCAGACTTATTCTTAAAAGCAATAAGCATGTCATCAACATAAAGAAACAAATAGACAGATGATAAACATGATCAATCACAAAAGAATCAAACTGTTTATACCACTGCCTAAGAGATTGCTTCAACCTATATAAAGATTTTTTCAATAAACAAACATGATCTTCCTTACGTGGAACAACAAATTCCTCTGGTTGATGCATATATATTTGTTCCTTGAGCTCACCATGTAAGAAGGCTGTCTTGACATCAACATGTTATAATTCCATGTCAAGGAAAGCATTCATAGCAAGCAATACACGAATAGAGCTATGTTTCACAACATGTGAAAATACTTCATTGAAATCAATACCTTTCTTATGAAAATAACCCTTTACAACAACATGTGTCTTGAACTTAATTGCTTCAACCTCAGGTATATCTTCCTATTTTTTGAAGACCCATTTATTTCCAATAATCTTCTGGCCCTTAAACGGTTTCACCAATTCACAAGTGTGATTCTTTTGAAGTGATTCAATCTCTTTATTCATAGCAACCAACCAATGAACATACTCATCATAAGTGACAACTTCATAATAACTAGAAGGTTCGTACACCTCAATAAACTCTACCACAGACAATGTAAAAGAAACTAAGTCTACATCTACGTACATCTGAAGGCGTCGAATCTCTCTTCCTTTACCCTTAGAAATACTATATGATTGCTCATATTACTCTTCTGTTACATCATGAGCATAATTTTCTATCTCATTCACATATGATTGATCTGAAGTGTCCTATTGTACTTGATTAGAAACTTTACTCTTGAGCTCCACATGCTCACTAAAACCGTGGTTTTTATCTACAACAATAGACTCCTTAATCTTTTCCAACATGAAAAACTCATTAAACTTAACATCTCTATTAATCAAAAATTTAGATGATTTTTTAATAATAAAAGGGCCTACTATTGTTTTGTTTTTTAAGTTTGTGTCAATATTTAACAAATTATTATATATTTATGATTATGATATAATTATAATACATACAAATATTTTAATAAAATTTAAGTTAAACTCAAAACATGTTTAATAGATATTTTTAACAATTAAAAAGTCTAGGTATATTAAGTACACTAAATAAGTTAATATATATATATTCCTACAATTTAGACTATCGTGGGTGACACTGAATCCATAGCGTGATTGAAGTGGCATATCGTATTTGTTTGTGTAGTTTATATATATATATATATATTAATCTAAATTTAAAATATTTTATTATTATATAAAATTAAATTTTTTTAATCAATTTTTTTTATTTATAATTGTAAGAAACTTAATATATTTACAAACATAAAAAATTAATAATTAATTATAATTAAAAAATAATTTGATGGTGTTGTATGTTATATCCCATATCCCATATTATCACCCCTAATTATATTATAAAGGAATATATCGAAATGAGTGTTATTTATTATTTTGGTAGTATTTGATATATTGTGAATAAGCTTAACAAGTAACAGGGTGTTAGCAAAACAAAAAAGAAATAAATATAGGGATGTAAATTTGGCTATGGGGTTACGCTTGCCCAAGTAAACGATATATTTTGGGATCATGTTATTTTTAGGTTTGATTTAGATAGAATATTTTAAATTAAAAAAATATCTTACGGTTTTCTTACATTAAATTAAAATAGTTATTTAATACCTTAAAAACATTGTTTTTTGTTTATTTACTTTTACTTTTGTCAAAAAAAAAAAAAAATAAGAAAATTGTTTTTATTAATATTTTAAATAAAATAATATCATTTTTAAATAAGTTATTTTATTAGTAAATAAAAAAGATATAAACAATTTTTTATTATCTTATTTTATCGTAAAATTATAAAAATATTAAATAAATAGTTAATTTTTTATTATAAAATTATTAAAATATTAAATGTATAATGAAATCATTCTTTGATATATTTTACAAAATATTAGAGACTAAATAAAACGTTTTATAATATAAATGATTAATTAATATAATTTTTTTTCTTTTTAAATTAAAAGTAAGGTTAAAACATATTCTTAAAAATACTTGAGTAAGTTAAGGTATAAATTTTTAAATTTTAAGTCATTTAAATCAATCTTAAAATTGTAAAATAATGTTAAAAATATAGAGAGATGATACATTTTATAAAATTTAAATTTATTTTATATTTAGTTGAGTTACAACAACTATATTCATTATAAAAATATTTTTCTCTAAATTTAGTCATAAAATAATTTAAATAGGGCATAATCAATTTATTAGATATATAAAAAAATTATTTATTATAAATAATATAACGTAATATTATTAATAAATATAATTATATTTAATAAAAAATTAAGTAAAATATAATTTTAATATATAAAATTGTGTAATTATAAAGTTGGTATAAATTTATACACCTATTATAACTCCCACTTAGTTAAAATAAAAACAAAACAAAAATAAATTCTAGACTCTGCTCCTTCCAACCGAACTAACTGAAGCTCTGCTTTCAAAAATATGAAAACACCCTTTACAGGCTCCACTGTACGAGATGACTAAAACATCTGCAGATATACTCTGCAGCAAGGAACATAACATTTCTGACCAAACTTAGCTCTCGTCTTCTCACGCTCTTTCTGTACACGTCGGCTGGGTGTCAGAAACTCACAGGCAATGGCTTGTTCTAAAACCCCTCGCATTTATGACATTTACATTCTACCACTTTACCGTATCTCTAACTTTCCTCCCTCCATCTTTTCCGACCTGTATCACCTACTCCAAGACCTCTCTCTGTTCTAGGGTTAAGATTTCTTATCCCTCTTTCTACGCTACCCATTTTGAAATTTTCGTCAACTTCGAAAAGCCCTCTGCATTACTCCTGTTCGCTGGTTTGGAGACTTGTACTTTGTTTTTAAAACTTTGTCCTGTTTCACATTTTATTTTTTTGGTACTAGGCTATTTTGTTCGTTTTGCTTTGAATTCTAGATTTTCTTTCCGACTTACTGTCTGTATTTCTAGACTTTCTCTCCCAGTAGAGCTGGTATTGAGCTGTATTATGGTATTGAGAAATTGACTATTCAGATGCCAGATGGTTTGGGATTGTTTTTGTTTGTTATTATTAGCAAGTTTGTGAAACTAAGTTTTATGATTTTCTCTGGGTATTGAGTTTATGGGTTATTGTTCCTCTTATCCAGAGGCAAAAAGGGAACTGTGTTTTTTGAATTCCATGATGGTTTTTTAGAGGAACAGGTTGCTACTTTGTCTGTCACTGCCTTTGGTGATTTTTTTTAAGATGAAATAGTATGTGTCATTGTTGTCATATTCTTTTTTATCTATTCTGGGAAATTTTCCTCTGTTTTATTTTCTGTGGGTTTGGTCTCTATCGAAAAATTTAAGCTATATAAGATTCTCTGGATGTTTGAAATGTTCTTGGATGCCCTTTTTAATGCTACTGCTATTTCTTTCTCAGGTGCAACTTCTTAGTGGATTTCAAAAGTTGGGTTTGCTGTACTCATAACAACGCAGCACTGAGGTGCATTGATTTGTTCTTTTAAAACATGATGAATAGCCGTAGACACTCGGTTGATATTCCCATCTCAAAGGCGCTGGTTTCTTTGAGGAGAGTGAGGTCTCTAAGGGATCCATCAACTAATTCTATGAGCAAATTCTCTGCCTTGGTTGAGAATGTGAACTGGGAAACCAATTCAAGTAATGGAATTTCTTTGCAATTCCTTAATTCTTGTGGAGACATTATTGAAAGAAAATGTCATGGTTCGAGGCCGAATGATGTGTGTCCATATGAACAGAGAGGTGGTCATTTTGATGATTTCAATTGTTTGGGAAAATCTATGTTGAATTTTCATGAGAATTTGGAGCTGGTAGGAAGCACAGAGACTTCTGTAGATACCAAAAAGGCTGCAGATTTGGGTTACTCTGAACCATTTGAGCAAGAATTTTATCGAAATGAATCTTCGAGTGAAAGATACTGCCGTGATCATCATATGGACGGGGGAATGGATTTATTATGCATAACACCGTCGATTGATCCATTGGAGGATGTAGAGTCGTGTAATGAGACAGCCGAAGATTCATTGCAACTAGATACAATGGATCATACTGCCTCTGGAAAAGTAGTTCAATATGAGTGTCACTTGAAGCCATCTGGAACATTTGATGGTGTTTCAAGTTCCGTGGGTAGTCCTTGCTCCTCGGCAAGTGATGCCTTTTCAAATCATAGTACATCTTTACTTGCAAATGAAGATGCTGATGTTGTTTATGGAAGTGACAATGAATGTACGGTAAGCTGCTGTTGGACAAGAACACCAAGGTTTAGGGAAGCAAACTTATCTCATGATGTAGAAGATCATCCTTTGTTATCTGGAAATGTGAAGGGACCATCTCTTTATGGAAAAGGAAGCTTCGAGCATACTGGAAAGGAAATTACTTCATATTCTGACTGTTCTAGGAGTTATAGTCAAAAGTTCAGGCCAAAATTTTTTAATGAATTGGTGGGACAAAATGTAGTAGCAAGGTCCCTCTTGGGTGCTATATCGAAAGGTAGAATTACCTCCTTCTATCTTTTTCATGGCCCTCGCGGAACTGGCAAAACATCTGCCTCGAGGATTTTTGCTGCTGCGCTGAACTGCGTATCACTTAAAGAGTATAGACCGTGTGGTATATGTTGCCCTTGTGTTTTGTTTTTCTCCGGAAGGAGCAGGGATGTCAAAGAAGTGGATTCATTGAGAATCAATAGGAATGACCGGGTTAGAACCCTAATAAAGAATGCAGTTAGCCCTCCTGTTTCTTCAAGGTTTAAGGTCTTCATCTTCGATGAGTGTCACTTGCTAGGTGTAGAAACATGGACAACTGTTTTGAATTGCATACCTAAACTCTATCAGCATGTGGTCTTTATCATGATCACTCCTGATTTAGACAAGCTTCCTCCTCGTGTGATGTCACAGTCCCAGATATATCACTTCTCAAGGATTAAAGATGCTGATATTGCAAGCAGATTGGAAAAGATATGTCTTGGAGAGGATATTGATTTCGACCAAGCTGCTTTAGATTTCATTGCTGCCAAATCTAATGGTTCGCTTAGGGACGCAGAGATGATGCTTGAACAGTTGAGTCTGCTTGATAAAAAGATCACAATGTCCTTGGCACATGAACTTGTGAGTGCTCGGATTTGATTGATTTGATTTTCTATTTATGAACCTTTAATTTATTGCCCATTTTCATGTTATGCAGATTGGCATTGTTTCTGATGATGAATTGGTTGATTTATTGGATTTGGCGTTGTCATCGGATACTTCCAATACGGTAATTAGAGCTAGGGAATTGATGAGATCAAGGACTGATCCTATGCGACTTATATCACAGCTTGCAAATCTCATTATGGACATTCTTACCGATAACTGTCAGGAAGGTTGCTCCCAGGCCAGAACAAAATTTTCTAGCAGGCATTCTTGTAAGTAGTGTGATAGTTTCTAACAAAATGGTTGCCGCACTTGCTCATGTCCTAATAATACAAAATTTCGGCCTAGTAGGCTAAATAGCTCTCATAAGTTTCCACAAAACAAGTAGCTCAATCTCAAAATATTAACTCAATGCGTGAGATTGCCCTTGTTTTTATATTTATTAATATGAGACTTGTTTGTTCTTACTTCTCAACATAACTAAGCTACTTTGAGAATAATCTCATTAAATTCTCTTTTCTATGTCGTTCCTATTGGAAAATTACGTAAATTCTCGATAAGTCAGATTTATGAGAAAGCAAGAATAGAAAAATAACACACAAATTTGATAACGAAGTTAGACCAATTTTACTTACGTCTCCGGACCTACTGCAGATCTTTTTACTGAAATGGGAGAAATTACACAAGGTATTTACAACACTCACAACCCACGACCCAATTACACCCAAGAAAATTACTCTCAATTTTCTCTCACAAAAGCTTTTCTATCAATTGGAATGACCACTTTGGATGATTAATTCATTACAATTACACATCTATTGATAGGAAAATTCACTCCTTAAATTACTCTTTAAATTAATGGTTCATTGAATTGTTCTTTGAATTGTTCTTTGAATTAAGTTCCTTGTTTTACTCCTTAAATTAAGGGGAGCAAATTAAGGAGATATAACAATCTCCGACATTTTCTACAATTTTATGTTCTTATTGCTCTTTCAACTTATATATGAAGATGCTAGTAGACTATTACAGACTCTGATTGTATAATTTCTGTACGGTATGTGTTTTGCTGAGAAGTGAGATCATATTATACATAATTAAAATTGTACAATTATGTATAAATTTAGTACCAATAGTAGGTGTGTGTTTAAACTATACTGGACCATTTACTTACCTTGCTTGAAATTTCAATTTTAAAATTGTTTATCTTAATTTTTTTGACCTCGGAACGATTTTTTATTAAAAAAAAAGTAAGAAAAATATAAAAATAAATTAAATATTGATTTAAATAAATTTTTATAATGAATTTATTTTAATAGGTAAGAAAATTATATAAAACAAATTGAATAATATTTTAGATATAAATTATTTTATTAAAGTATTATCATTATTCATTAATTTTATCAGATTATATTTTATGTTGTCACTAAACACTATACAGACTTATTATAATATAATTCAATACAATTTATTTTAATACAATTATAGTTAAATTATCTGATATAATTATACTAAACCTATTCGATACGGAACGTACATTAGATTTACAGCTTTATTTTGGGTACAACAGTGGCTTGGGTTATTGTATTATGTTTACTACCGTTCATATCTCTTTTTAACTTCAGTATTGCATGCTTGTTACTATGTTGTGTGATTGCAATGTTTCACAGCTGAAGTGGACCTGCAGAAGCTGAGTCATGCTCTGAAAGTACTATCTGATGCCGAAAAGCAACTTAGGATGTCAAAAAATAAAACCACGTGGCTCACTGTAGCTCTTTTACAGTTGAGCTCTCTGGAGTCTTCTTCCTTTGATGCAACTATTCCAAATGGTTTGCGGGAAAATACGCATGAGAAAGGTGATAATCTTTATATAATTGCTAATGATGAATTAGTTTTACTTCTCTGTTAGTACTACAATACCCCTTCTCTTGGGATGAAGAAGTGGGAGTTAAATTATTGCTTTCTTATTTTTTTCATCACACAGGGGAGAGTTGGATGCATCTTGTCAGTTGTCCATCCAAGGCCAGCAAATGTCGTACATTGGAAGTGCCCGACGATTGTAAAGGAACATTGGAATCTATATGGAAGAGAGCTATAGAATTATGCAAATCACCTTCCCTTAAGAAATTTCTGAAGAAACATGGGAAATTGTCTTCCCTGTCAGTTAATCAAGGTACTTTTGTCACGAGAAGACAAACATCATGACTGGATTTACTTTTATTGTCTCACCATTTTACCCCTTCAAGCAATTGTTTTTTAATCATATTCAAATTCATACTCTGCTTAAATAGTTTTGTACAATGAAGTCTAGCTCCGCTCACTGCCTTAGATCACTCTGAAGAAGTAGGAAACTGACTTACTGCTGCTCTATTTCCTTTTATATTTCTGTTCTATTTGTCTTCTCTCATATTTTCTTAAGACTTTGGTCAATTGCTTAATCAATGACTAAAGCTTGTTGTGAAGGGACAACATTGTTGAGTAAAATTTAGAATGAACAATTCTAAATTTACTAATATTAGATCCAAACAAGTAAACAAACTACTTGTATTATACTTACTATAACACCTTTAAAAGACAACTCACAAATTGAAGATAAATACAAACACTCAAAGAGAAAGCTCTTAACTTACATTCAAACTAAGAATACAAAGACTTATTTGTTTTTGATGGAATGATTAAACCAAATGCAAGGTAGGCTATTTATAGTACTCACCATGCAATCTACACCACACAAATATAAAACTAAGAAATAATCCTAACCATACAAATCTTATCTACACACTTCTCTTTTCTACAACCTTCAACCACTTCATTTATTTCTACAACCTTCAACTAATTCATTTATTTCTACAACATTCAACTACTTCATTTATTTCTACAACCTTCAACTACTTCATTTATTTCTTTACCTCTTCAATTATTATTTTGGTGTTGATTTTCAACAAACATCCTATCAAAGTTGTAGCTGTTACTTGCTATCTTAGGTTCCGGTGGTCTGATAGTTTTTTAAGTGTTAAAATTTCTGTTGTAGATGCAGGAACATACAGGGGCATCTATAATTTATCTTTGCAGCTTAAATGTCTTGCATGGTTCTTTTTTACCTTCATAAGTTATGGGTAATTATCTTATTACAGGTCAAGCAGTGGCTGACTTGGAGTTTTGCCATCCTGACTATGTG
This sequence comes from Hippophae rhamnoides, assembly GCA_033030585.1. Classification (NCBI taxonomy): domain Eukaryota; kingdom Viridiplantae; phylum Streptophyta; class Magnoliopsida; order Rosales; family Elaeagnaceae; genus Hippophae; species Hippophae rhamnoides. The sequence continues at coordinate 30,292,258 of CM065433.1, forward strand.
TCTAAGGCACAGAAGTCATGGGAACTGATAGCAAATTTACTCCAATCTATTTTGGGTTGCAATGTAGAGATTAGGATCACTCTCGTTCCTAATACTTTGGAGTCAAAGCGTGTTAAAGTGAAGAAGCCATATTTTAGCTTCTTCGGTTGTTCCCGCAAAATGCCTACGTCACAATCATCTAATGAAGGTAGAAATGATTCTGGTAGTTCTGAGTGCAATTCTGAAAAGCGGATGTTAATTGAAAGATCTACTTTAACTTTGTTAAGTTATATTTGAATTTGTAATTTATTTCACTTGTACTACACTTCTACTATTTCACTTGTACTACACTTGTACTACACTTCCACTATTTCAGTTGTCATTTCACTGCACTAGCATGCTACTGTCTTCTGTCACATTGTTACAATCCATAAATAGGGTTCTCATGTACATTCTAAACACGCGTACAACATTAAATCTTTCTTTCTTGTTATCTCTGCATACTTTCTTGTGGTATCGGGCCTATCATATACCTCTAAAATTTCTATCAGAAATTCTCTCTCTTCCTGCTCCAAGCAGGGCTCACTGCCTCGAACACCGCTCACTCGGCTCGCTCGCACTCTGGCAAGCTTACCTCGAATCGGCTCACTCGGCAGCTACCCGCTCAGCTCCCGGCTCAGCTCAACTCGGCTCTCTCGACTCGGCTCTCTATTTCGGCCTCGGCTCAACCCGGCCAGGCTCACTCGGCCGGTTCCGGAGCTTGTTTTCGACTCCTTTTTTTTTTCATTTTTAAGGATATCTCCTTTATCTTTGTTTCTATATATTTGCTTTATATTTCCTCCGTTATTTCGTTAAAATGGACCGAAATGATATCCCAAAACCAATCTGTACCACCACTTGATGATACTAACTACCTAGCACAGGCACAAGCGATGAAAAGTTTCTTGAAAGGACGCATGAGCTGGCGTTTCATAGCGGTGATATCTACATGCCATCCGAGAAACCACTGAAAACAACTCCTTATTTCGGTCGCAGAGGCTGGGAGAGTAAACATCATCAAATTATTACACGGTTCAGTAACACCACTTTACACCTCGAATTCATGAGTGAATTTGGGCGTTTGACAACGCGAAGAAGTTTGGGAATTTCTTGAGGCTCGACTTTACTAGCAATTGTGACCAATATCAACTTTTAACAACTCTTTACGTACCAAACGGCAAGGGCGATCGAACCATTAACCAATTTCTCTACGGAAATGCATACTATTTGGGATCAACTCGGCTTCTCTACGAACCAACTTGGACGAAGCAAGATTGATCTTGAGATGTTTGCAACTCTGTGTCCACCGGCGTCTTGTTATTTTTCTCGTGGCTCTCCATGATCGATTTGAACTTTAGAGCTTCCTTACTCCATCAGTCCTTTTCCATCCTTAGATACTTTGTGGCCATCGAGCCCATTCTGGAAGAAACTCGGATGGGGGTTTTCCAAAGTTCATCATCTGATTATGTTCTTGCCACCCCGTTTTATCGCACTGAGGAGGTTCTAAAGAGGACTTGCTTGTCAGGAAGGCACCTCATGTGCTTGATCGTGGAGCTTCTTACATGTCAGTTCGGGTATGTATATATTATCCTGAAGGTCAGGACAACTTAATAGAGATTGCTTTCGGAATCCTCTGACATTCCTCACGAATCCCTCTGGCATTCTCACGGAATCCTCTCAGTATTCCTCTGGAATCCTCTCGACAACTTCGGGTAAAAATAGTAACTCATCATCATTTGCTACTTAGGATAATCATGACAAATTTACTTTCTCTACTCGAGAACTTGAAGGTCTTGCTTAAACATGTTCTCTCTGATCTAGTAATGCTTCTCCTCTTTGCCTTGTCTCTCATCGGGTAGAATCTTTATGGTATTTTGATTAAGCTTGTTGTAACCATATGACTCAATCTACTACATCTTCTCTCCCACATGATCTTCCATCTCGAGCCTTTAATTCAAAGCGCCAATGGTTCATATGCATGTTAATCTTTGTAGGACAAGTTTCCACGTCTTCATATCACTTTCGACACACCTTTCATATTCCCAACCTTACTCTAAATCTAATCTCTGTTGGTGATTATGTGAAATTGGTCTTATTACATTTTCCTCTTACGGTTGTCATATGCGGATCCCATGCAGACAGATCCTTGGGATGGCCGTGAGTTGGACGATTATTTGAACTTATCAACCTTCATTACCCACGATTCTCCTCGCACTTAGTTGTTGCTTCTACCAACTCTATCAGCCTGTGGCGTAACAAATGCAGGCACGTACGTCCCATGGGGCGTCTTAGATCCACTTAGCATCTTCACGGTAAATTAGGATCTGTTTCTAATTTCGATAATGTAAATTGTTTGCCTTGTCAATTGGGAAAACAACCTGCTTTATGTTTTAATAAAAGTGATTCTACTTGCTCTCCTTTTGACTTAATTCATTACGATGTTTGAGGAATTCCATCCCACATCCTATGTGGGGGATGTGTTTATTTTGTCATTTTTATTGATGATTATTCAAGATTCATGGATTTTTCTCATGAAACATAGATCTGAATTACCCAAAATTTATTATGATTTTGCCCGAATGGTTAAAACCCAATTTTTCTCAAAATATCAAAGTGCTTAGAGGCGATAATGCTATGGAATATATAAAGAAACAAATTTTTTAAATTTTCTTCGACAAAATGGAACTCTTTCTCAATATTCTTGTCTGCAGCACATCTCGACAAAATGGAAGAGTTGAGCGAAAACACGAGACATATTCTTAATACGTTCGTACTCTCCTAATTTCTAGTTTCTTATCACGAACGCTTTTGGGGTGAAGCAGACTCTTTGGTACATTTTATACCATCAATCGTGTTCCCGTACCTATTATTCACAATCAATCCACCCCTTATGGCGTCTACATGGTATTCCATCTTATGAACTACTCGAAGTATTTGGTTGTGCTGTTTGTTCTTCTTCACCCTGTGAACACTGATAAATTAGAACCTCGTTCTCGTCTTTGTTGTTTCTTAGGGTATGGAATAGAACACAAAGGCTATCGTTGTGGGACCACATCTCTAAGCGATTTAGCGCATCTCTCGTCATGTCATCTTTTGGGAAGCATAAAGTGTTTTCCTCTATTTCTTCATTTCATGTCTCATCTCACTACCTACATCTCGTTTTTAATGACCCCGACTATTGATTTATTTCCTCACGACATTACTCCATTACCCTGCATGGCCAAATACGGCTTCTCACCCTGCGATGTGCTACATCGCCTGGCCGTCACTGCCAACAACATCTTGAAGACCACTATTGCGATTGTCGAGTCGTCACGTGGTTCTGCACTCGTGTAAGTAGTCTTCCTTTTCATCTTCGTGATTACCAATGTTTCTACACTATTTTGTCTCATCGCATGAACCCCAAAACTATAGAGAAGCTAGTTCTAATCCTCGTTGGCGTATTTATGACGGATGAATTACGAGGCGTTAACAAAAGCACGTACGTGGGATCTTGTTGATCTTCCGTCTAATAAATCTTTGATTGGTTGTAAGTGGATCTTGAGAAATCAAAACTCATTCGGATGGGTGCAGTAGACGATATAAAGCTCGTCTGGTTTGCAAAGGGTTTTACACGGGAATATGGAATCGACTATGAAGAAACTTTTGCACCGTAGCTCGACTCGCCTCACATTCGAGTATCATTCTTTATTCTTTCGGGAGTGGAACATGTTTCAAATGGATGTCAAAAATGCTTTTCTCAATGGAGACATAATGGGAAGTTTATATGAAACCTCTGCACCGGATACAACTGCATTCACTGCATCAAGTATGCGGACTTCGTCGTGCTCTGCATGGCTTCCAGGCAAACTCATGAGCTTGGTTTGCCAAAGTCGACTACAACTTCGGACTTTGGTTTCACTTCCGATTCTTATGACTCGCTCTTTATTCGGAGGAAGACTCATTTCTTTGGTGTAACACTTCTACTCTTTATGTAGATGATATGATCATCATGTAGGAATGACTACAATGGAATTATTGATCTCGAGTTTAAGTCGATTTGAAATGAAAGACCTTGTTTCGTCTCCTTATTTCTTGGGCACAGAAATCTCATCGATTTTTCAAGGATATTATCTCTCTCAGCAAAAGTACTCTTCCGAGTATTCTTAATCGGTGGCCTTGCGATTGCAAAGCTGCGTCAACACCTACAGAAACCAATGTCGAACTTACTCGTTAGATGGTACTATTCTCTCGGATGCCGTTATACGAACTGACTGGTAGAAAGTGGCGCTTGTTTATCTACGATGCTCGTGCGGACATTGCACTATGTTGTTCATGCCCGGTTAGTCAATTCATGTACGCTCCACGGTACGCATTATCTTGCGGTTCTTCGCATTCTTCGCTACATCGAGAAGCGCACCCGTGTTTCACGGTCTCCCGCTTCTCCAACAAGTCTAATCTTCTTCTTCCGCCCTCTTCCCGATCTTTGATTGGCGGTGACCCCGATCGTCGCTCTACCACCGGATATTGTTTCTTTCTTGGAAACTTCTCTTATATCTTGGCGAAGCGAAAACAATCTCTCAACTTCTCGATCCGGCCTTGGTGAATATCGTGCTCTTGACACCACTCGAGAACTTCTTTGGCTCGTTGGTTGCCGATATGGGTGTTCTCGATCAAAGCAACTATCCTATATTGTGATAATCGATCTTATTGATTGCTCGCAATAATGTATTTCATGAAACGAACAAAACATATCGAGATTGATTGTCATTTTGTTCGCCAACGTATTCTTGGAATATTTGTTTGTCTCAAATCAATATCACTCCCAGAATCAAGCGGTGACATCTTCACCAAATCTCATCTATTGATTTCAAGAATTAGTTCCAAACTCAAGTTGATTGTTCTCTCTATATTCCGAGTTTGAGGGGGATGTTAAGTTATATTTGAATTTGTAATTTATTTCAGCAATTGTCTACTGACATTATTTCACTTGTACTACGCTTGTACTCTGCTATGGCTGTTTCACTATTTCACACTTCCTTCTAACGGCATGCTACTGTACTACATTGTCTTCACGCATTTGTAATCACATAAATAGGGTTACTTACATGCGTTAAACGCCTCTGACATTAAATCTTTCTTTCTTATTATCTCTCTATACTCTTCACAAACTTTTTCCTCAGATTGTGACTGTCAAATGCGGCAGCGTGGCTGTGACAAAAAGGACACTAGAAGGATGTCGGGGTATGCTGAGCAAAATGAACCTAGCACAAGAATGACATCATCCCTCCAATCCTTAGAAGATGATACCCTAAAATCTGGATTATTAGATAGTTGTGATGCAGCAAAACATGGCAGTTGGGTTTCATATTTTCGAGAACCCAACACTCGGTCAAATTGTGTTCAGCCAAAATGTTTCCCTTGGACATTAAGGTATAAAAAAAAGTCGCGTACATCAGATGCCTCAGAAATTATGTATGGTCAATACAAGCTTGCATTGTCCATACCGCCGAAGGCATCTTTTACAACATGTACAACTTCAGATGTTTTGGTAGATTCCTACTGCAGCACTCACAACCATGCAAATGGCTCCAAAGCTGGGAGTAGGTGAGTGGTTATAAGTAATTACCACCTTTCTCTACGACTTTATTCTTATTATATGTTTTTGTGCAGTTTAAAGTTTTAAACTTCTAATACAAGTATACAGAGTTGATTGTTTATTGGCAATAATATTTAAGAATAGGGAGTTGCTCCTTTGTATCCTAATGCATGTTTAAAATTGATTTGATGCACAAGCTATTTTTAAATTGTTTATGGTCCTATGTTTGGCATGGCAAATTGTGAAATCTATTGATACCATGGCAAATCAAATTGATTTGATGCAAAAGTTGTTTCAAGAATACCATGGGTGCCTTGCAAACGAATTTGATTTCCTTTTGAAAAGCAAAGCTGCTATAGGCATGAGCTCTTCTACTAAAAGTTTCCTCGATGCCATATATTTTTGGTAAACTAAATGGTCGATCGTGAAATATGATTGACACCATTTTTCAATCTTGTTTTAGTTTTTAGAAGAAATGCAAAAAATGTTTGTCCAAGGCGAACATGTTTAGACAATATTCTTATTTGCTTTAATTATTGAGGTTTCTTTGACTATAATCCTGCTAACCATCTTGTGGAGAGTTATTTTGTCCTCCGTGCCCTTCCATGCCTCATTTTAGTTTTGGATACGATATTTTTCCCTTTCTGGCAGTACTCACGGTTGTTCTTGTCTATGTGACAGCAGGGGAGACTTCAGAAGCCCTTTGTTGAAGAACGCGAGCAATTCTGCTTAGAAAGGTAACCATGCCAAGTGCATATTGCAACGGCTTGCAAGTTTCTTGAACATAATGAGTTCAAATACTAGAAAGCAACTGTTACGTGCATCCAGTTTACATAATTATTTTTAATTTTCTTTCATATTTAGTTAATTATAGACCATGTCTTTTAGATAATGGTCATGATAGAATAATGGCCTTGTGGAAAGAATAGTGGAATTATGGACAAGTCACTATCTCCCTAATTTTAGTTTTAATTTGCTTTTTTTTAGGAAGTAATGGGTTGTTCATTTATTTCTTTCAAGTATCAAAAAAATGTATAAAAAAAAAGTGAATGAGAATGGATATATGAACTTTATCTACCAAAGATTACACTATTTTATAATCTCGAAATTTTACCTCCTTGAGAGCTTCTTTACGACCGGGATCATACCGCGTCGAGGCAGAGGCCGAGCAAGAGCTCGACATTACCAAGCACGTAACAATATGGTATCAGAGCAGGGATCCGATAACGGGGTCAACCACCCCAGCCCAACCAAGCAACCAGTGGAGGAATCCCTACAAACAACCCAACAACAAATGCTCCAAATGCAACGAGAGATGCATGAGATATTCATTCAACTACAAACTCAAATGGATGAATTAAGTGCAAGAAGAACAGGAATTGGGACATCACATCGACAACTAAATTCTCAGCAAACACAAGGAACAATTATACCTCGAGTGGTTCGTTTGGATTTTCCACGCTATGATGGCGCTGATGATCCTATCACTTGGATTAATCGAGCAGAGCAGTTTTTTTCCTTCCACCAGACCCCTGCCACTGAAAAGGTGCAGTTAGCAACCTACCACCTAGAAGGAGTGCACCTCTGGTTCCAATCTTTCAGGAAAACTCGAGTTTGGGTTACCTGGGAAGAATTCAAACGAGTAATCGAACGAAGCGCCACGGTCCAACACTCCTGTAAGATTATTATGGAGAACTCACCAAGCTCACGCAGCATGTTCGATTCGAGAGTATCACACATAATTCGATCGGCACTCGTCAGCAGGCTCTGCCATTAATTGAAAAACAATGCATCGCTTGTTTCGTTAGCTGCTTCGAGAAAAACATTCGGTAGCCGATGTACGAGTCGCAAACCCAGCACTTCTTCCACATGCTACTAGCCTTGCACGAATCTACGAAACAAAAAATCAACTTCAAAAACCCAAATATACTACACCCAATAGTAATCCAATCATCCAAAACTTCCAGAAACCAAAACAAAATTCCATTCAATCACGACCAACCACAAACCCACTGCCAAACGCCTCACCGCCGATGAAATCCAAGAGCGCGCCGACGCAACTTATGTTACAATTGCGATGAAACCTACACACCGGGCCATCGCCGCAAAGATTGTTCCTCATTGATTGCAAACCCACGAAGTAGAGGAAGAAGTTGAACATGAACCCGTTGGCGAAATTTCACTTCACGCCATTACAGAACCGCGACACCGCAAATCACGCGGGTTGTAGTCAAAATCAAAGCGATCGATCACCAGTAGCTTTGTTGATACCAGGAAGTTCTCACAGCCTTCCTCAATCGGCATGGTCTCGGGCAGACGGTTAAAGACAGAAGCGGGTCTCGACCGAACGTGATGGTGGCCAACGGCGAAGCTACCGTGTACGGGTCCTCTCCCGAAACTCCAATCGAGATCCAGGGAAACCCATTTCGTGTGGATTTTTTTTGTGATCGGGTCGAGGGTTGCGACGCCGTCCCTTGGAGCTAAAGGGTCGACAACCCTCGGGGCCGATTTTCAGGACTTCGTGCGCCTAACGATGACGTTTCGTTGGCAAGGACGGACGGTAAATCTTGGCAGACGCGCAACCAACGGCAACCTGCCGTGGATCGCCGCCGAACGGAGAGAGAGAGTCGCGGCAAATGGAGGAAGAGGAACCCTAATGTGCGTGATTGTTGAACGTGTCCGAAATTAACCTTAAAAATGATTTTCCTCCCAACTCAAGGCCCAAGACACAAAAAAGGCCCATCACAGATTGATCAACTCACAAATTTGACCCAACAAGCAGAGATTCGTCCAACATGCAGATCCGTCCCAAATTTTTAAAAAATTATGCCCACTTATTTCAAAACCCACCTAATCCCTTGACTGATCGGTCCCACAACCACAAAATAAACTTAAAACCTGGAGAAGCGACTCTGTGATGCGGTTAAGACCCTATCGTTATCCATACTACCAAAAGAAGGAAATAGAAAAATTGGTGGAAGAAATGTTGGAAAGTGGAGTCATTCGACCCAGTACTAGTCCATACTCATCCCCGGTACTACTTGTTAAAAAAAAGGATGGATCCTAGCGATTTTGTGTGGATTACAGAGCTCTTAATATGGTCACTATTAAAGACAAGTATCACATACCGGTAATAGATGCGCTACTTGTACGTAGCCGTACGCCACATATTTTTCAAACCTAGTTCTACGTTGGATATCATCAAATACCGATGCATCTGACAGATGTGGAGAAAATGGCTTTCCGCACACATGATGGACACTACGAATTTTTGGTAATGCCTTTCGGACTCACTAATGCACCTTCTACATTTCAAGCATTAATGAAAGACATTTTTTAACCATATTTGCGAAAATTTATCCTGGTATTTTTTGATGACATCCTGATATATAGTCCTACTTGGGAATTACATTTGCAACACTTGCAAATCGTGCTCTCTATATTATCTGACCATCAACTATATGTCGTTAAGGAGAAATGTTGTTTTGGAACCACGAAATTCAATATTTGGGGCATATTATCAAGGAGAGAAGTAAGGATGGAATCCAATAAAATTGTGGCCATAGAAGATTGGCCCAAGCCAAAATTCCAGAATCGCTTCACGCGGGTTCCTGGGCGGATCGGTTACTATCGAAAATTTATCAAAGACTATGGAAGAATAGCTACCCGTTGACGTAAATGTTGAAAAAGAACAACTTCAAATGAAACCCTAAAAGTCAAGATGCATTTGGGAGCTCAAACAAGTAATGACGCAAGGATCGAAGATTGGAATTGCACGATTTCACAAAAACTTTCATTATTGAACGCGATGCCTCGACTCGGTATTGGTGCAATACTCACACAAGGACGAAGACCCATAGTTTTCTTTAGTCAAGCTCTCAAAGGGAGGAATGTAGCTTTATCCACCTATGACAAGGAAATGTTGGCATTGGTATTAGCAGTTCAGAAATGGCGTCCCTATGTGTTGGGTAGATCATTTGTGGTTCACACTGACCACAAGAGCCTCAAATATTTATGGAGTCAGAAAATCACTACCATAGCTCAACAAAGATGGCTTAGCAAGCTGATAGGATATGACTTCACCATAGAATACAAGCAAGGGAAAGAAAATTTAGCAGCAGACGCCCTATCCAGACGTGATGAACCAAAGACAAATAATGGCAATATCGAAATTAGTTCCAACTTGGATAGAGATAATTCGTGATGAAAACAAAAACCATGTGGAGATGCAAAAGTTGCATAATTATACAAAGAAAGGAACTACTTGGGCTGGACATGCAAGGAAGGATTACTCTTACAAAAACATAATTTATCCTGCTACCCTCTTCCCCACTAACGATAAGTCATTCAAGGCTTCCATTCTCACACCCATGAAGCGCTCCATAAAACTCTCCAACAAATACGGCTCGATTCTGGAATGAAGTGCGGTATTAGAGACCAATAAAGCTTCGTGACATTTTGCCAAAGAAATAAAAAGAGAACAAGGTGCACCCTCTCGGGTTCCTCCAACCCCTACCTACGCCACTACCGTACGGACCGAGGTCTCCATGGATTTCACACGCCTTCCAAACTCTAAAGGTAAGACGACCATTATGGTGGTAATGGATCGGTTATCCAAAATGGCACACCTTCATTGCAATAACATCTCCAATTAACGCGCCTAACGTGGCCCAAGCTTATTATGAAAATGTCCTCAAATTATATGGGGTACCACAGTCCATAGTAAAGCGACAGTAGACCACTTTGTTCGCTAGTTCATTTTGAAAGGAGCTATTCGACCAAGGAATCGAGTTTCGCCATCATCCTATCACCCACGTACGTACGGGACGCAGGTAACTAATCGCACTCTGAAATGTACTTACTTGCTTTACGAGGAGAACATCCAAAACAATGGACCCGCCGGATTACCACGTGGGCAGTTTTGCCACAATACTACCGGCACTCTTCTATTGATTCACACCATTTCGAGGTGGTATATGGACGCCGACCACCAGGCCCTAACATACTACGAGCCAGATATGCGGCAGACGAAGTGGATCACCAGTGCTACAATTATGAGATCAAATTCTACGCCAACTACAACAACTCTCCAAAACCAAAGAAAGAATGAAGGCACATATGACAAAGGAAGTATGGATCGACAATGTGAAGTAAGGCGATTGGGTATACCTTAAATTACAATCTTATCGACAACACTGCTGATACCGATCTGGAGGCACAAGCTATCTGCTAAATGCTATAGACTTTACCAAATTATTAAGCGCATTGGACCGGTAGCATACAAACTGCTCTTACTTGAAGGAAGCAAAATTCACCCTGTGGTGCATATCTCGCTAATCAAGAAACAACTCAAAGAACACTCTATAGTGGCAAAAACTATACCAGAAGAATTGACTGACGTCGATGCTACTCCCTAACAGCTTTGTGGACAAGGCTACTTTCAAGGAGGATGGAATGTTACGTGCATCCAATTTACATAATTATTTTTAATTTTCTTTCATATTTAGTTAATTATAGACCATGTCTTTTAGATAATGATCATGATAGAAAGAATGGTCTTGTTAATAGTGGACTTATGGACAAGTCACTATCTTCCTAATTTTAGTTTTAATTTGCTTTTTTTTAGGAAGTAATGGGTTGTTCAATTATTTCTTTCAAGTATCAAAAAAATGTATAAAAAAAAAAGAAAAAGTGAATGAGAATGGATATATGAACTTTTTCTACTAAAGATTACACTATCTTATAATCTCGAAATTTTATCTCCTTAAGAACTTTTTTACGACCGTGATCATACCGCGTCGAAGCAGAGACCGAGCGAGAGCTCAACAACACTCTAATGGTTGAGTTATTATTGGGTACTTTGTCTTTGATCATCCTTCAGATGATTACTAGTATTTGACTTGAATGTATGGTTGGTGCAGACTTGTCAGTTGAGGCGTCACGACGACCAACAAAATTTGCACATAGTTGGGTGGGTACTTCCCTGCACTGCTGCAAAATAATCTTGCTGTACGACCTTCAGACATAGAAAATATGTTTTTTTTTTAATGTTTTCTAATCAGGATCTTTATATAATTAAACTTGGCTAACGTATTAACCAATTATCAATGGGAGAAAATGGTACGTTCAATATTGACCATCGAGTACCAAAAGGATGCATTTCACGTGTAACTTTGTATACCATTAGAGATCGGTAAACACGCGGATAAAGATTCACATGTTATGCAATAAATATTTATATTTCTAATCATTTTGACTACGTATTTATTGCATATTAATAATATATATAACCACATATTGAAAATGACACACATAAGAATTAGTTAGACTTGAACCAAAAATAGCATCACAAGTAGTGTGATTCTATGATTCCACTTCATAATACAGAATCTCCAATCAAAATAATTAACTTATGGCTTAAACTGTTATGCTTTATAATGTAAAAAGAGAACAAAAGAGAGAAATTTAAATAGCATAGGATAAATTGCATTTTGTCCCCTCACACTTAGCGACTCCCAACAAAAATACCCCCAAACTTGTGGTCAGTGTTACAAATGTAGACATGTGTCACAAAATATTCAAATACTTTTTTTATTTTTTGTAGCAAAAGTCCCCCCAACTGTAGACTTTTACAACAATAAAAAAAAATGCTCCTTTTACACCCATGTCCTCATTTATAAGACTAATCTTAATTTTTGGAGTATTTTTGTAATATAAAGTTGTGGGTATTTTTGTTAAGAGCCATAAAGGATGTGAGCATAAAGCTTTATATTACCACTTACAATATACAGACATTTATTTGAAATGTTCATGCACCAAGTTATAAAGCCCCATAGACATGTGGGGCAAGTCTACGCTGTGGATGGACAATCAAAGGTGCAGCCCTTTGTAAGGTGAGACCATAAGCTTCATCCATGTTCAATTTCTCAGCCTTAAGACCATCTGCCAACTCCCAATTGAATGCATGGACCAAGCTTGCCGTTAGCAGTTGGACCATGCGTAAACCCAAGCTCATTCCAGCACATATTCTACGCCCAGCTCCAAATGGTATGACTTCAAAGTCATTTCCTTTAACATCAACATTTGGCTTTTCACCACCAGGTAAAAATCTCTCGGGCTTGAACTCAAGTGGTTCATTCCACTGTGCTGGATCACGTGATATAGCCCATACATTGACCAAAAGAGTTGATCCTTTTGGGATGTGGTAGCAGTTGATTTCGCAACTCTCGGAGGCCATACGAGGGAGGGAAAGAGGAGTGGATGGATGAAGTCGAAAAGTTTCTTTCACGACTGCCTGAAGGTAGGTTAGTCGAGGTAAGTCCAATTCGGTTACAAGCCTGTTATGACCTACAACTTCGTCAAGCTCTTGTTGGACTTGGGCCAAGATCCTTGGGTGTCTAATGAGTTCAGCAATGGCCCATTCTACAGTGCTTGATGATGTATCTGTACCTGCTGTAAACATATTCTACATAAAGAACATTAAGGATGTTCGTTAGCTTATTAAATGGAAAAATAAATAAAACTTTTTATGGGATATTTTTCCAAATCACATTATATGAAATCAATTTATTTATACACTTAAAATATCTAATATTTGAATTATAATTATAAATATGCCACTAATATAATTATTTAAAAAAATATATCAAATGGTACAGTATATATAAGACTCATCTTTCTAACACAAATTTTATTTTATTGTAAGATAAAATTAGGTAAAAATTTGCCATTAATAATATATTGATGTTAAAATCTAATAAGATATATATGATGAATTAAAATGGAAGGAATCTTATTTGCTAAAATTAGCATTTACTTGCCCCCCTATATTGTGTGACCAGGATGTGTCATAAATTATGAATGTACTAATGCATGACGAAATTGTCTAATTCTACTCCATTTTTCTTTGTGATTTTGATAGGCAACTATATAAATTAATTGCACTTTCTGTCTGTATAGAACACGACAAAAATAAGGTTTTCATAAACATCAACTTCAATGAAAGCTACAATAAATGGAAAAAATGAAAGCTACAATAAATGGACAAAATGAAAGTTACCATTGTATTTTTTTTTTTTTTAAATGTGTAGTAATTGTCATTTTCAAATGACACAAATTCATTTAAATAATATAAAGAGTACTAGAGTATATGAAAAAAAAATGTATTAAGGACTAGTTAGCAATTTATCAACGTGAATTAATTTTTTTTTAATATTACAACAATATAAATAATTATTATCAAAATTATTTTTTATTAATAATATATTTATTCAATAATAATTATACTAAAATTATAATTAATTATAAGATTTAAAATGTCATTTTATATGCTTTTTATTTTGAAATTAATAAAAAAGGTAACCCTATTGTCACAGTTATTATTTTTACTATTGTTGATGTAAAGTTTTTAATTTTAAAAGAAGTTAATAATTAAATTATTCTAATAATATTAGTCTCTCTTTTTTAAAAAAAAATATATATTAATTATCTTATAAAAATAGTTGTAATATTGTTAATTAAAAGAATATAAATAGTTGAAGTGTGCGAAAAGAAATAGAGATACCAAAAGTAGAGCTTTAATTTCAGTGTCGGTGAGATTTTCTCCTTCTCCATCAGCATCATACTTAAGAGAAAGTAACGTACTTAACATGTCAGTGTGTTTGTCTCCAGATTTAATCTTAAGTTTATGGTCCTCAACTATATCAGTTAAGAAATCATCAAATCTCTTGTGAAGATTCTTCATCTTAGCTTGAACACCTTGCAAGTCTAGCCATTCCAATGCTGGTATGAAATCTCCAATGTTGAACACTCCAGCCAATACCATTACCTCCACTACCATTGATTTAAACTCATCGGCTTTCGCATCTTCGCCGCCGCTACCATCACCGAACACACGACCACCTAGCATCACCCTCCCAAGGGCGTTTACAGTGCACACATTTAACAATTTTGCCAAGTTCACGGCCTTTGACCCAGCATTTGCCAAGGCTTGTATTAAAACTCCTACCTCCTCCTACATGCATATATATATTATATAATGTAAATATCAATTAAATCTTCGGGGTTCACCCAAATATCAAGGAGGTCTCAATACATTTTTGTATATAAGTGTACACATTGACATCATATGATTTAAAATCAAAGAAACCTCCTTTTCTACCAAATCTTACAATATAATCGTAGCATGCAATACAAATAAATATATAAATTTCAAAAATGAATATAAAATATTAGCTTAAATTTTTTTTTTAAAAAATACATCTTTATAAGTAATACTAACGAATAAAATGTTATTTCTCTTCCAATCAATTAAGTAGGAGCAATCAGATATGGATAGGGAAAGAATTTTGATTTCTTAATTAGATCCAATTTTGAGACTGATTTCATTTATTTATTTGTTTGTTTTATTTTATTTTATGAATTTTTTATACTTTATTTAATGAACTTAATTAATATTTTGTTAACTATAAATTTTTATTTTATTTTAATGATTAATTTTTATGAATGTATTAATCTAAACAATAAATATTCATAATTTAGGTGCCTTATGCTTCGATATTTTTTAATTATTATTATTATTAGTATACATTTTATTAATTTTATTTTCAAACTTTTTTAAACATTAATTATTAGAATAAATTTTATTGATGTTATTTTCAAACTTATGATTGAATTATTATAGATAAAACCTTAAAGATGTTATTAATATTTATTTTTATTATATATAAATATATATATATATATATATATATATATATATATGAAAAAGCAAAAAAAAAACAATATATATTCATGTGCGGGATACACAGTTAATATAAATTTGTACGTTTTAATATGGGTTGTTCTGATTCTTTTTTACGATTTTGATTTTAACCTCTTCTCTTTTTATTAATCTTAATTTTTTTTCTTGTCAAAAAACATATGCAGACATTACTTTTTATTTCTACGAAAATATCATTTTTCAACGATATATATTTAGTGTTTTTTAATCTATTTATCAATATTAATAAATAAATATTATATATTATAATATAATTATAATATATATATATATATATATAAATATTTTAGCCTTTTAATAATAATACACCTAGCTACCACATTACCCACGCGCTACGAGGTACGACTGCGAGCTTCATTATTGCCCTGTCCTTTCAAGCAAACAGCCAAAATATCAAAATTATTGCATGTTCTATAAAGCAATTAAAGCATCTATAGGCATCTTTTAAGCAAACAACAAAAATATATTTACTTAAAACAATTAACGTATTGATATTAAAAAACAATTATTATTATTATTATTATTATTATTATTATTTTAATTAAAATATATAAAATAATATTTTATTTCTAATATTAGTTATATGGATTAAATATTCTAAAAATTACTTTTCTTATACTATTAAGACATTTTAATCATTTTTAAATTATAAAATATTATTTTATTAATTAAAATTTTTTAAAGTGAATTTAATAAAAACAAAATTATCATTTTATTTTTAAAAATTTAAAATTAAATTTAAACATTATAATATTTCTTTTTATTTTCTTGTAAACAATTATTTAAAACTTTATATTTTATAAAAAAAAAATATACTTTAGATAATTTTAGGTATCGTATTTTATGTAAGTATGGTATTTGGATGGAAAAACGTAATACATAAAGATCCAAAAAAATCTAAATTTTTAAAAAACGGTTGGAAAAATATATTATATTCTTTAAATTCATTTTCAAGTTGTTAAAATGAAATGATAGTTTTGTACCAATTAAATTTAATTTTAAATTTTTTATTAATAAAATAATAATTTTTTACTTAAAAAGTAACAAAATTAACTTATTTTTATAAAGAGATAGAACTAAATATTATTTGTGAAAGTAAAATAATTAAAGTATGCTAAGTAAAGTGACTTGCAAAACTATACACCTTAATTATATTTTAATCTTATTATAATTAAATAAAATTATTATTAATAAAATATTTTTATGATAATAATAATTAAAATTATGATAATATTGATATTTTAAAAATAGAATTTAATTTATATATTTTTATTATTAAAAAATAATTTAATTTTTTATTATAACTAATACTATTTAAATTAAATTATAGTTATTTGAATTTATTTAATATTAAAATTTATTTTTATTATTATTATAAATATTACTTATGATTTTAATGAAATTTTTACTAACCTTTTAATTATATATAACTAATTATTAAAAAATAAATTTTATTTTAATTTAAACTTGAAGATCCGTGTGTTGAAAATATAATTTTTATTTATTCATTAGTTTCCCAAAAGAGTCGAATTTCGTGAATTTCTTTTACCAAATAATATTGTTTGATCGTAATTAAAATATAAAATATAATTAGAATACAAAGCGACGGCCACGTACAAATATAATATTTTATAACGCACTGATGACTAAACTAATAATACTTAAAAGAGTTAACACCAATAAATAATGCAGTCTAAAGAAACAGTTTTTTGAGCAGCCACATACGTGAAAAGGGATTAATAGTCAAAAGAAAATAAAATATAAAGTTAAAATAGGCTGTATCAATCTCACCTGTCTAACATGTCTAAAATCATCCAAAGCCTTGCCTGAGAAAAGATGAACGGAGCTGATCTTTCGTAGCATCCTCCACCGTGGACCATATGGTGCAAAAACAAGGTCTTGATAATTGTAAGCAATATACTTAGCACCTGAGTTAGGAGGTCTACTAGAAAAATTAGCATCATGAACCTTCAAGAATTGAGCCGCCGTCGAAGCCGAGGCAGCCACAACAACGTTGACAAACCCCAGACGGAGGTACATCAAAGGCCCATATTTACGGGCTAAGTCGGCGATGGAGTGGTGAGGAAAGGATCCTAAGTGAGGCAAGTTTCCGATGATTGGCCATGGTTTTGGGCCTGGTGGAAGAGGAAGTGATTGCTTATTGTGCTGCCTAAACAGCCAAAATAGAAAGATAGCAAGAAATATGGTTATGAATATGAGAGAAATCATGAAGGGCAGGTTTTTTTTTTGTTTAGGAAAGTAAAAGGGATTGAATTTATATAGAGAAGAGAAAATCAAGGTTCTTAATTATGAGCTTATTATTAATTAGGTTTTTTTAGAGTGAAGTGAGTAAGTTGAAACGTGTTCATATATAATAAAACCACATTGGTAGGTTGGGTCTCTACCCTATACCTGATGGCTGATGCCAATGTGGTAGATCAGGTTGACTGGTAGTAGACGGTTTCAAATCGTTGAAGGTTCGGTTAAACTTATTTCTTCTTCTATTTTTCTTTTTTTTTTAAAATGGAAAAATAACATTTTCAAAGTAGGAAACCTTTTCGTTAAAGTTTAGGAAAAAAAATAAAATCACACAAATTTGTATAAATTAAACAAAAGAAAAATAATGGGCAAATACAGTTGCTCTCCAAGGCTTATTCATGCGAGCTAGGTGTCACGACCTTAAATTCTTAAGAATGATCACACAAGACTTACCTTCAACTGTCGCACTAAGCTCGCCTTCAATCCGAAAATTAACTCCAAAGAGAAGAGAAATAAGAAAGCAGTTGTATTGGCTTCTGTAGTAGCTTTACGATAATTCTAAGCACTCCTACGATTCTCCAAGATTTCCCAAGATGATCTAAACGGTTGAAATTAAGCCATTTATTTATGCGCTGGCTTCTAAGAATACATGCCACCACATTCTAGATAATTCTACGCTAGAATATACAAGTACGTTTCAGGCGCAGACATCACAATACAAGGCTCTATGACCTTTCTGAAGAACTCTGTAGCCTTCTAGTTTGTTTCAGTTCTTCCACGCACCTTCCGGATGTTCAGAAGCTTCACAGCCTTCTACATCCTTCCGGATATTCCGTAAGCTTCCGCCACTTCTACATCCTTCCCGAACCATCCCGCATTCTGTAACGTTCCAGCCCCATTCTGAAGACCCTCCAGCCGCGCTTCCGGAACATTCTGTGGTCTCGAGTCGAGTCCATCCAACTCTAGCCCTTTCTAGACTTCTAGGCAACTCTGTAACTTTCCCATGTAGAAAAGTCTAGATCCTTTGGCAACCACTATTTATTTGGATTTTCGTGACGGGGCAAGTGACGCGACACCCTCCCCCCACTTAAGTTCGCGACGCCCTGCCGCGCCTTCAAGCTCGAACCTCACGATGTCGCTCGAACTTCCACAAAGATTCCTCGTGTTCCCAAATTGCCTCGTTTCTTCATCCGAGGCGTTTCTTCCATTTGACCAAGTATTCCCTATAACTTGGCACGCCCTTCTTCTGACAAGCACCGTCCAAATCGAGTCCACTTCTCTTACAGGAGGCTTCTACCGCGTAGGCGCCCTCTTGGATTCTCCCCTACTTATGTCTTCCTTATTCCATGAAAGGATTTTAGCATGCTTACATGAAAAACAAGGATAGATTTTAAGCTTCTGAGGAGTCGGCCTATATGACACCTTACCGACTTTCTTAAGGACAGAAACGGTCCCTCATATTTCCGCACTAACCCCTTGGCGAACCTTCCGCAAGGTCTTGAATTGTCGGGGCAATAGTTTGACAAGGACTAGATCTTCCTTCCGAAATTACCATCCTTCTTTCTCTTGTTAGCCCACTTTTTCATCTTCTTAGATGCCTATATGCAAATAGTTCTGCCAACTCCACTTGTTCACACGCCTTGGAAAACTCAAGCGCAACAGGGCTCTTCCTTCATAACTCGTGGCCACGGTGTACTCGTGGAGTCAGCGCGGGTCACGCCCCACGACGATCTCGCAGGGACTCTTCGGGGTAGACTCGCCCTTTGCGCATTGTAGGAAATCACACATCCAAGAATCCTAGCCCAATCATGCCGATTCGGCACCGACAAAGGCCTAAGATACAACTCCAAAGAATGCATTGGCACGTTTCGTTTGCTCGTCGCGGGTGGGAAACTGCAGAGAAATTCAAGTCCGAACCCAATAGCTTGAATACTTGGGCCCAAAAATTTCCCCATTTAATCGCGTCTCGGCCACTCACAATATTAGACGGATCCCCCAATGCTTCACAACATTCTGAGGAACAAACATGCTGGCCTCATCCGCTGGCACCGTCGAGGCAGATGAATGTTGCATACTTGTCGAAGCGATCAATCACCACAAAAATGTCACAAAGCCCTCCGATTTTGGGCAAGTGATGAAATCCATAGAGACTCTCCCACGGTCTCTTTGGAATGCAATGCCCAGCAAGCCCTCCTGTGTGTACGCCGCTTGTCTCTCCCCTTTTCGACTCGCTCACCACGTCACAGCCGCGCAACTCGATTTTTTCCACCGGCCGTGGCCCATTATCGCGGTCTCGTGTCGAGCTCCAACTCAACTTCATGGTTCACCTCCTCCTCGGGAGGTAACCATTCTGGGCGAGGCCCCACGCATCACCTCACGGATTTATTCTGGGTAGCTCGCACTTCCGTTGGCAAAGCTTGACTTCGGTGACGCCTCAAACATCACCTCACGGGATTTATCCGAAGCCAGACGTCTACGTCCACCCAGCTTCGCTCGGCGACTCCTCCTCGTCGGGACTCTTTTCGAGATGGTCGTAACTCTCTCCGTCCCTCTTCAATCCCCTTTGATTTCAAGTGCCGAGAGAGCTTGGGTTGTGCGTCAGCGGTCCTATCCGTCGGTACCACGCAAGCCTTTCGAACCATCCACGATGCACACGTAGCTCGAGTACGGCACCAAGAAAGCTCTTACCCGGTCCAAGAACTCCTACGCCGAATACCATCGAGTAGTCATCTATAGCGCCACCGATAAGTCCACTTGGCCACCCATGCGACTCCAGACCGACCTTAACTCGCGAGCGACTCCACGTAGGGTAGTGCCGCCGAGTTAACCGCCGTCGCAGATCCCCTCCATCGACAACCTTTAAGCCAAGTCTCTTTGCTTCTTCCACCGAAACAAAGTCAGGAGATGCTCCCGTGTCGACCATTGCTTTTGGCGACCTTCCCGTCGATGGTGGCATCCACGCACATTAAGCCTTTGTGGTCTTTGGGGCACTCGCATTGCACCAAGTGGCGCAAAGAACCCATCTTCGCACCTTCGTCCGATTCACCTCCATCTCGACTCACGTGCGGAGGCAACTAAGGCACTCAATGCCTTCCTCTTCGGACATTCACGTGCCCAATGCGGTCCGTCGCAAATGAAGCACGTTACACCGGCTTCGAGGCATTCCGATCCTCCTTCTCCTTCCCTTTGTCCCGTGGCTTGAATGCAGAGCCGCTTTACGATTTTCGAGCCCGACTTTGGCATGGCCTCCATTACTCTCTCTCTCCACCAAACTTCTCGTCTCATGGCTTTGAGCCCTCCTTGCTCGCGAGTAATCAACGAAGCTTCACGTCGCAACGGCCGAAGATAAATCTTGGACACCACGTCGCTCGAGCTCAAGGTTAGCCCACGATCGGGAGACCGTCCACGAATAAGACATAGCATCCTTGTCGCCCGTGCCTTGACCTCCGTACAGCTAGGTCAGAACTCCTTCACATAATCCCCATGCTACCCGTCCGCTTTAACCGTCGGCACTGCCCCCTTGCCTCCTCTCTTACATGGGGGAAGAACTGCATTCGAACTCCCTTTGAAGTCTTCAAAGGTGTCAATCGGTAAAACCCCACGTTGCACATCTCCATGTCTCCGTCTCCACCACAACATCGCAAAGGTTCTGACAAGTACACGGTCGCAGTTTCTGATCTTCGCCGGTACGGTCCGTTACGCGCAGCCTCAAAGTATCGCTTCTAGCCCCCATAGAAGTCATCTCACTTCCCCCCCGGCGTTCCTAACGCCATTAAAGCGCCTCGGGCTCGGGAACGTCCACCCTCTTAGCCTCATCGACGGTGGTTGCATCTAGTCCCCGCGGCCATACCGCTTTGTGGCGTAGATCACCACCCATATCCTCCATTCTACGCAATACATTGGTGAGTTCTCTTTGACGAGATCTCTTACCTTGACAAGTCTCGGCTTTCAACCCATCAATTTCTCGCCTTAGCTCCACCGTCAGCTCGTCGAGCGACATCTTTACCGCCGTACGGATCTCCACATCCTCGGCCTCCAAGCCACGTAACGTTCCTCTGTTGTCTACTCGGTCAAACAGCCTCCCTAAGTCACGTCCTCCGCGCACTCCCAACACGTGCTTCCAAGCTAGAAAGTATGTCTTTCGACTTGGCTCCGGGCTTCTTTTGACGGTTTCCTGTTTCTCACGTCCACGTTCCATAGGTGGAACATCAACGCTGGGGAGATGGACCAACGTTCTTCATTATGCCAAGAGTAAGATTGCTTCCAACCTAATGCTCGATACCAAATGTCACGACCTTAAATTCTTAAGTAGCGATCGTGCGCACTTAGCTCTGGCCGTCGCACTAAGCCCCCTTTCAATCCGAAAATGGAACTCCAAAAGAGAATAGTAAGAGAGTTTGCAAAGAACGCTTTCTTTGTATTGCTTCTGCAGAGAGTTTATGATACAATTGCTAAGAATTCCTGCAAGGATTCTCCAAGATTTCCCAAGATGAATGCAAATGAAGACTGCTTGGCCTATTTATAGTGGCTTCTAAGCCCAAGAATATGCCACCACATTCTGTGATAATTCTACGCCTAGAATATACAAGAAGGTTCTAAGGTTTACGTACAACGTACACAAGGCTCTGTGACCTTCTAGCAGAACTCTGTAGCCTTCTGTGTTTGTCTAGCTCCTTCACGCACCTTCCGGATGTTCGTAAGCTTCCAAGAAATTTCTACATCCTTCCCGGATATTCCGTAAGCTTCCGCCAGCCTTCTACATCCTTCCCGAACCATCCGGCGCATTCTGTAACGTTCCAGCCCATTCTGAAGCACCCTCCAACACGCTCCTAACATTCTAAGGCTCTCAGCCGAAATTCATCCAACTCTAAATTTTCTACTTTCTAAAGAACTCCCTGTAACTTTCCATGTAGGTGTTTCAGATCCTTTAAAGAACCACTATTTATTTGGATTTTCGGTGACAACAAGTGACGTGACATAGGGGTTACTACTAATAGCTGTAGTTACATCCAAATTTTTTTTTTAAATGAGTTATATTAATTTCATTATTTATAAAATAATATTTATTAATTAAAATGAATAGTAAATTTAATACATTAATTTTGATTAAATTTAACGAAATATAATCTCAAATTAAATAAGTTAGACAAATTAAAATGTTAAATAAATGAAAATGAAGAAAGAAATTGTGGTTCTAAGTTTTAGAAATTAAAATTTTTAAAACTATAATTAATTATTTTATCTTATTTTTAAAAGTTTTTTAAGTTTATTTTGGATCATACTTGTAAGATGTAAAGAAATAAGAATCTATATTCTTTTTGTGTAGAAAATAATATTCAAACTTTAAAAATTAATATAATTTTAAAAGTAAAATACTTTACATTTTATAAGCTTTTCATTATTTCTTCTTAAACTAGCTAGTAAACTTTTCTTATCTTAGATATGCTATTGTTTTTTCAATTAAATATATATATATATATATAATTTATTTATTTAAAACAATTTTTTTCTAAAAAATACTGGAGTTGTATTATATTTCAATCATTTTTTATAAAAAAAATTAATAAAAGAATATCATTATATATCATAAATATATTATTATTTAAATAACTTATGATATTTGTTTTATTTGATAAAGAATTTGATTGTATTTATTAATACATATCATTTGTGTTATAATTCAAATTTAAGATATATATTAATTTTTATAATAAAAATAAATAATTACCAAGTAAAAATCATTCTTTTTTTTTTTTTTTACTTTCATTCGTGTTCCTTGGTTCAAATCTTCCTCTCGTATATTCTGTTAGATCAAAATGATCTTCTCGTATTTTCTGTTAGATCAAAATGTTCTTCTTGTATATTCTGTTAGATCAAGCTACTGCATATATTTCTCAGGTTCTAAAAAAGAAAAAATATATATTAAATAAATATATAAAAAAAACTACTGCATATATTTCTTGGGTAATTGAGGAGGAGTATTTTTCGACGTTGCGCTATTTCATCTTTTTCTGACATTAAAAAAATATTAATCAAATATAATTGTTATATATAAAATTTATAATAATAAAAATAATATTAATATATTAAAAATTTATGTTCAAATATATAATTAGTCCTTAAATGATAAAATAAAAATTTAAGACATAAGTATAAAAATTAAAAAAAGGAAGACCTTATAGTAGAAATAAAAAAATTTTAAGGGACTGAATTGTTGAAAAAATTAATAACTTAAGTATAAATTTGGACAAAATTTAAGAAAAGAATATACAATTAAGTTAAAAATTTAATATTAAATGAGTAGAGTTCGATTTTAATAATTTCTAACTATGTGTCATTCAATATGAAAATATTTGAGCTTAATTTTTTATTAAAAATATATAAGTTGAACATAAAAATATTATTTTTGTTACTAGAAGTTATAAGGGGTGTTATAACTTATTAATGTCGATTTTCATTAATATTAAGTAGTAATGTCTTTTATAGATATACGAGATGAACAAATTATTAAAATGTTGAACCATCACGTGGGGTGGTCTTTACGATTTTGTAGGAAATAATGTAATGGATAAACAATAATTTATTTTGAATACAAATTAAAATGATTAAAATACAATAATAAAAATGAACATTAAATTTACAACGAAAATTAATGAACAAAAAATTAAATAAAGATCGAGTCCCATGTTACGCAGTCTCCTTAAAATAATTTTTTCTCCTCACATAAATGTTTGAGATTAAAGAAAAAATACCTTTCAAGATAACGATTAAATAACAGAGTTAGAACATCACCAAACTTTGCTCCAACGAACTTAATTTTCATATACTTTATCACATTGAAGCCTAGCTTTAGAATAGATATTTATGAAGAAAAAAAACATTTTACTATAGGGAAAAAAATGGGGGAGTAATGACTTTTTTTTCTCAACTGTAGAATCAATTATATAGAAATTCAAATGTGGTAGTTGGAAATCAAAACGAATGTTGTTAATGACATTCAATGGCTGCTAAAATTACTATAAATAATGCCATTAAAATTGCTTAGTAAATGCCATGATTTTTAACCTAAACATAATTTTTGGTCTCAATTTATAAAAAAATTGAGACTACCTTACATTAAATAATTGTGACCTAATATTAGTAATATAGTCTCATTTTTTTTATGAACCGAGACCAACAATTATGTAGTAAAAACTGAAAAGAAAAGTATACATGAGTAAAAACAAAAAAAAAACAAAAAAATTATAATTTATATTTACATCTAGGGCTAGATTAATAAAGCCCAAAATATAAAAAGACGTGGAATCCCCACTAGCGTTTAAACTAAACAACATCCAATATCTAGCATAGCCAAGAAGCATCACCAGTTCACACTAGCCAGGACAATACACTTTGCATGAAAACACCATCTTTCATAACTAGGTATCATTGCGTAGAATATATTGAAGTGTAGGGATGCATCGAGAAATTTTTTTAAGAAAAATTGAATCAAATGGAATTTTTTTGAATATTTCTCCACTACCATCGCCAACCACTTGTTGCCACCTCACCATCATTGCTAGTAAGCTCCTTGGTGAGCTACTCATATTGGTTATAAAAAGGGGAAAAACCACTCCCTTTTTTACACCACATTTCCTCCCTTTTCACTCTCTATCTTTAAAGCTTTCTTTCCGTAAGTTGTATGTGTCTTTGCGGCACATTTTGGAGGACATTTTGGGGATAAATATCTAAGTGTTTAAGTCAAGGATTTGAGGTAGGGGTTCTTATTCTAACTTTTAAATTAATGCATTGTAAATGAAATGTCATGCATCATTTATTAAGAATAAAAGAGAAAAATCGGATGTCGTAATTTTATAAATAATATTATAATATTATAAATATTGTTTAAAATAAGATACTCATTATAAATATTTTATTGTGCATACATTGAAAATATTTTATATATAAAATGAGTATTAAATATTGATTTGAAACAATGCATTGAAAATGTAACATGGCATCCGTAAATTTTATACATGTATCATGAGAATGGTTTAAAACGTGAGTGGTACACCTATATGTCATCTTACAAAGTATAGTACCTATAAGCCATTTGTTGTAGTAGATTTTTTTCGACAGACTATAGGTACGCATGCATTCTTTGAGTCTTTCATTTATAAGACTATATGTGATCACAGATTATTATGGTTATGAATAATGATCGTTTAGTTATGGTACCATAGATTATTAACCGCGGTTTGTTGCTTGCATATGGGCCTTATAGTTAGACCCCACATTGTGTTTGGAATTGCTCTCATATGGGTCTCGAAGTTGGAATTCTCATTGTATTTGGAGTTTGCTATTTATTGGTTACACATGAGCCTCATAGTTGGACCCCCTATTATGTTATAGATCATAGACAAGGGCTCATAGGATTTAGACTTGATTTATACATATGCCATAAATATTGTGGGCAAACATGGGGTCGGAGGTAGACCCAAATGCATCCTGATGGTGGACCGCAGATGTGACCAAGTATTTGAGTTGCGAATACATATAGGGTTGCATACATTTAATTGATAATGCATAGCATGAATTTTTACTAAATGAGAATGTATTGTGATTTAAAAATCTCTCCACATTGTATGATGATAATGATAATGATGATGATTATTACTATTCAGAGATTTTATTAAGTAAGTATACATCATGAATAGGGATGGGCATGGGTACGAGCTGAGACGGTTATTGATATAACTATACACAAATCGAATTATAAACATCTATCTAAAATCGTCCAAAATTCGTTACAATTCAAGGACGGTTTTTTACCAGTAGGTAACGATTCAAGAAAGTTATTAAAAAATTAAAAAAAAAAACTATTTTTCCAAAATTTAATTTTTTTAATAAACCCTAATTATTAATTAATGTATAATTTGATTTAATAAATATATAAATTATATAAATAAATATAATTAATTTAAGGTACGATTATCAGTATAACTATACTCAAACTATACCCGTTGTTTCATGTTTAGTTTTTACCCAAAATTGTACCCGTTCCCAAAATTTATTGAATAAGAACCAAACCAATGGTGTGAATAACCACAGATAACCAAACACATAGGTTTTTTTCCCATCCTTAATCATGAATACATGTTTATTAAAATAATATTTTAGAATGGACTTATACTGAGCTATGTGTAGCTCACCCCACTCTTTTCTCTCTACCAGATGCATTGTTTGAGATGATTATGATGAAGATAAAATGATCATGATTGGAGGATTTCGATGTTACAAGGTTTTTCATAAAATCTTATTGTTTATTGTTTATTATAATTTACAATTAGGTAAGCTCAGATTACTCTAATGAATTTTAAATGACTTATTAAATGTATTTGATTTAAATTTATGAATTTTGCCTTTTTGAATAGAAAATTTCTAAAGGGTACCCAAATGTTCTCGAATTGTTTATAACACTATTTTTTAAATGATTTTTTTAAATTGAATTTCTTATGATTATTAAGGAAATTTCCTTTAGATTTAATTTAAAACTTACTCAATTGTATCTCACATACCCATTTTTTTACAGTATGTTAATTTGGTATCAGAGCATGGTTCTGATCTCTCAAGAACAAAATCTTCTTTCTAAAAGTTATCTTTGTCACAGCCACCTACTCGTAGAATAGCCAATAATAAATGTGTGCAAAATAATTGCACTAAGTAACGATTGAACTTAGGTTCAACTATCAATGTAAAGACGAATTATGTCATCACTTTAATATGGTTTCAAAAGAAATGATGTATCATATACCTTGTAAATGGGGTATATGATATGGGTGCAACTATCAATGTCACTTGTTGTCAATGAATAGGAGTTTTCTCAATAAATAATAGTAGCCACTCATTGGATTGAATAAGTTGAAATGAAAACAAGTTTTTCAAAGTCTCAACCTAATTATTAGATCTTATACTACTAGTATTACCATACGACGATTCATATTAAATTAGATTGCTACAATGGATGAGGTTTGCATTCTACTTTTTACTTGGAGGCTTCAAAATACTTGAAAGAATTACCTGAGGCAAAGTCAACAGTCTAGTTGACAAATGTATGAATATTTTCGATGATCAAAACAACCTTTTCAAGAACCATCCTTCCAACCTTATTAGTCAAATTGGATAGCCTTTCTAAAGAACAATCAAATTCCTCGTAAATCCTTAATCGACATTAATCGAGAAGAAAAAATGATAAGGACATAAGTGATATGAATCTATGAAATGGATCACAAGAGAAATTCTTCGCGATATCTGACAGGAGGAACATGAAACCAACAATAATTTGATTTTAATGCACAACTCTTTGATTCAAATTCTTTTGACACTTGTATCACCATTTTTTCACTTTTCTAACCTTTTTTCCATAGTTAAATCTTATAAACCCCCTTATTTCAAATTTTCTTCTTGAATTCCATTTTTATATCCTTTATATCTGCAACAACCCAATTTCTTGATGCAAAGAGTAAATCTTTTTAGTATTTTTCTTAAGCATTGTTTAGAAGCAAGATTGGTTAAGATAAGAGTAATCCTTCTAAAATTCTCTAAAAATGGATATTCATGATGGAAAGAGCTTGGCACGGATACCAATGGTAAATAAATATTTGAATGTATTTTCTTAAGAATACATCAATTCACTTGCAATAATAGTGATAGCAGCACAACATTTATAGAATTCAATAATAATCATCAGGTCGTAAGTTAATAACAAGGAGCTAACAAATTGTTATATTTTCTACGAAGAAGTGAAAAAGGATCATAAGTATAAACACATTAAAGGAAATGCATTTTTAAAAGGATTAAAATTTTACATAAAGAAAGTAACAAAAACTCTTAAGTCATAAGGAAAGTTAGGACCAAACCATATTGGATAGTTCAAAATTATAAAAGGGATTGACAATGTAGTATATCATTCAGAATTATACCTAGAATTATCACAAGTTTATAATGACTTTTACATATCTACTCTACAAAAATCTCAACGAAATTAGAATACTATCACGGGTTGAATAGAACTTCTGTTGTAGGAAAACTTATTATAAAAAGAACCAGTGGCGACAATTTATTTTCAATTCAAGAATTTGATAAGAAAAAAATACTACCATTTGTAAAGTTTGAAATCCATATGAGCTATCCAAACTTAAGAAGTTGTGAAATTTTGAGGACAAACTTTTCTTTGAGGGGGTAGGAATGTAACACCTCGTAAATTCATAATATGTATTTTAGTTCCTTTAATAATTTTGGACAATATGTTGAAGTGTAAGGATGTATGAAAATTTTTTTGTGTGGAAAATTAGATCAAAAGGGAAAATTTGGCATACGTCACCACCACCCTCGTCAACCAACCTCACCACCACTGCTAGCAACTCGAATTGGTTATAAAAAGGGTTAAACCACCATTTTTCATAACACATTTCCACCCTCCTAACACACTCTCTAAAGCTTTATCTCCCTAAGTTGTATAGGTATTTTGGCATATTTTGGAGGACATTTAAGGGGTATTTAATCTATTAAGTTTGGCATGCAACATGTAAAATATAGAATCATATATATTCAAGTATCAAAAGCCCATCTTTGGTATGTTTCAATACCACTGAAATACAAGTATATATGTTTGTTCTAATCATATATAAATTACGGGGAATAAATTATTTACTTGCATATGAGATACCATCTCGTATTGTGGCATATGAGAAGGTAGGTGATTCCTTTAGTGGTGTTTGTCATAGACAACCATTAAATGGGAGCCGAAAGGTTTATACCGTGGATGATATTGAAAATAATTAGCCTATACCAATACCAACAAAAGAACATGATACAATTACTAAAGCAGTTAATTTATTTATTGCTTGGTCATCTCATCTTGTCATATTAGGAAAAGATCTAGTAAGAACCTATATATATTTTTATTGCTCATTATTTTAATAAATTCTTATAAATTTATTAAATTGTTTAATATCTTAAGCAATGAACTGGCTATTTATTTATCGATTGGTTGTATAGAATATTTTTATACCAAGATGAAAATTGACTGTTCAGTTGTCAAATTATAGATACAATTAGTTTATCTAATTTTAATTCATCTGATTTTGATTCATTTTTAAATTTTATATGTTCTAAATTACTTACTGTTTTTTATGATTGTTATTATGTCATTAAATTATTTTTAACTTTTTCCATAGGTGATGTTCTGATGAGTTAATAAAGAATTATTTAAATAATGTGATTAGATTCATTGATCCAAGTGGTTGTGTGTCATTAAGAAGAAGAAGACATATACTCAAATTGTGAGATAAGTGTTTAAAAGGATAGAAAATACTAAAGAGAGAGACAAATGGATTATTCCATATAATGGAAGCTAGATGGATTATTGATGTTTTTATGAAAGATTATGTACTTAAAGTTATTTTCTAATATATATCTTATTATAAATTTATATGGATACTATTGGATTTTAATTGTGTATTATCCATTCAAAAATACTATATATTATTTGGAGTCAATGTGGGATGAAGTATTATTCGATATTGAAAGCATTATGAATGAGTAAGTTATGTTTTTTACTAGTTTTATATTTTTGAAAACATTAAGTTTTAATTTGTCTTCATAAATGACTTTTATTTATTTTTCTTTCTGTATTATATAAGGTACATATTATGTTAAATAGTTATTAAAATAGAAGGGTCCAAGGTTTGTCAATATGTTCTAAAATAAGGATAAATTATATATGCATGGTTCATTAATTTCTATAATTTTGACCTTTTAGATTTCTCATGTGTATATTGATTAGAAGTACGTAGATTTGTTATTGACTATGTCTATGTAATATATTTTTTAATTATATTACATACATATATATTTTTTCCTTTAAACTTTGTATTGAAATATTAAGTTTATAATTAATTTTTTGTTCTAATATGTAGTATCCTACACAAAATGACTTGGTGACTTGTGGGTATTATGTCTTTATGTTTATAAGGATAATTATTTCTAATCCTCTTGCTTATATAATTGACTTGTTAATAATTAAAATTATTTTTTGTATTTTCTTTCCTAGTTTGAATTTTGATTTTTCTTTATCAAAATATTTGGATAACAATAATTTAAAATGTGTGTACATTGTAGCTTAATCATAAACTAACTTACAACAATGATAAAATTGATGAAATGTGAAATGAGTAGGTAGAGTTCACAAATCGATTCTTATAGCGATAGCTACCTCCTTAGACCATCTATGCACTTTTAATTACTTTTTTATTAAATTGATTTAGATAGATATAATTTAACTAGTACTATTATTGACAAACTTTAAGCATGCATTTAATATTTTGGAACACTTTAATTAGCTAGCAAGTTTTATAATGTTTTGTTACATGAACTCTCAAATGTAATTGCACTTTTACTTTTAATATTATAATTTATAAATTTATTGTGATTTATATTAAAAATAGATATTTAAATTTATTGAATACAGAAAAATTATAATGTGATTAATTAAGATGTATATGGTCACGATTTTAGTGTAAATCGATATCAAATATGAAGATTAAATGTCAATCTTAGTGTAAACGGAGATCAAATATGAGCAAATCTGGATCAAATATGAAGATAAAAGATCATGATTTTAGTATAACGGATAACAAATATGAAGATAAAATGTCATAATTTTCGTGTAATCAATACCAAATATCAAAATAAAAGGTCACGCTTTAACATTATAACCATGATTATAAATATATAATAGGTCACGGTATTTCATAAGATTGTGATTAAATGATATATATAGTCATTATCTTCCTATGTTCTTTAAATATGTTGAAATTGATACTCATTATATTAGGATTACCTCTTAATCTATCTAGCCTATTCTCAATTGTTGGAATGATAAACTATCATTTTTTTTTGTAAAAAACATCATGAGATGTCTTTTAATTTTAATCTTACTGTTTTTAGGTTTATTATTTTTTTCCGTTTTAGGAATGTTATTATTCACTTTCGTTAATTTAATTTTCTTTATTTTCGATAGATATTTTTAAATTTTTTGAAACCTTAAAGATATTTTTGAAGATACGCATGGGAGTACATACTTTTGATGATAATATTTCAATTTTTAAAAATGAATTGAGTTACCATTAATTAAACACATTTAATATTGAACTTAAATCAATTAAATTATTTAATATTATTAATATGTTATTTTTTATTATAAATTTTAATATTTTTATTTTATATAATTTTTTTTATTAAAACAGAATATTTTTTTATTTGTTTCCTCTTACTAATGTATCCAAGAAAGTAGAAATGAATTGAGATATCATATGACACAAACCAAACCAGGAGTGATGGAAGGGTACGCGTCCTTCCTCATTTTATTAAAATTATAATTTTCTGTAAAATTTTATAATTTTTATAATAATAAAATTATATTTTGTCATTCAAGTTTTAAGCTCGTATAATAATCGTAAAATGTTTTAAATACAAAATTATATTTTTTTAATAATTAAAATATATTAGATAAATATAAAAAATAATATTTTTATTATTATAAATTTTAAAATATTATTTTTATTATCGTAATAATTCAAAATGTATGGAATCTTGGGAGATCTAAGAATAAAATCTAAAGAGCTGTTAGGTTATTCCCTTAAACACGTCGACTGTTATTTTATTGTCTGTTAACAACCGCATATTTCACCTAACTGAATATATGCGCCAAAGAAGAAAGCTGAAAATAGTAGAGACCTGTGAGTTTGTGTGACGCAACCGGGTCGAGCGAAGCATCGAGTAATGTCCAATCCAAACGAGACTTGTTAGTTTGCTCGGTTCATTTCTATCTATTTTTTTTTTTTGGAAAATGAAACTTAAAAATTAAAATGAAACTTAAAATAATTTAATCAAAAATTATCGATATAAATATATCAATAATTAAAATTAAAAATTAAATTAAATCTTTTTAACACACAAATTATTTTCTCTATAATAATTAGTAAAGTTTTTTAATCAACTTTTTCTATGCTTAAATAGATTCATTGAACATTCTTAAATATTAAAAATTTGAAATCTTGAAAACTTATAGACATAGTAATCATCATAATTTTTTATTAATATATATATATATTTATTTATTTAAATTCACGACAAAAGATAAACTTAATGAATATAAGATAAATATTTAAATAAAATAAAAATCATCCAAGATTAAAATAAATATGAGTTTTTTAAATTTATGAGAGTATTGGTTTCTAACAACACTCATAGTTTAATTTAAAGTCTCTTTTTTTGTTTTTGGCTTATTTCTTTCCACTCTCAAAAGATCTTTTCATAGTTTATACCTTATACATTGAATTGCATGTACTTATTAGCCAGTTTGTTGAAAATTGTTTCTGTTGGAAAATAACGCAAATTTCCGATAAGCTAGATTTATAAGAAAGCAAGAATAGAAACAATAACACACAAGATTTGATAACGGAGTTCGGCCAATCTTGCTTACGTCTCCGGACCTGCTGCAGATCTTTTTTTACTGAAAGGGGAGAAATTACACAAGGTGTTTACGACACTCACAACTCACAACCCAATTACACCCAAGAAAATTACTCTCAATTTTCTCTCACAAAAGCTTTTCTCTCTAAGCTTTTCTCTCAATTGGAATGAACACTTTGGATGGTTAATTCATTACAATTACACATCTATTTATAGGAAAATTCACTCCTTGAATTACTCCTTAAATTAATGGTTCCTTGAATTGCTCCTAGAATTAAGCTCCATGTTTTACTCCTTATTTTGTTCCATGTTTTGCTCCATGTTTTACTCCTTGTTTTGTTCCATGTTTTGCTCCTTAATTTAAGGATGTTTTGCTCCTTAATTTGCTCCTTAAATTAAGGAGCTTTATAACAATAATATCTAACAATCTCCCACTTGAAGACTGATTTCAATCTGTCTTCACACCTCGATCAATGCGTGCCTTTTCTAGTCTTTGTTACTCTAGAGACCAACCGAAGTCGAGCACAACTTCGCTTGTCAATAATCACCACCTTTGTTAACATATCTGATTTTTGCTCCTGAATCTTCTCCGGTATTAACACACATCATCTTCTAATAGAGATCTGGATGAAGTGATAACGAAGTCGATATGTTTGGTTCTAGAATGAAATGCTGAATTCTTCGCCAAGTGTATTGCACTTTGACTATCACTATGCAGAACATTCTTCTCTTGTTTGAATCCCAACTCAGTTAACAAACCTTGAAGCCATATCATCTCTTTACTAGCTTCAGTTACTGCTACATACTCAGCCTCTATAGTGGATAGAGTGACAATTTTCTGTATTTGTGACATCCGACTAACAGCTGTAGTTCCAACAGTAAATATATAACCAATGGTGCTTCTTCGGTGATCAACTTCACCTCCAAAGTCTGCATTTACGTATCCTTGTACTTTTAACTCTCCTTTACTAAAGTACAAACACTTTTCTGTGGTGCCTCGCAGATACCTCAAAATCCACTTGACTGCTTCCCAATGAGTTTTCCCGGATTTGACATAAATCCGCTAACAACTCCCACTGCGTACGCCAATGTCTGGTCTTGCATACCATTGCGTACATCAAACTTCCAATGGGCCGAGGCATAAGGAACCTTAGCCATGAATTCTCTCTTCCTCTCGTCTCGAGGGGACCGATCCTTGGATAGGCGAAAATGACTAGCCAAGGGTGTGCTAATTGGCTTGCCATTGCTCATGTTGAATCTATGCAAAACACGATTGATGTACTGCCCGAGATAACTGCAAGGATCCTTTCTTCTTATTTCTTGTGATTTGCATTCCAAGAATCTTTTTTGCCGACCCAAGTCTTTCATGTCAAACTCCTTTGACAATTGATGCTTCAATCTTCTCGATATCATCCATATCCGAACCTCGCTACTAACATATCATCAACATAAAGTAGTAAAATGATATAACTGACCTATATCTCTTGAAGTAGCAACAATGGTCAAGATTGCACTTCGGAAACCTTCCTCAGGTAAGCTATCAAACTTTCTCGTACCATTGTCTCGGCTTGTTTCGTGCCATACAAACTCTTCTTAAGTCTGCACACCATGTTCTTCTTCCCTCTTTCTCGAGAAACCTTCCTGGTACATGTATATCTCTTCATCTAAATCTCCATGAAGGAATGCGCCTTCACATCCAACTGTTCAAGATGAAGATCTTCAATGGTTACAATACTCAATACTGATCTGATAGTATTGCCCTACACAACAGGAGCGAAAATGTCAGTAGTCAACTCCTTCCTTCTGTTGAAACCCTTTAACAACTAGGCGGGCTTTGTATCTTTTGGAACCATCATGCTCTTCTTTCACCCGATACCCATTTGTTGTGAAGTGCCTTCTTTCCCACAAGTAACTCACTAGTTCCCATGTTTGGTTAGAGATGAGAGATTTCATTTCTTTTTTCATAAGAAGCTCCCACTTATTGGAATCTCGAGTCCGACAAGCTTCATCATAGCATTCGTGCTCCCTCCATCGCTAGCAACATATAGTTCATGTATCTCCGTGGGCATATGAGGTCGAGAAGACCTTCTCAATACGGAGCCGGAGTAAGAGGTTGTGATGTGTCGAATGCCGTGTACTACTTCGTCCAACAAGTTCCTCCGGTTGAGGACTTGTTACAATTGGTTCGCGAAACTATCCGGGACATCATCTCGCATCCGCAAATACCGACTCATTCTCGCTCCGATTCATTGGCGTCTATTTTACGTATGTCCTTATACATCACCCTTTCGTTGAAAATCACATCTCTGCTACGGATAACTGTCTTGTTTTCGTCATCCCAAATACGGTAGCCAAACTCATCCTCACCATAGCCGATGAACGTGCATTTCTTGGATCTGGGTCCAAGCTTAGTCCTACCTTGATCACTGATATGCACAAATGCTACACAGCCGGAAACTTTTAGATGTGAGAGTTTCACCTCTCTTTCGCTCCATACCTCCTCCGGTATTCTACGCTCCAATGGAACAGATGGGCCTCGGTTGATCAAGTAAGCCGCCGTGTTGATCGCTTCGCCCAAAACCGCTTCGGTAGGACTCGACCGTATACGAATGCTTCGGCTCTTTCCGTCAACGTTCGGTTCATACGCTCGCCTACACCATTGTGTTGAGGCGTGCACCGGCACATTCTTTCCATTCTCGATCCCACGCTCATAGCAGAAATTTTTGAATCTAGTGTGTTCATATTCACCACCATTATCTGTTCTGAGCTTTTTGATCTTCAAACCCGTCTCATTTTCCACCATAGCTTTCCATCTTCTGAAAGCCTCAAATACTTCAAACTTATGCTTTAGAAAGTAAACTCATACCGTCCGAGAATGATCATCAATGAAAGTCACGAAGTAGTGTTTCCCACCAATGGATGAGGACGGTTGTTGGTCCCCAAACATCCGAGTGAATAAGCTCTAGCTTTTCCTTCTTCTTTGGGTTCTACCACTTGTTTGAAAGTGACTCTCTTTTGCTTTTCAAGTATACAATCTTTCGCACATGTCCATCTCTACAGACCGTAGACCGAAGTTTTCCTTTTGAGGCATAATCTTCATCCCCTTCTCACTCATGTGGCCTAATCTCTCGGTGCCACAGTTTGGTGTTTCATTACGCTACAATTGTGATTGAACAACGTGCTTCGTCATGTAAAGAGTGCCACTTTTCTTGCCTCGAGCAACCGTCATTGCACCCTTTGAAATCTTCCAATCATCACCATGGAAGATCGTAGTGTAGCCTTCACTAGCCAACCGCCCCACCGAGATTAAGTTCCTTCGAGGTGGAATATGCTTGACATCCTTCACCTCCCAAACAGACCCGTTTAACTTAATCTTCACTACACCTTTGCCAATAATAGCACATGGTTGATCATCACCAAGATATACCTTTCCAAGGTTTCCTGGGACATATTTCTCGAAGAATTCTTTTTGTGAAGTAGCATGGAACGATGCTCCGTAGTCTAGCACCCAAGATTCTTCCTTGCTCTCCAAAGAGCATATCAACGCATCATCTCCTCCCGAGGTGGAAGTAACATTTTCCTCCTGCCTTCACTTGTTTGTCCTTCGGTGCATTCTTGCACCGATTTTTGTAGTGTTCGGTTCTTCCACAATTCCAACACTCGATAGTCTTCGAGCTATGGGAATTATTAGGATTCCTAGATTTGGACCTCCCGTCCTTTGATCTACCTCGGTAGTCGGTTCTACCACGTCCATTTCCTTTGGTTGAATTTCTTTCTCTTGACTCGTATGCAAAACCGAAGAGGTTGACGATTCACTGCTCTCTACGTCGGATCTCTTCACCGAGAACCAAATCACGAACATCGTCAAATTTCAACTTATTGCTTCCCGATGAGCTACTCACACCGTGACAAGAGCATTCCGATTTCTCGGTAGAAGACAAAAGTATCAATGCTCGTACTTCTTCATCGAATTCAATTTCCACCGAACTCAACCGGGTTGTAACCGTGTTGATTTCATTGAGATGTTGAGCTACCGACGCGCCTTCCGTCATCCGCAAATTGAACAAGCGCCTCATCAAGTGCACTTTGTTTGATCTTGACGGCTTCTCATACATATATTGGAGAGAGCTGCCATAAGACCCGCCGTGGTCTTTTCCTTTGCTATGTTGAAAGCAACATTACGGGATAACGTCAATCGAATAACTCCGAGGGATTTTACGTCTGTAAGATTCCAATCTTCTTCCTTCATGCTTCTTCCCTGAGAGATGGTTGCTATAGATTTCTTTGATACAGATAATCCTCTATCTGCATTTTCCAAAACCCGAAATCTGTGCCATCAAATTTCTCGAGTTTCACCCTTCCTTCATCTGCGGCCATTGCTCCCACTAAAATCTGACTTCCTCTGGATCGTTTCTAACTATTTCTTGTAGAAAATTGACAGAAATCACTACCAATAGCTCTGATACCAGTTGTTGGGAAATAACGCAAATTCCCGATAAGCTAGATTTATGAGAAAGCAAGAATAGAAACAATAACACACAAGATTTGATAACGGAGTTCGGCCAATCTTGCTTACGTCTCCGGACCTGCTGCAGATCTTTTTTTTACTGAAAGCGGAGAAATTACACAAGGTGTTTACGACACTCACAACTCACAACCCAATTACACCCAAGAAAATTACTCTCAATTTTCTCTCACAAAAGCTTTTCTCTCTAAGCTTTTCTCTCAATTGGAATGAACACTTTGGATGGTTAATTCATTACAATTACACATCTATTTATAGGAAAATTCACTCCTTGAATTACTCCTTAAATTAATGGTTCCTTGAATTGCTCCTAGAATTAAGCTCCATGTTTTACTCCTTATTTTGTTCCATGTTTTGCTCCATGTTTTACTCCTTGTTTTGTTCCATGTTTTGCTCCTTAATTTAAGGATGTTTTGCTCCTTAATTTGCTCATTAAATTAAGGAGCTTTATAACAATAATATCTAACAGTTTCATGCTCATTAATGTGATTTTATGTGACATTTATGGGATATTTTACAAATTGGTACTTCTTCATATTAGCATGTTTCTATTGCAAAAAAAAAAAAATCTTCAAATATATATATATATATATATATATATATATATATATTTTAAATAACATTTACATGTACACTCATCATGTCTATACAAACATATACATTTACTAGATTTGAACTAATAAACAATTGATAAAAATCCTTAAAAATATTACTACTCATTTTATTGGCATAATATTTTTAGCCCCTTTTACTTTAAATTAAGCTGAATTATTATCAATTTTATTTTCTACTTTGGAATTGGAATTTATTGTTGCCCAACATCTTCTTGTCATACTTTGTTTGATTATGCTTGTTACGTATAGTTGTGGCACGTAATTTTTTCGATTTTTTAAAAATTTATATTCTGTTTATAATATTTTTCTTATATATAAATTTATTTTTCTTAAAATAATAAATAAATTAACTTATCGAAGAACGCAGGGAAAAAAAGAAATAGAAAAGATTATTTCGTTCAGTTGTTAATCTGGCCAACATATTAAAGGGTGAGCACTTGCCTTATAATTTGTATGGTTTTAGATTCTCTATTTAACAAATAATTGAGAATGTTTTAAAAAAAAATATTAAAATTTTGTTTTTTTATCAAATAAATAAAATATTATAAAATAAGATTTAAATTTGGTCCATGAAGGTGGGTGAAAATTTATATTATAAAATAAGATTTAAATTTGGTCCATGATGGTGGGTGAAAATTTATAACATTTGGGCCATATATAAATCAATACTAAAAATTAATTAATTAAAAAATAGTTAAAATTATAAATCATTTGAATTGCATTCTTTAACCTTTAATAAATAAATAAAAAAAGCCCGCATGAGTTGCATGATTGAGCCTGCCCAGAAAGAAAATGTTCGATAAAAGAAAACGATTAATGTCACTACATTTTTATTTATTTTTCCCTTTTTAAGTAACAGTTAAATTGTCTTCTACTTTTATCTTTTTATTATATTTAGTCTGACAATCTCTTCTTTTTTTTTTACCCCTTTTATTTCAGCTCTAACAAATTCTTTTCATAATTTATGATTTAAAAATAAATAATTAGTTTTATATTATATTTAGTAGAAGAGAATGTAAAGAAATCAGAATTAATTTATTTCATTTATATGTTTGATTGGATTGAAAAATAAGTTATAAATAAAATCGATTCTTAAATAAAAAGAAATCACAATTTATTCACCCCTTAAAGAATCATGATTTTATTTTTATTTCAATTTTTTTTCAATTTTACTTAAACTCAAATCCTAAAACCCAAAACCCCAAAATCCAAACTCCTAAATCCCTAAACCCTAAACCTTAAACCTCAAATCCCAAAACCTAAAACCCTAAATCTCTAAACCTTAAACCTTAACCCTAAAACCCAAATCCCAAATCCTAAAACCCTAAATCCCAAATTCAAAATCCTAAAACCCTAAACCCTATTTAGAAAAATAATAATTTTAACCCTAAACCTTAACCCACAAATATAACCTAAATCACTAAATCCCAAAACTCAAATCCCTAAACCCTATTTAGAAAAATAATAATTTTAATAATATATTTTCTTTTTAAGTAATAATTATTTAGAAAAATAATGATTTCAATAATGTATTTTGTTTGATAAAATAA
The DNA here is from genome assembly GCA_033030585.1 of Hippophae rhamnoides. Classification (NCBI taxonomy): domain Eukaryota; kingdom Viridiplantae; phylum Streptophyta; class Magnoliopsida; order Rosales; family Elaeagnaceae; genus Hippophae; species Hippophae rhamnoides. The sequence continues at coordinate 30,332,099 of CM065433.1, forward strand.
TAATAATTAAATGATGTTATTTAAATTTTACTGAATAAATGAGTATTAAGGTAATTTATAATTTTTTTTATTTCATTTCAATGTCAAACTAAACACTATAATACTGATTTCTTCTTTGATTCCCGTAGTTAAATCAAACAATATTATTTCCTTTTCTTTCCATTTTATTCTCATTCCAATTCTGATTCCATTCTATGAACCAAACATCACTTTATAATTTGTAAAAATAATCAACATTATATTTGTAATAATTTTTATTTAGTGCTTTTAAAAAAATCAAGAATAACTTACAAGTTGTTTGGTAATATTTTGTTTTTTTTTCAAAAACTTAAAAAAAATATAATTTTTTGGTTATTATTTACAAATTTTATGTTTTTAATCATTTTCTTCGAACATTTATAAATATAAAAACAGTAAAACTTAATTTATTTTCTAAAAAAATATTTGACAAAAATGAAAAAAAAATCAAAAATATGATATCTAATTAAAAAATCTTATTTTTAAATATTTATAAATCATCTCATATTTTGTTAGTAATTGTTTTTAAAAATGAAAATGAAAATCAGAAATCATTACCAAACATATTTGATTGAAAAATTATATGAAAAAATTAGAAATTTAAAATCAAAATCATTATCAAACAATCCCTTAATAATTTGATAGTAAAACTCAATATTTTTCCAATGTTACATGTTTAAATCCCATATAATACTTCTTGATCTATAAAACTAATTGTGATTTATCCAGTGATCTAGTAATAAGACATATTTATCAATTATTTCAAATCACATGTTTAAATTACGTATGTAATTTGATAAAAAATTAATAGCCAAATTCATCACATATCATTGTATTCGTACTCATGGACTTCTGCTATTGCATTTTATAAATAAATCTCAACTAATTAAATCAGCATATTGCATTTTATTTCTTCTGCTAATATCTTTTGTATATATGGTTGAAGACTTCTTGTAGATTCTCTCAAATATGCACTAACAATTGTATTTGTCTCAAAAGAAATTAACACTATGTTTAGAAGTTACTAGGAAGTAGAATATTATATCCTAAAACTAGGATAAGGCATAGATGAAAGAAAGAAAGAAAACCCTAGTAAATTGGCTTATAAGAAATTTAATTGCTCTTACAAAAATTTAATATGAGAACCCATAACCTCTTTCTCACTTATCAATTAAGCAAAGACATGTCTTCACCAATATCAAAGAAACCAAAGCACAAAAAAAGTAAGAAAAACCAAAATAAGGAAAGACAATCTATAACAATGAGTCCTTACAACCCATGAATCAGGACAAAAATAATAGGGTTTTATCTCTTTGCTTTCTCATTCCCAACTCATTGTTGGTCTTCCAAAATTCCTATTCGTGCCTTTGCTTTCTTCACTTTCTTGACTATAGTGTTATTGTATCTTCTCCTTCTTGTTCTTGTTGATCTTTTTTTTCTTCACAAAATTTATTTCTCAATCTCTATTTTGAAGTTTCCTTTCTTTCTTGTGAAGTCTTGTGCAACTTTTGTAACACTAGAATGGGACACTATGAAATTGAGTTGTTCATTTTAACCATAACAAAGATCCTCAAATCCAATGACTCTTACTCGAATTATCTCAAAGAAGTTTATTAATGTTGAAGCTCTCATTCAAATTCATAGTAAGAGTTAAACAAAGATTGATGGTTTAGACATTAAAGAAATGGATCGAAATACATTTTTATTTTATTTTGAAGATGATGTTGAGATAGAAATGGTGCTTAAAATGGATCCATGGAGCTTTGATAACTCATTATTGGTGATACATAAACTTGATCCAAGTGCATCTCTATCTAATCTCTTGTTTGATTCCATTCCTATTTGGATTCGTATACACAATCTTCCTAGTTATCTTGTAGGTAGATCAATTTTTTCTAACCAGTGGTTCTCTAAGGTCACTTAGGGTGAGAATTAGCTTTGAAATCTCAAAATGTTTGATTCTTAGTGCTTGGATTTCTTATAAGAAAAAGTGATGTAGAACAGATTGCAGAAGAATTCCTAGCATGGAGGGACCTCCAAAAATAGAATCGAAAAAAATACTAGTAGACAGAGAAGGGTCAAACGTCATAATTGCGTAAAATTTGATGGGTGACTAGGAATTGACTTACTATTCAATAATCCTAGCTTTGCTAGGATGCATGCCGCTTTTTCGACAAAGTCCTTCATTTGGACTTTCACAAGTGCCTTTTCATTATTTTTGCTAATAATGTGTTGTTTAATTTCGGGAGCTACAATTGCCATTTGGAGTTGTCCTTTTACTAAGTTACTGCTTAATTTTAGGACTTTTGATTTATGATTTTAATTTGAATATATTTATTTTTTGAAATTATAATATTTTTCCTTATTTTAGTTTATTTCTTTTCTAGATTTGACTTTTGATTTATGTTTTTTATTCAAATATTTCTATTTTTGGAAATTATAATATATTTTTTCCTTATTTTAGTTATTTTTTCCTAGATTTATATTCCTAGTCAAATTAAGGTTTGCAACCTATATAAAGGCTTGTTGTTTTCATTGTAAGTTAACTATTATTCAATAAAGAATTTTCCTTCTGAGACTTATTTCTCTAAGTATGAGGATTCGAATGATTTTTCCAAGAAGTAGGTAGTGCCCTACTTCTTCATAAGCTTCCATTACATCAGTTGGTATCAAAGGAGGCTTAATCTTGTTCAGATGGAGAATACACACAACAAACGTGAATTCCTTGACGATGGTGACCGTGAGGAAAATATGGTTACATAGGTTGCGTTCTGACTTTCCTAATGTGAGACTCAGCAGGTACAACGTGAGACATAACAAGCATTGTAAGAGGTCCAAACGACTCTTGGTAGGTTGACAGAAGGGAATAATTGGCGAGACAGTGGTCCTATGGATCACCAACCGTATCAAGAGAGGATAGAAGTTGTTCATGAATGCCATCCATAGATTCAACATAGGAAACTATTTTATGAGAATAACCTGAGTGAGGATGAAGAAGACACTGGATCTATATTCCAAGATAATTAAAGGGGTTACCAAGGGGCACAAGATCAACAAACCTTTTGTATGAATATGGACTTGTCTAGTTTTAATGGTCAACTTCAGATCGAGGGGTTTCTTGATTGGTTGGTGTTAGTCGAGCACTTTTTTGATTATATGGATATCCTTGAAGATAAAAAGGTGAAACTAGTCGCATACAAACTAATGGGAGGAGCTTCTACTTGGTGGGAGCAGTTGCAAATTACACGAATGCGACAAAGAAAAGGGTTGTTCGTACATAGACTAAGATGAGACAACTATTACAATTGAGATATCTCCATCCAGATTATGAGCAGATCTTGTTTCAACAATATTAGGATGGTAGGCAAGGAAGTAGGAAAGTCGAGGTTTACCTAGAGAAATTTCACATGTTGTCATTGCGTAATAATCTGCTGGAAATAGATGCATAACAAATTGTTGGGTATATTTGGGGACTTTGTTGGGCTATACAGGATCGAGTTGCAATGAAAACAGTTTATACTTTAACCGAAGCTATTGTGTTAGCTATTAAAGCAGAAACTCAATTGGATAGATTAAAGACAATGGGTGTAGTAAGAAATTCCTATGATTCTAACCATCTTGTAGTAAATAAAGGAAAACTCCTATTGACTCAACCACCTTTATCTAACACCACTCGTGGGACAGGTAGCAGTGGAGGTCCAACAAAGCTAGCCAATACTGTTCCACCAAAAGTGACACCTTGTAACCCTTATGCTCCTCCAAGGACATATAAGTGTTATAGATGTAGATAGTGAGGGTACCATTCCAACCATTGTCCTAAAATGGGTACTATTAACTTAGTGGAGACAAAAAAAGATGGAAGATTCGAGGAAAATGAGTATGAGAATGAAGCGACCTATACTTATGAAGAGGAAGAAGTAATAGATGGTGACGAAAGGGAGTTACTGTTATGTTCTCTAGTGATTCAACGACTATTGCGAACATCAAAACAGGTAGAACCATCTCAGTGGCACAATATATTATGAATCATATGTACTGTGAACAAAAGTGTTTGTGATGTTATTATTGATAATGGAAATAGTGACAATATAGTTTCGAAAGCAATGGTTGCTAAGTTGGGCTTGCAGACTAAGAAACACCTTTCACCGTATAAGATTGGCTAGATTAAACAGGGTGTTGAAGTGAAGGTAACTAAAATCTTCCACATTAATGTTTCAATTAGGATGAATTATGCAAATGAGGTCGTGTGTGACGTTGTAGAGATGGATGCTTGCCATATTATTTTGGGTCTACCATGGCAGTTCGATGTGGATTCTACATACAAGGGCCATGATAACGTATATGTTTTCATGAAAAGAGGTCTAAAGATCGTTTTAGGGCCTATAAAAAAGGAATTTTCCATTGTTGAACTGAAATCAAAGGGAAAATCAGTATTTTTGGTGGGTGAGAGCGAATTCATAGAAAACTAAGGAATCTGAAAAAAAAAATTACTGTAGCAGTTAGGGAAGAAGTTGGAAAGGAGTTGATGGAAGTTCCACCTGTATATAAGCCCTATTAAAGACATTTCAGGAAATTATGCGCTCAGAGCTACTAGATGGGTTGCCTTCTATATGGGACATACAACATCAAATTGATCTCACATTGGAAACCAATTTACCTAATCGTCCATATTACCATATGAGTCCTAAGGAAAGTTAGATCCTACAAGAGTAGGTAGAATATTTGATTAAGAAGGGATTGTTGTAGGAGATCATAAGTCCTTACGCAATACCAACCTTGTTAGTTCTAAAGAAGGATGGCAGTGAGTGCACGTGTATCGATAATCGAGCAATCAATAAGATCACTATTAAATATAAGTTCGCTATTCCTCAATTGGAAGATATGCTAGACATGTTGGCCGGATCCAAATTATTTTCAAAAATTGACTTATATATCAGATTTGGATTAGGCTTGGAGATGAATGAAAGATTGCTTTCAAGACCAAGGAGGGGTTGTACAAATGGTTAATGATGTTGTTTGGACTCACCAATGTGCCTGGTACTTTCATGCGACTTATGAACAAGGTATTAAAACCATTCACTCCAAATTTTGTTGTGGTGCATTTTGATGAAATATTAATTTATAACGAGAATGAATCTTACCATTTTGAACACTTAGAAAAGTCCTTACAATTTTGTAACAAAATAAATTGTATGTTAATTTAAAGAAGTGCAACTTTATAACTAACAATTTGTTATTTTTGGGATTTATGGTGAGTGTTGATGAGATTAAAGTTGGTGAAGAAAAGATTTGTGCCATTAGTGAGTGGCCAACTTCACAAATAGTATCCAAGGTTTATAGTTTTCATAGTCTTTGCAACATTTTACGGGAAGTTTGTCAGAGATTTTAGCCGAATAGTCGCACCAATTATTGAATGCATGAAGAAGGAGAAATTCCATTGGGGAGAGGAAACTAAACAAAGTTTTGCACTAATCAAGGAGAAATTATCATCTGTCTTAGTTTTAGCACTACAAGATTTTAACAAGTTGTTTCAAGTAGAGTGTGATGCCTCTATTGTTGGAGTTGGTGCTATACTTTCTCAAGAAGGTAGACCAGTTTCTTTTTACAACGAGAAGCTTAGTGAAGCTTGTCAGAAGTGGTCTACTTATGAGCTAAATTGTATGATGTTTTCACACCTTGAAGGTTTGGGAAAACTATCCAGTGCTGAGAGAATTTGTCTTATTCAGCGACCACCAAGTGTTGAAATTTATCAATAGCCAAAATAGTGTTGATCGGATGCGTGCTCGTTAGATTTCTTTTATACAACACTTCACTCTCACTTTGAAGCATAAATCGTGTCAATTAAATCGGGTTGTTGATTCCCTAAGCAGGAGGGCATTGTTGCTTGTTAGAATGTAGACTAAAGCGGTTGGGTTTGATTGTTTTAAGGAGCTATATATCAATGATGAAGATTTTTAGGATATTTGGGAAAAATGTGAGTTTGAATTTTTCGTTAAAGGAATGGATATTCATGAAGGATATTTGTTTCGAGGCAACCAATTGTGTATCCCAAGGAGTTCATTATGAGATCAAATAATTCGTGAGTTATATAGTGGGGACTTGGACAAACACTTGGGTTGTGACAAAACAATAGCTATTGCTGATGAGAGATATTATTGACCATAATTGAAACGAGACATTAGCAAATATGTTAAATGGTGCCCCATTTGTCAGGCTTTGAAAGGTTAATCTCAAAACACGAGCTTGTACATACCTTTGCCTATTCTAGCATCACCTTGGGATGATCTTTCCACGGACTTTTGTCTTATGCCTTTCACGAACCCAACATGGATTTGATTCTATATTTGTGGTGGTTGATAAGTATTTCAAAATGGTTCACTTTATTACTTTCAAAAAGATTTTTGATGTACATGTGAAAAATTTGTTTTTCAAAGAAGTTGTTCGCTCTCATAAAGTTTCTCAATCCATCACTTTGGACAGGGACACCAAATTCTTGAACCATTTTTGGCTAATTTTATGGAAATAATTTGACACATCTTTTAATTTCAATAGCATAAGTCATCATCCATCCAACAACGTCTACGTTTTTATCCTTGATTAGGAGGGATTATGACTTTAATAAAAGTAGGAAGTCAAACAACCAAATATTATTAAACATACGACCTGTTGAATCAAAGAACATAACAAAGTTAGTTAAATATTAAAAATAATATAATATGGCATAGCATGTTACGTGATCTCTAACTAGTCGAGCAATATTAATTCAACATTTATATATATATATTATTAAATATGTGCATAATCTAATAAGTAAAGTTAATATAAGTGTACAATGGATAAGGGTTCGGCTTTTACTACTAAAATTTTCATCAAATAATTAGCTCAATGAGTCATAGGCCGTACTGATCCATTCGATAAATTAATTTATAAGTTTGGCGGTATCCAGTGTCAATCGGACTCTTTAACACCTCTAATTAGAAGGTAAAAGGGGCGATAAGATGGGTTTTGTTGTTTTGATGAAACTGATAGTTTTGTCGTCGGTAAATTTTTAATTGATCCATAGATTTTTGTTCGGAGTGTCGGAAAGTGTGCCCTAGCAGTCTAGCACTCCACCCTCGTGTCTCAAGTTTCGACTGAACCTCAAATCTTCCTTTTGTCGACAACTCGACACCGCCAGAACCACCATTTTCGCTGCCTTCTCCCGCCGTTTGCCGCTCTGCTACGCGCCAGCTAAGTCAAATGTATTCTTCTTACTTTCTCTCCCCTGAAATATTATTATATGGACTTTGAGTCAATTAATTCTGGTTGAATTTTTTGTTAGACAAATGTAATTATAGATGAATCTTTGAATATTTATTCTTTGTTTTCTTTATAGCATTGTAATTGGTGTTGTTTCTTCATATATTTGTCACTAGAAAGATTGGGTTTCACAAATATCCATGCTACTATTGTTCTATAATATTTAATTTATGCGTGTACGAATATATAGATCAACTATCAGGCTTTGAGAAGTATTGGGTGCTTTTTCAAAATTTTGGATAGGTTTGAGAAGCGTTATGTTGAAATTTTATATATTGAATGTATTAGGATTTCACTAGTTTGCTTAATAATAGATAGTGCGTAGATGTTTTGCAGACTTGCCTTAACTATGCTGCTGAAAGTATATATTGAATATTATCATTACATGAATGCTGCATCTAATTAGATGTGAAAAATACAAATTTTTTTACCACAATTTGCATGCAGTGTTGGAAAAGGGCGTTATTTAGAGATGGGAACAAGAGAAGTCTATGAGGAGAAGCTGAAAAATGGTAATCTGTACCATGACCCTACAATGAATCCAGGGCTTGGTTCTGCCCGTTGCCCTCGTTGTCTCTCTCTTATTAATCCTGACCCTGTATGAATCATGAATCTTACTTTGCTTTTCTTTATATTTCTATACCATTGTATGGAATCTATGTCTCTTGTGCTACAGTGATGCACGACACATGTTGGAAATGTTCTCTTTGATTTATAGATTCAACTATAATTGGTATTTTGTTTTTTGTAAAATAAATAACAATTTATTGAGTGTTTTCTTGTTGATTCAGGACAAGGGTGAGTGGGCTATCACTTCTGTTTTACATGATGTCACTGCAGTTGTGAGTCTTTCCCTTTTGCTTTGAATCTTTATTTTCTCAACTGTTTAAAGTAATTGAGGAATCCTGCTGAATAATAATGTTAAATGCTTTGAGAATAATTATTAAATTTCATCCTAATTTCAACTATGATCCTCAAACTATAATAGCTGTTCCACGTTATCTTTTGTATCACCAAATTGTTACTTAAAAATGTGTACAAAAGAAAATTCTAGCGTGTCAAACTTCCTTAAAAACATAAGCCATGTCTATTACATAATCACTAAGGTAGGGTACTTTTGGACGGGAAATCCATCTAATTTTGTCTTCCCATTGATTTTTTTTAAATGGATTCACGATACTAATGCAAGTTCTTCAATGAAAGTTTTGCTTACCACGATATAGAATCACTAGTATCAATGAGTACTTATTGGATAATATTTCTATTTATCCCCTGTTGAAATATTTGTTTGGAAATTGGAACGATTAGCACTTATTTTTTTAATAAGAAACTGTAAGTCTTATCGTTTTGGCAATAGTTTTTTTGTGTGCAAAATGCGGTGTTTGTATTTCATTTAATGTTTTTGTCTGTGTTTTGTAAGGTTGGTTAGTGGTGGTTCAGTATTAGTTAGGATACAATTTTGTGTTTGCATGTTACATACACTCTCTTAGATTGCATATAATTTGTTTTGTTGGGTGTTTGTTTGTGTTGTGTTATCTCGTTGAGAATTGGGCGTTTCTCCGTGTTTGAAATGCCTTGCATCAAGCAAGCTTGTCTACGTTCTCATCGTTGGCTCATTGGAGTCCTTGCCACCATCTTGCCACAGTGGCCGACGAGTGTTGTAACAACTATTTCTGTCGTTAGGGATAGCTTTTACCTTCGCTGTCCAAGACGAAGAAGTGTTGGTGACGAGTCAGTAAGTGACTAGTAAGGGTTTGAAAGGCTAAATTTTTCTATAAATTCCCTTCTTCCCTTTTGTTTTCTTAGCCAATTTTTTGGGAAGAAGTTATGCCCATTTGGCACCAAACCTTCCCGGTCTGTTCTTTGTTTGTTTTTTTTAAGTGTTAGGTTCGGTTCGAAAAACAGTGTAAATTTGTAGGATATAAAGAAAAAGGTCTCTCTCATATTTCTCAAACATCGGGTTGAATTAAAAAAAAATATGCGATTAAATGTGGTTTGTTGAGAGTTAAAATGCTTGTTCTAGTGAAAAGCTGCGTCATTTCGAGGAGTATCTCTCAGTGTCATGTTACCATGTGTCAGCTAGTGGTCGTAAGTGTGTTAGCTATGTGGTTGCGTGTCTGTCGGTTGGTAGTTGCAATAGTGCAACAATTTTTATAAGTGAGGAACCTATGTGGTTGTGTGTCATGTGTCGGTTGATAGTTGAAAGGATGCAATAGTTCCCATAGATGAGAAATCTATGTAGTGATGTACCATGTGTTGACTAGGTGTTGCGAGGTCACAACGTGGTGCATAAGTGAGGAGTTTATATGTCATGTATTGCTTGGGTGTTGCGAGATTGCAACTTGTATGCATGTTAGGAGGTTCAACCATCAATAGTCAATCACATCAAGTGGTGATAGAGCTCAACGGATAGGTTGGGATCTACTTAGAGGTGTTGTATTAACAACAAGCGAGGGCAGCTTTGGCACATCTAGGGCAGGTGTGCCGACTTGTAGAATATTTGCATTTATACTTTGATTAAGGTGTATATTGTTGATTTAATTTTTAGTGGATTGTTTACTATCGGATTGTTGCCTTAAGTAACCCGTGAATGTTACTATGTTGTGAGTTTACCTCGTTACATGCTGTGTTATGCATGATCGTATGTTGTGAGAATATAATCATCGTTTATTGAATATATACGCACATAAGAGGTCTTGAAATGATTGGAAATCCTTTTTATTTTTTCTAGTATATTTGTTTGATCCACATGCTTTATGTTGTTTGTCATGTTAATGTATGATGTTAGTCTGGACAAAAGTTTATAAGACATCATCATTAATGTGTCTACTGCAAACTAATCCTTCTTATCTGCTGGTTGTTTTTGTGTTGTGTTGACTAAGCATGTTGCATTAATTGTATTTTCGCTATGTTATATGTTTATTTTATATTGTAAGGCTTTCTTGGCCCATATGGAATAGAGTTCACGAAAAGATTTTAAGGATTAGCGTATCAACCCCTATGTAGGTAACAAATGTCTATTTGGATTAAAATTACAATTTATATATGTGCAATTATTTCAACGTATGAAACTCTCATAAACGAAATATTATATTAAATAAGTAATAATTATAAAGATACAACGTGGATCAATAATCCACTTATAAAAAAGGGCACCACACTATACCAAATAATAGCTATAATCCATATAAAAATAAAATAATCCAAAATGTAAATAGGATAAACAAGCTTTGGGTATATGTTTTATAACTATTATACATAGGATTGTACTCATATATATTTACTAGCATATATTCACGACATGAATCAAGATAACATATATCGCATTGTAGTCACATTGCTCCAATGACTCATGTTCAGGTAATATTGCATGCATATTTAGGTACATTTAATATATTCGTTTGGTTAAATGAATTCTGATGATGTATGATTAAGTTATAAACATTTTTAAATAGAGGGATCGATTTTCTTAGTAGACTGATCAATCCCACTCTAGAACGATCTCTAAAAGAGCTTGAATCAATTGGGTCAAATTGCGTAACTTTAAAAAAGGAAGTTTGGGGAGATGGATCGATCCCACCTGAGATAGATTGATCTCTTGTATCATTAGCGTAACTTAATTTTGAGAGGGATCTAGTCTTCTCATAAAGGGATCAATCCTTTTGAAGGGAATTGGTCGATTTCATCTTGTTTTATGCCTTTTTTTTTATTTCAGTCAGTTGCCATCATGTTATATTTTGCCACATCAAATGAGTGACGTTTTCCTAATTAAGTTTTTATTTAAATACGTCACTTGTCTCTTATAATTTATACACACAACGACAGAGCAATTCAAGGAGCACAGAGTTTTAACAGTTTATTTTCTCTATCCTTTTACTCATTTTTATGTAGGTTGAGTTTCATTATCTCATCTAATATATCCATATGATTATGTTAGCATAGATTTGAGCGTGTTTATTGATTTTAAATCTTTGATTTCATATGGTTATGCTAGTATAGATCTGACTCTATTTATTTAACTTGTGTTTAATTGAAGTTCTAAGATTTGTTAATTGATTTGATTTATTTGATATACGTTTTAAATCTTTTAATTAGAATTATTCATTATTAAATTTGTTCTAAAACACTTGCGGACACTTTGTGTTTTTTGTGTTAACATGTTTGTAGGTTGATCTGTGAATGTGTCAGATTGGTAAGAAGCTAATTAGGACATTAGTTTGGATATTGCTTGTGTTAGTCTTGAAAACTTTGAAAATAGAGTAGGGGTTCTTAAGTAATATACATTAGGACAGTATTCTTTGAAGGGTAACATAAGACCGAGCTTGTACTTATACATTTGATTTTTATAGTGAAAAAGTTAGGTGATCGAGTAGACTAGTGGCTTTACTCTTAGGTCATGATTGTAATCTAGGTTGTTTCTTCGTGAGAATCTTGTGTCATTTACTTATTTTCGTATTTACTTTTGATATGCGAGTAATTCTCTGGCTGTTGTGCTTAAATTACAAAATTATAATTTAATTAAATTAAAAATAACTTATTTATCCCTTTTAGTCTTATTTATTAGGATATTATTGTGAGCTTTCAATTTGGATCGTAGACCTCGAGATCTTATCTATTCTGGGATTCTTTGCTCTCTTTTTCCTACTGTAAAATCTTTCTTTCTGTACTAGACAAAGTAGTATTTGTATGAGAAGTCTCTCCAAGTCCTTGGTAATGGATCTTTTGTGTGTTAACTCATTGTTCCTTGAAAATTGAACTACCATGATCTCTTTTTGTTGTGTATGATAAACTGTCAAATTGTATAGAAATACTACTTGACAACCGTATAGGGTAATCAAACAGCGCTGCTATTATCATTGGATCTGGTTGAAACAACTTGTTGATTTGTTCTTGCAGTTTCCATCTCTCTGGACGTGAACCATGTTTGAATTTATGAAAAAAGAATCAATCTTTTGAATCCATTTTTTTTGTTTGTTTTGATGGACTAGAAAGATAAAGAGGGAAAGTTTCTTGTTTCAATACCACTAAACTATTTTAACATTTTATTTGAAATTAGGCTGGGTCAGGCATTGGTGGAACGCTTAGTGCAGTACATGGATTCAATAAAGGTATAGTTGTATTTCGAAACCATGAACTTAGACACAAATTACTAATTTTTATTTTTACATCATTTTAGGTATCCTATATCTTCAGGGTCGTTTAAAGGGACCAAAGTGGCTACCTTTCATAGTTGGGGTACAACTCTAATATTTCTCTTCTCTATTCAAAATCTTACATGTGCACTTACATTACGATGATTTTGCAGGACTTTCCTATTTATATTTGAACTTCTTTGTGCATCTTCTTTACCTCAATTTCATTGTTTTTTTTTTAATGATAGCTTCCCCCACTGCTACTGTATTCAAGTGCCAGTGCAGCATTTGGAGGTAAGATGCTCTGTGTGTGTGTTTGTATGTGCATGGTGAAAATGGCCATTATCTTTAGCATGTGGTGAATATCTATGCTAATTCTTCGTTTTGGTCATCTCCCTTTTTCTCTGGATGTTGAGAATAGTGATTAGGATTTTGATTAATCCTACAAAAATAAAGAAAACTTGATTGGAAGTCTGCAGCATAAGTAATCTTCTTAAAGTCTTTCACCATAAATCAGTGTCTATGAACCTTTAATTTCAGTGTTATCTTAGGTAGGAGTTCCAGATTCTCACGCCTGGGCAACTTAGTGTTGATTTCCATTGTTAATGGTTGTTTTAATTTTTATTAAGGATTTTTTAAAAAAATTGAGGTTTTTGCAACATTTGATAGATATTTTTGGACTATGAATCGTGTTAATCCCAATAAGGTTTTTTGGTTTAAAGAGAAGCTGCATTTCTTGTATAGTTGGATCTTATTACAGAGGTATTGTTGCTTTAAAAGCAATGTTTTGTTTGTAATATTTCTTGGTGGGTTTTCTTCTTTTTATTTCCATGATTCCTTCACACGAACCAATATACCAATGTCAAGTTTGACTCTACGCTTAGTTTGTCCTTGGAATCTATGCAGTTCAGTTTAAGTGTGTTCTATGCAATCTGTTGATTAGTGTTGGCATCAAAATTAAATTTGCATATTTTTTGTTGTTTTTGTAGGTGAGGCTTGTTTGATGTCATTACTTGGATAAACTCCACATGCTTGACTTCGTCTTGATATATGAAACTTTTATTGCATTTAACTCAAGTAGTTAATTAATACAATTTTGAAGGTTATGCACTGCCAAAGTTTGCTCAACTCACCGTTACTTCCTACTATGCCTCCTCAAGTGTCTCACATTATCGTATATCACTTCTTACTCGACACATAGAAGAGGCTCGCACTTCCCGTGGTCGATAAGAACTATCAATTGATTTCATGTGGTTGTTGTCGATGTTTGTACTTAGGTGGCGTTTGATTCACGAAATGAGAATGAAAATAAAACATTTTTGTTTGGTTTAATCGTTGTCAAGAAGGAATTAATATTATAGTACTTGGTTTGCAACTTGAATGAAACAAAAAATACTATATATTATCTTAATATCTTTATATTCAATAAAATTTAAATAATAAAATTTAATTGTTGTTTTTTTCTTCGGATAAAATATATTATTAAAATTATTATTTTAAAATAAGGTTTATGGTTTTAAAATTTATGATTTAGTATTTAAGGTTTATAATTTAAAATTATATTTGTGACTTAAAGTTTATGATTAAAATTATTATTTTTTTAAATTGAGATTTAATGTTTACAGTTATATTTGAAATTGAGACAAAATTGAAATAATATTAAAAAGAATCAATTTCATTCTATTACAATCGTTCTAATCATGCATGGTTGAGCAGGCTTTCTGGTACTCTTTTTAGCTGGCAGGAGTTTGGTACTGAATAACATAATTTCAGAGTTGATATATATATAATATCTTTCAATAGAATCGAATTAGAGGTAACAAGAGCTTTTTATTTTTATTTATTTATTTGCTAAGAAACCGTAGGATTGCTCTACGATAATGTCCATAGACTATTGTTAAGGATACCAACACTCGGAGGGATTAAAATATGCTATCAATCCACTTCTTGGATCATAATATTTTACATTTTAACTTCACAATCAATTTAATATTAACTTATCACTTAATAAATATCTTATCTCAAAAATTTGCTTAACTTGTCTAAAATTTTAATTTTAAAATTACAGTGTTTTGATTTTTTTCTAATATCAAATTTAATTTTTATTTTATTTTTAAAAATGTAAAAAAACATAATAATTAATTTTTGATTCAATAAATTTTTATAATGAAATTATTTTAAGAAGTAAGAAAATTATATAAAATAAATTAAATATTATTTTAAATAAAAATTATTTTATTAATATTATCGGGTGCATGTATGATTCATTTTATTTATATGTTTTTATTTTTAGTTCTTAATAAAAAAAATTTCTACCGTAAAATAAAATATATTTTTTATATATACTCTAAGTCGAATTTTATGTATAAAATGTGATTATGTTATGTAATTAAATTTTAATTTTGTCCAATTATATTACATAGAATATCAAATATTATACGAAATAAATATAATATAATTAATTAGAGTTAACTAGACATTATATTAAATATACCCTAAATCACTTAAAGAAGTTTGAGATATTCAGATAACGTAATAGTTTTTCGACAACACCAAATGCATGTTAAGTATATGGTTATTGTTTAGACTAGAGGTGTTTGTCGGATCGAAACTGCTAATTTTATGCTCATCTGATCTGATCGGATCCGAACATCCAATCGGATTGAAACATCCTAATCCGCAATCGATTCGATTAACTTTTACATCCGATCAATTCAATCCATAAAAAATTCGAATAGCATACGATCAGTCCGACCAATAAACTTAATTAATTATATTTTTGGTATTTTTGAATTAAAAATTTAAATTTTCACATAAATCATAAAGTAAAATTATTTTAATTAAAAGAAACCTTAAAAAACCAAATAAAAAGGTTAAAATAAGACTAAAATGTTCAAACCTATATAAAACAAAAATAATACAATACATCAATAACGATATTGATTACAATAGTTATTTTAATAAATTTAACAATTTATTCAAATAATAAACAAAAAGATAGTTCACAATAATCTAAACCTAAATTAAATTGATCATTTCACTCTTTAACATCCATTGACCATCTTAAAAATAATGTTGTTTTGAATCTTGAGAACAATAGTAAAAAACTTCAATGTGTCATCACCTATTAGCTATAATTTAAAAAATATTAGTAAATTAATAACTAAATATATATCAAATAATATATGAAATACATATGAAATAAAATAATAATATATCATACTCAATCAAGGGTTATATCCTTAATGTCTCTCAACATATCTACAAAATAGAAGATAATAGAAAGTGATGAGAATATTAAATCATAAGAGAATGATATCAATTAATAATAAAAATTAAAATAATATTACTTGTTTAAATTGCTTCAATATCATCAAGGGACTCACGAATGTTAATTATTGGTGATGATCGAATCCAATTTTGAGTACAAATAAGTGCTTGGATAGTTTTTGGGGACAATGAGCTTCTAAAAGAATCAATAACCCTCCCCTCGTAGAAAATGCAGACTCAGAAGCTACAGTTGATATAGGCATAACTAAAACATCTTTGGCAATCTTGTAAAGAATCTTGTATCTAGATGTGTTCACCTTCCACCAACTTACAAGATTAAAAGGCTCATCATCCACATTCTCATATGTCTCACCCAAATATTTATCTACTTCAGTTTGGTTGTCTGTCTTTTTTGCATCTTTGACCCGTTTTTTTATAACGATCCATCCATAGTGAAAATGAATCAATGTTACAACTATTCATTTCTTCTGTGTTTAAAGGTTGTGAGCATATAACTTGGACATTTGCATAATACAAAACTAAATACTAATCAAACATATTATTCAAAGTTTGTCTAAATTTTTTCATCATATAACCAACCATAATATCATCTTCATCACACAAAAGATCCAAACAAATTTTCAAACCTTGTTCCTTACGTCTTGGATCAAACAAAGTTGCAATAAATAAAAAATCATTCATCTTATCTACACCTCCTTAATATTTATTGAACTTTGTTATCATTTCTTTTGCCATTTTGCTTAACAAAAAATCTATATTTTCACACCAGAAACTAAATTGGTTATGTATGAAACAAATTTGATCCAAAAATAAATTTGAAGTAACATATACAGAACCAAAAAACCTCAATGTTGCATCATAAAATATTTTCAAAAAGCTCACAAATATGTGAGCATTAGACCAATCAAACATATCAGGAGTTTTGCAACTATCATTTATAATGTTGAACTCTTGTTTAAATATCACATCATCTTCTTCTAAACGCTCAAAAGCGTTCTGAAATCTTATTGCAGCTTCTAACATTAAATAGGTAGAATTCCACCTTGTTACTACATTTAAACATAAAAGTTTATTAGTATCAATCTTCTCTTGCTCCGCACAATCCTTAAATTTTAACAACCTTGAAGGTGATCCTTTGACATATTTCACAACTTATCTTATCTTACTTATGCTTGAATCATGTTCTTTCAAGCCCTCTCTCACAACCAAATTTAGAATATGAGCTGCACACCTCATATGCATATGTTGACCATCTAGTATTGCACCACCCCAATTGTTCACTTTTTTACGCAAGTAAGAAACTAATGTATTATTTGAGCTAGCATTATCCACAGTAATAGTAAATATCTTATCAATTCCCCAATCTAACAAGCACTGCTCAATTGCTTTCCCAAGAATATCACCTTTATGGATAGGAACTACACAAAAATTTAAGATTCTTTTTTGGATTTTCCAATTATCATCGATGAAGTGAGCAATGAGACACATATAATTCAAATTTTGAGCAGAAGTCCATGTGTCAATGATTAAACAAACTCTTTGAAATGATTTAGAGAAAACTTCTTTTAATTTATCATTTTCCTTTAAGAAAAGACTCAAGCAATCTCGTGCAACAGTGGTACGAGAAGGAACTTGGAACCTTGGTTCCAAAACTCTACTATACTTCTTAAATCCTTCATTCTCAACATGACTAAATGGCAATTCATCAACTATAATCATTTCTGTAAGTGCAAACCTACAAGCCTCAATACTAAATATGTGTGCAACAAGTACATCTTCTTTATTGTTTGTGACATTTTCAAAAGCTAAAGTTTTTTGCTTCTTCTCATACCTACTAGGAAATAATTTATATTGCATAGAAATATGAGCATTTAAGTTTGATGTACGAGACTTGCTGGATACATACACATACTCCCTTGAACAATATTTACATCTCGCCTTGCGATCTAAGCCTTCACCTATTATATCAAAATGTTTCCAGGCAGAAGATGGAGGTTTAGAAAACTTTCGCTTACCTTTTCCATCATAGCTATCTATAGAAGGTTCAGGTTTGTCATTCAATGGTAGATCTTTAGTTTCTGGTGGAGCATTTTATGGATTCTTATATTGATTTTCAACATCATAGGTAGCACTTGTACTTCCGGTGGTTGCAAGTGGACTATCCGTAGTAGAGGTATTTTTTTCCATCTAAGATAAAGTGAGACATAATCAACTTAATGCAATAAACACATTGTGTAAAAAATAGTTGTTATAAAAATGCTATCAGATAAATAAAATAACAAAAACAGCAGTTATTACATAGGGAATAAGACAGTAGATGTTAACAAATAACAACCATCTGTTTACTTTAAAATTAAAAACATAATGCATCATAAACTTATGAATTATCAAAAGCTTTGAATGCCATGAATGAAAAAAATATACACTTTAGACAAACAATGCTATCATAAAAAACCACAGACATACATAAAGTGGAAAAGATATGATAATACCATGAATGAAAAAAATCTACACTTAGACAAGCAAATCATCATGTTCCTCCTATAGATAAACAAGAGTAGAATAATGTCAATCTTAATGTTAGCAGCAAACTTTATATTGATATAACATAGTAAACAGAATAAAATTTTCAGACCTCATCAAATTAAATTATTAGAATGTGAACCCTCTAACCACAAATATATAGCTTAGATAGAAATAGATTTACAGATTTACAGATTTCCAGAATGTAAAGAAGCAGATTTACAACCAAAGTAATAGAATTTCCCATATCTCATAGAAGAACAAAATAAATAATGAAAAGAAAAAGTAGAACCAGATATTACACAGGGAACAAGAGTCATAACTCATAGGGAACTAGATTGATGTAGAACAAAGAACGGAGAAGGGAAAACGTAGAGAGATTCAACGACGACAATACATGTAGTGGTAGAGAGCAAAGGGCAAAGCGGTAGAGGAGAGTAGACTGGAGACTAGAGATTGGAGAACAATAAGTTAACAAGCTAGAGAGAATTCAGAATGCTTAACTGCATGATGAAAATGGAAAGAAAACCCTAATGAAGCTGCGTGAAAGAAAACATACAGTGACGAAGGAAAACCTAAATATATATATATATATATATATATATATATATATATATATATTTAATAAATATACATTATTTATAATTTTATATTTATATATTTATTTTAATAAATATAATTAATTTTGGTCGGATCGGATGAACCGTAGTGAAATCCGTCATCCGATCCGAACTTAACGGATGGTTTTTTTCCCATCCGATCCGATCCGATGGTCGAATCAAAACTTTCAAAAAATTAACAGATCGAATCAGATGATCGGATTGTTTACACACTCCTAGTTTGTACGACGGAATGGTCTCTTGTATCCTAATTGAAGCACCAAACTGGTTGTACATAGCTTAAGATTAATTTGTCATGTCTGATATAACTTAGAAATTACTCAAAAATATACCAGAAAACGAACTGTGAGTGTTAACTTGACTGTTAGGTGATAAGGGCATTTGATGACAGAACGATACTAATTACAATAAGTAAAAGTTTATTAATTTTTAGATGAGTATTATAAATTCATTAATTATATAAAAATATATAAAAAATGAAAAAATGAAAAAAAATCAAAAATTAAGTATGTTAATACATATATGCATATTTTTTATATTTATAAATGAATTGTTACATGTTTAAAACTATTCAATTTTATATTTTTTGAATTACAATTACTTTACTTATTCTATTATTAACTTTTTCTTTTTTTTTCAATTTTAAACTTACGGCGATTTGGTATGTTTGTAGTTATTGAAAAATATAATATAACTGTGTGGTTGAAAAAATCAATCGAATGTATTTGATAAATAGATTGCTTAAAAAGTATTATTGTTTCTAAAAAACTTATATACAGTGTTACTACGTTGTTGCAATTGATTAACAAGTGAAATAAAAAAAATTACAAGGATTAAAATAAGTATAATAGAATTTTTAACATTGTTCTAATATGAGTAAAAATGAAAACATCACAAAATTTCCTCCAATATTTAGAAAAGTGCCCCTAAGCTTTTTGTTTTTATTTTTTTTAATCTTTTAATTAAATTTAAAGTTATTTTAATTAAATCAAGTCATCACTAATACTTAAGAATATAGTTACTTAAGCTACCAGTGATACTTTTTTTATTTAAATTAAATTTTATTAATAGATAATTAAGGTAAAATATATATGAGAACAAAACTCTTAATATTACTATTTAAAACTCATTTAGTCATAATATAAATCAATTTGTTGATACTTGGTGGAATCTAGGAAGCATATATCATGTAAAATTTACAAAGCATAATGAGGTTGAGAAATAAAGTTTTTGGGCTTCACAAAAATTAACAAAATCATTATTCATTAAAGTTTTTATAATATTAAAGTTATCATCTTCTAAGTATAACATCTTGTAATTATTATAAATAATCATATATAAAGATAACAATAAAATATGTAATTCATCTTCTTTAATATAATGATAAAATTGAAATTAATTTCAACACTCTTGAATTTTACCTTCTGAATCTCTTATATCAAATTTAATTTTTACAATACTTTAGGAGATTTTTTTCAAAAGGAAGGAGGATGTATGATATAATTAGAGATAGTTTTATGAGCATTAAGGCCAAAAAGGTAAGAGTTAGAAGAATTCTTAAATTCATAAATCTGGAATTTAATTTTAGAATAATCATTTTAAGATCAAAGATTTTTGCATTAAACAATAAATCATTATGAGATTTTTAGATCCGTTCAAAAGAAATACATATAGAAAAAATAAATTTAGGATGAGAAAGCTTTGGATAACCAAAAGAACTTGTGATATTAAAAAGTTTACAAATAAACGCATTGAAAGATAATATATTTGTGAACTTTAGATTGTCTGTGTAAGTCCACTTAACCTAAAAGTATAAAGTAAATTGACATAAAAAGAAAAAGTGTTGAATGATTTTGTCTTAAAATAATAAAAAGGATAAGAGACATCATTTAAGTGAATTCTTGAGGAGACATTATATCTTGTAGGAAGTAAATCAAAAAGAGTCTCTAATAAAAAAAATTATCTTTTCATGCATTTTTAACTACCAAAGCTTTTTTAAAATAGGAGAATACATCAAGGAGATCTTTTTGGAAATAAATATCAATAAGAAACTTTAGTGTTAAAATTACCTTGTCCATAAAAAAAGAGTCAAAACTATCTTCCATAGGAAGATGAAGTCTTGAAATATAAAAACACATGTTAGATCTCCAAATTCAGTGTATAAGTTGAAAATTCTAGTGATATGAATTTGGCAGATCATTAACAACCACATGAACATTAAGTAAATTATCCAAAGAAATAATTAGAAGAGGGCATTTAAAATTTGAAGACTAAGGAAACCAAAGATCATGTCATATATTGATTGAAGAACCACTTTCAATTTTAAAACAAGCATCCAAATTAGGAATGGGCACGGGGACGGGCGGGGACAGTTTTTGATATAACCGTCCCCGAACCGAATTTTAAAACCTATAACCGAAACCGCCCGAAAACCGTTACGGTTTGGGGACGGTTTTTTACCCGCGGGTAACGGTTCGGGACGGTTATGAAAAAAACCCCGAAAAAAACCGAAATATATATATAATTTAATTTATTAAATATATATAATTAATTTTTTATTTATAATTTAATATATAATTTAATTAATTAAATCTAATTAATTTCAGGTACGGGCGGGTACGGTTTTTAGTATAACCGTAACCGAACCGTAACCGTTGTTTCATATTCGGTTTTTTCCCGAAGCCGTTTCCGTCCCCGAAATTTACCGGTTAAAAACCGAACCGTCGGTTCTGATAACCGCGGATAACCGAATCCGCGGTTTTTTTGCCCATCCCTAATCCAAATGAAATAAATTAAAAAAAGAGCATATACTTTTCCAAATCCAAGAGTTGAAGAATGTGTGTTGAGAAAACTTCTAGGATTTTTATATTTACAATGAAAGAGATTGATCGAAACTTTATTATCATGATTAAGAAATTATTAATTCAATTTAGATAATAAATTTAAATTATTATTCTCAAGTTTTCAAAAGCAAAGACCTCCAAAGTCCTTAGGCAAACAAGTAGATCCCAATTTTTATATGCAATATATCTTGAAGATATTTTTAAGAAGAATTTCACTAAAATTTCTTGATAATTGTAACACTTTTATCATAAACTGTTTTGAGTACTTTAAAGGTGTTCATGGAATATGAAGGTAAATCCAATAGAATAAATTTGATATAAGTGACTATACTTGCTCTAGATAAAATTCAAGATCTATAACTATTTGTTTTTTAAATAAGTGTATTAATAATCTTTTAAAATTCCCTACTTTTTTTTACATGATAAAATAAATTGTGACTCAAATATTTTACACCTCTAAGGTAGCAAAAATTCCAACTAAATACTGAATTTGGTCTCTTAAAAAAGAAGAAATATTCCTTGGAAAGAAAATATATGATTTAGATAGATTTGTTAGCTGTCCTAACCATTTGAAAAAAGATTTTGATGAATAATATTAACTTGAGTGAGATTTTCTCTGCAAAAGAGAATAAGATCATCTACGTAAAGTAGATGGTTGACAATAGGTGCATTTCTAACAATTTTGATCCCATGAAACACATTATTGTTTTCAGTACGAACTAACAATCTAGATAATATTTCATCTCTAATGATGAAAAGATAAGAGAAATAGGGTCTCATTGACAAAGTCCTCTTTCAAGAATAGAATTACCATATGGAATTCCATTTAATAGAATTGAGTAAGAAATAACAGTCAGACAAGCGTATATTAACTTACAAATTTATCAAAAAAACCTAATTTTTTTTAAATTTTGATAATGAAATTCCATTACATCACATCATTGACTTTTTTCATATCCATTTTGATCCCTAAAAGACTTCCCTTGCAATGTTTTCTCTTAATAGTATGAACCACTTCTTGAGTAATAATAACATTCTAAAAAATCGACGTACTAAAGACAAAAGTAGATTGATATGGAAAAATAAATTTGTCAAAGTTTGGATTTTAGTCTCTTTGTGAAGATTTCTCAAATGATTTTATAAATCATGTTGCAAAGATTTATGGGTCTAAAATAATGAACAATATAATGATTGCTTATTTTATTAATAAGCATAACATATGTTCTATTTAAAATAGGATTAAGGTAAACTGATGATAAAAAAACTTGAACAACTTGAATTATACTTTTTTCAAAAATATGCTAGTAAGTTTTATACAACAAAGTAGACAAACCATCTAACCTAAAAGCTTTAAAAGAACCCATATGAAATATAACGTCTTTGAACTCTTTTTCTTCAGGAATACAATATAAAATACCATTTTTATTATCTGAAATACACTATGATAATAGTTGAGAAATTTCAATATCTATAGTAGGAGATAAATCCATAGAAAAAGTAAAACCTCATTAAAATGATTAATAAAACATAAATCAATATAATTCTTCTAGAAAACTATCTAATATGAATATCTTTGATTGAGATGAAATAATTATATCATCTTCTAGTAACAGTTGAAGCTTGAAACTATTTAGTATTATAATCTCTTTCTGAAACCTAGGCTTTCCTTGATTTTTGTTTCCATATATTCTCTAGACTTTGATATTCCTCAATATCTTGAAGAAGTTGAATCTCAATTACCATCATCATCATCAAGACTATAACACCTATATACCTTGAGTCATAAATCTTCTATATAGCTCATCTATCTTCATAATAATCAAAATAATGTTTGTTCCACCATAAAATCTTTTGCTAATTGATTTGAATTTCAGTGAAAGTTTGATTGAACAGACAAAAGATCCTTGAGTTTTTAAGTTTTATCAATAATTAACATCAAAACTAGTAGAATCTCTATACCAAGTAGCTATAAACCAAAAAGGTTTTGAAAGAACAATAGGAGATTCCTTTTGGGATAATAAAATAGGTGCATGATCAGGTGCTTTGAATTGTAAATTATTGACTGAGGCAAAGAAAAATAAATGAAACAAATTCATAAAAACAAGAACTCTATTAAGTTTTTATTTGATATTAAAATTCCCTTCCTTTTATTTGCCCAAATGAAAGGAAGATCCATAGAGTATAAATACAAAGATTGAGAATCATTCATAAAATCTCAATCTTTTCGGCCACATAAAGATATAAGTATTTCCTTTTCTTCATGTTGATTGAGAATTTCATTAAAATCACCCATACAAATCTAAAAATAATTAGAAGCAATAGTTAGAGTAAGAAGTTGGACATAAGTCAACTTTTTAATCTTCATAGAAAGGAGAGTAATAACAAAAGTAGTTCCATTTCCTTCAATTAACAGCATCATTACAATCTTGTAATTCTATTACATACTAGCTATAATTTAAAATTGAGACTTGAAAAGCTAGCTTCCGCATGATAAAAAGTCATCATCACTGTTTGAATCAGGTATACAAAAATTATAATAATATCTTAATCTATGTTGAATTAAAAGATAGAAATCACTAATAGCTTTAGTTTCAAAGATGAAAATAAATTTAGGAATATAAAGTCTAATCAATCTAGATAAATATTTAAAAGTCAAGGACTTAACAAGTCCACGATAGTTCCAACTTATGATCTTTATTTTCCAAAAACAATTACTAAGGTCGTGGGATCAAGAAGTTAAATTAGTATGAGAATAAACTATAACTTTAACTATGCATGAATATGTGAGCAGAAGGACCATTAAACCAAACTAAGAGTACATGCAAGAATATCTCATAGTGAAGACATAGGCAAGTTCCAAACAAGTTTAGCCGCTATATCGAACTCAATCGATAACAATATTCAATTGCTAACACAAAACTATAAATCCACAGTTGCTTTGATATAATAAAGGAAAAACTAACTCCACATTTATTAAAGACATCAACAAGCATACATGCAAGTAAAAGGGAAGACTGGACATGCACACTCATTAATGGTATATTAGTTGTATGAAACTAATATATTTTTCTTAAAAGCATTTTTCCTAAAAAGCATATTCTTATTTCTTGTATTTATATTTGTATTAGCATTCATTGTATTGTATTGTAAATATATTTCAGTATATTCAATTTGGTATCAGAGCATAAAAGAAAAAAAAATTACCAGTTCCCGAGCAGCAGTGCCGATGTCGGTATTTTTATACAATTCCATTAATCTTTTCAAACTGTCCAGTCTTTGCACTAGCCATCTGCGCCGTCCGAGTACCAGCTCCCACGCAGTCTATGCACTAGCCTTCCATGCCGTTCGAGCACCAGCTCCCACATAGTGTCCGTACCAGCTCCCGCACCATCCGTACACTGGCCCCCGCGCTACTCTGTGTTCTTTGTGAGTAATATTTATTCCCACAGTTTTTTTCTCTTCAATTTTCCAACCTTCAAATTTTATCATTCAGTTTTTCCCAAAGTCCAAGCCCATTAGCCCATCAGTTTATCAGCCCACTTACCAGCCCAATTCACATTCCAATGCAGCCAAAAAAAATCCAAAATGTTTATTAAGCTACACAATATTATTTATTTCAATGGAATATACAAGATAAAATCAGGTTTCCAGAATTAATGAAATTCCAAAATTTGAAGTTTCTGTTAAGAGTTCAAAAATTGGTTCTTTCGGGGGTACTAAACCGAATGGTACAAATTTTCTAACATGGAAAAAAGTTATTTCTGTTTATCTTCATAGGATGCATAAAATGGGACATGTATCTGGATTAATCAGGATTCCTAGTCAAGATGATGTAGAAGCCTATACTAGGTCAAAATTAAAAATCCAAAAGATCTTTTATGTTACTAGAAGGAGAAGGAGCTTGAATGAGTATGTTCTTTTTTAAGAGGCCTTGATACAAAACATAATAGTGCTAAAGGTGAATTGCTTCGAATGTCAAACCCTCCGAGCTTGACTACCGCCTTTACATACATCTGTAAAGAAGAATCTCAATAGGAAAGTCTTCATCAGGCACAAGTTGAGGTATCAAGCCTAGCCATTCAAGCCAAATCAAAGGCACCTTTCCTCCGGCAGCAAAATTCAATTCCACTTTATCAGTAGGGACTACACCAAGATTTACCAATCGCCCTCGTTCTCCCTACTCTTATTGTAATGAACAGGGGAATTTTTTTGAGACTTAATGGAAATTGTATCCACACTTGAAGCCAAAAGAAAACTACTATGGAGCAAAACGACAACATCATCATTCTAAAGGGAAGGCAGCTGCAGTGCAAATTGTCCAAGAGCCAGATTACTATGGATAGGATCATCCTATGGAATGTGGAGATATCCCTATAGCTTCAATAGCTGGTCGTGGTAAGATTGGTATGACCTTAAATGTTTCTCACTCTGTTGGGTCTAATACTTGGATTATTGATTCTGGTGCATCTGATCATATGACTTATGATAAATATTATTTTAATAAGTTATCTTTCCCACTAGTGTCTTATGTTACGAATGCTAATGGTGAGGCCTTTCCTGTCTTAGGAAAGGGATCAGTTCATATCACTCCATCTTTACAACTCCATAATGTTTTATATGTACCTGACTTATCTCATCACTTAATATTTGTCCCACAGTTGAATATTGAGTCTAAATGTTCTGTAACCTTTTATCCTATGTATGTGATTTTTCAGGATCTTCTTACCAGGGAAATAATTGGTTGAGGGTATCTGAGGGACAGATTGTTCCGTTTGGATCAGAACTACGCAAGGGAGAAACCAAGAGCACGGGCACGTACTACATTGACTTCTAGTTCTGATAAGCTAAGTGAAATTTAGTTGTGGCATCGCCGCTTAGGCAATCCATCTTTTAGTCTTATGAAAAAAACCATGCCCACTTTATTTATTGGTGTTAGTGAGACTGTTTTACATTGTGAGATTTGTGTTTTGGCCAAAATCCATCGTATTACTTATTCTCCTAATATTTCTAATAAAAGTACTATTCCTTTTGAATTAATTCATTCTGATGTTTGGGGACCATCTAAAGAGCCCACTATATCGGGTATGAGATATTTTGTTTCGTTTATCGATGACTGTACAAGGTTATCATGGATTTCTCTTCTTAAAACAAAAGATGAAGTTTTTTTTAGTTTTTCAAACTTTTCATACCTTCATTCAAACACAATACAATGGAATCATTCGGATCCTCCGTTCTGACAATGGGGTGGAATATGTTAATCATGTTTTTCAAGATTTTTTCAAAACACATAGGATTATTCACCAAACTATTTGTCCGCAAACACTAGAACAAAATGGAGTGTCTGAAAGAAATTTTTTTTCATTTACTTGGTATGGCTAGTGCACTCTTATTTAGTGCTTATATGCCAAAATATCTTTGGGGTGATGTTGTACAAGCTTCCGCACATCTCATCAATCGTCTCCCATCTAGTGTCCTTAACGGAAAAATCCCATTCTAGATTCTTGCATCTTACGTATCCTTATCATTCTTCCATAATCTTCCTACCCGATTTGGTTGTGTTGCTTTTGTGCATGTTCCTAAAAATCAACGGTCTAAATTAGATGCCCATGCAAATAAATGTGTGTTTGTTGGTTATGGAAGTTATCAGAAAGGAACAAGTGTTTCCATCCACCGACCAGAAGGTATTATGTCACTATAGATGTTACCTTCTTTGAGGACATGAGTTATTTTTCCTCACCTTATACTGCTCGTCAGGGGGAGAATACATATTTCGAAGAACTGTATCATGGTGAGGGGGAGGCATTAGGAGAATCACCAACTGATGTTTCAATGAGACTAGATGATATTCTTAATCCATTGAATCCAGTCATTGTAGAAGCAGATGCTCCAAGTATTTAAGCACCAAATTTTCTTACAACAAATGAAGTTGAAGACACAATTGTTCCCTCAAGCATTTCTCATACCCCTGATCAACAACTCCCTAATACTGAAGGTCAATCATATGAGGTATGTACACCCACTGATACTAATAGCATTGAGTCTAATGTTGGACAGTATGTGTTACCAAATAGGTCTACTCGAGGTCAACCAGCCAAAAGTTATGAACCAAATATTCATGCAAAATCAAAATACTCAGTAGCCAATTACATGTCCACTAAAAGATTATCTAAGTCATATAAATCATCTGTGAATCAAATATCTGGTGTATTAGTACCTAAAAAAGTGCAGGATGCGTTGGGAGATCCAATATGAAGAAAGGCAATGGCTGAAGAGATGGATGCGTTAAAGAAGAACGATACTTGGCAACTTGTGCCACCACCCTAAGGAAAAAAGGCAATTGGTTGTCGATGGGTGTTTACTGTAAAATATAATGGTGACCGATCTATAAATTGGTATAAAGCTCGTCTTGTAGCAAAAGGGTTTACTCAAACGTATGGTGTAGACTACGATGAGACTTTTGCTTATGTTGCCAAAATAAACACTATTCGAGTTTTGCTCTCACTTGCCACTAACCTAAACTGTCCACTTCGGCAGTTTGATGTCAAGAATGCGTTTCTTCATGGAGAATTAGCTAAGGAGGTGTACATGAGTCTTCCACTTGGGTATGTAGTTGATTCTCCTGGTAATTTTGTATGCAAATTGAGAAAGTCTTTGTATGGTCTCAAATAATCCCCTCGAGCCTGGTTTGGAAGGTTTTCACAGTTCATGCAAAAGGTTGGTTACAGACAGAGTAATTCAGACCACACTCTATTTCTCAAACTTCAACAAGGGAAGATAACAGCCCTAATCATTTATGTTGATGATATGGTAATCACTAGTGATGATACTATTGAGATGGATAAATTACAAAGATAGCTAGCCTCTGAATTTGAGATGAAGGACTTAGGTGAACTAAAGTACTTCTTAGGAATTAAGGTAGTTAGGGGAAGAGAAGGAATATATCTGTGTCAGAGGAATTACATTATTGATCTACTAACAGAGGCATGTATGTTGGATTGCAAACCTATTGACACTCCTATTGAGCAAAACCATTGTTTGGCAGAGTATCCAGATCAGATACCAACTGATTGAGCTCGCTATCAGAGATTGGTTGTGCGTTTAATTTACTTAGCTCACACTAGACCGGATGTTGCATATGCTGTAAGTGTGGTGAGTCAGTTTATGCATAATCCAAGTGAGAACCATATGAATGTTGTTTTGAGAATTTTAAGGTATTTGAAATCGGCTCTAGGAAGAGGAGTAATGTTCTCTAAACACAACAATCCTCTTGAAGTCTGTGGCTTCATAGATGCAGATTGGGCAGGAAGTATTATAGATAGAAAGTCAACATCGGGTTATTTCACCGTTGTGGGAGGAAATTTGGTTACATGGAAAAGTAAGAAGCAGAAAGAGGTGGCACGATCTAGTGCTGAGGTCGAGTATAAAGGTATAGCTCATGGGGTTTGTGAATTACTGTGGATAATAACTTTGTTATTGGATTTGGGTTTTGAACTCAAAAATACTATGCAGATATATTGTGACAATCAGGCAGCTATTGATATATCACAAAATCCAGTACAACATAATTGCATTAAGCATGTAGAGGTTGATCGTCACTTTATAAAAGAAAAATTAGATGCAAAACTTGTTAGTTTTCCTTTTGTTCCCACAGAAGAGCAACTTGCAGATATGCTTACCAAGAGAGTTTCTAAGAAGGCATTATACAGTTCACTAAACAAATTGGACATGATCGATATTTGTGCGCCAACTTGAGAGGGAGTGTTAATAAATCATTAATGGTATATTAGTTGTATGCAACTAATATACTTTATCAGCTATATATTAGTTGTATGCAACTAATATACTTTTCTTAAAAGCACTTTTCCTAAAAAACAGATTTTTATTTCTTGTATTTATACTTATACTAACATTCATTGTATTGTAAATATATTTCAATATATTCAATTACTAACTCCACACTTATTTAAGACATCAACAAGCATACATGCAAGTAAAAGGGAAGATTGGACATGCAACTACAACACTAGCAGCTAACCGTCTATCAAACATCCAATTCATTGATGTCATCGCCTATCAAACACTCAATTCTGTGAACTCCTATTGAAACAACTAGATAAAAGCAAACATGTCTTGTCTCTTCAAAGTATTTCAGCAGGGATCAGAAGTTGATTAGAAGCTTAAATGGTGACATGGAGATTCTTAGATAAAGAAATGATAAAAATACTATATAAAAAGAGGCAGATTTAATGCAGGTGTGAAAAAGTGTGAAGAGGAAACTGCGAAGGAAGATTATTCGTGAAAACTAGAAACCATTTCCTATTTCCAGTGGCAGGCAAGAGGAATTTTAGGTAGATTTGTGCATCTAATAAGAAGAAAAATCGAATTAAAGAAAGGTCTGGTTTGGGAAGATAAGTTAAGATGGTAGAAGGGGAAGCAGAAAAACAACCGAATGGGTAGCAGTTGAGAAAGTTCTCTGTACTTTGAGAGGTAGGGGAAGACTCTATAGTAAAAAACGAGAGGAAAGGGAAGACTCAAAATTACTGTTTGTTCTTTTACTTGTACCCTATTTTGTGGTACTATTTTGCATGTGGATTTATTGTATAATTTCAAAAAAATTAATATGATATTTTGAATAGCTATTTAATTTCTTATTTATACGTTGTTTTAAACAATTTATTGATATAATTTTTATATATGATTTTTGGATTAAATATAATATTTTTAATAAAGTGATATTTTTAACCTTTTATGACTTATTTTTGTCAAATAATTAGTTTCAATTTGGGTATTAATAAACACATTATTTATTGACTATTTTAAAGTTTTTAGAGCTATTTTGAAAATTAAAAGTTAAATTTTTTATTAAATCTAAAAATAATTAATTTTTTATAAATATAAAAAATAATTAACTATATCATGCATGCTTATATTATTAAGACTTGATGGTATTTTATGTTTTAAAACTAATATGAATACTTTATTTTTAAATATAAGTATTGTATTTTTAGATTTGATTGTAATATCAAGTGTTATCTTTGATACTTTTAATTTCAATCATTAACTATGGCCAAGTAAAATAAAAATTGGTATGTTTAATTTGAAAACAAGTTTTCTCATCTTTTAGAATGATATGACCCTATATTAGGTCTATCAAGTGTTAGTAGAATATTTACTCAAATTTAAGTATTTCATGAACTATAATAACAATTTGATCAATTGTAAAAGTATTAATGTTAATTAATTGTGATTCATCTTAATTGAATTGAGACTTTAGAAGAAATTTTTTGCGATGGGAGTCAAAGTTCAAGTGGGTGGTTTTTCCAATAGAATTTGTTGGAAAAGATGAATGTTTATAAAAAAATTTAGTGAAATCTTATCACACATTATCTTTTTACATTACTTAAAAGATGTATAAATAGTGAATAGTTGGCTATTGGGATTGAGTCCCAAGGGGTACCCACTTTTGTGGAAGAGAAGAGGACCTAGGCAAATGTGATAACACACACGTGCGCGCCATCGCCGCCATCCGTCTGACCGGCCGTACCGTGTCGAATCCGTGTTTGTGTGTGACATTTTATTTTTTGGAAAAATTAAAAAAAAAATCTACGTTATTTTCTTTTACTCACAAAATGATCATTGTTTTCTTTTACTTAGAATATGACCGTTAAATGGTCGTTTCTCTTCTTTATTCAAAAAATGATCGTTACTCGTCTTTACTCCGAAAATAGTCATTACTCGTCTTTACCCAAAAAAGGCCGTTACTCGTCTTTACTCAGAAAATGGTCGTTACTCTTCATCACTCAAAATAGTTGTTACGTTCTCCATCCCTAGATATTATGGTTTTTATCATAGTGACCAAACGGTTTCTAAAACCTATAAATAGAGGGCCTCAGCTCTCAGTTGAATATAACAATATGCAAACTCATTTCACTAAGAAAAATATTCTCTCAGCAATTCTAAATTACTTTTTCAATTTTCTAAGCAACAAATTTTTTCAGGTGTAGCATTCCGGTCTTCATCAGTGCAGTAAAGTTCCAAGACGGAAAAAGATTTTGGGCTATTTTATCTTGGGGACAACAGGGCTATGTTTGCTTATACGAATTTGGGTAGAGCCGCGAAACGTCTTAAAGAGAGCGACCTAATCCGCGACTCAACCCAAACAGTTCATTTCAAGTTATTGGTAATATTGTTCCAATATTGTTTTAACGTACTTGTGTCAACAAATTTAAGACGAATTCTATCTACCATGTCTAATGAAATGCTAACTGATGATCTTAACAAACCATTCTGTTTTGAGGGACTATGCTTTAAAAGATGGAGACAAAAATGTTATTTTTCTTAACCATGAAAAAAGTCATTTATGCTCTTATTACTCGAAAACCAAAACAGTCTAATTATCCTACTAAAGCTACAACTAAGGATTTAGACACCTACATGGAAAATGATTTTTTGTGCAAACATTATATTCTTAATGGTTTAGCTGATAACTTGTATGATTATTATAATTCTGATAAGTCTACTAAGAAAATTTGGGAAGCACTTCAAAAGAAGTACGACATTGAGGAAGCTGGAACTAAGAAGTACGTTGTCAGTAGATACATGAAGTTTCAAATGATTGATGGCAAATCATTGGAAGCTCAATCACACGAACTGTAGAAGATAACACACGAAATAACTTCTGAAGGTATGACTTTAGATGAATAATTTCAAGTAGTTGTTATTATAGATAAATTACTCCTTGCTTGGAAAGATTTTAAAACTAAGGAATTTTCTTTAGAAAATCTTATAACCCATTTAAGAATAGAAGAAGAAGCCTAAAAACAAGGCTAAAGAGATGAAGTACTCGTAGTCTCAAACAATAGTACCAATAAAAAACCCTCATCTTCAATTCTGAAACCTAAAGGTAGAAATATGAAAACTCAGAATCGTAATAATAACCAAAACCATAATCACCAAAATAGATATAGAAACTATCCTCCCTAGAATGGACCTCAACCCTCTTAAGGAATAACACATTCATGTGTTATAGTTGTAACAGACCTGGCCACTTGGCTAGGAACTGTGGGAATATGAATCATTCTGCCCTACATATGAACCTTACCGAAGATCAACTTATTGCTATGATATCTGAAGTCAATTTTGTTGGTAGATCCGAGGGGTGGTGGGTAGGCACTGGTGCTTCTCGCCATGGTTGCTATGATTGAGACATGTTCAAATCCTATTCTGATTTTGAGGATAAGAAAGTGTTGCTAGGCGACTCCCACTCCACTAAAGTTGCTGGTACTGGTGAGGTGGTATTGAAGTTTACCTCTGGAAAGACTGTCATCTTGAAGGATGTCCTACATATTCCAGAGATTAGAAAGAACTTAGTTTCATGCTATCTTCTTAACATAATTGGGTTTACTCAAACTATAGGGGCTGATTTATATACTATAACTAAAAATAATATATTGGTTGGGAAAGGGTACGCCACAGATGGCATGTTTAAATTAAATGTTGAAATCAATAAAACCTCTTCTTCTGCTTATATGTTGAGTTCTTTTAATATTTGGCATGCTAGACTTTGTCATGTTAATAAATGCATAATCAAGAACATGAGTACCTTAGAACTAATTCCTAAACTATCTTTGAATGATTTTGAAAAATGTGATTTTTGTAGTCATGATAAAATAACCAAAACTTCACATAAATTAGTAGTTAGAGAATCTGAACCTTTAGAATTAATAGATTCTAACATATGTGAACTTAATGGAAATTTAACAAGAAATGGAAAACGTTATTTTATAACTTTTATAGATGATTATTCATATTACACTTATGTATATCTAATGAAAAATAAAAGTGAAGCATTTGACATGTTTAAAATATTTATGATTGAGATTGAGAATCAACTTAACAGAAAAATAAAAAGGTTTTGAAGTGATAGAGGCACTGAATATGATTCCAATATCTTCAATGATTTTTATAAATCTCATGGAATCATTCATGAAAAAAATGCACCATATTCTCCTGAAATGAATGACAAAGCTGAAAGAAAAAAATAGAATTTTTATTGAATCAGTTGTTGCAATTTTATTAAACTCTAGTGCTGCTTCCCATTGGTGGTGAGAAATTTTACTAACTATTTGTTATGCGCTAAATAGAGTGCATAAATCTACAAGTAAAATTTCACTATATGAAAATTTGAAAAATAAAAAACCTTATTTAACTTATTTTAAAACTTGGGGTTGTTTAGCCTATGTTAGGATCTGTTGTGTGTTTTGCAACACACATAAAATCGTGCAAGTATACACGGTCACAAGTAATAAAGATTTGTAAGTAGAGTATCGTTCCCACGAGGATTTGTTACTATAGTTTGTTGAGTACTAAAATTGTATCTTTCTGATTTTATCCAAAACAATCGTTGATTTAACAAAAAGGTTTAAAAATAAAATAAGAGAACTCTAGGATTGCAATTTTTCACCAAACTAATCCACTCCAATCATATTATTTTTTTTGGATTTATATTTTTTAGTACATTTAATTTGTCAACCGAAAACTTCTTTTTTTTATTCATACATCTCTTCCGAGCTCCGTACAAACACACCTCGTTAAATTAATTCACTATATCTCTATCAAAATTAAATTCACCAAGATTCATTAAGTTCTAAGTTCTCAAATGGCCACACATATAATTAGGGTATATTCCTTTCCTTCATCAAACATGTCATTCTATTTACGAGCAATATACACAAAAATGCCTTTCTCAAGTTTATTTTTATGCCACAAATCGTTTTGATAAAATTCCTAAATAATCAAAAAGCATTAAGCACAAAATAAAACGAACAAATCGAATGTCTTATAAATCTATAATAAAAAAATAATAATTAAAATCAAAGCTT
Source organism: Hippophae rhamnoides (assembly GCA_033030585.1). Taxonomy (NCBI): domain Eukaryota; kingdom Viridiplantae; phylum Streptophyta; class Magnoliopsida; order Rosales; family Elaeagnaceae; genus Hippophae; species Hippophae rhamnoides. Next base: position 30,366,706 of record CM065433.1, read on the forward strand.
CATAAATTTAGATCAAATGCAACCCTAGAAAAATTAAATTACTTCATAAAATTAAAATAAAAATTACAACAAATGCAAAAAAATTAGAAGAACAAGAAGTAAAATTAAACATCACATACGAAAATATTTGGCACACGCATAACACAACAAAAGCCAAAAAATGGCTTCTGCGTGTTCTGCAGTCCAAAACCGAACACCACAAAAATTCTAAACTAAAAAAAACTTTTTAACTCTATCATAATATCACCTATTTATAGCTAAAAAATACATCTAAAATATTACATTTTTATTTTATTTTTTTATAAAAAACGCGTAATAATTTTTATCGAAAAACAAAAATCACGTGTATCGATTTTCGTATAGAAAAATGTTATTTAATTCACGCGTGAGACAGGGGCGCCGATTCTGCATTTTTTTAATTCTTTATGCATGCCACGTGTCACGTCTGATTCGCTGAAACAAATAGTGGGACACGTGGCCGCATCTCATTCGTTGAAAGGAACGGACGCACGTAGAAACTGAAGCACGGGATTGGGGCACCGAGAAAGTAAGGCAACGGCTGGAACGAGGGCGAGATTCTGTGCATTCGCATTCATTGTAAATAGCCACGTGTCGGAACATGATTCACTTAAATATTAGTGGGACACGTGGCAGATTCTTATTCTCGAAACCGAGTACGCACGCTGCTCCATAACCCGCGTTACACACGATTGTTACGAACGCTCAAATAACGCGACATGCCCTGTTCCACGCGCTTCAATCTAGACCGTTCAAGAGATCCAACGGTCACGATGCGCCTGGGAAATCTGTGCAGGCCGACATGTGGTCCCACTGACGCCGCCGCACGATGAGTGTGGCCCACTGCACGCCGAGTCACGCTAAGGAAGATCTCTGTACTCCACTCTCCTCTGGTCGGGCTTGATGAACACGCGCGACCGATCCGTTGATCCTTTGATCACGTCCACAAGCCAAGGCTTGGAATAGGGCACGTGGCCTTCTTCTCTACTGCGCAGAATTTAAACTTTTATTAATTATATTTTGACCCACAAATATATTTCAATTTACATTTTCAACTTTGTTTGATTGCAATACAGCCCTTTTGGTAATTTAAATTAAATTTTAAACTTTTAATAATTGAAATTTAGCCCGATTTTAATTTAAATTATATTTTCAACTTTTTTAAATTACAATTAATAACTCTTTTATTTGAAATTATATTTGTGGACAGAAATATGAAATTAAGTACATTTTCGATACAAATTATTTAATTTTATTAAAAATGTATTTTTAGCACATAAAAGGAAAATATTAATTTATTTAACAAAAATTAACTAAATATGAAAAGAACATAGCAATTATCATTACTAAAATTGATGAAAATAACTATATAAAATACAGTTATCAGGATCCCAGATCCTAAAAGAAATAAACTTGCTAGTAGAGCATATGAGTGTGTATTCATAGGATATGCTGTGAATAGCAAAGCTTATAAATTCTATGACTTAAATGATCATGTAGTTATAGAATCAAATGATGCTGATTTCTATGAACATAGGTTTCCCTTTAAATTTAAAAATAGTGGGGGCTCGTCTTCTAGTAGTTTACTCATAACTAGAACTAGTGAACAAAATGAGGAATTAAACATTGAAATTAGAAGAAGTAAACGAGCTCGAACCCTTAAGGATTTTGGGTCTGATTTTTATGTTTATACCTTAAAGGAAGATCCCTAAACTCTAAAAGAAACATTATCTTCTTTAGATGCCAACTTATGGGAAGAAGCCATAAATGATGAAATGGACTCTCTTGAGTATAATAATACTTGGCATTTAGTTGAATTACCTCCTGGTTGCAAAACAATTGGATGTAAATGGATACTAAAGGAGAAATTTAAACCCGATGGTTCTATTGAAAAGTACAAAGCTCGTCTTGTAGTTAAAGGATATAGCCAAAGGGAAAATGTAGATTTATTTGATACCTTTTCACCAGTCACACGAATAACTTCCATACGTGTATTTTTTCTCTTGCTGCTATCCATGATTTAGTAGTACACCAAATGGATGTTAAAATTGCTTTCTTAAATGGTGACTTAGAAGAAGAAATTTATATGGATCAACCTGAAGGTTTTGTTATCCTAAGTCAAGAAAATAAAGTTTGTAAACTAGATAAACCCCTTTATGGTTTAAAACAAGCACCTAAGCAATGACATGGAAAATTTGATAATCTAGTTATCTCACATGGATTCAAAATAAATGAAAGTGACAAATGCATTTATTATAAATTAGAAGATAACATTTGCACTATTATATGTTTATATGTGGATAACATGCTTATTTTTGGATCAAATATTCATGTTGTGAACAATGTGAATACTTTGTTAAGTGCTAACTTTGATATGAAAGATCTCGGAGAAGCGAGTGTAATCCTTGCTATAAAGATTATTAGGTCTGAAAAGTGAATTTCTCTAGATCAATCTCACTACATTGAGAAGATCTTAAAGAAATATAATTACTTTAACTGCAAACCTGTATGTACTCCATATGATCCTAGTGTAAAGTTGTTCAAGAACACCGGAGACGGTGTTAGACAAACTGAGTATGCGAGCATCATTGGTAGCTTACATTATGCTACTGATTGCACTAGACCAAACATAGCTTATGTTGTGGGACTACTATGTAGATTTACCAGTAGACCTAGTGTAGAGCATTGGAATGCTATTGAAAGGGTTATGAGATACCTTAAGAGAACTATATACCTTGGATTACATTATAAAAAGTTTCACGTTGTTCTAGTAGGATACAACGATGCAGATTGGAACATTTTATTAGAAGATTCCAAAGCAACTAGCGGCTATATTTTTAACATAATTGGTGGAGCTGTTTCTTGAAAGTCTAAGAAACAGACAATATTGACTCAATTTACAATGGAGTCTGAAATGATAGCACTAGTCACTGCTAATGAAGAAGCAGGCTGGTTAAGAAGTCTGTTAGCTGAGATACCTTTATGGGAAAGACCAATACGAGCTGTCTTGATCCACAATGATAGTACTGCGGCTATTGCAAAGATTTAGAACCGTTACTACAATGGCAAGAGACGACAGATACGTTGTAAGCATAGTACTGTTAGAGAATTTCTCTCTACAGGAGCTGTAAGAGTGGATCATGTATGTTCTGATGAAAATTTGGAAAATCCTTTGACGAAAGGATTACCGAGAGTGAAGGTTTTCAAAACCTCAAAAGGAATGAGATTAATGCCCTTAGAATGAAGAGTTACTCGTGATGGTAATCCAACTTATAGACTGGAGATCCCAAGAAATAAGTTCAAAGGGTAATAACAAGTCATGAAGTGATATGAGATGAATCATGCTATTTTCAAATCCTATTCTATATTGTTAGAAGCATGAAATCCTGAAGCGATATAAAATGATAAGTTAATTGTTAAACTCTTAATGAGTTCTATACTCTATGTGGAGTGGAGTACATAGCTACATGAGTGCTCTTAATAGACTCACTTATGTGAATGTGGAAGTATTGCCACTTCCTATGGAAATTTTTTGGGCAAAATTTACTAGAGCGTTCACTATACTAGGATACATGTGCATGGCCGTAAAGCATGGGCTTTTTGAATTACACCTTGGAAAGGTTGTGTGTGTGATAATTGTTAGAGATAGAGTTTAAAACTACGAGTTACTCTAGTATATTCTAAAGCATCAACAATATGCAAAAGTTGAAGTCGATAGACACCTTCTGCTTATGCCCAATCTTATAATTTTAATGAATCGGTTGCTCGATGAAAATTATTTTTATATAAAATTCAAGTGGGGGATTGTTGAAAAAGATGAATGTTTATAAAAAATTTAGTGAAGCCTTGTCCCATATTGCTTTTTTACATTACTTAAAAGATGTATAAATAGTGAATAGTTGGCTATTAGGATTGGGCCCCAAGGGGTACCCACTTTTGTGGAAGGGAAGAGGACATAGGAAAATGTGATAACACACGCGTGCGTGCCCCCGCCACCACCATCCGTTTGACCGACCATTCGTGCCATGTCGTGCTGAGCCCGAGTCCGTGTGTGTGTGTGTGTGTGAAGTGAGGTGATATTTTATTTTTTGGAAAAATAAAAAAAAATCCACTTAGAAAATGGTTGTTACATTTTTTTCTCTAAAAAAACAACCATTATTTTCTTTTACTCACAATATGGCCGTTGTTTTCTTTTACTCAGAATATGACCGTTAAATGGTCATTTCTCTTCTTTATTTAGAAAATGGTTGTGACTCATCTTTACTCCAAAAATGACCATTACTCGTCTTTACACAGAAAATGGCTGTTACTCGTCTTTACTTAGAAAATGATTGTTACTCTTCATTACTCAGAATGGTTGCTACGTTATCTATCCCCAGACATTAGCATTTTTATCATAATGACCACACGGTTTTTGAAACCTATAAATAGAGGGCCTCAGCTCTCAGTTCAATATAACAATCTGCAAACTCCTCTCACTAAGAAAAATATAAAAATCTACAAACTTTTTTAAGTATAGCATTCTAGTCTTCATTAGTGCAGTGAAGTTCTGAAACAAAAAAAGATTCTGGGCTATTTTATCCTGGGGATGACGAGACTGTGTTTGCTTGAACAAATTTTGGCAGAGCCATAAAACGTCTTAAAAAGAGCGACCTAATCCACGACTCAACCCAAGCAGTTCATTTCAGGTTATCAGTAATATTATTCCAATACTATTTTAACGTACTTGTATCAATAGAGTTACTTCAAAAACAATTTTATAAACATGATATTTAAATATATTATTGATATAGATGTGAATTTTATTTTTTGTGAATATATTTTAAAAAGAATTAGTTCATAAAGGTAAATCTTGATGAGCATAAAATTTTAATATTTACTTTGCAACATGAGTTTAAAAGTGTGAAGTTTAGAACTTTTATATATAATATCGATATATAATGAAATATTTTTTAATGTTGGTTTTAAAGTATTGCAAAGGTGTGACATTTTATAACGTATTTCATAAATGTTAGGTTAGTGTTTTTTGTGTGCATGTGCTTGAGATTAATGTTGTAGTGATAAGGCTACACATTGTACCTTGATATTTGTGCATAGTCCTGAGACACAAGACTACATCATGCGACATAGGAGAATGGGTATGTGGACATAGTCCTAGGATGAGAAATAAGACTACAACATGCGACACAAGATACTGGGTATATGGACATAGTTTTAGGATAAGAGATAACTCATTTTGGGATACTAAAAAAGGGATCAAAGTTACATACATGTATGTTTTTCATGTTGATTTTTATTGGTATGGTTGAGATTTAATATTTTGTGGTAATTGTTTTTATCTGTTTTCACACCATGAGTTATTTGGTTTACTTCTAAACTATAATTTCACGAATTTTAATTTTCTTACAAATGATTTTATTTAAGTTAAATTTTAATACAAGATGTTCATATTTAAATATATATTTATTTTATGACTATTTTTGTATTTATGTGTTTGATTATACTATTATGCTGTAGTAACTCTAATGGAAAAAAAACTCATTTTTTTATTTTCTATCTTTCTAGATGATTAACAATTGGTAGATTGGAGCTTAACAAGATCGATTAGACACAAGTTAGAGTTTCCTTTGTTACGTAGTTAATAGAAATTGAGAGATTGAGAAAGATTTATAAATAACTATATAATTATTGTTGTTATTTTGAAATATGTTGAAGAAGGTGTGACATATTTGAGACCATTAGAGAATCATATATAAATTCTCATGTCGAATCTTACTCTTATTTTTCATTTTCTATTATTAGACTCATTGATCATGATTTTCATTCTTATCATTTTTCCTCGTGAGATCATAAACTTAGTTAAATGGTAAGAACTCACTTATCTCTTCCTTATTGATCTTTCACAAAATAAGTTCAAGTATTATCTTTTACTTATACATGATTGTTTTCTTTAAATTTCTTTGATTTTAAATGTTAATATTTCAATCATTTTCACGTGAATATTTGATAAATTTTTATTATTTATCTGAACCAATTATGTTGTGTTCTATTTATACTCTTATTATTCTAGGTCTTTATTTATGTTTATGATTATCTAAATTTTATCCGATCTTATCATGTTCATATATTATTTGATTTTATGTTATTAATTCTTATTTAATTTTTCCTTTTTCCCTTTTTAGGCTTGATATAACTATTATGTCTAGTTTGATTATCAGGTCGTACATGGGTTGAGTATTCAAGTTTTTGTGGAAATTCAAGTTGACCTCAGTAGACATGTTTGTAGAGAGATATTTGAAAACTTAAAGTTTAACAGAAGGTTAAACATTTTATTTGATGTTAGTGTGCATGACATCTTGCCAACTTGAAATGCCTTAGGTGGAAGACATTGCATAATATCTATCTACTCAATGTTCATTGTACCATTAAACAAAATGCTAACCATCTTTTATTGAGATGTTCTATGTTAGTTCAACTTGGGTTAGTATTATTCATACAGTTAACATTCTTAATTTTTGTGGTAGACATACTATTTTTAACCTGAGAGAAATTTAAATTAAAGAATGAATTAATATTTCGTAATATAATTTTTAATTATATAGTTATTATACTATTTGTTAAATTTGATGTTGAAAAATATGTAATAATTATAAATAGCAATAAGTAGCTCTCTCCTGACTCATTTTGTTAATAGTATGAATTTTTTTTTCTTTTTCTGTGTTTATCTTCTGTCACTTGTAATGTTCTATATTAGGTGGGTTATATTAAATACAGTAAATTTTGGATCGAAAGAGAAAAGAGAAAAAAAATTAAAATTAAAAATAAAAATAAAAAGAAAGAGAGAGTGCTCATACCTCTACACATTCTTTAAAACTTTTCGGTGCTTATCTCGGTGGATCGATGAAATGCGAACAAATTGAAATATGGTAAATTTGTTGAATCGATAAAAGAGGATATGTGAGACAGTGAGAATATACCTGCATATATCTTCCTACAAATCCTGACAATTTATACCTTTTTGTGTATTTAGCAAGAAAGAAAGAAAGAAAGAAAACATAATAACTTATTTCTCATGTTTATTTAATAAAAAAAATATATAAAAAGAAAAGAAAATGATTATTCTCAAATTTCACTCTTATTCTCAAATTTCTCTTATTTTAATTCTCAAGTCCTCTCTCTTAAGATTATTTTCTTTTCCTATTTAATTTTTTATTTTATACAAAATTTAAGGTAATTTTATCTTCTAAAAGTATATAATATTTCAATAATATTTTTTAAAATTAGATCATTAAAAAAATGACACATTTATTCGAATCTTAACTATTCAACTCAATATATAAACTATATTTTTATTATTGAATTTTTATTGAGAATGAAGATAAATTAAATAAAATTTTAATTTTAATTAAAATTAAAATTATAAATATTATAATATTGATTATTTTTAAAAATAAAAATAATATATTAATTATAAATCAAACATAAATAATAATTTATTTATAAAGAAAATTCGTAAAGTATAATTTTCATTTTAGTGTTTATTTCACATTTAAAATGTAATATGTTACTTGTTTATTCCGATTCTTGTAAGTTGATAATAAATACTATAAAAAAATTTAACATATTTATTATCATTCATTTTCATTCAGATTCCTATTAATCTATATTATACACCATTAAACACATCCTATATAAATCTTATGTAATTACCATTTTAAGACATTATGTAATTAATAGGTAAAAAAAAATTAAAAATATATTTAAAATTTATAATTATAAAAATAATACTTTTAATATTTAACTAATATATTTTTATTATTAAAAAATATATTTATAATTAATATCATTCGATTAAATATTATTTTAATGTTATTTTTATTGTTATAAATTTTAAAAATATTATTTTTATATTTTTTAAAAATATTTTTCAGTACTCCTCATAGAGTCAATAGCTTGTTTAGTCACATGTTATTTGTACCATTAAAATAATATCATGTGCATTAAGTTTATAATATATCCATTACTTAAAATACTCTTTATTTTAAATTTAAATAATCTAAAGCCACGTCACATTAATATAATTGGTTACTTACAAGTAACGGTCTCACATTATAAACCATACTTCAATCGTAATTCACCACATATCTATTAAAGACTAGTGTAACTTGTTAGCTAAACAATTAAAACAAAAAAAGTTCACCACTCCTACCCAACATTCTAATCATAAAGTTATTGTATTATTTTGAATTTATAATCGAAACTATTTTCATAATTTATAATAATTAATAAACATATATTTAAAATAAATTGTATTGATTGAAAAAAAAAGTAAAGAGCAATATGTGTACATCAAATAAGGATTAATATTAATAAAGACATTGAAATTTATTAAAATCATTATTTATTTTTTGTTTAATTAGTTATTTTTTTTAAGAAATAAAAATACGACTTAATGCAATTGAAAAAAAGAGGTTCTAAGTCCAATAATAGCTACCTATCAAAATAAATAGTACAAATAATGCCATGATTTCATAAGTAAAATAAATATATTTAAATGTAAATAAAAAAACTTTTAAAACAAAATATAAAAAATACAAACAGATAAAATAAAAAAATGAATATTTATAATAATGATTACTTTTATTATTATTGTTATTGTTATTGTTATTATTATTATTATAGCTAAAACATTTTATAACAAACAGTTGAATATAAATCGAAGTCATTCAATAAGAGAGAAATTGTGAGTCAGCGAAGGATGGTTAGAATTTATTTTATTTTAAATCAACTAATGTTTTACATTTACTTAAAACATAACTTTATTATCTTAACAATTTTATTAATTTAATTTTTATTTTAATATATAAAAAAATTTACATATATATATATATATAAATATATTATTTTGACTACATTTTAATATTGGAGTGTTAAGATGGGTTCAGTGATTTTTTCTAATATTAGATTTATTTAACCTCTTATATTTATATAACAAAGTCATTATTCTCTTTAATGCATAAAAGATTTAATTATTCAATTGGTTAATTTTTAATCTCTGTTAAAAATATATATATTCATTTACACCATAAAAAAATTAACATATATTTTTTTTTTGAAGAATTAAAAATAAAATTATATGTATGAACAGAGTTATGTCGTATAAATAAATCATTATTAAACTAATTTAACTTTAAACATTTGAAAATAGAAAGTATATATTTTTTTATTTAAAATGGATTTAGTAATATATATTTAAATGAAATTTATTTTATTTTTTTATTTTTATATGATTAAGTTATTTAACTGATTTTTTTAAGCTTAGAAAGAAATACATATTTTTTTTACATTATAAAAAAAATAACCCATTTTTACAGTAGAACACACAAATGTGGGAACAATACTTATATTTTTAAAAACATAAAACATTAATTTTCTCTGACATTAATATTTTATGCTGCTTTAACATTAATGTTTTTTGGTCTTAAAATAACAACTTTCTAAAATACGAGGAGATAGCAAAAAAATAAAATAAATAAATAAATAAAATATATGCATCACAATTTAAAATATGCAATATATATATATATTGTTATATTTTGCTCCTTAGTGAGAAAATTAGAAAAGTCCCACATTGGTTAGGAATTAAGATGGGTGTTGGATTTGGGGCTATAAATAAAGACCTCCTTCACCATTTGTAAACATCCCAAAAATTTGTAAATCTTCCTCTCTTTTGTAAGGGTAATTGATTAGCTCAATTTTGCCCAATTAGTTGTAATATTTGAAGTTCATTCATTCTGAGATAAAGTGGAAGGTCAACGACGCTCGAGGACCTAGTAACATTTATACCGAACCTCGTTAAATTTCCTGGTGTTATTATTTTTCTCGCTTTAATATTTCTCGTTTTCAATATCTGCTTTAGTTTATTTTAGCATTATATTTCCAATAGCATTATTTTGTTCAAGTTAGGTTTCGAAGTTCTATTCATTTAAATCATGTTGAATAGAACTACTTTCAGACAGTGAAAATATACCCATTTTTCCAACATTCCGTATCGAGCCAAAGGTTTTCTACCTAGGCATTTGTTTGTATTCCGTTTGTTTGCTATTGGAATATAGTTGCTAGTTGTTGTAATTTGAAGAAATGGCTAAGAAAAAATTTCTTTCAAACAAAGGCCAATCATCCACGCTGCGTAACTACGGTGACGAACGAAGGTTCGAGGTGGGAGTAAGCTCACGGAACCGTCATTTTGGTACGTGGCAAGGCGAAGTTCTAGATGCTCTGCTTCAACAAGGTCTAGACATTGCCATTGAAGAAGAGAAACCAGATGGAGCAGATGAAGTAGAAGCTGAAAAATATCAACCGATCGCATTGGCATGCATAATCCGTTCGTGTCTCTCGCAGAACAAAAGTACACGTTCACGGAAGCGAGACATCCGCAAGTAAGTCAGGAAGGCGTTGGAGAACAAGTTCATGAAGAAGAGTGGACAAAATCGGCTACTTCATTTTGAAGAAGAAGTTGTTCGCCATTAATACCTTCCAGGTACTACAATAAATCCACCACATTAATGCTTTTAATCAATTAGTAGCGCATTTGTTAAATATGGATGAAACTTTTAAAGATGAAGATTTAGCTCTTCGATGTCATAGCCTCCCTTCACGAAGTTTGATCATCTTATTACGAGCTTACCTCATCGAAGGATAAAGTGTCTTTTTCGAGGAAGTTTGTACCGCTTTGTATAGTTATGAAATTAGAAAGAAAGATAAAAGAGAAAGGTGGAATGAAGCAGTTGCAGGCATTGTCCCTAAGCAGACGTCCACAAACACAACACAAAGGAAGCGAGAGGTAGATCTCTATCAAAAGGAAGACTTGGTAAAGATGAACGTGCCTTTGTCAGCGAGAAAGGCCATTGAAGAAAAATTGTCCGAAGCCGCAAAAAGAAAGGAAAAGTCAGGCAACTGATGTACGTAATGAACAAAGCAATTCGATTCAGATTTCGTGCATTGGTTCAAGTTCGCAATAGCATCTCATCCTCGTGATTGGATTTTTGATTCAGCTGTACAGACTTTCCATATGTCTCCTAACAAAGAGTGGTTCTTTAACTTTGGAAGAATCTAGACGGTGGAGTTGTTTTCACGGGTAATGATTATCCACGCAAAGTTTCGTGGGAATCTACAATTCGTTTGAAGAATCAAGATGGTTCGACCAGGGTCTTGACGTATGTTCATTATGTTCTAGATATGGGTTAAGAATCTCATTGTCGCTGGGAGTCTTAGAATCAAAAGGCTTCACCGCGACCATACAAAATGGGGCATCAAGGTTACTTCCTGGAGCACTCAGTGGCAATGAAAGCGTGTTCGGAAGAATAACATGTACTACTACCTCGTAGTACGGTTATTTGACAAAGATCACGTGCATAGCTTCAAATGAAGAAAGAGATTTAGAAACTACCAAGTCAGTGGGCATATGCGTTTGACACGCTAGTGAAAAGCTTTACGTATTCTAGTAAAGCAAGGCCCGTTAAAAGGTGCGAGAACCAAGAAGTTAGAATTCTCATGAAGCATTGTGTATTGGGGAAGCAAGTAAAAGAGTAAGCTTTGGCACCGCTTCTTCATAATACAAAGTGGCATTTTGATTACATCCATACCGATGGGTACGGCCAACAAGAACTCCATCCATGAGTGGCAAACATTATTATGTCACTTTCATTGATGACTTCTCCGTAAGAAGCTCGGGTGTATCTCATGAAGAAAAAGGATGAAGTGTTGGGGATTTTTCTCAAGTGGTGCCACAAGATGATCGAGACTCAAATTGGTAAAAGATCAAGCCGCCCGAGGTCCGATAATGGCACCGAGTACACAAACGATCCATTTATGAAAGTTTCAGGAAGAAGGATAGTGCGACACTTCACTATTCGAAAAACACCACAACAAAACGGAGTTGGTAGAACGTATGAACCGAACTTTGCCGGGAAGTATGTCTGCGCGTACGTTGTCAACGCCGTTTAGGCAAGCAGATTGGGGCCGAGGGCCGTGACTCCATGCCATCTCGCCAACCGTCTACCATCGTCTCGTTTGAAGTGCAAAACGCCACGGAGGTACGTGTCTCGAAAACTCAGAGATTATGATTTCTTACGTGTTTGGTTCAATTGCATACTACCATGTAAATGTAATCAAAGTCGACTCCAAGAAACAAGAAAGCCATTTTTTCGGGGGATCCCTTCCGGTTCTAAGGATATCAACCACAAGTGGCTTGAAACGAAAAAGATAATCTTTAGCAGAGATGTTACCTTCTGATGAATCTCGCATTGCTGAGAAAGGTAACTAAGAAGATTGATGGCACTTAGAAGAGCGAGCAAACTCCGAAACAAGTGAGTTTGAAAGCAAAATTGTTAATCCAAGCAGCGAAGATAAGACGTGTTTGATCCTCCATCGATGTAAGATGAATCGATGAAGAGGTTTTAACCCAAGAACCTCCATAAGAACAAGAAGAAACCCAGCTTGATAGGCCACGACGACAAAATGTCAAGGCACTGCCGACATACAAGGATTTTGAAGACCTACCGCTTCGCTTTAAGAATACGCAAGGGGTTCGTGCACTTTCAACAGGTACGTGATGTTCCTTCCATATATAAAGAAGCAATCGAAGCCCGAAGTTGAAAGATGGAAGGAAGCCACGGATGAAGAACTTTTTGTCCCTTCGAAGAATAAAACATGGAAGTTGACACAACTACCTAAAGGCAAGAAGGCAATTGGATGCAAATGGATGTACGCAAAGAAAGATGGATTTCCTAACAAAGATGGTATTCGCTACAAGGCAAGGTTGGTGGCTAAGGCTACGCCGAAGGAGTGGAATCGATTATAATGAGGTATTTTCTCTCCGCTTGTAAAACATTCTTCCATTGGAATTTTGTTGGCCTCGTAGCACAATTTGATTTGGAACTAGTTCAACTTGATGTAAAACTGCGCTTTCTACACTCGACTTAGAAGAGGAAATCTATATGTCTCACTCAAGGGTTTATTGTCATTGTAAAGAGAATTGTCAGGTGCCGAACAAATCATTGTATGGATTGAAGCAATCTCCGGCGTGGTACAAACGATTTGATCGGCTTTATGTTGCAACAAAAAGTATACCAAGCACACACGATCATCAGGTGTATTTTCGCAAGTTACAAAACGAGTCTTTCATCTATCTCCTATCAGATGTCGATGATATGTTGATCAGATCAAGAGTCAAATAGAAATTGAAAAGTCAAGGCTCAACTAAGTCGAGTTCGAGATGAAAGATTTGGGAGAAGCTTTAAGATTCTCAGATGAGATAAGTAGAGACAGGAAGAAGGGAAGCTTAGTTTGACCCAGAGTCAAATTTGAAGCTGATACTACAACGTTTTGGTATGAATGAACAGACAAACCCCTGGTAAGTACTCCGCCAGTTCCTCAATTCAAGCTTGCTCAATTATCCCCTCGTAACGATGCGTAACGAGAATATATGGCAAAAGTACCATACGCAAATGCTGGTAGCTCACGTATGCAATGGGCTGTATAAGACCCGACATTTCGCACGCGGTCAGGCCGTAGTGTACATGTACGATCCTGGTAAAGCGACATTTATTGTCAGAAATGGATTCTACCAGATATTATAAATACCGTAGAGTTGGTTTAGTATTTCACAGATAATACCATCAGTCAACGCGTGCACGGATATCGCGATTCTCGACTACGCAGAGATTTAGATAAGCCGTCTACCAACTACCGGTTATGTGTTTACTTGCTAGCAGCACCAAATAATGAAGTCTACCTGCGCACCACAGCTTGTTTGTCTACTACAGCAGAGTATAGGCGCCATGCAGGCCGCGAAGAAGCTTATTTGGTTACGAGGTTTGCTTCAAGACTGGGAGTCGTCAAAAACATATTAAGGTGTTTTCAGGATAGTCGTAGGCTATTCATTTAGCAAAGAACCAAGTCTACCACGCACGTACAAAGCACATCGATTGTCAAGTATCATTTCCGTGCGAGATTATCAAGGCTTGCTGAGTACTAGTTCAAGATTACATTTACGTAGAGAATCCCGCAGTATACGCATGATGACTCAAGGTGGTAACATCAATCAAGTTCAAATATTGTCCGGACTTGATTAACATCCTACAAATCAATCTAAGCACCTATTGATCTAAAGAATCAAGAAATCATTTAAAACCACTAAGTCGCTACGCGAGATTTGTTATATATTCGCTCCCAAGGAGAAAATTAGAAAAGTCCCACATCAAGTTAGAATTAAGACGTGGCTGATTTGCCGCTATAAATAAAGACCTCATTCACCATTTGTCAGAACATCCCAAAAATTTGTAAATCTTCCTCTCTTTAGAAGCAGAATTTGACAAATTTCAATTTTGCCCAATTAGTTGTAATATTCAAGTTCATTCATTCTGAGATAAATAATTAACGACGGCGACCTAGTGTAACATTTATACCTAACCTCGTTAAATTTCTCAAGTATTATTTTTCTCGCTTTAATATTTCTCGTTTCAATATACGTTTTACTTATTTTAAAGATTATATTTCCAATAGCATTATTTTGTCGGGTTAGTTTGAGTTCTATTCATTTAAATCATAAGTGAATAGTAACTACTTAGAATAGTAAAAATATACCCGATTTTCCCAACATATATATATATATATATATATATATATATAAAATATTTACCATTTTACCCTCAAGATAATCAACAGATTAGGTTATAAAGGATAATTTTAAATACATCCGTTAAAAGCTTTAAATATATACCCTCAAAACACATATTCCTTATGATTTTACAAATTAATTATCCTTATGATTTTACAAATTAATTAAGGGTATATATTTCGAAGATAAAGAGGAGAATTAATGACGTATATTAGCCTGGTTTAATTAGGAATGACTTTTTTTAATTTTTTACATACAACTGTGTTTGGGGATATCTATTTTACCATTTTGTCCCTCTGAGCCATTTATTGTGTTTTGTCCCCAGCTCTCTCATTTTGCAATTTTCTAATTTCACGTCATATATACTACTACTTTTTCATTCAACTTTAGTTCGATTTTTACAATTCAAATCCCTTAGCTCTCTAGTTTTTTTCCCTCAACTTGTTGTAATTCACGTACACCACTCAAAAACCAATGGTTTTGCTCAAAACCAACCCTTTTAAAACTAGAGTTTGACGAATCTAAGCTTTGCATTGGGTTTTTGATAGTTTTAGATTGGGACTAGTTCTACACAAACACCTTTTTTTTTTTTAATAAATATATTAAGACTCTCAAGCATTATATTCTTGTTATACAATACAAAGTAGCATGAACTCCCTCCTATATTCCATTGGTAATTCAATTGCCGGGTATACAAGGCAAGATAACTCTTCAATAATAAAAAAAAGTAGTTCAACGGCTAAAAAAAACTTCAAAATAGCGGCAAGAACAATACGAGAGTACTAATTAAATATGTATGTAAGCATCGGATGTTATTTTAAAAATATGTATACAATTTTTACATAATCTTTTAAAAACATACACGTGAAGTTTTCATTGTTGGAAAATAACGCAAATTCCCGATAAGCTAGATTTATGAGAAAACAAGAATAGAAACAATAACACACAAGATTTGATAATCCAGAATCGCCAATCTTGCTTACGCCTCCTGACCGCTTGCAAATCTTTTTTACCTAAAGTGAGAAATTACACAAGGTGTTTACAACACTCACAACTCAAAACCCAATTCAACCCAAGAAAATTACTCTCAATGTTCTCTCACAAAAGCTTTTCTCTCTAAGCTTTTCTCTCAATTGGAATGAACACTTTTGGATGGATAATTCATTACAATTACACATCTATTTATAGGAAAATTCACTCCTTGAATTACTCCTTAAATTAATGGTTCTCGAATTGCTCCTAATTAAGCTCCATGTTTTACTCTTATTTTGTTCCATGTTTTGCTCCATGTTTTACTCTTGTTTTGTTCCATGTTTTCGTTTCCTTAATTTGCTCCTTAAATTAAGGAGCTTTATAACAATAATCTCTAACAATCTCCACTCTGAAGATCGATTTCAACTGGTTTCACACCTCGATAAATGCAAGTAGCTTTTCTAGTCTTTGTTATTTACAGACTAACCGAAGTCGAGCACAACTTCACTTGTCAATAATCACCACCTTTGTTAACATATCTCACGTGGATTTTGCTTCCTCAATCTTTTTCCAAAGATAACACATCATCTTCTAATGAGATCCAAGGAAGTGATAACGAAGTCCAATATGTTTGGTTCTAGAATGAAATGTCAATTCTTCGCCATTGTATCGCACTTCACTATCACTACGCAGTAACATTCTTCTTTGCTCGAATCCCAACTCAAGCTTAACAAACTCAAGCCATATCATCTCTTTACTAGCTTCACATCGCTACATACTCACCGTATGATGTAGGACAATTTTCTCGTATTTGACATCCAACTACCGCCAGTAGTTCCAACAAGAAATATATAATCAGGCGCTTCTTCAAGATCAACTTCACCTCCAAAGTCTCAAGATTCTACGTATCCTTGTACTTTTAACTCTCCTTTACTAAAGTACAAACACTTTTCTGCAGGCTGCCTCGCAGATACCTCAAAATCCACTTGATCGCTTCCCAACGAAGTTTTCCTCGATTTGACATAAACCGCTTAACAACTCCCACCGCATGGCCAATGTCCGGTCTTCTTGCATGCACTACTACGTACATCAAACTTCCAATGGTCGGACATATGAACCCAGCCATGAACTCTCTCTTCCTCTCGTCCGAGGGGACCGATCCTCGATAGGCTAAAAATGACTCAGCCATGGCGGGGCGCGTTTAACCGGCTTCGGGCATCGCTCATGTTGAATCTATGCAAAACACGATCACGTGATTTCACCGAGATAACCGCAAGGATCCTTTCTTCTTATTTCTCAGGATTTGCATTCCAAGAATCTTTTTGTCGGACCCAAGTCTTTCATGTCAAACTCCTTGACAATCGATGCTTCAATCTTCCTCGATATCATCCATATCTCGAACCGCTACTAACATATCATCAACATAAAGTAGTAAAATGATATAACCGACCTATATCTCTCGAAGTAGCAACAATGGTCAAGATTGCACTTCTCGAAACCTTCCTCAGGTACGAAGCTATCAAACTTTCTCGTACTCATTGTCTCGGGCTTGTTTCGTGCCATACAAACTCTTCTTAAGTCCGCACACCATGTTCTTCTTCCTCTTTCTCGAGAAACCTTCCGTCGGTACACGTATATCTCTTCATCTAAATCTCCATAAAGCGAATGCGCCTTCACATCCAACTGCTCAAGATGAAGACTTCGACAAGGCAATGCTCAATACTGACCGATAGTATTAAGCTTCACAACGGAGCAAAATGCTCCAGTAGTCAACTCCTTCCTTCACAAACCTTGACAACTAGGCTGGCTTTGTATCTCTCGAACCATCACGCCTCTTTCACCCAGACACCCATTTGTCGAAGTTGCCTTCTTTCCCATAGGTAACTCACCTAGTTCCCATGTCCTGGTCGAGACGAGAGATTTCATTTCTTCTTTCATAAAGCAAGCTTCCACTTGTCGAATCTCGAGTCCGACAAGCTTCATCATAGCATTCGTGCTCCCCTCCATCACCAAGAACATATAGTTCATGTATCTCCGTTAGGCATACGAGGTCGGTAAGACCTTCTCAATACAAGTGAGCCGAGTAAGAGGGTCATGTGCGTGGCTCGAATGTCATGGTAATCGCTTTGTCCAACAAGTTCCTCCGGGCCGAGGACTTATTACAATTGGTTCTCACAAGATCCGGGACATCATCCGCATCCGCAAATACCGACTCATTCCTCGCCCGAGGCATCGCGTCATTTTACGCATGTCCTTATACATCACCCTTTCGTTGAAAATCACATCTCTCACTGATAACTTTCTTTGTTTTCGTCATCCCAAATACGGCAGGCCAAACTTATCCTCACCATAGCCGATGAACGTGCATTTCTGATTCGGGATCAAGCTTATTCCTACTCTCGATCACCCATACGCACAAATGCTACACAGTACCGAAACTTTAGATGTGATAGTTTCACCTCTTTTTCGCCTCCATACCTCCTTCCGTATTCTACGCTCCAATGGAACAGATGTGGCCTCTTGGCCGATCAAGTAAGCCGCCGTGTCGATCGCTTCGCCGAACCGCTTTCTAGACTGATCAGATACGAACGTTTCCGGCTCTTTCCTCATTAACGTCGGCTCATACGCCCGCCACACCATCAGGTTGAGCGTGCTCGCAGCTTCTTTCCATTCTCGATCCCACGCTCATAGCAAAATTTTTGAATCCGTGTCTTCATATTCACCACCATTATCTGATCTCCGAGCTTTTGATCTTCAAACCCGTCTCATTTTCCACCATAGCTTTCCATCTTCCTCAAAGCCTCAAATACTTCAGTACTTATGCTTTAGAAAGTAAACCCATACCTTCCGAGAATGATCATCGGCGAAAGTCACGGCATTTGCTTTCCCACAAATGGACGAGACGCGCATTGGTCCCCAAACATCCGAGTGAATAAGCTCTAGCTTTTCCTTCTTTCGGGGTTCTACCACTTGTCCGAAAGCCGACTCTCTTTGCTTTCCAAGTATACACTTTCAGACACGTCCATCTCTACAGACCTGCACTGAAGTTTTTCCTTTTGAAAGGCATAATCTTCATCCCTTCTCACTCACGTGGCCTAATCTCTCGGTGCCACAAGCCTGCTCCGTGTTTCCATCGTCGCTACAATCATGGATCGAACAACGTGCTTCTCATTCATGTAAAGAAAGGCCACTCTTTCTTGCCTCGAGCAACCCGTCATCGCACCCTTTGAAATCTTCCAATCATCACCACCAAGACGTAGCAGAAGCCTTCACTAGCTGAATCGCCCCACCGAGATTAAGTTCTTTCTCGAGGCCTGAATACGCTCGACATCCTTCACCTCCCAAACAGACCCTTAACTTAATCTTCACTACACCTTTTCCAATAATAAAGCACATGGTCGATCATCACCAAGATATACCTTTCCAAGGTTTCCTGGGACATATTTCTCGAAGAATTCTTTCTCGTGAAGTAGCACGGAACGACGCTCCGCAGCCCAAGACCCAAGATTCTTCCTCGCTCTCCAAAGAGCATATCAATGCATCATCTCCTCCCGATAAGGGAAGTAACATTTGCCTCCGCCTTCACTTGTTTGTCTCTTCTGCATTCTCGCACCGATTTTCAGAAGGTTCTATTTCTTCCACAATTCCAACACTGATAGTCTTCGAGCCACGGGAATTATTGGGGATTCCTAGATTCGACCTCCCCGTCTTTGATCTACCTCAGAGTCGGGCTCTACCACGTCCATTTGCTTTGCTGAATTTCTTCCCTCGACTCAGACGCAAAAATCGAAGAGGTCGACGATTCACCTGCCTCTACGTCTGATCTCTTCACCGAGAACCAAATCACGAACATCGTCAAATTTCAACTTATCAGTTTCCCGACGAGCTACTCACAAACAGTGACAAGAGTATTCCAAATTTTCTCGTGCAGAAGACAAAGTATCAACTGCCGTACTTCTTCATCGACCATTCTCCACCGAACTCAACCTGTAACCGTGTCGAGTTCTATCGAGACATGTCGAGCTACCGACGCGCTCCGTCATCCGCACCGAATGTGCCGCCTCATCGTCGCACTTTGTTTCGAGGCACGGCTTCTCATACATATCGGAGAGAACACAAGCACCCGCCGTGTCTTTTCCTTTGCTACGTTGAAAGCAACATTACGGATAACGTCAATCGAATAACCTCCGAGTGTCATTCTGCCTGTAAGATTCCAATCTTCTTCCTTCATACCGGCTTCTTCCCGGCAGGCCGACATGTATTTCTTTCGATACGTATAATCCTCTATCTCGCATTTTCCAAAACCCAAATCAGGCCATCAAATTTTCGAGTTTCACCCTTCCTTCATCTCGCTCATCGCTCCCACTAAAATCGATTTCCTCTCTGGATCAAGTCGACTATTTCTCGCGTAAAATCGACGTAAATCACTACCAATACCGATACCGCGTAAATAACGCAATTCCCGACAAGCCTGCATTTACGAGAAAAGTTACTGAAAAACAATAACACACAAGATTTCGATAACTAGCTCTACCAATCTCATACGCCTCCTGACCGTCAGAATCTTTTTACCGAAGTGAGAAATTACACAAGGCGTTACAACACTCACAACTCACAACCCAATTACACCCAAGAAAATTACTTCAATTTTCTCTCACAAAGCCTTTTTCTCTAAGCCTTTCTCTCAATTAACACTTTCTGACTGATAATTCATTACAATTACACATCTATTTACATGCGAAAAATTCTACCTCGGAATTACTCCTTCAATTAATTAATGACTGCTCCTAATTGCTCTCCATGCTTTTACTCCTTATTTGCTCCATTGTTCCTATAATGCTTTACTCCTTTGTTGTTTCCACGTTCGCTTCCTTAAATTAAGGAGCTTTATAACAATAATCTCTAACATTCATATTCAATCAAAAATCTATATACAAAACTTAAATACTCTTTTGATATTTTGTATGTAATGTTTACGTTATCTTTTTTTAAAAATATGTAAGTAAAACTTATATATTTTTCAAAATAAATAAAAAATCTCACATATTATTTTTAAATAGAAAATATTTATATAAAGATTCAACCAGATCAATCATTATTATTGTTAGAATCGTATCTATTTAATTTATTAGTAATAAAATACGAAAAATTAGGTCTTTTTAATACATGTGATATATTAAAATTTTATGTTTTATTTTTTTTTAATTACTTAAAATTAATACTTTTTCATAGATCTAATCTATTTAAATAAACAACCCATCTAAAGGATGCAAGTAGAATCGGTAATTATAATTTCTAAACTAAGCCCAGAGCAAAATCACGAGCTTTCGAAGGTTCGAAATTAAGCGTATAAGCGCAGACTCCCAGACCCAAACCACCAGTGACCTCCCCAAAATACAGTGATTGGAATAAGTCCCTGCTTCTGCTTCACCATTTCGTAATTCGCATGAGCTCTCAATCTCTCGCTCAATCAAATGAATAACGTAAACGATCACAGAAGCGTTCGTGTTCTATGCCCTAAGCTCGTACTAAGCAAGAACGAACCTTCCCTTCAGTGGCTCATCGGTTCACCATTCTTCCCATCATTAACCATTGTCTCCTCTATCAGATGCATCCACATCGACACCCTCGTCCCCGACTTTCTCAAAGAATCAGGTAGTGTATTGTACTTTGGTTCCTGAGACAAATAAATTCTGGAAGAGAAATTACTTTTTTTGTTTGACTTCATTTTCGTAATTTGAGCAGAGGATCTTCGGTGTCTCTTACCCAAGGGATTTGACGTAATCGGTGCCTTAATCGTTGTGAATTCTGATATCGAAAAGAATGCTGGTAAGGCCATTGATTGCGCTCGTAGGTTGAGAAAGCTTCTTTTCGATAGTGGAGAATTGGACAATCAAGAAGTTATCGGGGCTGTAATGGATTTAAATACAGAAGAAATTCACTTTTTCGCTTCAATCTCCACGAATTCTACTAGTATTTATATCGTAGATGCTGTTGTGTACGAGGATCATCCTGAAAAGTATGTTTGGGAAAAGGGCTGTCTATTACAATGCGAGCTTCCGCTGAAATTGCCTGTCTATATTCCAGTAAAAAATCCGTCAGGTAAAATTTTAAACTAGTTTAATTGGTTGAGGCGTTTTGTATAAAATGGTTATTAACTCTCGGGGTTTGAATCAAGTGATGCTTTTGAGCTTAAGTCGTGTTCTATAAAATATTGCATTTGCAATTGTTATTTTACTGGATTTGTATCTGTAGCTCGATTACGGTTTGTGTAGATGAATTTCTGATTTCATGTGAAGTAAATAATACTCGAAGATAAATGGAGTAAGAGCAGTGTAGGATATAGGGAGAGGAATGATGAGCAAGTTGGACGTTCTTGGAGGTCCTCATTTTATATAAGCGTTCATGTAGTATATCTTTAATGGGAGTTGAAGCAGTTAAGAATGGAAAGACATTATTGATGTAATCCCTGAAAGAGTGACACTTTAAATAAGGAAACGATATCCTTGGTAGTGTTTATGAGGTTTTGAGTTTTGACCTTTTATTGCATTAAGCAGCTTCATGAGGGACTTGTGTGTCTGATCTCTTGTACTTAGAAACCAAGCTTTCTTGGGTGGTAATATTAAGATATGCTGGATTAGCTCACAAATACGTTTTGGTTTATGCTGTCAGAAATTCCTATAACTAGGTTAAAAATTGGATTGCTAATTGTCTGTTTGATATGCATAGATACTATTTAATGTTCAGTCACAGACCCTTAAATCTTTCAGATGCAGAAAAGATATTCAGGCATACAACAGAAGCTGTTGTTAGCAAGTTTAAGGACCCAAAGATTGTATACTTGATAGAAGCATCAAAACAAAGCTCCTCAGAAATACCTCACCCTATAGTTCTACACGGTTCAAAGTTAGAGTTTAGCACCCATCTCTCAAATATCGACCTTCTGAAAAATGGTGCTCAAGATTCTGATGTAAAGTTAGTAACATGCGCACACTTCTGTCAAAATGATAAAAATGGTGCATCAGTGTATTCGGCTGAGGTGAGAAACATACAAGTTTCCTTGCTGCATGTTTCGCCTCTCATAAAGTATTCTATTAATGTTTTCTATCCTATATTTAAGCTTCACATTAGCCCCCTTCTTTGTCTTAGAGTGCAGATAAAATCCAAGTTCGTGTACTGTTTAATAGCTCAGAGAAATCTTCAAAATCCAGTGTACCTGTTGCCGAGTATTTTCCAGGTATTGATGTAAGACTTAGATGGAGTAATGGTTTACAGTTCTTTACGTAAATTCTGTAACCAGAGCTTCAATAATAAAATTGACGTGAATCTGTCATTTCAGCTATGGAAGAGACAAAACTTGTGGTCTTAGTGTTTAAGCTTGAAGTGCTCTGCTATGCAGCAAAGGATCTACCTATATCACTTGCAGTTTCGAAGTTAATCATCCCAGGGTTGGTTGACCAGTTTAGCTCATTGATGGATACAATATTTCCCAAACTATTAGACGAGCATCCTCAGGTAAGGTCAAACCATTGTAACTTATCAAACTAGATCAGGCTGCCAATAGAAAACTAGTGGAGCCTCTGGTAGAATACACTATTTTAAGTGTTGTTAATTGTAAAAATAATGTGTTAAGCAAATTATACTTGAAATTATTATAATAGTTTTAGTTACCAAAAAAGACAGATAGCACAAATACCAGCTAGACATAAATGAGGATAAAATTGGAGTCAAATTTTTTTTTTGGTACTCGATTTTTTTGGCAATCAACTTTCTAAATGGCCTCTTGAAACAGTATTCCAAAATTCCAATCCGTAATATAAAACTCTATATTTCTTTTTTTTAATGTTTTCCTGATAATTGCATTTTTATTCTGCATTCTTTATCTTTATAACCATTGCATGTTCACATATTCTGAGGATGTTGAACGAACAATATTTGTATTAACATGGATAAACAATAATACACAGAGATGCACAGACTCGACAGTCTTTGTCATTATTAACCTTAGAAATGCTATTTCAGTCGCAGTAAACAAATGTATATTTTAAATAATGTGCCAGGCACGTACTGAAATTGTGTATTGTGTCTTCTTTTAATAACTATGGATTTTATTTAATTTGCAGCTGCATCCTTATCATTTTAGTCCTCCTGGAATCCTGCATCCAATTACCATTATCTATGAACTTGACTACGGGGAAACAGAAATGAAGCAAGGTAAATATTGAAGCCAAATTTTTAGCTCTAAGGCATCATTTTCATACTCCTGTATCTGGATTCTGGAACTTGTAGAACTATTTCATCACCTAGGGGAAAACAAAGAAAAAGGCTCCTGGAGGGTTCTGAGTTGCCCTCTTATAGTTATGTATACTTTCTTTATGCCCGTTACAAAGGAACAATTAACATGTTCCATCTTATCTAACCCTTTTATTTTACTTGCTAGTGTCTATGTCTTTTATTGATTTCATCTTGTTGTTTGCAGTTGAAATTAGGAAATCCCTACACTTAAGGATGGGATTACCTTTTGATCGTCCTCTTCTAAGAATTGCTAACGCAATGAATTTCTGTACTGGTGATGGTGGAAGGAGTGAGTCAATACGGAAAGGTAATCTTATCCATTGTTGCAGTCAACGTGTTACCTCCTTGTCACAACTAACTGGGTACAATGTTATTGTAAAATCAGCTTCTACTTTGCTAAAAGATGTACATATGGGGATACCAGGCAGTGGAGGTATGTGAACATTATTTGTTTTATCCAAAATTTTATTTGTCTAGTTTCCTTGAAGTGATATTCTGATTAAATTTTGATGTATATGTGCAGTTTCAGGGGGTTCTTTGTCTCTAGTTCAAGGCTCCTATGAGTATTACCATTATCTACAGGATGGTTTTAACGATTCGGTAATTGGAGATATATTTCGCCATTATTGCATCTTGCAAGAGACATTTGGAACTATTCTGTAACCTTTTTTGTGCTAGTTTAGTATTTGACAGAATAAAAAGTATTCTATTTGAAAAATCAAATTGTTACAAGTAAAAGTCTCTTTGTTTTTATTTTAATTGCTATTATAGTTCTTTCTAACTAACCACTTGTTATAACTATTCAGGGATGGGGTTGTGCTTACAGATCTCTCCAAACAATCATTTCGTGGTTCAGACTCCAACACTACACATCCATAGAAGTTCCTTCGCACAGGTGTGAATTGGTCACCTTTGTAGTATGTGATGTGATTGTGAATTCTGGTTCTGTTAGCTCTTGCACGATCCTTTCCTTCTTGCTTGATCCACAAATATTTAAGTACTTCAACCACCTTGATATAAAGCTTGGCTTTTTGATTATATGGTCCCTTTTTTTCAATCCAGAAATAATTACATTGGGGTTTCCTAAAATTATAATATAGCACAAAGTTTTCATTCTGCTGTGGTGGTGATATAGTTTTTTTTTTCATGTACTCTTCAATATTTAAGAAAAATATTTCAGGGAAATACAGCTGGCACTTGTAGAAATTGCTGATAAAGATCCTTCTTTTATTGGTTCACGTGAATGGATTGGTGCCATTGAGTTAAGTTTTGTTTTGGACAAACTTTTGGGTGTAAGTATTAAATTTATCAATATTTCATTGGTATTTTAGTTGATAATATTGCATTAACTAGTCCATTTGATACATTACATATGAGTTAACGTATTTAAGTAGATGAATTTCCTTGCATAAATAAACGAAATGCAATCTTTACCATTGTACAGGTTAGTTGTAAAATAATCAACGTGATGTCTGGAGCTGAGCTTCCAGAAAAATGCCGGGAGCTAGCCTTGCACTTTGAGAATCAAGGAACTCCAATTATGATTGGTGAGGAGGAAGATATACTTTTTACATTTTTGTTATATCTTCTCATAATCATGGTCATGCATTTGAAGATTCTCCCCGATGTAGATTAATGGAAGTAACTCTTACTGCATATGGATGCAGGTGGTGGCATTCTTGCATACACACTCTTGGGGGTTGATTACAATGAAGCAAGTGGCGATTGTGCCTTCCTTATACTTGATCCTCACTATACAGGCAGTGATGAGATCAAGAAAATTGTAAATGGTGGATGGTGTGGTTGGAAAAAAGCTGTTGATAGCAAGGGCAAGAATTTCTTCTTACAAGATAAGTTTTATAATCTTCTGCTACCTCAGAGACCTAACATGGTTTGATTTCTACCCTAATCAAGATTGCCTAGGAATATGATTCTCTTTGGACAAGTTACAAGCAGTCCAGGCATGGAAATTACGCTGTGAGAAATCAGTAACCTCACCAGTGACAGGCTGGTAGCCATTACTGTTTCAGATATGGAAATAATTTTTCTTCTATACAACTACACACTATGCTACTTGTTTTTACCATCAGTTTCTGGGTTAGTCCGTTCGTGCTTTGGATGAAGGTCTGGCTGATAAGTTATTCATGAAGTGCCATTTTCGATCAGGTATTCAGGTTGTTTAAATGTTGTGCTAAAAATGAACATTAAATTATGCCCCCAAACTGAAGACTAGAAAATTTATCCCGAGAATTCGATTTACTATCAAACACAAAAATAACTGTTGATGTGAAAATGGAGATGGTTTGCATGTTGGTGTTGAAAATGTCTTCCCTCTTTGTTAAAAGAAAATTTGGTAGTATGAGCTTTTGAATTGTAATGATAGACATCATTTTTTGATTATTGCTTGATTCAGTTGTAGAAGATTATACATACTTAAGAAATTTAGCAGAAATAATGAACTATAAAAAACACAATAAAAGATGAATGAACGACGGTACAATTGTCAATGAATGAGAGAAGTTGAAAAGATTGAATAGTATTCACGGATTTGAACACAAAGAGCATGCTGAGAAGTAAAAAAGAATTATGAGAATAATTTTATGATATTATTTCCAAAATTTTGAGTAGTATTACAGTTTTAAAATACTTAGATATGTCTAAAAAAAATTAAATCGTATGAGTTTTTAAAATTTTAAAATTTAACCGACAGATCATAGCTTGACATATGATTTAATATTTTGAATTTAAATCATGATTTAAAAGTTCATATATATATGTGAAGTTTGATGAATAAAATATTTTTGAAGTTTAAATAATTGCCTGTGAATTTAGGTAAAAATTCAAATATCAATAATATACTTTGGTCCATTAAAGAATTGAGACAAATAATTATTATATAAAGTTTTTTTTAAATAATAATACATAATTTATATAAGATATATATTGGGATCAAACTTTTATCTTTGGATTGGGATCACGGAATGCCACTGCACTATAATATCAATACTTATATACTTTTTATAGATAAAATTTCAATTCTAATTGTAAATGCAAAATATATATTAAATTTTTAAAAAGTATATATTTAATATTTTATAAATACATTAAATATATTTAATTTTTGTAATATTTTAAACATTCATTCAAAATATATGAAAAAACTAAATATATATTTAATTTTTTATAGAATAAATTATACATGAAATTGTACAAAAATATCTTTTACTTTTAGGAAAATTAAAAAAAATAACATCATTTAAATTTGAAATAATAAAAATAGTACCATAATAACATCAAATAGGTTGAATTGGATCATGTTTAACATTAAACATGGTTCAATTAGACGAAGGTTAAACATTAAATGGATTTAAATGAATAGGTTAATTTAAACAACATTCAATTAGATAATATTTAATGTTAAATGATATGTAGATTTTTTTTAATATTGAAAAATATGTGAACTGTTATAAATATTCTATTCTTTAAAATATAAATTTTAAAAGTGTTATTTTTTCTATATTTTATTTGTTTGAATAAAAAATGCTAAATACTCAATTTTGTATTCAAACCAATAGATATTAGCTATATACTTTTAAAAGGTATTTTTTTAAAATATCATTTATAACACTTCTTAAAATTTATAACCTTAAAAATAACACATTTTATATACATATCATATAATTTTAGTACAAAAAATTTTTCAACTCAAAGTTTTATCCAATTGAATATTATTTAAGTTGAATTTTATATCCTTCAAGCTATACATCGATCATTAAATACATTTAATGTTAAATTTTAACAAATTAAATTATGTCAATTATTACTTGTATTTGTTTTTCTAAGTTTAAAGATTTTTTTAAATTTTTTTAAGATAACACATGGCATAGATTTAATTGGCCAGTCATACAAAGAATTATAAAAAATAATAATTTTAAAATTTAAAATAATAAAAATAATATTAAAATATGTTTGATTAAATAATATTTAATATTAAATTATTTTAGTTTAATTTAAATGATATTTAATTATCTATTTATTTAAAATTATATAGTGTGTTAGATTCTTTTAAAATATTTAAAATATAAAATGTATTATTTTTGTAATTATAATTTTTATAAACGATTTTTTTTTCTTTTTCCAATTTTTGAACCTTTCTGTTTCAAACCGGAAAAACCACATGTTGGCTGTGGCTGCTATATCTTCCTTATCTCCTCCGACGGTTGTGCTAGTGCCGCCAATGTCGTTGCTTTGGTTCTTTGTATCTTACAGCCTTGAGCTTCCATCTACCTTCTATCTCTCTCCGACAGGCTAGTGCCTCCAACGTTGCCAAGCTAGAGCCGCCAAGGTTTTTGGGTCTTCGTGGTCTCACAGTCGTGAGCCCCAAATTAACTCTGTAATAGGTTGCAACCGATTCGCTACCCTTATGTTAATATTGCACGATTGAAAATTTGGGCAACGGCTCCTTGCTTCTAGGTACCCATGGCTTTCATTGACGAGTTATTTGATAGTTTTGGGAAACAAACTTGTCTGTACTGATCGATGTATCCCCGAAAATTACACTAGTTCATGGTTTTGTCGTTGTGATGAGATTTGTCCTCAAAACTAGTTTTCATTTCTGAGAATCCCGATGAAAGGGGAAGGAAAAATATGATTTTTTACATGTTTCTAAATGTAGTTTTTATTTTACTTTCATTATGATTTAGAGAGGAGGTGAAGAAAGTTTAAATTGAAAAGAAAATTTGACGAAGTGAAGGTCACTTGAATCTGGAATTTTGTTTCTTTTTGTTAAGATAAAGTATTAGAGTATTTCCATGGGTCATTTTTTCATTGGTTTTAGGCTTCTTGTATATAAGCCTTCTTGTACTCATTCTAAATCATAATAATAAAAATAAGATTGTTTCCTTTTCTTTACTTCTTCTCTTTCGTAAAATGGTATCAGAGCTTCGTTTTTCGCTCTCGTTGATCTTTCTTTGTTCTTGATTGTTCTTCAATGGCTCGTGGAGGAGGAGCTCGAGGAGGTAACAATGGAGGCAATCATAGCAATGAAAATTCTTTCTCGGTCTTGGATAACACCGATCGTGTTCTTGAAGATTCAAATAGTTCTTTCTATCTCGGTAATGGAGATCATCCAGGGCTTGGCTTGGTTTCGAATTCTCTAACAGGTAACAACTACAATTCTTGGCATCGATATATGATTATAGCTCTTATTGCTAAAAACAAGTTTGGATTTGTTGATGGATCTATTGTTAAACCAGAAATTGGGGATAATTTGTATCATTTTTGGTCTCGTTGTAACAACATGGTCATGTCATGGATTTTGAATGCTGTTAGCAAGGACATAGCAGATATTATTATGTATATTCATGATGCTCGAAGTATGTGGATTGATCTTCATGATCGGTTCAATCAGAGCAATGGTCCTAGAATTTTCCAACTGAAGCAACAAATTCACGCACTCACACAGGGTTCTAATGATGTTGGTGTTTATTTCACCAAACTAAAGATTTTTTGGGATGAATTACGTGATTTTAGACCTATACCAGTATGTAATTGTGGAGGAATGAAAAGTCTGACAGATTATCAACATAAAGATTATGTTTTACAATTTCTTATGGATTTGAATGAGTCTTTCAGTCAGATCTGGGCTCAAATTCTCATGAGTGATTCATTGCCTCCGATTAACAAAGTTTTTTCTCTGGTTATACAAGAAGAAAGGCAACGATCTATGAATTTTTCTGGTTCATCTATGCCTCCTATTTCAGCATCTTATGGAGTGGCTAGTAGCAATTACAGTGCTTATAAGGGAAAGAAGGACAAACCGGTCTGTACACACTGTGGTTTCTTTGGTCACACAGTGGATAAATGTTACAAAATTCATGGATATCTTCCTAGTTTTAAACCAAAAGGCCGTTCTGAAGATTTTTCTAAGGGCCAAATAAGTAGTTATCCAGGGTATTCCAATCTGACAAGTTCTTCAAAGCCCCTAGCTAATCAGACCTCTTTTGTTGCGGAAACTCAAGTTAATCCAGAGAATCACCAGAATTTTAGTAACAATACTTCTCCTTTGCATGCTTTGATTGCTAATGATTATCAACATTTAATATCTCTGTTAAGTACTCAAATGCAAAGGATCTCTCAGGATACTAAAGAACAGCAGCCTATAGTGTCCAACTTCACTAGTATTTCTTCTCTTATTTCAACTAATGTTTGGATTATTGACTCGGGTGCTACTCATCATGTTTGTCATGATTTGAGCTTGTTTTATTCTTTTGATAACAACCATACTTCTACCTTTGTACTTCTGCCTACTGGACATTCTACCCCCATTTCTAAGATAGGCTCTGTTCGGTTATCACCTTTCTTAGTTTTATCTAAAGTGCTCTATGTTCCTTCTTTCAGATACAACTTATTATCTATTAGTTCACTCACAAAGAGCCTCTCATGTTCTTTATTTTTTTATGATGGTGGCTGTGTGATTCAGGATACTCAGGGCATGAAGATTGGGACGAGTAAAAGAGTGGGGCATCTATACCATCTCAGTGTTCCAGCTTTGTATAAACCTAGTTCTAACTCTACTATTGCTTGTAATGCTTCCTCTGTTTTTCCCACTAAGACATTATGGCATTATCGTCTAGGACATCCTTCTTGTTTGGTTTCTCAGCATAAGGATAAGATTCACATTTTAGATTTTAGAGCTGATAAAAGGCCTCTTTGTACTATTTGCCCTCTTGCAAAGCAAAGACGTTTGTCTTTTACTTCTAATAATAAACTTTCAGCTTTACCTTTTGATCTCATTCATGTTGATGTATGGGGTCCATTTCGAGTGATATCTAATGAAGGTTTTCGATATTTTTTAACCATTGTTGATGATGCTTCAAGATATACTTGGATTTTTCTTTTACATACAAAAGCTGAGGCTCAGAAGATTATTCCAGATTTTTTTATGCTGATTCAGACTCAATATGGGAAACATATCAAAGGAGTTCGTTCAGACAATGCTAAGGAATTGGATCTGACTCATTTCTATAACTCTAAAGGGGTTGTTCATTATCGATCTTGTGTTGAAAGGCCGCAGCAAAACTCAGTTGTTGAACGTAAACATCAGCATCTACTTAATATTGCTCGTGCTCTTTTGTTTCAGTCAGGTATTCCTCTCTCTCATTGGTGTGATACTGTTTTGACTGCTGCTCACCTTATGAATAGGCTGCCATCCCCTGTTCTAAGCTCTAAAACTCCATTTGAAGTGCTGAATAATAAGTTTCCTTCTTATGGTCACTTGCGCTCTTTTGGTTGCCTATGCTATGCTTCCACTTTGTTGAGTAAACGTGACAAGTTTTCTCCTAGATCTAGAGCTTGTATTCTTGTTGGTTATCCCTTTGGAATGAAAGCCTATAAGCTGCTGGATTTAGAGAGTAATAAGACTTTTGCTTCTCGTGATGTTGTGTTTCATGAGACCATTTTTTCCTCTGGTTGCCAAGAGTTCCTCTGCTGATATTACTTCCTTATTCTCCAATAATGTTCTTCCTTTGCCGGTTCTTGACATTACTTCTCCTTGTTCTAAGCTGGCTGATGTTTCTGACATTGTGCATCCTGTTGTTCCTACTAGACCACTACGTTGTGTTAAAAAGCCAAGCTACTTGCAGACTTATCATTGTGGTTATGTTCTTCATGATTCTCTTGTCAATCGCCATTCTACTCAGCATCCTATCTCTAACTTTCTCTGTTATGATAAGCTCAAAGGGGACTTTAAGGCGGCTGTTATGTCCATCTCTAGCACACATGAGCCTCAATTTTTCTCTCAAGCTTCTGGTATTCCTAAGTGGGATAAAGCTATGGCTGATGAGTTACACACCTTAACACTCAATAATACATGGTCTATTGTGTCTTTACCTGCTAGACATCACGCTGTTGGTTGTAAGTGGGTGTATAAAGGCAAGTTTCATGCTGATGGGACTATCGAAAGATACAAAGCGCGACTTGTTGCCAAGGGATATACTCAGCAAGAGGGAGTTGATTTTTTGATACCTTTGCTCCTGTAGCAAAGCTTGTTATTGTCAAACTTTTACTTGCTTTAGCTTCAATCCATGGTTGGTCTTTACACCAATTGGATGTTCATAATGCTTTTTTGCATGGTGATCTTTCTGAGGAAGTATATATGACTATCCCTCAGGGTTATAGTCATAAGGGGGAGAAACAATTACCTCCTAACGTTGTTTGCAAACTCAGCAAGTCCTTGTATGGTTTGAAACAAGCATCAAGGCAGTGGTATGCAAAATTTTCTAGTGCCTTGGTTTAGAAGTTGGCAAAACATAGAGGGGCATATCAGTTTCACAAAGGTCTTATGCATTGCAACTTTTGGCTGACACAGGGTACCTAGGTTGTAAACCAGCGGTTACACCTATGGAACCAAATTTGAAATTAAGTCAAGATGAAGGGGATTTATTGCCAGATGCCTCTCTTTATAGGAGGTTAATTGGGAAGTTATTATACCTCACCATCACTAGGCCGGATCTATCATATGCTGTTAATAGACTTAGCCAATTCTTGTCTCAACCAAGACTTCCTCACTTCAAGGCTGTGCAAAGAGTTTTACAATATGTGAAAAGAACTCCTGGACAAGGTCTTTTTCTTCCTTCTAAGTCTGAAATAGAACTTAGAGCTTATGTTGAAAGTGATCTATCTACAATAGCTGAAGCTCAATTCAAAGTTTTCTCTGATGCTGATTGGGCTGGTTGTGCTGACAGTAGGCGTTCCATATCAGGCTATTGTGTATTTTTAGGAGACTCGTTGATCTCCTGGAAGTCTAAGAAACAAGCTACAGTCTCTCGTTCTTCAGCAGAGGCTGAGTACAGGTCCATGGCTAATGCCACCTGCGAGCTGACTTGGTTGTTGTCGTTGTTGAAAGAGCTTGGGGTAAGCCATTCTAGGCCTGCCTTGCTATATTGTGATAATCAAGCTGCATTACACATTGCAGTGAATCCTGTTTTCCATGAGCGAACAAAACACATCGAGATAGATTGTCATTTGGTTCGTGATAAAATTCAGGTAGGAGTTTTGAAGACCTTACATGTTTCTACTCGAAATCAGTTGGCTGATGTATTCACTAAGGCTCTTCATCCTTCTATTTTCAAAGGTTTGTTGGACAAGATGGGACTGATTAACATCTACTCTCCATCTTGAGATGGAGTGTTAAAGATAGAGTATTAGAGTATTTCCATGTGTCATTTTTTCATTGGTTTTAGGCTTCTTATATATAAGCCTTCTTGTACTCATTCTGAATCATAATAATAAAAATCAGATTGTTTCCTTTTCTTTACTTCTTCTCCTCTTTCGTAAAACCTTTGGTCAGTAACTAGGAGTTAACTAGTCAAGTGAGCTGCTGTAGTGTATCCTCCCAAGTCCCAAACTGCAAACCATGGCTTTCGTAAGCCATCAAATCCCTGTTTCTTTTCACTCCATTCTTATTCAGTCTCTTAGCTTCCAATCTCTCTAAATATCCTCTCATAATTTATAATTTATACGTATTTTTAATTATTAAATTATATACATTTATATATATTTTATTATTCTCTTATATTATAATTATTTATTTTATATTATAAGAGAAAATATGAGTTATTTTAATTTTTAATTTTTTTTAAATATTTATTAATTAGTAGATGTACTTAGAATAAAATGTGTATGTATATAACAATATGGATGTAAAAGTGATCCAAAATGAAATCGGTCAACGACAGATGACAATGAACCCATACTTCGTTCCACTAAATGAAGAACAAATGACACATTGTTCAGCATTCCTTAACTTAATAAGTCAAACAATGTGTGGTTCGACCATCAAATTACTTTCATGTCAGTTCTATGTCATTTAGTGTTCATATGTTGACCTTATCTCGTGACACATGGTGCATTGTTAACCATTTGTTTGACTTCATCCGATGGCTTCGAATTAATCTGACCATAAAACCCAAAATATAACTTGTATAAATACTCCCGTGATATCATTTTGAAGAGTAAGAATGAGAGAAATTAAAAACAATTGAGAGAAAATTAAAAAAGAAAATTATTTTTGAGCATTTTGAAGATAAATTCAAGAATAAGTTTAGAAATTGGTGTATCTAATTGAATTGACTTCAATTTCTTATTAAAATAAGATTCTTGTATCTTTTTTCTCTTATAATTATGAATTGTTTAGTTATTTTATTATATGTATTAAATTTTATATTTAATTAAACAATTCATTGTAATTATTGATAATTTTAAGCCATAAATTATAATTTAATATAAATTATGTTATGATTTGAATAAAAATTTGATTATTAATTTTATAATATGTTTAATTTTATGTTTAAATGTAAATGTCAAAGCATGTTAATTCTTGAATTAGATGTACACTTAGTTTGATATTTAATTTTGTTTATTATTAGATTATAAAGTTAGTATGAAATTGCTAATTTTTGTAATTGAAATAACAAGTTGTAAATTTTAATAGCAATTAGAATTAAATAATTAGGTTAAAAATTATTAACGATATTAATTTCATCTAATTTAATTATTACCTTTTGAATTATAATGTCACAAATGAATTAAATATAATAGTTATATTTCTAAGCAGTTCAAGAGTTAGATTTCAAGAGTTAGATTGATTAATAATCGAATTCTTTATCGATTACAAAGTATGAAAATGTAAAAGAATTTAGTCGAATTTAAATTCTTAAAATGAAAATTAAGAAAAATAAAAAGGATCGATAGTTATGTAATAAATTTAAGATATGAAAACTAAATAGATTATAATATGATAAATTTAATTATATTCTTTTCTCTTATTAATTTAAAATTTTTATTTTTTATTTTTTCAATTGTGTAATTATACAAAATTTTAAAAAAATGAAAAAAATGATAAGTTTAATATTTGATTTTTTTCTCTAAAACAACATTTTCTTTATTCTAAAACATCAAGATTTTCTCCATACATGTTGTGCCACCTTTTTCCTCTTTTCAGTCTTCTACTCCATTTTTCCTCCGATTTCTTCAAGAAGAACATGATGCTGATGAAGAAAATGATGTCCCAAAAGTAGAAGAATAGGATGAAGAAAGTGACCTACTTATCAGATTCTTCAAGTCTCGCACCTTAACTAAAGATCCTCGACAAGAAATCCTAATGTCCCTCCAAATGAATTGTCACTCTTCATGGCATCTCACTACTGATAAGGACTTTGTCAATGAAGGGTAAATTGGACCTAATATTGAAGGATTGCACAAATGGGATTTGTGTATTTTTTTTTAAAGCACAACGCCTACGTGGGGGAAATTTTGCAAATTGCCAGAAGTTTGCTATAGAATTTGACCATTGGGGAGGCATTAGGAGGTTTTGTTAAAGAACCTAGACCTAATTCATAACCCAAAAGTCAACTTGTAAGTTAGAGGGTTTCCCAAGCTTATAAGCAGCACCATCACTACACTCATGGTCGATGTGAGACTTTGTTCCTTAACACTCCCCCTCACATCAACAGTCATCGACAGGGATGGTAAGTACAAGGGATCCTCTAGGAGCACCTGTTAGGAGCCTAGCTTTGATGCCATATTAAAGAACCCAGGCCTAACTCATAACCCAAAAGTCAGTTGGTAAGTTAGAGGGTTGCCCAAGCTTATAAGTAGCATTGTCACTACACTCTTGGCCGATTTGGGAATTTGTTCCATAACACTCCCCCTCACATCGGTAGTCAACGACGGGGATGGTAAGTGCAAGGGGTCCCTTGGGGGCACCTACCAAGAGCCTAGCTTTGATACTATATTAAAGAACCTAGGTCTAACTCATAACCTAAAAGACAACTTGTAAAATTATAGGGTTATCCAGGCTTATAAGCAGTACTGGCACTACACTCCTAACTAATGTGGGACTTCCTTAACACTCTCTCTCACATCAGTACGGGTTGTGCCATGAGTATTGACAGGGATGGTAAACTTTAGGGATTGCAATCAGACCAAGAACTTGCTCTGATACCATGTTAAAAAGCACATGCCTAACTCATAACCCAAAAGTCAGCTTGTAAGTTAGAGGGTTGCCCAAGCTTATAAGTAGTACTGTCATTACACTCTTGGCTGATGTGGGACTTTAACCCAGGCCTAACTCATAACCCAAAATTCAGCTTGTAGGTTAAGGAGTTGCCCAGGCTTATAAGTAGCACTGGTACTACACTTCTAGCCGATGTGAGACTTCCTTAACACTCTCTCTCACATCGGCAAGGGTTATTCCTTTAGTACCGTGGGGGATGGTAAGCTTCAGGGATTGCAATCAGACCAGGAGCTTGCTCTGATACCATGTTAAAGAACACAGGCCTAACTCGTAACCCAAAAAACAATTTGTAAGTTAGAGCATTGCCCAAGCTTATAAGCACCACTATCACTACACTCTTGGCTGATGTGAGACTTTGTTCCTTAACAAGTTTTGAACGAAGGATTTGTGAGGAAGAGTGTGTGGATTTGTTGGGCTTGATAGGTCAAAAGGGCTTTTTTCTTGGCTTGCATGTACTTTTTTGAATAGATGGGTTTGTAGGAATCTTCGCGTGTTATCCATCGAGCTTCTTTGGTTTTGTTTTCAATGTTGGGGAGGGAAAAAATGGGGATAAATTGATGGTTTTGCTCACTAATTTACCTCCCGAAAATGAATTTAGAGACGTTCATGAGTACAGAATTTTTGGGTGCTATTGTGAAATATTTATGTGATGACAGGCAGAAGAGAGAGGCCCTTATCATTATGCTAGAAATGGCCAAGAAAGGAGTCTTTGCAAATGCAATTATGCATAATACTTAGATGATGCTTTTGATAAATCCAACCAAGGTGAGATGAAATCCAAAGGGATTACACCGACATCTCTTTCCTATATCATACTAATGGATTATTATAGTAGAAGAATGCAGCCTGACGTGACATTGTCAAGAAGTTGCTGGTAGAAATATAGGACATGGGCTTTGAACCAAATGCAAGATCATACACATGCCTAATTAGTGCTTAAGCGAAGTGAAAGATGAGTGACATGCCTATAGGTGCACTTTTAAGGATGCAAAAGGTTGGGATAAGTCCAACTTCACATTCTCGTACTGTCATACAGCTTTTATCCATGCTTATTCAATTAGTGGATGGCATTAGAAAGCTTATTGCATTTGAGAATATGCAAAGGGAAAAACTAAGGCCTTTGATAGAAATATACACTACTTTACTTGACACTTTTAAGGTGCTAGGATACACAGACATTGATGAAATATTGGAAAATTATTATTGAAATAAGTACGTGAAAATAATGTATGAACAATATTACCGATAACCTGAAATGAACTACTTGGGTTGAGTCGTGGACTAGGTCGCTCTCTTTAAGACGTTTCGCAACTCTGTCCAAAATTGTGCAAGAAAACACAACCTCATCGTACCCAAGATAAAACAGCCCAAAATCTTTGTTATCTATCTCAGAACCTTACTGCACTGATGAAGATTGGAATGCTACACCTATAAAATTTTGTTGCTCGAAAAACTCAAAACAATTTAGGATCTTTTTCTTTTTTTCTTTTTGAGACTTTTTCTTAGTAAAAGATGTTTGCAAATTTTTGTGTTAAAATTGAGAACTCAGGTCCTCTATTTATAGGTTTGAGAAAACGTGTGGCCATTATGATAATAACGGTCATGTCTGGGTGGAAAAAGTAACAGTCATTTTTTGAGTAAAAAATAATAACGGTCATTTAACAGATATTTTTGAGTAATGAAAAAATAACGGCCATTTTTTGAGAAAAGAAAAATAACAGTTATTTTCTGAATAAAAAAATAATGATCATTTTCTAAGTGTAAAAGTATTTTAACCAAAAAAAATTCAAAAACTAAAATGCCACCTCACCTCACCTCACACACACGCACACGCACTCAGACTCGGCTTGGCACGGCACGACCGATTGGTCGAACGGATGA
This sequence comes from Hippophae rhamnoides, assembly GCA_033030585.1. Lineage (NCBI taxonomy): Eukaryota > Viridiplantae > Streptophyta > Magnoliopsida > Rosales > Elaeagnaceae > Hippophae > Hippophae rhamnoides. The sequence goes on from CM065433.1 coordinate 30,404,628, forward strand.
CGATACACACGCGCGTGTGGTGTCATATTTGCCTAGGTCCTCTCCCCTTCCACAAAAATGGGTGCCCCTTGGGGCCCAAACCCAATAGTCAATCTTTTTATATTTATACATCTTCTAAGTGATGTAAAATAGAAATGTAGGACAAGGCAAAAAATTGCCATAATTTGTTTTATAAAAATTCACTTTTTTCCAACAATCCCCCACTTGAATTTCATATAAAAATAGTTTCATTGAGCAACTGATCAATTAAAGTATAAGATTATGCATAAGTAAAAGGTGTCTATCAACTTGAACCTTTGCATAGTATTGATGCTTTAGAATATACTATAGTAACTCTTAGTTTTGAACTTTATCTCTAACAACATTATACACACAACCTTTCCAAGGTATAGTTTGAAAAGTTTGTGCTTTATGGACATGCAAGTGTATCTCAGTATAGTGAATGCTCTAGTAAATTTTGCCCAAAAATTTTTCATAAGAAGAGGCCACACTTCTACATTCATATAGGTGAGTCTATCAAGAGCACTCTTGTAGCTCTATATTCCACTCCACATAGAGTATAGAACTCATTAAGAGTTTAATAATTAACTCATCATTTCTATCGCTTCAAGACTTCATGCTTCTAACAATATATAATGGGACTTCAAAATAGCATGATTCTTCTCATATCACTTTATGACTTGTTATTACCTATTGAACTTATTTCTTGGGATCTCCAGTTTATAAGTTAGGTTACCATCACTAGTGACTCTTCATTCTAAGGGCATTAGTCTCATTCCTTTCAAGGTTTTAAAAACCTTCTCTCTCGGTAATCCTTTTGTTAAAGGATTGGCCAAATTTTCATCAAAACATACATGAGCCATTCTTACAGCTCCTGTAAAGAGAAATTCTCTAATAGTATTATACTTATGACGTATCTGTCATATCTTATAGTTGTAATAACGGGTCTGAATCTTTACAATAGTTGCAGTACTATCATAGTGGATCAGGATAGTTAATATTGGTCTTTCCCATAAAGGGATCTCAACTACAGACTTCTTAACCAATCTGTTTCTTCACTAGTAGTAGCTAGTGCTATCATTTCAAACTCTATTGTAAATTGAGCCAATATTGTCTGTTTCTTAGACTTCCAAGAAACAGCTCCACCAGCTATGCTAAATATATAGCCACTAGTTGCTTTGGAGTCTTCTGATAAAGTATTCCAATCAGCATTGTTATATCCTTCTAGAACATCGGAAATTTTTTTATAATGTAATCCAAGGTTCATATTTCTCTTAAGGTATCTTATAACCCTTTCAATAGCATTCTAATGCTCTATATTAGGTCTACTAGTAAACCTACATATTAGTCGCACAACATAAGCTATGTCTGGTCTAGTGTCGTCAGTAGCATAACGTAAGCTACCAATGATGCTCACATACTCAGTTTGTTTAACACCATCTTTGGTGTTCTTGAACAACTTTACACTAGGATCATAAAGAGTACATGAAGATTTACAGTTAAAGTAATTATATTTCTTTAAGATCTTCTCAATGTAATGAGATTGATCTTTAAGATTTACGTTTCTCCTAGATCTTTCATATCAAAGTTAACACTTAACAAAATTTTCACATTATTCACAACATCAATATTTGATCCAAAAATAAGCATGTCATCCACATATAAACATATAATAGTACAAATGTCATTTTCTAATTTATAATAAATATATTTGTCACTTTCTTTTATTTTGAATCCATGTGAGATAACTAGATTATCAAAATTTTCATGTCATTGCTTAGGTGTTTGTTTTAGACCATAAAAGGACTTATCTAGTTTACAAACTTTATTTTCTTGACATGGGACAACAAAACCTTCATATTGGTCCATATAAATTTCTTATTCTAAGTCACCATTTAAGAAAGCAGTTTTGACATCCATTTGGTGCACTGCTAAATCATGGATAGCAACAAAAGAGAAAAGTACACGTATGAAAGTTATTCGTGTGACTGGTGAAAATGTATCAAAGAAATCTACATTTTCTCTTTACCTATACCCTTTGATTACAAGACGAGCTTTGTATTTTTCAATAATACCATCGGGTTTTAATTTCTTCTTTAATATCCATTTACATCCTGTGGTTTTACAACCAGGAGGTAAGTCAACTAAATGCCAAGTTCTATTATACTCAAGAGATTCTATTTCATCATTTATGGTTCTTCCCATAAGTTGGCATCTAAAGAAGATAATGTTTCTTTAAGAGTTTGGGGATCTTCCTTTAAGGTATAAGCATACAAATCAGACCCAACATCCTTAAGGGTTTGAACTTGTTTACTTCTCCTGATTTCAGTGTTTAATTCCTCATTTTGATCACTAGTTCTAGTTATGGGTAAACTACTAGAAGACGAGCTCCCACTATTTTTTAATTTAAAGGGAAACTTATGTTCATAAAAGTCAGCATTATTTGATTCTATAACTACATGATCATTTAAGTCATAGAATTTATAAGCTTTACTATCAAGTTTATTTCTTTTAGGATTAGAGATCCTAACATATACTAAACAACCCCAAGTTTTAAAATAATTTAAGTTAGGTTTCCTATTTTTTAAAAAATTAATATAGTGAAATTTTACTAGTAGATTTAGGCACTCTATTTAGCACATAGCAAACAGTTAATAAAATTTCTCCCCACCAATGGGAAACAGCACCAGAGTTTAATAAAATTGCAACAACTAATTCAATAAAAATTCTATATTTTTCTTTTAGCTTTGCCATTCATTTCAGAAGAATAAGGTGCAGTTTTTTCATGAATGATTCCATGAGTTTTATAAAAATAATTGAAAATATTGAAATCATTTTTAGTACCTCTATCACTTCGAAATCTTTTTATTTTTCTGTTAAGTTGATTTTCAATTTCATTCATAAATATTTTAAACATGTCAAATACTTCACTTTTATTTTTCATTAGATATACATAAGTGTAATCTGAAAAGTCATCTATAAAAGTTATAAGATAGCGTTTTCTATTTCTTGTTAAATTTCCATCAAGTTCACATATGTCAGAGTGTAGTAATTCTAAAGGTTTAGATTTTCTAATTAATGACTTATGTGAAGTTTTGGTTATTTTAGTTTGACTACAAAAGTCAAAATTTTCAAACTCATTCAAAGATAGTTTAGGAATTAGTTCTAAGGTACTCATGTTCTTGATTATGTGTTTATTAACATGACAAAGTCTAGTATGCCAAATATTAAAAGAATTCAACATATAAGCAAAAGAAGAAACTTTACTAATTTCAATGTTTAATTTAAACATGTCATCAATAGCGTACCATTCCCAACAAATATATTATTTTTAGTTATTGTATATAAATCAACCTCTATAATTTGAGTAAACCCAGCTTTGTTAAGAAGATATCCCGAAACTAAGTTTGTTCTCATCTCTAGAGTATACAGGACATCCTTCAAGATAATAGTCTTTCCAAAGGTAAACTTCAATTCCACCTCGCCAGTACCAACAACTTTAGTAGAGTAGGAGTCACCCAATAACACTTTCTTATCCTCAGACTCAGAATAGGACTTGAACATGTCTCGATCATAGCAAACATGGCGAGAAGCACTAGTGTCCATCCACCACCTTTCAGATCCACCAATAAAATAGATTTCAAATATCATAGTAATAAGTTGATCTTCAGTAAGGTTCACTTGCAGGGCATGACGATTCCTATTCCAACAGTTCCTGGCCAAGTGGATAGGTCTATTACAACTATAACACATGAATGTGTTATTTCTTAAGGGGGTTGAGGTTCATTTTGGGAAGGATAGTTTATGTCTCTATTTTGGCAGTTGCGGTTTTGGTTATTATTGCGATTATGAGTTTTCATATTTCTTCCTTTAGGTTTCAGAATTGCATAAGAGGATTTCTTATTGGTACTATTGCTTGAGATAATGAGTACTTCATCTCTTTGATCTTATTTTCAGGCTTCTTCTTCTATTCTTAGACGAGTTATAAGACTTTCTAAAGAAAATTCCTTAGTTTTATGTCTAAGTGCATTCTTAAAAGCTTTCCAAGGAGGGGGTAATTTATCTATAATAACAACTACTTGAAATTGGTCATCTAATGTCATACCTTCAGAAGTTATTTCATGTGTTATCTTATGCAGTTTGTGTGATTGAGTTTTCACAGAGTTGTCATCAATCATTTGATACTTTATATATCTATTAACATAATACTTCTTAGTTTCAACTTCCTCAGTGTCGTATTTCTTTTGAGAAGTATCCCAAATTTCCTTAGCAGACTTATCAGAATTATAATAATCATACAAGTCATGAGCTAATCCATTAAGAATATTTTTTTTGCATAAAAAATCATTTTCCATTGAGATGTCTAAATCCTTAGTTGTAGCTTCAGTAGGAGGATTAGACAATGTTGGTTTTTTAGTAGTAATAGCAGAAGCGGCATTTTTCATGGTTAAGAAAATAACATTTTTTTATCCATATTTTAATGTGTAGTCTTTCAAAACAGAACGATTTGTTAAGATCATTAGTTAACATTTCAGTAGACATGACAGATAGAAAATCGTCTTAAAATTGTTGAAACAAGTACGTGAAAACAATGTAGGAACAATATTACTGATAACCTGAGATAAATTACTTGGGTTGAGTCGTAGATTAGATCGCTCTCTTTAAGACATTTCGCGGCTCTGCCTAAAATTGTGCAAACAAATACAACTTCGTCGTCCTTAGGATAAAACAACACAGAATCTTTGTTGTTTGTCTCGAAACTTTACTGCACTAATGAAGACCAGAATGATATACCTATAAATTTTTGTTGCTCGAAAAACTCAAAACAATTTAGGATCTTTTTTGTCTTTTGAGATTTTTTTCTTAGTAACAATTTATAGGTTTAATAAAACGTGTGACCATTATGATAATAATGGTTATGTCTGGATGGAAAGAGTAATGGTCATTTTTTGAGTAAAGAAGAATAACGGTCATTTTCTGAAGAAAAATAAATAACGGTCATTTTTTGAAGAAAAAAAATGATCATTTTATGAGTGAAAAATATTTTAATAAAAGAAAAAAATTTAAAAAATAAAATGACACCTCACGCACACGACTCAACCGATCGAACGACAACACACATAGGTCCTCTCCTCTTTTATAAAAGTGGGTGCCATTTGGAGTTTAAACTCAATAGCCAATAACATGATACAAATCAAAAAATTGGCCTAATTTATTTTATAAAAATTCACTTTTTTCCTACTATTATCAAAGGAAATATTGAAGGGACTCGGACGACGTTCAACACTCTTCCGGATGGATTTACTAAACAAGGTCAGTACACTGAAGCAAGAGTATGTGATTTTGAAATTTGGGACGATAGGTCTGCAGCCTACAGTGATGAGGTATAATATGCTAACAAATGCATATGCACGGAGAGGCCGACACTCAAAGTTGCCTCAGCTGTTGAAAGAGATGTACTTCTGCAGTAAAGGAAGGATGTTGTTGTTTGTTACCTTCATAGACTTTGGCAGACTTCTTACAGTAGAAGCAGCTGGGGCAAAATTGTTTTCCATGAGTTCGTCACTGGTATTCTGCAGAAGCCACAAACCTTTTTCTTTAAGGATTGTAATTTTAGTAGTTATTTATTTATTTATTTTTGCTAAACATTGCTTTTGACCGGTCAGTCACACAAAGTATTATTTGATAAAATAAAAAAAAAGTTAGAAGCACCAACAAAATTAGCATCTAACATATTCTCCTAGGTTTCTACTGATTCTCCCAATTCTTTATTTTCTTGACATCCTGTAGATCTGTTGTGGTAACCATTGTTTATTTTCTTTTCTTTTGTCTGCTAATTGATAATTTTCACCATTTAGAGTTTCTTCTGGGAATCATCATAGAAAGTGATTGGTCATATTGAATTTGGAGCCTCTCAGCATCGATTGCATTGCTGATCCTTCTACTTTATACTATCAATTAATTACTACATTGTTTGACCAAAAACAGTTACTACATTAACCCAAAAAAAAATTTAATTAAGATAAAATCGAATATTTATCATAAACACACCTTTTAGTACATGAAATTTAATAGTTTTTTCATTATTTCAAGACATCTTTAATTAATAAAATTCTAACGCCTGATTAATAAAATGATTTCATAATTATTTAAATAATGTCAGCGTTCTAAATTCATATATAATAAAAAATTCACAAATCACTTTCTGCATATTACATTATTCAATCCTACACATTTGTCATTGTCATCCCACTAGACCTTAGAGTTTTGGTTGGAATATACCTAACTTTATAGTCCAACTATTCATCTGCATTATCGAATTTAACTGCTTCATCAAAACATCTTTAATGACATTAGGTGTTTATAAACCCCTTTTGCATGAAAATGGACTTGGAAGTAATTATAATCAACATTTGTAGGGAACTCATGCTTTAAAAAAAACCTTGCACCAAGAACAAACCTTTTACCTTAAAGCATTAACGAGAGAACGTGACTTTCTGATACTCTGTTTTCCTTTTAACGTCTGTATTAATGCCTTATGAGTTAATGTCTAACTAAAAAAATAAATTTTTATTACTTACGACAAGTTTAACTTAATTTTTTGTATAATAATATTCTCACAATTAATTTTGTTATTTTAACAATAAAAATATATAAAATAACTATTTTATTTATATTAGTAATTACATTTTAATATCTCTAATTCCGATAAAAATGTTATTAATAAATTATTTTTGTAGTAACATCTCTTAAAAATGAATTTAAATAAAAAAATATTTTTTTTATTATTTTATGATTTTTATTTCATAAATTATGTAACTGTCATTTTCATAATTATATGACCGTTATTTTTATTACCGTTATTTTTATAATTATGTGGCCTTATTTTTATGATCGTTATTTTCATAATTATATGGTCGTTATTTTTATGACCGTTATTCTCATAATTATGCGACTGTTACTTTTATGACCGTTATTTTCATAATTATGTGACCGTTACACATATTTTTCAACTATAAATAGTGGCAATAACCCTCAGTTTAGAATTTATTTAACAACTCAAAACCAGTTCTACTGTTTTCATAGCAAAATCAAAGAAAAGAAAATTCAGAATTGTTTTCTCATATTTCTGAGCAACATAAATATTTAAGAGGTATAGTATTCCGGACTTCATCAGTGCAGTGAAGATCCGAGACAGAAAAAAGATTCTGGGTTGTTTTATCCTGGGGACGACGAGGTTGTGTTTGTTTGCACAAGTTTGGGTAGAGCCGCGAAACGTTTTAAAGAGAGCAACATAGTCCGTGACTCAACCCAAGCAGTTCATTTCAGGTTATCAATAATATTGTTCTTACATAGTTTTTCACATATTTGTTCCAACAATTTTAAGACGTTATTCTATCTGCCATGTCTACTGAAATGTTAAATGTTGATCTCAACCAACCATTTCATTTTGAGGAACTATACTTTAAAAAATGGAAACAAAAAATATTATTTTTCTTAACCATGTAAAATGTCGCTTTTGTTCTTATTATTGAAAAACCAACACTGCCTAATTTTCATACTGAAGCTACAACAAAGGATTTAAACACCTGGATAGAAAATCATTTTCTATGCAAAAAAAAATATTCTTAATGGATTAGCTAATGACTTGTATGACTATTATAATTTTGATAAATCTACTAAGGAAATTTGGGAAGGCATTGAGGAAGCTGGAACTAAGAAATATGTTGTCAGTAGATATATGAAGTACCAAATAATTGATGATAAATCTGTGAAAACTCAATCACACGAAATGCAGAAGATAGCACACGAAATAACTTCTGAAAGTATGACTTTAGATAAACAATTTCAAGTAGCTGTTATTATAAATAAATTACCCCATGCTTAGAAAAAATTTAAGAATACACTTAGACATAAAACTAACGAATTTTCTTTAAAAAGTCTTATAACCCGTTTAAGAATAGAAGAAAAAGCCCAAAAATAAGACCAAAGAGATGAAGTACTCGTTGTCTCAAACAACAGTACCAATGAAACCCTTCTCTACAATTTTGAAACCTAAAGGTAGAAATATGAAAACTTAGAATCGTAATAATAACCAAAACTATAACCATCAAAATAGAAACATAAATTATCCTCCCTAGAATGGACCTCAACCCCCCTTAAGGAATAACACATTCATGTGTTATAATTGTAACAGACCTGGCCACTTGGCTAGGAACTGCCGGAACAAGAATCGTCCTGCCCCACAGGCGAACCTTACCGAAGATCAACTTATTGCTATGATATCTAAAATCAATTTTGTTGGTGGATCGAAGAGGTGTTGGGTGGACACTGGTACTTCTCGCCATGTTTACTATAATTGAGACATGTTCAAGTCCTACTCTCAGTCTGAGGATAAGAAAGTGTTGTTGGGTGACTCCTACTCCACTAAAGTTGTTGATACTGGTGAGGTGGAATTGAAGTTTACTTCTATAAAGACTATCATCTTGAAATATGTCTTGCATACTCCAAAGATATCATCTTGAAAGATGTCTTGCATACTCCAAAAATGAGAAAGAACTTAGTTTCAGGATATCTTCTTTACAAAACTGGGTGTACTCAAACTATAGGGGTTGATTTATATACAATAACTAAAAATAATATTTTTTATTGGGAAAGGGTACGCCACTAATGGCATGTTTAAATTGAATGTTGAGTTCCTTTAATATTTGGCATGCTAGACTTTGTCATGTTAATAAATGCATAATCAAGAACATGAGTAGCTTAGAACTAATTCCTAAACTATCTTTGAATGATTTTGGAAAAATGTGACTTTTATAGTCAAGCTAAAATAACCAAAACTTCACATAAATCAGTAGTTAGAGAATATGAACCTTTAGAATTAATACATTGTGGCATATGTGAACTTGATGGAAATTTAACAAGAAATGTGAAACGTTATTTTATAACTTTTATAGATGACTATTCAGATTATACTTATGTATATCTAATGAAAAATAAAAGTGAAGCCTTTGACATGTTTAAAATAGTTTATGACTTAAATTGAAAATCAACTTAATAGGAAAATAAAAAGATTTCTAAGTGATAAAGGCACTGAATATGATTCTAATATTTTCAATGTTTTTTTTTTTTAAAAACTCATGGAATCATACATGAAAAAACTGCATTTGATTCTCCTGAAATGAATGGTAAAGCTGAACAAAAAAAAATTGGAACTTTTGAAATTTTATTAAACTTTGGTATTGATTTCCGTTGGTGGGAAGAAATTTTATTAATTGTTTGCTATGTGCTAAATATAATGCCTAAATCTACTAGTAAAATTTCACTATCTGAAATTTTGAAAATTAAGAAACTCAACTTATCTTAAAACTTGGGGTTGTTTAATCTATATTAGGATCCCTGTTCCTTAAAAGAAATAAAACTTACTAGTAGAACATACGAATGTGTATTCATAGGATATGTTGTGAATAATAAAGCTTATAAATTCTATGACTTAAATGATCATAGTTATAGAATCAAATGATGTTGACAACTGAAAACAAGGTTTTCATTTAAATTGAAGAATATTGGGGGCTCGTCTTCTAGTTGTTTACCCATAACTAGAACTAGTAAACAAAATGAGGAATTAAACACTGAAATTAGGAGAAGTAAATGAGCTTGAACCCTTAAAGACTTTAGGTTTGATTTTTATGCTTATACCTTAGAAAAAGATCCCTAAACTCTTCAAAATTTATTATCTTCTTTAGATGCCAACTTATGGGAAGAAGCCATAAATGATGAAATAGACTCTCATGAATATAATAGAACTTGGAATTTAGTTAACTTACCTACTGGTTGCAAAACCATAGGATGTAAATGGATACAAAAGAAGAAATTAAAACTTGATGGTACTATTGAAAAGTACAAAGCTCGTCTTATAGTCAAAGGGTATAGGCATAGAGAAAATGTAGATTTCTTTAATACCTTTTCACCAATCACACAAATAAATTCCATATGTGTACTTTTCTCTCTTGATGTTATCCATGATTTAGTAGTGCATCAAATGGATGCCAAAACTGCTTTCTTAAATGGTGACTTAGCAGAAGAGATTTATATGGACCAACTTAAGGGCTTTGTTATCCCAGGTCAAGAAAATAAAGTTTGTAAACTATATAAATATTTGTATGGTCTAAAACAAGCACCTAAGCAAGTCTTGAAAAAATTGATAATATAGTTATCCCACATGAATTCAAAATGAATGAAAGTGACAAATGCATTTATTATAAATCAGAAAAATGACATTTACACTATTATATATTTATATTTGGATGACATGATTATTTTTGTGTCAAATATTCATGTTAATGTGAAAATTTTGTAATGTGCTAACTTTGATATGAAAAACCTCGGAGAAGCGAGTATAATTCTTGGTATAAAGATTACTAGGTTTGAAAAAGGGAATTTCTCTAGATCAATCTCATTACATTGAGAAGATCTTAAAGAAATATAATTACTTTAATTGTAAACCTGCATATACTCCTTATGATCCTAGTGTAAAGATGTTCAAGAACACTGGGGAAGGTGTTAGATAAACTGAGTATATGAGCATCATTGATAGCTTACGTTATGCTACTGATTACACTATACTAGACATAGCTTATGTTGTGGGACTACTACGTAGGTTTATCAATAGATCTAGTATAGAGCATTGGAATGCAATTGAAAGTGTCATAAGATACCTTAAGAGAACTATAAACTTTGGATTATATTATAAGAAATTTCATGTTGTTCTAGATGGATACAATGATGATGATTGGAACACTATATCAGAAGACTCCAAAGCAACTAGTAGCTATATATTTAGCATTGCTGGTGGAATTGTTTCTTAGAAATAGACAATATTGGCTTAATCTACAACAGAGTTTGAATTGATAGCACTAACTACTACTAGTGAAGAAGCATACTAGTTAATAAGTCTGTTAGCTGAGATCCCTTTATGGGAAAGATCGATACCAGCTGTTTTGATCCACTGTAATAGTACCGTGGTTATTGCAAAGATTTAGAACCGTTATTACAATGGCAAGAGACGACAGATACACAGTACTATTAGAGAATTTCTCTCTACAGGAGCTATAAGAATGGATCATATATGTACTGATGAAAATTTGGTTGATCCTTTGATAAAAGGATTAACAAGAGAGAAGATTTTCAAAAACCTCGAAAGGAATGTGACTGATGCCCTTAGAATGAAGAGTCACTCATGATGGTAACCCAACTTATAGACTGGAGATCCCAAGAAATAAGTTCAATGGGTAATAACAAGTCATGAAGTGATATGAGATGAATAATGCTATTATGAAGTCCCATTCTATATTGTTAGAAGCATGAAGTTCTGAAGCGATAGAAAGGATGAATTAATTATTACTCTTAATGAGTTCTATACTCTATGTGGAGTGGAGTACGTAGCTACAAGAGTACTCTTGATAGACTCACCTATATGAATATGGAAGTATGGTCGCTTCCTATGAAAATTTTGGGCAAAATTTACTAGAGCATTCACTATACTAGGATACACGTGCATGGTCGTAAAGCACGGGCTTTTCGAAGTACACCTTGGAAAGATTATGTGTGTGATTTTGTTAGAAATAGAGTTCAAAACTACGAGTTACTCTAGTATATTCTAAAGTATCAACACTATGCAAAGGTTCAAGTCGATAGACGCCTTTTGCTTATGCACAATCTTATACTTTTAATTGATCGATTGCTCGATGAAACTATTTTTATTTAAAATTCAAGTGGAGGATTGTTAGAAATGAATTTAAATAAAAAAATTATTATTTTATGACCGTTATTTCATAAATTATGTAACTGTCATTTTCATAAGTATATGACCGTTATTTTTATAATTATATGGCCGTTACTTTTATTACCGTTATTTTCATAATTATGTGGCCGTTACACATATTTTTTCAACAATAAATAGGGGCAATAACCCTCAGTTTAGAATATAACTTAACAACTCAAAAATAGTTCTACGGTTTTCATAGCAAAATCAAAGAAAAGAAAATTCAGAATTTTTTTCTCATATTTCCGAGCAACATAAATATTTAAGAGGTGTAGTATTCTGGAATTCATCAGTACAATGAAGATCCGAGACAGAAAAAAGATTCTAGGTTGTTTTATCCTGGGGATGACGAGGTTGTGTTTGTTTACACAAGTTTGGGTAGAGCCACGAAACGTCTTAAAGAGAGCAACCTAGTCCGCGACTCAACCCAAGCAGTTCATTTCAGATTATCAATAATATTGTTCTTACATAGTTTTTCACATATTTGTTCCAACACATCAATATGTCAATATCAATAAGCTAATTTTTGAAGTGTAGTCTAAAGTTTTACACCATGATTAAATTTAACTATTAATTAATTAATTTTCTATCTTAGCTTAATATTTTTGGTAAAATTCCATCTTAACTTAATAGTAGGTATTAAGTTGTGCAAGTTACTTAAAGAAGAAAAGAAAAAAATCATATTTTAGTGGAATTTTTTTAACATAAATTATATTTCTTTTCTCATGTTTAATTCTTCAATTCTAATTCTTCTTAGGGTGTTTAACATTAAAAATCTTATAATTATTTAATTTAAGAATTTTAGTTTTATAATTATTAGGTTAGGTACTAGAAGACTTATAATTTTTGAAAATGAGTATTTTATTTTTGTAATTTTTAAATTGGGTACCTATAGTTCTGTTATCAATGAAAGTTAAACATTAAAAGTCTCCATCTTTTATATATTTTATAAATTAAAAGCACTCATTTTAATAAATTGTAGTATTAAAAGTATTAATTTTTCATAATAATAATAAAATTAATAATACTTAACTCATAAATTATAAGATTAAAATATTCATTTTGAAAAACATTATAAGAAATCTAGTACCTAAGTTAATAATTAAAGTACTATTATATTCATTCGGTAACGATTCTAGACTTTCTAGGAACTTTTTCTTTTAATTTTATCTTTAAAGTCAAGGATAATTTAGTTTATGAGATTTAAAGGAGAAAATATTTTGATAATAATATTTATGACATATTTTAAAAATTTTAAGCATAAAAATAATATATCTAATTCATATATTTTTATTTAAAAAAATTTCAATCCAAAAATTTCATAGTAAACATTAACGTGCACATGTTAAATTTTGATTAATTAGATATGTTTAATATTAAATTTTAATAAATTAGATTTAATTTAATATTATTTTTATTGTTATAAAAGAATATTATTTTATGTAAAATTTTAAAATATTTTAATTTAATTTATCATATCAGATCACACGAAAGAGAATAAAACAAATAATATTTTTTTTGTCTTACGGTTCATTTGGTTGAATTTATCACTCTTAACTTGTAGGAAATATGGTCGAATCGTCACCCAAAGAATACTTATCTATTAAACTCAAAAAATTATACATATCTTTAAGTGGATAGCATAATTAAATCTTATCCATCCCCCCATTTTGATATGAAGAAATACTCTAATCTTTAGTGTTGGATACTCTATTCATCACATTAACCGAAGGGCATGGCATGGGGACATAGGAAACAAATCATTATTTTTTAAATAAAAGAAAACAATTTAAGTTCTATTATAATAATATATAAAAAGTTAACAAAACCCCTCTTAATCTTAATTTTAATTTTTTTTATCATAATCTTATTCTATTATCAATACTCTACTTCTATTTTTTTTTTACAATAAATGTGAAAATAGGATCAACTTATAATAATAATAATAAAAATAGGTTAAGTTAATCTACTTTTCTTAAAAAAGAAGAAGTTATATTTCTTAAATAGAAGAAAACAATTTAAGCTCTACTATAAGAAAAAAAAGCTTTCCATGGAACAAATTGCAAATAAACAGAAAAAACTAATATATATATATAGAAAAATAAAAAATAGCTAAGAAAAAATAGTTTAATTAATGAGTAAAAAGATTTTTTGCTCTTAAATTTTAAGAGTTAGTTACAAAAATATCACAAATTTTTTTCTTACTTTCATGTTATTAAATATTATAAATATTATAAAAATATCATGGATATTTTTTATATTATTTTCATATATAAATATTATAAAAATATCATCAATTTAATAATACAAAAATAACAAAAAATATTTTAATAATATTTAATATTAAAGTAATAAAAAATTTGTTGAAATATTAGTAATAATCTAAAATTGAGTTATGGAAAAATTTTATTTATTCTTAATTGATTTTTCCATCATAGGGAAGAAAAAAAATGGACATTTCAATAAATCCGACTTCAAACGCCTAAAAACCCTTAACCGCGTCGGATATAGAAGTGAGCCGAATGCAAGCAAACGAGTAGAGGGAAGGCTACTGGGTTGCCTTTAGCGCGAAGGACACGTGGAACTCCATATCGGATACATCCAAAACCCCTTTGATGACGTGTACTCGTAACCGTAGCCTCCCTATAAATACCCACCTTGATCCCAAATACCTCGTTCTCATCCGTTTCCTTTTCCACTCTTTCACTTTCTCTAACTGACTATAAACTCCCAAGAACACACGGATAAGAAAAAACCCCACAAATATACAGATTCGGATCTTAAACGGAACTTATGATCTAGGGTTTTCATTGTGATTCTAGGCCCATTGGATCCTTTCTTCATTCTTCATAGTTGTCTTTGGCTCGTTCGTTTCTTTTGTTGGACTTCTCTTTCGACATCCGATTGCTTCTCCTGTCTTGGCTCGAGATCCGGGCCAAGCACAGAAGTATCGGGTTCTGAATTTGGATTCAGCACTTTGTTAGCTTCGCTAGTACAGGTTATCTCTCTTCACTTTCTTTCGCGCGATCTCTTGCTGTATGTGTGTTGTGTTTATTATATTTCACGTTTTGTGGGATTGCTTGGTTGCTGAGAAAATATTGGAACATAAAGTAAATAAAAGAAAGTGTTGCAGTTTCATGTTTTCTTTCCGGTTAATGCGGTTATTGAATACGTTCAGTTTTATTCTTTTCGCGAAAACTGCTAATGTACAGCAACCAAACCGCTATGAATAATTAAGTAATTGCGATAAGCACTTACCAATAACGATTTTCCTGTTAATTTTTGGACTATGATGTGGTATTATATATTGTATGATTATTTGGTAGATGTGATCTGATCTAGGATTTAAACTCAAGGGACGTTCATCAATAATTGATAATTTAAAGTTTAGCACGAAAAACTTAGAAATTAAACAAACCCCTTCAAACATAGGGGAAAGTCATTTTAGCAACCTGGGGCAAATGTTTCATTAACAGAGCTAAAAATTTGAATGATTTTTTTTTTTTTTTAAATAAGTATCAAAATGTGGTGGTGTTATAATTTTACTGGATTTTAATTAAAAGATAATCAATTTTAGTTTAATTTAAATCTAAGTTGGGAGGGTAAAACATTTTACACTTGAACATTGTAATATGAACTTAAATTTTAGTTGAGAGGGGCATTACATGTTAAATATGATCTAACTTTCATAAAAATTATAAAATTGAAAATGCAAAATTACATTTTTTGACCAAGTAAGGAGGGGCACATGCCTCCTAAACGTGATGTGCATCTGCCCCATTCGTTAATGTAAAATTAATATTTTTAGAAGAAATAGTGGAGTTCAACTATGTGAAATGTTAGGAAGATACATTAAAAGTTAAATAGATGGCTTGCAAAATATTGAGGTTTTTGGTATTGTTCTCGGCAAACTTAACTTGTTGAGTTCTTGTTAATTTGATTTTGATATCTATTAGGAGTTAGTGTTGCATGGAGTCAAGCTTGGGATTTCTCACCGATGAGCAGAGGGAAATGTTAAAAGTAGCTACCCAAAATGTGGAGAATCTGGCATCATCTCCGAAATCCCCGTCATGTTTGCTTTCTGATTATCACATAAAAGCTCCATTCAGTGCTAAGGCATCAATAGCTGGGACAGGTGGGAGGCATGTGCGCCGCTCACATTCAGGAAAGTTCATTCGCATCAAGAAGGGTGAGTCCCTCTGGCACTTTCGTGTGAATCTCAGTTATGATGGGAGTTTTAGATCTGGTCTGTCTTCTTCTGCTGGCTATTGTGCACGATTTTGAAGGTTTTGAATTATATTGAGTAGATTATGTTGCAAATACCGATATAATTAGACTAAAGTCCCACACAATTTTGCAAATACCTGCATTTCACCATTTTTTTTGGGGTTCTAAATTTTCTCAATCGTTAGTTGGATGAAATTTAATTAATGGATTTGATTTTCTTACATTTTTAAATTCTAATTGGATGTTAGATCTGCTGACCAGCTACCACTTATCTAGAAATTCCTCATGTATGCATACCTGCTGGCAGAGATATTTGTATGAACACATGTATATCTGCTTCCTTCATTAGAATGCTCTAGAAATAGTTGGTTGCTTAATTACCAATTTAGGCAACTACACACATTAAGAAGTTGTATCATGATTGAAGAAATGTATGAACAAATGGGAGTCTTGGTGAGTAGTAGAAGAGGTTTTGTGGTGGTGTCACACTGGTAGAATTAGAGTTGGTGAGTGTTAGTAAGGGAATAGTGCCCCGTGTAAAAATGAGAGGATAAATCCCCTCTGTACAGATATTAGTATAAACTTTTAGAGCTTTTATTGAAGTGTTATATTGGATTTGGGCTCTACGTATGAGTAAACTCTACATGACCATGAATAAAGCTGTTACTGAATGTGCTTGAGTGGTTGAAGAGGTGCTGGTAATTTTTCCTTCTGAGTTCCTTGTTGGTGTCCAAATAAGATGTGATATAGAGAAATGGAGAGGAGAAAATTCAATGTGAGCAACACGTTGATTATATACACTTGAGATTTTGTGTCAGTTTATTTTTTTATTTGTTGATGAGATCAGTACTGGTTTTGGTCCAGTCTCTTGCTTGTGAGTTGTGATTGGTTTGTGTATTCGGTTCTAACTTTTCTCATCATCAAAGTTTAAACTTTTATAAATACGAAATATTGTTTCTTGTGTTATATACCATCAAGATTTCCAATGTGCTGGAGCTGTTTTAATGTGTATATAAATGCTTCTCTTGACATGTTAGGGTATTATCTCTTGCTCCAATATGCTGGAGCTGTTTTAATTTGTTCGTTGCATGATATTTTTCAAACTGCATCATGGCTAATAATAAATTCAGTGTCTTCCAGCAACTCATAACAAAGCCTTAAGTGGATCCGGAACACTGTGCTTCTTAGTTTTCTTTCGGTTTGGCCCTCATGCAGTTTGAAGTAACTGGTACTTTATATGATCATCCTTGACTTTGATTGACACTAGTAATTTTATAGTTTTAAAGGGGTAAATTAACTAGTTATTGTATTTTTGATTAGGCAAATGAAGTTTCTGATGGAGTAATGCTAATATGATTCTATTAGTGATGTCTCCGACTACTTCTGCATTTGAATTTAAGGCTACTGATTTGGAACGTAGAGAAAATATAGCTATCAAAAAGATATAAACTATATCATCCCCCCTCTCCCAGATGCTGAAGCCTTCCAAATTTGTTTCTAATTATAGTGGATGCTGGAGAGTTTACCCTCTTGTTTGAATGTGGTAATTCTACAGCATTTTTGGAATAATGAATTGACATTTTTCTCCTTTTCTATCGCTGAATTATTACATTAGATGGTGGTGGTGGTAAGGGAACGTGGGGAAAGCTACTTGACACCGAGGGTGGATCTCATATTGACCGAAATGACCCTAACTATGATAGTGGCGAGGTAATTGCTATTTCCGTTTTCGTTTATTTTTGTCATGTGATAATTAGATATATGGACTGTATCCCCTAGGAAGCTACTAGTACTGTAGCTGAACAGTTTTTTATGCCTGTAGATTCTACTTGTGGATGTTAGCATTTATAGTTTATGTAATGACCATTGTCTTTTCTTTTCTTTTCTTTTCTTTTCTTTTTCTTTTTCTTTTTTTTACTGGAACTAATTTGTGAATTACATTACTTATATATCATATCTTTGTGTTTGACAGGAACCTTATCAGCTTGTTGGGTCATCTGTTAATGACCCTTTGGATGAATATAAGAAAGCCGTTGCCTCAATTTTAGAGGAATACTTTAGCACTGGTGATGTTGAATTGGCTGCATCGGACCTCAAAGAACTTGGCTCGAGTGAATATCTTCCTTACTTCATTAAGCGCCTGGTTTCCATGGCAATGGACAGACATGACAAAGAGAAGGAAATGGCTTCAGTTTTGCTTTCTGCATTATATGCTGATGTGATCAGCCCTTCCCAGATCAGGGATGGATTTTTCATGCTGCTTGAATCTGTTGATGACCTTGCAGTGGACATACTGGATGCTGTAGATATTGTAGCTTTGTTTCTTGCTCGTGCGGTGGTGGATGACATCCTACCTCCAGCTTTTCTCACCAGGGCAAAGAAAGCACTCCCAGGCACTTCAAAGGGATTCCAGGCAATTCAGACAGCTGAAAAGAGATATCTCTCAGCTCCGCATCATGCAGAACTTGTTGAGAAGAGGTGGGGTGGTAGCACTCACATTACAGTTGAAGAACTGAAGAAAAAGATTGCTGATTCATTGAGGGAATATGTAGAAAGTGGAGAAGCCATTGAAGCCTGTCGATGCATAAGGGAGTTAGGAGTTCCTTTCTTTCATCATGAAGTTGTGAAGCGAGCATTGGTTCTTGCTATGGAGAACCAAACAGCTGAGCAACTGATATTCAAGCTATTAAAGGAAGCAGCCAAGGAGGGACTGATAAATTCCAGTCAAATGATAAAGGGATTTTCTCGTGTAGCAGACAGTCTAGATGACCTTGCTCTGGACGTTCCATCAGCAAACAAATTGTTCGAATCTCTTGTTCCTAAGGCAATATCTGAAGCATGGCTTGATGCATCCTTTTTGAAACCTTCAACGCAAGATGAGAAGGTATCAAAGGAAGATGAAAAGGTCAAGCGCTACAAGGATGAGATTGTGACCATAATTCGTGAGTATTTTCTCTCAGATGACATTCCTGAGCTTATCCGAAGCCTTGAAGATCTTGCAGAACCAGAGTACAATCCAATTTTTCTGAAGAAACTAATCACCCTTGCATTGGACAGAAAGAACCATGAGAAAGAAATGGCTTCTGTTCTGCTTTCTGCCCTTCATATTGAGCTATTCTCAACTGAGGACATTGTTGATGGCTTTATCATGCTCTTAGAATCTGCAGAGGATACAATTTTGGACATTTTGGATGCTTCAAATGAACTTGCTTATTTTCTGGCTAGGGCTGTGATTGATGACGTTTTAGCTCCACTAAATCTGGAGGAAATAAGGAGCAGATTGCCACCAGATTGCAGTGGAAATGAGACTGTGAGAATGGCTCGAACAATGATTGCTGCACGTCATGCTGGAGAGAGGATCCTTAGATGTTGGGGAGGTGGAACTGGATGGGCTGTAGAGGATGCTAAAGACAAGATAATGAAACTGTTAGAGGAGTATGAAAGTTGTGGTGTCGTGGATGAAGCATGTAGATGTATTCGAGATCTTGGTATGCCTTTCTTTAACCATGAGGTAGTGAAGAAGGCATTGACAATGGCTATGGAGAAGAAGAATGATAGACTGCTAGACTTGCTGCAGGAGTGCTTCAGTGAAGGCATAATTACAACCACTCAAATGACCAAGGGCTTCAGTCGAATCGAGGATAGTTTAGACGATTTGGCTCTTGATATTCCTAATGCCAAAGACAAATTCAGTTTCTATGTAGAACATGCCCAGAAGAAGGGGTGGCTATTACCTTCATTCGGATCATCGACCGTTGATGTTCCACTCACCCAGACTGCAGCTACTTGAGGAGAACGTATATTTATGATTGTTTCTCTTACGTGGTGTTGCTTTAAACCTAGTTGTATTGTGTCGTACTTTAAACGGTGGATATATACTGGGATGTTTGCTATTCCTTGTGTTTTCTTTTGTAGTGGTTGATATGATTGAGATTCCTATGATCCCAATAGCTGGCTAATGTACAAAGTTGGCTTCATATGCTTCCATCCACAGCTTTTAACACTCAGATTGTGCCGTGAAATATGTTGGGTTTCTTAAAGTGATTCTTATTCTATTCAGAAATTCATATTTTACTTTAAAAAGAGTTCTTGCAGCTGATAAGGAACAGATTTCATATAAATATCAACATGAGCGTTATATACGCTTTCATACGTGCTATCCTGATATTAATCCGTGAGATGGACTTTTCCTTTTTAGTTTGGAACTTTTTTCTTCAATCGGTTCACTTTGTTTAGCAAGGAAAAAGAAGAAAAAAGAGAGAATGATATTTTTAAAACTTATTATAATAATGACATACAATAGGTATTAAATTACATAGAATTTAATATTAAATATTTTAAATTATTATAATTTAATTTAAATTGTATTTATTATACCATGATGAATTTTATTTTTTTAATAGTAAAATATATGAGTTGGATATAAGATGCTATTTTTATTGTTTAGGTTACGTAACTTGAGATAATTTCAAGAAGAGATAAATTAATAAATATATCACTGAATTTTCTTAAAAATTGTAAACATATTATTTAACTGTAACGAGTAATAAAAATAATATTTAATTATTATTAATGGTACAATATATCAGTATTATGATAAATTACTACAAAATTCTTATTATTAGTATAAATTTATTACCAAACTTTTAGTTAGAGGTACAAATTTACTATCAAACTTCTTATTAGTTATAAAAATCGACAACTAAAAATATAACACAAGCACCAAAAAAATAACGTAGTGATATATTTATACCGTTAATTATAATTGAATGTTATTTTTCATTCGATAAAGTTAGATGATATATTTATAAATTTCACAATAATTCAATAATATATTTGTTAATTTACCTTTTCAAGATGGTACGAGTGATTCTCATAATTTTCACCCGTTCAAGGAAAGGTGCCCTTTTTCCTTTTTCCAAAAGGAAAGAATCAATAGTCATAAAAATATGAGTCGTATTATCCTAAGAGTATGTGTCTTTGTGTATTTTCCCTTCTTCAATCAATATCATTATTTTTTTAAAGAGAAATTAATACTTCATTCGTTCAAATAAAAAATACAAAAATTATTAAATCAATAAAATAAAAATATATCAAATTATTATTAGATTCAATAAAAATAATTTATAGTGTGTTTTGAGCTTTCTTCTTTGGTTTTATCAATTCTTCAAACAAGTATGACTCTTCCTATTGATAAGATGACAAATCTTCAATCCAACTTAACTAATCATATCTTGAGATATTCACGTTTTGAATCGTAGAAATACCTAAACAAAAAAATCAAGATTTAAATCTAGAAACAAAACGTACCTAAAATCACAACTAGATCGGAATCTAAGGTTATGTTTGGTTCAATGAATAGAATCAGAATGAGAATGAGAATGAGAATGGAATGGAATGGAAAGGAAACAGTTTTGTTTGGTTTGACCACTGTAATCAAAGAAATAATCATAATTATAGTGTTTGGTTTACAACTAAAATGGAATGAAAAACACTGTATATCACTTTAATACCTTTATATTCAATAAAATTTAAATAATACTATTTAATTATTTTTTCGTCAGACAAAATACATTATTAAAATCATTATTTTTCTAAATAATTATTACTTAAAAATAAAATATATTATTCAAATTATTATTTTTCTAAAGAGGATTTAGGGTTTTGAGGTTTGGGAATTGCAATTTAGGGATTTAGGATTTAAAGTTTAGGGTTATATTTATTAGTTAATGTTTAGGGTTTAGGGTTTAACGTTTTGATATTTGGGATTTATGGTTATATTTATGGGTTAAAATTATTATTTTTTTAAATAATGTTTAGGGTTTTGAGATTTTTGATTTGGGTTAAAATTATTATTATTTTTCTAAATAAGGTTTATGGGTTAAAATTATTAAAAAATTGGGATGAGAATGAATCATGATTCCTAAAGAGAGAAAGAATTATGATTCCTTTTTTTTTAGGAATCGATTTTATTTCATTCCTACTTTTCAACCCATCCAAATATAAAATTTAAAAGAATTAATTTTGATTTCATTACATTATAATCAACCAAATATACACTAAATGAAAAAACCACACTAAATAGTCTGTATTTATTGAAACATATTAAATGAAACTGAAGATCCACCCGAGAGGGTTTTTAGGGTAAGAAATTCTTCATCTAATAAGAAACGAAAACAATAAATGTCTAATAAGAAAAGAAAATAATAAATATCTAAGTTTAAAAAAAAGAAAGATAAATAGTGATGGTTAGGTTTTTTTAATCACTGTCGTTATTAAACTTATTGATTTTAATAAGTTACAGTGCATTGACTAGTTTGTTATAGCCTTATATATAGTAGATCATGCTAGAGAAGAGGGTATCCTCTTATCACGAGGTGGAAACTTGGATGGGTAGCCTATCACTAAGTCATCGATCCCTTGGGTTCCGCACAAGTATAAATCCAATCAAATATTAGTTTTGTTTTCCCTCACTTTCATTTGGGCTTAAATTGATAATTTAGTTTGAAAATATGTCTAAGAGAATAGCGACCGTTTCTAATGAAAATAAAGAATCAACTTTACAAACAAGAATTTTTTTTTTTGTTTGCTAAAAAATAGTTTTATTTTCAGAAAAATACCATTTCGGTGCCATACTTATTCCTAAATTAATATTTAGAACATATATTTATTTTTTATGATAATTTATTCCTATATTATTAAAAAATATTACACAAAAACAAAGTTAATTTTTATTTTTTCAACATAGAAAAAAATTAACTTAAATAAGTTGTAATTAAAAAAATTAAAAAAATAAATAAAATAAAAAATTATTATTTAACCTTACGTGGCTACCTTTTAATAAAAAATATGACTAAATTAATATAGAAAATAAGTATCATTTTTAGTATAAGTAGAAAATTTGTATAGTCACACTTTCTTTATTATTTTATAATTTTTTTAGAAAAATTGGTAGACAAGTACTTCATATTAATCCTTGATGTGTATTTATTTCTTGAGATTTAAAAATATGTTTTTTTAGTTTATTAGTTTTGTACCGATTAAAGATAAATAATATTATTTTAATAATTTTTTTATTAAAAATATTATTCTTTCATGACAAATGATTAAAATTAGATCCTTTAATAATGATAAAATGACAGTTAATATAAAAAATTCACAAAATATTCATTTTAACATTTCGTTATTACCATTATTTTTATTTTTATATTTTATGAATTTTTTTAAATAAAAATATGTATTTAAATAATTTTATGTTATAATATTATTATTGTTGATTTTTTCTTAAATAACTTCATACAAAATTTTACTTTTATCTTTGTCAGTGACTCATATTTTATCGTATTTTAATCATTTTATAGTAAAAAATAATATTTGAAAAGAAAAATTATTAAAATAATATTATTTATCTTTATTTTATCATTTTTTTCAAACCTAACAGACTAGAAAACACTTTTTCTCTTTGTTAGTGACTCGTATTTATCATATTTTAATCATTTGATAGTAAAAATATAATATTTTAATATAAAAAACATTAAAATAATATTATTTATCTTTATTTTATCATTTTTTTCAAACCTGACAAACTAGAAAACACCTTTTAAAATCTCAGAGACTTCTATGACCCTTATATCTTTTTAATGAAAAAACGTAGACTCATTTAGTTACAACTCTTAGTAAATAGCTCAAGTAGAATCAAATAATCACACACAAAATTGTATAAATGTTAATTCTATGTCAAATAAGGTATTCATAATAAAATAAATTGAAAACATGAAAGTAACATAGAACAAAAAAATCCTAGATAAATTAGCCACACTATTAGTATAGTATGCTTGTAGAGAACTAGCAATTGTTATCCATAGTTATGGCATACTTCCACAGTCAAGTTTACTAAGATGAGAAATAACCTTATAATCAAAAGAAGCATGTTGAAAGACCACATTATTACGAGCTTTTCAAATACTCTAGAGTTCATTAGCCCCAATAATAATTCTATCCCATCAAGTTTTTTGCCTAAGTAACAAAAGAGTGGAAACTCATAGTAAAGAAATCTACAACAAATTCAGAAATGGTAGGCTTAACACTCTCACATCTCAGAAGAATATGGCTAGTAGTCTGGCGCTCACGATCACACAATTAACAAAAGATAGATACCAAGAAAGGTCTTCATTCTAATGCATCCTATACTAGTAAAATGCGATGCATACCGTACCAAATAATATGTTTAACCTTCAAATGGACTTTAAGTTTCCACGATTGTTTCCAAACATGTGGCCCTAGACCAATATATGCTGAAAGGACATGTTGGCTTAACCTAATGGCCACTATATAACTAGATTGAAAATTAATAATAGCTTCATCATAAGAGAATATAAAATGGACTAGATCCATCTTTCAAGACCTAGTAAGAAGGTCAATAAGATCTCTAACAAATATAGCATGGCCGGACCCCAGTATCTTAACTTTAAAAAACGAATAAGCCAATAACTAAGGATCATTTCAATTATAAATTCCAGTATCAATCCCTATCTTCTATCGCGTACTAGCCAAAGCACCTTCCTAACCTATAATAACCTTTTGCCAAGCCCAAGAAGACATATGTCTTAGTATTAAAGAAAGAACCAAGGTAAAAATACTTTTTTCTCAAAAATTTGAGCAAAAAGAGAGTTCAAACATTTAAACAAACGTCTATTTGGTTAACACAAGCAAATTAACAAACTTAAGTCTTTAAACTCCAACCCTCTACCAGTCATTTGAGCACACAACTTCTTCCAAGAAAGACAAAAGATCTTCCTTAAATTCTTAGTAGTATCCCACTAGAAATGCTACATAGCTTTCTCAATATCAAGACACAATCCAACAGGTAAGAAGAATTATTGCATAGCAAAATTAAGCATAACATAAGCTACAACCTTAAGCTGAACTTCTTTCATAGAGAGAGACAATAATTGGCTCGATAAGACTGTATCTTACCATAGACCTTATCTAGAATGTATCTCAATTGTCTCATCTTATCTTTCCCAAATATAGTTGGTAGATCAAGATATCTTGAAAAACTCAAATCAGAGTAGAACCCCAACTCTTGTTGGATGGCTTCTTTATCATATACATTTATGTTAGAGCTAAACAAAACAATAGACTTGGAATAATTCATAATTTTCCCTGAAGCCAACTCATAAATACAAAGAAATTCCTTGACCTTTTGAATTTTTAGCCAAAAACCTTTACAGAAAATTAGTGAGTCATCAGTAAAAAAAATGATGAGAAAAAAGAAGTATAGTCTAATAGACCTAAACCGCATAAATGTGTTTTCAACATTCTCCCCAATGCAACAACCAATATGGCACTTCAATACAAATTAAGAAGAGATATGGATAGAATGAGTCTCTTTGCCAGAGTCCTCTCTCAAGAGAAAAATAATCAATACGTTCTTCATGAAGTACACATGAGTAGGCAACAATTGAAATACAACACATAATCCATTAGATCCACTAGTACGAAAAACCTATCTTGACCATCATAACCTTAAGAAAACTGCCTTTAACTCTATTATAAACCTTACTCATAGCTAGCTTCAATGTCAAGTTAATAGGACGTAACTACATTATATCTCATGGATTCACCACTTTAGGAGATAGAACAATATTGGGTATAATTAATTGCAGTAGGAGTGATCCCACGTCGAAAAAACTCATAATTACATGTATAATATCTTGTTGGATGATGCACCATTATTTCTAGAAGAAAAGTAAGATATAAAAATTACCTCCTACGTCCTAACGTTAACTTCTTCTTTTTTAATGTTATCTTTCTTTTTTTAATTATAATATAAAGATTCTTAAAATCAAATAAACACGTTAAGTAAACAAACTAATATTAAATATAAATAATCAAATCAAATCTTATCCATCTTATACTATAACGTGAAGCTCAAACTTATTAATATAAAAATTCACCAAATAAAAAATTAGATATCATCGTTATAAATAGACTAAACTTCTTACTTTCCGTCTTACCATATATTCATCTCCTTTCATCTCTAATTATTAATCTTTTTTACTTTATCTCAAAAACTTTTTACTTATTAATAGGATAATCTAGTTGTTATATTTTAAAATTAAAATTTAATAAATAATTATTAAATTAAGAAAAAAATCAAATTAAGTGAAAAAAATATATTATTATTAAATAAATTTAAATAATTGTTGGAAATAATTGGTTAAACCCTTCTTATCATTTTCATTTGTGAAAAGAGTTCGGGTGCTACTCGCTAAATGCGATTCGGGAATACTAGTAAGGAATTTCACTATTGTTTTCTAAATTTATGGACTCATTTACGGTTCTTTCCACCTTATAGTTTTATTTTTAATCTTTTTGTGTTACAATTTTAAATTGTACAGTGATTTAAAAAAAATTATATTTTCTTTAGAAAAAATAAAACAAAACTATAATTTCTTAACTTGTGCAATATTTTAATAATTTTTATTTGTTACATATATCTACCAATAGATGAAAAAAAAGATTCAAATACATGACATAATTTTTCTTTTAACTTTCTCATGAATATATATTTTTTATTTTACCTAGTTAAGAAAAATAACACATATTTTTTTTAAACAATATTAAAAATAAAATAATGTAAATAATTAAATTTGTATTAAAGAAAAAATATAAACTAGCTAATATTTATAATAAATTGAGGGTAAGACTTATCGTGAAGCAAATGTATAATTCTTTTAATTAATAAAATATATTTAAAGGTTATTTTATTAATTTAATATTGTATTATTTTTGTAAATAAATATTAAAATTGTAATTTTTATTTTAAAAATAAATATATCTAAAAGTTTGTTTGAAAAGCCCCAAGTCCATTAAATTTTTCTGAAGTAAATAGGGTTTGGGCTTTTATTTAATTTTAGATATTGGATCCGACACGGTCTAAAAATAAATACAGTCCCAAAAACTTTGACTTGAATTCGACTCGGTACTTTTGCATAACATTTTTAAAATCGGTGTCATAAGCACATAATGAAGACAAAAAATTTAACAGTAAAATTTGGCACGTCACTCGCTATTGACCTTAAGAAGACATCTTTGCCAACAAGAGAGAGAAACTTTCATTCTGAGCGTTGCTTGACCCGGTACTAGGAATGGGCACGGGGTGGTTGGAGACGGTTTTTGATATAATCATCCCCAAATCGAATTTTAAAACCTATAACCGAAACCGCCCGAAAATTGTTACGATTCAGGGATGGTTTTTTACCCGCGGGTAACGATTCGGGACGGTTATAAAAAAAACCAAAATATATATATAATTTAATTTATTAAATATATATAATTAATTTTTTATTTATAATTTAATATATAATTTAATTAATTAAATATAATTTAATTAATTAAATATAACGATTTTTAGTATAATCAGAATCAATCAGAATCGTTGTTTCATATTCGATTTTTACCTAAACCGTTCGTTTAAAATTTACCTAAAAATCGAACCGGTTCGATAAAAACCGAACTCAGCTTTTTTTGCCCATCCCTACCTGGGACTGAACATATAGATTCTTTATATCTCTAATAAATTTATTATTTATATTTATATTTAAAATAATTAAAATAATAATAAATATATTTTAAATAATTATAAAATTATTATAAAAATTTAATATTTATTTTTATTTTTTAAATTAAAATAATAATTTAATGTAATTATGATTTAAATATATATATAATATAACACGTTATAAAATAAAATATTTATTTATTTATAATTTTAATATTAATTCTATTTGAATCAAATTATAACGAATTAAAATATATGTTAATTTAAATAAAAATAAATTATATATTTTTTAATTTAAATTTATTTTAAATATAAAATCTAATAATTTAATTCAATTCAAATTTAATAAATCAAATCCAATTTTTCATTAATAACCACCTACACGTAGAAACGATAGTTATGTAATAAGGTGGTACATATTAACTTGAGCGGAAAATAAAGAAAGTAAATATATGCAACAATGAAAAGTAATCTAACAAAACAGGTGAGTTATGAGATATTTTAGTATATTAGTTTTGTACCTGCCTTTTGCACGAATTGATCATATAAATTTAATACATATATAATATTATTAATTAATTAATTAATAATAATTATTATTATTTTAAAAAATAAAAAAAAATATTTTACTATAATAAGACGTAAAATTAATATTAAAATTTTATATAAATATATAAAAAATACTTTTAAAATAAATATTTAATTAATTTATTAAATAAATATACAATAATTATTATTTATAGTTAATCAATTTTAAAATAAATATGTAATAATATTAATTATTGAATAATAACTGTTATCGTTTTAAATTTATTATTTTATAAAATAACTGAAAAGGTAAGTTTTTAAATATAAATTTTTCAATTACTTTTATTATAATTGAAAAATCGATGTTAAAAATGTTTTATAAAAATAGTCTTAAAATAAATAGTTAATTAATTTATTATTTTATTGATAAATAATTATATAATAATAACTATTTTATAAACAATATAATCCAAATACGATGTAAACATGGATGATTTATCATAATATTAATAATAATTACGTAAATTTATTTAATAAATATATTAAATATAACATTAAAAAATATAAACTTATTTAATTAATATTTTTACTATCTAATAAATTAATTTTAATTATATGAATGATAGATATAATTTGATTAGGTTTAATAAATATTTTTGTTTAAAAATAATTTATATTAACTGATTCTTATATTTTAATTGATATGATTTCGGATATAAAAATTATTAACTCAATAAAAATATAATTTATTCATAAGTTAATTAATAGATTCCGATTTCTTCTAATTACTAGCCAATCGCTAGCATTCAGTCCTTTTATACTGCACTCGAGCCCATAAGAAGTATTATAGTTTTTAAATTCCCGAATATTATTCATGAATTAAATAAGAGCCTTGACAAAAAAAATAAATAAATAAAGCAAATTGTAAAAGCACGAAGAAAATTTAGGGAGGGAAGGGAAGGGAAGGGAAGGAAAGGAAAGAAATCACAAAAAATATGGAACGTAAGCATCTAATCCCTTTGTTTTTTTTTTCTAATGTAGGAATCGAATTTTCTCCCTTTAATTTTTTCCCCCATTTTTTTCTTCTCTATTATTATGTAGAACATATTCAAATTGAATTCAAACCCAACGATGGAAATAGAACTATTTAGTCATGGCCCTTAACAAAATTAATTAAAGGAGAAAAAAAAAAAGGAGAT
This sequence comes from Hippophae rhamnoides, assembly GCA_033030585.1. Lineage (NCBI taxonomy): Eukaryota > Viridiplantae > Streptophyta > Magnoliopsida > Rosales > Elaeagnaceae > Hippophae > Hippophae rhamnoides. The sequence continues at coordinate 30,433,972 of CM065433.1, forward strand.
TCGAAATTTTATTTATTTATTTTGGATGTTGCTAAGAAAGCAGATTCGAAGTTGGACAAGCCCTTAAAGTGAAGAGAATCCACTTAATCCCATGCAGCTATAATTCTATATAAACCCTCATACACTCGCTATTCAATCCCCAAGCAAACTCAAAGAAAGCTCAAGAAAAACCAGACCAAAGTCCATTAATCCTCTTTGCTTCTTTCCATAACAATGGCCTCAATGCAATGCTCCAAAACTTGTCAAGAAATCTGCCATGAGAAGTCACTTGGCTACAAAGACCATCACCATGGTAGCTATGGAATGGCTAATCATGGAATGACTGGTACTCATGGAATGACTGATACTCATGGAATGGCCGGTCATGGAATGGCGGGACATGGAATGGCCGGTCATGGAATGGCGGGACATGGAATGGCTGGTCATGGAATGACGGGACATGGACTGGCGGGACATGGACTGGCCGGACATGGACTGGCTGGCCATGGACACCATCACTCTGATCATAACATTGCCAAACCATCACAATCCCACATGCAGGCTCAAAGCCATAGTCATGACCATAATAGCCACAGCCAAGGTGGCCACACATCACCCCATGGGACTGGGACTGGGATGATGAGAATGGGAATGGAAACGTGCAAAGCTAGTTGTCATGGAAAGAAAGACAAGAAGATGAAGAAACAATCAGAGTGTGGCAAGAAGAAGGAGAAGAGCTTGTTCGAGAAGAAAACCAAGGGTGGTAACAGCTGCAGTGACAGTAGCAGTAGCAGTGATAGTGATTGAATCAATCATTCAACGATATATTTACATTGAACTAATTAAAAAAGAAAAAAAGAGGTAGGTAGCTATTAGTTAATTAATGCTAGTTAATTAGTTAAACTTTTTATTGATTATCGTGTCAAAAGTTTTTATTTACTTCTAAGTTATGATTTGAATTCCTTATTCAATATTTTGCTTACTTTTGGCAGGAGGAATAAGAGCAGATATAAAGATGTTGATTTCAAGGATCAAATGGGGTGACCACTTACAATGAATAATAAATAAGGAAGCCCTTATAATCATGTGACATGGCTTCACAAAGTGTGTTTAATTTATATATCTTTATAATTTAAGAGATGACATTCAATTTTTCTATTTTTAAATAACATTTACATATTTGCATATACATATAACTATATAATGACAATATTTGAATCCACGTTATCGTACGCACAAATATCATATAACATTTCTCTAAGTATTTAAAAAAAAATATTGTTCATTGTCCACTTTTTTTTGAACTGCATCAACCTTGAGTTCAACCAAACATCTTTCAAATAACTTATAAACCAATGAATTTAGTATTATTAGATAAATTTATTTAAAAATATATATATTATTAAATATATAAACTTAAATTAACGAGTAATTCATAAAGTTAAAGTTAAGTAAAATATTTAATTACAATTAAAAATACATATATTGTTAAATTGTTTTTATTTAAAAAACGAGATCATTTGATAAAATTATTTGTAACATGAACATTCCCTATACATATATATATGAAGTGACTATTCAAAATACAAATGATGAAGTCAATTAAAGTCAATTTTTGTATTCATCACATTTATTGTGCAAAATACTAACAAATATATTAGAAAGAACAGTAACATGAGTATTATATGGTATTATGAGTATCGTATTCACTTTGATATTTAAGTGAATTTTTGTGTGAATGAGATTAAATTAGAGAGGAATTTAAAAAGTTCAAATGTTTGTTTCTCCTTACATTTTTGAGGTGAATAATATCTTTTTATAAACTTTAATCTTGTAAAATACTTATAATTATTAATTAATATAATAATTTAAATATTAAATAATTTATATATGATCTTAAATAAATGTAGATTTGAATCATTAATATACATTTTGAAATATTATCATAAACAACTTGTTTTATCCAAATCTCTTAGATCTCTTAGACCAGTGGTCTAGTTGATCACCGAAATACGATGACATAGTGAAATCTAATCTTGAAATGCCATGACAATTTTGTGCAATTAGAATCTCAATTTTCTTTGTAATATGTTGATCTTGAGGTTATAAGCTTCTTAATGTCTATTTATATGTCTCAATCGAAATCCAAGACATCAAGTTATAACATGCTAAAGTTTGGGAGAAAAAGTTAACTCTAATAAAAATTTGACTTCTCAATTTGATATATTCTTGACTTAGTGTACTAAATCTTCATACTATGTGAACCCTTGGAGTATTAGATGAATAAAAGGTTGAGATTGAATTAATAAGTCTATATATAGAACTTAATAGTTACATATTTAAAATAATAGAGACTTTTTATGTCTAAAATAAAATGGATTAAATTATTTTATTTAAAAATAAATATTAATTGTTCACTAAAGACTAAATTGTTTTATGACAAAAAAAAGATTAAAAATACATTTAACTCCTTTTATAATTTATTAATTTGGTTGTGAGTATATTTATCATATATATATATATATATATCTTATTTTTCATTTCTTTTTTATTATCATATATATATCTTCTTTTTTTATCAAAGTTAAGTTTCATAAACACATATTTGATGAAACTTAATCCTATCTTGAGGATTAAAATTAATATCAATATGTTGTCTAAAATAAATACCAATAAAGATAAGATGTATAAATTGTCATTTTATTTAAAATAAATGTGTTTTTTAATTCATTTGTTTAAAAAAATGCTTTTAAAATCATTTATTTATAAAAAAATATGTCATTTAAATCTATTTATTTATAAAAATAATGTCTGATAAAATTAATTTTTTATCTAAATTTTTATTAAATATAATAGTATAACTCATTAATCATATATATGTTTATAATTTTCAATAGATATATGTCACGGTTAATATTTAATTAAAAAATATTTAAATTTTTTAAGAAATATTTTTCTTTTAAAATTAAACAAATTTTTTATAAATCTTTAATAAAATATATTTGATATCTAAACTTACATGGTAGAAAATAAAAATTAAATTAAATTTTATTAAATAGATATTAATCATATTAATTATTATATTATATTTAAAAAATTAATGAAACGTTTTATTTTTTACCCTTTTATAACACGTTAAAAAAAATAAAAAAGCCCTAACGCCTGAACAAAGACCTCCACGACCCTTTTCCTTACGAATAAAACAATAAAATAATTACTTCTGGAGTTCTCGGCTTGGGCAACGAACACTGTTAAGAGCTCGAAGCTTTGTAAGGCGATGAAGAGGTTTTTCCAACCAGTAGAGAAAGATGGTTCGGCGAAGAAATCCACCCTTTCACCGTTGAAGAAAGAAGATGAAAATGAAGAAGCGTCAGGGGAGAACATGAAGAAAGAGCCTCTCAAGTTCTTAACTTGGAATGCTAATAGTTTTCTTCTTAGAGTCAAGAACAACTGGCCCGAGTTTACCACGTTCGTTTCTAGCTTTGACCCTGATGTCATTGCTATACAGGTAACTTCACTTGCTCTGTACTTGATCATTTTCTCCTATTTTATGCTCGCTTGATTTTGGGTTTTTGTAGATATTGAGGAATGCGAGTTTCATGGAAAATGGGTTTGTTATATATGGTTCTATATGCATTGTTGTGTTGTCAAGAGAATTCCGGTGTTTGATTTGTTTGATTTTAAGAGAAATTCTTGTGGATTTTTCCTAGGATTTTGAAGCAGCAATAGTAGTCACATAGGATCATGATTGGAATTTTGGATTGTCTGATTTATTTCCTTTGACGTAGATTAACAGGACTCTCTTATCCATTTTGGGATTCATATAAACAGAGTTACATACATTACTTGTTGCAAATTAAGGCTGACAACCCCCTCTCTATTGCTATTGTCAGATTGATTTGTTTTCCTTTTATTTTCTTTTTTTAGCTGAGGCCATTTCTATTCTATTGCATTCACTATTGTTGTCTCTATTTGATTATGCACTATGTTCATCATCGAGGTTAGTAATTGCAAGTACATGCACTACAACTTTATAACTGCACACTGATGTTAGGAAGTAAGGATGCCTGCTGCTGGTTCAAAAGGTGCGTCTAAAAACCCAGGAGAATTGAAAGATGATACTAGTTCATCACGTGATGAAAAGCAGGTAAATCCTTACGGGCTAATCGTCTTACAAGTCAAATCTTATTCCTCATCTAAGTACATATAACATTTATGTAGCCATTTTTCAAAAGCATGTTCCTTAGATTGCACTGACCATTGTTGAAGGGATAAATCCTTTAATTATGGCTTGGTCTGTGCCAATTGACCTGTTGGGAGTTTTGATGATTATTTACTTTTTACGTTGACCATACCTTAAAAGTGAACTTGAATAGTTGAATTGAAACTGTGATACTCTGAAAAATTTGGGAATTTTTACCTTACCTGTAGTAAGAACTCCATCTGTTTTTCAAATTAAGTTGGGTAAACGATATTTTTACCACCAAACTATTGTATTTGTATGTAAGTTACCACTAAATGTTTTTGGTAACAAACATACAACAACCTTTTTAAAAGTTACAGATGTACCACTTTGTTACTTTAGCTGTCAACATCATTTAAAAAAGCTATAATTTTGTCAAAAATTTAAAAATTCAAATATATATATATATATATATATATATATATATCATGTGCATTGCACGTGATCTTTCCAGAAATCCCATCTCCCTCGTGAATATTGCTTCAATCAATGATTATTCTTTCTTCCCCAATGTCCCCCAATATGCCAATGTATGGGAGGACAGTTGAGTTTCAGGCAGTTTTAATCTGCAGAACTTCAAAGTCCATCATATTCACTATGTGTCCGACCTTCCTCTACCACGTACTTACTTAATGCTATATCTCTTTTCCAATTGTTCAATCAATCCAAAAAATACCAGTCGGTTTAATGGTGTGGTAGACAAACAAATTTGGCCTTTTGAAAAGCATGGAAATTTCACTGTTAAAAGTTGCTAGCATTGGCTACATGATTGAAGAAATCTGAAGTAGACATACACAAGTCACTCTAGGTAGTGTGACTTTTGAACTGTGTAACACGTGGCTCTTTTGATAACATGGGATTGTCTATAGGTTACAACTTAAAAGAAAACAAAAAGTGCAGAGTTGTCCTAATGTTTTTATCTTGATTCTGGTTCTGGTAGATGTTTGTGAATTGTATATCTGAAAGCAATCACTTATAAAAGTTTAACAATACAAGGTTCGTATCATCATTATGCCTCCTTTGTGACTGTTCCCCATTGCATGAATTGTAATTAATAAGCTATGTGTTGTAGTTAGGTTTATGTTTGTTGTATCCATGACTAATATAATTATCTCTTTTGGAGGTAATGATGCGTGCCTTGTCAAGCCCACCTTTTAAGAACTATCGTGCTTGGTGGTCTCTCTCGGATTCCAAGTATGCAGGGACTGCATTACTTGTGAAGAAATGTTGCCTACCTGGAAAAGTGTTTTTCAACCTGGACAAAAAGAGTAAGTGGTGAAACAATTTTTTAATGCTTTATGATATTAAAGTGATCTTAATTTTCAATTTATTATTCATTTGGAAGAATTTGAAACAGTGACATGCACTTTCACGTTGCTGATGGTCATGTGTTGTGATAATAAGTTGTGTCATTTTCTTGTCTTTTGTTGCTTGTGTTTCACACACACTATTTCTATTTTGCATGAAAAGAAATCAACTCATATGTTTCTCTGTGGTTTTTAGCTTCAAAGCATGAAACAGATGGCCGGGTCATTTTAGCTGAATTTGAGACTTTCTGGCTTTTAAATACTTATGCCCCAAACAATGGTTGGAAAGAAGAGGAAAATTCATTTCAAAGGAGAAGGAAATGGGACAAAAGACTTGTAGAATTTTTTCTGCAGTCTTGGGATAAACCTTTGATATGGTGTGGTGATCTAAATGTCAGGTGAGTATTTTATTTCATTTATTTATTTTTCCTGTTTTCTGCTGGTCAGAGTGCCAATAATAGGGTATATTCATGACCTCTTCTATTATATTAGAATTTCCCTCAACTGTCTTGTCCTCCTTTTACCCCTACTTTTCTCTGCTATGTTTTACCTATTCAGTCAACTTAAGCTATTCCAAGCTTTTGTTTGGTTAGTGACCTTCTGATAAAATCTAAAGTAAAACTTCAGACTCAACCTTCTATAATAAGTATTTCGGTACTTATATGTCAAGAAGCGAGATGGATCGTCTAATAAGTGTAGGTCTCTTGCTTATGTCCACATATGTTGATGGTGAATGTGCATTATTTGTAAGTTGTAGCTATGCTTCTAATTTCCACAAAAGAATAATTATTTGTAATTTGTGTGGTCTACCATAATATATATATATGTCAACTTTGGTTGTATTGCAAGAGTGCAAAGAAAGTGGTTGGAAGTTCTCTAATTTGTTGACTTCTGCAGACTTAAAGGGGTCTTTATAAAAACATTTCACTAACTAATCTGAATTGTTGTATCTGATTACAGATATGCATAAATTGTATTTGAATTTGTATGCAGCCATGAAGACATTGATGTCAGTCATCCAGAATTTTTCAGTACCGCAAAGCTTAATGGTTATGTTCCTCCAAATAAAGAGGTATAAATAATAGTGGTACTGCAGATTTTTTAAAATATAAATATGACTTTTTATTCCCATGTACTCACTGGAGCAAATAAACTAAGCCGTGAGATTTTGCTGAAATAATTCATTACCACTTATGTCAATTGTGGACATATCTGCCCTTCCTCCCTTTGCTAGATAACACAAGGTGGTCAGCCCATCAATTTTACTGGAACTCCAAAATCACCAAAACTGTGTGACTTTCCCTTATATGTAAACTAAAAGATGGTTGATTTCTTGCTGATGCAGGATTTTGGACAGCCTGGATTTAGCTTGGCAGAGAGAAAGCGTTTTGGTAACATACTGAAAGAGTGCGTTTAATTAATCTTATATTTGTTCCTTCCATTTCTAGCAGCTAGTATGATTAGGCAGTGAACCATTAACTAAGAAATTCTCATGAGATTAAGATCCATGGCAATCAGTAAACAATTTCTTTCAGCTGTATCTCCTCTCCCCTTTTTCTGCATTTCCCATTTTCCCTGTATTTTGTTTGTTTCTGCCTTGAGAAGCCATAATTCTGATTTTCTACTTCATCTTTTTTGTTTACTTGGCTTGTCTTTTTAGTTCCAAAATTTGGAATTTCATACCCGACTTCCTTCTAATTGTCATTTTCCTCGCCTAAACAAATTTATCTATTTTTTCGTGTTCTCTAATGCTTTCTGTTCTGTGACTTGTATTTCAGGGGGAAGCTAATAGATGCATACAGATTTCTTCACAAAGAGAAGGATATGGAAGGTGGCTTTTCATGGTCTGGACACCCTATTGGAAAGTAAGAATTTGATACCTCATTGCAGCATTTTCTTTTATGCTTTGTAGTGCTTGTCAAATGGGAAGTGGGCTTTACAACCAAGTTCTATTCTTGCAGGTATCGAGGCAAAAGGATGAGAATAGACTATTTCATAATCTCTGAGAAACTCAAAGATAGGATTCTTGCATGTGACTTGCATGGGAAAGGAATTGAGTTAGAAGGTTTGTCATTTCATTTTAACTGATACGCATACCTTTATTTATTTAGGGTTTTGGGGATACCTGAATTCTAAGGTGCCAGATGGTGATCTTGGCATTTCCTAGACTAGTGATTTGCTCAAACTTTATGTTTAGTTCATCAAGAAAACAAAAATGGTAACTGTGAAACCATGTTATTTTACTGATTTACTATCTTAGGTAAGAAAATTTGATATTCTATATGACAAAAGCTAGAACAGAGAAAACCATGACCTCAAAAAAGAATATAATAACATTCACGATTACTCAAAAGTAGAAACTAATTCAATGATGTATTTCTCTATATTATGCCATTTAGTACACAAATTTTGGGATCCAGCTCCGTTCCATTTCCTGTCCAAATTGAATGGATCCTTTTATCTTAAATTGCATTCACTTCCTCTGTTGCTGCTTTAATACATGATTCTTGTTTTTGGACGCTCCAGGCTTTTATGGAAGTGATCATTGCCCAGTCACGCTCGAGCTTTCAGAAGCAAATTCAACCTCAAAAGAAATTGACAGACTTTAAATGAAGGCTATATGCCTATATCCTTTTTGTTTCAAAGTTATGCATCGGTATAAAACCTACTATCTTAGACAGAAATTTCTGATATTGTGCACCAACACTTTTACATCATTTACAGTGTGCGAAGATCAATGATTTTTATGGCTTAAGTTAGCTTGAATAGGTCCCCAAATTGCCCCTTTGAATGGGAAGAGGAATGTGGCTCAGAATGAAGGGACAAATGCATACTGGCTTGCACGCAAGTTCAAAAACCTAAATGCAAACTGCTAGAAACACATACCAAAGAGACGGAGGGTAAAAAAGATAAATCCATTTGGGTGATGATCTAGCAAACTAGCACTATACAGTAAAAAGAAACCGAGGGACCCAAAAAAAAGGGAGTTTTATGTCACGACCCTAGATTTTAAATAGTGATTGTGTTGCACTTAGCACGATCCGTTGCACTAAGTCTTCCTTTCAACCCGAACAAAACACTCTAAAGAGACTTAGAGATTTAGAGGATTCAAGAGCAAAGCAAGAACTAAAGAGAGTTTGTAAAGAATATCTTGTATTATTCTTTGTAAAAGTTATCTTACAATTATCTAATGATGATTACAAATGATGACCAATAGTTTTATTTATAATGTATCACCAAGCTTAAGATTATGTCAAAACTTTCTAGATCCTTCTATGTCTAGAATGTATAAGATTATTCTAACTTTATCTATAACATGTCACAAGGTTCTATGACATTCTAGCAAACTCTAGAGTCTTTTTGGATTGTCTAGTTTTTTTATGTAAGTTCTAGGATGTTTCATAAGTTTCTAGAGACTTCTATATTCTTTATGAATTATCATCACGTTTTAGAATATTTCAACCCCTTCTAACACCTTTCAATACATCTTAGTGTACTCTTGAATATTTTAGAGTCTTCAAGACTTGAGTTGAATCCATCCAACTCTAGCTCTTTTTAAACATATGTAGATCATTCTAGAACTTTCTCATGGAGAAAAATTAGATCCTTTAAACAATTACTATTTCTTTGAATTGTAAGGGATATTTTGAAACTGACGTAACATTTAGCTAAATAGTTGATTAATTAATTGCATGAGTTTAACGACTTAATTCTATTTTTAAGAATATTATATAAAATTTTATTAATATAGATAAAAATTAAAATTCATTTTATTTAAATACATCAATAATTAAATTTGATAAACTAAAATTTCATTCATTAGTGAGCACACGGAGAAAAAATTAAGAATATTCTTTAATCGAGTATTTTAATATTTCAATTGAAATATCAAATCTTATTTAAAAGTAATTGAATGTTGATATCATGAGGTAACTTTTACATTTCTAGATATATTTGGATGAAGATTTAGACTTTTAACAAAACGGGCATGAATATAAAATAAGTCATCTTGGGTTTATAACCAGATGAAATAAAATTATCCAAGATCTAGATGAATAACGCAAATTTGTATTTTTATGCAAAAAAAAAAATGAAAAAACAGAGATAAAAATTATTCTACTGGAGAGGAGTTCTAGTAAATGAAGTTTCTCTTGGGACAAGACAAAGTAGATTAATTGGAGACTTTAGAAGAGAAAGAAGAGAGCAAAAAGGGTTAAGATTTTGATGATTATTTATTTAGAATTGCATATAACCGCTTAATTATTTGACAATCCTTCATAGCAAGTATCATTTTAGTGAATTTTCCCATTTATGATTATTTTCTTCTTTCAAATCTTCAGAGCCTGCTTGGTTTGATATTTGTTCTTGAAAGGTTGGAAATTTTTTAATCCTTGACGTTGAGTGCGTTTTTATTTATAATCGAACACAAACAAACGAAACGGACATGAACTATGAATTTTGTTTATGTTTTTATTAATTGTAATAAAAAGTAACATATTGTAATAGAAAATTAAAGAGTTTCATAATTATTTAATTTAAATAGTTTAATTTTGTAATTATTATATTAAATATCATGTCTTTTAATTTTTTTAAAAATGTCATGATAATTTTATTATTATATATAAATAAGAACATTAGTACTTAATTTTTAAATTTGTTATCTATAGTTTCATTATTTTTAAAAATTAAATACTATAAGTGTTTATTTTAATAAATTATAAGACTAAAAATAATTATTTTTCGTATGATTAAGATTGATAGTTCTAATTCATAAATTATAAAATTAAAATACTCATTTTAGAAAAAAATTATGAAACTTTTAATACCTAAATCAATAATTATAAAATTAATAAACTTATTAATAAAAATTACATAAACTTTGCTTTTCCCCGTTATAATAGTCACTAGAAAGCAACTAACTATAATATGTGAATTCACCCCCATAAGAAAATTGAGAAACAAAAGGCGAAAAATATAAACGAACATAATAATGCTACATTTTGAAATTTGTGATCATTTTTAAATACTAAATGGTAGGTTATAATTGGTTCATATTTCATAATGTGTGAACTTTTGGCATAACTGTCTGACAAGTACGCTAAGTACGACACAAATTAATATATCATCCTTTTTTTTTCCTCAAAACATCACTGTCTTCGTCTATGTTTCATTCAAATGAAAGTCATTTTAGTTGAAATCATCCATATTTTAAATATGATGATACAATTTTATTTAAGCTCAACTTATAAAAATAAAATTAAGGTCAAGTGTATTTTATCTATTCTTCAAATGAATGAATTTCACTTCATATCACTATTAAACATCAATTTGTTGGTGTGTGTTATTATGTGACAGCGATATTTCGGTGGAGTAAAGCATTGGAAGCGTCTGATAATGGTAGTGGATCAGCCAAAAAGCATGGATATCAGGAATTATGGTTATTGTTTAATTTTCGTTTCTTTTGTATACGTATATCTCGACTATTGTACGAGAACGAAACGTAAAATAATAATGAAATACGATGATAATTATCGAAAAGCAACCGATATTTTGGCACGTGGTATCGGGCGAGGTTATTCTTTGATTAATGGAATTACCCTCTTGATTTACATTTTTGCTAATGTCTGATTCTGATTCTAGTATGGATGTTGATTGTGGCTGCTGATTTCTGTTTTGCTGAATGTTGATCGTGGCTACTGATTTATGTTTTTGCTGATTGTTGATTGTGGCTGATGATGGTTGATCGTGGCTGTTGAGTTCTGCTTGCTGTAGGTTACTGCCATATAGTTTCTTTTGGAAAGAAACATAACTAATAAACGGCCATTGAGGCTTACATTACATTGCATACGCTGTATCTACGGGTGGAGTCACGGATTGTTCGCGGTCTACTCTTCGTGGCCGTGAAAGCCAGCCATGGCCGGGTTCTACCTCAGTGAAACTTGAAGCGCAACAACACGTATTGTGTGTTTTGTCTGTGCGTGTGGGTGGTTGGAGCCGTAGAAGTCTATTTGCGGTTCTTCTAAGCTCGGATAAGCTTGGAACGAGAAGGAGCGGAGAGGCTGCGTGAAGAAAGAGTTGTTGTGAAGCCACGCGAAGAAAGTTGGGCGAGGAACGTAGAAGAAGGCTGCGTGAATTTGGTTGAGAAGAAGTTGCGCGAAGTTGGGTGAGAAGAGGGCATGTCTGAGCTTGGAATTTTTTCTTAGGGTTTGGAGCAGCCTTGAGAAGAAGGCTGCCTTTCGAGAGAAGCTAACGCGACCATCTTGCTTTGAAATCAGCGCGGGGGGAAGAGGAAAAAGCCTTGCTGCGAGAATGAGAAATTAGGGTTAGGGTTACAAGTTTTTTGTTTCATTTATATAGTGGCTATTTTGTAAAAAAAAAAGAAGGAAAAATGGAAGGAAAAAATTTTTAGATTTCATGGCGTAATCTAGAGATTTAACTACCAATTTCATGTTGGAAGATTTGAAGGCGAAAATGACGGAAGCTTTCACTAGAGCTCAGATCACTCACAGACCTCCCGTCGGCCAGCGTCGCCCCCATTAGTATCAAATTGGGAGGATCAATTATGCCTTGTGGTCCCGAGGTGGTGGAGATGTATATCTGCGGCAAAGACAAAGCCAGGATATATTAATGGGGATTTTCCTCGACCTGTTGAAAGCAGGCATTTCGTTCGGGAGATGGCGCCTTTGAAAATGCCATTGTTAAAGGATGGTTGATCAATTCGATGGACCACTGCATTGATTGCAAATTTTATTCGATTCCCAGTACGAAACAAGTTTGGGATTACTCTTCTACCACATGATGGGACGGAGACACGTCTCGGGTGTATGATGTGGCCGTCGAGTTACTCGTATGAAGCAGGGCGGGTGGATCCATTGAAAAATACTGATGACCTTGAGGGTTGTGGCGAGAAATTGATTTACGTCGTCCTAATCCAATGGAGTGTGCAAATGACATACAAAAAATACAACTCCATCGTACGGGAAGATCGAGTGTATACCTTCCTTGATGGACTTGATGACGGACTCGACAAAACTAGAAGTGATGTGCTTCCAAATCAAACCATTCCTGCGGTGGAACAAGCTGTGGATTCATACGTAGGGAAGAAAGTCGACGCAGGCAGTGATGATCACGGGTATAGATACAACACCGAGGAGTAGTTATGGCTTTTAAAGGGGTCGAGAACAACTGCACGTGCCACCAAAAGCAGGGAACCTCTTTTGGGTAGCAAAGAAATCCTTGGGAAATTCACCATCTCTTGACATGAAATGTGGCCGTTGTGGAAACTCCAAACACACCGTGAAAAGCTGCTTCAAACTCGTGGGTATCCCGAGAATGGTGGAATGATCTTGAAAGCACGGAAGAAATGGGACAGCATTTGACGAGCATTGTGGCTACCAATAATGCCTCGCTATCCACTTACTTCCCGTGCGAATCTTCCCGGGATCCGGGGTATTTCAAGTAAAGCATTTCACATTTCTACTCGTAGTGATAAAGAGGATTGGATTACGGACTCACTGGGCTACGGATCACGTGACATTTGACCCAAGCGATCTCTCCCGATACAACCCGGCCAAGAGACGGGCCCGTGTTGCCAATGCAAATGGGGTCGCTTATCCGATTCGAGGAGGCTGGAGCGGTGACCTTATCTCCTCGTTATCATTATCTAATACTTTGCTTGTACCATCTGCAGTCAAAAGTCCCAGTAATGTACGTAAGTCGGAGTCCTTGAGACATAGCGTGTAGTATTGATGTATTCTACTTTTGCCTTCTACGGGATATTCTACCTGCAAGGAGATGGGTGGGCGTGGTACTAGGATAGGAGGAGGGCTATATTATGTGGATGACCTCGGTCGGGAAAGAGCCCGATCACGTACAGCATCGTTGGTAACGAGGAACGGCCATTTGGGTATGTCATCGTAGATTTGGGCATCCATTATTCGGAGTATTTAAAGGCACCACTCCACTAGTTTATTTTCCAAACATCACACATTCGAGATTTCAAATGTGATACTTGTATCTAGCAAAAGTCATAGGGCGTCTTATCTGTGAGCGTGAATAAAAGTATGACTCCTTTTGCTTTGGTACATTCGATGTTTGGGGACCTTCCGATTATTACGTCATCGGGTCATCGTTGGTTTTGTTATTTTGTTGATGATTGTACACGAATGACATGGCTTTGCATACCTTCTCGAACATAAAGATGAAGTATTTGCTACATTTCACTGTTTCACGCCATAATTCGAGACACGATTAAAAATTAAGATACTTAGGTCGATAATGGAGGGAGTATGTTGTCGACAATTAGGACGTACTTGGACAATGGTATTCTCCATGAAACCTACGTGTTCCTGAGCCCGCATGACGGAATGGAATTTGCGGAGAGGAAGAATAGGCATATTTTAGAAAACTTGACTCGGGCACCACTAATCGGTGCACGTATGCCTAATAAATATTGGAGTGATCTTTGTTACTACGGTTTGTGTATCTCTTGAATCGAATGCCAGCTTGACCACAATTTCGGACTCCGTTAAAGGAGTTATGCGATCATCTTCCCTTACCTACTTGTTTTAATGCTTACACTTTAATTTTTGGATGTGTTGCTTTTGTCCACCTGTTAAAAATCAACGAACTAAGTTGGATCCATTGTCTTTGTCGATGTGTATTCTTGGGGTATGGTGTACTGAAAAAGAGTCTGGATGTTATGATCCAATTACTAAAAGAAACTATACTACCATGGATGTCACTTTCCTTGAATCGAGAATGTTTTTCCACGTCACCGGTATCCAATTACACTCTTCGGGAGGAGAGTTATGGTGAAGAAACGAAATTGGCTTGATGTTGAAATATTAGACACTAGTCGACATACTCGGATCGTGCCAATAATATAGAGAACCGTGTCTAGACCCAGAACTTGAACTTCGAAGCCGAAGTGAAGTAGTAATTGAATCTCTAGAATATGAAGTGGTTAATGTACCACTCCATTCTACGAGTACCCGATGATCCTCTTGTTGAGAAAACTCACGAGGTAAGCTATCCTATCACACACATTTACAAACTAATGCTATAGATACACTGTGGTTATGTTTTACCTTTCAAACACGATCGAGGTAAACCTCCCGAATCGATACTCCCAAAGAAGAACGACAGCAGTATCCCGATAGCATGTGTATCTCTTTCGAAATTATCGGAACCTATCGAGGGCATTTGCCTGAGCACTTTCTCGCTCGTGTCCAAATTCAGGAGTAGCATTGAAGAAAGCCTTATACGATCCAAAATGGGCTCGAGAAAGCTATAAAGAAGAATTTGAGGCATTGCGAGAAGAATAACATGGGTGTTAAGCGAGTTTCCTCGAGGGAGGAATATGGTAGGATGCAAGTGGATTTTCTCCGTTAAGTATAAAGCCGGATGGGTTAGTTGATCGTTACAAGGCGAGGCTTGTAGCAAAAGGATATACAGAAACATGGGATAGATTATCAAGAAACCTTCTCCCAGCAGCTAAACTAAAAGCTGTGAGAGTTTTGTTATCTCTTGCGGACAAATTTAGATTGGCCATTGCACCCCGACTTGACGTGAAGAATGCCTTCAGCCATGGTGACCTTGAAGAAGAGATTTACATGGATATCCAGACGGGATATGCTATTACATCGAGGAAAGCAGCGCATGTAGATTACAACGAGCATTGTATGGACTAAAACAATCACCTCGGCGTGGTTTGGTAGGTTGAGTTCGGCCCAATGAAGAAATATGGGTTCAACAAAGCAACTACGATCGTACTCTTTTCCTAAAACATCGATTAGGGAAGATAACAACTCTTATAGTCTATGTAGACGACATGATCATTACATGGGATGATAAAGAAGAAATCTACAGCTTGAGAACAATTGTCGAATGAGTTTGAAATGAAAGAACTTGGGAGGGCTCGAAATACTTCTTAGGTATTGAGGTATGAGATCAAAACAAGGCACATGTCTTTCCCAAAGAAATATACTGCGGACTTCTTGCGGAGGTAGGACTACTAGATTGTAAACACTTTGTCGATATTCCAATGGTTCAAAATCGTAAACTCGGAGAATATGTGAACCAAGTACCGGCGGATAAACGAGAGATATCAACGGTTGGTAGGTAAACTGTATATTTATCTCGTACTACTCGACACGATATTGCGTATCTTGTGAGTGTCGTAAGTTAGTTAAATGCAACGCCCCAGTGAAGACCATATGGATGCGGTCGTGCGAATACTTCGTTACTTAAAATCCTCACGGGAAAGGACTTATGTTTTTCAAAGAATGGTCAATTGGAAGTCCTTGGATATACGGTTGATTGGGTAGGGAATATGAAGAATAGGAAATCTCTTTCTTTACTTTACTTTCGTGAGACGATCTTGTTACATGGAGAAAGCGAAAGCGAAAATGTAGTTGCCTTATCCGGTCTTTGAAGTGGAATTTTGAGGAATGATCGAGGGAATATGTGAGCTCCTTTGATTGAAAAAACTTCTAAGCGAGATTGGTGTTGCTCACAACTGCGGAAATGAACTTATTTTGTGATAACAAAGCGGCCCATTTCCATCATTTCACATGATCTAGTTCAACATGATCGCCACGAAACACGTTGGAAGTGGATCAGAACTTCATCAAATAGAATCTTGAAGAAAAAGATTATTAAGCTTCCATTTATTAAATCGAGAAGATCAATTGGTGATATACCATGAAAATCTATGTCTGTGAGGAAACCTATGACTCAACGACAAGTTAGTGCGTATACTGAGTTAGGCATGTAAAGACATATATGTGCCAGCTTGAGGAAGAGTGTTAGTGTGTGTTGTTGTGGCGGAACACCGACTTCGATTGGAGTAAAACGTGGAGCATCTGATAATGGTAGTAGATCCGTAAAAACGTGGATATCACGGGAATTATGGTTATTGTTTAATTTTCGTTTTCTTTGTATACATATATCTCAACTATTGTACAGAAACAGAAAATAATAATGAAATACAATGATAATTATCAAAGAAACACAATATTTTGACATAATTAAGAATCTATTAATCTATTAATAACAATTAATAATAGATAAAACCAAATTAGATGATTTATGTAGATCATAATCCAAACAATATGGATTAACATTAATCATAACTAATCAATATTAATCAATAATTAATCTATACGTAAACGTTGAAAGATAATAAATGAAATTTATTTATTATTTTATAATACTTTCAAAAAAATTAAACTTTTGAACGATTAAAATATATTATTTTTAGACAAAAAAAAAATATTTAATACAATTTTGTAGTATTTTAGTATATTTTATTTATATCAAATTAAATTTTATCATAACAAAATAAGTTTTATATTTTATTTTTGAATTATTTTAGATTATTTTATAATAAATAAAATGTTATTAATCATAAATAAAGTATGGCATAAGAAGTTATATAGTTTTTATAAAATGTATATTTTAATTCTATAATTTTTAATTAAAATACTTTGGTATCATATTTTTAAAAAATGATGCACTTTAATTTTAAAAATCATAGTTAAGAGACTCAAGTACATCAATTTTAGGATTAAAGTTCACATTTTTTTTTTATAAAATTATGATATTAAAATATTTAAATTTAACCTTATTAAAGTATCCTTTGTCAAAAACTAAGCCAATGGGCACAATTCTCTATTTATAATATGACAATGTTGTCATTCCATACATAATAAGATTATATCTTTTTCTTCTTTTATCTTTTAAATTTTTTTAGGTTTCTTCTCTTCTCCTTTCATTATTTATTTCTTTGTTTTAAATAAATATCACAATAATTATTTTGTGATTTATTTCAATTTATATATACTTAAATCTATTGGGCAAATTTTTTAATTTAAATTTGATTTAGAATGACTTAGCCTATTTTATTATATTTTGATGTTTTTTTTTCATAAATACAATCAAGATATAATATTTTTATTCAAAATTTCATTATGTTTCAATAACTAAATTACTAAAGCTATCAAAAAATTATCATATTATAAATTAAGAGTTTCAAGCTTCAATTGAGACTAGAAAGAACAAAAGAATAAAGCTAAAAGAATTTACTCTTTAGATTACAAATAGGTTGTTATTATTTTATGATAATTTAGTATATTTTTAATTTTTAATTTAAATATTGATTAATATTAAAAAAAACCACTATTTTTTATTATACACAATAGCATTATTGGTGTCTCATCCACTTAAATATTTATACATACATCTTAAATTATATGAGTAATTTATATATATATATATATATATATATATAATGTGATTATATTTTTTTATTGAAGTGTTTATTTTTAATAATTATCATGAATAAATTTTATTATTAAATCAAATAAGAATAATCTACGATAATTAAAAAAAATCCTTTTTTAAATAAAAATGATGGAGATGATTTTTTTTCCTAAATTATACAATTAGGGGGTGGATGTAGTTTGATTGATTTATTTTTAAGTCATTTTACAAGCTATCTTATCTTGATAGTTTTTAAAAATCTAAAAACTTAACTCACTTATTACAAAAAATAAAAATAAAAACCTTCAAGCAAACTTATAACATTGATTCGGTTTAAAGAAGAAGATGGACAATTTTAAATCTATAATCATAATATAAATTCTAATTGAATATGAATTCAATGTAAACCTTAAAGCTAAGATTTTATTTATCAAAATTTTTTGATAAATTAAAATTAATATAATGTAATATTTATTTATAGATATAATTATATTAAATAAAAATTATTATGTTAATTGTAATTACGATAACAATTTTACTATTGAGTAGATAACTATTTAAGAGGTGATTGAAAATAAGAGGAGGAATAAAAAAAGAGAAAATAAAACTAATAATTATTATTCAATTTATTCCAGATATGTTATAAAAGAAAAATAATATATGATATAAATATGATTAAAATAATAAATTAAATAATTAATAAAAATCTAAACAATAATATAAATAATTTAATAATAATATAAATAAGAAATTTAAAGGTAACAAAATTAAATCTTAAAAAATAATAACTTAATCTAGATAATCTCAAATTAAATAATTATTATCTCTTTATTTATACTAATTAGTTTAATTAATTAACTTTATTCTTAGAAACATAAATTAATAATTAAAATTCAAAATGTAATGGTAGGTCATTTTTAAGATATGTGATCAAGAGACTAAGTGGGTATTCGAGTAACAATTATTTGATGCAATAATTCAAGAATAAAAATAAAAAAAAAGTTATAAAAATATATGATTAAAATATCATAAATCAATTATGCTTATTAATAAATCAAATATAAACACCAATATTTAGTATATTAACTAAATAAATAAGCTTAAAGAATTATGATATTATATTTGCAAAATAATTGAGAAAATAAGACGAAGATAATGATGCTCAATAATGATATTATGTGATTGGTTTCGATTGTATATTTAGGCTTATATTTATATAATATTTTGAAGCATTATAGATCAAAATAAAATTACTATATTGTCCTTTAGATCAATTAAATAAGTTTTAAAATATATTTTAAAATCAAAATCCTAACCGCTTGATCAATTTAATCAAATGTTCGATTGATCTATCGAGTACATAGCTTGATCGGTCAAATGCCTTCTCAATCGATATAGTGTATTAATTAATTAATTCTAAAAAAATAGATTTATTTAATCATTAGTCTTGATCGATCGAGTATTAATCCATCAATTGATTTAGTCATATAAATAATTAATTCAACAATTAATATAACTTGATCGATTTAGTCAATACCATTTAGTATCCTATTTTCATATTGTTCTTATGTTTCTAATATGAATATAACATGCACAAGAACATAAATATATCTGAGATGTGATTATTAAGGGTCATTAGTTTCTTTGACTTGAAAGTATTTTTCTAAAATATACTTAAAAACTAAAATTATAATTATATGTTTTGTTCACAAATATTCTCAACACTCACATAAACCTTGCAATAAAATAATTTATATTTAAATTAATGTTTAATTTATTTATATATATTTCTTAATTATCAAAATAATTTTATTATAATAATTTATTTAAGTTAATATTTAATATATTTTTATATTTTTCATACATTTTAAAAATAAAAAATATTTTTAATTTTAGATGAAAGAAACAGTTAAGACACATAATTTTAAAATTAATATTTTAGATAAATTAAGTAAAATGTCTAGTTTAGACTCACTAATGATACTCAATTTTTATATACTTATAATTTTTATTCTATATAATACATTTTTATTTTGTAAACAAAAAAAAAATAACAATCACTCTTAAATATTACGTAGCATAACCGTATAATTTATTGCTCGAACAACCAACCTTAAGGATGACCTATCTTTATATCTTAAATTTTGATTATTAATTTATATTTATATAACACGTCAAGAGTAGAGTTTGTTACTCGGGAGAATTGATGTAAATAAAGAGACAATAATTATTTAAATTAAAATTTATTTATATCGAGATTATTATCACTTATGTTATAATTTTGTTATCTTTCGATATTTTGTTTATATTTATAATTTAGTTACTATATTATCGTTTAGGTTTTTATTAGTTATTTAATTTATTATTTAATCTTATTAATTAATACATCACTGTTCTTTTTAGAACATATCTAGAATGAATTGGGTAAAAATTATTGATTTTATATCCTCTTATTATTTTGTCTTTTTGTTTATTTTTCCTCCTATTTTATAGCTGTTCCATATCATTTCCTTTTTATTTCTAGGGAGAAACAATGGAATATAAATGATGTAAGACTTTTTGTGCAGGAGTTTTGTGTTTTGTTTTGAATGTTAGGGGCGATTTGATTTTTAAACATGCTGCTCATATATATTCCATTGTTTCTCCCTATTTTATAGCTGTTCCATACATGGTGTATTCATAATTTTTTTTAAACGAAATTAGATTATGCATCTTTTAATATATAAAATATTAAATATAAAATTCATAAATTAAAAAGCAACAACTATTTATATATATATATAAATTAAAAATTAATAACTTATTTTAAATAAAATATTGATTGGGATTGAATTTCAATCTGATATCTTAAATAGTTATGTGAGTGGATGTATGTGTAAATATGGATAAAAAAATGTGTTTTGTTAGTATTTTTATTTTTGAAATGGCGGTTGTCTCTTAATTTGATTTTGTTCCTCTAATTGCTATTGCCTGTTTTAGTGATTTACAATGTTAGATTAATATTACTGGGACTAGTTATATGCCAATGGTACTAGTTATAGTCTGGGTAAAAACATTCACTGCAACATGATTGCTATACTAAATAATATAATTATATTGTATTAGCTTAAATTAAATTATAATTGTTTTGTATAATATTTGATTAGAATTTATATAATATAATAAGAATAAAAATTAATAATAAATATTTTAATAAAATAATATTTAATTTATTATATATATATATTTAATTATTAAAATAATCTTATTTTAAATATTTAGTTTTTTTATTTTTTATTTCAGATAAAAAAAAATAATCAAAACACATAATTTTATTTTAAATAGAATAAGTAAAATTGACTAGAAAGATTTAGTATTAAATTTTTATATAATTATATAATTTTTATTTTATATAATATGATATCAAATAAATAATTATATAAAAATTACTCAATTAAATTATTTAATACGATGTGATAAATAGATTCTATTTTTTAATAAGAAATAGAGTCTAACTTTAAAATATTACTGAAAAGTGTATTTTATTACAATAGTTTTTTAATTTAAAAGCTTCTAGATCATTTAATTTTAAAAAGTCTAATTTAGTAAAAGTTGATTCTTTTAGAAATAATATTGAAATTGAGAGATTTGATATAGAGAGAAGGGAAGAGAGAGGCATGAGGGGGAGAAAAGCGGTGGGCGACGCAGAGTGAACATGGGATGATTGATGAAGGGATTGAACACTATCTGCGATTAAAAAAACTATTTTTAATTAAATTATAACTTTACCAAAAAAAAAGAAATCTTTTTTTTAAATTAAATTTTAAGAAATTAATAAATTATAGCTGCTATAATAAGAAAAGATAAGATTTGGTTTATAAATAAAATGATGGAATATTTATTAAATGAATTGTAATATTTAATGTAATAAAAATAAATATATTATACAAAATAGTCATCCATAAAAAATATTTATTATATAATTATTTTGATATTTATTGATATATAAAAATTAATACAAATTTTTTTAAAAATAAAAATTATATTTATTTATAGATATTTTTAATATTTATTAACGTAAAAAATATAAAAAAAATTGGTATTCCACCAAAGCCTATATTGAGGTTATTTTTATATCACATGAGAATTAGAGAACATGTCGAGCTATTTACACTCCATTTTCAACCATTCTTCACAGCAAATGGTACTAATCGATATAAAAAAGAGAGGGTAAATTTGGACTTGAAAAGGTTAATACTTAAAATAAAATGAAACTACTAATAAAGTTGATTGCTAAATCATGGAAGAAAAAAAAAAAAAAACTCGAGTAAAAATCAGAAAATTAAAAAGTAGGGTATACTTGTAAATAACTCAAGAAACAAGGTCATTACACAAAAATCACTCAAACCCAGAATAAAACTTACTCACAGTTTCAACCATACCAGTTCTCTTACTTGTTACTACTACTAACTCACCTCACTAACCCCTTCCCCTGCCCCTAAAATTTCACTACTTACTCTCTTCCTCTGTATCATAATAGAACAGAGGAACCATTAAAAAAAAAAAAGGAGAACCCAGTAAAGAAAAATGGGGCAAAGAATCTGAAAAAGGTCATCTTTCTCTCTTCGAATAGAAATGGGTTTTCAATGAAAAATCAGAACTCAAATAATCTTAGAGGGGAATTATTCTTCTTCTTCTAATGGCTGCTTCTTTAACCTTAGAGCCAACCAAAGAGGTATTTTCATGGCTCAAATCCCTACCTTTGGCTCCAGAGTATCATCCTACTTTGCAAGAGTTTCAGGATCCAATTTCCTACATTTTTAAGATCGAGAAGGAGGCTTCTAAGTATGGAATATGCAAAATCGTGCCTCCAGTGTCTCCATCGCCCAAAAAAACCGTAATTGCGAATCTTAATAGGTCTTTAGCAACTCGAAATGGGTGCTCTGACTCTTCAAACCTCAAATCTCAGCCCACATTCACTACCCGTCAGCAGCAGATCGGCTTTTGCCCTAGAAAACCGCGTCCTGTTCAAAGGCCCGTGTGGCAGAGTGGAGAGTACTACACGTTCCAGCAATTTGAAGCCAAGGCTAAGAGTTTTGAAAAGAGCTTATTCAAGAAGTGTACGAAGAAAGGTGGCCTTTCGCCTCTGGAAATCGAAACCCTTTACTGGAAAGCGACAGTGGACAAACCCTTTTCGGTTGAGTATGCAAACGACATGCCTGGTTCGGCTTTTGTGCCGGTTAGTGCTAAGAACACTAGGGAAGCAGGGGAGGGTGTGACTTTGGGTGAGACTGCATGGAATATGAGGGCAGTCTCGAGATCAAAAGGGTCTTTGTTGAGGTTTATGAAGGAAGAGATTCCTGGAGTTACATCACCTATGGTGTATGTAGCTATGGTGTTCAGCTGGTTTGCTTGGCATGTGGAGGACCATGACTTGCATAGCTTGAACTATATGCATTTGGGTGCGGGGAAGACATGGTATGGTGTGCCTAGGGAAGCAGCGGTTGCATTTGAGGAGGTGGTCAGAGTTCATGGATATGGAGGAGAGATCAATCCTCTAGGTGAGTTCAAGACAGTATTGTGTTTGTAGAATTGAGGCATGAATGTCCCCTGCTTTTATTTGTGCTTTGTTTTGTTTAATTTATTTTTTTGGGAAGTGTAATGTTATTTACCTGCACATAGGTACTGCTCACTGCTCAGTTTACTAACAGCCTATGTCTAGAGGTCATTTTAGTTATGTAGGACGATGTTGAGCAAAAGTGTTATTTGTTAGTAGCTATTAAATGAGAACTAAGAAGACTGCAAATGGAAATTAGGATGGATGGTTTAATATAAGAGAGACTTACGTGGTTGAAATTTAACTTTTACTGAATTTATTCTTGGCTTATTTGGCAATTTCTTATGTGAAAGGACAAGCATTGCAAGTTTAGTTCATGCTGGATTTGGAGCATGAAACTAAGGGTTTACAGAAATGTAAGAGTAGATTGTTTGGACTTGAAGAATGAATATATAAGTTTGATAAAATGTGTCTTTTTGGAGTATGATATCTTTTCTCAAGCTCCGTATGATTAAGAAAAGAGGGTTTAAGGTGTTTTAAGTGGATATTTTGGTGTTTTCATGCTTTTTTTAGGTATGACATCATTGTCTGCCTATGAATTTTCATCAATACAGGACTTCAACTAGAAAATGTTAATATATTCATATTCCATCCCGTGTTCTGAGGAGGTTTTTGCTTGATCTAACAACTACTGTGGCAGAAGACGACATAGACTATGAATCCTTGCATGCTATCATAGGTCTCTTGATAAATCCGGGGTCAAGGTCTATGGAGTATGGCTGTTCTAAAAATTTAGGGGCCACATGGTTATTGAGCGGTCAACCTTTTGTTGGATTTGGTAAAAATAAATTAAATAATACTCCATGATTACCAAGTGTTGCATTTAAGTATTTCTGATATGTGCTTAGTCACGTGCAAAGCTTGGAGCACCCATTAGTGAGTTGATTGTCCTGCTTGTTATTCCACATGTAGTTATTTGAACTGAAATACAAGAATCAGTTGCTAGTTTGCTACAATTTAATTGATTATCTTCTTCTTTCTTGTGAACATCTTTCATTTTCATATGACATCAGCATCTTTACCTTTTGATTTTGTGTGAGTACGCACTAGCTTGTGAAGGACTTCTGCTTGGTAATTCTTTCTTTATTTTATGTGTAGCTTGATGTGTAACTCTGTATTTAGATGTTTTATTACAAGGTTGACTGTTTAGACGTGGGATATAGCTTTGTTTTCTTAAAAAATAAGGAAAACAAATCAGTTAAAAGAAAAACTTTTTGGTGAATGTTCTGACCATCTGTTGTTTTTAATTTTCGTAAAGTTGTTTATAGTATAGTTTGATTGAACTTGATTGTGGAGATCAAGGGAATGATATGCATGAATTTATCTTCCGAACATTTTTATAAATTGACTCTTAGTTTCTGTCATCTTCGATCAGTTACTTTTTCCACTCTTGGTGAGAAGACTACCGTGATATCGCCTGAAGTGTTTATTAAGGCAGGGATTCCATGCTGCAGGTAATCGTCTGGGTATATTGTTTTCTAAATGGCTGGTTTATATTGAAGCAAGACCCCTTTATTCTTCAAAGTTAATAATGCTATTTTCTTACATTGATCTGATTCATTTACAATGTAATTCCCATCCAATAGATATAGAAATCAAATTGCAATTTATACACGACTAATCCTAAAATTTTGCAATCTCTCTCTAAAATTTATTTTTAAGGCTTCTCATTGATTTCATCTGAATGAGATAAGTTCTCTTTCTGCTGACATTACACATTTCAGTCAGGAACTTCTTTTTTAAATTGCTTTTCATTTTATTTAGTAACATATATATGTGATGATTGCTTATGCTGTAATTTCTTATATAGGCTAGTGCAAAATGCTGGCGAGTTTGTTGTTACTTTCCCAAGAGCTTATCATACTGGGTTCAGTCATGGTGAGAAATGAATTATAACATTACTTGTTTCTTATTATCATTGTTGATGAAAGAATGGCTGTTTTACCAAGTTAAATTTTTTGTTTAGGATTTAATTGTGGGGAGGCTGCTAATATTGCAACTCCTGAATGGTTGCGGGTTGCTAAGGATGCTGCAATTCGACGAGCATCAATCAATTATCCTCCAATGGTGTCTCACTTTCAATTACTTTATGATCTTGCACTTGCATTATGTTCAAGGTTTGTTCATACGCATTTTGTAACATTCCCCTTGGCTTTTCAGCTAGAGCATGCCTTTTAATATTTTGCAATTTTATTGGCCCAAATTGACTTTGCTCCTAAAATAATCTTATTCTCGGTTGTAGTCGCTAATTAATCAACTTTGTAATGGAGATTTCAAAAAATAAAAAAATGTTGGATTCGTCTATAATAGCATGTGGTTGATCGTTGTTAGTGAAGTGTCGGCTGCTATTCCTACATCTCTTTTTTTATGACAAATTCCACATTATGTCATCATGACCTGCTGGCAAGCAAACCACAAATATGGAAGTGTCAGCATGCCTCCAGTAGCTCAAGCTTTTAGAAAAAGTGGTTGTGTATTACACTCTTCAGCAATTATTGACTTTTATTATTTACCCACACACTGCTTAAAGAAATACACATTCATGTTTTCAGATAATGCAGAAATTACCTATGAAAGAATTAGTCAGAGTAGTACTTGCTCAACAATTATAAAGTATTGGAGTTTCTGAAGCAATGATGTTATAAGATCTGTATAATTAATTCATAGATTAATGCTGGGCTGCTGAAATTTTTTGACTTCAATGTTATAATGTTTTCTATACAGTGTACCTAAGAGCATCAGTATTGAACCACGGAGTTCTAGACTGAAAGAGAAGAAAAAGGATGAAGGAGAAACCTTGGTTAAAGAGCTGTTTGTGCAGAATGTAATGCAGAACAATGACTTGCTTCATGTTCTTGGAAAAGGATCTTCAGTTATACTTCTTCCTCAGAGTTCTTCCGACATTTCTGTTTGTTCAAAATTGCGTGTTGGTTCCCATCTAAGAGGAAACTCCAGACTTCCCCTTGGTTTGAGCAATTCAGGAGAAGAAATGAATTCTTCAAGAAGTACAGTTTCTGATGGTGTAAAGATTGACAGAAACCAAGAAGGAAGGCAAGTGAAAGGTTTCTATCCAATGAAAGGAAAATTTGCTTCTCTGTCTAAGGGGACACAGGTTACCACATTGTGTGGAAATAGCAATGTGCTGAATTCCAGGACATTGAGCCTTAACATTGAACGACAAAGTGCTGGGGAATATGATATGTTACCTGAACAAAGACTTTTTTCTTGTGTAACTTGTGGAATTTTAAACTTTGCTTGTTTTGCCATAGTTCAACCTAGTGAGTCAGCAGCCAGATATCTCATGTCAGCAGACTGCAGCTTTTTCAATGATTGGGTTGTTGGATCTGGAATAGCTAGCAATGTAGTACCTCTTGATAATGGGGAACCAATTTGTTCAGAGAAGAATAATTTTACAGGTTAATTTCATACAGAAATTCTAAAAAAATTACCATGTGCACCAACTATTTCAATGTTCAGTGATAAAGTACACCTTCCATGCAAATTTTATCCCCCTCTCAGCTTATGGTTTTATATTTTCAGTGAGGTACTCCTTCCCATTTGAAAATTCACAGGAAGATTTGAAAATTACCTGTTTCCTAGACAACAATGACCTTGGTTTTTATTCTGCTTGTAGAAAATCAGACTTAACCTATTGGTTTGTGACTTTGTGTTTCATGTCCCATGCTCTTCAAAGGCTCATTTTTAAAAAACCATACTCGTCAGAAATACTTTGTATCTAAGTAACTTTCTCTATTTGCTACTTTTTGCCTTCCTCAGTAATGTCTATTGGGTATATTTATTTGGTTGAAACATACAGTTTCTTTTTATTGTTGCTGCTGTTTCTAGGATGCTCTTCTATCTTTTTATTAAAATTCTAGTTAAAGATTTTAGATATTGCAGTCCCCACCTTCATTCAGCAAGGGGGGAATCGCCTTTCTCTTTTTTTAATTCAAGAGTCAGGACTGAAGAACTGACCAACTTTAGGGGAATGCACCCATGTTTATGATTTTGTATACAGGATGGAAGCAAAAGGATGTCCCTTTTCAAACTGCAGAATACCAAGGTCAAATGGCAGATAAAAGCAACGAAGTAGTTTCAAATGCTGAAACTAGCGCAGCTACTTCAGCACTCGGCTTATTAGCTTTGAATTATGGAAACTCATCTGACTCTGACAATGATCAGGATGAACTAGATAGTCCTGCCTGTGATGAGAGTTGTAGTCCTAATATTCATCATGATGCAAGTGGGTATCAGGAGCATTCATTAGCAAGACATCATTCCGGGGATGAATTTTCTTTTCAAGATGTTGATTGCTATATGGAAAAAGGATGCAGAAGGGATGATTTCAAGGATGGCAGTGACCAAAAGTTTGACTGTTCTGTAAAATCAAATGGTTTGGTGGGTAAATATGGGGGTCCTAAGAATATTTCACATACTTGTTCTCCAGATTCCTATGATGCTGACATAAGAAATTTTGGTAAGGCTACATCGCCAATTACGAATGCAAACGTGCAGCTTGGTCCATTATGTGATGAGGAATCTTCCAGAATGCATGTCTTTTGTCTTGAGCATGCTGTAGAGGTTGAAAAGCAGCTTCATCAAATAGGTGGAGTTAACACATTGCTCCTATGCCATCCAGGTGTGATGTTATCCCTGCAAGTGATTATGTACACATTGAGCTCGTTCTTTCCCTTTTCTATGCATTTCCTCCCCTCTCCCCCCTCTCTTAACTATTGATATGAATATATATATATATATATATATATATATAAACTATTGATGTGAAATATTGTGCTGAAAAAATATCAAGTAATTGAAAATGAGTATTGAAGATGTAGGAAACTCTAGTCTTCTATGTTATAGATTTCACTAGTATTTGTGAATCGATCAAAAGCTTATTGCTTGTTCTGTATCCTATGACTGTGTTTGATTGAATAATTGATGTCATTCTCTGTTTTTACTATCTCTGTGGGATTTAACAAGATTCATTTGCAATAATGCCAGTCTTGCTTGGTATTAGTGGTATAAAAGCCCGAGCAGAGGTGTAAAAATGTTGAGTAGTAGGCATTGATGTCATGGGGTACGGATGTAATATATGGATGAAAATATATTGTTTGTAGTAAGCTAGTATATTATTTTGCCATGATTTTTTTTTGTTGAAATAAATGTGATTAATTGGCAAATTTCTAAGATTCATTACTCTTCCTCGAATTTGTTTATTCGAAATCATTGAACTTCGTATATGTAGATTACTGTTTTCCATGAAATCATTTGGATTGTCTTTGAAAAAATTGCAGACTATCCAGAGGTAGAGGCTAAAGCAAAGATTATGGCAGAAGAATTGGGAATCAATAATAACTGGAATTATATCATATTTAGAGATGCAACCAAAGAGGATGAAGAAAGAATCCAGTCTGCTCTGGATAGTGAAGAAGCCATCCCTAAGAATGGGGATTGGGCTGTAAAACTTGGAATCAATCTCTTTTATAGTGCCAACCTGAGCCGGTCTCCTCTTTATAGCAAGCAGATGCCCTATAATTCTGTAATATACAATGCATTTGGCCGCAGCTCTCCAGCTGCTTCACCCGCAAGAACTGATGGTTGTCGGATGAGATCTCGCAGGCAGAAAAAGATTGTGGCAGGGAAATGGTGTGGTAAAGTCTGGATGTCAAACCAGGTTCATCCCTTTCTTAAAAGGCATCCTGAAGATGATGGAGAAGAGCAGAGAAGTGTCCATGCACGGGCAGTGCCAAATGAGAAGCTTGTGAGAAAGTTTGACTGTACACTCAAAGATGAGAGCACTATGACTGCTAAAAAGTATGTTAGGAAGAGGAAAATGACTGTAGAGAGTGAGGTGAAAGAGAGAGCCAAATTTGTTGAGAAAGAAGAAGCCATTTCAGATAATTCAATGGATGATTATTCTCATCAACAGAATAAAAGGTTTGTCAGAAGTAAGCAAGCCGTGGGTTTTGACTGTGGATCATCCAAGAATGTCAAGCATATTGAGACCGAAGCTACATTTTCTGCATTTTCTGCGTTTTCTGATGATTCGATGGATGATGATTCATGTCAACCGCAAGAGAGGATTCCCAGAAACAGGCCGTCCAAATTTATTGGGAGCGATGACTCACTTGATGTTGATTCTGATCAACAACACAACAGTATTCCTAGAAACAAGAAAGCCAAAAATACAGGAAAAGAAATGGTTTCTGATGATTCTTTGGATAGTAATTATCATAAGCTGTATAGAAGGATTTCAAGTAGGAAGCAGGCCAAACGGCTTGAAAGACACAATTCAGTTTCAGATGATTCTCACCATGATAATAATTCATTCAAGCAGCTCAGAAAGATTCACAAAAACAAGCAGGCCGAAATCATTGAGAGAGAAGAGGAAGATTCAGGTGAACTGGTGGAGGAAAATCCTCCTCTGCAGCAGCATAGGAGGATTCTTCGAAGCAAGCAAAAGAAAGTGATGACCCAGCAGAAAATGAAGCAAGAGACTGGTCGCCTGGCAAACCAGGCCACTCAACCTGTGAAGCAAGGTAGTCGTCGGCTAGCAAAGCAAGACATCCCAGGGAAAGTAAAACAGGCTTCAAGGCGTCAGAGCAATCTGCATGAGCAGGCCTCTGAGTCAGATGATGATGAGGAGCTAGATGGACCTCGCACACGCCTCAGACAAAGATCATGTCAGCCAGTGAAAGTGCCTGTAGCCAAACTAAAAGAGCAGCAACAAACTAGTAGGAAAAATATAAAGAGTGCTTCAGGTGTGAAGTCTCGGTCCGGCCAAAATGATGCAAAACTAAATGAAGCGGAGTATGCATGTGATATAGAGGGCTGCACGATGAGTTTTGGCTCAAAACAGGAGCTTTCAATGCATAAAAGAAACATTTGTCCTGTCAAGGGTTGTGGAAAGAAGTTTTTCTCACACAAGTATCTTGTGCAACATCGACGAGTTCACTTGGATGACCGTCCCCTTAGGTGTCCTTGGAAGGGCTGCAAGATGAATTTTAAGTGGGCATGGGCTCGGACCGAACACATTAGGGTTCATACAGGTGCTCGTCCTTATGTATGTGCTGAGCCAGGTTGTGGGCAGACATTCAGATTTGTATCTGACTTCAGTCGTCACAAGCGCAAGACTGGTCATTCGGTAAAGAAAAGCAGACGGTGACTTTGGAGATGGTAGAGATAAGTACTAAAGAATGTGTCGTTCAATTGACAAGATTAGTGCTAGGATTAAGATAGGGTTAGGGTTTCCCAGTACTTTGCCATTAAGATCAACTGTCAATTCTGATTTGCCTTAGGGTCTTTCATTGGGCCCATTTATTTACTGTAACAAGAGCAATTGGTTGGAATCCTTATAAAATTCTTCCTCTTATGCAATGTCAAATGTGAATATTGTCCAAGTTAAAAAAAAATTTGAATATTGTCAGACTTGTTTGGCTGTTAAATATTTAATCCACTACTAGTAATTGGTGCTTTCAGCATCGGAGGTGAAGTGTTATTAGACATCCTATTCTACAAATGACATTGGTCTCATAATCTATGTTATAATTCTAATCCACGTCATTTTTTCCGGTGGATGAACGAGATTATTGAGTAGCTAATTGACTATCCTTTTATTATCCACTTTAGTACTCTCTTTTTTCTTACTTCTGGTTGTTGTTCCTTCTTCTTAAAAGAGGTACTTAGATCTTATTTCTTTTTATTAAATAAAAAAATATTATATGTATGAGATTCAAATTTAGGTTTACAGTGGTGAGAATGTGAAGTAATATCACCTGAATCATAATCAAATGTATTTTACAATTCAAATGTTATATTAGGATATATATCTAAAATGTTTGAAGTTTAATATATCTTCACTTATATCCTTAAGGTTTACAAAAAATGTTAAAATGTTTCTAGATTTTATAGTTAATACTATTGATGTCCTCAAAACTAATGGTATTAAATTTTTTATTCATAATATTCTTATGATTATGATACCAATTTGTTATGGGAGGGAGGGTTTCTGATCCCCAATTAGCCCTATGGTAGAATTTTAACCTATATGGTCTTCTTTTAGGAGATCATGCCTAAATTTTAGCTCGTTTGACCTTCTTTTAGGAGATCACACCTATTATATGCTCTAAATAAGCTTGTTTGTGTCTTAGATAGACTTTATCTTGTAATTATAAATTCACACAACTATATGTTTATGTACAAATAGTGTACCTATAATATTCAAAAAGATAATAAACAACATAAGATTACTAAATTCCCTTTTTCTTTCTTCTTTTAAGAAGATTAGTTTTTGGTTAAAATAATTTCTTAATATCCTTGAAACAAGATGATCTATTATGCTTGTAACAACTCTAATATATATATATATATATTTCTAATAAGGTGTTGAATCTTCTAAAATTTTCAAGGCAAGTTTCATAATCCTCACCTTTGAAATATTCATTTAAGGCTAAGAGATAGCCTTTGTCAAACTTTCCTAATAAAATTAGATTTTTTTAATTTTGATTTCTTTCAAATTGGTTGTTTAAGGTTTAGTTGTTAATTCTTGTTACTTAATTTTTATTATAATATTGTAATATTTATGTCTTCATTTTTCTGTTTATTATTATTATTATTTGGTATAAGCAAATATTTAAACATTCAAGATTTTTAATTGACTTAAAGTTATAACTATTATACTTGAACTTAATGGGTTCACCATGGCCTTCCCTTCTGTTCCTCCTCTTATTATATCGGTTATGTCTAAACTTTGCTCAAACCTTAACACCTTCATGATAATGGTGAGTCTTTTGCATCCGTACATAGATGATGTCAAATTTTGACTTACTAGAAAAGAGTAACTAAATTTCATTTTATTCATAATATAATTATTACACACTTAAGGCCAACTAAGAACCTTGAAGGGATTCTTAGCCCCTCATAATTACTGGGTATATTATTACTGGTTTGTGATTTCTAGATAGAGGGGATTATTATGCTAGAGTTGTGTGTTTTTCAGAGATGTGTGCTATGATTTTCTATGTGTCTCAAAATAAAAATAAGAGTTCCTTTTATAGCACAAGGAATCCCTGTTTACGAAACAAAAATTACTATTTTATCCTTGCTTTCATAATTCATTTGCTTTTTTACTTTAAATGGAGATCACTACTTTTTTTCTTGGTACATGCTGCTGACTAAAATGTGGGTCTATATCGTTATTTTCTTTGTTATCTTCTACCGACACTTCCTCTCTTTATTCTTCTTTGTCATTTTCTATATACAATGATTTTGATGACGTTGATAATGATGCATCTTCGTCTTCTTGATCTTTGATGCAATAAATGCATTTGTGATCTTTGATGGATTTTTTGGCATAGAAGCAGAATACCTTATTTGTTTCTTGACCAATTTTCAAGTTGTTATTAAAATTGGTTTCATATTTGGTAATTTTTTCACTATCCTCTTATGAAAAATCCACGCTACTATGAGAAATGATGATGACTTTACTAGTCGAATAATTTACTTTGATCTCAGTAGAGTTTTTAATCTTCTTGAGTTCATAGTAAATTTGGCCAAGCATTTAACCTTTTAATACACAAAGTTCTTTTGTATTAAATTTCTTTTCTGGAAGCACCCTTGGTTTGAGAACTTCTTTGTTTGTGTTGATATAGATTCTTGGTTTTGGGCCATTATAGACTACATAAGTCTTTTTTTGCTTCATTAGCCCAATTGAGTTTTCTTGTTTGAGAGATGTTACTCTATTTTGAACTATTAGGTTTTTCCTTTTCCTTTTCCTTTTGAATTCTTTCTTTAAAAGTTTTATTTTCTTTAGATTGAATTTTTGATGAAGTTTCTTCTTTTGAGTTTTTGGACTATGAGAGCTGTTTTGAACAATTAAGTTCTTCCTGTTTATTTCCTGTCTCCATAAGAGACTTCTCTAGGTATAATAGCTCAAGTTGTTCTTGAAGGATTTTTATCTCCTTTTCCTTTATTTTGATCTTCATATCAAGATGTTTCATTCCTGTAAGCATAAAAATAGTTAGATGTGCTAATTCTCTAGTAAGAGCACCTACTAAACTATTCTTATTTTCTTGGAGATGTTCAACATCAAAATTGTAATGGTTGAACCAGTATTTCCATCTAACTAAGCTTCCTTGTTTGTAATCACCTGTAATATTAGTTCTTACAAAAATAATCAAAATTCTTGTTATCTATTCTAACAATAAATCTAGAACTTATAACATATATTGTAAATTTCTTAATAGCTAGATATTCTTTTTCATTACTATGATAATTTAACACTGGACCTTAAAAAGATCCTGATGTACATCTACAAAGATATTCATCTTTGTAATCTACTTTTATTTTTAGAATTGCTCCCCAATATTCTCGTGAATCATCTATTTCAATTATCATTTTATCATTTGGCCTTAGATGGTATAAAGTTGATAAATTTTTTACCTTTTTCTTTTACTTTATCTATATATATAGTATCTTGTTCTGTCCATTTTCAGGTATAGTTTTTTTTTCTTTCAATTTTGCTTGTAAAGGTTTTTGCATTTCTATAAGTTTCTTGATATATGCTTATGCTTATGTCAAATATCCTAAAAATATTTGTAATTGGTTTTTATATTTTAATTCACTAGGAAAACCTTGAATGTGGTTTAGCATATAGGATTATATATTATGTTTTCCATCTTCAATTTTCAACCATAAGTACTTAGTTTTTTGCTGTGTAAGTACTGCTTTCTTTCTTGAATTTTTGTAGAAAAATAATAATATCCAAATAGTGTTTATTTAATTTATTTCTGAAAACCAAAATATCATCTATATAGGTACAACAAATATTTTATACTTTTTTAAAAATGTTATCCATATACCTTTGGAAGATATTAAGAGCTTGTTTTAATCCAAATGATACAACATTCCATTGGAACTGTCCTTGAAGGCAACTAAATGTCATTAATTTTTGAGATTCTTAATCTAGTCTTATTTGTAAAAATCTACTTTTGCAATCAAAACTTGAGAATTATTTCTTTCTTTTTATTAATAGTAATAGTTCTTCTTTCTATGTAACAAAATATCCATCATTAATGATTTTTTTATTCAATGATTTGAAGTTTATTATCATCCTCTTTTTTTCTCTTCTTTTTTTTACTTCTTTTTCAACTAAGAATGCTGGACTTGAATGAGGTGAATTATTTAGTATTATGACTTTTAGTTCCAAAGTTCTTGAATTTGTCTTTCAAATTCAATCTTGTATTCTGAAGTGTAAATCATTAGTTTTACTCTAATAACCTTGTTAAGATCTCTTAATTGTATGTTTGCAATTATTTTAGATTTATTGATTTTTGGATTCAAAGAATTTTCTGAGCTTACTATTTTTAATAGTTTTTTGATACCTGCTAGGGCTTTATCTTCCTGTATTTCATTAAGAAACGAGTTTTGTTTATCTTCTACTTCTAACGAAATATTTTTTAGATAAGGTTTTTGCTGTTCTATCTTACCACGTTTTTACTTTTTATGTTGTATAAAAGTTGGCTTTGATACAGTTAAATCTTTTCTTATTTTTGATATATAAATGTTATCACCATCGAATGTTGTTAGACTTATTGTCTAAATATTGTGTAAAATGTTGATATAAGTTTAGAAAATTATTTTCTATTAATAAATCAAGTTCTATTTCCTATTGATATATGATATAAATATGAACTTTTCTCCTCATATCATTATATCTGTATCTTTTAAAATCTTATTAAGATTTATTGTAGTATTATTAACAATTCTTACAATTAAATTTTTTGGTGCTTGTTTTCAATGTTCTTCTGGAAACACATATTTACTTGCTACATACATACTAGCTCATGTATGTATATTTTTATGAAAAGATAATTTATGACAATACATTTCATATTCACAAATATATACATACATGAGATATCTTTTCTTATAGGTTTTCCTATTAAATATTCTTTTATATTTTTGAAAATTTTGTTTTCTAAATTTATATTTTTTATATTCTTTGTATTTTTATTTGTAGGGTTTTATGTTACATCTATTTTTTTTGGTATTTTAAAATCTTTTATATCACAACAGATTTTATCATTTCATCTTATTTGTTTATATTCTTTTCTTTCTTGGCATTTACTAATTATCCAACTTTTAAGGTTTCTTATTCTTCCTTCTAGGGTGTCTGATATAGTTTCCCTATTTCTCAGATTCTACCTTTTTGTTAAGGTCTTATGTAATGTTCTAGTTAATTTTTGGGAAAAAACATTTCCTTATAGGTTGTTTGCATAAAGGGTGGTAATTTATGAAAACACATTTCATATTCGCAAATAAAATAATTTATGTAACACATGTTATAGATTTCCATATTTGTTAGATGCTATTTGGCTTCATTGATTTCATTTTTACTAGATTCAGTGATAATTTTTTCTTTATCCTCTCCAATAAATTCTTTATATATTTTATTTATTACTATAACTAAATATTATCTTCCTATAAGAGCATTTCATTGCATTAATAAATATTGTTGGTATGTTAGATTTGAAAACCAAACTTTAACATTTCCTGTTATTTTATGAGCTACTAATACCCTATAGATTGAAGGGTTTGTTTGTGTAGTTTGTGAGGTTTGTATGAGTACACTTATATCACTAGCTCATTCATCTAATGTTCTTTTCCTATTTCTTATACAATCTAGATCTAAAAGATTAGACTTGTAATTATCACGAGGTTTGAATTCTGGTGAAATACTACCTCTTATCCTAAAATGCAATCCTTCTTCCATTTTAGGTGGTTGTCTTCTTCTGTCTGTGGTGTCAAACTTCCTTGACCTTTGCCTGTTTCTTTCTTCCTTATGTGGGTTAGATGTTTTCTTCTTGGTAAGGAACTGGTAGTGAAATTTGTTTCATATGATCTTTTAAGGCCATAATTTTTGGTTTAGTATCAGTCTCACTCATTATTGCCATATTATCTTCCTCTTTGTTTATGCAAAGTTTTTCATTGTAATGTTCTTCTAATTCTTCATTAGTTAGTGTTAACAAACTAACTAATTTTTCCATATCTCCATTTTTGGGGTTCATGAATTGTTTTTCTAATTCTTTTTTATACTCCATTAAATTGGAATTATATCTTTTTCATTAGATTTTTTTTCATTTTTTCTTCTCTTATTTCTAGGAATTATGGCATCTGATCTTCTAAGTGGTTATACTTATAGTCCTTCTAAAGGGTCATATTTATAACCTATATTGTGTTTGATTCTTGGACTAATTCATTTCCTTTGTTAAAAGTTTCAAAACTTTCATTAATATTGCTTGATTTTTTGCTATGCCTATTAGGTTTCCATCTATTTCTAAATGTATATTTTTTAATTTTTTTTAAACATTATTGTCTTACTAATATAACATAATGAACTAATGATTTCATTACATGAATTTCATCTTTTAGTTTTTTAACTTCAGGTTTCTCCTTTATAATATATTAAATTAAATCTTGGTATATTATTGTTTTTAACCATATTATATTTTCTTCCTAGTATCATATGTTTTTTTATATCTAAATGTCATTTCTCTGGTATTTCAAAGTCCGTTGGGATTTTTAGTTTTATTATTTGTCCAAATTTTAGAAGGTTTTATCTATTTCTATAAATTTACTTTGTTAATATATTGAACTATTATGAATGTTTGTTAATAAATATCCTACTAGATAGTATATTGAAAATAGATGCTTTTCTTTTTCATTAAATCTAATCTTTTGAATTCATAAGTTAGACTTAATACTTGATTTAAGTTTTTATCATGGATATTAATAGCAAACCTGGAGTATGTGTAAATTTTATTTTCTGGTATCTTAAATTGTCATGGATAATTTCTAGTAGTTATTCTATTATCTAATAATGTTATTTTTATGGTTATATTTATTCCTTTCTTGAAATGAGACTGTATTAATATCCAAATTCCTTCTAAATGAATGTATTTAACTTTTTCCTTAATTTTTTTGAATAGTTTATACAATATAGTTTTTTTTCAATTAATGGTATATTATACATTCATATTACATTTGTGATATTAATGCTCATTTCTTTATTACTTATTTTATAATAAATTATTAATTTTGGCTTTTGAATTTATTCAAATTTCTTTTTACTTATTGAAATTTATTATGAAATGTCTTCTATTTCTAGTTATATTATTTCTTGATTTTTTATTATTTTTTAGTTCTCTATTATTTCTTCTATTTTTATTTATGAAATATTACTATTCATTTCCATTAAATTTAACTTTCGTTATATTTGAGAAGTATTTTTGAATTTTAAGATATCTATAAAAATATTGCTTTCTAGCACGGACAAAAGTATTAAAAATAAAATAAAATGTGAATCTCACAATTTATAATTATAAAAATAATATATTTATATTTAATTTATATATTTTATTATTAAAAAAATTTAATACATTATTTAATATTAAATAATGTATAATTAGCTTATGTTCAATTTGATTTACAATCATTTAGATTCATTTAATATTAAATGCCATTTAATATTAAATGCCATTTAATTAAACTCTTTTTAATTTTATTATAATGTTATTTTTATTCTTATAATTTTAAAGGTATTATTTTTAATAATTATAAAATATATATATTGATTTTGATTTATTTATTTTTAGCTTTTGAGTGTCATTGTTTAGAAAAAGAAAAGCGGAAATGTCATGGCTTTTAGTGAATCGCTGAAGCCAAATGCCTTTAATGAAGGGAAGGACCTAAATGTCTCAAACTCGTATCACTTGTAAATAAATAGTGTAGCCTCACTCCTAATCTAAATAATTAAAATTTTAATTATATATAAAAATTTAATAATTTTTTTTTGAAAATAACTTCAATTTATAAAACACAACGTTATATTTATTATAATATCGAAATTATATTTAAATAAAATCAAATATATATTAATATTATATATATATATATAATTATATAAAAAAAATAAACTTTTAATAATAAAATATACAATATTTTGAATAATTATATTGAATTTTATTTATTATTATTTATATATTATTTATTTAATTTAAAAATATGTATTAAATAGATAAATGATGAAAATTAATGTTAATATTTTAAAGTAAAAAATTTGTTAATATTAAATTTTTAAATAAATATTAAAAATAAAAAAATATGACGAAATTATGAAAAATTTACTATCCATTGATTAATATTCTAACGAACCCAATATTAATGCATGATAAATCTTCCCTTCCGTCCTCAACCCGATTACTACTTTTAATTCGAAAGATCAGATGCTTGTGCTTGTGCCCACCCACACACCCTTGACGCACGTACACATTTTTCCTTTAACAAAATATTTTAGACCATCCACTTCCACAAGTCAAAAAGTTAAGAAGAGCGACATTAAAGTATCAAATATCAAAAACA
The DNA here is from genome assembly GCA_033030585.1 of Hippophae rhamnoides. Lineage (NCBI taxonomy): Eukaryota > Viridiplantae > Streptophyta > Magnoliopsida > Rosales > Elaeagnaceae > Hippophae > Hippophae rhamnoides. The sequence continues at coordinate 30,472,784 of CM065433.1, forward strand.
TTATTAATGTCGATAAGAATTTAAAAAAATATAAAAATTATTTAAATATATAAAAATTTTATATAATAATTTATAAAAAAATAAATAATATTACATAGCATAATCTTTTTAATATATTAATAATTATATGTCAAATAAAAAAATAATTTGAGTGAAAATAAGGGATCTAATATTAAAAAAAATAAAAAAGACATGTTATAATTATATTTAATGAATTTTATAGAAAAAATTAAATAATCTCTATTCAAGTAATATTGATAACATGATATGTATTCTGTGATTATTTAAATATAATGATTAAAATGATATTGTTTGTTTTTCAATGAATAAAAAACTATGAGTTAACTCAATAATTTACAAATTATTGTATAAGGTTTTAAATTATTCTTTAAGCATTATTTACACTCATGATACTATATCACTTTTGTTCGTATCAATGTTTATTAAAGATAAGCTTGCACCATAGTTTTCTTATTTTATTATGTTATTTTATTATGACATGACATTTTATAATTTATGATGTCTCTTATGTATTTCTTTTTAATAGTACATATTTTTGGACCGACAACTCTACACCAATGTATTCATCTTGTATGACATGTGTATAGTTAATTTCATAACTGAATAGACTTAAAAGTCGGTTATTTATAGAACCAATTATTATGTTCTCTCCGCTCCATTATCACCACAACTCTTTGTATTATCATGCTCACACTACTACAAATTCAAGCTTTTAAGTCGGTTAGGTGAACCGATTTAAAACAATGAGACTTAAAATTTAAAGTCAGTTCATGGGTTAAATTGACTTTAAATTCTATATTTTTTAACATATTTTGTGCATTTTTTCTTATCCCCACTACCGATTTTTGATCACATAATAGAAAAAAAAACCAAAATATATTTAAAAGAGTTTTTAAATAGTACAAATTATTAAAAAATTAAATATTAATTAATTATTTGAGAATTAAATTTATTACAAAAAATAATTTATATACAATATACATATATACATACATATATAACTTAAATTATAAATGAAATGATGATGCCTCTTTTGTTATGGATTTTGTGACATTCTTATTTTATTTTAGGGAGATGAAGCTTGGTTTGTTACTCAGAATCACAAGTAATGTCCCATTCATAATGACCAGTGAACTCTCCAATGAGATGAGATGGAGTTTGGGTAGAAAATAGGTCCAAACAACAATTCATTCTTCTAAACATCCATCAAACAGGCCCAAACTTCAGATACTCAAGAATAAAGAAATTAAAGCATTAAAAAAATTACCATGGTGTTGTCATTCGCTATTCAATGTCATTAGATTTTTCTCCTAATTTTTCTTGTGATGTAATAATTTGAAATATGTGTTCTACCTATTCTTCTCATAAATCCTCAAAAAATTGTATATCATAGCCAAATTTGTTCCAACCAAAGACCTACATTTATTTAAATTCAAAATAATAATGTAATATCATAAATTCATGAAAAATAACTTATATATGTTAAAAAGGTATATTAGTAAAAGAAATTACTACATCTTTAATTGAAATGTTGATATTTAAGGGGATTTCTCTCATAAATTTCATGACAAAGCAGCCACACATAACTCTATCATCTTGTTGTAGAATTGATGAGCAAAACCGGCATCGCCGATCCTACCAATACTTTGGTTTTACATTTATAAAACTCTCGCAAGTGCATGAATCATTTCGTAGAAAATGATAAGTATGCTCCCAAGGTCGATCTAAGGAAGGAATGTATGTGGTTTTTAATTTATTATTCAAACTTTTAAAAACGAAATTAAATCATAAACATCATGTCACGATATTTGGGTTTTTGTGTTTTTAACCTAATAACATAAAAATAAACATAGATACAGATTCAATAAACATTGATGCAAATTTTATCATTTATAATAGTAGAGTATTTATGGATATAATAACTAAGTTAATTATGCTTGTTCATATTATTTAGGTTATTAAAAATATGAATTGATATTTATTGATTCTCTCTTTTTTATATGAAAAACACCTTTGGTGGGGTTAGATATTCTTTGTTAACTAAACAAATCAATTAACATCTATGGTTGGGGTTGATAACTAATTTTATTAATTAAATTAATTCCTTTTTCTAAGAGATTGAAAATGAACCATTTAAATGCCACCTTTGGTGGGGTTAGACAGTTTAAACATTATTCAAAGTGTCCAAATTAAATCTAAAAATTTAATTTTAAAACCACTACTGAAACCATGTTGTCAATATATTTTCAGATAATAATTCTTATAAAAACTTTTGAAATAGAGCTTCCCTCTAACTACCTGGCGATTGTACCAACAAATAAAAGAGCACTACTCTAAATCAGACCGGATAACTAAACCTTAAAATCTAATTTTCAGGTTTAAGTTTGTAATGAAAAATAATATATTTCTCTCTAACATTCTTAATATAAAATCTTGAATAAAAATAAAATCAATTCATTTTAGAGATTTTTACCTATTTAATATTTCGCAAGCATAACAACGTTATTATTATATCATGTTTACAAAAATCTAGCAAAGTTAAATTTAATCACAAACAAATTAATATAACATGTAAGAATAAAGCATAAATAAATAACTATAAAGAAAATAAAATCCTTACAATACTTTGATGCTATTCCTGTTGCTAGAAAACCTTCAAACGGAATTTGCACTTCCATTTATTGAATCAAAAAACAAATAAATTACAAAAATATAATTAGTTCTTCCCAAAAAGAGAAGAACTTTAAAACTAAGAAAAACTAGAAAAACTAAAAAACTAAGAAAAACTAGAAAAACTAAGAAAGGAGAGAAAGAAAGAGATAAGAAGATGTGTTTTTAGGTGTGGGTTGGAGTGAAGAGAATGTGGGTATTTATAGGTGACGAGAGGAAGAAAAAGTGGGTGAAAAAATGATTAAAAATGGTGGAAACGCGAAGTAGTGAATGATGACATTATGTTGATGTAGGGCACGGTACGTGCGCGGAATGGGGCGCAGATGGGCAACGACGCGCGCAGACTGGGCAGTGCGCGCGCACGGAATAGAGAGTAGGCGTGCGCAGACTGGGTGCAAAGGTTGGCGCAGTGCACGATTTCCTCCTTTTTGACCTTTTTGACCCATTTTGTCCAATTTTTCATCTTTTTTTTACTTTTCCTCATTTAATTTATGAATATATTTGTGATGTATTGCCTCCGGTATTTTTCTTTGAGTCTTTAAGTTACTTTTTAAAGCGAAAATACCTGAAAAACAATAAAAATACCAGTGATTCCGAAAAGACAAATTTATATAAATATATGATAAAATCGTATAAATATATATATTTTTAATCAATTAATGTGCATAAAATCATGGTAATTTTAGTGCTTTTTGAGCACTCATCAGAAATCTACAAAAAAAGTATACATGGTTTTCCATATTCGAACATCTTTATTATTTAATAGTAAAATTCATTAAATTATTAATATTCGCTTGTACATACCATAAGTTTGTTTCATATAAGCTTATGTGATTTTTTAAGAGCAATGCCTTTACTCTTGTTCCATAGATTCCATTGCCTATTAAAGTTTAAAACAATTAGTTTTTTTTATTAAATATTAGAAAGAATAATAGAAGAAAAATAACTAACTATAACTCTTACATTTCAACAATTTTTTTTATGTCTTTACTCAATTTTATGGAAGCTGAGTCACAATACCAAACATAATTTCCATATAGATCAAGAATTATCAACATTCAATGATCTTGGCCTTGTTCAAACTTTAATGGCCAAGAGATTATCAACTTCTGATTTAAGCTAAGTGTTAATGCCCTATCACATAATTGTTTAACTCTAATGCTAACATCTTTTTCTTGATATTTATTGACAAATGATGAATCATAGAACATTGCTAAATGTGATAAGTGATTATCTTAAAGTCAATAATAATATGCCCTATATAAAATAAATATATATAAATAATTAGATAATATAAATATAATTATATGTTTTATATAAATGAAAGTTACTTACTGATTGAGGACTCACCTTGTCCACACTTGAATTATACTTAAATCGATAATTTGAAATTCAAACAATTGCAATATGCACTCAATCGATATATATGTTTTCTCAATGTCTATGCCTGAAATTTCTCTAGGAAGTGGAACAGTCCATTCATCATTTATGCTAGTCTTGCTCGTAACAATAATCATCAAAGAGCCAAGATTTCTGATAACTGTATTTTATATAGTTATTTTCATCAATTTTAGTAATGATAATTGCTATGTTCTTTTAATATTTAGTTAATTTTTGTTAAATAAATTAATATTTTCCTTTTATGTGCTAAAATACATTTTTAATATAATTTAATAATTTGTATCGAAAATGTACTTAAATTCATATTTCTGTCCACAAATATAATTTCAGATAATATAGTTCTTAATTACAATTTATAAAAACTGAAAATATAATTTAAATTAAATTTGGGCTTAATTATAATTATTAAAAGTTTAAAAATTTAATTTAAAATTAGCAAAGGGCTTAACTGTAATTTAAGAAAGTTCAAAATGTAATTTGGATTAAATTTGTGGGTCAAAATACAATTAATAAAAGTTTAATTTTCTGCGCAGGTGAGAAGAAGCCACGCACTATTATTCAAGCGCGCAACTCGGACCGTCCGATCAGCAAATAAACGGCTAAGATGCGTGCGTCCAGATCAAGCCCGACCAAAACGCGTGTGCTCAGATTCCTTTACGCGGTTCAGCGTGTCAGTGGGGCCCACCTGCCGCGCAGGTCCGCGTGCAGGAGTGGGACCCACGTGTCGGCTGTGCAGATTTCCCCCGAGGCGCATCGCTGACCGTTGGATATCTTGAACGGTCCAGATTGAAGCACGTGGAACCAAGCTATCGCGCACTGAACCGTTCGTGTAACAATCGTGTGTGACGCGGGTTATGGAAGCAGCGTGCTTCCTCAATTTTTACAGAATAAAAATTTGCCACGTGTCCCACTAATATTTAAGCTAATAATATGCCGACATATGGCTTGTTATCATGAGCGCAAGAGCGTAGGATTATGCCTACGTTTCAGCGTTGTCTCCCGTGTGACAATCCTTCGCACGCCCGTTTCCCGCAGCCAATGAAATGATGCCACGTGTCTGCATTAAATCCTCACAGTGAATCAAACGCTGACACATGGCATGCACTTTGAATTTCAAAAAATCAGAACGGCGGCCCTGTTTCACGCGTAAATTAAAATATTATATCGAATATCGATATGCGTCGATTCTATTTTTGATACAAATTCTTTATGCGTTTTTTTTAATAAAAAGAAAAAAGAAATGTATTATTTTTGGATGTATTTTTTAGCTATAAATAGGAGATAGTTTTTAGTTTTAAAAAAAGTTTTTTTTGGTGTATAATTTCTGTGTTGTTTGGTTTTGGACTGCAGAACACACAGAAGCCATTTTTTGGCTTTTGTTGTGTTCTGCGTGTGCCAAATATTTTCGTTTCTTTATGTTGTAATTTTTCTTCTTCTTCCTTTAGTTTTTCTGCATATGTAGTAATTTTTATTTTAATTTAATGAAGTAATTTAATTTTTTAGGGTTGCATTTGATCTAAATTTATGAAGCTTTGATTTTAACTATTTTTGATAGATTTATAAGACGTTCGATTTGTTCGTTCTATTTTGTGCTTAATGCTTTTTGATTATTTACGAATTTTATCAAAACGATTTGTGGCATAAAAATAAACTTGAGAAAGGCATTTTTGTGTATATTGCTCGTAAATAGAATGACATGTATGATGAAGGATATAAATATACCCTAATTGTATGTGTGGCCATTTGAAAACTTAGAACTTAATGAATCTTATTAAATTTAATTCTCATAGAGATATAGTGAATTAATTTAACGATGTGTGTTTATACGGAGCTCGGAAGAGATGTATGAATAAAAAAGAAGTTTTCGGTTGACAAATTAAATGTACTAAAAAGTATAAATCAAAAGAAAATAATATGATTGGAGTGGAATAATTTGGTGAAAAACTGCAATCCTAGAGTTCTCTTATTTTCTTGTTACCTTTTTCTTAATCAACGATTGTTTTGGATAAAATTAGAGAGATACAATTTTAGTACTCAACAAACTATAGTAACAAATCTCCGTGGGAACGATCTTTACTTATAAATCTTATTACTTGTGACCGTGTATACTGTCAAAATATTGTATTTCTCTGATAATTATCATGTATATTTCATATTATTTCTGTTATATGTTTCTGTACAATAGTTGAGATATATGTATACAAAGAAAACGAAAATTAAACAATAACCATAATTCCTACATATCCATGTTTTATGGATCCACTACCATTATAGTATGCTCCATGTTTTACTCCACTGAGTCATTGGTGCCTGCCACAACAACACACACGCGCCCAACACTCGCCACTCGAGTTGGTGCGTATATGTCTCTTATGCCCAACTTGTCCAAGTGAGTTGTAGAAGTTCTTTACGGAACAAATTTTTGTGAGTATATCGACCCAATTGATCTTCGATTTAACAAATGAGCTTAATAATCTTTTCTTCAAGATTACTGCTTTTGATGAGTTCCGATCCACTTCAACGTGCTTAGGCGATCATGTTGAAATGGATTATGAAGATGGCAACGTGGCGCTTTGTTATCACAAAATAAGTTCATTTCGAGTTAGGGAGCAACACCAATCTCGATTAGAAGGTTTTTCAACCAAAAGAGCTCACATATTCTCTTGACCATTCCTCGAAATTCGGCTTGACCTTGGATAAGGCAACTACATTTTGCTTCTTGCTTCCACGTGTAACAAGATTGCCCCCACGAAAGTAAAGTACCCAGAGATTTCCTATCCTTCATATTCCACTGCCCAGTCTGAATCGTATATCTAAGGACTTCAATTGCCCGTTCTTTGAAAACATAAGTCCTTTCCTTTCAGGGGAGGATTTTAAGTAAGTATTCGCATAACCGCATCCATATGGTCTTCACTTAGGCGGTGTATGAGCCCGACTACATGACACCACAAGATAAGCGATATCCAGGCCGAGTATGGAGATAAATATATGAGTTTACCTCTTGGCAACCGTTGATATCTCTGTTTATTTCTTTGGTACTTGGTCCACATATTCTCCGAGTTTATGATTTTGAACCATTGGAATATCGACGGGTTTACAATCTAGTAGTCCTGCCTCTGCTAGTAGGTCCAGTATATTTCCTTTGGGAAAGACATATGCCTTGTTTTGATCTTGTTACCTCGATACCTAAGAAGTCTTTGGGCCCTCCCAAGTTCTTCATTTCAAACTCATTTGACAGTTGTTCTTGAAGCTTAGAGATTTCTTCTTTATCATCCCCTGTAATGATCATATACATAGATTATAAGGGCTGCTATCTTCCCTAATCGATGTTTTAGGAAAAGAGTATGATCAGAGTTGCTTTGTTGGAACCCATATTTCTTCATTGCTGAACTCAACCTACCAAACCACGCTCGAGGTGATTGTTTTAGTCCATACAATGCTCGTTGTAATCTACATGCAGTTTCATTTCCTGATGTAACAGTATATCCTGGTGGGATATCCATGTAAATCTCTTCTTCAAGGTCACCATGAAGGAAGGCATTCTTCACGTCAAGTTGGTGCAATGGTCAATCTAAATTTGCTGCAAGAGATAACAAAAATCTCACATTTTTTAGTTTAACCATAGGTGAGAAGGTTTCTTGATAATCTATCCCATGTTTCTGTGTATATCCTTTTGCTACAAGCCTCACCTTGTAACGATCAACTAACCCATCTGCTTTATACTTAATGGAGAAAATCCACTTGCATCCTACCATCTTCCTCCCTTGAGGCAACCTCGCTTAACACCCATGTGTTATTCTTCTGCAATGCCTCAAATTCCTCTTTTATAGCTTGAGCCCATTTTGGATCAGATAAGGCTTCTTCAATGCTACTCGGAATTTGACACGAGGAGAGTGTTTGTGCAAATGCCTTGATAGGTTCTGATAATCTTTGAGTAGATACATAATTTGCTATTGGATACTTGGGTTGTCGTTATTCTCTTTCTAGGGAGTATCGATTTGGAGGTTTACCTCGATTGTGTCTGAAAGGTAAAACATAACCAACAGGTGTATCTATAGCATTAGTCTATAAAGGTGTGATAGGATAGCTTACCTCAGGAGTGTTTTCTTAGCAGGAGGATCATTGGGTACTAGAGAATGGAGGGGTACATCAACCACTTCATCTTCTGGAGATTCAATTACTACTTCAGCTTCAGTTCTTGGAAGTCATAAGACACCCTATGACTTTTTGCTAGGATACAAGTATCACATTTGAAATCTGAATGTGTGATATTTGAAAATAAACTAGGGAGTAGGTGCCTTAAATACCCGAATGATGGATGCCCAAATCTACGATGACATAGCCAAATACATGGCTGCTCCTTGTTACCAACGGTATGTGCATGTGATTAGCTCTTCCCGAACGAGGTCATCCACGTAATATAGCCCTCTCTCCTAGTACCACGCCCAATGATCTCCTTGGTGAGAATATCCCTGTAGAAGGCAAAAAGTAGAATACATCAATACTTACACGGTTAAGTGCAGTGACGACTTACGAACATTAGTCGGTTTGTGAGAGAGGTACAAGCGAAAGTATTAGATAATGATAATGAGGAGATAAGGTCATTTGTTCCAGCTCCGTAACTAGATAAGTGACCCCATTTGCATTGGCAACACGGCTCCGTCTTGGGCCGGGTTGGATTGGAGAGATCGTTTGGGTCAAATGTCATGTGATCTGCATGGCTCCGAGTCCGTAATCCAATCCTCTTTATCACTACGAGTAGAGATGTGAAATGCTTTACTTGAAATACTCCTGGATCTTGGGAAGATTCGGCAGGAAGTAAGGGATAGTGAGGGCATTATTGGTAGCCACGGTGCTCGTCCGGTGGTGTCCCATTTCTTCCATGCTTGAAGATCATTCCACCATTCTGGATACCCGTGAGTTAGAAGCAGTTTTCACGGGTGTGTTTGGAGTTTCCTTGATAGCCACACGTTTCATGTCGAGAGATGGTGGATTTCCAGGATTTCTTGCTACCCAAGAGGTTCCTGTTTTTGGTGGCATCAGTTATGGTGTCCGCAACCCCTTTAAGAGCCATAGCGCTTCCGGGTGTTGTATCTATGCGTGATCATCACAGTCTACCGTACTTCTTCCCTACGTATGAATCCACAAAGCTTGTTCCCCGTAGGGAATGGTTTGATTTGAAGCACATCACTTCGAGTTTTGTCTGTCGATCAAGTCCATCAAGGAAGGTATACACTCGATCTTCTGTACGATGGACTTGTATTTTTGTATGTCATTTACTGCACACCTATTGGATTAGGGACGACATAAATCAATTTCTCGCCACAACCCATGAAGGTCGTTTGTACTATTTTTTCAATGGATCCACCCGCATGTTTCATACGAGTAACTCGGCGGCGAAGATCGTACACTTGAGACGTGTCTATCCCATCATAGAAGGTGGTAGCGAGAATCCCAAACTTGTTTCGCAGTTGGGAATTGAATAAAATTTGCAATCAAGGAGGGTCCATCGAATTGATCAACCATCCTTTAACAATGGCATTTTTCAAGACGCCATCTCACGAATGAGGGTGGTTTCAATAGGTTGAGGAAAATCCCCATTAATATATCCCGTTGTCTTTGCCGAGAGATATACATCTCCACACAGGACCACAAGGCATAGTTGGATCCTCCCAACTTGATACTAATGGGGGCAGTCGATGCTTCAGTTAGGGGAGGTTGTGAGACGGTCTGAGCTCTAGTTAGAACTTCCGTCATTTTCGTCGTCAAATCTTCCAATATGAAATTGGTGGTTAAATGTCTAGATTCTGCCATGAAATCTAAATTTTTTTTCCTTCCGTTTTTCCTTTTTTTTTTACACTTCGTACACTATATATAGAAAAATTTCGTAACCTCCCTTTTTCATATTCGCGCAGCTTCTTCTTCTTCTCCTAACCCTAATTTTTTTTTCCAAAAATCGCACAACTTCTTCCTCTGCGCAGTTTCTTCTTCTTCCTCTGCGCAGTTTCTTCTTCTTCCTCAGCGCAGCTTCTTCTTCTTCGTCAACGCAGCTTCTTCTTCCTCAGCAGGCTTCTTCTACTACGTTATCGGCAGCCTCTGTGCTCCACACAAAGTATGGTTACCACAATCGCACGAGCAGAAAAACCAGGCTGCGATAATTCCACACCAACGAAATCGGCGCTGTTATCGTTGTGTTGCATTTCTTTTCTAGACAAAGAAAGCGATGGTGGAGGCAACCGCCACGTTGTGAGGCGAGCCGTTGGAGCCAACCAATTAGATCGGTATGGTTTCAATGAGTAAGTCAGAACGACCACATAGGTCGAACTAGTGTTGAGAAAAATGCAAACCAAAATGGCCCGTAAATCGATTCAGAAGGTAAGTGTAAACCAGAAATCAGAAATCAACAGAAATCAAAAATCTATGACGTAGAAAATAGAAATCTGGGCAATCAATCGATAGAAAATAGAATCACATGACAATCAAATGAATCGTAATCAATCTATGAGAAAACAAAAATCTGCAACAGAAAAACCGAAATCAGCAGCTACAATCAGTAGGTAGTTCCATTAGTTAGCAATAAGTTGCTCTGATACCATGTCAAAATATTGTATTTCTCTGATAATTATCATTTATATTTCATATTATTTCTGTTATATGTTTCTGTACAATAGTTGAGATATATGTATACAAAGAAAACGAAAATTAAACAATAACCATAATTCCTGCATATCCATGTTTTATGGATCCACTACCATTATTGTATGCTCCATGTTTTACTCCACTGAGTCATTGGTGTCTGCCACAACAACACACACCAACATATACTTGCACGTTTTATGTGTGTTCCAAAACACACAACAATTTCTCCTTAAGTTTAAAGCATATTCATAACTATACTTTTTCCATGACTTCTTCTTGAATGACTTAGTACGTGATGATTGACCAAGAGATACTTGCTTTGTATCTCTTAAATGTGTCGCACTTACTAACTCTAGTATAATAGACTAAAGAAGATGTATTATATATGTTAGTAATAGTAAAAGAATAATAATATAATAGTAGTAAATTTTTTTTTATTTTAAGTAACAAAAATAATATCATATCAAAATTTATCACAACTTGATTCGACGGTTAAGTCACATATTGTCCAATAGTTTCTTGGACCGTGGTAGCACCTGAATGCACATGCAATGAAAAATGATGAAATAATGATTGATCAATTACTATTCTCTAATAATTTGACAAATATTAATTATGAATCATTCAATCATCGCTCAATTGTTGTACCATTCTGATAGCAACATAGTTTGTAGTTGATGGATGTTTCAACAAACATTTCATATTCTCTAAAAACATTAAGTATTATATATAATAAACAATAAAAATAATAGACTATCTACATAAGGATTAAATCCTATCACAAATGATTCATCAAATGAAGAAGGACTCCTATATGGGGTAGCTATTGGAAGGAAATTCTCATTAAAACATTCATCTTGTGATGAATGGTAAGAATTCACAGATTACATTGGAGATATTGAACCACTACCTGATTGCATCTACATTCCTGGCATAAATGGATGACCAATAGGATGACTATATCCCATAGAGGATATAGGTTGGGCGCCATTATATTTCATGTGTGCCATGGATGGTGGAGTGCATGGCATAGATGATGGCATGTCCTAATTGTAGTATGGTTCCATGTCTATCATGTGTTGTGATTGATGTTTTTTTAAAGTGGAAATCTCACTTAATACTGAGGCCTTAAAAAAGTTTAATTCTTTTTCAATTTTACAATACTTATCCTTACTGACCATCTAAGACCTTTGATTTGGAATATTAAAAAACTCTATATAACCATCATATTGGCTTCCTCCCCTAACACGACCAAGATGCTCACGTCCAAATGCATGATATATCGCATCATTCCCTGACTGTTCGATTATTTCATCCCTGGCTATTTGTTCTTGAGCAACTCTCTACAAATAATAAAGCAAAAGAACATATCATACATTATTACATCAATATGAAAAAATCATAAGGACTTTGTATCAAGTTAAATTACTAACAAACTTATTGAGTTGTTATTTTCTTCATTTAGTCATTGGTCTTGACTTCTTTATTTTACGAGTCTTTGTTTCTATATACAATTCAGATATGGTAACTGGTCTACCCAATTCAGCTCCCTACATAAATTAAATAAATTTATTAACCATGACATCAACTTAAATTTGAGATATATATATTATTAAAAATTAACAACTTAATAATACCATTTTTTGTTTAATTTTAGGATTTGATGACCTCCTAGTATGGTTAGGAAGAATATTCTACATTTGTATATTCTGATGTTCTTCTCAAATGATTTAAAATTCATCCGTATGTTTATAATCCATGAAGTCTTTCCATACTTGGGGTTCAATCTATGGGTGTTCTTTAGGGATTTTGTATAGTTCTTGTTCATTAAGTGGTTCCAAGTATGGAAACACATAATTTCCAGCCAATTTGGAAGTTTTGTATTCTTTCCATGCCTTATTTTCAATCTTATAACACTTGGTCTTCCAATTATGAGGGACTTTAAAATGATTTTGTAAAAAAACACATTTTAGATGAGATATAATACAAGAAAGTCATAATATATGTAATTAATTATAAAACAAAAAAGACTTACATAAATGATTTTTCATATCTTAAATATTTTAGCATCGTCAACCTTAGTCCAATTATTTATATTTATTGGTATACTTAACTTCACAAGTCTACCAATAGAAGATTTCAATTTTTGGTCATTTTCTCCTAATGGATTACCAATTGTGTCGAATTGAACGGGTACTCTATCATTTGGATTAAGTGGAGCATCAAGTATATCATCCTAATCCTTTCTTTTAAAATGTCCCAATGGATCATTTGGATCTATAATCTCTGATATCCTAGGATCCATGAAATATCTGCAAACAATGATGAAATAGAAATTAATTGATAATTTTAAGTCCAAACATGTAAACAAGAGTTATTAGAATAATATAGAAGATATATTATGTTTAATTAGGTTGTTAATCGTATATATATTCCTTCACAATCACTCTGAGTCCATGACGAAATGACAAAGAATCATCATCATCAACTCGACCATCACATACGTTAAGTAGTTTATTTGAGAAATGACTAATATTAGATAATGTATCAAGCATGTCATCATCTTCAAAAACATCACAATGGTAGAACTCTTTTTGTGGAGGTGTTAACACAACAGACCATCTTGTGTCAATTTGATCACTCGCTTAAAATAACTGTTTTGTATGAAGTGCTAACGTGAAAGGATCATCAATGTGACTTATGCTGGATAAGTTTACAAGGGTAAATCCAAAATCTTCTATTTTATATCCAACATAGATAACACCTTTGACCTAATCACAGAAGAATACTATTTTATGGAAAACCACATAATATAGTTCCCAAATTTCTTGAATTATACCATAATATGTTCTATTAAATCGTACAAGATTACCATCTTTTGAACTAGAAAATTGCCTAGTTTGTGCAACCATCTTCACATTACTATTCTGATTTACTTGGACTTTGTCCCTTGCTTGAGTCGTAAACCTCGAACCATTAATTGTGAACCTAGAATATGATTTGACATCAAATTTTGGACCATAAGCGATTCTAAAGATTCTGTTATTTTATGATTGAGTTTGTTAAGTTCAACTCGAATCTATGCATATAAAAACATGAAATGTGTTTAAAATAAATTTTTAAAACATTATACAGAAGTACTAATGAATTATGGTATGTGACATTTACATGGTTGCAAAACCAATTAATAAGCTCTCGCTTATGTTCATCATATAACTTTTTTTCTCCTCCTTTTTTTTATAACAAGGATCGATCTTCGATAAGTTTAAATGCATTCTGTAATGTTATTCAAGATATATAGATTAATATCAGAGATACCCAAAAGCTTTGGGGAATCTTTAAAAATACCCTTAAGGTTTCAAAAAATTCAAAAATACCCCTGAAACATAACGGAAGTGAATAGTAACATTCCTAAAATGGAAGAAAAAATAAACCAAGAAATACTAGACATAGAAACAAAAGACATCTCAGGATTTTTTTTACAGGAATACTAACAAATTTTGAAATACTAGAGGAATGACAATTAGATATCAAAGAAAAACCCTTGATAACAGAAAGAACAAGTAATGTTATAAGAAATAATAGCATGCCAAGGTTTACTTTTATAGACCACGAATGAGAAACTTCTAACCAAGAAGAAGTTAAAAAATAGAAAATCAAGTCAAAATAATTAAGGCATTACTCATGATTGTATATTAGGGAAAAAATAATGTTTAGAGATAAAATAAAAAAATATGCATTTGGAAGTAAATGGAAGCCTAGTAGGCATAGCAAAAAAATCAAGTAATATTATTTGAAAATGTATAATTATTAACAGAGGAAATGGATTTAGTCTAAGAATCAAACACAAAATATTTACAGGAAATATTAGATTCACAAAAAAGAATTACTAAAGGAAATAAATGAATGTGGTTATAATAAACTACAACAAGATATACACAAGAAATTTTCAAAAAAAAAAAAGATGTATACAACCTACAGAGAAATAATGAAATACTAGGTCATAAATATGATCCATTTGAAGGACTAAAAGAATAACTACCCAGGAGATCAGATTCTCTAATTCCTAAAAATGAGAAAAAGGAAGATCATTGAATCGAGTGAAAATGAAATAAATGAAGCTAAATGGCATTTAACAAATATGAAAATTTGTAACATGTGTTACATAGATTTTTTTATTTGTGAACATGAAATATATTACCATAAATTACCACTCTCTATACAATCAACTTATAAAGAAATGTTTTTCCAAAAATTACATGGAACACTACATAAGAACTTAACAGAAAATTGGGAAAAACAGAAATAGAGAAACTATACCCGATACTCTAGGAGGAAGAATAAGAAGCCTTAAAAATTGGATCATTATAAAATGCCAAGAAAGAAAAGAATATAAAGAGATAAGAGGAAATGGTAATATTTGTTGTGATACAATAGATTTTAGAATACCAGGATAATATGGATGTAATATAAAATCTTATAAATAAAAATATAAATATAAAAAATATATAAGATTTAAAAAATATAAATTCAGAAAACAAAATTTCCAAAAATATAAAAAGAGATTTAATAGAGAAAACTACAAGAAAATATATTTTAGAAGAAAGAAATATAAACCTTCTAAAAACATGAATTATTGGCCTTCAGGAAAGAAAAAATGCAGATGTTGGATATGTAATGAAGAAGAACATTATGCCAACGAATGTCCAAACAGACTTCTACATAAAAACGAATTTCCACAAAAAGCAAAAATCTTGGAAGAAGCTTTCAAAATGGAATTAGAACCAATCGAGGAATCTGATATATGTGATACTTATAATATCTATCTATTGGAAGTAATTGAGAAAGAAATAACTAACTCAGAATATGAACACCCAATTTGTGGATATTTTTCACCAAAAGAAGAATGATTTATATAGTATTACAAATCCAAATAGTAGTTACATTAAAGTAGGACTAAAATTTAAATTCTATAACACTTTTCATTTACTTGCATATATAGGCACAAGAGCTAGTATGTGTGTAGTGAGTAAATATGTATTTCCTGAATGCAATTAAAAACAAGCAGCAAAAGATTTAACTATAAGAATTGCTAATAATACTACCATAAATCTTAATAAGGTATTAAAAGATACTGATATAATGATAGGAGGAGAAAAGTTTCACATTCCTATCATATATCATTAAGAAATTGAAGTTGATTTGTTAATAGGAAATAATTTCCTAAACTTATATCAACTTTTCACACAATATTTCGACAAAATAAGTCTCACAACCTTAGAAGGAGATACCATCTATGTATCAAAAATAAGAAAAGCTTTAACTGCCTCAAAACCCACTTTTATGAAACAACATAAAAAGATAAAACATGGTAAGATAGAATACTAGCAAAAACCTTATTTAGAAAATATTTCATTAGATATAAAAGAGAAACAAAATTATGTTCTCAATGAAATACAATAAGAAAAAGCTCTAACAGGCATCATAAAACTATTGAAAATAGTTAGCTCAGAAATACCTTTAGATCCAAAGATAAATAAATCTAACACAATGATCAATATAAAATTAAGAGATCTTAACAAAATCATAAGAGTAAAACCAATGATTTATACTCTAGAAAACATTGAATTTGGAAAACAAATTCAAGAACTTTTGGAATTAAAAGTTATAATACTAAGTAATTCACCTCACTTTTGTTTAACATTCTTAGTTAAAAAAGAAGCTGAGAAAAGAAGAGAAAAAAATATAATGTTAATAAAGTTTAAAGCACTTAATAAAGAAACCATTGACGATAGATACTTCATTCCAAAAAAGGAAGAATTACTATCATCAATAAAAGGAAAGTAATACTTCTCAAATTTTGATTGCAAAAGTGGCTTTTGGAAAATAAGACAGGTTGAAGAATTCCAAAAACTAACACCATTTAGTTGCCTTGATGAGTGCTCAAAAAACACTAAAATAACCATGATTTTATACACATTAATTGATTAAAAATATATATATTTATATGTTTTATCATATATTTATATAAATTTATCTTTTTCGGAATCACGGGTATTTTTATTGTTTTTCAGGTATTTTGGCTTAAAAATGCAACTTAAAGACTCAAAGAGGAATACTGGAAGCAATACATCACAAATATATTAATAAATAAATGAGGAAAGGTCAACAAATATGGAAAAATTGGACAAAATGGGTCAAAAAGGTCAAAAAAGAGAGAAAATCGTGCCATCGCGCCGCCCGGCCGCGCACAGCTTGGCCGTGCGCAAGCATCGTTCATCCGCGTGCAAGGCTGCGCGGTATCGTTCATCCGTGCAAAGATGTGCGCGCTAGTACTGTTCATATGCCCAAGTTGCGCGCCCTGGTACTGTTCATCCGCGCAAAGATGTGCACGCTGGTACTGTTCATCCTCCCCTGCCTCCGCGCGTGCCCACGCCCGTTTTGCCTCATTTTCACGCACAGCCGCCCCCACGTCATGCTGACGTCATCAATGACGTCATCAATTGCACTACTCCGCGTTTTCACATTTTTTTAACATTTTTTCACTCACTTTTTCTCTCCATCCTCACCTATAAATACCCCCATTCCCTTCACTTCTAAACACACCTCAAAACACATTCTCTTCTCTCTTTCTTTCTCTCATTTCTTAGTTTTTTTTAGTTTTTTTCTTAGTTTTCTTAGTTTTTAGCTTTTCTTAGTTAGTTTTGCTTAGTTTTAGAGTTCTTCCCTTTTTGGGAAGAACTAGTTATGTTTTTGTAATTTATTTGCTTTTCGATTCAATAAATGGGAGTGCAAATTCCGCTTGGAGGTTTTCTAGCAACGAGAATAGCATCGAAGTTCTGTAAGGATTTTATTTTCTTTACAATTATTTTTTATGCTTTATTCTTACATGTTATATTTAATTTGTCTGTGATTAAATTTAATTGTGCTGGTTGTTTGTAAACATGATATAATAATAACGTTGTTATGCTTGCGAAATATTAAATAGGTGAAAATCTCTAAAATGAATTGATTTTATTTTTATTCAAGATTTTATATTAAGAATGTTAGAGAGAAATATATTATTTTTCATTACAAACTTAAATCTAAAAATTAGATTTTAAGGTTTAGTTATCCGGTCTGATTTAGAGTAGTGCTCTTTTATTTGTTGGTACAATCGCCCGGTAGTTAGAGTGAAGCTCTATTTCAAAAGTTTTTATAAGAATTATTATCTGAAAATGTATTGACAACATGTTTTCAGTAGTGGTTTTAAGACTTGAAAGTTTGTAATCGGATAACTAAATTCTTAGGTTTAATTTGGACACCTTGAATAAAGTTTAAACTGTCTAACCCCACCAAAGGTGGCATTTAAATGGTTCATTTTCAATCTCTTAGAAAAATGAATTAATTTAATTAACCAAATTAGTTATCAACCCCACCCATAGGTGTTAATTGATTTGTTTAGTTAACAAAGAATATCTAACCCCACCAAAGGTATTATTCATACAAAAAAGGGAGAATCAATAAATATCAATTCATATCTTTAATAACCTAAATATTACGAGCAAGCATAATTAACTTAGTTATTATATCCATAAATACTCCACTATTTTTAAAAGATAAAATTTGCATAAATGTTTATTGAATCTATGTTTATTTTTATGTAAGAAGATTAAAACACAAAAAACCCAAAATATCGTGACAGGATGTTTAGGATTTAATTTCGTTTTTAAAAATTTGAATAATAAATTAAAAACCACATACATTCCTTCCTTAGATCGACCTTGGGAGTATACTTATCATTTTCTACGAAATGATTCGTGCACTTGCGAGAGTTTTATAAATATAAAACCAAAGTATTGGCAGGATCGGCGATGCCGGTTTTCGCTCATCAAGTTTTTGGCGCCGTTGTTCCAATGGATAGTTATACCGTTTGGATTAAAACAAGCTCCAAATATTTTTCAATGATATATGGATAACATTTTCAAGAAATTACAAGATATTTTTTGTGTTTACATAGATGATATTTTGGTTTCAGTAATGAATTAAATAAACATTATTTGGATATTATAAATATTTTACAAGAATTTAGAAAATAAGGCATTGTACTATCTGAAAAGAAAGCAGTACTTGCAAATCTGATCGGTGCAAAACTACAAAGGAACAATATCGTAGTTTTATAATAAAGTGATAAGAAGAGTATCATCCTCAAGGATTGATACTAATCTCAATTTTATCTTGAGAAGTCACTAAGGTTGTTCTAATTAAAATTTAAAATAAATTTAATTTAAAGAAAATATGCAAAAGAAAATAAAGATGTTCAAAGATCAAATAATAGAAAGAAAACTTCTAGGAAATCGATTTCACCTGATCCCTCACTATGCTTTACTCATCTAGCTAATTGAATTTAATTCTCTCTGTTTGTTAGCAATCTCAAAAAATATTCAAAAGCCCTTTTGATTGTGAGTTGGAAATAATATTGTTCATTAATTTAAACAAGAGTATGCAATTTAATAAAGCAAGAAAACATTAAGACCAATGATTTTTAAAACTACATAAGTTTATACAAGTCTTTCCATCTCTATATTTACCAATGTCGAAATATTTCAGATCTATCATATACTTTCCTCTTTCGATAGTAAATCACAAGAATAAAATTATCTAATTAATGGGTAGTTAATTAGAAAAAATAAAATTAGAATAAATCAGAAAAACATGAAGAGAAGTAATTGAAATTAACATAGAAAATCAAACATAGTTCAGAATTAAATTACATATTTTTCCTAGAATAACGATAAATTAGTTAATGTTAAAAATTAAATCAAACATAAAAAAATTTACCATAATTTTTTGAGAAAAATTAGAAGAAAATTGACTAACAATAATAATCTGCTGTTGCATTTTCCTGTTATGCTAATTCATTGTTTCCTCTCTCCTGCATTTATTTTCTATAGTCCTTTTACGTTTTTGTTTCTATCCTTGCGGCTACCTTTGCATTTGTTTCTTTTTTGTTTTTGTATTGCCACCGCCCCTTCTCTATTCCTCTTCTCCTATATATATATATATATATATATAAATATATATATATATATATATATATATATATATATATATATATATATATATATATATATATATCAAAACCTATCAGCCTTTTTTGCTCTTTTCTTTCTTATATATATATATCTTTGAAAGTTTATAAGATATGGACCTAATTAACCTAGAGGGAGGGTGGAGGGGTTATTTTTAATTTTTACCAATTTATAATTTAATAACCTAAACAAAACTAATAAACATGTAATCCTGTGTAAAAATAAGTGCGGAAATAAAAGAATAACATACAATATTTTTAGGTAGAAACAACCTAGGCCACAACCATGACTTAAAAGGAAAACCACCGGTCCACCGGACCACCTAACTTTCAATTATGAAAATCAAACGTTCAAGTATAAATTTGGTCTTATGCTACCCTCCTTAGGATAATACCCCAATGTACTTTAATTACGTGCCCTTGCTCTATTTTCATAGTTTCTAATGTTAGCGTGAGCGATTTTCAGACCAATATTTTAATGAGCTCCCCGCTAATCAAATCGTTCACAAATCAACTGCAAAAAGATTAGCACAAAAAAAAACATAAGTGCCCGTGTGTATTCTAGAACAGATTTAACAATGAATAGTATGATTCAAAACATATATTACTTAAATAAAATCAACTAGTAAATCCTAGAGCAAAAAGATTAAGCACAAATTCAATAAAAATAACTTCTTTAAAGATTAATAATCAAATCAAATAACTATGATATGACAAAAATAATTATTTGATCTAACAATTTAAGAAAAACATATAAAGAAGAAGCCATAATAACATATTATCAAAATATCATAAAATAATTAGGCTTATTAATCAATCAAACATAACCACCAATATTTGATAGATTAACTAAATAAAGAAGCCTAAAGAATTATGATCTTATATTTGTAAAACAAAAGAGAGAAATTAAGAAGATTAGAATAATGCTATTGTGTGGTTGATTGAAACAATGAGTAATGAGTTTTATTTATAGGAAAAATTAAAACCCTTAATTCTATGTAATTGATAAATATCTTTTCTATTCAATAGGATTAGTAATACTCATTAATTAAGAAAACTCTTATATGATTGATAAATATATTTTTTATTACAAATAAGATTAGTAATACTAACTAATTAAGAAGACTCCTATTTAAAGAAGAGTTCTTTTAAAATAGATTTTATGTTATCTTTTATGCTAAAGATTTCAGTTATAATTTAGAGTATATCTTATCTAATATCTTTTAAAATAGATTTTATGCTATATTTTATACTAAAGATTCTAGCTATAATTTAGAGTATATCTTATCTAATATTTTAGCATATCTTATTCCATATTTTAGCACTAAAAATAATTTTAGATTTATAAGCATGTGCTATTAAATGCATAAATGTAATCCTATGTGTCATAGTTATCAAAGATATACCTGAAGTACAATTATCTGGAACTCGAGCATTTCTTTGATTTTTCTTGATAGACTTGATAGCAGACCTAAAAAAAATTTATAGATAAATATTTTGTCCACGAAATAGTTAACACTAATAGTACTTACAATCTTAATTTAAATTTGAAAGTTCTTAGATGATATGTTTCTAAAATTTTTAGATCTTCATTATCTTTAAATCTGCAATAAATTTTTAATAATAATAATGAAGTCTAAAATCAATAAAAAATAAATAAAATTAGACTAAAGTTAAAGTTGAGAAGTGATAAATTATGTCAAATTATGCAAGTCATCAAACACCTCCAAACTTAAAACATTGTTTTTCCTTAAACAAAAAGAAAATAAAAGAAAAGACAATTGTAGATAGTGTCAACAAGGCCCCATAGATAACTACCATCACCCACCAATTCATGGTCTGAATTTAAATTTTATCACTAATAAATTACTCTTTTTACATCAAAGATAGCAAGAAAATCAATCAAAATTCCACAATTTGTCAAGCAAGAGTTAAGCATTTACTTCAACCTAAAGCTAGGTCCTTGAGTGTGTGTGTAAAATAGTTAATTTAACTCCAAACCACCAACAAATTCATATAAAAGTAGAACAATTGAAATCAGAAGAATTCTCTCAAAACCTAACTCCATAAGTCCAATTTTCAGAAATCTTCTCCACTAATGTAATCAAATACCAAAATCAAAGATCAAAAGGTCTTTAATCAAGGTTATAATAATAGGCCATAGGGTGAGGGCTAAGAAAGAAATAGATATGAAAAATCAAAAAAACTTGGAAAATACTTGGTAGAAAGAAACAATAAAAAGAATATCTACAAAATTCACACTATAGCTCTTTTTGACAATATGTTCATACTGATGACAATATTGTTGTCATACTCAATAAGTGGAGTACTCTTTTTTTCCTTTTTATTTTCTTTTTATTTTCACCTTTATACTTAATAAGTGGTTTTTTTTTTACTTTTCTTCTTCTTCTTCTTCTTCTTTTTTGGTATGGTTGCCTTGACACTCATAATGTTTACTAATTTCAACCACTTTTACCTTTTTTTGATTCTTGCCTTCCACTTTCATTCTTTGTTTTTTTTCTTTGATCAAATAAAATAAACATAATGTGAATTATTTAATTTGAACTAACTTTCTCTTTAAATACAAATTTTCACCAAAATATTTTCTCAAAATTTAAGATAAGTTCATGGTTTTTCGAGCTTAGGATGGGAATGATTTATGTAGTTAAAAGAACAAATAAGGATTGTGTAAAGTAAGGCTCAAAGGGGTTGATTATGGGAATATACCATGCAACGATGACATAATTATTAGAATGGATGGGAAAGCTTTTTGGTTGTTAAAAAATTGCGTAGGTCATTTCTTTAATATTTGGTATCAACTAGGATTTCGCCTCAAGGATCCATCAACAGATTCTAGAGCAAAGCCAAGATTGAATTTTCCTAACCCAGTTAATTCAACTCCTTCTCTTTATAGGCCAAATGGAGTATAGAAATTTACTATGTGCTCAATTATTTTCAAGGACAAAGATTTAAATCAAAATATCCACAAAGCTCTGACTAACATAATAGTAGATTTTGAAAAAAAATTCTCAAAACCATCATCAATCAATTTTTTTTATAGTTATAGTGAATTCAATCATACTTAAATACATGCTTGATAAAATAATTCAACAACTCAAGACTATAGGATTTGACACCCCAAACTTAAACTAAATAGTGTCCATATTGTAATTCAAAAGTGAGATAGATTGAAGAAATGAAAGGAACTTCCCTCGTTTTATAGTGGATCCGTATTAGTTTTTCATTTTTATATTTTTATTCCTGAAAAATAAATCAACATCAACATCAAAATTATTCAAATAGATAATAATAAAATAAAATAACAAAATAAAGTTCTATGGGCTGCCTCCCATAAGCCCTTGTTTTATAGACTATAGCCAAACTTTTCTATAATCATTAATTATGATTTCGAAGAGGAATAAATGCATAATTCCTCTTCACTTGTTCTCCATAATAGTGCTTTAGTCTCTGACCGTTAACTCTAAATATATTCTTTGGCTTGCCTTTCAAGTTTATTGCTCCAAAAGTGGAAATTTTTTCAATTGTATAGGACATGTCCATCTTGATCTTAACTTACTTGGGGAGATTTTTAACCGTGAATTGAAGAGAAAAACTTGTTGTCTAATAGCACGCTCATGCCACTTCTTTATTCATTCTTTGTAGATTTTTTCAATTTCATACATATTAATTCGAAACTCATCCATCTTATTCAACTAAAGAAGTTGTTTTTCCCCTCTTGTCTTCAAATCAAAATTAAACTCTTTACAACCCAATAAGCTTTATGCTCCAACTCAACAAGGAGATTACATGCTTTTCCAATCAAAAAGTCATTCATAAAAATTTCCATTATATCTTCCACCATATCAGAAAAGATAGCCATCATGCAATGTTGAAATATTGTTGGGACATTGCATAATCCAAATGGCATCCTTCTAAAAGCAAATGTTCCATGTAGTTTTCTTCCGATCTTCGGGGGCTATGACAATCTGGTTATATCTCAAATAACCATCTAAGAAGCAATAATAGGGATATCCATCCCATCAATCTATACATACATGCCAACCTATGATTGCTATTACAGGAATAAGCTCATTGTTGTCATTTTTCACCGCCATCATTCCACCTTTTTTTGGTATAACATGCACTGGACTTACCCATAAGCTGTTTGAAATAGCATAAAAAATTCCAGCATTGAAGAGCTTCAAAATTTCAACTCTCACAACTTCCTTCATTGCTAGATTTAATCTTCTTTGGGGCTCAATTGATGGTTTGTACGGTTCCTCCATTAGAATCTTGTGTATGAAAATGGATGGACTTATACCTTTTATGTTAGAGATAGTGCTTCCCAAAGTTGTTCTATGCTCCCTTAACACACATAGTAACTTTTTCTCTTCTTCTCGTGTATGTGTTGCTACAACAATTGCTGGAAAGGTGTTACTATCACCCAAGATTGCATAGAGAAAATGCTTAGGCAATTGCTTCAACTCTGGAGTTGTAGTTTTCTCTACTTTTTCTATAGAGATTACAGAATCCGTCTTTACTACCATTGGCTCTTGCCTCTCCACTTCTATGCTACATAATATAACCTACTGCAATGCTTCCAATGAAAATATAGAGTGGGGAAATTCTTCACTAACAAAAGGTAAATCAGGTTCATAAACATCAGAGTTATTGAAATCAAAAGCTTGAGATGAAGTGGTGATACATCGTTCTAGGTGATCGGCTGGCATATCCTCTTGGAAGTCTTTTACTACACATTGCTCAATGGCATATACTCAAAATCAAGTGCTTGGATCTTCTGGAAATCTCATAACTTTGTAGATGTTGAATGTAACCTCTTCCTTGTTCACTCTTATTGTTAACTTACCTTTTTGAACATCCATTAAAGCCCTTCCTGTTGCTAAGAATGGTCCGCTAAGAATTAGTGGGACATATTGATCTTCATCCATATCTAACACCACAAGATCAACAGGAAAAATAAATTTATCCACCTTTACCAATACATTTTCTATGATTCCATGTGGATACTTGATGGATCAGTCTACTAGTTGCAAAGAAATTGTTATCTATGTCATCTCTCCAAGTCCCAATTACCTATAAATAAACAATGACATAAGATTAATGCTATCACCAAGATCATATAAAACTTTATCAAAAAATGAATTTTCAATAGTGCAAGGAAAAGTGAAACTCCCTGGATCTTTTAATTTTTGAGGTAATTTCTTTTGAAGAATGGCACTACATTCTTTAGTAATCTTCATTATTTCAAACTCCTCCAACATTCTTTTCTTAGAAATGATGTCCTTCAAGAATTTGGCATAATTGGACATTTGTTCCAAGGCATCTACAAAAGGAATATTTATGTGAATTTTCTTGAAGACAAAAGGAATATTTATGTGAATTTTCTTGAAGACATCCAAAAACTTAGAAAGTTTCTAATCTAATTTTTGTTTTTGAAAGCGTTAAGGATAAGGAAGTGGAGTAGAGAGAATAAAAGGATTGTCAGGAAATGAAATTGATGGAGGCATGTCAGCCTCTCTTAGTGTATCATCAAAACTCTCATCTTTTTCTACTTTATGATTGCTTTAGCCATTATTTGGAGTTGTAGGGTTGGACTCGATTTCCTTTGATGGTGACTTCTCAAGTTTTCTTCCACTCCTAAGTGTAATGACATTGCATTGTTCATTTGGATTCACTTTTGCATCGCTAAGTAAAGTTCCTCTTTATTGGGCATTAATAGTCATGATTAGTTGCGTAATTTTCATTTCATGATTTTTCATAGTGGTTCTCATATTGTTAAAATGAGTTTCAATGTTATCCATCCGTGAATCATTCTTTTTAAACCTTGCTTTGGTTTCCTCAACAAAGGAAATCATGGTATCCCCAAGTGTCATCTTTTTCTCGCTTGATTGACTATCAAACCCTAGAGGAGTTTGCATCGCATTCTCTATGTTTCCATAAGAAAAATTCTCATGATTTCAAAACCTTGGATGGTAGTAATTTGGCATAGGATCACCACGATAATTGTAGTTTTGATTGTTGATGTATTGAACCTGCTCTTGAATTGATTCATTCATCGAAACTGTCATACTTAAATTTGAAACATATTCTTCACTTTGCGGTGTTCTTTGAGTTGTCAAGGTTGAAATATGATAAGATAGAGAAGCAACTTGAGTTGAGAGGGCAAAAAATGAATCCAATTCATAAATCTTTGAAAATTTCTTAGCCATAGATCTTTCAGTTGGCCATTGATAGTTGTTTGAGGCCATTTCTTCCAAAAGAGAAGTAGCACCTTCAGGTGTCTTTGACATCAAAGTTCCACCAAAAGCAATATCAACTATGGTTCTAGTTTGCCTATTTAATCCGTTATAGAACATCTAAACTTGCAGGCAATTTGGCAATCAATATTAAAGGCAACGTCAAATCATATCTTTATACCTTTACCATGCTTCATAGAGTGTCTCAAAATCATTTTGTTTGAATTGACCAATCTCATTCCTAAGTTAGGCTGTTTTTGCAGGTGGAAAGAATTTGGCAAGAAACTTTTCGGCCATGTCTTACCAACTAGTGATGTTTCCCGGTTGTAGAGATTGTAACCAACCTCTAGCCTTATCCCTCAATGAAAAAGGAAACTATCTTAGTCTAATGGTGTCTTTAGTAACACCATTCATCTTTACAATATCACAAATCTCCAAGAACATCACCAAATGAATGTTGGGATCATCAAGTGGCGATCCACTAAATTAGGCTTGTTGCACCATACTGATCAATGCCAATTTGAGCTCAAAATTATTGGCATTAATGGACTGACATCTTACGCCTGAGTAATTATTATTCACAATTGGCCTTACATAATCTTTCAAGGTGTATGGTGATGAGCAGAATCGTGATCGCCAAATACTTTGATGAACGAAAACCGGCATCGCCGATCTTGCCAATACTTTGGTTTCATATTTATAAAACTCTCGCAAGTGCACGAATCATTTCGTAGAAAATGATAAGTATACTCCCAAGGTCGATCTAAGGAAGGAATGTATGTGGTTTTTAATTTATTATTCAAACTTTTAAAAACGAAATTAAATCCTAAACATCCTGTCACGATATTTTGGGTTTTGTGTTTTTAATCTACTAACATAAAATTAAACATAGATTCAATAAACATTCATGCAAATTTTATCTTTTATAAATAGTGGAGTATTTATGGATATAATAACTAAGTTAATTATGCTTGCTCATATTATCTAGGGTATTAAAGATATGAATTGATATTTATTGATTCTCCCTTTTTTGTATGAATACCACCTTTGGTGGGGTTAGATATTCTTTGTTAAATAAGCAAATCAATTAACACCTATGGGTGGGATTGATAACTAATTTGGTTAATTAAATTAATTCCTTTTTCTAAGAGATTGAAAATGAACCATTTAAATGCCACCTTTGGTGGGGTTAGACAGTTTAAACTTTATTCAAGGTGTCCAAATTAAACCTAAGAATTTAGTTATCCGAGTACTAACTTTCAAGTTTTAAAACTACTATTGAAAACATGTTGTCAATACATTTTCAGGTAATAATTCTTATAAAAACTTTTGAAATAGAGCTTCACTTTAACTACCGGGCGATTGTACCAACAAATAAAAGAGCACTACTCTAAATCAGACCGGATAACTAAACCTTAAAATCTAATTTTCAGATTTAAGTTTGTAATGAAAAATAATATATTTCTCTCCAACATTCTTAATATAAAATCTTGAATAAAAATAAAATCAATTCATTTTAGAGATTTTTACCTATTTAATATTTCGCAAGCATAACAATGTTATTATTATATCATGTTTACGAATAGCTAGCACAGTTAAATTTAATCACAGACAAATTAAGTATAACATGTAAGAATAAAGCATAAAAAATAACTGCAAAGAAAAAAAATCCTTACAAGATTGATGCCATTCCCGTTGCTAGAAAACCTCCAAACGGAATTTGCACTCCCATTTATTGAATCAAAAAGCTAATAAATTACAAAAAACATAACTAGTTCTTCCCAAAAAGGGAAGAACTCTAAAACTAAGCAAAACTAACTAAAACATAAGAGAAACTAGCTAAAACATAAGAAAAACTAAAAAAAAAACTAAAAACTAAGAAATGGAGAGAAAGAAAGAAGAGAGAAGTGTGTTTTGAGGTGTGTTTTTGAAGTGAAGGGAAGGGGGGTATTTATAGGTGAGGATGGAGAGAAAAAAATGAGTAAAAAAATGTTAAAAAAAATATTAAAAAAATAAAAAACGTGTAATGGAAATCGGGGTCATCAATGACATCAAGATGACGTCACGTAGCACGTGGAAAATGGGGCAAAACGCGTTGGGCGACGGAGGCTCAGCTTTAGCGGATGGATGAATACCCAGCACGCAGCCTCGGTCTGGAGCCACGCGCGTGACGGGTCTTTCGGCGCGATTTTCTCCTTTTTGACATTTTTGACCTTTTCGACCCATTTTGTCCAATTTTTCCATATTTGTTGACCTTTTCTCACTTATTTATTAATATATTTGTGATGTATTGCTTCAAGTATTCCTCTTTGAGTCTTTAAATTGCGTTTTTAAGCCAAAATACCTGAAAAACAATAAAAATACCCGTGATTCCGAAAAAGACAAATTTATAAAAATATATGATAAAACATATATATATATATATATTTTTAATCAATTAATGTACATAAAATCATGGTTATTTTAGTGCTTTTTGAGCACTCATCATATGGCAATACATTTGGTTCTCCTTCAGCCATGGCTAGTACTTTCTTCTTTCTTCGTGTTCTAAAGGTTATTTCAATTTTTAGATCAAAAGGAATAATATTTCGAGTTCTAGCATGGTGCATTCAACATCAAAAACACACCTACAGAAAAATAAAAGAAAATAAAAAATTAAAAACAAAAAAATTAAAAAATATAAATGAAATAAATGAAATAAAATACAATTCTAAATTAAAACTAAGATTACTTTGTATCAATATTGGAAAAAATAAGAAAAAATCAATCCTCAGCAACAACGCCAAAAACTTGATCGGTGCAAAACTTAAAGTGCATAATATCGTAGTTTTATAATAAAGTGATAAGAAGAATATCGTTCTGAGGGATTGATAACTTATTTTTGACAAATACCAAAATTATACCCATCTCAATTTTATCTAGAGAATTTACTAAGGTTGTTGTCATTGAAATTTAAAATGAAATTAATTTAAAGAAAATACATAAAAGAAAAAAAATGATATTGTTCAAAGATCAAATTAATAGGAAGAAAACACCTAATCGCTCACTATGCTTTACTCATCTAACTAATTAAATTTAATTCTCTCTGTTTGTTACCAATCTCCAAAAATATCCAAAAGCCTCTTTTTATAGTGAGTTAGAAATAATCTTATTCATTAATTTACACAAAAGTATGTAATTTAATAATGTAAGAAAGCATTAAGACCAATGATTTTTTTAAAACTACACATGTTTATACAAGTCTTTCGATCTCTATATTTACCTATATCGAAATATTCTAGATCTATTATATAATTCCCTCTTTCGATAGTAAATCACGAGACTAAAATCATCTAATTAATAGACAGTTAATTAGAAGCAATAAACTCAGAATAAATTAGACAAACATGGAGAGAAGCAATTTAAATTAACATATAAAATCAAGCATAGTTCAGAATTAAATTACATCTTTTTTCTCGAATAAAAATAAATTAGTTCATGTTAAAAATTAAATTAAATATAAACAAATTCACCATAATTTTCCAAGAGAAATTGGAAGAAATTGACTCATAAAAAGAATCTACTTTTGCGTTTTCTTGTTACGCTAATTCATTGTTTCCTCTCTCCTACGTTTATTTTCTCTAGTCCTTCTGCATTTTTTTTCTTTTTTCTGTCCTGGTGGCTACCTGTATGTTTGTTTCTTTTTTTTTTGTTTCTATATTGCTTCTGCCTCTTCTCTATTTCTCCTCTTCTTTATATATATTAATTTAAATTTGAAAGTTCTTAGATGACATGTTTCTAATTTTTTTGGATATTTATTTTCTTCAAATCTGTAATAAAATTTAAATAATAATAATAAATTCTAAAATAAATAAATTAGACTAAAATTAAAGTTAAAAAGTGATAAATTATGTCAAATTATGTAAGTCATCGACAATAAAAAATTAAATATTTAGTGTTGAAAATTGATGATGGAAATCATAATCTACAACCCTATATACTAAATAATATTCAAGGTTTTCCTTGTGAATTAAAAGACAAAAACCAATTACAAAGATTTTTTAGATGTTTAACATATGCAAAATTATACATCAAGAAACTTCATAAATAAGAAAACCATACAAGAAAAATTGAAAAAAATATCATATTTGGAAATAGACCAAAGAAGATACTCTATATATGGATAGAGTAAAAGCAAAGGTAAAATATTTGCCAACTTTATACCATTTAGGATCACATGATAAGATGATAATTGAAATAGATGTTTCACAAGAATATTGGGGAGTAGTTCTTAAAGCAAGAGTAGATGACAAAGATGAATATTTTTGTAGATATACATCTGGATCTTTTGAAAGTTCAGAAATAAATTACCATAATAATGAAAAAGAATATTTAGTTGTTAAAAAAGTCATTAAAAATTTGCAATATATGTTATAAGCTCGAGATTCATTGTTAGAAGAGATACCGAGAATTTTGGTTATTTCTTAAGAACTAATATTGCAAGTGACTACAAGCAAGGAAGATTCGTTAGATGGAAACAATGGTTCAACTATTACAATTTTGATGTTGAACATCTTCTAGGCCATAAAAATAGTTTAGGAGATGCTCTTACAAGAGAATTAGCATCTCTAACTATTTTTATGCTTTTAGGAATGGAACATCTTGACATCAAAATCAAGATAAAGGAAAAGGAGATAAAAATCTTACAGGAACAACTCAAACTGCTATATCTCGAGAAATCTCTTGTGGAGACAGAAAAGAAACAGGAAGAACTTAATTGTTCAAAATAACCTCTGGAGATCAGATTCTCAAAGGAGAAATCTTCATAAAAAATTCAAGGTGAAACTTCTAAAGATAAAAAGGAAGAACCTAACAGTTCACAAAAACTTCTGAAACCAAAAAGCTTAAGAGGGAAAATGAGGCAGAAAAAGAAGAACAAAAAAAAAGTTTATGTGATTTATATTGGCCCAAAACCAAGAATTTATAACAACTGGGCAGAAGCCAATAAATCTATTCTAGGAATTAGTGGAGTAACTCATAGAGCCATCACCAACAGAATAGAAGCCGAAGGTAGTTGTGCCAACTACAAAAAAACTAATAACTCTAGAGGAATTGGTAAGAAATTATTCTGCAGTATTACAACAACAACCAACAACTCCAAGCAAATTGACAAATCTTGGAAAAATAGCAAGGCCTCAAGTGCTATTTAGAGAAGCATCTCCTCAAGAGATATCAAAAATATAAAGCATTCAATGCTACTCAAGGAGACATCCCTTAGAAATACTCCAATCATTAAAGATGAAAAGAAACAAAATAGAAACCTTAGCAAACCATAATGGTTCAGTCTCTATAACTTGGCCAGAAAGTCTACTCAAGAAGATATTGAAGACAGGAAGTTCTATACTACAAACAAGGAATTTCTTATAGGAAGTAAATTCAATCTTGGAATGAGCTAATCCAATATTTGTGTATAAAACCTTTCGTGTAGAACTAATAGGAAATATATATCCAGGAAATAATTTAAGGAATTAATTTAAGTGAGTTAAATTATTTCCCAAAGAATTTTAAAAGAGCAATCAAAAACTTCAGATGGAAGATTAAAGCAGGTGATAAACCTATTTATCTTAGATTTTTTAGTTCATTAATGGACTAGAAGGAGGAAGGATGTATTAGTCCTTAACACTTCATCAATATAGGGATTTCCAATGCAAACAAATAAGTTCCCAAACCAAGGACACTTCCAGCAAAGGAATTCCACACAAAAGAACTCTATGTACTAAGAGGTCAAATGTTAGGCCAAATTTACTATGAGCTCGTGAAAATTGAAAATTCTACTAATATCAAAGTAAATTATTCAACTAGTAAATTCATCATCATTTCCCATAGTAGCATGAATCTATTAGAAAAGATGGTGAAAAAATTACCAAATACAAAACCATTTTTAATTACAACAACCTGGAAATTGATCAAGAAATAAGGAAAATATTCTACTTTTATGCTAGAAAAGCCACCAAAGACCACAAATGCATTCTCTACATCAAAGATTGTGAAGATGAAGATGCGTCATTATCAACGTCATCAAAAGAACCGTCGGTAAAAAATGAAAAAGAAAAATAAGAAAAGAAACTATTGGCAGAAGATGACAAAGGAAATAACGATGTAGATCCCACATCTTAGTCGGTTGTGCCAAGAAAAAAAGAAGTGACTATCCTTTAAAGTAAAAAAGTAGATGAATTATTAAAGCAAGAATAAAATAATAATTTTAGTCTTGTAAACAGGGATTACTTGTGCTATTAAAGGAACCCTTATTCTCATTTCAACACACAGAAACACATAAAAACCCAGAACTCTCTACTCTAAAATACAAAAAAACTCTAGCATAGAAAACCCCTCTATATAGAAATTCAAAAACTAATAATGTTATACCCAGTAATTATGAGCGACTAAGCACCTTTTCAAGGTTCTTAGTTGGCCTTAAGTTGTAATAGTTATTATCTTATGAATAAAATGGAATTCACTTAATCTTTTATAGTAAGTCAACTATTGGACACCAGTTATGTACAGATTCAGAAGGCTCACCATTATCAGGAGGGAATTGAGGTTTGAGCAAAGTTGAGACATAACAGGTGTAACAAAAGAAGACAACCAAAAGGGAAGACTGTGATGAACCCATCTAGTTCAGGTATAATAGTTATAAATTTAAGTTAGTTAAGAATCTTGAATGTTTAAATATTTGCTTACAAAAAGACATAATATTGTTAAAATAGGAAAATGGATACTATTTTTAGAAATAAATAACTAATAATTCCAAATAACATCAAAGATAAAAATATAATTCTATTTGAAACATTTGATAAAGGTTATCTCTACCATTTAAATGAATACTTTAAAGATGAGGATTATGAAACTTGTCTTGAAAATTTTAAAAGATTATATTAAAGCTATTACAAGCATCATAAACCATCATGTTTCAAGAACATTAAAAGACTATCTTAGTAAAAAATATGTAAGAATAGAGGAAAAAAAATTCAACAACTTAATGTTTGGATACTACTTCTTTGAAGATTATAAATACAATGTATGTGTACAAGAAAAACCTGTTTGTATACTACAAATAAGACAAAATAATATACATTCAACACATATGAATTATCAAGATAATACTCTATGAACATTGAATCATTAGTACATAAATTAGAACCATTAGATTTAATAAATGAAAAAATAATTTTTAATTTTAAAAGATAATTAATAGATTCAAGATGAGAATTAAGTAATCAACATAATGAAGAACATAATATACTATACAATTGTGATGAATATATAAGAAAATTAGGTTTATACCAACAAATAATAAGCTTTTTAGACAAATTATTGTCTTTCGTAAATAAACAAAGACCATCAACTAGGTCAATATTAACCCCCGATTAAAAATAATATTGATCCACAAAAATTGGTATTAGAGCCAAGGAATAGTATTTTAAATAGTAATGGATGGAAAATTAATACCATTAAGTATAAAGAACACAAATGGTATTAACTATAAAGTCTAGGGGCATTTTAGATATTTTATAAACCTCGATGGCATAAGTGAAGATATGCTAAACCCTAGGGGCATTTGAGATATTATTTCCAAGATATATCAATTATGTATCATTAATAGTTAAATAAAAAAATAATTTTATCTTAAATAAAAAGGTTTAACCTGTCATCACTTACTATATGTACAGTTATACCTCATCATTATTTACCAAAATGATTCGGTGTGCTTTTTCCCATCAAGTGTGATCAATAAACAATTTCTTACTTCCACCAAGCATAGGGTTGTCTACTTAGATCATTTGACGTTCTAAGAACAACTTGTGTGTAAGATTCCCAATTTCAATGCAACCACTATCGTATTATGAACAAAACTTAATGGCCTCTTCAGCAATGTAACATTCCACCTTGCATCCTTCAGGACGATTTCTATTATTTACATATCCTTTAAGGACTTTCATGTATCTTTCAAAAAGATACATCCACCTTAAGTAATTAGGACCACACAATTGAATCTCTTGAACTAAATGAACATACAAGTGGATCATTATCATGAAAAAAGAAGGAAAATATTTTTCAAGTAGACACAAATTCTCTACAACATCTTTCTATAAAGAGTTCAACTCGCCAATTGATATAGATTTCTTGCATATTGCATTGAAGAATGAATAAAGATGAATTATTGATAATCGAACATGTTTTGGAAGAATTGACCCAATAGAAAGCGGCAATAACTGTTGCATTAAGATATGACAGTCATATGATTTCAATTCATAAAGTTTCTTATCGATGATAGACACAAAATTTCTTAATTTGAATGAGTAACCATAAAAAACTTTCACACCTGCCAAACATTTCCAAAACACATCATTCTCTTTTGTTGGAATTTTATATGATATTGGTGGCAAATATGTTTGATTCTTATCATTTTTCACCCTTGGTGCCAATTTAGGTCGTATACCCAATTTCTTTAAATCTAGTCTTGCTTTAATTCCATCCTTTGTTTTTCTAGGTATATTAAGTAATGTACCAATCAAGCTCTCACATACATTTTTGTCAATATGCATGACATCTAATATGTGACGAATATGTAGGTCTTTCCAATAAGGTAATTACCAAAATATTGATTTTTTATTCCAACAATCATAATCTACTAATTTAGTAACATTTTCCTTTTCACCCCTTTTATAAGTTGACCTATTTCGTTTCCTTCCATCCATGAGTATTCTTTTTTTCATCTTTCCATATTGTTTGAATGTCATACCATTCAATTGCCTTAATATCTCAACACCTCGCAAAGGTCCTAGTGTAGGATCATGCTCTTCTTTACCATCAAAAGGTTTCTTTTGGTATCTAAATTTGTGTCCAGATGACAAAAATCTTCTATGTCTTCTATAAGACATCTTTCGTCCGTGAACAAGATAAGTTGTAGAAGTGCCATCACTACAAATAGGGAATCCCATATAACCTTTTGTTGCATGTCCTGATAAGTTCCTATAGGCATAAAAATCATTAATTGTCCATAAAAGGACCCCTCCTCAAGTTAAAGTATTAGTCTTTATGTGCATCGTAAACATTTACACCATCATTCCACAACATCTTTAAAACATCTATCATAGGTTGTAAATATACATCAGTATCAATTCTAGGTTCTTTCGTTCCTGAAATCAATAATGTTAACATCATGAATTTTCTTTTCATATATGACCAGGGAGGAAGGTTCTATGTTATCATAATTACTAACCAACATCTATATGTACTACTAAGGGAACTTTGTGGATTAATTCCATCATCAACAATGTCAAGATGAAGATTGTGTGGATTTGATGCAAATTGAGGGGGATAAATTATCTACTATTTTCAAATTTGGAGAATCATAAGGATGACGTAGCATCCTATCATCAGATCGATTATCTGAATGCCAAGTCAACATCTTTGATGTCTCTTTACTTTTGAACAACTTTTGAAAGCGAGGAATCGTAGGAAAAAACCAAAGAACCTTTGTGGGCATGCCTTTCTTAGATGTTGTCTAATTTGTAGTATGCTTCCATCTCGATTCTGTACACACCGAACAATCATCTAATGTCTTATATTCTTTTCTATAAAAATGCGATCATTTGGAGAAGCATAAATCTTATGATATTCCATGCCAAATCGATTAAGAGATTTCTTCCCTTCATACATTGAAGATGGAAATTCATTACCCTTAGGAAACATATCTATTAGTACATTTAGTAATGCTGTGAATCCCTTGTCAGGAAAACTATTTTTTGCCTTCATATTGTACAAATGAACCAATCCCAACATTTTAGTGTATTTCTTGCACTCTAGATACAACGGTTTTTTGGCATCTTCTGGAAGTTTTTTAAAGGTTTCGAGATCATTCTTATGTAGTTCATCTTCAATAGCATGAAACATATTTTCTGTCTATACCTTCTGATAAGATGTATATAATCTACTCACATTCTTATTTATCTATTCTTGATAAGTATTATCAATATTTTCTCCATGATAATACCAACATTTATAACTCAAAAGAATACCATTACGGATAAGGTGATACTTAAGCTCGTCAACATCAAGAAATTTCTCATTTTTACATTTAACACATGTGCATCAAATCATACTAATTTCATTATTACTATTTCTACAAGAAAATTCCAAGAAATTTTCAACTCGAGAAGTGTAATCCTGCTCAATTCTATACTTTAACATCCAAGATTTGTCCATTTTCTATTAATGACATTAAGCATATTAAATATGTATCTAACCAATATATTTTTGATATTATTATATATGAATTCTCTAATTATTAAAATATCTATTAAAATATCATATAAAAATAAATACACAAAAATCAAATAATTAATATCAATATATATATATATACATATATAATTAACAATAATAAATATTTTATACATATATATAATAATAAATATTAATAAATTCATTATACATTATATACATATAAAAATATATTTTATATTATATATATATATATATATTTCATGTACATGTAAATAATTTTCAAAAATTTTAAGTTTAAAATAAATTAATATATATCAAAAACCTAAATACATAAAATTATTAAAATAAATAAATAAATAATAAGTGTAAAATAATTCATTGAAATACTTACAAGATAAATGAAGGAAAAAATGTATTTGGTAAGTGGAAAAGTGAAGGAAAATGGGTATGAAAAACTTGAGTGTTTTGCCAAAAAAAATAGTGGATTTAAAAGAGAGGAAAACACGAGTAATTTGTTTGTAAAATAGGAAAGATAAGAGATAAAAGGAAAAAAAATATGGTAGCATTGGTTGAAACGTAGGACTGATGCTACAGGTAGGACGTAGCGTCAGTTCTATGTATCAACCAACGCTAGCGACATGTAGCGTTCTTTGACACATAAAAATAACATTACGTCTTACGTGTAGCATGAGTTGACACGTAGGACCAACACTATTTTTAAAATTTTTTAAGTCGGTCTTTCAACATACCGACTTAAAGTTCATTATAAGTTAGTTTTTCTCAAAAACTTACTTATAATGACAACTTAAAAGCTCTTTTTTGTTGTAGTGTTACCATTATCTTTTTTTTTCCTTTTAATCACCTAATAACCCAACAAGTTTACTTTTATGAGAATAATTACCTTACAAAAATCAATTTATAAGCTATGTGGTTTACCTAATGGTTTGACAGTAAATTCACTCCTACATCGTTTCAAGTTATAAGTTCAAATCACATTAAAATATGTTTAATATAAAAAAATATTTAAAATAACTTTATTCACCTACAATCTTTAATCAAAAAGTAGAAAAAACTTCAAAAATTTCAACAAATTTGATAATATGGTAGATAATATCTTCTTTTCTTTTTTTGGAAAAATAATCCTACAGAAATCAATATATTTATATTGAGGATAATATTCATAAAATATCAGAATATCTCAATAATGATAGCTAAATAAATAATAAAAAAGTAATCATAGGTTTTATAGTCAATTAGAGATTTATTATTGTAAAAACCTTTTAACTAAAAATGATATAATAAGCATTGACTTATTAAATTTTTAAAGGTTCTAACGTGAGCATACATTTTTTTCTAATAAATTTCAAAGATAAAAAAATAAGGATAATATATCTATTAAAAAAATATTTTTTTAATGTTATAAGAATATTTTTATTTAACATGCTTAATTTTTTTAAAATTTAAAATAATATATTGGGATGAATATGTTATTAGTAAAAATATAAAGATATTTTTGTCCAAAAATTCTTTAGATGTGGTTTATATTTTTATATATAGTATAAATATAAACATAAATATAAATAAATAGACAGTAAATA
Source organism: Hippophae rhamnoides (assembly GCA_033030585.1). Lineage (NCBI taxonomy): Eukaryota > Viridiplantae > Streptophyta > Magnoliopsida > Rosales > Elaeagnaceae > Hippophae > Hippophae rhamnoides. The sequence goes on from CM065433.1 coordinate 30,510,709, forward strand.
TAGTTAAAGTTTATAAACAATGATATAGTTTAGGGGTGAATGTCTCAAGTTCAAAAAAATTCTAACATTAAATTATATATTTTAAAAATTAAATATATTTTTAAAAGTATTAAATGAATATATTTAAAATTGGGTTTGGTACTTTGCAAGTATTCATATTAATTTATTTGTATTTTTATTTCTCATTTTATTAAAATATTTTATTTTAATATTCTAATTTAAATATTTATACTATTTTTTATTAAGAGTAATGTCCCATATTTATTAAATACAATGTTATGGTAGAGTTTATAAAGACTATGCATGTTTTTATTCCTTGGTTAATCTTTTTAGATTAGAAGGTCTATAGTTCTTATGGAGTTTGACATGGTATTAGAGCTTCAATAGATTATGTCAAAATACTTTGGTCCTCGTCACAAAAAAAGGGTTTGTAAAAATAAAAAAAGATAAATGACCTAAATAGAATAAAATAAGTTAAAAATATAAAATGATAAATTTTATAGGAGACAAAGACTCACGTTTTTAGGGGATATTAAGAATAATGTTCTACATTGATTACAATGCTATTATAGAATTTATAAGGATTGTGATGTCTTCATCTATTAGATTAACATTTGAGAATTGAAAGGTTTATAATTCTTATGAACTTATATTTTTAGCCAATTTAAATAATGATTTCTTTTTTATTTTAAAGTATTACACATAAATCTTATATGACAAATTTTACAAAAATATTATGAGAATTTATCTGATAAGAGAATCATACATAGAAGTTGAATTCTTATAAAATGAATAAATCTTTTTCCAAACAAAATGAGTTTGACTATTGCAAATATGAGAAAAGAGATCAAGTTTAACCATTTGATTGTGAGTAAAATATCTAAGATGTAATCAAGATGAAAACAATGATCTTGATTGATGCAATTCTAATATTGATTTTTTTTTTCTTCTTCAAATTTTTACAATGTCTTTGTAAAATTTACCACATATGATCCATATTATACTTTGACAAAAAAAAAAATACTATTCAAAATGATTAAAATACTTAAATTATGTATTAAAATGAAATATTTTAATAACATTAAACTTGAAAAGTAACAATACATTAATATGGTTACCTTTAGAAAATGTTTGAAATATTGATGTTACTTAAATTAATGAGAATTAAATTTTACTAATATGTTGAAGATAATTCACAAAATTATGAACAAATAAAATTGTGAAAGCTTTAATAAATTTTTAAAAATATCAAAATAATTAGATTATTTCTGTTAAATTAATCGTCTTACTTGCTACTAAATATAAACATATTTTATATTTATTTATTAATAAATCAAAAAGTTATAAAATAATTAATTAAAATATTTAAAATAATTATTCAAATCAATAAATTTTATGATTAATAAAATTAAATAAAGATATTTAATAATAAATTTTTTTAAAAATAAATAAAATTAATAATAACGATATTTTATGGATATTATTTAACATATTATCAATAATATTTATATTATATCTATATTTTATAAAATTTATCACATATCTTATATATTGATATTAAAATCTTTAAAATATAAATATTATTAAAATATTATCTAATGATATCTCCACCTTCTGGTTTGTTTTTATCACACTCTTTCTCTCTCTCTCTCTGGATTTTCACACAAAGAAAAAGAAACCCTCTCTTTGTGATCCTTCCTCTGCCCCCCTTCTTATTCCCTGTACAAAATTAGGGTTTTGAAATGTGGAGTAAGAATGGAACCTTCTGAAGCCAGTTTAATCCCCGAAAACCCCTCAAAATCCCAAAACGACGCCGAGCTTGGACACCCATCTTCACTTTATCCTCCTCCTTCCAATGGTGATCCTGATCCTGCACCATCCGATCTCCATCACGCGGAGGAGGATGTCAAATTGCTTTCTGAGGAGCTCCGGGATTTGTATTTGAAAGAACAGCAGGAAGCCGTACTGGAATTGGGTTTGATTGGAAATGAAAAAAGGGGTATTAATGGAGGTGAAGAGAATATGATTGGATATGGAAGTGAGAATGGGAATGACAGTGAAAATGAAGTAGGTAATGCTGTTGATGAGGTGATAGAGAAGAAGGATGGGGGATTTATTTCCAGAAACTATCAGTATCCTGTCAGGCCCGAAGCTGAAGATTGTGCCTTTTATATGAAAACTGGGACTTGTAAGTTTGGATCCAATTGCAAGTTCAATCACCCTGTTCGAAGGAAAACAAATCTGGTATATCAATGCATTTCTGTGCTAATTCTTGTCTATTGTTTAGCCTGTTATGTATATGTATATCTATATGATTGTTACTTTGAGTCTATCATCTGTTTTTTTTCTTTTTTCCCCTCATTTTTTTTTGGCTTATTGTGTTGTGATTTTAACCTTCAAGGTTGTAAAGGAGAGGCTGAAGCAAGCGACGGAGCCATTTGAAAGGCCTGAACAGATTGAATGCAAGGTTTATAAAATTAATTTTCAGAAGTTGATCACGTTTATTTTATGACGTAAAAATCATTGCTTTTTAGTTGATATTCAAATACATTTATAAATTTCTTATTTACTTGGGTTTATCTGAGTTCATGCAATACTTACTCTAGGAGTATAATATTTCATGCCAAGACATGCGTCTTTGGACGACAGAGTACCTTTTCCATTCAGTTTGTATGCTTTATAACTTAGCATTGTTGTGGTATGTATTTCATGGACTGATAACATTTTTGATGTAATCTATATTGCACTTCTTGCAGTACTATTTCACATCAGGAGGATGCAAGTATGGAAGCTCTTGTAGATATAACCACACCAAAGCAAAGAATTCAGCTGCTCCTGCAATACTAGAGCTTAACTTTGTTGGTCTGCCTGTTCGACAGGTATAATTTTGTCGTATCTGTGAGAATTTGGTAAATTTATCTATGTTTTCTTTTCTAGGGATTTTCTCAAGATAAGAAGCTCCTGTTGTTCTATTGTCACAGGGGGAGAAAGAATGTCCATACTACATGCGGACTGGCTCTTGCAAGTATGGGGTAAATTGCAGGTTTAATCATCCTGATCCTACTGCAGGAGGAAGTGACACATCCCCAGGATTCACTAATGGTGGACCAGTTCCATTACAAGGTGCATCACAATCAAATGCAGCATCTTGGTCTGGACCAAGATCACTGAATGATACTTATCAGACGGCTCCCTTTGTTCCCTTGATGCTTTCACCTACTCAAGGTGTTACTTCCCAAAATACAGACTGGAATGGTTATCATCAGGTACTCTTTTGAACTTTTGATAAACTGTTGGATTTATATAATTTATAGTACTTTTATGTTTGTGCATAGTTCTTTGTTTTATGTGAATTTCATTACCCATTCTTGAAAGGAACAATTTTAAAAGGAATTAAAGCTGCAAAAGAATACTTCATTTTAATATTGCATTTTGAGTTTCTTTCGTTTTTATTGTTCCTTTTTTTGTACCACTAAAATGTCTAGCCTACTACTCTTGAGGGATATGGAAAGGGGTTAAACATTGTGGGGCAAGATTTGAACTCTAGATCTGGGAATTAACTCAAATAGAATCCAACCAACTGTGCTAGAAGGTCGGTGGTATTTATGCTGTTAATTGCATGTAAATTGATTATATCATTTTCCACTTTCATATATATTTTGGTTATATGTTGCTTAGAATGTAATATCTAAGCATGCTCAATCTTTGCTTTGTCTGGTGGGTTTTGGGCTAATTTCACTATTTCTTTAATTCATTTAACACTATGCTGCTGCTTTTGTCCCATTTCAGCTTAGATTCACATAGAAAGATGAACGTTTGCCTTTCCACTTCCCACAGAAACATAAGTACCTATAGGAAATTATATGTAGAAAGATATCAGCTTTCCAATTCTTTTTATTTTCTGGAAATTACCTTTAAAAATGTTATATGTTATCGGTTCTTCATCCCCTCCACAAAAAATATATCTTTTTTCTGAAACCTGTGCCGTTTTTCCTTAAGTTGTATTTTCATTTCCCCTTAGTTCTGGTTTGTGGTCATTTTGTTGAAAAAATGGATGTTTGGTTTTTGAATGTATATGATTTTTTTGTAACTGAATAATTTGTAATGAAGTAGAAGCTTTGCTTGAGATTTGTAGCTTGCCTATCTTGAGATTGTTTGTGTGTGCTTGTTTAGACTCCAGCATATGTACAAGAAAGGAGCTTGCCTCTGCCTCTGCCTCTGCCTCCAGCTTATGTCATGAACAATCCAGCAACTCGAACGAATATCTATACACAGTATCCACCTCAGCAGCAAGTTGATGAATTTCCAGAACGACCTGGCCAACCAGAGTGCAGTTACTACTTGAAAACTGGTGATTGTAAGTTTAAATCTAACTGCAGATATCACCATCCAAAGAACAGGACTGCTGTGCCACCCCCGTGCTCTGTTAGTGACAAAGGCCTGCCTTTGAGACCAGTAAGTGCTTTCTTCTGGACTCTGCATTTCTCAATAGTTTAGATATAATTTGGGAAGCACAATCCAATTTTGTCAACTGTGCAAATTGGGTTCTGTACCTTAATGGTACTCTTATTAAAAACAAGGTATCTTTTAGACCCATATTTTCAACTAGTACTCTATCTAAAATTTGACCATTGACGTACCTTTGATGTACTCTGTTCAAAAACTAGACTATTGATGGTCTAAAAGGGTACTTTTTTAAAATAAGGGTATCAAACCTATTGAGAAACAGATTGTATACTGCTCTAAGTGCAGAGAAAAGTAAATGGACTTTAGAAACATGAACATCCCTTGGTTACCAGTTCTTTGTCATGTGCACTTGTTTAACTTTACAAATAATGACATTGCTAACATAAAATCCGTCAGATCTTTCCCATTAAGCATTTTGTTTCGTCAGTTTCAATTGTTGTGTCATTTAGGATTTAAGCACATGCTCTATTATTGAAATGTTTGGACTCTGCTTGTTTATTAAAATAAATGTGGTTCAGTCAGCAAAAATATTTATTCTAATTCTTGACTTTCAGAAACTCCTCCAACATAAGTAATCGGTTTCTTCAGTCATAAGATCCTCAGTTTGATCACATGTAAGTCATGGATTACCTTCAAGCCTATACTTCTAATCTGTGTAATGTTTCCAAATTTCTTTTTTAAACCCCAGGATAAGAACATCTGCTCATTTTATAGTCGCTATGGCATTTGCAAATTTGGACCAGCTTGTAAGTTTAACCATCCAGATCAACCTGATTTTGTTCTAGATCATGAACTTCCTTATGGTGACTCGGCAATGATGGATGGACATGGAACAACTGGGAGTGGTCATAGAAGTGATTCTTCAATTGAGCAGCTCTTATAACAACAATATCTGCAATAAGTTACTGCAAGATTTTAGGATTTATTATTGTCCACGTTTTGTAATTCTCTTACCATGAAACTTCTAATCAACTTTTTTGCTAGAGCTGCCACAAGCTTTTCAGAGGATGGCACCTTTACGTTTATTTGGTATTTAATTTACGGGTATTGTACTAAACCAAGATATGTAAATTATATCTTCTTGTTCACATTGTCATCATACTACCCTTACACTAAGTTAAATCCTTCTCCTATGATTGAGTTAGATTTGTGTTGGGTGGCAGGGTTAGCTTTTTTGCTAAGTTTGATATATTTAGCTTTGCACCAAGAAACTATGGTGGGTGTTGTGTGTTTGATCTTTTCCGTCTTGTGCGAATGATGGGCTCAACACTTGAGATATTCTCGAAACTTTTTAAAAGGTTAAACTGCAACTCACATATTTTCAAACCTTAAGGGTGGAATTCGACATCTCCAATAAGAATTTATCATTAAATATATTATTATTTACTATTATAAATAATTTGTTTGGTAAAAAATGGTCTGAATTTGTTAGTGTTAACGGGAATATGAACATGTTACTAACAAGACAAGATTGTCACTTTATTTATACATATTTTGAACATTTGATATATATATATATATGTTTTGACCCAAAAAGGATATCATGAAGTCTTGAAAAACAAATTAACAAATATTAAGAAGTAAATAACAGTGAAATTCCACTATCACCTCCCTTCCCATATCATATATTGGGAGAGAGCCGCAGATTTAAGTCCGATAATTTCAGTCTGATAAATTTTCCCCCAACACACACACTCTCTCTCTAATTCAGTAAATTAGTACAAACAGATAGATAAGCCAAGCAAGCAAAGATAATGGAAGTGGCACTTCGCATTACATAATGAGTGAGCGTGTATGATCACGATTTTGATTCATAATTTTTGATTTTTTTAAGTAATTTTTAATTAGTTATATTTGTTAATAATTTTTTATTTTTATTTTCATATTTTTAATAAATTACTACAAAATATAAGATGATTCATAAATCTTTAAAATAAAGATTTTTAAATCTGATTTCTTATTTCTTATTTTTTCATTTTGATTAAACATTTTTCTAGAAAGTCAATGAAATCTTATGAACTTTATATGTATAAAATTTGGAAGAAAATGATTGAAAAATTTAATTTTTTTAAATAATAATCAAAACTTTGTAGCATTACAAAATAACTTATATATGATTTTTGATTTTATTTATTTGAAATCATTAAGAAATTTGTTATTGATTAATTTTACCAAAAAATAATCAAATATCACAAAATCATTATTTAATTAAAAATAAAAAATCAGGATTACTATGCTAAAAAAAATAAAAAATGATAATAATAATGAAATAAAGCGGGGGCATGATCTCAGAAACCACAGTAAAGCCATTTCCTCCATTTCCTCTGCAATAATGACCCAAAATATAAATAACAAGCCTCTCTCTATTTGTCTATCTATCTATCTATATAACACCATATTTCTCTAACTTAGCCTCTTTGTCACGTGGTAGGGTTATTTGATAATGAAATTGCGAAGTAGTAGGGTCCTCAGCAGGTTCAGTGTGTCATATTTACATCTATCGGAAGTTTAAACCTAAATATAACTAAATTATTAACTGAGTCGCTTGTTAAAATTCATATAAGACTTATTTATGATTGGATTAATCTGATACAACCCATTTAACTCGTTTAATAAACGGGTTGATTGGGTCACAACAACTAAATCCAAACGTTAATATGTAATTTTTTTTATATAATTCATTAATGATAGATTTTTTATTTTAAATTTTAATTTATATAAATTATGTTATATTATAACATTCAAATATAATCAAACTAAAACATGTAAATATACATTATATAGTATGCATTCAATCAAGAAAAATAAACTCATTTAATGGCCTCTCGTGTCATAAATAACACTTCTAATTTAGATTAATTGTCTCTATTTACGTGTCGTTTGGTTTGTGGAATAAAATCGGAATCGGAATTGGAATAAAATAGAAAAGAAACAATACTGTTTGGTTTGACCACTAGAATCAAGCTCGGAATCAAGATTACAGTGTTTGGTTTGTCACTAGAATAGAATGAAAAAAAACTGTAAATGACCTTAATACCCTTACATGCTGTAAAGTTTAAATAATGTCATTTAATTACTATTTTTTCGTCAGACAAAATACATTATTGAAATCATTATTTTTTTAAATAATTACTACTTAATTAAAAAGAAATATATTATTAAAATTATTATTTTTTTAAAAAAATGAAATAGCATGGTGCATTAGATTAATACTTAATATTATAGGATTAAAAAGATATTACTAAATATTTTGGGTTGTAATTTATAAAAAAGTTAAAAACAGTAATGCACAACCTCTTTTGTTTGGAAAAATAAGGAATAGAATGTTGACCGAAACGTAATCTATACCATATAATAAAAAGGAGAGTTGAGTTTTATTTTGTTTGAAGTCATTTATTTGATATTTTTTAATTTTGTTAAAAGAGAAGAAAACATGATGAGATAAGTGAGTAAAATAATAAAAAAAAAGACTTTACTTTAATGTATTATGACTTTTATTTTATTTTTAATGGAACATTTATTTAATACTATGGACAATTAAAAAACTAATTTTAGATTTTATATTACTCCCATTTTATTTTAGAGTTTCTTTCTTTAAATTTAAAGTTTTTTTTCTTTACAATTTATTATCTTTAAGATTTTAAATTTATTATTTTTATTTTTAATAAAACACAAATATTTACTAGAATCCGACCATGATAAATTTAAAAAAAAATGAACACAAATATTTACTAGAATCCGAACATGATAAACTTAAAAAATATTAGTAATGATTTTAATAATAACAAAAAATAAAGATTCTTTTACATTCATTTTATTTTGGGTTTTGTTTTCTTTGTTATATGATTATTATTATGAATCTATTTAAATAATAATTATAAAAAAAGATATTTTTTTTCTTTACTTCCATTTTGTACTAGTATTTCTATTCCATAAATATAAAGTTTTTACTTTGCGAATTTATTATCTTAAGCTTTTTGATTTTTTTTTTAATAAAACACGAAGAACTCATATTTGACATATTCCAATCATAGCGAACAATTAGCAAAACATATATTTTAGCAAAAAGAGAGTATTTTTTTTTCTTTTCTTTTATCTCTATTTTGTTTGGGCTCTCTTTTTTTAATAATAAAGCCTTTTTTTCCTACATAAATATAAAGCTATTTAAATAATATTATAAAATTATATGTACTTTTATTTATATAATTTCACAATAAAAATAATTTGATATTATACTAAACACGTGCAAAAGCAAATGTCCAAAAATAGTTTTCAAAATAATCATAAATTAATAACGTTATTATTATTTTTATGTTGTGCATACTTTATCAAACATATTTATTATTATTGTAAAAAAAGAAGAAGAAACAACTATGTTTATCATGGATTTTCTTTTATTTTTTTAATTTTATTTGTAATTATTTCCTCAAAAACATTGATTAAAGTTGGACAATATAAAAACAATCTCATCGTTATATTATAAATCCAAAACATATAGTTTTCTTTATTGAGGAATTTTTTTCTCTCTTATAAATATGATAATAAATAACAAAACGTGTTAAAATCAAGTTAGAATATAATTGAAGGTAATTACTAAGGTTTGAAATATCAATTTTGATGAAGATATTGAGATATAATTTTTATTAAAATATCGAAGATGTCGTTGTTAATAAGAATTTTGAAAAAAAATCATGAAAATTATAAAAAATCTATAAAATATATGAAATTTTATAAAATATCAAAACAATTAATTACTTGTATTTTAAGTTAATTTTTTTTATTCAATATAAGTATTTTTAAATATATAAGATATTTATATTAACCAATAAGTTTATCAATTAATTAAAATAATGTATAATAAAAAATATATTTTTTCTCTAAATATTGTAGAATAAGTAGTTAAAAAATTTGAAATAATTAAGTAGACTATCTAATTGTAACTATATGAATAGATAAATCTGAACAATATGAAAATAAATTCTATTGATTATTTATTTTTAATTTATTTTTAAAAGTACTAATATGTATATCAAGTATGCTACAAATAAAAAAGAGAGAATATTTTGCAAAAATGAAAAAAAAAATTGAATTGAAATGATTACTAAGAAAGAGGAAGAAAAAAGAGAAAAAAAAATTAAGAATTGGTTTTTAATATTTTGTCCAAAGCAGAAATAGAAATCAAATTCTATCTAAAAGATGGTACAATAAATGTCTCATTAAGATCTAAATAAAATCTAGTATTTAACAATAACCTTAATTTTCCTATTGCCTTAACTTGAGCCATCTTTAAATCACCCACGTAGATGTATCTTACACCATCATTTGGATCTCGAAAACACATGCAATCCTACATTGACACACTAATATGAGTTGTTGTACCATAATCTATCCATCATGTGTGTCTAAGTACCAAAATTAAATTAACTTCATAAAAAATCAAATTAAGAAGCCTACCTTTCTTAGCACGTCATACATGATAGTTAGTACAATGCTTCTTATGCCTTTTAACTCCACAGAAGATAAAACCAGTACCTACCAGCTCATTGGTTTCTTTTGTTGTTTCTTTTGAGGTATTGTATCTGTAGCTTTCTTATCCTTCTTTATTTTCCTTCGATTATCGTTGTACTTAGAGTTTGATGCCATGACATCACACTTTGTCTAATCTTGCCTCAACCTTTCCTCTTTATAAACATAGTGTGAGATGAGTTTATTTAGAAACCAAGTCTCTTTTTGATAGTTATATCTTACCTTAAACTAGCTAACTTGTGTCAAAAGAGATATCAAAACCAGATGCACCATCAAGTGCTTAGAGAATTCTAACTTAAGTGCTGTAAATTTGGAAGCAAGATGAGACATCTTTATGATATATTCCATGATATTACCTTTGTCTATATATCTCATTGAAATTAGACTTGTCAAGAACGTACCTATTTCAACCTTTTCATTTTTAACAAGTCTCTTTTCAAAATCCGTAAGGAAATCCTTAGCAATTATTATCTTTTCAAATATTATGTCCCTGAATGCATCCGGTATGACCTTCTGTATGATCATCATATATATGCAATTTATCTCTCCCCCTTTCCTTTTCCTTTTTTCATCAGAAGTACTCTTATCTGTGAAGGATGTAAGAGAATCAACCCTTATCACAAGGTCCAAATCCATGACTCCAAGAACTATCAATAGATTCTCTTGCCATGACTTGCAGTTGGTGCCATTTAACATAAGAATATAATTAATATTGAGAGTGTTATTAACAGGATTATTCATAGCTAAATGCATAAAGCAACAAACAAACAAAACAAGCTCATACAAGTCTCAAAATCAAAATAATAAATTTAAACAAAGGTAAATCTCATCTCAAGATATCAAGCACTCTATTACTATTTTATCTTTGGACAAAAGATATTAACTTGTAAGTGATATCTTGGTATAGTAATCAAATGCTATAATAAAAGAATGTCAAACAATAAATCTTTCTTTAGATCAAATTATTATTCACGTGTAAAAAAATGAATAATCATCACGCGTTTATTATCATAAGTGTACATGTAATTATGTTAAATATTAACCTTCATTTAGACCGATTGAAATTCACATAAGTTATATTATGTTATATTTTGAAACAAATTAATTATCACAGGAGAGGTCTTGACGACATATTACTTCAATTAATTCATCTCAAAATATATATAAAGCATACAAATATTTGAATTTTAAATCATATCAATTTTTTTTAAATAAAATCAATGATCAACATTGATTAACGTTGATAAATTTTTATTGGGTTAAAACTTATTAAGTCATAAAATTTATATACATATTTTGACCCATTAATTCAAATCCATATATTTAATTCTCCAAAAAAATTCTGAGCCAATAAACTTAAAATTATCTTTGAGTCGTTTAAGAAAATAATTATTTTTAAATTTTAATTCAATACATTATCTAAAAATCACAAAATCCATTCATAATAAAAGTAATCGTAATAAACAAAAATTCAATTATATATATAACAAATTTTTTTTTCATCATAATGAGTCACGGAAAAAAAATACTAAATCCATATATGAAGATTCATATCATTACTCTCTTTTTTTAACTCATAAAAGTTATGGTCTTTATTGATAAAAAAATTATATATATAAAAAAATGTCTTAATGGCGACTGCCGCCAGAAAGATGATAAAGAAAGTCAAAAGTTGAAGGCTTAATTTAGAAAGATATATGCAGCTTTGATGGAAAACACATCTATAAAAGAGGTGTTATGGTCCCTAAGCTCAATACATAATTTCAGTACAATACACCAAGGGTAAGTTTTATATCACTAGATTCATATTTTTCATGATTTACATTGGTATATAATGACTTTAATTCAGGTCTCAAATTTTAATGAGCATATAATCTTTCATCGCAGCTTCACAACTTGTAAATTTCTCTGGTATTTTTTGTGACATTCCCGAATTGAAAGAGGATAATTATAAAGTATGGAAGGAAAGAATTCTCCTTCATCTAGGGTGGATGGATATTTACCATGCTATTAGGAAAAACGAACCACCTATAATTACTGAAATGAGCACTCTAGTGAATATCATGCTTTATGAACAATAAGAGTGATCTAATTGCCTTAGCGTGATGTTCATTAAGACTAAGATCTCTACTGGTATCCGTGGTTCTGTTAATCAACATAACAATGTTCAGGACTTGCTAAAGTCCATTGATGATAAGTTCGTCACTTCAGATAAGGCTTTAGCAAGCACCCTTATTATGACGTTCTCTTCCTTAAGACTCACTAGTGTGAAAGGTGTGTGCAAGCACATTATGCAAATGAGGGACAGTTCGGCTTAACTTAAGAATCTTGAGGTTGAGATGTCAGAATCCTTCCTAGTGAACTATATCATTAACACTCTCCCACATCAGTATGAGCCATTCAAAATCTCATACAACACATATAAGGATAAATTCTTAATCAATGAACTAATGACCATGTGTGTTCAAGAGGAAGGGATGCTTGTTATGGAATTTGGTGAAAGTGAAATGTTGGCTACAATATATGGGAAAGGAAAATCTCAATACAAACAGAAAAGGAAAGGGATATTTCCACCTCAGGTTGATATTAAGAAAGAATCCAAGTGTTTCTTTTGTAAGAAGAAGGGACACATGAAGAAGAAATGTATCAAATTCCAGAAATGGTTTGAGAATAAAGGTAATCGAACCTCGTTTGTTTGTTATGAATCTAATATGGTTAATGTTAATATTAACACATGGTACAATCCATGTTGCAAACTCCTTATAGGGTATGTGAAACCTAAGAAATCGAGTGGGAAGTGAGAAATACATTTTATCCAGTAACAAGATGGGATCACATGTGGGGGCTGTAGGGACATGCAGTTTGATTTTAAGTATTGGTTTTATTTTATAATTAGAAAAGACCTTTTATGTTCCATGTTTCTTTAGAAACTTGATTTTGATTTCAAGACTTGTACCTCCTAGTTATTATTTTCACTTTTCATAAACATCTTTCGGTTTATTTAATAAATCTGATGTGTTGGGAATGGTATTTTGTATGATGGTCTTTACTACATTAATTTATAAAATAATGTCACTCATAACGCTATACATGTTCAAGGTGGCACTAAAATGTATATTATTGATGAAGCCTCTTCTACATTATGGAAAAGGAGATTAGGACATATCTCCATAAAGAGAATTAAAAGATTAGTGAAAGATGGGGTATTTAGTAGTCTAGATTTTACTAATTTTGAGACATATGTGGACTATATTAAGGGAAAGCAGACTAAAAAGTCAAAGAAAGGTTGCATAGGAGTTCAAGCATATTAGAAATCATACATACAGATATATGTTGTCCAGACATTGACATTCAAGGTCAAAAATATTTTATCACCTTTATTGATGATTTTTATCGATAAAAGTATCTCTATATGCTTCATAATAAGAGCGAAGCATTAGATGCCTTCAAGATCTTTAAGGTTGAAGTGGATAAACAATGCGAAAAGTAAATAAAGCTTGTGAGATCAGATAAATGTAGTGAATATTATGGTAGATATACTAAGAATGGACAAGCGCCAGATCTGTTTGCCAAGTTTCTTCAAAAGCATGGAATAGTTGCTCAATACACTATGATTGGTTCATTGGACCAGAATCACTACTACAAAAATGGGCTTTAAAGTCGGTTCAACAAACCGAATTTAAATTGAGTGACTTAAAATTTAAAGTTGGTTGACCACGTGAACCAACTTTACCTATATTGATTTTTTTAATTCTCATTTATCACTCCACCAACCTATATTCAATATAACATAAAAAACCAAAATATAAATAATAATACAAATAGTTGAAAATTTAAATATAATTAATTACTTGATAATTAAATTTATTACATAAACAAATAATGTATATACAATACATATAAATATAGTTAACTTAAATTATAAATAAAATAATATCATCAAAGTGTAATTGGATTGTGCGAGTAAGCTTGGTTAACTTAGAATCACCAGTATTGTGACAAGGAAATTGGACAAAAAACAGCTGATCCATGTAACAATTCATTCACATACATACATGAGCACGTAAACATCCATCAAACAAGTAGTCTAAACTTCAGAGATATACGAATGAAGAAATTAAATAATTATACGTATGGAACAATTTTGTAATATGTTTATGGGCACCAAAACTCATACAAGCCAAGTAACAAAATAGGAGTTACACCTGACTTCATATTTAGAGCTCATTATAGCATTAAAAATACCAGCAGAGATTCCAAATAACTTCATATTTATAGACAAATGATTAATAAAGTGCTACCATGATGTTATCATAAGGAAAATAGGCAAGAGAGATGAGATGAAGTTTGGGCCAAAAACAGGTCCGTAAAACAATGCATTCCCCTAAATACATGAGCATATAACCATCCATCAAACAAAACATCCATCAAACAAGGGACTTTAGACACAGGAATAGAGAAATTAAATCATTAAAAAAATTACCGTTATGTTGTCATATGCTATTCAAGATCATCAGAATCTTCTCCTGATTCTTTTTTGTGATGATATAATTTGAACCATGTGTTTTTCCCATTCCTCTCGTAAATCATCAAAAATATGTTGGTCATAGCCCGTCTTGTTCCAACCAAAGAACTACATTTATTTAAAATCAAAATAAGAATGTAATTTCATTTATTTACAAAAAATATCTCAAATATGTTAAAAACTTTTCTGTATATTTGTAAAAGATATTACCACATCATCAATTGGAATTTTGATATTTGTGATGATTTCGCCCATAAACTTCATGACATAAAAATCACACATGACTCCATTATTTTGTTGTAGAACCTACAAAAAAACAAGTGTACATGATTTTCCATATTCAAATATTTATTATTCAGTAGTAAAATTATTAATATTCACTTGTACATACCATAACTTTTGTCCATATAAGCTTATGAGATTTTTTAAGAGTAATGCCCTTAAGCTTGTTACACAACTTCCATGCCCTATTAAGGTTTAAAACGGTTAATTTTTATTAAATATTACAAAAAATAATAGAAGAAACCAATAGCTAGCTATAACATTTCAACAACTATTTTTGTATCTTTACTCAGTTCTATGGAAGCTAAGTCACAGTACCAAGCATGATTATTGAACAAATAAAGGAATACCAACGTCCAATGATCTTGGCCTTGTTCAAACCTTAGTGGCCAAGGGATTATCAACTTTTGATTTCTATTAAGCATTAATGCCCTATTACATAATTTTTTAGCTCTGATGCTAACATCCTTCTCTTGATATTGATTGACATATGAAGAATCATAAAAAATTGCTAAGTGTTATGAGTGATTATGTTGAAGTCGATAATAACACACCCTATATAAAAGAAATATATATAAGTAATTAGATAATATCAATATAAATATATATGTTCTAAATAAATGAAAGAAAATTAAATAGATTGAGGACCCACCTTGTCCATACTTGAATTATACTTAAGTCGATCATTTGATATTCAAATAGTTGCAATATGCACTCGATCGATATATAAGTTTGGCCGAGGTCTACACCAGAAATTTCTATAGGAAGTGGCATAGTCTATCCATCATTTATGCTAGATGCCCTCGCAACAATAGTCATCAAAGTGTCAAGATTTCTGCTGAAGTTTAAAGCATAATCATAACTATACTTTTTCCAAGGATTCTTCTTGAATGACTTGGTGCGCGATGATTGGCCACTAGACATAGATTTAGCAAGAGATACTTGCTTCGTATCTCTTAAATGTGCCGCATTTAAGAATTATGGTATAATAGACTAGAAAAAAGTATCATGTATGTTAGTAACAATAAAAGATATAATAAAATAATAGTATTAAACAAGTGTTATCTTTTAAGTTAAAAAATAGTACCACGTCAAAATTTAGAACAACTTGAATCGACGGCCAAACCACATACTGTCCAATCGCCTTTTGGACTATGGTAGCATCAGAAGGCATAGGTAGTGGACAATAATGAAGCAATGATTGATCAATTACCATTTGCCAATGATTAGGCAAATATTGATTATGAATCATCTGATCATTGCTCAATTGTTGTACCGTTCCAATAGCAACAAAGTTCGTTGATGAAGGATGTTTCAACAAACATTTCATATTCTATAAAAATATTAAGTGTTATATATAATAAATAAAACATATAATAAGAAATAAAAATAATAGATTATATACACCAAAAATTAAAATCTTACCACATATGATTCATCAAATAGAGGAGGACTCCCATGTGGGGTAGCTATTGGATGTACATTCTCTCCAAAACGTTCATCGTGATTTGATTAATGGTAAGAATGTGCAGATTGCATTGGAGAAATTGAACCACTACTTGATTGCATAAGCATTCCTGGCATATAAGGAGGACCAATAGGATGACTATATCCCATATTGGATATAGTTTAAGCGCCATGAGATTTCATGGGTTGCATGCCTGGCATGGATAGTGACCTGCCTATCATGGATAGTGGCATGCCTGGTATGGATGGTGGCATGCCTGGCATGGATGGTTGCATACTTGGCCAATATGGAATGCCCTGGTTGTAGAATGATGTCATGCGTGACATGTGTTGTGATTGATATTCTTTTATAGTGGCAATCTCACTTAACACTGAGGCCTTAAAAGAGTTGGCTACCTCCTCTAACACGACCAGGATGCTCGACCCCGAATGCATGATATAGAGCATTTCTCCCAGGATTTTTGATTATTTCACCCCTGGATATTTGTTCTTGAACAACTCTCTACAACTAATAAAGCACACAAACATATCGTGCATTATTACATCAATTATTAAAAATCATTAAGACTTTGTATCAACCGAAATTACTAACCAACTTATTTAGTTGTTCTTCTCCTCGCTTAGTCATTGGTATTGACTTCTTCATTTTGAGAGTCTTTGTTTCTATGTACAATTTAGTTTGGGTAATCGGTTTACCCAATTCAACTTCCTACATAAATTATGAAAAATATATTAACCATTACATGAAATTAAATTGAGGAAAATAAATATAAAAATATTTATAAATTAACACAAATTAATAATACCATTCTATATCTAACTTCAGGATTTGAAGACCTCCTAGTATGGTTAGGAAGAATGTTATGCATTTGTATATTATGATGTTCTTCCCTAATAATTTGAAATTCATCCGTACGTCTATAATCCACGAAGTCTTTCCAAACTTGAGGTGTAATCCAAGGGTGTCCTTCAGGGATTTTGTAGAGCTCTACTTCATCAAGTGGTTCCAAATATGGAAACACATAATTTCTTGCCAATCTGGAAGTCTTGTATTCCTTCCACACCTTATTTGCAATCTTATAACACTTGCTCTTCCAATTGTCATTGACTTTGTAATGATTCTATAAAAACACACTACAAAAGATTAGATATATTACAAAAAAGATATAATATATGTAATTGATTATAAAATATAAGAGACTTACACAAATGGTTATCCATATTTTGAACTTTTCTACATCGTCAACCTGAGACCAATCATTTATATTGATTTGTATACTGAACTTCACAAGTCTACCAATAAAGGATTTCAATTGTTCGCCATTTTCCCTTATTGGATTACCAGTAGCATCAAATAGAACAAGTGTTTTATCATCTAGGTTAAGTGGAGCATCATGTATATTCGCCTAACCCCTTATTTTCAAATGCCCCAATGGATCATTTGGATCTACAAGCTCTGTTACCCAAGGATCCATAAAATATCTACAAATAATGAAAAAATATAAATTAATTGACAATTATAGGAACATATATATATATATAATAGTTGTTACAACAATATAGAACATAAGTTATGTTTAATTAGGTTGTTGATCATATACATATATTCCTTCACAATCACTTCGAGCCCATGACGAAGAATCATCGTCATAAACTAGATTATCACATACATTAGGCAATTTGGTTGAGAAATTACTAATATTTGATAATGTATCAAGCATAGGGTCTTCATCTTCTAAAGCATCACAATGGTAAAACTCTTTTTGTGGAGGCGTTAACACAACAGACCATCTTGTGTCAATTTGATTGCTCAAGTAAAATACTTGTTTTGCATGAAGTGCTAATGTGAAAGGATCATCAATGTGACTTATCTTGGATAAATTTACAGGGATAAATCCAAAATCATCTATTTTATATCCAACATTGATAACATCTTCGACCCAATCACACAAGAAAATGTTTTCATGGAAGACCTCATAATCGAATTCCCAAATCTCTTGTATTAAACCATAATATGTTCTATTAGAAAGTACAAGATTACCATCTTTTGAACTAGAAAATTGCATAGTTTGTGCAACCATCTTCACACCACTATTCTCATTTACTCGGACTTTGTCCCTAGCTTGAGTCGTAAACCTCGATCCATTTATTGTGAAACTAGAAAATGATTTGACATCGAATTTTGGCCTATGTGCAAGCCATTCTAAACTTTCTGTTATTTTATGATTGGGTTTTTTGAGTTCGTCTCGAATCTATGTATACAAAACCATGAAATGTGTTTAAAGCAAAGTTTTAAAACATTGCATAGATCTAGGAACATACATGAATTTTTGTTTGTAACACTTACATGATTGCGAAACCATTTAATAAACTCTCGCTTATGTTCATCATACAACCATTTTTCTCCTCCTTTTTTTTATAACGAGGATCGATCTTCAATAAATTTAAATGCATCCTATAATGTTATTAAAGATATATGAAGTAGATATCATCATTAATAGTTAAATAAAAAATAACTTTTTCATAAATGGAAAGGTTAAACATCACTTACTCTATGTACGGTTGTACCTAATTATTATTTACCAAAATGATTCGGTGTGCTTTTTCCCATCGAGTGTGATCAATAAAAAATTTCTTACTTCCACCAAGCATAGGGTTACCTACTTGGATCATGTGACGTTCTAAGAACAACTTATGCGTAGGATTCCCAATTTTAGTGCAACCACTAAAGTATTAAGAACAAAACTCAATGGCCTCTTCAGTAATGTAACGTTCCACCATGCATCCTTCAGTTCGATTTCTATTATTTACATATCCTTTAAGGACTTGGGTATATCTCTCAAAAGGATACATCCTCCATAAGTAAGTAGGACCACACAATTGAACCTCTTGAACTAAATGAACACACAAGTGAATCATTATATCGAAGAAAGGAGGAAAATATTTTTCAATTAGATACAAAGTCTCTACAACATCTTTTTGTAAAGAGTTTAATTCGCCAATTGATATAGGTTTCTTGAATATTGTATTGAAGAATGAACAAAGACGAATTATTGATAATTGAGCATGTTTTGGAATAATTAATCTAATAGCAACTGGTAATAACTGTTGTATTAAGATATGACAGTCATTTGATTTCAATCTATAAAGTTTCTTATCAGTGATAAACACAAAATTTGTTAAGTTGGATGAGTAACCATCAAGAACTTTCACACCCTCCAAATATTTACAAAACACATCCTTCTCTTTTGTTAACATTGTATATGATGCTGGTGGCAAGTATGTTCGATTTTTATCATTTTCCACCCTTGGTGCCAATTCAGGTCATATGCCTAGTTTCTTTAAATCCAGTCTTGATTTAATTCCATCCTTTTTTTCTAGGTATATTAAGTAAAGTACCAATCAAGCTCTCACATACATTTTTCTCAATGTGCATGACATCTAAGATGTGACGAATGTGTAGGTCTTTCCAATAAGGTAATTCCCAAAATATTAATTTTTTATTCCAACAACCATGGTAAGTTGGTTCAAACTCTTTTTATTTTTCACCCATTTCATTAGTTGACCTATTTCGTTTCCCTACCTTAGTGAGTTTTTCTCTTCATATTTCCATATCGTTTGAATGTCATACCATTCAATTGCCTTAATATCTTAACACCTCGCAAAGGTTGGGTTGCATGATTATGATCTTCTTCACCATCGAACAGTTTCTTTTGGTATCTAAACTTGTGTCAAGATGGAATAAATCTTCTATGTATTTTATAAGACATCTTTCATCCGTGAACAAGATAAGTTGCAGAAGTTCCATCACTACATATAGGGCATCCCTTGTAACCTTTTGTTGCATGTCCTGATAAGTTTTCATAGGCAGGAAAACCATTAATTGTCCATAAAAGGACCCTCCTCAAGTTAAAGTGTTCTTATTTATGTGCATCGTAAAAATTTACACCATAATTCCACAATGTCTTTAAATCATCTATCAAATGTTGCAAATATACATCAATATCAACACTGGGTTGTTTCGGTCCTGAGATTAATAATGTTAACATCAAGAATTTTATTTTCATACACAACCAAGGAGGAAGGTTGTATGTTACCATAATTACTGGCCAACAACTATATCTACTAATAAGGGAACTATGTGGATTAATTCCATCAGCAGCAATGGCAAGATGAAGATTGTGTGGATCGGATGTAAATTGAGGAGATAAATTATCTACTACTTTCCAATTTGGAGAATCACAAGGATGACGTAGCACCCCATCATCAGATCGATTATCTAAATGCCAATTCAACATCTTTGATGTCTCTTTACTTTTGAAGAACCTTTGAAAATGAGGAATCATAGGAAAATACCAAAGAACCTTTATAGGCACGCCTTTCTTATGTGTTGTCTCATTTATACCATGCTTCCATCTCGATTCTTTACACATCGGACAATTATCTAATGTCTCATATTATTTTCTATAAAGAATGTAATCATTTGGACAAGCATAAATCTTATGATATTCCATGCCAAATAGACTAAGAGATTTCTTCACTTCATACATTGAAGATGATAATTCAATACCCTTAGGAAACATATCGACTAGTAGATTTAGTAATTCTGTGAATCCCTTGTCAGAAAAACCATGTTTTTCCTTGACATTGTACAAATGAACCAATCCCAACATTTTAGTGTATTTTTTGCGTTTTGGATACAACGATTTTTCAGCATCTTCTAGAAGTTTTTAAATGTTTTGGGATTATCCTCACATAGTTCATCTTCAACACCATGAAATATATTCTATGTCTGTACATTATGATAAGATGTATGTACTCCACTCACATTCTTATTTATCTCTTCCCCATAAGTATTATCAATATTTTCTCTATGATAATACCAACATTTATAGCTCAAAAGAATACCACTACGGATAAGGTGATACTTAACCTCATCAAATTCATGAAATCACTCATTTTTACATTTAATATATGGGCATCGAATCATAATAATTCCAATATTACTATTTATACAAGCAAATTTCATGAAACTTTCAACTCCAAAAATGTAGTCATGCTCAATTCTATACTTTTACATCCAAGATTTGTCCATTTTTTATTAATGATATTAATTATGTATCCAATCAATTTATTTCAAATATTATTATATATAAATTCCTTAATTATTAGAATATATACCAAAACATACATAATACAAAACATTTATCATTTTAATCTTTTTACAATTGTATTAATTTTACTTAATAAAATATAATTATTTATATGTAAATAAATTTATCCACGTACGGTAAATATTATAGTCCTTAAAACTCACAACATGCAGATATTATTTTCACATAAAATAAGCCAAACATATAATAACAAGCATAGGAGTTTCGTGGAAATGAAAATAGAAAAGCCCTTTATTGGATTGGAACCAATGACTTACACCTATTTCATTTGGCGTTTAAAAAGCGTGACTCTACCGCTTAGTTAAAAAGGGCCCATTTGATTCAATTCATGAATTAGCCTACTATGAGTTTACTGCATTTGCATTTATAAAGAAATACTAGATATTTCTAGTTTTTATAATAAAAATATATATTATAATCTAGTATATCATTTGTGTCTCTGTTAGAACACGGAGAAACTAAATGGTTTAAATGAAATCCAATGAGAAAAAAACAAAACCTACATAAATAAAAAAATTATACAAAAAATAAAGCAAATTGAATAATAAGTGTGTAGGATTAATAGAAATACTTACAAGAGTAAATGAAGTGACTAATGAAGGAAATGAAGAAAAAATGAGTATTTTGTAAGTGAGAATAAGTGAGAAAATTGGTATAAAAAATTTGAGTATTTCGCTCAAAAATATAGGGGATCTGAAAGATAATGAGAAGAGGAATATAACCCATAAAATGGTGTTGGAAATGGTGGTCGGAGGTGGCCAAAAAATGAGAAATAGTGGAAGGTGAGCTTGGTTTTGAGAGAAGGGTTGCTGCACAAAATTTGGAATTCTAGTGAAGAAGAGAGAAGAGAAACAGTAATAAATGGGTGGATAGCGTCGGTTGACGTGGTGAACCGATACTACGCTATGTGGATAGCGTCGATTCACCATGTCAACCAACGCTACATCCACGTGTAATGTCAGTTCAACACGTCAATTGACGTTACGTCCTATGTGGATAGCATCGGTTCTACACCGAACTGACTTTAAATTCATTATAAGTTAGTTTTTTCTAAAAACTAACTTTACATATCGACTTAAATACCCCTTTTTGTAGTAGTGAATGGTGTAACAGAAAGGAGAAACCAAAAATTATTGGACATGGTATAGAGTATTCTTACCTACTCCAATCTTCCTAAATCCTTGTGGACTGAAGCTTCAAAGATGATTGTGTATATATTAAATCAAGTTCCAACCAAGGCTATCTTAAAGATGCCATTTGAATTATGGAAAGGTTGGAAAGCAAGTTTGTGACATATGCACGTTTGGGTAGCCCGTCTGAAGTGAAGATTTATAATCCACAAGAGAAGAAGCTAGACCCAAGGACCATTAGTAGGTATTTCGTTGGATATGTCGAAAGGTCAAAGGGATATAGGTTTTATTGTCCATCTCATAGCACTAGGTTTGTGGAATCAAGAAATGAAAAATTTCTTAAGAATGACTTGATTAGTGGGAGTGATCTATCCTAAGGCATTGGTCCGGAGAAAGATTATTTAGACACTCAGTGTGCCACTTCAAGTAATGCACTAATCGTTGTTGTTAATAATGTACCTCAAGTACAAACGAGTGTTGAAGAAATAATCCTAGAAGTACCACAAGCTATTGATCCTGATCTAGTAGATGATGAAGTTCAATAGATGCAAGAAGTTATTGAACAACCAATTGAACAACATGCTTTGGCTCCTCAAGAGAATTTTGAAGAAACATTTAGAAGATCTACTAGAATAAGGAAATCAATGATTACTAATGATTATGTTGTGTATCTATAAGAGTGTAACTATAATGTTGGAGCCAAAAATAATCCTGAGACGTTTTCATAGGGTATGAGTTCTGAGGTTTCAAACTTATGGTACAATGCCATGAAAGAAGAGATGGATTCTATGGCATCTAACAAAGTCTAGGTCCCATCAAGTTTCTTGATAGTGTAAAAGCCATTAGATGTAAATGGGTCTTCAAGACAAATAAAGACTCACAAGGAAGCATTAAGAGACATAAGGCAAGACTCATTGCCAAATGTTTCACTCAAAAGGAGGGAATCGAATACATAGAGACATTCTCCCCTGCATTTAAGAAAGATTCACTTCGTCTGATCATGTCATTGGTTGCCCATTTTGATTTATATTTGCATCAAATGGATGTGAAAATGACTTTCCTTAATGATAACCTATAGGAAGAGGTTTATATGAAACAACATGAAGTATTCTTCTCTAATAATGATGAGCATTTGGTTTATAAGCTTAATAAATCCATATATGGATTAAAACAAGCTTCTCGTCAATGGTATTTGAAATTCCATAACGTCATCACTTCATTTGGTTTTGAAGAGAACATCATGGATCAATGTATATACCAGAAGGTTAGTGGGAGTAAGATTTTTTTTTGGTGCTATATGTGGATGATATTTTGCTTGTAGCCAATGATAAGGGTTTGCTACATGAGGTAAAACAATTCCTCTCTAAAACTTTTGATATGAAGGATATGGGTGAGGCATCTTATGTCATTCGCATTAAGATCCATAGAGACAAACTTTGAGGTGCTTAAGTTTATCTCAAGAAACCTATATCATTAAAGTTTTATAGAGATTTAGGATGAAAGATTGTTCACCAAGTGTTTCTCCCATTGTGAAGGGCAATAATTTCCATTTGGACTAATGCCCAAATAATGATTTTGAAAGAGAACAAATGAAGAAAATTTCATATGCTTTTGCTGTTGGAAGCTTGATGTATGCTCAGGTTTGTAAAAGGCTTGACATTGCATTTTTTGTTGGAATATTGGGACTATATCAGAGCAATCTAGGTTTGGACCACTAGAGAGCTGTAGAGAAAGTGATGAGGTACCTTCAAGGAACCAAGGACTATGTGCTCATGTATAGATGAATCGACGATCTGGAAGTAATTGGCTACTCCGATGCGGACTTTTTTGGATTTTTTGATTCACAATAATCAACATCTAGTTACATTTTCTTGCTTGATAGTGGACTCGTGTCTTGAAAGAGTACGAAGCAGTCCTTGACTGCTACTTCCATTATGGAGGCCAAGTTCATGTCGTGTTTTGAGGCCACATTACATGGTGTATGGTTGAAGAGTTTCATTTTCGAGCTTAGAGTAGTTGAATATATTTCTAGGCCATTAAGATTGTACTCTGACAACTCAGCTGTTGTGTTTATGGCTAAAAACAACAAGAGTCGTAGTCGTAGTAAGCACATCGACATTAAATACTTGGCCATAAGAGAACATGTTAAGGAAAATAAAGTGGTCATTGAGCACATTAGCACTGAGTTGATGATTGCTGATCCTTTGACTAAAGGCATGCCATTACTTAAATTTAAGGATAATGTAGAGAAAATAGGAATTGGTTCCATTTTGTGATGGTATATATATAGTTTTTTACTGAAACTCTTATATATTATTTTCTCATATTCATGTGCACCTTAATTTATTTGAGAAAATATATTTTGTAGGACCAAGAATAAATATAGGATTTATTCATTAAGTTTTGTTACCATGTAAATGTAATACTTGAGAAACTAAATACATTGTAATATATAGAAGATAATACCCGCTCTTTGAGGACCTATTGCCATGATTCATGTGTTTATTTATTAAGAAAGATAATCGATGGGATTAAGTTAATCGTTTGGACCAAGTGGGAGAATGTAACCGATCATTCTAAACTCTCCAATTTCCATTTCTATTTTTTCTTTAACGGATCATTTAATGATCCAAAAGTTTCTGTCATTGAAGAGCTCGTCGGTTGTGGTTGGAGCTGGCAACGGTGCGATGTTTTGATGGGAAGCATGACTATAAAAAAGGGTGTTATGCTCCCTAAGCTCAACACATAATTCCAGTGTAATACACCATCTATTTGAGTGCAGTTAAGAGTTTAGAAGTTCCTAACATAAAGAGAAAAATAGTTTTGATTAGTTTGGAGTTTTAAGAACAATTTCAATGGTTGGAGGTAAGATCCTTGCTTTACTTGTTTTCGATCTCTTTAATTTGTTTATTTCGCATTTGATTCGATTAATTTATGCTTAAATGTAACTGAGTAGTTAGTCTTCCATATTTATACGTATTTCTTATAGAGCCATTTAGTTTTATCTCTACTCTTTCTAATGATGGGATGTCAGATAAGAAGAATAAAGTACATATGATTTGGGAACCATAACCACTATATATAGTTAATAAGTGTATGTCTATTTTAACCCATCATTAAAATAGATATTATCTTTATGTCTCTACACATTAAAAGCTCACACCCTATTATATAGTAGATCATTTTTAAATGAAATTAACTTCATATAACAGTCTATAACACATAATTATTTATATATAAATCTAATGTTTAAGTATCCAACATGACCTACCTTTACATTTAAATCTCCAAATCATTATTTAGTTTTATTCTAATTACCAAATATTTTGAAGTACTTTAGAATAAATAAGTATTATTGGTATAATTTAATATAATGATTTTGTTTATTAATTATAGGAGGAAGGTTAAAAATTCAAGCATTACAAGTATTTAAATAATAAAATAAATATGTATTAAGCTAGACGTTTTTGCTAATATATTAAACTATTTTAACTAATAGGTTATAGCTAGGAATATCATATTAATGACTCCTAATTTCTCATGCAAACGTTGTAACGTGTTCAGCCATTTGTAACTACCTCATTTTGGTTTAATATTTTTTTGGCAATTAATAATGATGAGAAATGATTTTAAAATTTCGAGAAATAATTTTTTAGAAAAAGGTAAGTAATTTTTTATTAAAAATAACTTGTTTAGAATGATCAATCATCTTTTAAATTAATTGTATAAATTTTATTTTAAATTAAGAGATCTATTTAATTATAAATCTAATTAACAACAAAAGGTGAATAAATAATCAATGAAATTATGATAAATTAAAATTTTCACAAAAAGTCAGGTATGCAATCACGTGTAAATGAAATAATGTAGAAATATAAATCAATACATCATATTTTTAGGTAGAAACAATCTAGGCCATACCAATAATTTAAGTGAAAAATCACCAATTTATCGAACCAACTAACTATCCACTATGAAAATAATGTTGAATTATAAGGGTATGACTCAAACTACCTATCAAGGTAATGTCCCAAAGTAATCTATTTATAAGCCTTCACTTTATTTCTCACTCTTTACAAGCAAGGTATTTGGATCTAGACCATCGCTCCGAAAACTTAGGTCACACAAGCAATCGAACTCTATCAACTAATATCTGAAATGTTAGCACAATAACACAAGTATAAATATATGTCTTAGAGTACATTCAATAATAAATAACTCGAACTAAATGATTTAATAATATATTAGATAAATTTAAATCAACAAGCAACCCTAGAACAATCAATTTAAGCACAATATCACAAATATTTTAGGCTTGTTAATCAATCCAACACAACCAAAAAATATTTGATAAATTAAATAAATGAAAAAGCTTATTTGAATAGTTTTTTTTTTCAAAAAAAGAAAGATATTAGGATGAAGAGAATAATGATATTGTCTGGTTAATAAATTTGTGTGTTTTGGCTTATTTAAATAGAATATTTTGAACACTAACTGAATATTACTATTATATCCATAAAATCAATTAAAAGAGTTTTAAAGAATGAGAACATTATAGTAATAAACCAATTCAATTTGAATTAGAAATAGGTTTTAAAAATGAAGCCATAGTCAATCGCTCGATCTAATAGATGCGATGGATTGAACATATAGTTCGATCGATCGAAAGCCTTATCTATCGATCCAATATTACAATCAAAACATGCTCAATCGATCTAATCAGTTCTTGATTGATCTAGTATAATATATAATTAATTCTGACTAGGTTAGATCAATCTAGGTAATTAGTCGATTTTTCTAGTGCTTGATTGATTGAATAGTAATTACTCGATTGATCTAGTCAACTGAAAAAATTAATTCTAGATTTTTTAAACTAAGTAAATTGATTCTCGATCGATCTACATACTTCAATTGGTATAGACATATCTTGATCGATTGAGTAACCTAAATTTAAAATATTCCTATATTTCTAATATGAAATCTAACGTACATGGGAATAGAGATATACATGATATGTGTTCATTGGAGCTTGATAGTTTATTTGGCTTGAAATATTTTTAAAAGACACACCTAGAAACTAAAATTATATTTATATGTTTTGTCCACGAATATCGTCAACACTCATATAAAACTTACAATCTCACCCTTTGATATATTTGTGTTACAAAATCTCTCTCCCACTACATAACGCTTATAGGAAAATAAATGTTTTACATCATGGAATTATCCTATGATCTGGTGAAACCTTATTCGCTTGAATCTCGAATGCTCGTATATATATTGAAAAACAAAAAACATAAACAACCAAATATTTTCAAGGTAATTTTCCATGTAGATTAAATATTTTTTTTATATTTTCAAATAAAGTTCTCAAAGTTTTGATTTTTCTTTCCCTTTTTGTCGTACAAATAAACCAAAAAATAAATGTTATATTTTCATTTGAAATGAATGTGAAATCACAAATTATTAGGTGCAACAAATGTAGTGTATTGATTAATATAATCCGAATTCAACCCAAGTAAATATCAATCCCACTTTAAAATATGAAAATAATAAAATAAGTTGACTTTCAAATACAATAATAAAATAAGACAAAATATAAAAATAAATTATTGTCTTGAAGGAGGAAACCTGTAATGTGAGTGGATGTCTTTAATCATGAAAAATATTGCTTTTTAATGTTCATCCATGGTTATCACTCTTTTTTCTATACTATTTACTTGATGTTCCAACATTCTCACTCTCGTCTGCATTTCATTTTCAAACAAGTCTTGACGAGAAGGTTAAAAAGTAATTATATTCTCCATATCCTCATCTCTAAAAATGTCATCTTTAGCTCATCTCCCACTTGTATCAGCTTCGACGACTTCTCTTCCATTGGGCAGATGATTTTGAGATAATTGAATTTTTAATGTCACCTATCAGTCGAACATTTTGGTTTATTATTTCATCTTGAATTATTGTACCTACATTGAAGGTTATTCCTTTTACAATATAGTATAAAATATTAGCACATAGGTATCAATCTCAAACTAGTGCTTGGAAGGCAGTAGGTTAACACTCACCATTTTATTTAAAACCCCGATAAAAGGGAGTAAATTTACCTAGAATGTACAATTTTTTGGCATTATGATCGATATTGGGTGAACCAGAAAGTACAATCAATAAATCCTCATTAAGAATGACATGCTATTCCAGATGAAAATTGACATCCCTCATGTTTGTGATAGATAAAAAAATGTTTATTCTTTGGACCAAGATGTCAATAGATTTATTTCGGATAAAAACCTTGTAACTCATTGGCCTAAGGTGATGAATTTTAGGGTTAATGTTGACATAAAATTCATGAATAGGATAGGGAAACATAATTTAGAAGGTGTGAACAATGATTTCCAAACAAGAGCCCTAGTGGCTAGTGTGATTCCAATTTAATGAAATTAAATCCAGGTAATTCCATGTTCAAGTAAGATAGGATGTTTAGACAAAGTATTTTGATACCTTAATTCATATTTTTCGTCCCAACATTGGGATGAATGTAGAGATGGAGAATTTGGAGGAAGTTCACGTTTTTTAGCAACCATTTCAAAAACTGAGCATAAATCCCAAAAAGATGAAAATACCCCTTGACCAAAAATTAACCAAACTAATGAAATTTTCCCAAAAAATTGAAGAATCAAGATCAATGAAGCATTTATGGGAATAAATTATAGAATCAAACACAAAAAAGTGTTTATTTGATGAGAAAATGAGGAAAAAAAATGAAGAAATAGGATTGCAACAATATTTTCTCAAATCTGATTTTTTTCATGGATTGATGATAGAAAAGTGATTAGTAATCAATTCTAAGAAAAATAGGGAAAAATGAGTGATTTTTATGAATTTTTGAGTTAAAATAAAAAGGGGCCACGAGAGGAGAGGGGGGTTAGGGTTCGTGGGGTGAGAGTAAAAAGAAGAGGAATATATAAACTGATTTCGTTCGATTGATTGAGATTAATTTTGATCAACCGACATTCATACTTCGATCGATCTAGTTCTTAAAAACAATTCAAACAAAGATTTAATAAAAATATATATTTTAAAATCAAGGTAGTAGATTTATTCAAACATGAACTTCACTCAAATAATCAATTTTGTGGTAAACTTTAATAAAATTGAATTATTCATAGTATGCATCAGTATTTTGATAAATCATACATACATACTTCAACACAAATGGTGACATATTGACAATTGTTCAAGGTGACATATTGACAATTGTTCAAGGTGAGATAAATATTGAAACTACAACAATTATCAATTAGTCCATTTATGATTAATCATGAAAGATTTAAGAATTTAAGTATCACCTATTATACGAAAATTTCAATCGAATTCATACATGCATATAATAAATGTTTTCTTACTAAGAGTAAACTTGAAACAACTTTTTCTTTTGAATTCCATCTCATTATGAGAGATTGATTATTTATTTTTCTTTTACATAACCATTTATGGCTCTTTCTTTTTGTCCATCTAATAATTCTTTTATATATAACTATTTCGTTTATCATATTATTTTTCTTTTGCAAAGAAAATATGCATGAGCCAATATACCTAGTGTGATGACTTTCACACTAGTTGTGAGGGAGCCCTCTTCACTCAATGTGGTAGCTTTTATGTATCACAATAGGTAGCCCTCTCAAAACTAGTTGTCTCTCTATAGCAATATTTTATACGGTGAAAGACAAAGTTCAACCGTAATTTTTACAATCAAGGTTATCTCAAACCCTAAAATCTTATATAATTAATTATAAACATCAAGGATGACATACTTATGTATCCAATAAGTATGTGAGTGAGTTTGTTTTAAACATCGATCAATAGATGCATGAAAGAATATAAATGCACAGAACAAGATACTCAATTGTACAATGAATAAATAATAAAAGTAAATCAGATTATGTAATTCTACATCCTTTATTTTTTTAAATAAACTAAAACAAAATTAAGAATCAAACAACTAAATTCAAACTTGAAAACAAAAAATTTAAGCTAATCAAACTAACATGCTCACCTAGGATCAATCAAGCACAATATAAAAGTTCCTAGGTGAAGGAGAAAGTTGATCAATCAAGCATAAATTTTATTGAATTTTGGTTTCTTAATATTTTTGGGTTTAGATTCAATTGACATGTTCTTGGATTTACCCTTATTTTTTTCCTTTATTTTTCTTTTTTATTATTGGTGGAGATGTAGCATTCATGTATGGCTGATGAAAATTAAATTTCAAAATATCAAGTATGAAAGGTATTGTTAAAATATGGATATTTCACAAGAAATCTACAATAAGGTCTAATATGACCTTTCTTACTACAATTATTACAAGAAAAGCACAAATTTAACATGCTTCTCAAACATAGGTACAACTATTCTTTAATTATAATAAGTAATATTAAGAGAAGGATTAGAAGGTCATGCCAAATTAGTTCTTCATGCTTAAGGTTTAGCATGTAAGGAAGACATGCCTGAAGGTTTTACAAATTTAGTTTATTTTGAAGAATATGGCGTAGTGTGCTCATCTACATATACTAGCCCTTTCTTGTCTCCAATTGCCTTTCCATAATTCAAAACTTTGTTTTCCTTTTCAGCTCCAATGGTTTTCCCTTTTATAGCTTCCTTGAATTGTTTAATTTTCTGAACCAGATTATGATTTTCTATTCTAAACTTGCAAGACTCTAATTCAAAACATTAGCACCTTCAAACCAATCAATATTATCTTTTTCAAGTACCTATGAATTTATTTCATAAGATTTTAATTTTTCATTGAGTTTAGTTACTTCTAAAAGCAACTTATTTTTATCTCTTTTGCATATCATAAACTCTTTGAACACTTCTATTATGCTAGTTAGATTAAATTTTTTTAAGTAAGAATTCAATATCAATTTTCTCATTATCTGAATTAATATTAGACTTACTAGAGTGTTTACTAGATATTGCAGCAAATGCTAGAAATTTGGTGTTACTATTTTTTTGAATCAACTGGATTTTCGTTAACACTTTCAGAATTAGTGAATGTAGTATTGAAGGCTCTTCCAATTTAGTTTTTCTTATTTGCACAGTTAGCTTCAAAGCATACGTTCAAAACATTAAGGATTAATGAGTTTAGATTTATTACCATCATAACTCACAAATATGAGTTCTTTCAGATTCTAATCCTTTGGATGACTTGATTATATTTTGTTTTGAGGATTCTTTTTATTGAAAATTATGTTTAGTCTTCTGGTCAAGAGTGCCAGTTCTACATCTTCATTGTCACTTTCTTCAAACATAGCAGTTTTGAAGGCAACACTTTTGTTCTTTGTGGAAGGATGAAAACTCATCTCAAAAGTGAGAATTGAACCAACTAGCTTCTCAATTTTAATGGTGTATACATCTTTGCTTTTCATCTATGGCAGTGAATTTGCATGAAAGAAATATGGTAAAGAACATAGTATTTTTTTGACCAACCTGAATTTCTCAATTTTCTCACCAAGAATAGCAGAATAGTTAGCAATATCACTTAATTTTTCATAAAATTCAAAAAATGTTTCATATTCTTTCATCCTAAGATTTTCAAATTTACAAAGCATATAAAGTTTGTTTCTTTTAACTTGTGTGGTTCCCTCATGGGTAACCTCTAAAAACCGCCAAGCATGCTTATCAGTATCAACATGAGAAATACGACGAAACTCATCATTAGACACAACACTATAAATAACATTGATACTTTTTTTATTTTCACATACTACCAGTTTTTTCTTCAGTGGTCCAATATTTTCTAGACTTAGAAGTTACTACATTATCTTTGGTAACCGTAGGTAGGTCCCAACCATAAAGCACAAAATTCTAGACACTGTCATCTATAGATCATAGAAAGGCTCTCATACGAGCCTTTCAATAGGGGTAATTAGATCCATCAAAGTAAAGTGTATGGGTTGTAGGCAAATCCTCTCTTAAATGATCCATAAAAAGGTCTTAGGCATACTAAGTGTATCTAGTCACTAGATTTATATCACAAACAGTTAGGCATGCAATCATGTGTAAATAAAGTAACACAAAAATACAAATCAGCACATGAGATTTTAAGATGGAAACACCCTAGGCTACACCAATGACCTAAGAGGAAAACCACCGGTCCAACAAACCACCTAACTATCCACTATAAAAATAATGTTTAATTACAAGGCTAGGACTCAAACTATCACCAAGTTAATGCCCCCAAGTAATCTACTTATAAACCTTATCTTTCTTTCATGGTCTCTACAAGTAAGGTGCATGTTTAGAT
Source organism: Hippophae rhamnoides (assembly GCA_033030585.1). Lineage (NCBI taxonomy): Eukaryota > Viridiplantae > Streptophyta > Magnoliopsida > Rosales > Elaeagnaceae > Hippophae > Hippophae rhamnoides. The sequence goes on from CM065433.1 coordinate 30,543,583, forward strand.
TCGAACCAACATTTTGATAACTTGAGTTATACAAGATTTCATACCCGTTCAACCAACACCTAAAATATTAGCACAATAATTCAAGTGAAAATGTATGTCCTAGAGCATATTCAATAATGAATAACCTTAACTAGATGATTCAATAATATATCAAATAAATCAAAATCAACTTACAAACCCAGAAAAATCAGTTTAAGCATAATATTACCAATGTTGTAGGCTTCTTAATCAATCAAACACAAGTATAAAATGTTTGATAAATTAACTAAATAAAAAAACCTACTTGAATAGTTTTTACAAAACAAGAGAGAGAGAGATTAAGATAAAAATAATAATACTATATATGGTTAATAAAATTTGCATGCTTTGGCTTGTTTAAATAGAATATTTTGAAGCACTAGGTTAAAGTAATATTACTATTATATCCATAAAATTAGTTAAAAGAGTTTTAAAGGATGAGAACAATATATTAATAAACCAATTCAATTCAAGTTAGAAATAGGTTTTAAAATTGAAGCCTTGATCGCTCAATCGATCTAACATATACTCGATTGATCGATCAAAACCCTTATCGATTGATCGATCAAAACCCTTATCGATTGATCGATCAAAACCTTTATCGATTGATCGATCAAAACCCTTATCGATCGATCCAATACTACGATCAAAACATGCTCAATCGATCCGGTCAATTCTTGATCGATATAGTATAACAAATAATTAATTCTGGCCAGTTTAGATTGATCTAGGTAACTAATAGATCGATCTAGTCAATTGAAAAATTAATTTTGACTTTTTAAACAGAGTATATTGATTCTCAATTGATCTACACATCTCAATCGATCTAGAGATGTCTCGATTGATTGATTAGCCTATATTCAAAATGTTCCTATGTGTTTAAGATGAAATCTAACATGCATAAGAATAAAAATATACCTGATAAGAGTCAAATAATTGCATTTTTGTTATGATTTAAATGTTGATATTTGTGTGAAAATTGTGTTTATTTGATTATTTCATCCACAAATGTCATTTCACGGGTATTTCGTGTTTAAAGTGCAATTTTAGGTAAAATCATGATTTTGGAGAAGTTTGGGACAAATTTCAATGATCGGGATTGAGTGAGAATAAAAAAAACAAAGTTTCAAAATTTGGAAATCCCTCTGCCGGCGAGAATCTTCTCGCCACCAGAAAAAATCTTATAGAGAGCCTGGAAAAAATCTTACGGAGAGCGAAGGTTTTGGCAGATACAAATCTCGCTGCCGGCGAGAATCAGAGAAGCCAAACGAAAATCTTACCTAGAGCATAGGTTTTGGAATATGCAAATCTTGCCGCCAGCGAGATTATTTCACTACCTGAGAGATACATTTAGCCGCCGGCCAAATGCATCTCGTGGCCGGTGAGAATCAGAGGAACCAAAATTTTAATTTTTCCAGAAATCTCGTCGCGATGAGAATAATGTCGCCGCCGGCGAGTTTTGTCCGAAAACACATTTTTTATGTTGTTTTGTTCCAAAATTGTCTCCAAAACCCTAGATCTATATATACAATAAGATAGAGAAAAGAGGGGACGGCAAAGAGGAGGAGATCTGAGACATTTTGGAGGAGAGAAGGCAATTTTGGAGATAAAGTTTGGAGAAGCTTGAAGGATTATCACCATTGTTGCTACCAAGTGTTCATCTTCAAGATTTTTTCATCACCATTATTTAGATTTGTTATTCATGGATTCAATTGAGATAATGTTTGTTCTTATTTCCATTATGAACTAATTTATTTTTGCTAAGGCTATGATGTAGTTGAATCAATAAAATCTGATTTCTTTTGTTATTGCTATATGAGTTCATTGTTTTCAAGTTGAGTATTTATTTCCATGCTTAATGCTTTTAAATTTCTGACCAAGATTTAGATGATTTACTACATTATATTGAGACCGAGAGGAGATGTGTAATGAATGCTTCTTGTGATAAATACCGTATGTTGAATGCGAGTGTGAGACCTAATGCATGATGTATGTGGTTATTCTAGAAATTCCATAAATCGTAATGTGCTTGTTTGTGATTAAATCTTCATAGAAATATAGTTGGTTTTCATAGATAAGTAATTCTAATATAACTCGAGAGAGAGTATTAGGTAAATTTGGGTTTTTCAACCATCACTTTTAGCTTTGATTCTCATATAACATGACTTGAAATCGGATTGAATTGATTTAGCGAAATCAAATGCCTTAGCGTTTTTAATCATTTGTGAACAACATTCAATTGTGTTATTTGCATTTAGTTTTAAGTTAATTTGCTTCTTAAACAATTTCAACAATTCGGTTTTCAAATAAAATTAGGATTAGTCAATTTCGATACTTAGTAACGCCATTCCTTGTGGGTTCGATATCCATACTTTTGTACACTTTATTACTTGAACGATTCATACACTTGTGAAAATATGCTTCAATACCTAATGTGTGTTAGTTGGAGCTCAGTATTTTCTTTCATTTGAAATATTCTTGAAAAGCACACCTAAAAACTAAATATTATATTCGTATGTTTTGTGTTGTCTCTTTTGGAGAACATGAAATCGTGCAAGTATACACAGTCATAAGTAATAATATGATAAGTAAAATATCGTTCCCACGGAGATTTGTTACTAATGTTCGTTAATTATTAAAATTATTTCAACCTAATTTTATCTAAACAGATAATTTGATGGAGTTTGACTAACTAACTTTTATAACAGATTGCAAGAAAATTCTAGGATTGCAGTTTCACCAAATTAATCCACTTGATTCATTATATTTTATCTTGATTTATGTTCTCGTATTTTTAGTTGTTAACCAAGAACTCCTAATTTATCCATATATCTCTTCCGAGCTCCATACAGACACATCTAGTTAAAATGATTCACTATATTCCTATGCGAATTAAATTCAACCAGATTTATTAAGTTCTGAGTTCTCAAACAGTTACACATACAATAAAAGTATATTTCTATCCCTTATGTATATACGTTATTTCATCACGAGCAGCACACAAAAATGCCTTTTTCAAGTTTATTTAAGTATCACATATCAGTTAATTAATCTTCCGATAATTAAAAGCATTAAACACAGATAAAATAAACAACTTAAAACAGCTCCATAAATCATTCAAAAATACTTAATTCAAGTTTCATAATTTACGCTACACTGCAATCCTAGAACAAATAAATTAGTTCATAACAGAAATTAAAATTACAACACCACAAAAATAAAACATTGCAGAGAAACAAAAATTAAAAGAAAATAGATTAGGAGAAACTCTTTCACGATTCCTCAATGAAAAATAAATTCTTCCCTTTCTTTCTTCTTAGTTGTCTTCTTTCTCTGTAATTTCCCTAAGAAAATACAACACAAAATGTCAAATAAACATTCTGCGTGTTTTGTGTAACACGTAGATAGGAAAAAATGAAAATGGTAAAGAGAGAAAAAATAAGAAGAACTGCGAGCAACCAAAATGAAAGAAAACCCAAAAAAAAACTCCCAAACCAATTCCTCTCGTACAAAATATATCCCCCCTTTCAATTATTCTTTTTTTATTATTTTTATTTTAAGTGGGGACAAAAATGTACGGGGAATTAAAATAACAACACGCGTGAAAACCATTCTGCGCGTTTTTGATTTTTTTTCTTTTCACGCATGACACGTGTCTCCATGTGATTGGCTGCGAGAAATAGGGAGACACGTGGCATATTTTCATTAGGTGGGAAGATCGAACGCATGGAGAACAGATGGACCGCGTCGCACAAGATTTGTAGACGAGTGGTTCGGTGCGCGATAGCTTGGTTCCACGCGCTTCAATCTGGACCGTCCAACAGATCCAACGGTCAGAGATCGCCTTGGGAGAAAATCTGCGCAGCCGACATGTGGGTCCCACCCTGCACGCCAGTCTACGTAGCAGGTGGGCCCCACGTGTGCCGAGCTGCGCGCTTTCTGTAATTCCAGCGTAATCACTCCTGTTGCGTCTGGAAGTCACATGCCTAATCTTGATCATTGATGGATTGATCGAGCGGTGTGTGTTGACTGTTGTGAATGTCGCGAGTGGCTCTCCTCTTGCACGAAAATTCAACTTTTTATTAATTGCATTTTGACCCACAAATTTAATTTAAATTAATTTCTAATCTTTTGATATGTTCAATTTAACCCATTTTTAATTTCAAATTAAATTGTGATCTTTTTATAATTGCAACTAAGCCCTTTTTTTATTAAAATTTATTAATTTACTTTAAAATATATTTGTTAAAAACTAATAATAAATATTAATTTAATTAATTAAAAATTAACTAAAAATTGTAAATAACTAGCAATTATAATTAATAAAATAGACGTAAATCACTGTATAAAATATAGTTATCATTTTGTTTATAATTATCACCAACACTCACAGAAATCTTACATAAGTCACTTCTCCTTTTAAGCCAAATAGTATAATGCTTATTTTTTAACCACTATTATCCAAATCATTTATCGTCAAATATCTTGAATTGGAAGTTATTGGTTACTAACTCTCTCAAATGTTAACTTTATTTTTTCCCTTTAAGTCAAGTTTTACTTCATTTCAAGTCAAAATAGAGTACAAAGGTACCATACAAAATACTTCTTCAAGTTTTAGAAGCTTATGGAATTTCAACAAGAAAAAACACATAATTGTTAACTTTTTCTTTCTTTCAAGATCGAAATAAAGGCATAAAAAGCATACATAGAAGTTGAGCGCACAATGGTGCACATAACCAAATGCACAAAGGCATACCAAACCCCTAACAAAAAGGTATCAAATTTGATATCCATCTTGATAAACACTAATTAACCTTTATTTGAAAATTTACTAGTTGAATTCTATCGAAGACCATCAATGAAAGTAATTGTCATCTCCCACAGACGGTAACAATCATCCTGAAAATGAACTTATACCAATAGCTTCAACTTTATAATGCTTAGATAAGAGAGAATAAACTTTAGCCTAGAACATCAAATCAACCCAACATGCACTAAAGGTACACACTCCAAAAGCCTAAATAGTGGACAAAATCCCCAATAAGAGGGTCATTAGATCAAACTAAATCAGCGAAGCCAAATTTCCAACACTAAGGAGACCACACTTACACCAGTTATCGCATCCAACTATCACCAGCTTGTAACTTTTGACAACAAAGGTAAAAAAAACCAATGTTGGCCCACTTCTTTTCACCATTGGCATTAGCAAACTATTGTTTAAAATCCATTGTGTCTTCCTTAGTAGAGATTCAAGATCTTCAACCATAGCAAAGATAATCCCAACCATAGATTATAGAGCCAACAAATGTTGTCCTTATTGTATCCAATCTTCCACATCAAGCGTTAATTCAAACATTAATTCTAGGTTTTTCACTTAATGTAAAATCAACAATCAGAAATTAGACTTGAAATCTATATGCATCATCTATGTCAAATACTTGTAATTCAACAATTTAATTTTGATACCATGTTAGAAGTTATTGAGAAACCAACTCTCTCAAAAGTTTACGCTAGTAGAAAAAAGGACAACAATATTTTTATACACTTATTACTTCCCGGAAATCTTGGCTCTAAATTCTAAAGAAGCCCTTCTAAAGAACCCAATATTATGAAAATAATATTTACTAATATTAAATACAATAGAAACTCCACCATTACTTATATGACAAATAGTGATTAAATATGTTATTGAAATCCGTACTATATATATATATATATATATATATATATATATATATATATATATATATATATATATATATATATATATATATATATATATATTAGACATAGAAACCCTACGTCTAGATATAGATGCTCCCTATAACAAAAAAATTAAAAAATGTTTTTCAAAACATACACAGAAAGTCAAAGAGCAAGTTCCCTTAGGAAACATGCTAGGTATGTCAAAGAAAACAAACAAAACATATTATTTTTTGAATGGTTTAAATATTATAGGGAAAAATGAGGAAAAGAATTCCTCTTCAAAATTGATTCAAAACTTGGAAGAATTATTAATATAACTAACTCTAAACTAGTTAGCTCAATGGAAACATTACCAGTCACAATTCTTATCCCTAAATCGGTTAGCTCAGTGGAAACATCACTAGTCACTATAGATAGCCCTAAATCGGTTAAAATAGAAGACTCTATTGAACCTTTTAGCTTACCAGCTTCCACAACCAATTTTTTTTCTTCAGATATTAGCATTTAAGAAATCACAGAAGAAGATTTCGACAGACTACTAGATGAACCTATTAGCTTAACAACTAGTGACCAAAACCCATCCCTTTTTAGAAATCAGTACTAAAGAAATCACAGAAGAAGATTTCGATAGATTACTGAATGATGAATGAGAGATCCCAGAACTAGTTAATTCAATTAACATGGTCAACATTAAAAATAAATCACCCATATGGGAAACCCAAAATGGATCAATAGAGGTTGAATATCTTCCATTAAGACCAATTACATTTCCTTATGCGGATAGCAAGATTGAAGCCTTTCCTCTTAAGAACCCTCAAGAGAAATAGGCAGCCAACCTAAAAAACATAGTTATCCAAAAAAGTTTTACTAATATCAGCCTAAATACTTTGGGTAAACAACATACTAGGATCGAGAAGAATCAAAAGACTGATCTTACTTCTACCTCCTACCAAGTTGTAGATAATAAAATCCAAAACCCTATCTTCAAACCCTTCGAGGTCTCCAAACTAGCTTATGAAGAAATATCATCAAAATTTGAAAAACTTCAAAAATTGAGCAATATCCTTAAACTCCAAATAGAAGACCAAGCCTGAAATACAAAACTAGGTCATAATACCTGAGTCTCAACAGACTTCAAAACCAACCAATAACCCAACACAGAGTCTTAGTGTTCTTAGCAACCTAGAACCTATAAGCTCTGATGAGGATTCCATCCAAGAATTACTTCTTGAGCAGACTCTCCAGCTCTAAAATTAGCTTGGCATGAACCTAGTCCAGTTAGGTACCTACATACCATAGTTACCCAACCTAGTCAGGTTATCCAACCTAAGTATAATGAGTCCTCTATCTATGTTTGGAATATAGATGGAATGATCGAACAAGAAATATTAAACTTTTATAGCAAATGACAATGGCGTCGAATGCATATAAAAACAAATTGATATAACTGATAAATTAGTTGTCAAATTACTAATAACTGGGTTCTCGGGCCAATTAAAAGGATGGTGGGATCACCATCTTTCAAAAAGAAATCAATTAGATTTCTTCAATGCAATACTAACTGGAGAGTGTGGTGAACCCATACTTGATCAAAATGGAGCTCATATTTAGGATGCAGTCTCCACATTACTCTTTACAATATCATACCATTTTATGGGAGATTCATCCCATCCAAAGGATAAAAACGTTGATCTTCTTTCAAACATAAGATGCAAGAAGATGAGTGATTTTCAAAATTATAAAACCATATTTCTGAGTAAAGTTATGTTAAGAAATGACTCTACTAGCAATTTTGGAAGGAAAAGTTCTTAGTTGGACTTCCTTTGCTCCTAGGTGAAAAAACTAGGAACAAAATCTGCGAAGTATGTGGAAATCACATTATTCCTTATGATCAGTTAACCTATGGTGAATCAATCAACTTCAACCAAAAAAAAGGGTCTTAAGATCTGTCAATATTTGAAAATCCAAAAACAAATGAAACAGGAGCTGAAAATCTCCAAAAGAGAAATTGGATCATTTTGCAAACAGTTCGATAACAACTTCTCTATTGACCAAAACTACAGTGACAATTGTAGTAAGGCTATTACCAAATCTTATAAAAAATCTCATAAAACTATAAGACATTTTCAAAACCCAGAAAACCATTCTTTGAAAAAAGAATGAATTTTAATAAAAACCCTTATAAAAGAAATTTTAAATCAAAACACCAAGATAAACCCTCTAAAAATCTTAAAGGATTTATATGTTATAAATGTGGCAAACCAGGTCATACAACTTGGTTCTGTAAAATGATTAAAAAACTTCATGAATTAAACCTCGGTGAAGACATTACCAATAAACTCTCTACCTTAATGATAGATGAATTATCATCATCTGAATCTAAAACTTAGTTAGATGAAGAATCAAATCCCCAGGTAGACGAGTTCGCATCCATTGACTCTGATAAAAATACTAACGTATTAACTAAGGAAGAAGATAAACAACTTCAAGATAAAATCCTTATGTTAAACGACCCTCAAATCTCAAAATTATATATGGACAACTTGGTTAGTTCTTTAGCCAAAACCAAACCATTACCAAAACCTTTTGAACTTTCGAGTACCAGCACAGGCTATTATAACCTCATTGCTATTTTGGAACGAAAAAACAAAATAATAAAGTGAGAAATTCGAATTCAAGACTTAAAAGCTAAAATCAAAACCATTAAGTTAGAACTCTACCAACTTAAAGAAAAATATAAAGAATATGACCTCAAGTTTAAATTACTTGACAAAACTAAGGCCGAAACATCGAATGACATGATTTTATCAGATGATGAACTTGAATCCAAGAACTTAAGAACATAGAACAAGTTTTAGAAAGTGTTCTTCAAATTCTTAGGCAAATTACCACTAGGAAGTACAAGATTAGTATTACTCATCTTATATTCTCTCATTAATCAAAACAGGAGATAGTAGCACTGTTTGATATAGAAGCTGACCTCAATTGTATCAATCCATCAATGGTCCCCAAGCGATTTCATCAACCGACAAATGAACAACTTTCCTCAACCAACAAATCAAAAATGAATATTATAGGCAAAACGAAAGTTGCAATCCTCAACAAATCGTATATGATATAGGCTACCCAGTCATATTAGGAACACCTTTCATGAGTATTATTATCCCATATCTTGTCAAAAATGATAAGATTTCTTTCAAAATTGAAGAAAAGACCTTCAATTTTCCCTTCATCGAAGAACTAAAAACAAGGAATCTTAACCTCATTAAAGCCAATTCAATCCATCAAAAGGATATCTATGTTCTTATTAAGCATAGAGAAAATTCCTTCTCTATCACAAATCCAGAGTTCATTCTCATATTGTTGAGAAAGAACTTCAAATCCTGGAGATACAAGATAAGATCTCTAAACTACAAAACTCTTTCGAAAAAGAGATGTGTTCTGACTTACCTAGTGCTTTCTGGGAAAGACAAGAACATATGGTAGATTTACCATATGAGGCACAAAAGCAAGGTCTATTCAAATGAATAATGACCTTGAACAATTCTATAGGAAGGATATTAATGATCTCTTATCTAAGAAATTAATATCTAAATCTAGATTGCCGTGGAATTGTGTGGCTTTCTATGTTAATAAATCAGCCGAGATCGAGAGAGGAATCCCTCAGTTAGTCATTAACTATAAAACTTTGAACCAAGCCCTAAAATGGATAAGGTACCCTATTCCAAACAAAAAAGACTTGCTTCAAAAATTATATTCATCATCTATCTTCTCTAGGTTTGATATGAAGTTAGGATTCTGGCAAATCTAAATTGAACATAGGCATAAGTGATCACCACACAAATTATGTGTATAATGAATACACAAGTATACGTATTGCAACAAGTAATATAATGATAAGAAAAGATCGTTCCCACGTAGATTATTTTATAAGAAACTAATTTTTAAAACTAAGAAAAATAAAAATCATTTTTTTTTTGTGTTTTTATATTTTAGGAAAGCAAAATTAAAATAACTAAAAGTAAATAACAATAATTAATTAAATCAAATTTGGTAACTAAAAAGATATATGAGAAAATATCTAGGAATACTTAATCCCTTAATTTTCTAAATATGTGAATCGCTAAAATCTCACCAATATAATTATCAATTAATTGTATGATCAATTGAATCTAACCTAGCATGTATTCCTCTCTCAAGTAAACTATACACCATATAATAATTAATTTAATCACACTCTCATGCCAATTAAATTGTATACTACTCATTAAGTTCATCAATTATGGATCACATACATAAGAATCATATATCTTTTCCTAGAAACTATGCATGTTATTTAATCAAGACAAACAATTAAATAATTCTCTCAAATCTATTTAATTGCCTCTATAGATAAATTGTTGGCCAAAAAATTAATAGGATAAAAATCAGATTGAATAATATAATTAAATTATAATTAGGGTAAAATTTTAGATCATCACATGGTGAAAATTTGATTCATAAGATCCATAGATTAATAAATTAATTACACACAATTGTGTTCATAAAGCTAATATTTTTCATAAATAAAGACATAAAATTGATAAAACAAAGAGTAGAAAAAGAAATACCATCAATATCTTGAATTGTAGTATTAATCTCCTCTTCAATTTCCACCAAAATTGTATCGTCTCTTGAATTTTTCTATATTTTTCTCTCTTTTTAGCTCCAAAAATATGACCAAAATTATACTAATGGAGGCCAATTAGGGTTTATAGAGTGATTAGGGGCTTAAATAAAGCTTAGGTGCGATCTAGACCATCAAATCAACTTCAGATCAAGGGTTACGATCAAAACAAGCAAAACTGACAGTTCCAACCAATCATAGCTTGACATATGGTAGGGAAAATTCATTGGCTGAATCAGGGAGCGACGCATTGCAGGGGAGACCGATCATAGTCAACGCTTGCTGAGTTAACATCACGCAGTGTGATGTGATTTGCGGAAATGGATGGCGTGATGGACGGGTGGAATGCGGGGAGCAATGGTGTAGCGTCATGTGGCATGGCACGTTGACCAATTTTTGAACTGGGATTGAATGCCATGCTAAAATGTGACACGTGTTTCGTCCCCTCACACGCGGCGTAACGTGATTCGCTCTCCGTGCTTGCGTGGCACTGTATCGCTTGGCCAGTCAGCTTTTCTGCCTGCATGGGATGCCACATGGAAGCTACTGATTGGTCCTACATTAAAATTTCATAAAAAATCCATAAAAATCTAAAAAAAAATCAAAAATTATATTTTCATCCATTTTCATTAAAAAGTTTATATTTTAATATTTTTTACCCAAAAAATACTATTTATTGAATAAAAAAATTGATATTAAGTAAAAAAGTGCGCTAATAACTCTATTTTCATATAGTTATCAATAGGTACAAAACAACATTCACTGTCCCATTAGGATAATATGAGTGGAATGTCATGCCCTTTTGGCTCAAAAATGCACCTTTTGAATTTCAAAGGATTATGAATGATATTTTCAATCCTTATTCAGAATTTTGCATTGTATACATCAATGATGTACTTATATTTTCCAAAGATGTTAGACAACATATCAGGCATCTCAAAACTTTCTTTCATATCATCAAAAAGAATGGTCTAGCTTTATCAGCTAAGAAAATGACACTCTTTAAAACCGATATCAGGTTCCTTACACAATATGTCTAATGGCACCATTATCCTAATCGAACAATCTCTTCAGTTTACTACAAAATTTCCTGATAAGATCATCAACAAAACTCAACTACAAAGATTCCTTGGTAGCTTAAATTATGTATTAAATTTATGTCCTAATATTAATCGGTTAGCAAAACCATTCCATAATAGGCTTAAGAAGACTCATGAGCCATGGGCAGAAGAACATACCAAAATTGTGCAAATTATCAAAGCACGAGTCCAAATTATTCCATGTTCACATCTTATAGATCCAACACTTCCCAAGATAGTGGAAATCGATGCCAATGATATTGGTTACGGTGGGATATTAAAACAAGTCCATAATTCTGAAGAACATATAGTTCAATTTTGCTCTGGCCATTGGAATGATTTCCAAAGAAATAATTCCACTATCAAAAAGGAAGTATGAGCAATAATAATTTATATTTCAAAATTCTAATCAGATTTATTAAATCAAAGATTTTTACTAAGAATCGATTGTACATCTGCTATAAATATTTTATTAAAAGATGTTAAAAATATTGCATCAAAACAAATTTTTGCTAGATGTCAAACTTTATTAAGTATTTTTGATTTTGATAGAGAATTTATCAAAGGAAAGAACAATTCATTACCAGACTTTCTAATGAGAGATTTTCTCCAAAATAGGTACAAAGATGAGTAAGAAAAAGAAAGATAAGGATAAGAAGGAACCTCTTACAAATACCTCTATCAGAACCCTTTCCTCATCAAAACTAATCATTACCTGTTCCCAAGCAACCCAAACAAAACCTGCTGAAACAAAATCATCCTCCTCCCAGTACCATCTGGAAGAATCACCAGAACTTGCTCTTGTAAATGAATTTCTCTATCAAAGAGTCCAAGATTGGATACTGAACCTCAAAGAACCAGAAGTCCTATGGGCTACTTATGACAATATCCCAGGCCTAGGTGCCTCATCAACATCCGAAATAGAGGCCCCAGCCTCCAAAGGTAAAAAAAGATATTAAAGGAAGAATCATTTTCCAAACGAATTTTAAAACCATCAACTGGAACAATTTCAATTCTAGAAAGGAGGATAACAACCTCTACTATTTTCCTAAAAAGAGGAATAAGGGAAATCGTTCCCAAATATTTTTCACAACCATCATCTGAGTATTTTCCAAAAATATAGACTCAGATAGTTACGATTGTTGAACAAGGATTGTTTGATAAGAATCCTTATTTGGAAACCCAAAAATTATTTGGTAAAGGTTTCCTCAACAAGCCTTCTGCCCAATCAAAAACTCCACAATACTATCAGAGTATTTTGGAAATAATAGGTAGTATGGAATTTAAACACTTCCTCTACCCAAAATCATCAGATGTGTATTTTTCAACTTATGAACTTTATAAAATCATATCTCCAACAGACTAAGGGAATGATCTTTCAAAATCTCTATCCTTTCTGGTCAGCATTACATCTTCTCTACCACATTGTACAATATACAATTATTGGGATTATTACTAGGCATGGTTCAATGCATTCCTTATTTAGAAAAAAAAGATAGCCAACATTCTTGGTAATTCTTCTTTGTGAACAAATCTATTAATCCATCAAAATTTCCATCTTGGTTTTCTAACTGGTGGAAGTTATTTGGAAACACTCATTCTATTATCATCTCTCCTGTAAAATAAGGTTATGAATCATTCTCAAAAAATTACAACCCTACATTAGAGGAAGCTAGATTCTCTCCTCTATGTATTTTTGTTCAAAATTTTATCTACCTTGGGTTTATCATTAGGTCTTAACACCTATTACATCTGAGGTAATAACCATAACCCGTTCATCCCAAGTTAAATGGTGGTCATCATTTACAATCCCTAAGAAATTATTACAACTAGCTGTTAAACAATGGCTTATTAAAAATGGTCACAAAGAACCTCAAGTGAATGAACTCTAAGCATCTTCACTTCTCTTAACACAAAAGACACATACCAATACCTTGATATCTCCAGAAAACCAAAGAAGAACTCTTGGAAATTATCAAGCAATTACCACAAGGATCTTCTACCCAAACTTCTGATGTTAAGTAAGAAGAAAAAGACTCAGATGAGACTCAATCACCTGATGAAACAGTCTCTCCATCATCCAAAGCTTCATTAACATATCTAATTAATTTAGAAGCTGCTAGTAAGGACATGCTATTCTAGACTAGGAAAACCCGTCCATAAACAATTCTATTATGGGTCTTTGAACCCAATATTATTACTGGGTCTGCGTGTCCATTTATCTTTTTGGACCTGCGTGTGCATTTCCTCTATTAAGGGTTAAAAACCCATTTATTTGTAAAGTTCCATTCAATGGCCCATTGCGACAAGGCTCATCCAACCGCCCAACAATATCTCCAGATCAATCACTATTGTTTGCATAGAAGACAACAAAACAACAAATGGTGTTGACAAAACACTGTTCATCAAAAGGTATAAAGTTGTATGGAATGTCGCAACAACTGTTGTTCACAACACAGTAAAGCATCTCCAATAATATTAAGTGGCAGACAAATTACTATTCATTGAATAGTAATAGCATCTCTACACAGCATATCATTCAGTTATAAAAGAGAAACTCATTTCAGTTCAGAGGCCTCGTTTTCACTCTCCAATTGCTTTCATACTCTTATACTCTCATCCTCTCACTAATACTTGCTTTGTAACCTTCATTTTATTTTATAATTAAGTTTAAGTTTGTTTATATTTGTTATTATTTAAGTTTGTTTATAATTAGTATCAATATATATGTAGAAAAAATTATTTAAATATTTGTAATATACACCAATATTGTCGTATTAGTATATTGTCATAATTTCTCCATCATAGCAACATATTTTGAAACTTGATTAAAGTAATATAATGTTTTTCAAACCTTGATCGGTATTTCTCTTCATGTTTCAATTCTCAATACCCACGTATAAAATAAATGCTTCTTTAAACTAAAAAATTTAATTAGTATAATTTGTGATCAATTTGATTGGACCGAAAAATAGGCAAATTATAATTTCATGCAAAAAAAAGTTGAACTTTTTAATCTTCTTAATAAATTTTTCGTTTAATTGTCATGATCTAAAACAAAATGAAAAACTCCATTGAAGGATAAGATGAACACAACAAGAAAGCAATGAAATAGATGCAATAAAAGTAGAGAATGAGAGGAAGATATGCTAGTACTAATTCTCATTCAATTTCTCTTATACAGTATAGCTATATATAGTGAAGATCTCATAGTGTTCAGAGAACATAGCCCGCTCACTTCTACTATAACTATGTAACAAACTCTCAAAGGAAAACATCAAGTGTAATGAAACCCACCATAAGCTAGGTACATTCTTATTTAAAGCCTTACATATCTGTAATAGTTACAACATACTTACACTCTAAAGACCGCCTTACATTCCCTCCCAAGATCAAGTCCTTAGGTAGGACTGTGAGCTTGGTTCTTAAATCTTCAAAAGGAACTGTGCAAAGTGACTTTGTCATGATATCTGCTAGTTGTAATTGGGATGGTGTATAATCAACAGTCAAATCTCCATTGAGAACTCTCTCACGAACAAAGCAAAAAACCAATGCCTACATGTTTCATTTGAGAGTATAGGACATGATTCTTAGAAAAGTATCCAACACCCATGTTATCACAATAAACTGTTGGTATACTACTCAAAACAAACAGCAACTCGTTAAGGGCTTTTTGAATCCATAGAAGTTCAGAGATAGTTAATGCAAGGGCTCTAACCTCTGACTCAGTTGATGATCTTGAAACCAACTTGTTTTAGAATTCCAAGAGACCAAAGAACAACCAAGAAAAATACGCCAACCTTATATGCTCCTTCGATCATCTGGGCTCCAAGTCTAGCTACATCTATATAAGTTATGAGCTGAAGAGTATCTATTTTTTGAAGTTGTATGCCATGAGTAAGAGTTCTTTTTAAGTATCTCATGAGTCTCTTCACTGCCTTTCAATGTACATATGTGAGGTAGTTTAAGAATTGGCAAAGTGTGCAATAATGTAGTGATCCTACTAAAGATCGAAACTGAGCTGAATCTTGAAGAGGTTGGCCATCATTTTTAGAAGGAGCTATACCAGGAGCCATAGGAGCTGAACTGATTTTGTTTCATTTAACTGAATTTTCTTTAGGAGCTGCTGTATATATTTCTACTAACATAAATGCAAACCACACTCAACTCTGGAAACCTCAATTTCCAAGAAAAAAATGAAGTTATTCCAGATCCTTTAGTGAGAAATTGCTATGCAATCTTGTAACCAAACTTTGAATAAAACTAGGATCATTTTCAGTGACTAAAATGTCATCCACGTGTATTAGAATAAAAACAATGTGTATGTCATCACTATAGAGCATCATCGAAGTATCAACCTGTGAACTTCTAAAACCCATAAAGTTTGAGCAAGAGCTGAGTTTAGTGTATCAAGCTCTTGGAGCTTGCTTAAGGCCATACAATGCCTTTTTTAACTCACACATAATGAAGAAACTCTTGATTCACAAAGCCTTCTAGTTGGCACATGTAACTATCCTAATGTAGCATGCTTCACTACTGGACTGACAGTTTCCTTACAATCAATACCATCATTTTGATGGAAGCCCTTAGCTACTGTTAAAGTCCCACATCGACTGGGGATCGCGCCCACGCTGCGCATATAAACAAGGGCAGTCCTCCATCTCATAACCTGGGTTTTGAGATGGAGTTAGGCCCAAATTTAACATGGTATCAAAGCAAGGTTACCCGGTCGGTGCAGTTGTTTCGCCACTGGTGAGTGATGCATTCCGCCACTTGGGCTCCATAAGCTCAACATCCCCGTCGGTCTCAAGGGGACAGACCCTTGCCGATGTGAGGGGGAGTGTTAAAGTCCCACATCGACTGGGGATCGCGCCCACGCTGCGCATATAAACAAGGGCAGTCCTCCATCTCATAACCTGGGTTTTGAGATGGAGTTAGGCCCAAATTTAACAGCTACAAGCCTACTTTTGTACCTCTCTAAAGTTCTATCAAGTTTAAGCTTCACAGCATTATTACCTATAATCTCTCCAATGGATGGAGGTGGTACAAGCATCTTGGTTTCATTCCTTAACAGAGATAAAAACTCTTTTTGGATTGCTTCAATCCACCAAGTATATTTGAAAGCATCTTTGATAGAGGTGGAAATAGGAAGTATAACAGTGGCTTGAAGGACTTTAGACTTAAAAATTCTCAATTTAGCTTGAGTCTCCATCATATGTGTGTTGGTTGAAGAATCTGGTTTATGTATTTTTGGAATAAAAGTTGTAAATAGTGGTGTTGCTAATAACTGAGAGATAAAAATATATTGCATAGGTAAGAACTAATGTGGTTAAATATCTCTTGGATAATGAGATAAAGGAATAAGAGAGTTTTCAGAAGGGTTGGACACACCTCCAACAGAGTTAGTAATAGGTAATACGGTAGGTTGATTCCACCAGTCAGTGTGAGTAGGATAAGACACTGGTATAGGAAAAACAGGTAAAAGGCGAAGGTTGAGTTGTATTCAACATATTATACACAGTTCTAACTTGATAATGAGTCTGAGGTAAAGTAACAAAATGAACTGGTGAAGGAATATTAGAACTGCTACTCTATGAGCTAGAGTTAATGAGTTGTAGGAAAGGAAAATAGGACTCATTGAAAACCATATGGGAAGAGATATATATTTTCTTGGAGACTGGATCAAGAGAAATATAGCCCTTCTAGTGTGTCAGGTATCGCAAGAAATCACATGGTATGGATCTCAGATCAAGTTTAAGTGATGAATATGGCCTAGTTCATGGGTAACACAGACTCCCAAATACTCTGAGATGATCATAGGTCAGTTTACATTTATAAAGCAAATTAAAAGGATTGACATTACCCAATACTGTTATAAATTAGGCACTTACGGAAGCGAAGATCGGGTCTAGTTTTGGTTGCACAAATTAATAATAATGGGTAAAGGCAAAAGTAATAAGCAGTAAGAAATTAAATGGAACATAATGATTTAAGTGGTTCAACTTTTCAATGTGACAAGTCTACTCCACTGACGATGGCACACCGAAGAAAATCCACTAATAATCAAAATGGAGATACAAACACCAATTCTAGATAGCTTCACACATTATACCAAAATCCAAAATCAACCCACAAAATATTCCCTCTAATTTACTGGTAATATATATAGCAAGATAAATTAACAAACTTGCTATTAAATCAAATATTACCGTACAAATGGGAGAAACACCACCAATGGAAACAATAATGGACAGCTTGTCTTTTAGGGGTTAAAGAAAAATGATATGGCCGGTCAAGAAGAAGAGCTAGTGAAGAAGAAAATATATTTCCTCTGCTCTACTGCATTGCTCTCTGTTTCTTTTCTTTTTCTTTTCAGTTCTTGTAGCTACTGCTCAACTTCACGCAGCAAGAGAAAACAAAATATATTAGTTAAAAGAAGCTAAGGGTTTGTAATATAGGGTTTGGGCCAAATATTTGTTTTTAGGTTTGGGCCAAACAAATAACAAATCTCCACCTTGGCTCAAAACATAAAACAACTTCTTCAAATGAAATTCCTTGGATTACCAAATAACCGTCGTCCAAAGCCCCAAAGGGTGATTATCTTGTACAAATACCAATCAAGTCCAAACAATGCTTGAACTTGTTAAAAGGAACTGGTTTGGTTAACATATCAGTTGGATTCTCTATAGTGACTATCTTATTGACAAGAATAGCACCCTGAGAGACAATGTCACGAACGAAATGATATTTGACGTCAATGTGATTGGTTCTTTCATGATACATAGTATTCTTGGTCAAGTGTATAGCACTTTGACTATCACAAAATACAACAGAAGTATCCTGCTGTAAACCTAAATCACAAACCAAACTTCTAAGTCAAATGGCTTTTTTCACTGCTTCTGCTGCTGCCATATATTCTGCCTCTGTCGTAGACAAAGCAACTGTAGACTGTAAAGTAGCCTTCCAACTAATGGCACAATGAGAAAGAGTGAAGACATAACCTGTCAGAGATCTTCTTCTATCCAGATCACCAGCATAATCGGAATCCACATAACCAATAACACTGCAACCAGTATTAGAACTTCCATCATATACCAAACCAAAATTAGATGTACCTCTCAAATACCGAAGTATCCATTTCACTGCTTGCCAATGACCCTTACCAGGATTACCCATATATCTGCTGACAACACTAACTACATATGAAATGTCTGGACGAGTACAAACCATAGCATACATCAAACTGCCAACGGCACTTGCATATGGAACCTGAGACATGTACTGCTCTTATTCTTCTGATTGTGGTGACAAATCCAAAGAAAGCCTGAAATACGCAGCTAACGGCGTACTCACAGGTTTATAATATTTCATACCAAAACGTTCAAGAACTTTTTCAATATAACTTTTCTGAGTCAAATAAAGTTTGCCCACTTGTCTATCCCTGTAAATTTTCATGCCCAAAATTTTCTTCGCTGCACCCAAATCTTTCATCTCAAACTCACCATTAAGTTGAGACTTTAATTTCTAAATCTCAGACTTATTCTTAGAAGCAATAAGCATGTCATCAACATAAAGCAACAAATAAATGGATGAGCCATCATGAAATCTTTTATGATAAACACAACTATCATAATCACTCCTAGAGTAATCATGATCAATCATAAAAGAATCAAACCGCTTATACCACTGCCTAGGAGATTGCTTCAGCCCATATAAAGACTTTTTTAATAAACAAACATGATCTTCCTTACCTGGAACAACAAACCCCTCTGGTTGATGCATACATATTTGTTCTTCAAGCTCACCATGTAAGAATGCTGTCTTGACATCAAGTTGTTCTAATTCCATGTCAAACAATGCAACCATAGAAAGCAACACACGAATAGAGTTATGTTTCACAACAAGTGAAAATACTTCATTGAAGTCAATACCTTTCTTCTGACAATAGCCCTTTGCAACAACACATGCCTTGAACCTAGCTGCTTCAACCTAAGGTATACCTTCTTTTTTCTTGAAGACCCATTTGTTTCCAATAATCTTCTGGCCCTTAGGCGGTTTCACCAATTCCCAAGTATGATTCTTATGAAGTGATTCAATCTCTTCATTCATAGCAACCAACCACTAAACAGACTCATCACAAGTGATAGCTTCATGATAACTAGAAGGTTCATGCACCTCAATAGACTCTGCCACAGATAATGCAAAAGAAACTAAGTCTGCATCTGCGTACCTCTGAGGGCGTCTAATCTCTCTTATTCCTTTACCCTTAGCAATACTATATGGTTGCTCATGTTTCTCTTCTGCTACATCATGAGTAGAATCATCTATCTCATCCATAGATGGCTGATCTGAAGTGCCCTCTTGCACTTGACTAGGAGCTCCACTCTCAAGCTCCACCTGCTCACTAACACCATGGTCTTTATCTACAACAATAAACTCTTTTTTCTTTTGCAACATACAAAACTCATCAAACTTAACATCTCTACTAATCAAAAATTTAGGTGACTTGGGTTCAACACACCATAATCTATAACCCTTCACCCCAGAAGGATACCCAAAAAATATGCATTTCAATGCCCTAGGTTCAAGTTTACCATCATTAACATGAGCATAAGCAGGACAACTAAAAACTTTCAAATCAGAATAATTAGTAGGAGTACCAAAGAATACCTCAAACGGAGTCTTCAACTCAATTGCAGTTGATAGATACCGATTCACCAAATAGCAGGCATGGTTACAAGCTTCAGCCCAAAAGGATTTATCCAAGTCAGCTTGAAAGAGCATACAACGAGCTCTTTCTAAGAGAGTCATATTCATACGTTCTGCTACTCCATTTTGCTGTGGTGTATGACGCATAGTACGGTGTCTCACTATGCCATTTCTTTCACAGAACTCATTAAAGTGATTGTCACAAAATTCTAAACCATTATCAGTTCTCAAATGCTTGATTTTCTTGCCTATTTGATTTTCTATACAAGCCTTGAATTTCACAAATTTTGAGAACACATCATTCTTATTCTTCAGAAAATACACCCAAACATGACGAGAGAAGTCATCAATAAAAGGAAACATATACCGGGCACCACCCTTAGACACAACACGAGAAGGACCCTAAAGATCTGAATGAATATAATCAACAATACCTTTCATTTTATGGATAGTTGTACTGAACTTGACCCTATGATGCTTTCCATAAACACAATGCTCACAGAAATCAAGTTTCCCAGTTTTCTAACCACAAAGAAAATCTCGTTTGCTCAAAATAGACATGCCTACCTCACTCATATGCCAAAGCTGTATATGCCATAATCGAGTAGTGTCTGAATCTTGATCTAACGAGGATGAAACTGATACACTGCCAATAATAGTGCTACCCTGAAGCATATAGAGACCACGCGACAATTGCCCTTTAATAACAATGAGAGCACCCTTACTAACTTTTAAGACTCCACCTTCAGCTACATACTTATAGCCTTGTGAATCAAGAGTACCCAAAGATATCAAATTCTTTTTCAAATCTGGAACATGGCGAACATCTTTTAAAGTCCTAACAATACCATCATGCATCTTAATTCGGATAATACCAATACCAATAACCTTGCAGGACATATTGTTTCCCATCAAGACAACATCCTCATCAATAGACTGATAAGAAGCAAACCAATCTCTACTAGGGAATATATGGTAAGTGCAACACGAATCAAGAATCCAAACATGTCCAGGAGAACCAATAGATATTGATAGAACATTTTCACCATCGGAACCAGAACTATCTACAACTCCAGAAACATCATTAGTACCAGAAGACGTTGCGACAGATTTTCCTTTACCTTTGAGTTTAGGACAATTTACTTTCCAGTGCCCCTCCTAACGACAATAGTTGCATTTATCTTTTTTTTCTAGATTTGGATCTAGACTTGCTTCTATTATTGCTTGTGCCTTTTTCTTGATTTCTACCTCTGACAAATAAACCACTCCTATTATCATTGTTGCTATTAGACACATTTTTCTTCAACTCTCTGGAATTCAAAGCTACTTTGATATCTTCCAAAGAAATAGTGTCTCGCCCATATAGCATGGTATCAACAAAATGTTCAAATGAATGAGGTAAAGAACATAATACGTGCAAAGGTGTACCTTCTGACATTCTGAATGTATACAAACGATGCTTCAAATATAACCGAGTTGTCAAAGACTTGGTCATATACAAATTCTCCAATTTAAGCCATAACCCAGCAGAAGATTCCTCATCACCAACCTCGCGTAATACCTCATCAGACAAGGATAACTGAATTGAACTGAGAGCATTTTCCATTAATGCATCTTTTTCTTCATCAGTCAATTTTTCTGGCAATTTATCCTTACCTTCAAGTGTCTTAACGAGCCCTTCTTTAACTAATACGGCCCGCATCTTCATACGCCATAAACTGAAATCATTTCTACCATTGAATTTCTCAATTTCATATTTTGCCGACATGACAGAAAACTCAATATTAAATAAACAGAAGTACAACCCAGAAAATATGATACCAATCAGATAACTAGAAGCTCAAAATAAATCCAAAAGAGCAAACTTGATCGGTTCCAATAAATAGCAGAATAACTCAATGCTCTGATACCAATTTGTTATAAATTAGGCACTTATGGAAGCGAAGATCGGGTCCATTTTTGGTTGCACAAATTAATAATAATGGGTAACGGCAAAAGTAATAAGTAGTAAGAAATTATATGGCACACAATGATTTAAGTGGTTCAACTTTTCAATGTGACAAGTCTGCTCCACTGACGACGGCACACCGAGGAAAATCCACTAATAATCAAAATGGAGATACAAACACGAATTCCAGATAGCTTCACACATTATACCAAAATCCAAAATCAAACCACAAAATATTCCCTCTAATTTACTGGTAAAATATATAGCAAGATAAATTAATAAACTTGATATTAAATCAAATATTACCGTACAAATGGGAGAAACACCACCAATGAAAACAATAATGGACAGCTTGTCTTTTAGGGGTTGAAGAAAAATGATATGGCCGGTCAAGAAGAAGAGTTGGTGAAGAAGCAAATATATTTCCTCTACTCTGCACATATATTCCCTCTGCTCTGCTGCATTGCTCTCTATTTCTTTTCTTTTTCTTTTCAGTTCTTGCGGCTACTGCTCAACTTCACGTAGCAAGAGAAAACAATATATATTAGTTAAAAGAAGCTAAGGGTTTGTAATATGGGGTTTGGGCCAAATATTTGTTTTTGGGTTTGGGCCAAACAAATAACAAATACTCTGAAAGGTAAGTAAATAGTAGTTTGTAAACCATAATTACAATAAAGCACAGGAAGGTCAACTGATACATATCTAATAAGAACCCATATATTGTGATTTATCAAAATTAAAAGAATAAATTAAATTTTAATATTATATTTTAACCTAAGTAATGCATAAATTATTTTTTTGAAATCACGGAATATGTTTTGATGTATTTAAGGTATTTTGAATTTAAAAGATTCAAATGACAAATGACTAATTAAATCTCGCAATCAAGGACATAATTTTCATATAGTGGAGGACCCAAATGCAAACATTTATACAAGATACATCAAAAAGGGGTCAAAACATTAAAATTTCAAAATTAAGGGCACGTCGTAGCATAAGTATATGTGCGTTATGGCACAACACTCTTGGGATGAATTTCAGTGAACTAGGAATAAGGTCGCGGAATGAGTCTATGTGTGACGTGGCATGCAAAGTTAGATTTGTACTCCAACACTTGATTTCAAGAACATGTATATTCAAATTGTTGTAGATTTGTTAGATTAGCATTTTAATTGTTCTAAACCTCTACAACCCTAATCCTAATTACATTGTAACTATTTGTAACTCTCTTACTATAAATATTAAGTAGGATTAACAACAAAATCATTCATAGATTGTAGAAGAAATACACTTAGGTCTATAAAGAAATAAAGGACTAAAGACAAGATAGAATTCAAGAGGCAATTAAAGAGTATTTCTTATTTTTCTTCTTAGTCTTCTATTTATTTTAATTATGATTTTTTAGAATCCATGATTATTTAATTTATTTATGTGATTGTGTGTTATTTCAAAACCTAGATTATGATTTTAATTAATAAAATGTTATGATACTTTGTAGATTCAATCTTTGATTCTTAATATATTTAACTCCATGTTTAAATTCCAAACTATGCAGGTATGAATTAGAATAACTAACTAATTTATTGCATGTATATGTTGAATGCTAGTTTAAGATGTTAAAGTGGTATTATTATGTAATCGTTAATATTCTTATTCAAAAGTGGTATTTTTTACTCTGTGAAAGTGTTACAAGTAGAGTTAATGCCTTCATTAAAGATTATTAAGAATTGTAATCTTGCAAAGTTTAGTTATCTCCTTTTTAGAACTTACCACATGTTTGGTTAAATGAAATGGAATGGAATCAAAATTGATTTCTTCTAATTTTATGTTTAGTTGGGTTGAAAAATAGGAATGAAATGAAATCGATTCTTAAAAGAAAAGGAATCAGAATTCCTTCTCCCCTTTTAAGGAATCATGATTCCATTCCCATCTCAAATTATTTTTACAATTTTATTCCAACCCCAAATATAACCCTAAATCCCAAAACCCAAAACCCTAAATCCAAAATCCCAAAACCCTAAATCCCAAATCCCAAATCCCAAATCCCAAATCCCAAATCCCAAAACCCTAAATCCCAAATTCCCAAACCCTAAACCCTATTTAGAAAAATATAATTTTAATCCTAAACCTTAACCCATAAATATAACCCTAAATCCCAAATCCCAAATCCCAAATCCCAAATCCCAAAACCATATTTAGAAAAATAATAATTTTAACCCAAAACGCTAAAACCTAAACTCTATTTAAAAAAATAATAATTTTAACCCTAAACCTTAACCCACAAATATAACCTTAAACCCTAAACCCTAAACCCTATTTAGAAAAATAATAATTTTAACCCTAAACCTTAACACACAAATATAACCCTAAACCCCAAATCCAAAACCTCAAAACCTTAAACCCTATTTAAAAAATTAATAATTTTGATAATATATTTTATTTTTAAGTAATAATTATTTAGAAAAATAATGATTTCAATAATGTATTTTGTTTGACGAAAAAATAATAATTAAATGATATTTTTTAAACTTTACTAAATATAAGGGTATTAAGATAATATATAGTGTTTTTCATTTCATTCCAATTGTAAACCAAACACTGTAATACTGATTCTTTCTTTGATTCTAATGGTCAAACCAA
Source organism: Hippophae rhamnoides (assembly GCA_033030585.1). Classification (NCBI taxonomy): domain Eukaryota; kingdom Viridiplantae; phylum Streptophyta; class Magnoliopsida; order Rosales; family Elaeagnaceae; genus Hippophae; species Hippophae rhamnoides. The sequence continues at coordinate 30,568,349 of CM065433.1, forward strand.
ACCAAACAAAACAATTTCCTTTCCATTCCATGAACCAAACGTCACCTTAGTGCAATGAATGAATTGTCTAGCAACTATGATTAGGTTGTTCTAATTTATGATTGATTTATGATGGTATTTTACTTCAATTATAAAGTAAGAAAATGTGCATTTGAAGTCTTGTCTTTGTTGCATATATTTTTCAAACTAGAGTTAAGAATTCAATGATAGTTCTAATATTGATTCATGATATAATTGGTTTGATCATAGGCTAGTGATAAGGATAGTCCAATAATCACATGTTTCTCTTAATATGTGTGCTCATGTATTTTAATTAATATTTTATGTTTTATTTTTAGTCAAAAACAATTTTTAAACCCTCTTTACTAATATAGTAACAAACTAGTAATTAGTGATATTTACTGTAATAATCATCATGAGTTCGATAACTTTTGTTTTTAAATTACTTATCATTTGTATAGTTTGATCATATATGCATGCTTGTATTCAAGCTTATCACTAACTCTAACGATAAGAGATAAACAAGTTTCCACAACATATCCATTTTTCCTTTCTACAACCCCATTCTAAGAGGATGTATATGGACAAGTGACTCTTCTATTATATCTTCCTTGAAAAAGATAATTTTCAAGAGATTTAAACTCTAACCCTCCATCACTCTACAATTGTTTAATCTTAATGCCAAATTGTCTTTCAACAAAATATTCAAAATGCTTAAGCACCTGGGCTGCTTGGCCCTTATTATCAAGTATAAAAATCCATTGATAACATGTATAATCATCAAAAAAGAGCACAAAATATCTCAAACCAGTCTTCCATTATAAGGGAAGGTCCCCAAGTATCTATATGTATATTATCAAAAGCTTGTGAAGATCTCTCATGTACATGATGGAAAGGAAGTCTATGAGACTTATTTGACATGCTCTACAAGCCTAAGGGACAGAATTATGATTAACAATCATATTATTCTTAGACAGTATTTTATGCACTACAATATAACGAGGATAGCCTAACTTATGATACCACCAAGTACTATCAACAGTAATAGAATTACAATGTACAAACTGCCTATTAAGTAAACTACCACTATGCTTAACTAATTCAGGCCAGCTCTTCGGATTCCAGCTAATGCACGATGAACTTGGTAACTGATAGAGTCCCTTGTCCACTCCACCTTCTAGTAGAATAGTTCCCTTGCTCAAATCCTTCACGTAGAAGTCACTTGGGTGAAATTCAACGTATACATTATTATTGAAGCATAGTTGTCCAACAAAGATAAAGTTCTTAGCAAGATTAGGAACAAAGATTGTCCTGAGTAGGAAAGGAAGGTTTCATTGATTGTTGCGATCGAAATCACCTATTGAGATTGACTTGCAAGATTAGCATGAACCAATTGCAAATCCACTGGATTCATCCTCTGAAACTACATCTCATGAGTACGCATAATAGAAAATACTTCAGTTGTAATTGCTACTGAGTCCACCAAGTAGATACAAGATCTGCTCTCTTAGAGGAATAAGATCTCCTATAGCTGAGGTGAGATGAAAAACCTCCTTAGCCTTGTTCTATATATCGATCTATATTATCAGATCACCCTTTCTCAGCATTTGCAATTGACATCTCAGTTACATCAAGTTTGAGTTAGTGTTATCTTGGAAGTTCTTAGCCAACTATGACCAATAACCATTTGTTGAAGAATTTCCAAACAGAAATTTCAATTTGATAGATGAAACTGCATTATACATCCAGTTCATGAGAATTTTGTCTTTCTTATTTCATATTTCAAAGGCTAGATTTATCTCCACCACTTCGTGAACTGTAAAAGTTTTCATCCTCATTTCTTGAGGAAATTTTTTTTCCTTTGTAAACTATGAAGGAGTTGATTAAGAACCTTGAAGTATGTTTTGCAAGCCATAAACTACAGCTACATGCTTGATCTGTTCTCTCTTGATCAGGTAGTTTGTATCATTAAACTTTACTGAGAAATTTGAATTTATTGGTATACTAGCTAAGGGATAGGAAAGAAACGAAGCTAAAGTATTTGATGAAGGAGACAAGGTGCCTTCTCTATCAACACCTAAGGAAACTACAGGTTGAGCTATTATAGCTCTGATGCCATAAAAAACTCCGTTGAATGATAAGCTGAACACAGCAAGAAAGTAATGAAAGATGTATAAAAGCAGAGAAGAAGGAGAGGAAGATATATATGCTAGTGCAATTGTGCTAACTCACTAAATTTCTTTGATACAGTATAGTTATATATGGTGAGGGTCTCACAGTGTTCAGAGAACACAACACACTCACTTTTACTATAACAGTGTAACAAACTCTAAAAGAAGTTGTTTAGAGTTCTTTGTGACTATGACACATGTAATGTTATTATTGGAAGTCCATAAGTAGCATACTATATATATATATATATATATATTGAGTGCATCAGATCAATAATACTATGTAGAGATATTTTTCTCTTTTCTCTGCCTTCTTGATCATTTCTATCGATCTTCTGTTGGTTGATATTTTGTGATCTTCATTTCTCTAATATAATCTAGATCATTTCTTGATTTCTTCGTCTTGCTAGGGAGAAATTGACACCAGAATCTGGAAAAGGAACATCTACGGATGGATCAATTTTGTCAGGAGCTGTTTCGTTTGATCTTTCTGTGATTGTTCCTCTAGTTCATCTTTCTTTTTGGATCAAACTAGATCGTTCCAATTATCTCATTTGGAAGGCGCAGCTGCTGTGTACCAATTATCATATATATTTCATATCATTTTTTCAGTTCTGTTTCTGTACAAGAGTTTAGGTATTTGTATACAAGGAAAAAACGAAAACTAAACAATAACACTAGCTGCTGCACATCCATGTTTTGCTCCACTAAACATTGGTGTCTGCCACTGTTTCAGCATGCACCACAACACACACCAACACACACCAACACTCCCCATCAAGTTGGTGCATATATGTCTCTTATGTCTAACTTGTCAAGTGAGTTGTAGAAGTTTTTTGCAGACACAGATTTTGTGAGTATATCAGCCAGTTGATCTTCTGATTTAACATATGGAAACTGAATAATCTTTTTTTCAAGATTATGTTTGATGAAGTTCCGATCCACTTCAACGTGCTTCGTGCGATCATGTTGAACTGGATTGTGAGAGATGTCAATGGCTGCTTTGTTATCACAAAATAAGTTCATTTTAGAGTTAGGAGCAACACCAATCTCAGTTAGAAGTTTTTTCAATCAAAGGAGCTCACATATTCTCTTGACCATTCCTCGAAATTCAACTTCAGCACTAGATAAGGATTGCTTCCTGCTCCTCCATGTAACAAGATTGCTCTCCACAAAAGTAAAGTACCCAACAGTAGATTTCCTATCCTTTATATTCCCTGCCCAGTCTGAATCTGTATATCCAACGACTTCCAATTGACCATTCTTTGAAAACATAAGTCCTTTCCCAGGGGAGGATTTTAAATAACGGAGTATTCGCATGACGGCATCCATATGGTCTTCACTTGGGCAGTGCATAAACTGACTCACGACACTCACAGTATAAGCAATATCAGGTCGAGTATGAGATAAGTATATGAGTTTATCTACTAACCGTTGATATCTCTGTTTATCTACTGGTACTTGGTCCACATTCTCCAAGTTTATGATTTTGGACCATCGGAATATCGACAAGTTTACAATCTAGTAATCATGCCTCTGCTAGTAGGTCTAGAGTATATTTCCTTTGGGAAATACATATACCTTGTTTTGATCTTGTTACCTCAATGCCTAAGAAGTATTTGAGCCCTCCCAAGTCCTTCATTTCAAACTCATTTGACAGTTGTTCTTAAAGCCTAGAGATTTCTTCTTTATCATCCCCTATAATGATCATGTAGTCTACATAGACTATAAGGGCTGTTATTTTTCCCAATCGATGTTTTAGGAAAAGAGTGTGGTCAAAGTTGCTTTGTTGAACCCATATTTTCTCATTGTTGAACTTAATCTGCCAAACCATGCTCGAGGTGATTGTTTTAGTCCATACAATACTCGTTGTAATCTACATGCAGTTTCTTTCCCTAATGTAACAATATATCCTGGTGGAATATCTATGTAAATCTCTTCTTCAAGGTCACCATGAAGGAAGGCATTCTTCACGTCAAGTTGGTGCAATGGCCAATCTAAATTTGCTGCAAGAGATAACAAAACTCTCACAGTTTTTAGTTTAGCCACAGGTGAGAAGGTATCTTGATAATCTATACCATGTTTCTATGTATACCCTTTTGTTACTAACCTCGCCTTGTATTGATCAACTGACCCATCTACTTTATACTTAATGGAGAAAATCCACTTGCATCCTACCATCTTCCTTCCTTAAGGAAACTTTATTAACACCTATGTGTTGTTCTTCTACAGTGCCTCAAATTCTTCTTTTATAGATTGAGCCCAATTTGGATCAGATAAGGCTTCTTCAACGCTGCTTGGAATTTGACATGAGGAAAGTGTTTGTGCAAAAACCCTGATAGGTTCTGATAACCCTTGAGTAGATACATAATTGGCTATTGGATACTTGGGTTGTCGTTCCTCTTTGTCTGGAAAGTATCGATTCGGAGGTTTACCTCGATTGTGTCTGAACGGTAGAACATAACCAACAGATGTATCTATAGCATTACTTTGTAAAGGTGTGATAGGATAACTTACCTTAGGAGTATTCTTAGCAGGAGGATCATTAGGTACTAGAGAGTGGAGGGATGCATCAACCACTGCATCTTCTAGAGATTCAGTCACTAGTTCAGATTCAATTCTTAGAAGTTCAAGTTCGGGTCTAGGTATTGGCTTATCCATATTGCTGACATTATCTGAGTATGTCGGATTGTTACTAATGTCTAATACTTCAACATCAAGCCAATTCCGTTCTTCACCATAACTCTCTCTCTAAAGAGGGTAATTGGATACTGATGATGGAAAAAAACATTCAGATTCTAGAAAGGTGACATCCATGGTAATGTAGGTTCTTTTAGTAATAGGGTCGTAGCATCGGTATCCTTTTTTTTGTACGTCATACCCTAAGAAAACACATCGGACAACACATGGATCCAACTTAGTTCAATGATTTTTATTGAGGTGAACAAAAGTAACACATCCAAAAATTCGGGGCAGAAGCATCAAAATAGTAGGTAAGGGAACATGATCAGATAGCATCTTTAATGGAGTCTGAAATTGTAAGTTTTTTTGTGGGCATACGGTTTAGTAGATACACAGATGTAGTAACAGCATCACTACAGTATCTACTAGGCATATGTGCACCAATTAGTAAGGCTCGAGCAATTTCTAAAATATACATATTCTTCCTCTCCACAGTCCCATTCTGTTGTGGGGTTTATAAACACGAGGTTTCATGGAGAATACCATGGTTGTCCAAGTATGTCCGAAAGTGTTGATTAACATACTTCCCTCCATTATCAGACCTAAGAATCTTAATTTTTTCAGAAATTTGTGTCTGAACCATGGTGTGAAACAAGTGAAACGTAGAAAATACTTCATCTTTATGTTTGAGAAGGTAAAGCCATGTCATTCGTGTACAATCATCAACAAAAATTACAAACCAACGATGACCCGATGACGTAGTGACCGGGGAAAGTCCCCAAACATCAGAATGTACTAAAGCAAAAGGAGTCATACTTGTATTAATGCTTATAGGATAAGACGCCCTATGACTTTTTGCTAAGATACAAGTATCACATTTGAAATCTGAGTGTGTGATATTTGAAAATAAACTAGGGAGTAGGTGCTTTAAATACCCAAATGATGGATGCCCAAATCGACGATGACATAACCAAATCTCGCGTTCCTTGTTACCAATAGTGTGTTCATGTGATTGGCTCTTCCTGAACTGAGGTCATCCACATAATATAACCCCCATCTCTTAGTACCACTCCCAATGATCTCCTTGGTGATAATATCTTATAGAAGACAAAAGGTAGAATACATCAATACTACACAGTTAAGATCTGAAGTGACCTGACTTACAGACATTAGTCTATTTGAAAGAGACGGTACAAGTAATGTATTAGATAATGATAATGAAGGAGATAAAGTCATTGTTCCAGCCCCTGTAACTGGATAAGTGACCCCATTGGCATTGGCAACACGGCTCCATATCGGTTGGGTTGTATTGGAGAGATCTTTTGGGTCAAATGTCATATGATATGTAGCTCCAGAGTCTAGAATCCAATCCTCATTATCACTACGAGTAGAGATGTGAAATGCTTTACTTGAAATACCTAGATCCTGGGAAGATTCGGCCTAAGGAATAAGGGATAGTGATGCATTATTGGTAGCCACAGCGGCTCGCCCAATGGTTTCCCGTTTCTTCCGTGCTTGAAGATCATTCCACCATTCTGGATACCCATGTAGCTTGAAGCAGTTTTCACGAGTGTGTTTGGAGTTTCCGCAATGGCCATATTTCATATCAATAGACGGTGGATTTCCCATGGATTTCTTGCCACCCAAAAAAGTTCCTGGTTTTGGTGGCAACGAATTATGGTGTCCCTTGATCCCTTTGAAAGCCATAACTACTCCGGGTGTCGTATCTGCACCCGTGATCATCACGGTCTATCAGACCTCTTCCCTACGGATGAATCCATAAGCTTGTTCCACCGTAGGGAATGGTTTGATTTGAAGCACATCACTTCGAGTTTTATCTAGTCTGTCATCAAGTCCATCGAGGAAGGTATACACTCGATCTTCATGTATGATGGAATTGTATTTTTGTATGTCAGTCGCACACTCCATTGGATTAGGATGACGGAAATCAATTTCTCACCACAACCCTTGAAGATCATTGTAGTACTTTTCAATGGATCCACCTGCCTACTTCATACGAGTAACTCAACGGCAAAGATCATACACTTGAGATGTGTTTGTCCCATCATAGTAGGTGGTAGCAGCAGAATCCTAAACCTGTTTTGCAGTTGGGAATCGAATAAAATTTGCAATCAAGGAGGGGTCCATCGAATTGATCAACCATCCTTTAACAATGGCATTTTCAGTGCGCCATCTCCTAAATGAGGGGTCGGTTTCAGTAGGTTGAGGAAAATCCCCATTAATATATCCTAGTTTATATTTACCAGAGATATACATCTCCACCACCTACGACCACAAGGAATATTTGGATACTCCCAACTTGATACCAATGGGAGTAGTCGATGCTTCAGTTAGTGAAGGGTATGAGGTGATCTGAGCTCTAGTTAGAACTTCTGTCATTTTTTTCGTCAAATCTTCCAATATATATGGAACATTTCGTAACCCTAAATTTTTTTTTCAAATTCGTGCAGCTTCTTCTGCGTTCCTCAGCGTAACTTCTTCTACGTTCCTCAGCGCAGTTTCTTCTACTGCGTTCATAAATTGTGTTCTTTAATTGTGTCTAAGCCAGTCATCACTTTCAGCTACTGTGAAGCCACAGTTGCTGAAGGCTTGTGTTGATGTGATGTTCTACCAAGCTACTTTCGGAGGTCAGTCGTACTTTAGACCCCAAGCGCAAGGCTGATGAGAGTAGCACAGCTTTGTTAGGGCTTTTATTTGTCACTTGGGTTCTCAGACTGGCTGTAATCTTTGTTCTTCTTCAACTTCTTGCCATTGGTCTGGTATATTCACAGGTTGCTTATGAGAGTGGAAGCTTTGCAACTATCTGTTTAGCCATGCCTAGAAAAGCTTCTTCTGAATTTCCTTCAATTATGGCAGTGAAATCTTCGGATAAGTTTGGATACAAGCCATTGTTGAACGAGAGAGAAGTTCTTCACGAACTTGGAAATTTCCCAGAAATCATACACTGTTTTGGCTATGATTCTCAGAGAGGAACATAAATTAGTGTAGCACACCAGATCAAACCAGTGTAAGTGAGAACATAAATCAGTTTATTTCCAGTGTAGCATGTAGCTATTTTATTCATTAGGACAACATTAACTTTGCTTTGATACCATGACAAATATTGTGTTTCTCTGATAATTATCATATATATTTCATATCATTTTTTCAGTTATGTTTCTGTACAAGAGTTTAGGTATTTGTATACAAGGAAAAACGAAAAGTAAACAATAACCCTAGCTGCTACACATCCATGTTTTATAGCTCAACTAATATTATTGTCTTCTCCATGTTTTTCTCCACTAAACATTGGTGTCTGCCACTATTGCAGAATGCACCACAACACACACCAACACAATAGACTATAACTTCTAAGCAAAATATCCATCCAAGCGTCTAACTAACTCCATATGACTCCTTAACTGAATGTTAACAAATTCTGCATGTGCATTGCTAACAAACTTCACACATCCCTAATAGACTACATATGGCTTGCTTCTGATTGTTCTAGACCTGTAACCATGCTAGTTATAGACATCAAACTAGGGCTGCACACTTGCTTCATATTTGGATGAGTTGTACACTTGTTATCCACGTGAGCCTTAGACATCAAACTAGAGCTAATTTGCACAGCCTCATCTTTTGGCATACCTACGATACCCCCCTCAAACTTAGTGCCATGCAAATGACACTAATTTTGCTTTGATGAAACAAGAACTATTGAATAGAGAGAGTCTTGGTGAAGAGATTATCCGAACAAAATGTAAACAAAATTCGACATGCTTGGTTCTAGCATAAAGAACAAGGTTGGCTGCTAGGAAAACTATACTTAATTTTTCATACCATACCACAAGTGAAATGCCATGAGAGACACATAACTCAGCAAGAAAACTAGTCAACCATGTTAACTCAAAAGTAGTATCAATCAAGGCTCGATACTCAGCCTCTATGTTGGACCAAGAGAGTGAGTGTTGTTTTCTTGAAAACCAAATAACTGGATCAAACCAAAATATACCACAATACCTTCATCAGGTTTTGTGCCCCAATTAGCATTTGAAAAGCCATGAAGATGCAAGTGAGGTGAAGGTTAGAGAATCAGGCCATAAGTTGAATTGCCACATAAGTACCTAAGCATTCTTTTTACTGCTAGCCTATAAGGAACCAAAGGAAAGACCAGGAATTAACAAACTTTATTGACGCATATGTGAGATCAGGTTTGGTGATAATTATGTACTGCAATGCCCCCAAAAACACCGCGATAATGCATGGGATTTTCATATCGATCACCTACACTTATTGAAAGTGTAAAAGTAGTGGTCATAGGCGTAGCTATGGGCTTAGCCTGATCCATATGAGTTTTGGCTAAAAATTTCCTAATAAATTTTCTTTGAGTAAGTATCAGATCAACCTTATGAATTTTATGGACTTCAATACCCAAGAAATAATTTAGATGTGCCAAATATTTTAAAGAAAATTTGTTGTGCAATGTGGAGACAAGCTATTTAATCTCTACATCATCACTACCAGTGATAATAGTATCATCAACATACACAAACAAGTATACTATGGAAGAAGAAGTACACTTACAAAACAAGGAACTATCTACAGCAGACTTACTAAACCCCATATTCAATAAGGCTAGTGTAAGCGTGTCAAAGCAAGATCGAGAAGCCTGTTTAAGTCCATATATTGTTTTTAAAGCTTGCAAACATAGTGAGGAAAATGAGGATGCTCAAATCATAAGGTTGTTTCATGTAGACTTCCTCACTTAAAGTTCCATTAATTAATGCATTATTAATATCTAATTGATGCATAGTCCATCCCTTAGTAAGGGCAACGGTTAAAACCACTCGAATTCTCACTTTTTTAACAATTAGACTGAAAGTTTGAGTGAAGCCAAACCAGGCCTTTTATCATACCCTTTTTCTACTACTTGAGATTTTCTTTTATCAAGTATGCCATCAGGCAATTTCTTGACCTTAAAAATCCACTTGTTGCCTATAAATTTTCCATCAGAGGGAGCAAGAACCAAAACCCAGGTTTAATTCTTAACAAGGGCATCAAATTCAAGTTGCATAGAACTTTTCCAAAGTGGATCAAGAAAAGCTTATTTTACAAATACTAACTCAATAGTGGAAGCATCTACCTGAACTGTGAGATAAGTTTTTGGTTTAATAATTTCATATTTATATCATGTGACCATAAGATGAACATTAAGATTTGATGTTGAAGAAACAACAGACACAGTATTTTGTGAAAGAATGTCATTGGATGGAATGTTAGAGGTGCATATAAGGCTTGAATTAGGGAAGTATCAGAGATAGATTGAAAGGAGTAGGTACTGTGCTTGGAGACTCTGGATTAATTGGAATTAAAGTTGGGAGAGATGTATGAGTAATAATAATAGGTAAGACAATATAAGAACAGATTGAACAAAAGACAAGACAATGGGATGTTTAGGTAAAAAAATGGAAATTGTGTATCATGAAAGATAACATCTCTACTAATATAGAGCTTGCCTTCTTTGGTAAGGCATTTGTAAAATTTATGTCGAGGACTATAACCAAGAAAGGTACAAGCAACAACTTTATGTTCTAGTTTATGAGTTGTGTAAGGTCTAACACAAGGAAAACATAAACACCCGAATACATAAAGAAATGTATAATCAGGTTTCTAGAAGAAAATGACTTCAAAAGGTTATTTATATTTCAAAATTGGAGTTGGTAATTCATTAATGATGTAAGTGCTTGTAAAGAATGCTCCATCAAAATATTTATTGGGTAAGGATGAATGATGAAGCATAGTCATACCAAGCTCTTTGATATGTCTATGCTTCCTCTCAGCAAGTTCATTCTACTCATGTGCATGTAGACATGATGTTTAGTGCACTATTCTAGAAGAAATTATTGTGGAAGTGAACCCTTGAAACTCACATCCCCAATTACTTTGAAGGATTTCTATTTAATGTCCCAATTGCAGTTCAACCTATGTTTTAAGCTGCTGAAAAGCATGTACTACAATACTCTTAGTTTTGAGAAAATATATCCAAGTAACTCTATTAAACTCATTAAAAAAATGTACATGATATCATAATCCATTTTTTTAAAACAATGGGAGCAACCCATACATTTTGAATATACTACCTGAAGAGATACAAGAGCATAGTTATTTCTAGCAAGATAAGATTTTTATGACTCTTACTTGTTTCAGAAGCTAAACAAAGTGAGTTATTGTTATTATTTGAATAAAAAGAAATACAACTTTGTGACAATGTTTTTTTCACCATAAAGAGGTATGGCCTATTCATTGATGCCAAATGGACAAAGGACTTATTGTCATAGCTTTATAGGCAGAGAGTGATTGAATAGATGAATGCTTAAGTGAGGTATACTGTTGATGGTTGTATGATTGAACTAAATATAGATTAAATGCATAAAGGCCATCTTACAATTGTCTTTTAAGAAAAATATATCCTATGTGATGGTCCTTATCAAAACAATGGAAAGGGTGAAACTCAAAAAAGACATTATTATGTTGTGCAAATTATGAGACACTAAGGAGATTATTTTCAATATGAGGTACATGTAAAATATGATGCAAATGAAGGGATTTATAAGTGCATAAGGAAGATTGAAAAAAATTATAGCTAACATGAGAAATAGGTATGCTTGCCATCACCTATCATGACTTTTTTCTGTCCAGAGTAAGGTGATGCATTGGCTATGTTTGAGACATAATTTATGACATGACGCGTGACTCTTGAGTTAAAAAAAACCATTGAGATTTAGATCAATAAGTTGATCCTGAAGGTATAGGAAATTGGTGTTGAAACTGAGATAATGGTGGATAATAAGACATAGGATATTATTGAAGGTAAGAAAGGTATTGTGGAGTTTTTACATGTAGATGTCCATAGTTATAGTTTTAGTAACGTTGAGAAGGCTTATTATGTGGTCTTAGACTTCCAGCAACTATCATAGCTTGAGGATCATAAGGTTTATTGAAGAAAGGATCATTTTGATTTATGTGTTATGGAGGTGTAGGTGGTGATATTTACCAATTCCTTGCTATGCAAGAGATACAAAGTTCTTGTCAAACCCGAATCGACAAGTGGTAACAATGTGTCCTAACTTTCCATAAAGTTGACACTGTGATCTTCCTCAACCTCTACCATATTCTCATACTCTTCTACCTCGTACATCAGTAAGAAAATAGCCTAATGGTGTGAACTCAGATGAATTCATAGTTTGTGAACCATTTTGACTACCTACTGTATTGTTCTTTGCATGGGTTTTTTGTGTAGATGATAGTGTCTAAGGATTGTTGTCATTTGAGTGTGAACCTGATACATTAAGGTTAAATTTTGGTAGAGGTGACACAGGAGCTATCTTCCTTCTTTCAATTCTATTTTCATGACTTAGTATTAATTCTTTAACATCCTCAACTTTTACTTTTTCATACATCATTCTTTCAGTAAATGTGGAAAATACACTATTGTATTGTTAATCAAGACCTCCTAAGATTTTCATGACTTCCTATTTTTTTATGAGTGTATAATCTGTTGTCTTAAGTTCATCAGAGAGCAATTTAATCTTGAGCATATAATCAGCTATTGTAATAGCTCTTTTCTTCAAACTTTGAAGCTCTTTATGTACTTGTATAGCTCGTGCTCTTGACCTTAAAGAGTAATATTTTTTTCCAATTGTAGTCATGCATCTCGAGTTATATCAAAACTTGAGATTTTCTGAAGTACTTCTTTACTGATATTGGATATGAGTCAGTACCTTGATATTTCATCTTGTTTCTTCCATTTCTTATATGATGAGTTCATAATTCCATTAGCAAACTTTTGTTGTGGTTCTTCTTCCAAAACATGATGCTCGAGTTCAAAACTTTGCAAGATCTTTAAGATCTGGTGCTTCCTAGTTTAATTGGTACTAGGACATTGTGTAAGTACAAATTACTCGATCTTCTTGATTCAAATCATTAATTGTAGGTGGACTTGTTACTCTTGATATGCGTATTGGATCATCCATTGGTTATACACAAAGTGATACACTAAATGTGAGATGAGTGAATTGATTCCTAGTAGAAAATGATGATATTGTTTCAATATCATACATTAGATACTCTAAATTTTCTTCTCAAAATAAAGCATTATTTCTAAATAACATTTTGCATACTCTTCACAGCATCACTAATATGATATTTGGTACTTAGAAAGAAATCTTTTCAAAGAGTTTCACTATAACTTCTTCTATGTCAATGACAAGACTATGAGGACATTGGTACTTCAAGGTCCACTTTATCGTGGGTTTCACAAGATGATGCTCATTGTAGGGTGTGGGAAGGACTCTCAAGATTTGTTGTCTCACACTTAGTGAAATCCTCCTATTACAGCCCTTATGGCTCATTCTTTTGTTTGGCATGAGAGACTTTTTCATGTCTGTAATCCTATTGTACATAATGTTTTTACCAAAAATAATATCCAAAAAATAAAGCATGTTAGTCATTTAGTGTGTGAGTCTTGTGAATTGGCTAAATCTCACAAACTTTTTTTACCTATTGGGAAACATGTTATTGCACATGCTATGTTTGATCTTTTATATATGGATAATTGGAGGCCTTTTCCTAATCCATCTATAAATGGTGAGAAATATTTGTTTTCTCATTTTTGATGACTTTATTTTCAATGGATATTCTATCTATCTTCTAAGGATTAAGTTGTGTCAATTTTTCTCAAATTTCAATCCAATGTTTGAACATCAGGATGGCACTAGAATTAAAAATATGCGGTGTAATGGTGGTGATTTCAAGCCACTAGTTCGTTTTCTTGAAAATTTAGGTGTTGAGTAGAACTTGTCCACACACACTAGTGAACAAAATGTTTAGTCAAAAGCAGACATCGTAGAGTAATAAATATTAGTTTAACTTTGTTTGTACATTTTGGAGTGTCTAGGACATATGCATTTAGATCTGCTATTTTTGGTCTTAATTGTGTCCCTTCAAAACTTCTATCATTTCAAATATACTTCCCTTGTTTACTTGCCTACATGCATGATAATCTTGATATGAAATATGTTGTTTCTGTTCTCGTTGGCTATGCACTAAGTCAGAGAGGGTATTTGTGTCATAAAAAAGCTGCTACAAAAATACATACTAGTTGATAGTTTGTTTATAGAGACTATGTTTCCTTTTCTCTCTTTACACACTGTTAGCAATTTAGTGTGTACTTACACTGTTACTCTGGTCTCACCAATATTTCTTATTGGTAATGTAATTCTTGTTCTTTCTTCTTCTAGTCTTACATTTCATGATTTTCCCTCTCAAATTTTTCCTTCATTTTTCTTCTACTTTATCACATATACACTTTGACAACTTTCCTCAAATATCTCTTTAAGCTCTTGTTCTTATTACTTTATCACTAGTGTTCATCATATAGAGACCAAGTCTAAGTCAAGTATTGTGAAACCTCGTGTGTTGCTTATTAAGAAAGAGGTTCCTTGGAAGCCTAAGAGCTATCAAGAAGTTAGTCAATTCCCTATAAAGAGGTAATACAATTAGAGTACGATGCCCTTATTCGTAATAGGACATGAGAATTGGTTCCCAAGCCTTGTAATTAAAAAATTATAGTGTCTTTTGGTGAACAAAACTAAAATTTTGTTTTCTAATGTTTTAAATAAGAGAAAGTCTAGGTTAGTCACTCCAAATTACCTTCGAACTAGGGGTGAGTATATTCTATCAACAATAGATTGAATCTAAGACTAAACTTATAAATTTTTTTATATGTTGTTTGATATCTAATTTTACTAAAATTTAAAAAATTAATCTAGATGAGTTAATTATAGATTTTTATTTTATAAACCGATCAAAATAAAACCGATATATTTATGTTATAAATAAATAAATTTTTTATATTTATAATATATATACATATTAATTTATTTATTTATCTTGTTGCATAAATTCTAATCTCAAAATCTAATTATATGTATGCAAAATTAATATTTTTTTAAGGGGAGATAAACATGGTAAGAATTATTTTTAGATCTACATTATGCTTTTATAGAAAAAAAAATTATAAAAACTTATAAGTCCAAAATTTCAAAACCAATTGTCCTAAAACTAACATTATAGGTCGACCTAAAGGCTAGTTTTTAAGAGTTTATAAGTCTATTAAGGTTTTGATCTTTTTTTTAAAGGACAAGGTAAGGTCAGCTTGTAACATCAACCAATAACTGATTAAACTAATTAAATCGACCGCACCTAACCTTACTTCGGATCTATGATATTGATTATCAGGAAACATTCAGTCATGTTGTCAAAACCACCACAATGTGAATTTTATTGTCTCTGGCACTTACTTTTGTTGGCCATTTAGATAGCTTGACATCAATAACTCTTTCTTGAATGGAAATTTAAGTAAGAGTTCATGATCCAACCACCTGGCTTTGTTGATGTAGTGCATCCCAATTATGTTTGTCATCTCAAAAAGTGTTTATATGGCTTGAAAAAGGCACCTTGTGTGGTATTACAAACTAAGTTAGTGTTTGATTGGTTGAGGATTTCATAACACTATGTTTAATACTAGCTTATTTGTTCAAGCTATAGCATCGTGTGTTATTCTCCTCTTGATTTATGTTGATAATGTAATCAAAACTTGATATAATGACTCTATTTTTACTGCATTTGTTTCACCTCTTTACTCAGTATTTTCTCAAAAAGATCTAGGTCATCTAAGTTACTTTCTCAACTTGTAAGTTACAAGAAATGTTTCAAGTCTTTTTCTATCCCAACATAAATACATTCACAGTTTATTAGTTCATGCAAACATGTCTAATTGTAAGGCTATTTTAAATGTTATGGTCAATGGGGAGAATGCTTAGCAAACATGATGTATTCCACTTGATGATAACACATCTTCAACCTATAAGAGTTCGGTTAGTGTCTTGCAATACTATTGCACTACAAGTCCAAAATTGGCCTTCTTTATGGGAAAGATTGTGTCAATTTCTCAGTTCTCTTATTGATCAGCATTGGTTGGCAATGAAGAGGGTGTTAAGGTACTTACAAGGTACAACTAACATGGGTCTTACTATAGTGAAGTCATCTTCTTTGGACCTTTTGGATATACTCTATGTAGATTGAGCTGCATGCTTGATAAAACAGTGGTAAGATCCTCAATAGAGTCTGAGCATAAGGCCTTGGCTTCCTTAGCTTTTGAGTGAAAGTGGATTTAGTCTTTGCTATCTGAAATTTTTGTGAAACAATGACAACCACCTTTGGTTTTGTGTGATGATGTTAATGCCAAGTATTTGTGTGAGAATCCTGTTTTGCATCATAAAAGAAAACACATTGAAATTGATATACCATTTTATTAGGGAGAAATTGGCTAGAAAGGAGTTGTTTGTAGACTTATGTTCATCACAAGACCAGTTAGCTTATTTACTTACAAAAGATTTACCAAGGCAAAGATTGATATAGCGTAGAAACAAGCTTATGGTTTTGTATTCACTATAGGTTTGTAAGGGAGTGTTAGACAAGTTATTAACTATGACATGTGCAATATTATTATTGAAAGTTTGTAACTGACATATAATGTAAGTAGTTATGGCCTATGGCATTGGGGGACTTAAACAATAAGTAACACCTTGTTTTATAATTCTCTTTATCTATATGCCGCATATTATGATAGAAGCAAAGATACCTTAAAAATGATATAGAATAATTAAACTGTATTCATGAGTCTAATTCATCTATATTCATAAAGTGCAATGTAGCAAACACGTCCTCATTGGCACCAGTTATTTTTTTTCAATTTCTTTAATCATATTTTCCTCTTTACCTTTTTTTCTTTTTCTTTCTATTTCTTTTCTTCCTTTTTGGAATTTATATGCACAATTCAAAACATCTGGTATATATAGTGTTTGAGCATTGTTAAAATTCAAATAAGTCCAGATAGTACAAGATTACTCCATAATAAGGTCTTAAGGTTAAGATCGGGGTTCGAAACCTGAGGAAAACGAAAGAAACACATGTCAAGATAACATTGTCCCACATTTGTAAACATATACGGAACATTAACACTGAAACCCTAGGTTCCAAGTGGATATCCTAAAAATGTGCGAACCCATATTCAAACACATAGGTCTATAATTCTTCTTTTGGATCTACCTTCTTTTTTACTTAAATAACAATAATATAGTAATACACCATACATCAAAGTTATGTCCTCTTATTATCGTAGAAAGCATATATCAAAGTGAAAATCTAATATTTTTAATAAAAAAATGTAATCAAAATTCTACAAGTTAGATATTAAGTTAAGTGTTATTCACACTATAAAATGGGTTTTTTCTTAATATTTCTATTGCAAGTAGGTCATAGAAGAAAAAAATGTCAAATTTTAGTGAAATTTATAATAAAATATTATTGTTTAACGAGGTTAAAACGAAGATTAAAAAATAGAATAAAAACAGAAAGAAAATGATATACTAAAATGTTAGGATTATTGATGATAACATGAATAATAATTAAAAAAAGTTATTTGAAAACTACAGTAATAAACGACCCAAATAACAAAGCATTGAAACAAATCTTGGCCAATTTTTTAAAGTATCATTGCCCGTAGTTTTTTTATGTTTTTTAGATTAAAAGAAAAATACTCTTTTTTAAGGTGTAGCTCCTAATAGCTTCAACTATTTCCGAAAAGATTCAAGTTCCAAAACTCCTTTCCACGAATTATATATCACATGCATTTGGTTAGGATTTCACAGAAACCATCATTGAAAATCATGTTCAACTAAACATTGGATATTCTTCTCTCCTTTTCTTTTATCAATCAAATATGATACAGTAAATAAGGAAAAACTAAATATCTTATTTATGCATTACTTTTAATAACTAAATTATATATATATATATATAATTTATAACTAAAGGTGGGATATAAATAAGAAAGTGCAAGTTTAATCCATGCCTCTGATCTTCAAGAGTTCTTCCGTTTTGTCTCTTTAGCAGTTGATTCTTCTCTCAATGTATACATATTCGTATATAATTCAGTTAAATGTAAGTGTGCAAATTTATTTTTATTAACTATCCTTTTTATTGAAAACAAAAAAAAAATTCTCACGAAGTTACTTTGTTTTACAAATCGCAACATGAAACCGATGTTGAAAACGTTATCACAGATTCGAATTTTGAGTCATATATAGGGATTGGTTTCAGCGGGGAATGATTTCTACTATACAAGCGGTTTATGTACTTTTTAGATTATAGTACCTCAGGCCATAACATTTAGATGCTACTACTATCAAGAGCCAAAGGTATATCTAACCACATCAACTTAACGGATATAAGAGGCTGGAGGGGTTCTGAAATAAAAAGCGAAATTAAAAATTTTGTAGCAATTGTCAACAAAAATTGGGCTACGATTACATTCTACAATCAATTATATAAAAAATCTCTAGACATTACAAGTCTGGGGGCAAAAACCAAGAATACAATCACTCGGCATAACAGAAGCTCAATACTAAGGGGGGGAGGGGGCGATTACATTCTACAATTAATTATATAAAAAAAATCTCTAGATATTACAAGTCACTGGGGGAAAAAAACCAAGAATACAATCACTCTGCATAACAGAAGCTCAATACTTCAGGGAGGGGGGGAGACTGAAGCCCAATACAAATAACTGAGCCATGACAATCACACATGTTGTAGGCAAAGACTGGTCTAGACATCAACATTTGCTTTGTTACCAGCAAGGATGAGGGAGATTTCCAAACCACGACTAAATGCTTGGTTAAACAGAAGACGGGACTGAAAGGTAGAGATGAACGGGAACCATGATAGGAATGCTATTGGGGCAAAAATAAGCATACCCATCCCAGCATCAAAAAATCTAGAAAACTCGCGCACTGACTCCCACAGTCCAACACTCTTTACCACTTTCCTCCAAGCTATAGCTAGCTGTTTCAGCACAAAAAGGAGATATATAAATTAGAAAGAGCAAAGATTTCAAGAAAACCAGAAAAAGAGTACATACAAATTAGTAAATGACAAGATGAACACAAGGAATCAAAAAATTAACTTACACATATTATGGCCCACCCGGTTGGAATAAAAGCAAGGATACTTGCAAATAAGTCTGCCACTGTAAGATCAGTAAATAACACAACCAGGATGATGGCGGCAACAATTCCTACAGATGTGAATCCCTGTGTAAACCGAAGCAACAGCTGGAAATTCGCCGACTTTTTAGGATTGTATGTGAAAATCTGCAGCAGAAGAGAATTAATCACAAAGAATGATATTCAGTAAACTCAAATTAAACATGCAGGAAAATGGAAGAACGCTACAAACCTTGAACACCATGACAATGACTACTAATACAACCCAGGAGAAGCCATAAATCTAGATAGCAGAAGCAAACGTCAATATCAAGAAGAATCAGGACCTACAGATAAAAGCATATTGCAATGGATGCAGGATAAAATCTATAATCTTAGGATTTTCCTATACCTGTCTATTTTTGGATTTACGTTTGGTTGGGATTGTTATCATATAGGTGCTTTCAAATCATTATAAGATTAGGGTTTAAATTTTCATAATAAATTATTGAATATGCCCTATGGATAGGGATCATTTCAACTAATCCACTAAGCCTCTCAATCTTCTCTCTTATTCTTGTTTTATGTCAACAACCAATAATCAAATCACAAATTATGCACAAGCTCATTTCGCCTCTGCAACCAAATTCATATGCACATGCTGACATGCATCTACCGTCATTATAGCATTGATCATTATGGGGTCCCAGACTTGGAAGTCATTTTAATCAAAAAGATCAACAAGTTCGGTTTCTGAGCTCACAAGTTTTTGTAGAGCATGATTCCAAACAATTATGAGTCTTGATCTTCTAAGTTTACATGGCACGCCCTGTTTCAAACTTACCATAATTTTGGACATCTTTATGTTGTGAAATCTAGTTATAGTAATTCTACCACAATTTTATAGGTTTCACTACTTCCTTGCATTTTCTAGTCCAATATGAGCAAGCATGTTTCGTGCATAATAAAAGGATAAAGGAGATGAGCATACCGCAAGTGATGTATGCTTTCCAGTGAGATGGAGCTTATATACAATACCATATTGAAATACGAGGAACCTCAAACTCAAAATTGTTTCCAGGATACGGCCTCTAAGTGTTTGAATGTGCATCTACAAAAGAGAACTCACGACATAAATAACTTATAACAAGGTACAGCAGCACAGCAGCACAGCAATGAGTAAAAAACCCATTATGATTTATAAAATAGTAAAGGTGAGTGATTTCAGCATTTGCATAGGCAGTCCAAGAAAAGCACGTTCATGGTGCTTTATTTAAAGAGGAACCAGAGGAAAAGTGAATGGCATTCAGGCACCAAAAATGTCTCTTGTTTACTTTCTAGATCAATTCTGGAAATGTCAATAGAAGCTGATAAATTTATATTTCCTATCCTGATTTTGGCTCAAAATTCATATGATACTCCTCACAAATGATATTTTCTCTGACCTCTCTAAATTTATTTTTCTTTTTCTTTGACCAAATTATTTTTCTTTTCATTTCAACTCAGTATATTACAATGTTACCCTCACAAAATCATTTCTATGGAAATACCCTTCATGTAGTGTTAAGATAGATACCTATGGTTTGATCTATAAAAAAAGAAAAAGATAGACATGCATGGATAGGAGTAAACCCATCCACTTAATCAATATAATAATAACAAATTGGACCAATATTTTCCGACTTACTAAACTTGAACTACTTTTATACTTTTAAGAACAGTTTCCAAGAATTCCATTTTAAAAAACATATTGAAAAAAAAATACATAAAAGTAGTATACCAGTACACTAGCACTTAACCCTTGCTCCTCCTTTTTGGTTCACCTAGTGATTAGGCCATTAAGGCTTCTTTCCCTGTTTTAAGTCATAGATTCAAACCATACCAAATACAAAACCCTAGCTCTGTTTATCAGTATCATTTTATTTCCATTCTTATTAACAGTTTTAAACATCCTCAAAGTCAGAGGCAATGAATCTATCTACTCCCATTCTTCATCCAGATTCATCTTTGCACTAATCCATTGATATTTGTTATTATTAGTGAGTCCAAGACAATGATGCTTTCCTCGGAAACCCTAATCCAACACACACACGCACAAAGAAGATGGTTAAGATAGAAAACACAAGATGTAGGACCTTTTTGGACAACACTAAGATACTAATATTAGATTTGTCTCCGTGCTTATCTTGAATTTAGTGCATTCAAGTACTTACATACCAATAGGAATATATTAACTACGTCTGTTTATGATTTATCTACCTACCTACTCAAAGGTAAATATTCTTGATGACTTCCCTTTGAATTAATAAAAAATCACGAGTAATGTGCCTAGGCTAAACTGGACTTAAATAACACTAAGAATGCTAACTATCTGCCATACCCAATCAAGATTCTTAATAACATAACTCTTAGAACTTTAATTTATAATCTGAGTCACCAACCTGCTCTTCATCCCACCAAGATTCCCAGCTGTCATCTCCCTTCACACCAACTCCACCTTTGTAAAGAAGCCAACTTGTCCAATCATCAAAATCCTCCACTGTCCTGTTTAATTAAAGGAAAGATGATAAGCAATGGTTTGATTTTCTTACAAGTAAAATAGGTTTACAAACATGCGATCTACAAACTAGAAGTGAAAGCTGAAACTAAAACTGCAGAAAGAAATAGAATGGTAACATAGGAAACTCAGCATCTAAAGGTAACTTACTTTTGCCACTCAAAACCGGAGGGATTGAAAATATATGGAGCAAAAAGCCAGGAGATGACCATAAACCAACTGCTAAGTGTAAGCAAAACAAAAGAAACAGCACCACCATCTGTGTATCCATAGGAGATGTAGACAATGAGAAGCAGAGCCACTTCAAGCCTGTGACATAATAATGTGTTATTGTGTTTAATGTTTTGCAAGGGCACAAGGGGACAAAAAGAAACACAAAAATAAAAAGAACTTACGCCTTTACAAAATGACTTCTAGAATAGAGCCTGTAATTCTCAGCAAACTTGATGTGACGAACAACAAAACCTCTTCCAGTTGCCCGGTACTGTTGATCAAATTTAAAACAAAAATCTTATCATTAAAATTCCATAGCAATATGAGTCTCCAAATCCAAAAGAGCACATTGTATAGAGAAATCAAATTTTTAAAAAAAAAAACTTACTTTTGCACCTCCATGGAGAATTGTGCGTCCAAAATAATGAGTTCTAGTACCTAGCGAGAATGTAAAGAAGACAGAACATAATTGGAGTTGCATTGTGACAAAGCTGAAAATTGCCTGCAAGTATTCAAAGAACCATCACAAAGAGTTAAAACAAAACACCGGAAATACTCAACAATAGCAATACAACCATTTCAAGAAGTAAAATAAAAAGAATCTTGATGATTTTTTTTTTAAGAAACACGTATTGTATTAATAAATAATAGCAAAAAAAGTACAAAAGTGGACAAGTAATCCACTAAAAAAAGAAAACATCAAGCTATATGAATTATTCTATATAGAACTCATCCTCTATAGTTAGAATATATAAGCTCTACAATTAAAACTTAAAATAATCATTTAACTTGTAACTTTTAGACACTGTTGCCCATGAAGAAGACAAAATCGAAACTCTCTCCCACAAATAATCAATGTCATTCCTAGCAGGGATGGAAAAAAGATCAAGATCCACCAAACTGAAGCTCTAAGGATTTTTTGCTCCGTGTCGATCGGATTATGATCCACTTACAAGATCAACGGAAATAATCCACGTACAAAATCAATAGAAATGATCAGATCATGATTCATTTACAAAATCAATAGAAATGATTGGTCTTACAAGATCGGCAAAAAAGATCAAATTGATCCAAATCTAAATCTTTTTAATATTATAATTTTATGTACTTTTTCTTAGATTAGCAGAAAAGATCGGATCATGATCCGCTTACAAGATCAATGGAAATGATTGGTCTTACAAAATCATCGGAAATAATTGATCTTACAAGATTGGCGGAAAGGATCAAATCATGGCGAATTGATCCAAATCTAAATCTTTTAAATATTATAATTTTATCTTTTTTTAATCCAAATATTTCCAAAAGTTGAACTATACTCATTATACATGCTCAAATCAGCACGTTCATATATAGTAATACGATATTAGAAAATCTATAATTATGATAATATCAGGAATTCAATTAGACATTTCATTCACATAAATTAGGATATTTATTTTCCTTTTTTAGTCCTACAATTTGTAATATAAAATAGTAGTCAAACTTGTACAAAGAATATATAGAAAATAATACAGAACACATTGTTCTATATTTTATTCCTTTCCATATCATATCAAAGCTTGTTTTTGTTAAACCAGTTTCTAATTGCAGACACGGCCTTAAAAAAAACAAAGAAAAAAAACTGATATTCTCAATCAAAATTCAAAAACTCTTCCCACTATGAATTCAAATAATAGCCCATTTCTACAACTTTATGTAGAAAAACTAAATGGTAGTAATTTTAGAGAATGAGTTCAATTAGTTAAATTAGTAATCAACAGAAAAGAAAAAATGGGCTACCCACCAAAACCAAAATTCACCAACATTAGTGCTCTAAATGTTGGAGTTATGAATATTCAATGGTCACAACCTAGCTCACCCACTCCATAGTACCCTCTACTGGAAAAACTTACCTCTTTCTACCTCAACAAATGACGTATGGCAAGCTGTACGAAAGAATTGCCTCGAAGTTGAAGATTCAGTCCACATCTTTGACCTAAAAACCCAACTCTAGCACTTGAAACAAGGGGAGAAAGATGTCATTGAGTATTACATGAAAATGACATCACTATGACAAGAACTTGACCTTAGTTACGAAGAACAATGGGGGTGTACAGAGGATAATACATTATCGAAAAAGATTAGAGAACAGGAAAATGTTCGAGTTTCTTGTTGATCTAAATAGAGAGCTCGATGATGTCCCTACCAGAGTCCTTAGCCGTCACCCATTGTCGTCAGTCTGCGAGATCTTCTAAAAGGTACGCCACGAAGCCCATAGATGCAAGATAATGCTTGCTCCTCTCGCCTCTTCACCTCTATGGAGGTCTTTGTCTCACGATGAAATGGTTGAGAAATCAACCCTAAAGGCTAGAGTAAATGGATCAAGAAATTCAAATAGGCTTATTGGTTTAGTGGGAAATCTAATTTCCCAAATGGGGTGGCTGAAAATAAATGAGCTGGAATGTATTATGGGTTGGGCCACTCTAATTAACCTAATATTAGAGTTAGGTCTTATTCAAATAATGGGCCTTATGGAAATCAGCTAGACCCAAATTCATAGTAAAAGCGCATTTTTTGTGAACACTGTCGAAAACTTTGACACACTAAAGATACTTGTCAAAAAATTCACAAAAAATCCGTGGATTAAAAACCGAGACAAAACAGATATTGAAGTTATGACATATCAATTGACCACCAAATAGAAGGAGCATTCAATCCGAAACAATTGAATCAACTTGACAAACGTTTTCCAACCTTCAAAGTTTTTGTCAATCGTCTACAAGTGCATCATTAGCCTGCAAAAGTAACCACTTGAGTGCTCTTGTAACTACTTTCTAAACAAAAATGACATGGATTATTGATTCTAGAGTGTCAGATCATTTGATAGATGCCTATCATTTATTTGCAAATAGATCTCTCTCAACCGTTGTCCAAAAAAGAGAATATTTGTCTCAAATTCTATAACTAGCAATCATGTGTTGCATGTCTCAAACCTATCCTACAATTTAATGTTCATTAGTTTTCACACAAATATTCAAACCCAATTTCAAACATAAATACAAATTCTCCGCACTGATAATG
This sequence comes from Hippophae rhamnoides, assembly GCA_033030585.1. NCBI lineage: Eukaryota > Viridiplantae > Streptophyta > Magnoliopsida > Rosales > Elaeagnaceae > Hippophae > Hippophae rhamnoides. Next base: position 30,593,143 of record CM065433.1, read on the forward strand.
GCACAAAATATTTTAATCAAACCTTACAAGATTTACATCAAAATCATGGGATAATCCACTAAAATTCTTGTCTCGACATTCCCCAACAAAATGGGGTAACAGAATGAAAGAATAAACACCATTGAAGTAGTTGAAGCTTTCATATTCACCTAAAATATGCCAAAACAATTATGGGGAGAAGCTATTCTAACCTCTACATATCCCATTTATCGTATACCTAGTAAAATTCTTTCTTTTAAAACTCTACTTCAAAATTAAAACTCTTCTTTCTCACAGATCATCTTCAGTCGAACCTGACTCAGAAAGTGTTTGGTTGTATTACATTTGTACATGACCATTCAAAAACCAATTCCAAACTTGATCCAAAAGCTATTAAGTATGTTTTTCTTCAGTACTTTCTTACTCAAAAGGGGTTCAAATACTATGATCCCACCACTAACAGAACTTTTGTTAGTCTCGATGTTACGTTCTTTGAAAACATTCCCTTCTACTCAAAATCCTTTCGAGGGGAGAATAACATAAAAGAGGATAAAAAATTTGACACTTCAGGTTTTAGCCTCACATTTGATCTTACTCCTCCTTAGCCCCCTTCACCTATTACCCATGATCAGAGTAATAACCCAAACAAAGAATCTGAGCCAAACATACCTTCATATACTACTTTGCAACATACAGAGAGTAACTTGAACTCAGGTGGAAAAAAAATAACAAAGAGACATTACTTACTTACGGAGATCAAAATTAGAAGGCAGGAAAAACTTCACACATGAAGCATTAAAAGAGTCAAAACCAATAATATATCTAAATATCCATAAGCTTCCATGCAACTCTGAATCCCCTCAATCTCGAGTTACTTATTGCTTTTTGAAAAACAAACACGATATTGTATCTTCCATACTATTTCCAGATTTGTTTCAAATAAAAACTTGTCTTCTAGATTTCGTGCCTTCACCACTAACCACAAAAGATATAAAGGAATATTCATGAAGTTTTGGAAATCCTAGAATAAAGAAAATCTATTATGGAAGAAATTAGCACTTGAAAAGAATGGAACTTGAGATGTGACAAAACTATCAAAACAAAAGACACTAGTTGGCTATAAGTGTATCTCTACTATAAAATACAAGATTGATGGGACAATAAAAGGTACAAAGCCCGCTTGATTGCAAACACAAACTTACGGGATTGACTATACTGAAACATTTGCACCTATAGCTAAACAAAATACAATTTGGTTCTTTCTATCCCTAGCACCAAATTTGGATTGGCCACTTCATAAACTAGACATAAAAAAAATACATTCCTAAATGGAGACAAAAAAAGTCTTTGTAACCATGCCTTCAGAATTATGCACAGGAGAGAATACTGTGTAAATTGAAAAAATCATTTTATAATCTTAAAACAATCGCCCAAAGTTTGATTTGATAGATTTGTAAAAGTGGTTAGAAAACAAGGGTATCAGTAAGGATAATCAGATCATACAATGTTTTTCTGATACTGAAAATGAAAGAAAAACAATTTTAATAGTGTATGTCGATATAACCATCACTGGTGACAATCTAGAAGAAATCGAGGCTGAAGAGAACTTTGGTCACAGAATTCAAAAAAACGGAGTTAGAACAAATGAGGTACTTCTTAGGCATGGAAATTGCAAGATCAAAATGTGGAAATAGTGTTTCTCAACGGAAATACATCCTTGATTTTCTCACCGAAACTGTCATGCTTGGAAGCAAACCAAGTGACAACCCAATAGAAGCAAAAAAGAAAGAAGATATGGGAAAATCTATAGACAAAGACAGATATGAAAAACTAATAGGAAAACTAATCTCACACCAAACCTGATATTGCATTTCCAGTTAGTGTAGTAAGTCAACACATGCACTCTACAAAGGAAACTCACTTAGAAACTGTTTACAAAATTCTCAGGTATCTCAAAGGGTACCCAAATAGAAGAATGTTCGTTAAGAAAAACGGAACCAAAGAAATATGAATGTTTACTAATACAAATTGAGCTACTTTAGTAAAAGTTAGAAGATTTGCTACCATGTATTGTACCTTTATTTTTGATAACTAAGTAACTTGGAGGATTAAGAAAAAAAAATATACTTGCTAGAAGTAGTGCTGAAGTTAAGTTTAGAATAATTGCACAAGAAATTTGCAAAGTTTTATGGTCAAAAAAGCTATTGAAAGAACTTCAAATTGTAGTAAAATCTTCCATTAAAATTTAATGTGACAACAAAGCAACTATCAACATATCCTTCAATCCAGTTCAACATGACAGAACAAAATATGTCGAAATGGATAAACATTTCATCAAAGAAAAGGCTAAAGATAGTACCATTTACATGACCTACATTACCACAAAAGAACAAACAGCATATATATTCACAAAATAACTTTTTTGATGATATCTCAATGATTTTATTGGCAAGATGATCAACATCTATATCCAACTTGAGAAAAAGTATTGAAATCCTTGATTTTCAACAAGTTCAGTTATGGAAATATAATACTAGAAAATCTATAATTATGGTAATATTAGGAATTTAATTAAAAGATTTCATTCACATAAATTAGAATATTTATTTCCTTTTTTCGTCCTACATTTTGTACTATAAAATAGTAGTTAATCCTCTACAAAGGATATACGAAAAATAACAAAGAACACATTATCCTACATTTTATTCCTTTCCATAATACATAACTAAGAAAGTGTTTCCAAACAAATCCATTTTTTTTAATTTATCAATCTAAAATATATAATGCACTACATTAAATAAAATAATAATAAAAAAATAATATATATATATATATGATAAGTTTAGACCGGTTCGTGAATATCCATTGATCCACATATCATCACAAATCGGACTAGACATTTGAGCAATAGATCGGATCATCATCGCATCGAGATTGATCTAATCCATTGCAGCCCTAATTCTTAATATCACAAATTTTGTACTATTCCTCTCCTTCCACATTTCAAAATAATTGCTCCCACTCCATAATTCCACAAAACCCAAGCCTTCCTAGTCTTCACACGCATCCCATGTACTTCAAAGATTTCCAACAATAAAGATTTCATCCAATTGTGAACCCATGTTTCTTTGTATCTTGGACAAAATGAAATGTACAACAAAGAATTTTGATGATTGAATACTAATGTGACCAAACAGGGAACAGAGAGCAGTATGGATAACGTGTTTTTATCACTTCAGAATAAAAGAGAAAACATCATTGAAAAGCCAAGCAAATAACATTTAAAAAAACAATAATAATAAAATAAAATGGTTCACAGATAATCTAATCTGAATGCATGTGCAGAAACATATCCATTATACTAACCTTCAGAAGCCCCAACTCAAGTATAAATCCCATAATCATTGGAACTGCAGTAAAAATTCCAATCTGGACCAAGAACTGTGCATTTAAAGCAGCATCCAGTGCTGTGTTCCCTGACAATTTTGCTTCCCGGGCAATTGCACGGTCAAGTCCAGATAAAGCCTGAGAACATTTGCAAATAATGTAATAGTCTGTGAGGGAAAGAGTTAGAAACAAAGATAAACATCATTGTACTTTTACACATATGAACAAGGGTTAGAAAGAAAGATAAACACCATTGTACTTTTAAGCTACTGCAAAAGTTTGCGTAATAATGAAAGAAGCTTCATATCCGAACTATTTGCCTAATGACAGAAAAAAGAAAGTCTAAAAAAAAGTTATAGAAATTGCTTGTAATTTTGGGATCCCTAGATATGGATGCAGGGACATAGAAAGCTGGGCATAGGTCTAAGTGCTGGGGGCTCAAGTCGTAACTTTGGCATAAAGCCCAATTACACAAGTCCCAGGCCCTGGACCCTAAAGAAGAGATGCCTTTGCATTCCAAAATATTCTAGAGAATACCAATACTAAAAGAACATGTATCAGAAGTGAAGGGTAAATACATATCCTTGAAATGCTAAACTAGAGAGGCTACTCCAACTGGGGATATCAACTCTCAACCATGAGAGCTCTCCACCATAAAAACTCGAAGGACTGATTATTAGTTGGTCTCATTGAATTTAGTATAAATAATGACAAGAATTGCAGCCTTTGGACTTTTGGAGTGTTAGAGATGTTAGTTGTATATAAGGTGTGTATTAGGTATTTATCACTAGGTGAATATATTAGTTGTGCATTAGGTGTCTTAGTTGTGTAATAGGTGTATATCACCTAAGACTGTCCCTAACTTTGTATATAAATATGTAGTGTCTTTGAATGAAAATAAGAGTGAATTCTGAGTTTTACATGGTATCAGAACACTTTGGTTACAAAATTCAGGAAAAAAAAAATTTACCGTTTAAATTAGGGGCTGATTTTGGGTAAACATAAATTAGGATTTAGTGCATTTTTGGGTTCCAACTCGGAACACCCTTTTGGAGTACACATTTTTTCTCACCACTGGCACAAGGAGGAAGACCAACCGCCTACTAGCCAAACCCCAAATTCGGTCACCAGACGAGCCGCGAGTGAGCCACACGCGCCAATGAGACTTTCTGCCATCTTTCCACGCGTCTCACCGCCGACACAGGGAGGAAGACTGGCCACTGACCGGCCAAACCCCGAATTCCGATCACCAGACGAGTCGCAAGTAAGCCACACGCGCCAACACGACTTCCTGCCATCTTTCCATATGCCAGCGTGTCCGTGCAGCAGTCTTCTCCAATCAACCTCGTGTTGCTCTCTGGCGTTCCCCTGCGTCATCTGTGGTGGTTTGGCACTCATCGCTTGTGATTGTTCAGGTTTGGGTTCTTCCAATTTTGTGTTTTTGTTCGCTACTGTTGTTGGATTTTGTTTGTTCGTTTGCTGCCTTGTCGTTTGTAAGAGTTATGGCTGAAAAAAATCTAATGTTGTGACGGATATGGTGCATGTGATGTCTAAAATTATGGACCATAAGCTCAATGGCTCGAATTATTTGGCTTGGAGCAAGACCATTCGAATTTATTTGAAAAGTATCGACAAAGATACTCATTTGACTAATGATCCTCCTAAAGATGATTCAAAGAAGACATGGCTTAGAAAAGATGCCCGCTTATTTCTACAGATTCGGAATTCTATTGAAAACAATGTAATTGACTTGATCAATCAATGTGAATTCGTTAAGGAATTGATGGATTATTTGGATTTCTTATATATTCTGGTAAAGGAAATCTTTCTCGCATGTATGAGGTATAGAAAGCATTTTACCGTGAAAACAAACAAGATCATTCACTCACAAATTATTTTATGGAATTTAAAAGGACTTATGAGGAGCTCAATAGTTTGATGCCTTTTAGCCCTGATGTAAAGGTTCAGCAAAACCAACGGAAACAAATGGCGGTCATGAGTTTTCTTACCAATCTTCCTTCTACTTTTGAGACTGCTAAGTCCCAGGTTCTCTCTGGTTCAGAGATCTCCTCTTTACAAGAGGTGTTTAGTCGAGTACTTCGTACAGAAGGCACTCCACCTCCACCTGCTCAATTAAAGTGTTTTGGTCAGCCGAACTAATAATTATGAACATAGACGGTCAACTTATATAAACAGAAACAAAGGAGGCGGCTCGCACGGGTTTGAAACTCGACCACAGGACCTAGGATGTATTGTATGTCACTATTATCACAAATCAAGACATACGTAACATGACTGTAGAAAGCTTCAGTACAAGCATCAGAAAGGTCACTCGGCTCATATTGCATCCACTTCTGATACTTTTGAAAAATCGGTTCTTATCTCTGCAGATGAATTTACCAAGTTCTCACAGTATCAAGAATCATTAAGGTCTTCATCACCTTCTGTCACTGCTATTGCTGATTCAGGTAAATCAAATGTGTCTCATTTCCTCATCTTCCAAATAGGTTATTGATTCTGGTGCCACAGATCATACTACAGGTAATTCTAGTCTCTTTTCTACTCTTCAGTCACACACTTCTACCTCTACAGTTACCTTAGCCAATGGGTCACCATCTCGTGTTCTTAGGTCTAGCACAATTACTCCCACTCCCTTGCTTCCTTTGTCGTTTGTCTTACATTTACCTAGCTTATCCTTTAATTCGATCTCTATAAGTCAGCTTACTCGCAATCTTAACTGTTGTATCTCATTTTTTCCTGATCGTTGCTTATTTCAGGATATTATGACGAAGAAGACTATTGGTAAAGGACATGAATCTGAAGGCCTCTATATTCTTGACACACCAATAATGAAATCTGTCACTTACTCTAGTATAACCTCTCCCTTTGAGGCACATTGTAGACTGGGTCATCCATCTCTTCCTTTACTGAAGAAACTTTGTCCTCAGTTTAGTAAGGTGTCTTCATTAGATTGTGAGTCTTGTCAATTTGCAAAACATCATCGTCTTAGTTCAAATCCAAGAGTTAATAAACGTGTTAGTGTTCCTTTTGAATTAGTTCATTCTGATGTTTGGGGTCCTTGTCTTATTTTGTCTAAACTTGGATTTAAGTATTTTGTTACTTTTATGGATGATTAATCTCGTGTAACTTGGTTATATTTAATGAAGAGTCGTTCTGAATTGTTTTCTATTTTTTGCGCATTTTGTGTTGAGATTAAAACTCAATTTAATGTTTTAATTCGTATTTTGCGAAGTGATAATGCCAAAGAATATACATTAGCTTTGTTTCAATCTTATATAGTTCAAAATGGCATGCTTCATGAAACATCGTGTGTTGATACTCCATCTCAAAATGGAGTGGTCGAACGTAAGAACAGACATCTTCTTGAAACTGCATATGCCTTATTATTTCAAATGAATTTTCTAAACCTTTTTGAGCCGATGATGTTTCAATAGCATGTTTTCTTATTAATCGCATGCCCTCATCTGTTCTTCATAGTGAGATTCCTTACAAAATTTTGTTTCGTAATAAGTCACTATTTCCGGTTGACCCTAGGATATGACCTGCACCAGCTCCTTCGTCATCAGATCCAGTCCTGAACGATGATCTTACTATTGCATTATGCAAAGGTAAAAATCAATGTACTTATCCTATTTCTTCTTTTGTTTCGTATTAATACTTGCCGCCTTCCTCTTGCTCTTTTATTGCCTCTTTTGATTCTATTTCTATCCATAAAACTGTTCACGAAGCCATATCTCATCCTGGTTGGCATCATGCAATGATCAAGGAAATGAATGCGTTGGATGACAATGGTACTTGAGACTTGGTTGATTTACCTTCGGGGAAACGGGCTATCAGATGCAAATGAGTGTTCACAGTTAAGGTTAATCCGAATGGGTCAATTGCTCGATTAAATACCCGTCTTGTTGCTAAGGGATATGCTCAAACCTATGGAGTGGACTATTCTGACACTTTCTCTCCTGTTGCTATATGTCCGGTTGTTTATTTCTATGGCAGCTACTCACCATTGGCCTTTGCATCAACTAGATATCAAGAATGTTTTTCTTCATGGTGATCTTCAAAAGGAGGTGTTTATAGAGCAACCTCCTAGTTTTGTTGCTCAGAGGGAGTCTAGGCAAGTTTGTCGTCTCCGCAAATCTTTGTATGATTTGAAACAGAGTCCTCGTGCTTGGTTTGGAAAATTTAGTCAAGCTATAGAAACGTTTGGTATGATGAAAAGCAAGTCTGACCATTCTGTGTTCTACAAACATTCAGAAGCTGATATCATTCTTTTAGTTGTGTATGTAGATGATATTGTTATTACTAGAAGTGATACTACGGGAATTTCATCTCTTAAGTCTTTCCTACATACTCAGTTTCACACAAAGGATTTGGGGATGCTAAAGTATTTTTTGGGTGTTGAGTCACAAGGAATAAAAAATATATCTTTCTATCTCAGAGAAAATATGTCCTGGACTTATTAACTAAAACAGAAAAATTAAAAGCAAAACCTTGTAATGTTCCAATGACTCCGAACATCCACCTTGCAGGAGATGGGGAACTCTTTAAAGATTCTGAGAGATATCGAAAGGTGGTTGGAAAGCTGAATTACCTTACCATGACTCGTCCAGATATTGCATATTCGATCAGTGTTGTTTGCCAATTTATGCCATCCCCAACAATTCATCATTGGGCAACATTAGAGCAAATTTTGTGTTACTTGAAAGGAGCACCTAGACGTGGTATCTTGTATGCAAATCATGGACACACTCATATTGAATGTTTTTCAGATGCAGATTGTGTAGGTTCCAAAGTGGATAGAAGATCCATATCAGGCTATTATATTTTCATTGGAGGAAATTTGGTGTCATGGAAAAGCAAGAAGCAGAATGTTGTGTCACGATCGAGTGCAGAGTCAGAATATAAGGCTATGGCACAATCTACGTCTGAGATAATATGGATATATCAGCTCTCAGATGAAGTAGGTCTTAAAACTTCAGTACCAACGAAATTGTGGTGTGATAACCAAGATGCTCTTCATATTGCTTCTAATCTTGTGTTTCATGAGCAAACTAAACACAATGAAATTGATTGTCATTTTATTCGCGAGAAAATTGAACAAGGTTTTATTTCTACAGGATATATGAAGACTGGAGAACAACTAAGAGATATCTTCACGAAAGCTTTAAGTGGGTTTCGGGTTGATTATCTTTGTAACAATTTGGGCATGATTAATATCTATGCTCCAACTTGAGGGGGAATGTTAGAGATGTTAGTTGTGTATTAGGTGTCTATCACTAGGTGAATATATTAGTTGTATATTAGGTATCTTAGTTGTGTATTAAGTATATGTTACCTAAGAGTGTCATTAACTTTGTATATAAATATGTAGTGTCTTTGAATGAAAATAAGAGTGAATTCAGAGTTTTACATGGAGAAACATTCACGTAAACAAAATTAGCTATTTCTGCATCATGTAGAGTGACAGTACCTCCACAGCATTCTCCACAAAAACACTCTAAAACTGGATATCACCCAGTTTCTCAATAATTTCACAAGGCAATTGAACCAATTACTTCTTGATTTACAGAGTATTAAAAAAAATTATTTTTCTTTTCAAACTACTATTTTATAAGCAGACAATATTTTATTTGCAGAGTAGTAAACAAGCAATATACAAAGTTTCAACGTTGCAAGTAAGTACAGTTTCTCTAGCTGGAACTAAGCTACCCTTCTTAAAATTCGAACTTTTGCATGCCCTATCCAACTTACTTTATTAAATGAAAATGTACATGGGTTACATTCTCCAACAATAACAAATATGAAATTCAAAATAGAAACCACATAAAAAGGTCTTAAATATTTAGTGCATATAATTTGGAATCTAAAAACAACAAATACACCTTCACACAATTACTGACAACATGGTCAACTATAATATATTCAATCAATGTTCCTATGCATTTCAAAAGGAAAGCATATACACAGACACATATATTTTGTTTATTTTTGTTTTCAAGACACTATAAAAGTGTTATTGATAGAAAAAAGCACTTCAGGACCAAACAAATAAAAACCTTATCGAAAGCGCTTTTACATTTTGTGCTTCTTGAAACCGCTTTCTTATGAAACTGCTTCTATCTAAAATCATTTTTAACAAGGACAAGCGAACAAACCCTTGGCCACTAACTTTCTAGTTGATTTGAAAAAAACAATGTAGAGGACAGACAATAAAAACATTTGGCGAAGAATACTTCGATCAGGAACAACAACCACTCAAAAAGTATCAGTCATGGTATTAAAGTAATCAAAATATGTCCTTCCACCCAAGGCTGCAAGATTAGCAACTGCACCTAGCACTCCAACCCTGGTCTTGAAACTATTTATGCCACGGTTCATTAAGGAAAGATATATATCACATCTAGTACGCGCTTACATGATATTATTTCAGTGGTTACTAAATAATAATATTAAAAACTGTGGGAAAGTAAAATTGGCATTTAGATTTAATTTGTATCTCTTGGGATCAAGTTTTCTAATTGTTTAAATGGATAAAAGTCTAATTAAGATTGAGTGGCTTAAATCCCTATTATGCATGGCTTTAAATTGCTATTTAGTGGCTAGTGAGGCTCGTATTGGTAAGCCTCATCTATCTAACCGGTTAAGACTTAGTCTCTAATGGATTTATCTAAGGCTTACACCTTTTTTTGGTTGAAGCTTACACAAATAGGTGGTGCACAACGAGGCTAAAAAGGCTATATGCCTCAAAAATTCATTGTTTCTCAGATTGCCTTTTTATGGTTGGGTTGAAAATCCATAGCGACACAATACCTAACTACACTAGGCTAAAAACTATTTTTTAAGAGGCAAAACTACCAATGTAAAATTATGTGTTTAACTTCAAATATGCCAATTCTACCCTTATATAATATGCTTCTATCATGCTTTTCAATATATTTGATTCTAATAGTCAGACCTCATTCATATTCTACGTGAAAAAGTAGGTACTTCTCCCTGGCTAATGTTTATTAAATCGCATTTTGACTTGTTTTCATGACTATTTTAATGTTAAATTATGACTATGTTAATATAACTTTCTTAAATCATGAATGGATCATATTAGTCTAACTTTATAACTTGCATTGGGAGAAAATTCTCTACTCTAAAGAATGAGACTTACGTCTTATATTGCCTTGAGACTTACGCCTTGTCTCGTGCGAGAAACACACATAAAGGCATAAAACTTGCAAATTTGTCATAACTATTATGCATACATAATGGAAAAATTTAGCATTTATGTTTCTCCTTTCTTCCTTCAATTTCTCATTTAAACCAATCATGATGGAGAAAGGCAGATAATAGCAGCTCAAAGACCAAATCCATTGATCTTAAGCAATTTAAAACTTGAAAGTCAGAAAATGTGTTACCAGGTACACCCTCCCGTAAAGGAATATGTAAACAGTAAGGACTGTCATCTGCATCAAACACAAATTTCTATCAGAAAATTTGAGAAACTAGAAATTCAATAATCAGATTATTCACAGTGATAAAGACAAGTCATTGAATTAAACTGACCATGGTGCAAACGTAGTAACCAACAGTTGTGAAGAAGAAAGAAAACATTCTAAAGAAGTCAAAGAGTTGTCCTATTCTATATACATCCCGACTAAGGACTTGTTCCCCATTGCCACCAGCAACCTTTCCTTCAAACAGGGCAATCTGATTTAACCCAACATCCCTTCCTTTACCAACCTATACAAATAAACAGGCTATCAAAAAACCAAAAAAGAAGTTGCCACCTACAAACAAAAGAACCTGTATGTCAAACCTGTATGTATTCATGATGTGTAATATTACCCTGCCTCAATGTTGAGTTGAACCCTGCAGCATTTTGTTTACATTATTAGATAAGTTAAGACCATTACCAACTGGATTGTTGTTAATCATACCCAAATAATCATTTACAAAAAAAAATCAAGGGAAAACCAAAGTCGCCAAATTGAACAAAGAACTACATCTCAAAGCATACTTAGTGAAATGAACAAAGATGCAAGCAAATTTGATTTCTAACATACATTTAAGAAATATCTCCTAATTTAATAAGCATATTTGTCATGATTACATTTATAATTCAGAAAATGAGTTATATGCAACAATTTCCTCTAGAAAAAAATTTTAAAAAAAATACATATTGGAACACAAAGCAAAGCTGAGTGAAAATAAAAGAAAATCTTGATTAATTCTCAAGGGACTACACCATGGAAAGGAGTACAACCACAACAGTATAAGAGAGTTTAAACATTGATTACGTAGTTATAACCCAAGAAAGGAATAAAGCAGCAAAGAATGTTCAAAACTTAAAGTACAAGTATACCTGCAAATATATCTTCACTAATATTAATAATACGTGATGACTTGCTTATGCCACCTCGAGTTATATGGAATATTCGGTCAAACACATCTGGATGTCCATAATGCATGCGAACCCTGCAAAATTAGTTTTTCTCCTTTTCATAAACTTCTTCAAACCAGACAGTAGGCATATTAAAATACTCATAGGTCATTACCGATAGAAAAACAACATCAGAAAAGATAAAAAGAATAAAATTGCACATATGCACATATGAATAACAAATTTCATTACCAGGTTAAGGGAAAAAAAGGAAAGAGAAAGAAATCTGGAAGAAAAGCCATGTTCTAGTACTGTTGATGTTATAATGACCAATTTACTTTTTTTATTCCAATATGGCCAGTCATGTCGCAAATTACTTACTTGAGAGGACTTGCCAATACACGTTGTCCCAAGGTCACAAAGCTGGTCTCTTGATTGGACATAAACCACGCCAAAGATGAGACACTGAGAAAAATTCCAGCAACATATGTAAGAAAGATTATCAAAGAAAGTACATATTAATTGTATGTTCAAAGAGAAGCAAGCTGGACCTTCCTGTAAAGACGTGCTCTCTAACCCCCAGAATAGTTGGAGGCCGAATACCATGATTTCCATGAAACTCCTCAAGAAGATTTCTCAATTTCATAGCTTCCTCAAGGTAATTATCCTACATTGCAAAAGACAAATTTATCCATTCACATACTCGCCCAACATGGATGTTATCAGGTAAGAAGACATTCACAGAAACAAGCAACATGAAAAATGAACAAGGTGAAACAGATCTTTAGTACCTAGACTAGCGAAGTTTACACAAGACAAAGACATAATAGCAATTCAAGAAGACAAAATTCCACCTGATTCATGTCAATTGTTTGAACAGCCTCACCACGAGTAAAGACAATTGCATGGTTTTGGTTTTCAGGCTTCCCTTCACCAAGCTTTGGATCACCTGGTAGTTTAATGGAATATATTTCCTACACATATATAGAACGCACATAAGCTTTTCCAAAATCAGTTTCTTCACAAAAGTAATGTATCCATAATCAATAAACAAGCATTGCTCACTGCTATGAGAAATGAAGTGACACCATAGTGAAATTTCACTTTCAAAGCATAACTTAGAACCCTTTCCTTCCACAATGATCATCAAAGCAATATGGTGTCTATGATCCAAAATCAACCTACCATAAAGGGATATGGTGTCTATGATCCAAAATCAACCTACCATAAAGGGATATGGTGTCTATGATCCAAAATCAACCTACCATAAAGGGCAACCCCATATACCTGATCTTTTCCATGTATGTCAGCTTTAACCAGCTTTGAGTAAAATTCTCTTGAAACTTGTCCTTGAGCCCCAACACTCTCCTCCACATGTATGAAAGCAACACGAAGTGCCTCATTCCTGGTAATCAAGAGTAAAAAAGAAACAAAAATAATAAATACACAGGTAGAAAAGTCAAAAATTAAGTGAATGAAAGAGGCAATCATGTCTCTGACTAACATGAAGTACATATTGAAATCCTTAGCAATTATAATTATGGAAATGATTCTAGCAAATAGGAGATAATTAGGTATTAATTCGTAGAAATTATTGTCTTAAATTAGCTTCCTTTTTTTAGTCTTGTGTTTGCAATATAAATTAGAACAATCTTGTACAAATTAAAACAAACAGATATACAATATTTCAACTCCCTATTGTCTTTTTTCTAGAGTATACCTACTATAGTGTGAGATGCAACAAATAACAAAAAACATAATCCAGAACAAAGCTAATACACATGAAGTGCACAACAACAAAAAAAACACAGTTATCAGTCATGCATCATAAACAATGCTATCGATCGCATGAGCAAATGCTGAATTACTGTCACATATGTTTTTTTTTCACAACTAACATTAAGATTTTGACAGAACTCAATAAATCAAAGTACAAAGAGGAAACAAGCAGTCTATGACCAAAAAAAAACAAGAAGAAGAACCATAAAACATTAATTGTCAGAGCTTATAGCATGGGATGCTGATCTTCTAAGCAAATAAAAAAATTGGAAACAACTCTGATGTGGATTGGGAACAATATAGGAGAGAGAAATCAACGATAACAGAATCTAAGCACAAAGGAGTAAAATACTACTGACTATGGTTCTAAAAACAGGTATTCGAAAGAAAAGGCAGAACTACTTACCTGTATATGTCAATATTCCCAAGCTAAGCAACAAGGCGGTATTTATCTTTTCTTTGGTAATTGAAATTATTATTATATAAATGCCAAACTGAATGTGACTAATTGTTCTTCTCCTTCATAAAGCTTGGTGCTAACTTATTTTATGACAAATTTAAGAATGCCATTGAAAACCTTTGATATTTTAAAATGCCACATTATACTGAAAATTATCAAAATTTCACTATTAAGGATGCCATTTTAGTGGGGACATGATAAAGACTAGTGGTATTTCATATGTGGCACTGGGGCTAAGACATTGAACAAGGTTTGGTTGAGATAAAAAGTAGTACATTTAAAAAATCATGATAAAATAATATATCCTACCCATGCAGACCAATTGAACGAACCCATAAAACTCAATCGATGTCTCCTAAAGGCTGAAACCAATCCAAGACACTAATTTCATCATTTATATTTGTTAAGATATTAGTTGTGCATTTTTGGATTCTAACTCGGAACACCCTTTTAGAGTGAAATTTTTCTCACCACCGGCACAAGGAGGAAGCCCAGCCGCCGACCAGCCAAACCCCGAAGTCCGGTCACCAGACGAGCCGCAAGCGAGCCACACGCGCCACCGCGACTTTCTGCCATCTTTCCACGCTCCGGCGCGTGACAAGGCATCCCTACAGCAGCCTTCTCCGATCGACCTCGTGTTGCTCTCCGGCGTTCCCCAGCGTCATCTGTGGTGGTTTGGCACTCATCGCTTGTGATTGTTCAGGTTTGGATTCTTCCAATTATGTGTTCTTGTCCGGTGTGTGTTTGGTCGCTACTATTGTTGGATTTTGTTTGTTCGTTTGTTCGTTTGTTCGTTGTCTTGTCGTTTGTAAGAGTTATGGCTGAAAAGAAATCTAATGTTGTGACGGATATAGTGCCTATGATGTCTAAAATCACAGACCATAAGCTCAATGGCTCAAATTATTTGGCTTGGAGCAAGATCATTCGAATTTATTTGAGAAGTATCGACAAAGATACTCATTTGACTAATATTCCTAAAGATGATTCAAAGCAGATATGGCTTAGAGAAGATGCACGCTTATTTCTACATATTCGAAATTATATTGAAAGCAATGTAATTGACTTGATCAATCATTGTGAATTCGTTAAGAAATTGATGTATTATTTGGATTTCTTATATTCTGGTAAAAGAAATCTTTCTCGCATGTACGAGGTATGCAAAGCATTTTACAGTGTAGACAAACAAGATCAATCACTCACGAATTATTTTATGGAATTTAAAAGGACTTATGACAACTCAATAGTTTGAGACTGCTAAGTCCCAGGTTCTCTCTGGTTCAAAGATCTCCTCTTTACAAGAGGTGTTTAGTCGAGTACTTCGTACAGAAGGCATTCCACCTCCACCTGCTCAATTAAATAGTGTTTTGGTCAGCCGAACTAATAATTATGAACATAGACGGTCAACTTATATAAACAGAAACAAAGGAGGCGGCTCGCACGGGTTTGAAACTCGACAACAGGACCTAGGATGTATTGTATGTCACTATTATCACAAACCAAGACATACGTAACATGACTGTAGAAAGCTTCAGTACAAGCATCAGAAAGGTAACTCGGCTCATATTGCATCTACTTTTGATACTTTTGAAAAATCGGTTCTTATTTCTGCAGATAAATTTACTAAGTTCTCACAGTATCAAGAATCACTAAGATCTTCATCACCTTCTGTCACTGCTATTGCTGATTCAAGTAAATCAAATGCGTGTCTTATTTCCTCATCTTCCAAATGGGTTATTGATTCTGGTGCCACAGATCATATGACAAGTAATTCTAGTCTCTTTTCTACTCTTCAATCACACACTTCCACCTCTACTGTTACCTTAGCCGATGTGTCACCATCTCGTGTTCTTGGGTCTGGCATAATTACTCCCACTCCATTGCTTCCTTTGTCGTCTATCTTACATTTACCTAGCTTATCCTTTAATTTGATATCTGTAAGTCAGCTTACTCGCAATCTTAACTATTGAATCTCAATTTTTCCTTATCGTTGTTATTTCAGGATCTTACAACGAAGAAGACTATTGGAAAAGGACATGAGTCTGGAGGCCTCTATATTCTTGACACACCAATACCGAAATTTGTTGCTTGCTCTGGTGTAACCTCTCCCTTCGAGGCACATTGCAGACTAGGTCATTCATCTCTTCCTTTACTGAAGAAACTTTGTCCTCAGTTTAGTAAGGTGTCTTCATTAGATTGTGAGTTGTCAATTTGCAAAACATCACCGTCTTAGTTCAAATCCAAGAGTTAATAAACGGGCTAGTGTTCCTTTTGAATAAGTTCATTCTGATGTTTGGGTTCCTTGTCCTATTTTGCCTAAACCTGGATTTAAGTATTTTGTTACTTTTATGGATGATTATTCTCATGTAACTTGGTTATATTTAATGAAGAATTCTGAATTGTTTTCTATTTTTTGCGCATTTTGTGTTGAGATTAAAACTCAATTTAATGTTTCAATTCGTAATTTGCGAAATGATAATGCCAAAGAATATACATCAGCTTTGTTTCAATCTTATATGGTTCAAAATGGCATGCTTCATGAAACTTCGTGTGTTGATACTACATCTCAAAATGGAGTGGCCGAACATAGGAATAAACATCTTCTCGAAACTGCACATGCCTTATTATTTCAAATGAATTTTCTAAACCTTTTTGGGCCGATGCTGTTTCAACAGCATGTTTTCTTATTAATTGCATGCCCTCATCTGTTCTTCATGGTGAGATTCCTTACAAAATTTTGTTTCCTAATAAATCACTATTTCAAGTTGACCCTAGGATATTTGATAGCACTTGTTTTGTTCTGGATGTTCGTCCGCATGTTACTAAATTAAATCCCGTCTTAGGTGTGTATTAGGTGTCTATCACTAGTTGAATATATTAGTTATCTATTAGGTGTATGTCACCTAAGAGTATCCCTAACTTTGTATATAAATATGTAGTGTCTTTGAATAGAAATGGAGTTCACTTGAAGTTTTTCTTGTAATGCAAAATTAGCCTAGTGTTATGCCCACAGTTCCTAGGCATGATTCCTATAATGCTAAGCGTGTGATGCAAGTATCCTATCCCAATTCTTCATGAAATCTAGCCCTTTCTTCTTCCTCTCTAGTATGCCCTGCATCACCCTACCATATTTAGACAGAATGGATTTCATATTGTGAAATAATGGGCGCTGTGAAATCTTCGAGTGATCATTATATGCTACTAAATGATAAATCATCTCTGCCAATACGAGTCAACTCAAAAGATACAAAGGTCCATACCTTTGCAATAAAAGTGCTATATCAGCAGCCTCTGGTGCCTTTTTCTGCTTTTGTTGCCCATATATTTGGCATGATACAACATAAGTAAACTTCAAATCTGCTTGCGCCCGGGATTCACGTGACATCTCGAAACCTTGACTTGTAGGGATGCTGCTTTCAGAGTAATCATCCACTGTTGATAGGGGGAAAAGAATGTGACAACATGACAATATGACTACCTAATGTTAGAAAGATGAGACAAGTACCTCCAAGTGATCTCCTTTCCAGATAGCTCTGTAACATCAAAGCCCTTCTGTAATACATCATACCACGCACTGCAATAACATGAGCAGTTCATCAAATAAGGCTAGTCTAGAAGAGTTCTGAACTACTATTATAAACTTACCAGTAGAAAATGTGAAACTTGAAATATATAGGATTAGAATGGGTAACAAAACATAGCATTAAAGTAGTAACAACAAATGAATCTAACCAGTCCTAGCAAGAGTCTGCCCTCGATAGGAAACCCAAAAGCGAAGCTCCAAAGAATCACTTGAACTTTCTTGTAGCTCTGCCTCACCAGTTGATTCACCTCGACCAATCCTTTCCAAAAAATTCTCCCATTCATCTACAACGAATTTTGGACATCTTAGCACAAGAAATAAATTTAAAATAGAAAATAACATAATAAAATAAATCAAAATCATTCACTATTTGCAGAACCAAGTTGATTGTCACCCTTTACACTCCCAGGAACAACATATTAAGGGAATCAAGAGTAAGGCAAGTAGTGGCCGATTTTTTATGTACAGTAATTGGAAGAGTCTATGATTGTTGCATCCCTCAGCTCATTTATAGAATTTCTTAACTCAATTGTTTTTTATACAATATTACTAATTCTGAACAACATTTACCCTGATGTTTCAGCAGGTTAAGTGATATATAGGCATACCAAAGACTTCGAAGAAGAAACATGCCAGAAAGTTGCATACACTATTCATTGTTCACCAATTTGAGGATAAATGCTCTTTATTATGAAATATAAACCATGCAATATGGGAAAGATAAGTGCTAACAACACTCTCATTTTCACTTGCACTATTCTTCAAGTGGCATGTGTAAACTAAACTATATTGGCATCATTTTTTCACATTTTTTAAAGGAAAGTTAATGTGTAAAAGAAAGTTAGTTTATATGTGTCACTTGAATAATGGTGCAAATGAAAATGAGATTATGATTGAGAGTGTTGCTAGCACTGCTCATCTGGGAAAATATGACAAAAAATTGTTGCTTATTTTTTTTTGGTCAAAATTACAGAACAATATGGGAATACAATGAGCTATTTCAGGATCTTGTTGATCTTTATTTTTGGAATTATTCCTCTCAGGGGAGCAGTAAGGCTTCAAAGACAAGGGTATTGTGGAATTGTGAGGTGGGAGCTATTCTTTGAGTGTTATGGATGGAATGGAATAAGAGAAATTTTTATGATAGTGAGATTTATTGTACCTTTTTGTGGGAGAAATTTTCATTTCTAGAGTCCTCTTCAACATCAACCTCAAAAGATTAAACTATTACTCACAATTTCTTATTAGTTTTAATTGAAAAGCTTGTTTATCGTAGTTAGATTTTAGATAGTTTTTTTGGACAGGGATCATAGATATTATTTGATAGAATTTGGTGCCTCTGTTTGTAAGTGAATTTTTGATCCACTTTGTACCTTTGTAATTATTACTTATTGCTTCTTATTAAAAAAAAATTTATGAACTATAAAATGAGTTATGGTCTTTCACTAGTAACAGATTGGGCTTCCAATTAAGCTGAAAAGGATTTGAATCATCAGGAAATGCAAGTTACCAGATTTGAAGCAGACGATTGTAACACATAGCTAAGAAAAATAAATACCTGGAAAAATTTTCTGCAGATAAAAGAGAATTGATATTCCATCTTCATTTTCCTTTTGCAATTCCGAGGAACTATATATTACAGTCTCACTATAATATGGGGTGAACACACTATTCCAACGATAGAAAAAAGGGGGAGTGAAGTTAAAACAAGTCGTTAAAGAGTGGACAAAAAAATTTGCATTACAAAAAAAGAGTGATCATATTTACCAAAAAGGCATCATCTCACTAACTGGCTTTGCTGAAGGCATGTCCATAAATAATGAATTTGTAAAAAACTCTAGTCTCCTTCTAGCTTCAAGATTTTTTGGAATGTTTGCTGCGGAGTCCTTTACAGAAAGGAGAAGGTGGAGCCGCTTCACTAGCTCCTTCTGTCATAGCCAAAAGGGGAAGCACAAAATAAGTAAATCCAAATAATATAATAGACAAGCATCATTGTAATTCAAAGATCTTACAGTTTCTGGATCTCTGGGCCATTCTATTTTAGTAAACAAGCGCTTTTCATTTCTTGCTCTAGCTAAAATTTGCCATGTATCAAGTTGCTCCCTGGTGCAAATAGCATGGGAGGTCAGATAACCATCAGAATCTCTAAAGTTTTCAGCACAAATAGAATTCAACTAATAACATACCACAAACCTTAAATCAGAAGACAGCAGATCATGTGTCACAACTTCATACAGATCCAATACAGCTTTCGCAGCACCCCTTGCAAGATCTGGAGTTTTATTTCGTATCTGACACAAGTCATTCATTCTTGTTAAAGGACAAAATGATAAGAGGTTTATTTGAATTGACAACTGTAATCCAAGATCCAACACTTCCAACATCCACCAAACTAAGTACCATATTTCCACAACAAGACCAGTAGACAACAAAATCTATCATGGGATTACATTCAAAACTGAGACCAAGGGAAAGACAGGGACAGCAAAAGCAGATGCTGCAATATTAAAAGGCTCGTTGAAATAATTTAATTACATGACAATACATGAAAATCATTCCATAGTCCATATCCCACATTTCTACGAGGTGACATTTAAACAGCAATGAAATATCTTTGAGAAGATGAGGGTAGCAGTTAGCACAGATGTAACAAAGGTCTAAAACAGAATGCAATGCAATGTTTCTTATTAGAAAAAGGTGTTGGGAGTGGTTCATAGTTCAGGAGAAACTGAATACTTGTGGGAAGATTCAGTCATAGAAGTAAACAAAATTTCAAATGCAAAAGGAGAATTGAGAGAACGCTAAGCAAGTTCTTATTCTTCAGCCAATTATTATTTATGGAGGCAGTTACCTAGCAAAATGGTTGTCATTATTATTGTTTTTTTGCTTGTGAAATGCTTATTCATTTGGACAGAAGTTATATTTTTTTAAAAAAACTTTAAGCCTCATGATTGGAAAAGGGAGGCTAATAATGCAAGTTAATTGCGTCTACACAGTGGGGACTGGGAAGTGGGAACTATATCATGGGAGGCGTGGGTGGAGCAGACTAGCACATATTTGAAAATTGACAATCAGAGAGCTCTATCCTCTGAGACAACATACTCTTCTTAAGAGACGATAGTAGAAAGGAAGAATATTTGCTTGGATAATGTTAACCTAATGTAACTGTTGAAGGATTGTATTGTCCCACATCGACTAGGCGTTCAGCTGTAGTGCAGTTTATAAATGTGGGCAATCCTTAACTCAATGAGATCTTATTGGATTGAGTTAGGCCTTGGGTTTATATAACATGGTATCAGAGTTAGGTTCTGAGTTCATCGTGTGGGGAGAGATTAGACCAAAAGAAGGTAGGGATTGGTGGCTTAGTGGCCGCAAAAGTTTATGGTCCCCATAAGAGAAGAGGAAGAAGTTTTTTGTGAGGAATTGGCTGATGTTTACGGTCTTTATAGTCCTAATTGGTGTGTGGGGAGAGATTATAATGTGTTTAGATTTCCTTCAGAAAAATTAAATGGTGAGAGATAAACAAAAAGCAAGAAGGATTTTAATTCGCTTATAAGGGAGATTGGACTAAAAGAAAATGTTTGCAGTAATGGAAGTTTTACTTGCTCTAATTTTAAGTCAAATCCTATTTTTGGTAAGCTTGATAGATTTTTATTCTTATCCGAGTGAAAAATTTTAATTGGGTCTAGTATTAGATGTGATTTGTCAAAGGGTTATTTCCAATCATTATCAAATTCTGTTAAGTACAAAAACTAAGCAATAGGATCCAATTCCTTTTAAGTTTAAGAATACTTGGCTCAGGCACAGAAATTTCATTAATAAAGTTCAACAATGGTAAAGAGAAGCAGTTGTTCCGGAGTGGTGTAGCTACAAGTTTATATAAAAGTTAGTTTTTGAAAGTTAATTTAAAAAGGTGGAATAAGAAGGATTTTGGTGATTTAAAAGATAAAAGAAAATCTTTGGATGATAGAATCTCCTTCTTAGATAAGTGTCAAGGAAATGAAACTTTCAATGAGTCTTTTAAAGAATAACTAGTTAGTCTAAAAGTTCAATTAGAATAACCAATAGTAAATAAAGAAATATTATGGAGACAAAAAGCAAAAAGCTACTTGGATCAAACAAGTGATGGGAACACAAAATTCTTTCATAATATGGCCAATGGAAGGAAGAATACAAACATGATTGAAAAAATTGAAAAGAAAGATGGAAGTGTAGTAGCAACAGATCACTTAATAGAAGAGGAGGTAGTGAATTTCTATAAGAAGCTTTACTCTAAAGGAAAGGTGAAATTAGATTGGGGGTGCATCCTAGGTGAAAGGGAAAGGTGAAATTAGAAAAGCAATCTTTGAGTGTTCAAAGGATAAAGCACCTAGTCCATATGGGTTTAACTTTTCTTTTTAAGTCAAAGCAATCCTTTTAAGTCAAAGGATAGAGCACCTAGTCCATATGGGTTTAACTTTTCTTTTTTCCCTAAGTGTTGGGAGATAGTCAAAGAGGAGTTGTTGGAGATGCTTCAGGAATTCTTTAATGATATAATTCATTAAAAATATTAAAAAAAAACTAATGCTACTTTTATTCACTTAATCTCCAATAAAGATAATGCTTTGAAAGTCGAAGACTTTAGACTAATAAGTTTGGTTACCAGTTTATATAAGATCGTTGCTAAGGTTTTGTCACTAAGATTAAGAGCAGTACTGTTATCTCAAATGAACAAGTAGCTTTCATAAAAGGTAGACAAATTTTAGATGATGTTCTAGTAGCTAATGAAATTGTTGAGTACAAGAGGAATAATAGAAAAGCTTTGATTTTTAAAGTAGTTGATTACTCTTGGCAAATTGAACACAAATAACTGAGTATAATTAAAGTTTTTAAAGACTTGCCTCTCCCCTAATTGGTGTGAGCTTCGTAAGAATAATTCCAAAAATATTTATCACTTATTCTTATATTGTCCAATAGCACAGATTCTTTGACCAAGTTACAAAGGAGTAAAGGAATACTATAAGTTATCCTAAGGTCATGTCATTCTTTATTTATCTATGGAGACTTTTAACATGTTTGGGAATAGTAATATGGCATCAAAAGCTAGCGTGTTGTGAAAGTACAAGGTTTGAACGATTCTTTGGATCTTATGGATGGAGAGAAATAGGAGAATCTTTGAAGATATTTAGAAAGATCTCAATATTTGTAGGAGAAAGTTCTAGTTTTGGTATCTTCCTGGGCTTCGGTTCTAAAGAGTTAAGAGATTACTCTCGGTATCTTACAAGCTTTAATGGGAGAGCTTGTATATTCTAGTTAGATTTTTGTGTTATGGCACTTAGTTTCTCTTCAATATAGAGTGGAGCTCACTTTTGTAACTAGATTCATGATCCACTTTATATCTTTGTACCTATTTCATATTTTAATATAATATAATGTTTCTTATAGAAAAATATATTTTCTTATTTATTTATGAATTCTTTGTTTTCTTTCTTTCTTTCTTTTTAGGAGTTTGAGAGTTATTTAAATTTTCTACGTGGTTTAAGAGGAAACAATGTATGATGCAATTGCTTTGTATTGATAGTGTTTCGGTGGTAGATAGAGAGAGTTGTACTTTTTTGCTCTGTGTTTTAAGTTTTAATTTACAGATGCTCTGAATTATAAAACATACAAATATTTTCTAATATGAGAAGATTAAGATCAACATAGTGCTTATGCTTGCTTTAACTAGTATTAAAAATAAAACAAATAAAAAAAGGGTACAACACAAGCAAACAATGTAATTTGGACTAACCATTATATCACATTATAATTATCGTAAAAAAAATAAAAATAAAACAATATACCACATTACGATGGCATAAAAGAAGAGTGTGGAACTATGATCATGTTTGATTCATATAATATAAACGTAATAATAATTGTAATGGTAATAGGAATTAAATTCATTTAAAACAATATTACTTTACTATGCTTGTTTGAACTAAGGATTCAAAATAAGAACAAATTTAAAAATACAATTTATAAAATTGTAAATGAAGCAAAAATATAAACTTTTTGACTTCTATGAGAGGAAAATATAAAAAATAAATAAATAAATGATAATACAAATATGTAAAGAAAATAAAACATTCCAACGTATTCATGAGGGGTGTGGGAGGAATGAGTTTTCTCACTAATGCTAAAATGCTTTATATTCCATTCAGTTAAATCAAACTCATAAATACCCATAATTCTTTTCCATTACGAATCCTATTATTGTCAACCAAACATGACCTATATAAAATGAGAAAAAATTTGATGCATGTGTACCAGAAGACCAGTCAAAGCTGTAAATCTTGACAAAACCAGTGGAAGCTTCTTAAGGGACAAGGTTATAACAAGCGAACCCTCCAATATACTGTTGTTGATTTCACGGTAGATTCTTTCAACCCTGACATAAAGAATATGAAGAACATTACACATCAAATATACATTTTACATTGAAGAATAAAATAAATAATTATAAATAAAACTACAATAGCTCAAATAGATACATACCAAAGTCTTCCTTCACCATCAACCAGGGAATATAATATTTTTTCAATACTGTAATAGCATTCCTGAACAGCATATGACATGTATTCATCCTTACATATTCTATCCCAAAGATCCACCTGTCTATCTTTACAGTCCAAGGCCAGATCAATTGCCAGCAAGATCTACAAGACATAAAATATTTGGCAATTGAGTACACACAAGGGTGGTCGATAATAAGTTCCTTCAGGAAGAATTTACAAGTTGCACCTTGCTACTTAGAAGAAACAGGGGCCACTGTACTAATCTTAAGCTTCCTGTGTTGCTAGGCATAGAAAGCAAGTCCATCTCCCTAAAAGCATGAAAATCGCATAAGACCCATATATAAAAGCAATTAACAGAACACAGCAGAAAAAGCATTCAGATACTCAAGTTTATTATTATTTGGCAGCTAGTAAGTCATGCATCTACCTATTGCTAATATAGTCTTCCTCGCGTAAACTTTTTATAATCTCATTCCAAAAGGGAGAAAACATGGCAGCATTTGTCTTGTTCATGTCCTCAGAGTCCTGAATACAACAAAAACATAACCTGGATGTTAGAGATGTATCTGAGAAAAAATACTGGAGCAAACCAGAACAGAGAGGACGTATAACAGTATAAGATATAGATGAACGAAATTGAAAAACTCTAGAACTAAATCATATTGGGGAAGATTCAATACACTATGTCCATTATGACAAAATGCAAGGATAGATGTTAAGCAAGCCAGAGCAGATGTAAAACGACCTTTGCTAAAGAGAACTCTACATAACTCTTTTGGACGAGAATGATATGAACTCAGGAAAGAAAATATACAATCCCTAAAATACATGCGATAAATGTGTACCTATGTTACATGGATTCTTCATTTTTTCATGAAAGATCCGTGTCCAACGGACATGACATGAACATGGGTGTGGGTATTCAACACTTCAAATTGGTGGAAATTTAAAAAAAATTGAGAAAAAATAGATATGTCCTCACTCGAATACGTATATAAAAATTTACAACACTCGGTGTCTTTAAAAGCCCAGGTAAAAGAGATGTGTACAACTATATTTTTTTTTGCAAAAATGTATACCTGTACACATGCTTAGTACTGAAAAAGCCTACCAAGTATACCTTTCCTACTTTGGGATGCAAAAAGGCTTCTCATCAAGATTACTAACGATCTGGGTGTTACAATAGCAATACCTACCACCATCGCCCACAACCACTCACTCTCAGCCACCAGCCAATCAGACCTTTACCTTTTCTGACCACCACCATCACCACTTTCTGCCAGAAACTCGACCAGCCATTTGTAACTAACAGAGAAATCAGAGTGATAACCCACTAATCACCACCCAGACCTATCCCTTTCACAACCAACCCCAAATCCCTTTTACAACCAACCCCATTACCTCCGTTAGGTGGAAAATCCAGCTGCTGCTGCTGTCAGAAACAAGTCAAGAATATTGTATGAAAATGACCGAATGATTTGGTCTTATGATTTCTTTCTATTTATAGACTTTACAAAATACAACAAACCTATAAAATACATCAAAGCTGTCTATGGACAGCTGTGGACAGCTGTTTATGGACAGTTTGTGGACAGCCATAGATTCTTTGTCTAGACGACTATGGGACATTTGTTTATGGATAATTATTTACAACTAGATAAACTATGGACAGCAGCTGTGTACAACTAAATGAATATGGACAACAAATTACATCAAAGTTGTTATGTCTGACTAATGCGCGATCAATGGAAACGACAAAGTTCCATTGACAAACCCACTGAGATGCGGGTTGATCAATAAGCATCAATTTGCGACTTAGGAAGCAATGTCGATGGTGAGAGACTTGGTGAAGATATCATCAATTTGTAATTCGGTAGAAATATGTGGAAGAGTGATAACCACGAGCTTCAAAGGCTTCACGGATAGGTGACAATCGACTTCAATATGCTTTGTGCTGTTCATGATAGATCGGATTGGCGTAATGAATAGCACTTGTATTATCGGCATGTAAAGGTGTAGGATCGGTCTCGAGAGAAGTCTAACTCGACTAGCGAACCTCGAAGCCAAATAATTTCGGAACAAGCCGAAGACATTGCTCGATACTCGGTCTGTAGATGACTTAGAAACTCTGTCTTGTTTCTTACTCTTCCGGAGATCAATGCATCACCTAAGAACATGCACCAACCGGTGATGGAGCGGCGTGTATCGGCCTGACCCGGCCCAATCGGCATCGGCCTGTATAAACAAGAGACGAAGAGTATTGCCTGAAGGAAAAGAATAAGCCACAGGCGAAGTGCCATGAGAACATGGCGTATAATCAGAGCGGACGGCCCGAGATGAAGATGACGAAGCCTGGAAGAAATTACCTAACTTGTTGTCGTGAAAAGAAATATCTGGTCTAGTGATGGTGAGATAGACAAGGCTACCTACCAATTTCCGATATAATTTGGGATCGACAAGTAAGTCACCTTCCTGCTTTGCGAAGCTTAACATTTAATTCCATGGGAGTATCGCAGAGGTAACCGTAGTTCCTTTGTAGTCGCCAAATCACTAGCATATTTGTGTTGATTGAGGGAAATACCAATGGAAATTGATGCCTTATCGAGACCAAGAAAATATGTAAGAGACCAAGATCCTTCATATGAAAAGATTGTGAAAGATGGGTCTTGAAATTTGGACAAGTAAAGTAGAATCGGAACCGGTGATCACTGCAATATCATCAACATAAACCAAAAGGACAACAATACCAGTATGCGATTTCGAAGAAACAATGAAGTGTCATACTTGCTCTGTATGAAAGAAAATTGTAATAAAGTGGTTCGAAATTTTTCAAACCATACCGTGGAGCTTGTTTAAGGCCGTAGAGAAACGACGAAGTTTACACATTAGATGTCGGAGAGAAAACAACCACAGAGGTGGCCGTATAAATACATTCTTTAAGATCTCAGCGAAGGAAAGTATTCTTAACATCCATTTGATGTAGTGACGATCATTGGAAGCGAGAGCTATTATCGTTCGAACGGTAGTCATTTTAGCCACGGGAGCAAAGGCACCACTCGCCAATTAACACCATATTCTGTTTGTTCCCAGGAATGACAAGTCGAGGCTTTATAACGATCCAAACTTCCGCCGGGCGAACCTTGGTGAGTAAACCCATTTTGCAACCCGGAGGAACTATGGTGGAAGGACAAGACTCGATGTCCCAGGGTGTGATTGGCTCGAAGCGGCAATTTCTTCTGCGTAGCTTGCACTGCGACAATCGTGCTTGACGGCGTGGCAGGTAGCGTGTGGGAATATCAAAATTGGACAATGCGGTAGTATGGTGAAATAAAGTTGCCAGAAGAAAAACCATACCTATCAGGGGGTACAGACACTCGAGAAGAGCGACGTACCAAAGGCTCTGGAGAGTCTCTTTGCAAGCGGCCCGACTTTGGTGGATGTTGGGATCGGATATCGGGTGAGCCCACGGAAGAGAGGCGTAGGCGGGATTGTCTTGTATATACCATTCTGGTTTGAAGCGAAGCCCCATTTTGAGGAAGAGAGGCGGTGCTCGAAAAGAGGAAGGACTACAGTAGAAGAAGATGGCACAGAAGACATAGGAAAAAAATGTTGATTTTCAAAGAAAATAACATTCCTAGAAATACGTGTACGATGTAATGTAGGATCATAGCAAACAAATCCCTTTTGACACACATTATATCCTAAAAATGCACATCTAACAGTTGAGCGGATAATTATTTATTTCGTGAGGTGGTAAATGAACAAAAGCATACCGACGAAATACGAAGATTATCATAATTAGGTTGCTTAGTAAACAAGCGAAAATAGGGAGATTCCATGTGCAAAACTTGGGAAGGTAAACGATTAATCAAGTGAGTAGCGATCTTTAGAGCCTCGACCCAGGCATGGATGGAGCAGAAGATTCTAACAAGAGAGTACGTACCATATCGAAGATGGCGATTTTTGCGTTCGGCTACTCCATTTTGTTGAGGAGTAGCGGGACGTGAACGTTGATGCATGATACCTTTAGAAGCCAAAAATACACGGAAACTCGGTGGACAAATATTCACCACCAGATACGTATGCGGGAAATGTCTTAATATTTGCGAGAAAATTGATTTTCAACATATCTTTAAAAACTTCGGTGAGAAGTACGAAAAACCTCGGATTTAGGCGAAGAAAATAAACCCAAGTGAATCTGTTTATGATCATCAATGAAAGTTACATAGTATTTAAATTTGTCATGTGAAGTAATCGGGGAAGGTCCCAAACGTCAACGTGAATAAGATCAAAGCGGTGAGGCAACTCTACTAGCGTACAAGGAAATGGAAGAGTTTTGCTTTTACCGAGCTTACAAGAGTCACATTCAAAGGTAAAGAATAACGTTCTTTATTACCAAGAAAGCCAGAGTTCATTATATGAGATAAAACTTGAGTATTAGGATGGCACAACTGACGATACCCACGCTATACTTAGATTAGGAATATTATTACAAGCAAAGACTCGATAGAAGGAATTGGATAAATTCTTTGGAATAGGTAAAAGTAATGGAAACAAGCGTCCCGCTTTAGGTCCGCGCGATCGGCTCGCATTACTGGTCTGCCTGACTGACCATCGCGAGAAAAGTTAACAGCCTGATTGTTATCAACTAATTGACCAATTGAGAAATGAGATTTATAGAAAGTTGAGGAAGCGAAAACACGTGGTAAATGTAGAAGAAGCATTTCAACCGACTTTGATTGAGCTTGCCGTTGGCCGTGAATAGTAGATTGGCCAACGTAAGGCCGAACATGAGACAAAGTTGTGGGAGTATTTCTCGTATGATTAGAAGCCCACGAGTCTACATACCAAAGTGTGGTAGAATTTTTACCTTGAAATCCCGTTGCGAGATAATCTTTGAAATTAGCATCTGTTGCACCATTTGGGAGTGCGATGAGATTCTTTGCGAGGAGGTGGAAGATTGGGGAAGCACGCAGGAAGACACGTGTACTCTTGGAGAGCAACAACAATGATGCAAATGCTTGGGCACGACGGATTAAGGGGCGAATACGACATTCTTTGATAATATGACCATTTTTCTTGCAATAAGAACAACATTTTTTAGGACAATTGGCGTTAATATGCCCATATTCTTTCGCAAACATTGCATATTTTTTAGAAGGCATAGATGATCCATAGCCTTGCCATGCGTAAGCGCGTAGTTGTCGTCGTGGAATTGCCATAAGATTGTTCCCGAGAATAGCTTGAGTTCTTAGACGTTGTTCTTCGCGAAGTAACTGCATGAAACAAATATCTAGAAGAAGGAACGGAGATACTGTTTCAATAGAGAGAAAAAGAAGCGGCCCCGATTCATATTTGAGCGTAATTTCATGAGAAATTGATCCATGTTGACTAGTCTTGTGAAGATTTTGAATAGTTGATATAGTAGCGTGAGGAACATTTGTTGTAACTAAATCGGCATATTCGTATGCCAAAAGAGTCAAAAATGTCGAGTAATAATCCTGGATGGAAAAGACTACCGTGTTGGAACATTGGCAATTGCATGTTCAAAGCGAAAGCAACGGCGTCATTGTCTTGATGATAAACTTTCTTCAAATAATTCCACGTAGGTGAGCGGGAAGCGATGAGCAGTTGGTGACGATATGTGGTTCCAGCCGAACTAAGAAGCCAAGGCGTGATTGAGGCATCGAAACACGGTCGAGAAGGAGAAGACCACGACTTCCTTAGAGTTAAGCGATGTCGGATGTTGGTGTAACATCCCGGGCCATGATATGGCTCGAAGGTCTTTTCCGCTTGAGGAAAAGTTCAAAGCTGGAAAACCAGTAGAGTAATTTTTTCCGTAAACTTAACACCATGCAATTAATTATCCGTTGCAAGTAAATACAATCCGAGATAAGGACCTTACGGAAATATAATCTTTGAAATTAAAGAAATCAGAAAATGACTTTAAACAGAGATTGCCAAAGAACACTTGTTTAGCAACAAACGCTAAAAAAATATCAATGAAGATTTCCTCACAAATAGAAAACTGAATTTTTTTTTCTCAAAAAAAAACTCTGATACCATGTCAGAAACAAGTCAAGAATATTGTATGAAAATGACCGAATGATTTGGTCTTATGATTTCTTTCTATTTATAGACTTTACAAAATACAACAAACCTATAAAATACATCAAAGTTGTCTATGGACAGCTGTGGACAGTTGTGGACAGCTGTGGACAGCTTTGGACAGCTGTTTATGGACAGTTTGTGGACAGCCATAGATTGCTGTCTATGGACAGCTGTTTATGGACAATTATTTACAGCTAGATAGACTATGGACAGCAGTTATGTACAACTAAATGAATATGGACAACAAATTACATCAAAGTTGTTATGGACAGCTAAGCAGTCAATGGAACACAGCAAAGCTGTTATGGACAGCTAAGCTGTCCGTTGACAGCTGCTAATCCTTAACCATCCTAAAAAAACCCAAGGTGAACACAATGACATCATATTGTTCAGACTTTGAACAATATGACAGTCAAATTTCAAAACAGTCCCCAAGCAAATCAAGTAATAAACCAATCCCTCATCAATTAAAATTCCAACTGAAAAATAACCAAAACATATTGAACTATAAACCCTTAAAATACCACAAATTTCTATATACAAATTAAAAAAAAATCCTATTTCTCTGTCATATTGTTGAGATCAGGATCCACTAGTACTTTTTTGATGACAAACAAAATTTATTTCATTAATTTTGAGGACCAAATGGACCAGAGGTCCAAACTATCATTAACGTTAGATTCCAATGAAGTTAAATTTTGAGCAAATTGATACTCAAACAAACTTATAGATGATCAGATGGAGGATGTTTAATCATCTGCAGTTCATATAGCCAATTCAGCAGTCATTGACAAAATATTAAACAGGGTTTTTTGCCTTCTTTTACACTTTATTGACAACAAGAGATTTCTACTAAAGGGGAGGGAAAAACCCTTTATAGGGGACAGTATTTGAGAACCTTAGTAAACAAAACACCGCCATTATCCTAAATAGATGGTACAGCATTTAAAATAGAATAACATGCTTAAAATTACCCAAAATGTAAGCAAAGAACAAACAAGATGTAATTAGAAGTTAGAATTAAGGTGTAACTGAAAAGTTTATCTTAAATGAAGAAAGAAATAAGTTAAACTCTCACCTGAGAAGAATGTCGGTTGAAGGGCAACCTGGAAAGATCATGTTGAAATACATGTTAAAGAAAGGAGCTATATATATACATAAATATATATATCCATTTAAAAGCATAGATATTAAGTGCAAATATCAAATCACACACCAAGATACATATGGAACTCTAAGCATGTAGAGTAACCTCAGTCAATAAAACATATAAATAAATACATTGTTCCTCCCCATTTTCTCATTCAAGTGGCATGGCAACCCATTTAATTACCAAAACAAAACAAAAAAACACAAACCAAGGAGAATTGTCTTAATATCAAGCTGTGTTTCCACCTAAAAAGTATATGATTATATTGTCGCATTCCAAAATCATCTACAGTATTCTGATATATATTACCCACAAACATTTAAAGCTTTACGAGAACTTGTTCTTTGGATTTTATTCTTTGGAAAAGAATTGTTGTTGACTTGACTGAGTAAATATTGTTCCTTGCAATTACAGGTAATCTGTAACACAATGCTTCAAATATGGTTCAAGAAATAAGAATAAGTAGTAGTATAGTTATTTCCCATTTAAGTCAAAAAAACAGTAAATTAATAGTTAATGGTATTAATATATATTTTTTATGATAATAAAGAGTTATGCTTTACTCTTGAAAACATGACGCAAAACAAGATGTTAGTGATTCTTGATTAAAAATAACAAGTATGCTAAAATAAACAAAATAAGCATTTATGGCACCAACTTTAGATAGAGAATAACGAGTGCAGGCTTAGAAACACTTGCATATTAATCTCTCTCTTACAACCTAAGATACTAAATTAGCAAATATCAAAGACAAGCTAGCCAAAAGATCAGAAATATCTGAAAACATAATAATACCTTTTTGTTTGTGAAGACACTAGATTATTTGCAAAAGCTTCGGGGAAGCTCTCAAAACGCTTATGCACCATCTCAATTGAACGTATCTTGGAAAAAAAAGACACAATTAACATAATAAGAATCTTAATGCAAGGTGAATTTCAAATAGATCATATCAGTGAATCAAAAATCTAAAGAGGAAAAGAACCATAAGAAACATACATAATTAAAAAGAAAGCAAAAAAGTAATTACCCGTCAAAGGTTATAAAACTAGCAAGCAGAAAAGATAAGGAACAATATCTTTTATTAGATAAACACCATCCTTAAAATAATATGTACAGGAATAAATGCATAATCTCCATTGTGAAGAATAGAGAAATACCTCGCCTAAACGAGCACGTGCACCCTTTACACCACCAATAATGGCTGACAAGAGTGTATACCATATATGGATGTCCATGAGATAGATCTGGAAAATTGGAAAATATAAATAAGAAATTGCCTGATGCATATCATAATAAACCTTTCAGAAACAGCTCAGCCACAAGGTCTAAAATAAGATAATGGCACAGAAAGGGCAAAGATCTAAGTTGAAACAAGGAAGTAATTATCACTGCATTCAGAAATATGTTGGTACATCTTTAAGATAGTGTTGGTTATCAATGGGAGCCACTAATGGGATGAGCAAATATTACTTATATATTTCAAACATTGTAGTTTGTATATCCTGACACCCTTAAGCTTGGCTCCATATTTTGTGGGACCCATCACTTGGTTTATTTTATGATTCAGTTTTGCAGGAGTTTGATCTCAAAACCGTATGTTCTGCTAGTGACATAGCAGCACCATAGTTAAAAGTAATGGTCACTATCCCTCTCAAAAGTTTAAGCTACCATAAATGAGCCAACATTATTTTTATATTTGATATTTTGTATTTTCTAACAATATGAAATTGGTAAACCCTTCCCAAAAGTCAAAACTCAACAGTCTTCCAGATAGAGTCTAAAAGTTTCAAGTCACAGTTCAATTACGCTGAAGCTCAAGAAAAATGAAAGTACTCACAGCCACAACAGGAGCCCAAAGGCTAGCAATTGTCATGGCATTATTATTTTCTGCAAATGAACCACAACAGCTTAAATTAGTTCATATATCTTATTTTCCATTCAGAGAAAGTAATATATAGCTTTCTAATTAAAGCTAGTAACACACAGTGATTCTTAAGCACTAATGAGAGAAGTACTTTGCAGAATCACTTAGTAACAAGTTGCAAGAATATAGAAAAAATAGGTAACTTTATATAGAACAAACAAATTATGTGCAGGTTTATCATAAAAATCCATAGTTATTCTAGGCTATCAATATGCAGACAACTTATTTGAAAAACAAAGTCAAAATTAAGAAACAATTGTACATACTAAACAAAGATGCTACAGAGCCCAAGATCTCAGTAAGTTAATGGCAATTCATGTTATATGCTTTATATAAGGGTGTATCAAGATGACTACAACCTCAGGGCTAGGCATGCAGCAAAAAAAAAGCAACATTAAGCATCTAAGAACATATTGACAACGAAAAATATGTTAGACGTTGTCAAAGTAAGGAGTTGGTAGAGAGCCTTTCAAGTGAAAACTAAGTTGTGCACTCCAATATCAAGTTGAGGCCAGTTCGTTGAGAACTGTATATAGAATATATGAATCAAAAAATTAAAAAGAAATAAAGCAAGATTTTCTTCTAAATCTAAGAAGTGTTAAATGCAATCTCTTGCTCCCATTCCCACTGTGTTCGACTTCAAAGTTTAATTAGGTGCCCATGCCTAGATACTAGGGAGATGTGACTGTAATGTTAATATATATCTGGCTTTTGTTGTACACTTCTTCTTCCTCCAGTTTTAGACATTTATAAAACAACAGGGATCCAAATTTCCTAAGAACATAATCTTTAAGGCAACCTTTCTCTATAGATAAATTTTTGATACTAACAAAGTAAATATGCAATTAACTGATCTGAAAACTGCTTAGTGACGGTCTAGTGCTTGGCAAAGAGGCTTCAAATAGTTGAAAGCTCCAGAAAATTTCATTATATCCGCCATTCTTAAAATATTGGAGGGGACTGTATGGAACCAAATGCCCACATAATCAAAAAATACCAAATTTACTAAATATTCCAAACCACCAAATTAAACATATAGTTAATGATAGTCACAGTGGTATAAATGATCATCTTACTCTTTGAAATCAAATCATGCCATGAGTACTCCAAAACCCGAAGGTCCATAATAATATTAGTGGGTTTCACAAGAGGTCGTATCTGCAATAGGAGATGAGATTTAGAGATAGCACTATAGTTTGTACATAAATCCCATGCCACATATATGATGAGAACAGTTGTGTAAAACAACTGAAAGTAACCAATGAAAGTCAAGAATGAGAAAGCTCTTGCCTGGAGAAAGTAAGCAAAAATGTACTTGCACGTAAAGATTACCAGCCAAAAGAGCACATATCTGCAATTGTTAAACAATGAAAAAATGAAAACAAAGACAACAAAGTTGTGAGAAAAATTAGAAAACTTCACAATTTACGAGATAAGAAACAGCTTCCATCTCAAGCTTTGTTCCTACTCTCCATAACTGAGATAAACCACTTGGAAGCATATAGGCACTTCTTAAATTGCCTACTCAATAGGCCACAAACAAACAAATATAATAGATCTATACGACTACATCTGAATAGGGAGCTAGATTCAGACAATGTTATTCATCGGTGAAATATGCCAATAACCAATCACAAGCTATAAAACAAGCTTATAACTAAATTCCAAATTTTTAGGTCCTCTGAAAAAAATATGAAAATATATTCCAGTGAAATATGTAAAAATATATTTTATATACTATAGTATAAAGACCGAAATGACAAGATCATGATAATCAAAGTTGGTCCTCCGACTTACTACTCATCAATTTTCAAGATTCCAGTGGTAGTGGCTAAGAGATTAAAGAAATTAATGGTGAACTTACTGCTGGAAGGTGTTAAATGATGGAAATAAGAGTTTACTTGGTCAATTGGGAGGTTTTACAAAGAAAAAAGAGGTTATGCATTGATATATCAGAAAATTGCTGTTAAAAAAAGGGGGGAAAAAAAGAAAAGAAAAGGCATTATTTGGCAAGTGGCTTATGATTTTCACACTCGAGGAAAACTCTCTTTGAGATAGAATTATGAGATGTATGAGTTGAATGAGAATAGATGAAATGTGAGTTGTGATTTGCGAGGCATTGGTTGTAGCCCTTGGATGGAAAGTAATAGACTTGATTTTATTTATTTTTTCTAATTTGAGTTACAAAGTGAATGATGGAGATAAAATTTAAATTTTGGGAGTACTTTTGGTTGGACGGAGTTTCTATTTGAACAAAATATTCAAAATTGTATAAGATATGTTTGGATAAGTATGCCCTAATATGCATGTTGTCTTCACTCTTCGCCTAAGAGTTGAAATCTCATATTTAGAAGAAAATTAAATAATTAGGAAGTTTTTTGAATTTTCAAGCTTGATGCCAGGATTGGAAGGTGTAAAATGTCAAAGCAATAGCAAGGATAGAAAGATATGGATTAAGATTCCTCTGGATGCCCTTATGTTGAGATTCTCGTGTATTATCCTATTATACAACATTTCAATTACTATACTTCAGATCCAAATAAAGTTCAGGTATTAAAATGACTAATTGTTCAAAATAATGTGAAAACAAATTATCGAATTCAATCAAAGTTTTTCAAGTTTTTCCTTTTCACCAAATTGACGTGGGCTTTGTAAGAGAAATTCATTTATTCCTACATTGCCCAATTACACATTGTCTTTGGTCTAAGTTATAACTCAGTATCGGTTACAATAGGTTATTCCAAAATCATGCAAATCTTTATGTTGTAAAAGTTTCACATGCATGGGAATGGTACGAAGGATAAGAAAGCTACAATGTTATGAAGATGCAATGTTAAGGCAATTCTTTGGGTTTTCAGTAGGGAGAGGAATAGTAAACTTTTGAGGCTATTAAGAATAATAGCAATCTTTTTTGGGAAGTATTGTTCTTGGCTTCATCATGGGCATCGGTTTTGAAAGAGTCAAAAGGTTATAATTGGGGAGCTTGTATATTGATGAAGTGTTGTAAAGGATAGACTATCCTATAATTATACAGGTTTTTTTTAGTTGATTGTTGGTCAAAACTTGTAATTTTGTAATACAATGTGTCTTGTTAAAAAATGAAATTAAAATGGAATAATGACAAGAAAAAAGTATATGTTGAATCAAAGTGCAGAAAGAAACCCGACAATATAAAAACCAAGGAGACCTATGACAACATATTTTCCTTTTTTTAGACTACTACATCAATATTTTCATTGTTATCCCAAAATCTCACGAGGCTGATTCATGAATATGATAGAGTATATAATTACTGGGGGAACAAAAATTAATAATTGTTAAAAATAATAAATATTAAATATTGTGTTTCCCTTATTAGCTTAAGAGTCATAAATTAGAATATTAGTATTTCCTTGTTTATATATTTAAGGTTTATTATGTTAGTGTCACAACCTATCTATAAATATGATTGTATTCTTAAATTGGTATCAGGACAAGGAGAATTAGAATGGCTTTGTTTAGTTTTCTACTTCTCCACCTATTTCGATTTCTCAACAATAATTAAACTTGAAACTTTAAAAATGATGGTGGTAGATTATTGTGCTTATAGACAAATGGAGGGTGCATTTGTCAGATCTAACATGGTGCTACCATAAACTGATGGCATTGCTTTCGGTTGTCAGGAATGTTAGTAATATTACAGCATTTAAAGAAGGGAATGATAGAATTTATTTAGTTTTGGTGTTCTCCTCAGCTTAATGAATCATGGGTATTGGTTCTAAAGAGTAGAAAAGTTTATTATCAATTTCTTATAAGTTATGGTGATTGTATAATCGTATATTTTAAATTTTATATATATATTGAGGAGTTGCATATACTAACTATAGGGGATGGAATTCCATAAAGGATAGACTATTTTATAATTTGAGGTTTGGATTGTTGAGCCATAATTTGTAATTTTGTAATTATTTATAAATATAATAAGGTGTTTTTAATCAAAAAATAATGATGCTGTGTACGTCAAATTCTTCTCGTCTGTGTCAAGGTATGTTTGTAAGTTCAATTTCCTTTCTCATGTAGTTGTGTGGATGGTTGTGAGTTATCATTCACTTTTCTTTTTCTTTGGGTCATTGGCTTTATAGCTGGCTTTACATTCAGTTTTTTTTTCAAGTGGGACAACCAATCAAATTTAATTGCTTTCATCTTTCCTCTTCGGATAAATTTCTGTTTCTTATCAAAAAGTTGAAAATAAGTATCTTACTTTATTTTAGACTTTGGTTTCACCAGTCTTGGAAGCATTCTGGAGTTCACGTTATAGCTATTGGACATATTTTAGTATATAATATTTCACATTTATTTGGATAAATTTTAAATGTTGTCTTTGATTTTGCCCTGTATTTCCTAAGTTAGTCTTTTGGTCAACCTTTCAATCTTTTTCCTGTTCTTATTTTATTATTTTGAACTATATTTCTCAGGTTGGACTGGATACACTTTCATCCTTTAAAAGCAGGCTCCACTTTTCCCTATTCTGTACAATACTTTTAATTGATTGACTTATTTGTTTCTTACCGAATCATATAGTAAATAAATTTTACAATTACTATTTATTTTATCAGTGGAGCTACGTATTCTTTTCCTTATTTAATCAGATGGAAATCGAAGTTCAATGTAGCTCATCTTCGCTTAATAAATATCTTATTTCCAATAATTTAATTTAAAAACAAAAAACAAATCCACAGCACTACAACAAACCTGCAATAATCACTCATTCTTTCGAAAAGACCACGTCCAACATAGTAGCGCTCCTGAATATCCAGAAAAGAGAGTATATCATCAATAATTACGATGGTGACGGACATATAGAGATGAGTTTGTTACAATCTGTCATGGACATATCACACAGGACTTACCTGATAAATCCACTTAAAAAATTGAAAGAATGGTTGATCAGACATTTCAGAAAGTTTATGACAAGCTGGAAATTTAAGCAGTAAGGCAAATATCAGGTGTACTGCTGCATATACACCCAACACAAGAATATATATTCGGAAATAGAATGAACTGTTGGAGTTCCCATCATTTCTTTCTTCCAGAACCTTCCTGCAATTATTTAATGGGAAAAAATTAAAAATATGTAACAAATTTAGGGAACTACTTATCCATGATCAAATTATAGTTATGGAAAGAATACCCACAGGTAGACATATATCACAAAAACTGAGCTGAAGCCAAACCAGAATAACCTAATAACTAGTCTTGAGATAGCCATGCCTCTAGCTGTGGTGTAAGCCCCAAACATAAGCACCACGTCCAAAAAACCTGTCAGTACACATTATATTGTCAGAAAGGAAGGACAAATAGAAACCAAAAGGCATCTCAAGCATTAGATATGAATCATATAATTCCTACTATTGATAAAAATGTCATCAACTTACACTCTATGAAGTTCATAACGGCAAAAGATGGTCCAATGCTGAGAATACTCTTAAAAGTATCCAAATTAAGGTGTCCATCATTGAAGGCAATGATTGTCAAAGCCTTAAGCAAAGGAACGCATTATGTTAAGAAGCAAAATGTTATATATGATATCAACATAAGAATGGAAAAAAGTGCATAATTAACCTGGAACATTAAAGCCAAAAAGATCCATAATCGATGAAAACTTCGATACAAGTGAAGAAATGTCCGATGCTCAACAAAATTAGTTTTGCCAGTCTGCAATACAAAGGCAGAAATACCAAAAAAAAAGTATAAAATTTTAAACATGTAAAACCAGAATAACTAGCCAAAACAAGCAGTTTGCACAGTAGATCTAGAAAGAAGAAAAAAATAGTAGGTAACAATTGCCTAGCATACTGAAGTAGAATTCAAATTAAGGTTCTCTGGGACATGGTTAAACTCTTGTTCTTCCTTTCTTCTCTCTCTCTCTCTCTCTCTCCCCCCCCCCCCCCCCTTCCTCCCTCTTCCCTAAATCCTACTAACATCATTTGAAACAAAATAAAGAAAAGAAGATAAAGAGAACATTTACGAGAACCTAATGTTCCACTCCAAGAATGCAGGTGATCAACCAGTTAATGATTTAAAAATATAAAATAGAGTAGAAAGGACCGATTCCATTCAGTCCCAATGAAGAGACAAACCCGCTTCCGTTTAGTAGGCTTAAAAAAAAATGGAGAATCCCTCTTCATAGGCCAGCTTAACTCAAAGCATGCAGGTGACCTACAAATAAATTGCAAATGAGGACAAACATATATGTACAAGATGAGTCAGACAAAAAAATTTAGTAAGTGAATATATATATATATATATAACAAACCAAAAGTGTTCGTTGAAATCATCATAATTCCGCCATGCTGAATGAGCAGCTTTCCCATTGTTGTTTCTTGCTGCTTCCTGCATATATTTTAAAAAAAATTAAAAAAAAGGTATAATACTGTGGGAAATAATCAAAATATCTACCATATGAAACCAGAGACAAATTTCGACAATATCGAAACGAAACCATCGAGAAGATATCATGTTAATAAAACCCACCAACACCAGAACGTCCATTCTATTGTCCATAAACAGTGACATACATGCATATTTTAAAAATAACAGCAGGATAGGCAGGTTAACAAAGAGAAAAATTTATTACGGGAATACATGATATAAGAAACATGAGAAACCACAACTGAAGTCAAAACATTTTTTTATAAGAAACAAATTTATTCATTTCAATAGAAAAGAGAGGACCAGAGGTCCAACTAACCAATCTAATACATAAATGATAGAACTACAAGAGTAAAATTAAAACACTAATAAGCAAAGACAAAAACCAGAATAAAGATCAACTACACAAAATTTGAAATATTAAGAAGAATGCCAACTTCTAAGTTCATTGAAAA
Organism: Hippophae rhamnoides; assembly: GCA_033030585.1. Lineage (NCBI taxonomy): Eukaryota > Viridiplantae > Streptophyta > Magnoliopsida > Rosales > Elaeagnaceae > Hippophae > Hippophae rhamnoides. The sequence continues at coordinate 30,633,307 of CM065433.1, forward strand.
AAGGAAAAGGAGAAAACCATAAAGCAGAATAATGTGCTATTGTCTACCAAGCCTCTCTTGCTTAAATAATAAATAAATAAAAAATCTAGATATTTTCAGTTGTAAAATGCAAAACTGCTAGTAATTCCCAGATTCTTTAGTCCCTCAAAATCATAATCACCCAGTGAAAGTCATAATTGTTCCATTTTTACCTTCAGAAAAATCCTACCATTTCAAACATGGCAACGGAATGCTCTGATCAAATCCAAAAAATGAAGAGCAAGGTAGGAACTACAGGTAAAAAAGAAAAGGACAACCTATTCAAAGCAAGGTAGAGTTTTTCCTAATGCAAATTCACTTAAAATTTGGCACGTAATGCTAGTCAAAGACTACACAGTGGCAAGCATGCATAAATGCCTTATTTAGAGAAGCAAACATTATCTAGTCAAAATTGTACTTGTACATCCTTATGCTTTCATTAAAGTCAAATTCAAGTGAAGTCAAGCATGATGAGGAAAAGTTTGCTAATTTGATTAAGGTGATTAAATTGTTCTATTATGTATTGAGTTTGCAATTAAATCTAAACAAAAGTTGTATCTTAGGTATCAATTGTGCCCAAGATAAAGTGGTCTCCTTAACCAACTCTTTGGGCTGTGAAGTTGGGACATGGCCGTTAAAATATTTGGGCCTACCTCCTGGTTGTAATCCAAGAGTTACACAATTTTGATCACCAATAATAAAAAGGTTTGAAAAAAGATTAGTTGAGTGGAAGAGAGCTTTTTTCTCTACAGGGGGTTGATTAACTTTGATAAACTCAACAATGTCAAGTTTTCTAATTTATTATCTATCAATTTTCGAAATTCCAATGGGAGTTGCAAAGAGATTAGAGAAACTAATGAGGGACTTTCTTTGAAAAGGGTGTTAATAAAGGAAGTAAAATTTATTTAATAAATTGGGAAATGGTACAAAGATCAAAGAAAGAGAGAGGTTAGGCATTGAAAATATCACTGCAAGAAAAAAGGTATTACTAGGCAAGTGGTTTTGGAGATTTCCGCAAGAGGAAAATTCTATTTGGTATAGAGTTATCAAAAGTAAGTATAGGTTAAATGAGAATAGGTCACATGAGGGTTGTGATTTACAAGGTGGTAGACACCTTGGATGGAAATTGCTAAATATTTTAATTTCTTTTTTTCTAATTTGAGATACAAGGTGAGGAAAAATTCGATTTTGAAAAAATTCTTAGTTGGAAGGTAGTTCTCTTTCAACAAGACAACCAATGTTGTATAGCTTGTGCTCAGATAAAAATGCCCCAATAAACATGTCGTTTTTGCTAGAGAGTTAGAATTTCATATTTAGAAGAAACTTAAATGATTGGGATGATTTTATAAGTTTGATGTAAAGTTTGGAATGAGTAACTATGAAAGTTAATAGTAGTGACATAAGGATATGGATTAATGAATCATCTAGTAGTTTTTCTTATAAATCTTAATTTGAGTTTCTTGTGGAAGATCTTAATATACTATATTTTGATAACTATGCTTCAATGTGGAAACTTCCTAGTCCAAGTAAAGTTAAGATATTGAAGTGGCTAATTTGGTAAGGTCAACATAATGGATCACATTCAATCAAAGTTTTCAAAGTTGTCTTTCACCTAATTGGTGTGTGTTTTGCGAGAGAAGTATTGAAGAGATTGATGATCTATTTCTAAATTGTCCAATTATACATAATCTTTGATTTAAGCTACAAAATAACATCGGTGATAAATGGACAATTTTAGGATCTTGCAAATATTTGTAGCAAGAAAGTTTTAACATGCATGGGAACAATATAAAGGTTATAGTGTTGTGGAGCAGTGAGATTGGAGCAATTCCCTGGGGTTATGAATTGAGAGGAATAGTATAATATTTTTGGAAAATAAAAGTGATAGCAATCTATTATAGGAGAGTTTTATTTTCGACTTCATTGTAGGCTTCAATTTCAAAAGAGTTTAAAAATTATTCTCAATTTAATATAAGCTACAATTGAGAAGCTTACATATCTTAAGAATATGTAATGGTATTTAAAAAGAATAGACTTCTTATAGTTAGAATTTTGAGTGACTTGTTGCCCACATTTTGTTTGTATTTATCATTATATACAAATATAATATGATGTTTCTTATTAAAAAAAAGCTTCTCGGTCATAGCATTAATGAAAATCAGAGCCCTAAGTACATTCCTTCAATTGGAAAGTGCCATAAAGTGGCCTTTGATTGACATTGACAGAAATTTTATCAGATGTCTACAATAGGAATAAATTTACCCAGGTTTTCAATAGGTTGAGATTCTTGAGAACTAAATTGCTTAAATTAAAAGGCTAGGGACCAAAATGAAAGGGGTCCAACAGTTAGGGACATGTACTGCATTCCTCCCAAAACATAAAGATCAAAGTTAGTTACTCCATTTATACATACTATTAATTTTTTAAAATTTTTTAAAGAAAAAAAGAAAATATAACGTAAACACCAAAACCATCTTGGATGCATGTTTTATTGGAACTACATTTGACGACTGCAATATGGTATGAAAGGAGACGAGACAAATCACATTTCACAGCATAAAGTGAAATGTGAATAATTGAACCTTGGTTGGTGTTTTAACCAATCATTCAAACCCCTTTGGCCCTCAAGTGGGTTCAATTTCTTGTAATGATTTCCTCTGATGTGGAATTTACAACCATAGTGTGCAAAAAATCTGATCAATCCAACCAAATAATGATAAATATTAAAATAAAATTTATCAAGTTATAAATAGAGCAAAATTAGAAATAAATTTTTTTTATTTTCAAATGAGATAAAATTATATAAAATAATAAATAAGGTACAAATGTGTGAGGAAAATAGCATTCCAGTATATTTCTTAAGGGTGTAGGAGGAATAATTATTTTTACTACTGTTAGAATTAGGACTATTCATCGGATCGAAATCGCTGATTTTACACACATCCGATCCGATCCGATCCGATCCGACCATCCGCTCGGATTAAAACATCCTAATCCGCAACCGATCCGATCCAACCATCCGCTCAGATTAAAACATCCTAATCCACAATCGATCCGATCACCTCTTACATCCGCTCAATCCGATCCATAAACTATTCGGATGACATCCGATCAATCCAACCAATAAATTTAATTAACTCTATTTTTTGTATTTTTAAATAAAAAAATTAAATTTTTACATAAATCATAACATAAAATTATTTGACTTAAAAAAATATTAAAAAATTAAATAAATATATATTAATTAAATATATATATATTTAATTTAATAAATATATATATATATATATATTTAATTTAATAAATATATATATATATATTTAATTTAATAAATATATATATATATTTAATTTAATAAATATATATATATATTTAATTTAATAAATATATATATAATTAATTTCGATCAGATCAGATCGGATGGCAAATTTCACTACGATTCATCCGATCCGCACTTAACGGATGGAAAAAATCTCCATCGGATCGGATCGGATGAAAAATCAATGGATCGGATCGGATCGGATTGATCGGATGATCGGATTTTTTGCACACCCCTAGTTAGAATACTTCAATTTCCATTCTAGATTAACAGTCAAACCAAACACAAAAATACCTTCAATCATTCCTATTACTATCTCTACTTCTGTCAACCAAACATGACCATATAGTATATCGGATCGGATTGAATTACAGATCAGATAGATTACGGATGAAAATTTTCAAATTCAATCGAATGATCAGATTAGATCAGATTGGCCTAAAACATGTGGTTTCGAATTGATGTACACCCCTATTTACATTGACTTCCTATTACATAGACAATAAAGGTACAAAGGATAGAGTACGTGTACGAGAGTAGTAATAGCATATTCCAGTAACTACGTTTTCCCCCAGTATTTGGAGTACTCATCAATTGTACCCTTCAATTGTACCCTTCTCAGTGTAATGTACCGTTAACATGAATCAAAAACAAAAGATGGTGTCCCAATTGAGCACCACACTCTTTAACAAGACTAAAAAAATCTTAAACACTAAATGTCAAACAACAAAGGTGCATAAGTTGCCAAATTCATAAGATATGCACAAATTAACATAAATTATAAATATTAGAATTTGGTCAAGATATTAAAAAAAATCTTATCAGTCTAATACCCATACCATAACAGCAGTCTATACAAACAATGACATGAAGCCTTTTGTACTTTGTATCACCAAAATTGTTAAAAGTTTGCCACTAACTTATCATAATACTATGATACTTATGGCTGTAAAATGAACTGATGTCCTGAAAAAAAATAAGAAAGAACAAACAAACAAAAATACAAAATAAAAGATGGCCTGTCATGCCTTTGCCTAGTTTGGACTGGCGTAATTGTCACATCCTACAATAATACAAATTCTGATACAAAAATGCATACCAACAATTAGTGCAGAAAGATGGAGGAATATCATTACATCAAGCACTATATCTTACAGTAAGGACAAAGAGAGGAGGTAGAAGGGACGTGAAATACTGAAATGACAAAACCAACTTTCTTCTTTTCGAAAACGAAGAATACAAGTTATTGCTAAATCAAGTTTTCTTTCAAGTATCACCTAAATATCTTTTTGATTACTCTTTGAATTTGAAACTCATTCTCACCACATTCAAACTTTAAAATAATTTCAGACCATGAAAACATACTTTCAAATAGAAGTTGTAAAATGCAATTTCACATTCGATAACAGTTTTAGCATTGGGATCCAAACATAACCCAAGTTTCATTTTGGACTTCAAAATCTGTTCAAGCAAGAAAGCAAAACAGGAAAGAAATGAAAATAGTAGAATGTATCATCAAGAAAACTGAAAATTATTAGCTGAACTTGGGCCAGCCTGGTCATTCATGGCAGGAACTTGGTCTCATCGAGCCAGACATGGCATGTACAAGTGCCCAGGCTAGCCTGACACAGACATCACTACTAGGTGGTGAAGACAGCTTACTCGAAAAAAATGACTTCGTTATGTGTGTAATAATAAAAAAATAGTTAAATGAATGAATTATGACTAGTACTTGGAAGGAAAATAATCCAATCAAAATGACTTATCAATCCTATCCAGCTAGTTCTAGATGGACAAATCTGCTCAGCAAACACAGAAATGACAATTGACAAACTCATTCAAATACAGATCGACATTTTGAACAATTATCACCGACATAAAAATCAAATATACTTACATCTACCATGGCAACATATATCGGTTGAATGATTTGCTCAAGGAAGGACACTGAACCAGTTTCCGTCACGCAGCTTGCAGCAGGATTAGCTTCTCCATGGTCCAATATTGCATCCAACTCTTTTGCCATCTGCAGCACCATAATTTACAATTTTACTTTTATTTTAATAAATTCATAACAAGCTATCCAAGCTTCTTTGCAAGATGACTATGAACCTTGACAGGGTTATGACCAACCAGATTCCAAGATGATTTTTTTTCCTTTTTTTAAGATAAAAGCGAAGATGTATTTTAACCCAAAAATATCCAAAGGGTAATACTCAAAATTTAAGAGTAAGTAAACAAGCTATCCACCTCAAATAAATTAATATATCCAAAAGTTATAAATTGTGCCTAAGACAAGGTGTGGTTTCTCTAGCAAAACTCTTTATTGTGAAGTTGGGACTTGGCCATTGAAATATCTGGGACTACCTCTAAGGGAAATCCATGCAACTACGGTTTTGGTCACTGATCATTGGTAGACTTGAAAAGGAGATTGGCAAGAATAAAGCAGGTTTTCTTCTATACAGGGATCGATTAACATTGATAAATTTGGTTTTTCAAGTAAATTATTACTTATAATTTTTCAAGATTGTGATTAGAGTGGGGGAGATATTAGAGAAATTAATGAGACTTTTTTGTGGGAAGGTGTTAGTTAAGGAAGTAAGAGTCATTTGATTAATGGGGAGTGGTTCAAAGACAAAAACAAAAGGGATTAACATTAGTAATATCATTGAAAGAAACATGACCACGCTAAGCAAGTTTAGAAGGTTCCCGTCAAAAAGGAACTCTTAAACATATAGTTATTAAAAGTAGGCAGGGTTTGAATGAGAATGGGTGGAATGTGAGTCATGAATTACATAAGGTTGGTTGTAGCCAATGGATGGAAGTGGTTAAAGACTTCAATTTCTTATTGGGTAATGGCAGTATTGGTGCCTTATTTAAGGCCAGTGGATCAATTTAGTCTCTTACTTCTCAAGTGGAGCACTTTAGTTCTCTTTTGTTCAATATAGAGCACATAAATCCTATATTCACCATTGATCAAAGAAAAATAGAAAGGAAAAAAAAGGTCATGTGACCTTCACATGACTCTTTTTTCACGGGAATTAACATTAATCTAACCTTTAAAAGAAGTTTATATAAAAAAAATTAATAAACTAAACTAAATTAAAGCCTAAAGTAAACAGTAAACCCATTCCCATAGGCCATATCTATTAAATAAAAAGCAAAAAAGTTGAGAAAGATAATTAGTGATCTTGATTAAGGGAAAACACTTCTCAACCAAACTCTAGGCCATTTCTAATTCTTTCGATTCATCGGACAAGGGCGAAAATAGTGCTTGCTGCCAAAGTTCACGGAGAAGATGATGGAAAGTTTAGGCCTGCATTTTCGGATTCCTGATTTACATGATTTGAGAGTTAAAATTCCACATTTAGAAGAAATTTGAATTTTTGGAAAGTTGGTGAATTTTCAACCATGATGTCAAGTTCTGAAGGAGTAACATCAGAGTCAACAATAGTGATAGAATGATATATGATGATTCGCATAATTTATTATTTTTTAACTTTAATTTTAGTCTAATTTTATTTATTTTTTACTGAACTTAAACTTCATTATTATTATTTAAATTTTATTGAAGATTTGAAGATAATAAAGATCCAAAATTTTAAAATTACATCATTTAAGGACTCTCAAATTTAATAAAGATTTATTTAAATCCAATTTAAATTAAAATTTCTCTAAATATATATATATATATATTGGAAAAAGCTGCGGGGATATATATATATATCAAAAGCAAAATGATGAGAGCCACGGGAGAACATCCAAAAAAAACAAACACGGAGGCTGAGGGATAGATGGTGTATATATATATATAAAGGAGACGAAGGGATAGAGAATTGCAGATAGGTTTAATATATATATAATATAACAGAGAAGAAAGCGGCGGCGGAAGAAGAAAACACAAAAAATTGAAAAGGAGCAGAAACAGAAAAAAGGAAGGGAGAAAACGGCAGGAAAAGAAAACAAAAAAGCGGGAGAAGACACAAAAGCATATTCTTTTTGCGATTCAATTTTCTTTTAATTCTTCTCAAAAAATTATGGTAAATTCATTTATGTTAAATTTAATTTTTAGCATGAATTAAATTTTTCTTTATTATAGGAAAAAGATATAATTTAATTATAAACTATGCTTGATTTTCTATGTTAATTTGAATTATTTTTCTACATGTTTGTCTGATTTATTCTGAGCCAAATGCTTTTAATTAACTAATCATTAATTAGATGATTTAGTCTTTAGATGATTTTAGTCTTATGATTTACTATCGAAAGAGATAATTATAGGATAGATCTGGAATAGTTCGACATAGGTAAATATAGAGATCGAAAAACTTATATGAACCTGTGTAGTATTAAAAGCTTTGGTCTTAATGCTTTCTTGCTTTATTAAATTACATACTCTTGTATAAGTTGATGAACAAGAATGTTTTCAATTGACTATCGAAATAAGCTTTTGGATAATTTTTGGAGATTACTAACAAACAGAGAGAATTAAATTCAATTAACTAGATGAGTAAAGCATAGTGAGGGATTAGGTGAAATCGATTTCCTAGAAGTTTTCTTCCAATTAATTTGATCTTTGAACGATATCTTTATTTTCTTTTGCGCATTTTCTGTAAATTAATTTTATTTTAAATTTCAATTACAACAACCTTAGTATTTTTTCTAAATAAAATTGAGACTAGTATAATTTTGATATTTGTCAAAAATAAGTTACCAATCCCTGAGAACGATACTCTTCATATCACTTTATTATAAAACTACGAAACTGTGCACTTGTAATTTTGCACCGATCACTATAGATCAAGGATTTATCAAGATGCTTCTCATATAAATCTTAGGTTGAGGTTCTTATGGATGATCCAACTAGATAGGTTTTCGATTACTATACCTAAGTATGGAAGTGTATAAGTCCATTGTTCTTGGTAAGGTGAATACAAATGATCTGGTCCGATCAAAGATTTCCAAGTTTTGCCTACTCCCTTATAAGTGCGTGCTTTGCAATAATATTTCAGAAAACACTGTTCATTTATTCCCACAATGCTGAGTTGTGCATCTTCTTTGGTCCAAGTTGTAAAGGAATATGGAGCATAATGGGCTATTCCATGTCAATCTTTACTATTAGAAATCACTCACAATCATGAGTATGAAAGCATATGTTTTGTGGAATTACGAGATGGGAGCAATCCTTTGGATTTGTGGATGAAAAGAATATCATATTCTCTTATGATTATGAGAATGTTAGCAACTATTTGTGGAAGAAAGTTTTGTTTTTAGCTTCTCCGTAGAGTTAGTTTCAAAAGAGTCAAATGATTATTATCAATTATTATCAATTTCTTATAAGTTATAATTTAGGGCTTGTATATCCTAACTATAGAGGTGGAGTTTTCTTTTTAAGTGGACTGTTGGTTCACTATTCATACTTTAGTGCTTATTAATGGTTCATTTAAACAGACGTTAATTTTGAGCAAATAGTTCATTTGAACATGGATTCAAAAACAATATCACTATATCAGAACAGAAGCCAACTCACTCGGAAAAAAAGGCAATTAAACAAGGCACCTCCAATATAAACCAGATATAATACTTTCCCAAACTCTTTGGAGCTCTACAAAAGATTCTTCTTTAAAAAAAGAAAAAACATTGTTTCAATTAGGGTAGAGGAATCCGATTCTGTACAATTACTTTCCTCATCTATAGTTTGTACAACCTATAAAATAGCCCCCACCCCCACATAGCTAGGAAAATCTCATCAGACCTTATTTTCCATCAAAACCGCAGGCTTTCCAGTAACACAATGAAAAGAAAACGCTACCCGATATATGACAATTTTCCTGACCTACTTGCTACATAAAAGATAATCCACTGGATATTGAAGAAACAAATTCTCAATCTCAATGAACTCCAATTCTTTTTGCTTATATAACACTGAGAAGATAGCCATATTTGGCTACTATACAAATAAACCAGCTGTACTTATTTGAATGAAGCTATATTTGTATTCTAAGAATTTTTCCACCTCAATATGAACAAGATGAATTAACTATTGAGAACTTCCTTTCAAACTATTAAAAGAGAGATATTAATAGAAAAAAATGCATATAAAATTTAACTAAAGATGTTTGAGGCTTACTTGGTGAAATATATAGCAAATGCATTCAGGAAGGAAACGGACGTTTGCAGCTTCACCCCAAATCAGAAAGTATAATGAAACTAAGAAAAGTTTCCTGTCCCTGTTAATTGCTTCCAGACTGTAGAAAGAATGTGCAAATATAAAGGAATGCATATGAGAAGTACACAAAAAAATAAGCATTTAATAATTCAGTAGGTTCAGAAGTGACCTATTCCATGCAAAGCGTGTCCGCAAATATTTGCACCACTTCATATAGTTATCTAAGACCTTCAAGAATACCTCATTGATTGCCTTCTCATCTATTTTCTGTGCATGCAAAACATAAACTTCAATAACCATCAAAAAATGAATCTGCATATAGAGTTCAAATCTCCTATGATCCTTGACACATGACAGGCCATGAAAACAAAACAGTCCAATCAATAAATTCATTGTTAGTGTTAAATTTTCCAAGCACCACTAACCAAACCAATATTTTATTTCATTCCGGGCAGGAGACTTCAAAACTGAATGGTAGAGATCGAAACATGAAAATGAAGGATTATCCACAAGAAATTTCTATAGAAACATTAAATTGTAGTCACTCACTTAAAAATCTACTCAATAGAAATCCAACTATGGAAGAGCTTAAGAAAGTATACAAACCCTCCTCCCAACCTCAACAGTACCAATGTAAAGGATGTCTATCTTTAAGCAGCTCATACCACGTTGCTAGTGCCTAAGCAAAAGAGTAGAAATTTAAGATTGCTACAATGTGAAAACGTTGTCTCTTTTTCTTTTCTTTTTCTTTTTTTTCTTTTTTTCTTTTTCAATTTTGTGAAAGAGTCATATTTTTCTGGAAACATTCCCCTAACTCCTCTTCGAGGAGAGATTAGTTCAAATTATAGTTGGAAGAAAAGAAGTGGATTTTAAGTAAGGAGGAGGAGCATTCTCTTACAGGACGTAATGACTCTTTAGAGTCTACCCATCCTATGGGAGAACCTAAACCAGATAAAGAAAGACCAACTAACTTATTCCAACAAAAGTTCTCTAGGAGGAAGCAAGATGTTACTGCTATACCCCCCACTTCCCTTGATGATACTATTATGTCATTAAATGAGTCTTACAAAATTATCAATGACGTGCATGTTTTTTATTTATCTCTTATCACTAATATTTCTAATACTAACATACCTTCTAATTCTATTTTAACACCTACTACTTTGGACCCACTGATTGGTGATCAAGGTAGAAGGTACCCATCTTCGAATTTTTACACTGCCTGATAAGTTATGCTTTTTTAAACCCTCTTCTAATAAGATTTATCCTATCTCTAACTCTGTCTCTTAACTAAAATACACTTAACTTTTGCTTTTCAGATTTCTTTTATTTTTATTCCTAATCATTTTCAAGAAGCATTTAAAGATCCCAAGTAGAGAGCTGACAACTAGAAATGAATGTCATCCATAATAACTATATTTGGGAGTTAGTTGAGTTACCTAAGGGAAAGAAGATTATTGGTTGCAAGTGGGTGTCCAATGTGAAGTTATATTCAACTAGGACATTAGAAAGGAACAAGGTCAAGGTAGTTGCTAAAGAATATGCTCAAACTTATAGGATTGACTATCAGGAGACATTTGCTCTTGTAGCCAAGATAAATACTATAAGGGTTATGCTTTCTTTTGCTGTGAATTTGGATTGGTCGTTACTTCAGTTAAATGTGAAGAATGTCTTTCTCCATGGAGAACTGACAATGGAAATGTATATGGATCCTCCACCCATGTTTTCAACAAAAAAGGAAGGTATGCAAGTTGAAAAGAGCCTTATACGAGTTATAGCAATCATCTAAAGTATGGTTAGGCAAATTAAGTCGCTCAATGAAGGAGTATGGTTTTAAGCAAGCTCAGGCAGACCATACACTTTTTATATAAAAAAGATGGTGTTGACACTACCTTACTTTTAGTCAATGTTGATATGATTGTTACAGGTAGTAACAACAAGGAGATAAGAAGGTTACAAAGCTACTTGGATAAGGAGTTTGAAATGAATGACATAGGAAATTTGAAGTACTTCTTAGGTATTGAAGTTTATCTGTCTGAGCAAAAACTCTTCTTGTCTCAATGAAAGTATGCTTTAGTTCTCTTGGCTGAGACTGGGAAGTTCGATTGTGCCCCTCTAGACACTCTTGTTGATGTCAATCACGACTTGGCTATTTATCCTAATCAGGTTCCAATTAATAAGTACAGATATCAAAGATTATTAGGAAAAGTGATCTACTTGACTCACACACGGCCTGACTTGTCATATATAGTAGGTGTCCCAAGTTATCGATACATGGATGATGTGAACTAAATCTTAGTTTATTTGAAGCCCTCCCCAACCCCAAGAAAATGTATTTTGTTCTCTAAACATAGACACCTAAATACCATGGATTATACCAACTCTGACTTTGCTAGTTCCAAGATGAATAAGAAGTTTACTTCAAGATATCTGATATTTGTTGGTAGAAATTTAGTGACTTGGATGAATAAGAAACAAAATATAGTATAATTATCTAGTGCAGAAGCTGACACCGTGCTTTTCACTATGTTACTACCGAGCTTTCTTGAGTGAAGATTATATTAAGTGAACTTAGCTTTGGTCCTAAATTATGTGATAACTCTGCAACCATTAAAATTGCTAATAATTCAGTACAACATGACCAACAAAACACATTGAGCTTGACAAAAACCACATCAAAGATAATTTGGACTCTAGTAACGTCAAGGTTCCATACATCAAGAATTTCAATCGGATAGCCGACGTTATGACTCATAGTATAGTTGGAAGTTCCTTCCATACTACAATATCCAAGTTGAAAATGTGTGATATTTACGTTCCAACTTGAGAGAGAGAGAGAGAGCTAATGTGTATTAATATAAATATCTATCATACTTATTCTAAAAATCATGTTAATTTTAGTATGATCAAGATTATTTATCCTTACCTATTAACGCCTAGTATCTTGTGTATAAATATACAATTAGACAAATGAACAAACAAGCTTTCATAATTAATTCAAAGTGCCAAACGAACTCATTCTTCTCAGCCATTTTAACAGCCCCAAACAAGTGGTAGAAGTTGTAGTAACAATAATTAATAATAATAATATTATTATTATATTAAAGTTTCTACTAATATGTTGAACTAAAGTTTGTAATAATATGTTGAAACTCCCTTTCTCGTTGTTTCACCAAGCAAAGACTGGAAAAATACAAGGCTGGTACCACCACCCCAAACAAAACCCCTTGATGACCCACTTGGATACAAGCCCACATCACTGAGCTAGGCAAAAATACAATAAGACACTGAAATGATCTTTTGATGAAAATGCCCCAAAAGTAAATAGGGGACTGAAGTGTTGTTTGGAGATAAGCTTGGGATTCCCAGGGGTATTTTTCATAATAATAATGCAAGAAAATCATACACGATGTCAACCGACCAACTGCCAGGTCCATCAATACTGTAAGATGACTGCATGACTCCAAGAAAAAGCCCACAAAACTATATGCATATGCATTGTTGACAAAAAAATCTGCACCAACTATGGGAATCACCTGAAGGGACATTTAGCGTATTGATTTTCTAATATGTGAAAATATCAAGAAGAAAACATTATTTTCCTACCTAGATAGGCAATAAGGACTTTTCCCTGCATTAACACCATTAAAATTGAAAATCCTTTTTTTTTAAAACAGTGATAGAAAAAAATAAATAAAAGAGCATAGTCCAAGGGAGCAGGAGCAAACAAATGCAAGGCAGATCAAAAATGCTGAACTGAAATTTAACTTTCCAACTACCCATCTAAATTATAGGGCTACAGATTTGATAAGATTCCCAACCATGGGAATCACCTGAAAGGACATTTACCGTATTGATTTTCTAATATGTGAAAATATCAAGAAGAAAACATTATTTTCCTAACTAGATAGGCAATAAGGACTTTTCCCTGCATTAACACCATTAAAATTGAAAATCCTTTTTTAAAAACAGTGGTAGAGAAAAATAAATAAAAGAGCATAGTCCAAGGGAGCATGAGCAAACAAATGCAAGGCAGATCGAAAATGCTGAACTGAAATTTAACTTTCCAACTACCCATCTAAATTATAGGGGTACAGATTTGATAAGATTGATGGGTGCCATCGTCTGTCCGTTTCCTAATTCCTAAATTACATGTGTTTGGCACCAAACGAGGATACGAATGCTTCAGAAATCAGAATGATGGTTCTCTACTACTGTTTGACACCAAATAAATATATTTTTAATATAAGTAGCTGACTAGATTCAACTCTGAAGTAAATGACGAAACCAATAAAATGAAGGAAAAAGAGATACACGTTAGGATTTCCAAAGCACTCACTGGGTCAGCTTGAACAGGTAAGCCAAGTCGAGTCTGTGCGTTTGCTATAGTGAGAACAACATTCTCCCTCTGGTTCCTTATGTTGTCTTTCTGCAAATGAGAAAAGTTTCATAATTACTCACATTCATGGGAAGGGCATATAAAAAGAGAACAAAATTCAATATTAATGTGAGTGAATAGAAAAGAAACCCATAAAGCATAATTTCAGGCAGATGATAAAGAAATAACAAATATCATTGGAAATTTGGAATACCATATTATTATAAGAAACCTTTTTTCATTTCTAACTACAAATGAGAAGTTTTGAAATCACTCACATTCATGGGAAGGACATATAGAAAGAGAACAAAATCATTCAATAGTAATGTGAGTGAACGGAGAAGAAATCCATAAGGCATAATTTCAGGTAGAAGTTAAAGAAATAACAATATCATTGGAATGCCATATTATTATAAGAAACCTTTTTCATTTCTTTTTATTCTTTTTAGTTTCCTATAATTTCATTTGGCACCATGGTATAGATTATATATAATATATGAATATGAATAAACAAAAACAAACAATTTTGTTTTCTTTTGTTTTATTTAATACAATAGAAAAGGACAACATCACAGCATGTACCACATGGCTAAAGGCTTATGATCTAATGCGTTAAAGACTGAGAAAGGCAAAAGCAAAATTCAAGCCTCAAACACAATGACAACGCAAATATACACAAATCAACTGTATGCATATGCATGTACAACCAAAATCCAAACTCATGCATGAAATGCAATCCACATTGATTTCAGAACCATGCGATAAAATTTGTCCCAATGTATGGCAAAAGACTTATGAATGCTAATGCATTAAAGACTGGAAAAGACAAATGTGGAATTCAATAACTCAAGCACAATGACATAGTGCAAGTATACACACACCAAAGTTGGCATACGCGTAACCAAAATCCAAACTGATGCATGAAACAATCCAAATAGTAAAAAAAATCTTACCAATAAGTATTATCTAAAAAATAATGTGCATTAGTCTTTTTTAGATCAAGCAATACATTGGTTGGGTTCAAACATATAACTTTAGGTAGGACAGGAATCTTTTTCATCATACCAAAAGCCAACTACAACATGCATAATTCATTTTGTTAAGACCCAAATATCTCTTATATATAAGACGATAGTTTGCTCACCTTCTAACAACTTAAGGTAGGAGAATTGATTGCTAATAATTTCTACCATGATAGCAGAACGTAAGGCCCTGAGTTCAACCTCTCCAACTCCAAAATTTTCATAATATTAAATGGACATCTCTTTTTTTCACTTCTACTTTAAGTCTATCTACCCTTAATGGACTCTTCATATACCGAGTTGATGGGAGTTGATGGGATCCTGTCTAAACTCCACTTGATAAGTCTTCAAAAATTATCTTCTCAATCCATAAAGAACCCATCACAATTATTTACTCAATCAATGGGACTTTATCTAACTTCACTTAATGAAACTTCAAAACTTCTTCTCAGCCCACAAATAAGGCCCCATCGCGATCATTTACACAACCCACAGCCCACAAGTAAAAGCTCCTTAATTAAGGGGAGTGTTAAAAATAAAAAACAAACAAACAAAAAAGCTCATCAAGTGAAAGGAGTAATCATACTCAAATATCTCATATAAGAGCCATATCCTAACAACTTCAACTTTTAGTATAATTGGTTGCTAACAACCTTAAAATAAATTTGTTTCAGATTAGCTGAAATGCAATATTAGTCCCTAAAATTTGTCAAATTCTACATTTAGTCCCGTAATTTTTTTTGTATTATTATGTCTATTATGTTTTCAGTTTAACACATTTAGTCCAAATTTAAAGATAATTTACTAAATGTATTAAAATTTAGAAGTTAAGGAACTACAAAAATAATAATTAACACGTTAATTCTAACTCTTATAGTGCAATTTAGTCAAATTTTTAAATTTAAATTAGATGTGTTAAATTTGAAAAGATAATTGACATATAATTACGAAGAAAAAAAGTTAAGGGACAAAGGTGTAAAATCAGACAAAGTTTTGGGAACAATAATGTAATTTAGCTATTTGTCAAAATAAATAGTTTATACAAATGTTTCTGATGCTTAAGCTTTGTGGTTTTAGAAACATAAAACAAAATTTATTATATTAACATCCAAAGACCATAATAAAAATACTACATTTTATAAATGCAATTCGGATAGTGTAACTCAGGATTTTACGGATTGAGAATATGCCTTATTTATAATATACAAAATTTGACTGATTGAAAGGTACGCAACTATGCATGTTCAAATCAATTCAAACCACAAGTAAATAAAACAAATAAAAAAACTAAGAGATGTATAAGTACATATACAAACCTGAAAACCAAATATACATTCGAGGAGATCAAACATGTCTGTATCCCGCAGTCCGGTTATCTCAAAATCAGCAGGGAGCTTAGGAAAGTGTTCCACATATCTAATAGCAGATATTGCACCTTTAACCTGAGGAGATTTGTAAAATCATGAGCCACAAGCAACTTTAACCACTTAACCATACATTACAATAGTAAGTACAAAAGACTGAACCCAATGAATCTATCAGTTTCAAATTAAAAAATTTGAATTCATTCAAAATTGAAACAATTGCATCATTTAAGTTGGGCAGTGGAAACCCTAAAAAAAATAAAAATAAAAAAACTGGCTACAAAATCTATACAAAACTAATTTGCACCCCTCTCTAGAACAATGTAACCATAGATTTAAAAAATTAAGCTAAACTACACTAATAGTCCCTCTATTATTCTTAATCACTTTGGTCCCCTTATTATTTCTTATGATTAGTCCATTTTTTAATTAATTTTAACAAAATTATTCCCAAAATTGAAATCAAATCGAAATTAAATATCACGTCAAAATTGACCACGTGCTAGTTTTTGATTATTTTTAATGATTAATTAAAAATAAAAAAATTATTTTATTTTTATTAGAGAATTTATATAAATAAAAATATGGAAAAAATATCAAAATTATTTATATTGGGTTAAACCCCATGTAACTAGCATGTGGTCAATTTTGACTCATAATGTTCCAATTTGGGAAATAATTTTGTTAAAATTAAATAATAAGGGACTAAATCATAAGGAAAAATAATTGTAATTATGAATAATAGAGGTACTATAATACTATTAGTGTAGAGTTTCTTATAAAAAAACAAAATCTATGATTGCATAGCACAAACTTTGGAAACTGTCGTTACATCACAGAATAAAAAGAAATATAACATGTAAAGTACTAAAAATTAAAAAACTGCAAAAAGGATATCAAATCCAATAACATATCTCAGTTCAGGCTAAACTTACTTCTGGAAAAACTCCGATGGCATTGGTCAATAATGGTGCTTCAAGAGGGACAATATTGTATGTTGTGAGCTCCCCAGACAAGGTTGCATCAGATTTTTTAATTCTTCGCAGCTGAAAATCCAGAGGGTCAATATCATCAATAATTACAATTGCAGCATTATTCTTTACCAAGTACCAACACGAGCATAAGTGCTAAAAAGGAAAGAAATACTATACAAAAGACCATTACCAAAGTAAAAGTTCAGGAGACACTATCAGTCTATTACTATCATATATATATAATATCAAACTTCAGACAAACTACCCAAACGGGAAGGGGGCTTCTGACACCCTAGAAGCAATCAATCTCCTAAAGACATATATCATATATAAAAGCAGTATTAAGTGTCATATTCACTTATTAAGCAGTACATTGCTACTTCAACTTCGAAAAGTAGGTCTAAAGGTTTGTACCTCCTCCGCAATAGGCCTCCCAATGCCACTAGGATCTGCGTCTTTGCTAAGTGCCTCCATGACCTCAACTAAAGCCTTCAAGGTAGCAACTATTTTTTTCATTTCCAAAGATCTCATCTCCAACCTACAAAAGAATTTAAGGGAAGAAAAATGTCATATACAATGACAAAAAAGGGCAGCAAGGTTTCCCTAATTTCACACGTGTTTAATTGTATAATAAATAAAGAAAAATTACACTTGGATTTAAAAATTTATGCCAATAAAAACCAACTTCATACAATAAACTAGCAAGCAGACTACCATCCTTTAATTAGGAAAGGCTACATGAGACTTCCAGAACCAAAAGTGATGAGTAAATAAGAATATAGAAAGCTTTATCCCACATTTTACAATGTACGAAATAAAAATAATAACAGTTTGAAAACCAAATGCCCTAAATAATCGAAAATAAGATTGGTAAAGCTCCATACATTAGAGATGTACTTCAGATAATCAAAAACCACTTAAAAAATAATTAAAAGCCAACAGAGCCCACTACAGTTAAAAGATGAAACTTCACCACTTCAAATATTCCCTACAGATTTTTGACCAACAAAAAAGGATTCACTACAGTACAAAAATACACAAGCAACTAGATTTATTAGAATTCCAACTGAGCCAAATAAAAAAGGTTTACTATAATAAAGATCTAAAACAGGGGAGATCAAATTAATCTGTCCGAGCAGCAATTATAAATTGCAATTGTCCTACAATGCAGCTCTTCCAAAACCTTAATTTGTCTGTTCCATGTAAGCTAGCAAACTGACAGCACTTGACATCATCATTGAAATATAATTTGACAACTCAATCAAAAACTAGAACCTCACTATAACAAGTAACGACCCCAAACATACAAAAGATTAACCAAATAACATGAAACTATCAAGCAGTTCCCTTTCAGAGAAAATGAAAAAACTGAGCTTCTCCTTAGCAAGGCTATAATTGCAATTCTTTGTAACCCTATATAATGCACTGCACCGCACATGCATCTTTTAGGACAACAGAAGTGGTATATTGACCAAGCAGGAGTCCATGATCATACTCTTTAATGTTAGCGCTAAAAGTTCCTGACTCCCGCAATCGTTGTTCCTCTTTCTGCATGTCTTCTACCCTGTGCCGTCTTTTGAACCGCTGATAAAATTCCCATAAGCGTTCAATATCATGATTACGATCTATAGAGGCTCCATCCCTTGTTGCAAGTTTTTGCTGCAGCATACAGTGAAATAATTATTAGGGGCTACACAGAATACATCATATGATAAACATAAGTTTCACTTGTTTGCATTAAAAACTTATAGTAAATTCAAACTCTGTCCCAGTCAACATCTAACAACCGAAATAGAGATGTTATGAATGTGTAATACCTTGATTACAGACATCAAACCAGTCTTGAACTGAAGAACACCCCTACCATCACTGTTCGGATCAAGATTCTGGGACATAGTATATGCCTGCTCACACACTGCATTTAAAAGAGCACAACTTAAGTCAGTATGCAGAGAGGCTATTAAATATAAGAAAATCCACATCAGTCTGAACTCTGAATCAATATGTACTTCACAAGATAAAATGTCAAATTTCATGACAAGCAGAGATGAGGAAACTTTTTCAAGTGATATGTTGAAATCTTCATTCTAACAATTATTTTACATGCTACAACAAAAATTGATGAGCTTGGGCCAAAATATCAGCTCCATAATTTTTGTCATAAGACAATAATTCATACCACTCAAAAAGTTAAATGCAACTCTATCTCAGCTTATTTCTGAGAAATGCATTCCGACACATAGGCCTAAGTTAGTTATCATGGTTTAGTCAGCAGATAAAAGAATGATGGTGAAGAAAGCACATCATAGGCCTAATATAATGTGGAAACTATTTTATACACCCAATTTCTTCTATTGAACCAAAAATGTATTTTGCAGGAGTAAAGACAAAACTCTTGTGTCATTTGTTGGTTATTACAAGAAGCTTAGTTAACTATATACTTGGAAACCCTCCCTAAGGGAACGCTCTACAGAGTGTGCCAAATGTAAAAGGAGAGAATTATTTCAAGAGCGTTGAATACAAAGACTGGAAAAATAAGTCAAATATAAACAAGAAAAGAACCCAAGAACAAATGACCACAAAAAGACACAAAGCTTATGAAATTAGTAACACAGACAAATTATTACCAGGCAGAAGAGAAAAAAATTTATTTTATTTCTCCATTATAAATACAAGTTGAAGGTTAATCTGGTAAAATAAAAAACACCTATAACATAACAACAAGCATCACATACAAAGCCCGTGAGAAAAAAACAATGCTTTAGGACAAACTTCTCCTTAATTTCTAATAGTGCGGATCTTTATTTGAGCTGCTGAATAATCAATATATATTAAACATGAAACCATTACAAAGCATTAAGTTTCCTTTTTGGTCCCTTTTACAACAATTTGTAAGCAAATACCACCAAACGGGGAAAATGCATCTAGTAAAGTAACAATATTTTATAAATTTGGATCCAGATAACTTATCCCTGAAAAGTTTTCTGCTATATATTTTCCATTCATACCACTAACTACTAACCAGGTAACCATGCATCGATAATAATAGACCAACACCATCTTCAAGTTTAACTAACTAAACACAGCTTCGCGACTTAAATTTACACAAAAAATATCAATGATTAGAACAGAATTTCCTTATTTTATGCCAAATAATTTAGCTTATATTTTCTACAGTAAGATAAAGCAAGGCAAAATAATGGTCGTAAACGAAACGAAACGAAGCTAAACATACTAAAGATGAACTCCAACAAAGGCAATAAAATTGCAAATACTAAATGAATTCAGCAAGTAATATAAACGATAATGACTTACAAATCCTTGCAACGTTGGGGTCTTCAGATTGAATATCATCAGCGGCCTGTAAGATCGCATCGATGTTGGTAGTCTGAAGTGATGGTGGAACAGCACCTGCTATACCACTTTTGGTTCTCTCATGACCTTGACCAGCAGTTCTGAGTTGTTCCCTCTCCAACGTTGCTCGCACTAGTCTCTCCCAATTGTCCTGACCCCTACCCATGGCTACGACCCCAAAAGTGAGAAATTTGGAACCTTATAATTAAGAAATAGGTTATAGATATAGATGCTGAGAGCTTCAGAGTTGAATGGTCCAACTCAGTATGACTGAATCGGATCGATGGCGATTTTGAGAATGAATTTGAAGTGTCTGAAATGAAAAGGTTCAGCGATTAAAGTATTACGAGAACGAATAAACTCGGAGATCGCGGGAAAAGGGAGGATAACCCATAGAAAGGGCATAGCAAAATGGAAAAATCGAATGATTTCCAAATTTGTCCCTTAAGGAAGCTAGAAGCGCGTGAGTTTTTTTCGTCCGTGGGGGCATGGAGTGCGTATTTTCATACACAATTAAAAAGCGTTAATGATAATACTTTAGCTAATTTTTGCTATCTATTTATGTGTTATGTTAATGAAATATTATATTTTTGTAGGGGTGATAAATATAATGATAAATCGAAACTAATTAGAAAATTGTATGATAATTTGGTTGGATTTTTTATTAATTTTGATTTTATTTTATTTATAAATTTTAAAAATTATTTAAATTGAATTAAATTATTATAATAAATATATGCATAAAATAATTATTATTTGATACAATATAACTAGTTAGAAAAAAACATATATACTTTTTTATTATTCATTGAAGCAAAAAAAATAAAATTCTGTTGGATTAGTATCAAACCCATGTAAAAAAACAAAATTAACCATCAAATTATAGAAGTAATGATATATTTATTGAATAAAAAATTATTTAATAATTTAACTATAATTAATTCAAATTGTTTTGATTTTATCGATTCAATCTGATCAGTTTTGATAAACATAAATAATTCATTTCAATTTTAATAATATTTTTTAAAAATAAATCAAATTGAACTATATCTATTCCTATATTTTTAATATTTGATTTACTTTTTATTTATTTTAAATAATATTTAACTTTTTAAATAATAATTTAACATGTTTTTATTAATTTTATTTTATTATAGACACATAGTTTATATTATATGTATATATGTGTAAGTCATTTTAAAATAAAAATAATAAAATGGAATCATATTAACTTATTTCTAGTTTTTTTTTACTGTTTGATGAATGCCATTGTTATAAATATAAAAATAATAAAAATAGTATACTTATAATTTATAATTACAAAAATAATATCATTTGTATCAATTTTATATATTTTATATATTTTTATTATTAAAAAATATTGACACATCATTCATTTTAAATGTCGTTTAATTTCATATAATTTAAATTTAAGTACCATTATTTTTATCTATTTAATATTGAATAATATTTAATTAAATCGCATTTAATATTATTATGATACTATTTTTGTTATTATAAGTTTTAAAATTAATATTTTTTATAATTTTTCAAAAATTAGATAAGACAATGGATCAAAATTAAATCTTGTAAAATGGAGACATTCTTTTGGTTTATTTCTCTACCATCCAAAGAAATCTAGGAGCTTTTCTCATAAATTTTTGAAATGATACTGTCCGTTCCTTGAATTTGAAAACTAAGATAAATTACAAACTTTGGCTGACTTTCTGAAACTGGCAATGGAATTTCTAACAATGGAGAACTAAGCTTCATCACAATCGAAACTCGAATCGATCCGATGAGAGTGTACGTTTTATCTTTTGTTGATTTTTTGATTATATGGACGTGGTGGAGATACAATACTCTGCTTTAGATTCATCATTTGATTTTTGTTTGCTTCGATATATATTTTAAATTTCCAATAATGTCTTAGAAAGTATCAAATGTCAAAATATTCTCTGATAATTATCATGTATTTTCATATATTTCTGTTTTGGTTTTTACAAGAGTTTACAATGTATATAAGGAAAACGAAAATTAAACAATATCCGTAAAGCACATGGCGTCAGGGTTTGTACGCTATCTAATTTTTGTTGTGCCCACGTTTTACCTTTGAGCGTTTGTGTCTCGCCATGCGTTAAGCAAGCCTGTAAACATTCTCGCCGAGTTGATGCGTATATGTCTCTTATACGCCCAACTTGTCAAGTGAGTAGAAGTTCCTGCGGCATACTGATTTTGTGAGTATATCGGTAAATTGATCTTTGACTTAACAAATGGAAGCTTAATAATCTTTTCTTCAAGATTATGTTTGATGAAGGATTCCTTCAACGCGTGCTTAAGTGCGATCATGTTGAAGGCCCGGATTGTGAGATATGGCAATGGTCTTTGTTATCACAAAATAAGTTCATTTGATTAGGCAGCACACGATCTCGGTTAGAAGTTTTTTCAACCAAAGGAGCTCACGTATTCCATGACCATTCCTCGAAATTACCATTGACCTTGGATAAGGCAACCACATTTTGCTTTCGCCTTTCCACGTGACAAGATTGCCTCACGAAAGTAAAATACCCGGTGAGATTTCTCTATCCTTCATATTCCCCGCCCAGAATCTGTATATCCGAGGACTTCCAATTGACCGTTCTTTGAAAACATAAGTCCTTTCCCAGGGGAGGATTTTAAGTAACGAAGTATTAGCGTATTTGATCGCATCCATATGGTCTTCACGGCAGTCGTGAATCGTGACTCAGCACTCGCAAAGATGCAATATCGTCGAGTAAGGAGATAAATATATGAGTTTACCTCTCTTAGTTGATATCTCTGTTTTATCTCTGCCGTACTTGGTCCACATATTATCCGAGTTTATGATTTTGAACCATTGGAATATCGACAAAGTTTACAATCTGAGTCCTGCCTCTGTTAGTAGGTCTAGAGTATATTTCCTTTGGGAAAGACATATGCCTTGTTTGATCTTGTTACCTCGATACCTAAGAAGTATTTGAGCCTCACTAAAGTTCTTCATTTCAAACTCATTTGACAGTTGTTCTTGGAAGCTTAGAGATTTCTTCTTTATCATCCCCAGTAATGATCATCGTCTACATGAACTATAAATTTAATTATCTTCCCTAATCTATGTTTTAGGAAAAGAGTATGATCGTAGTTGCTTTGTTGGAACCCGTATTTCTTCATTCTTGAACTCGACCTACCAAACCACGCTCGAGGTGATTGTTTTAGCCCATACAATGCTCGTTGTAATTTACATGCAGTTTTTTCTTGATGTAGTATATCACTGGTGTGGATATCCATGTAAATCTCTTCTTTCAAGGTCACGCCGTGAAGGAAGGCATTCTTCACGTCAAGTTGGTGCAATGGCCAATCTAAATTTCTTTGCAAGAGATAACAAAACTCTACGCTTTTTAGTTTAGCCACAAGGTGAGAAGGTTTCTTGATAATCTATCCCACGTGTTCTGTGTATATCCTTTTGCTACAAGCCTCGCCCTTGTAACGATCAACTAACCATCATCGAGCTTTATACTTAATGGAGAAAATCCTTTGCACACCTACCATCTTCCTCGCTCAGGCAACTCGCTAACACCCATGTTATTCTTTTCTAGTGCCTCGAATTCTCTTTTATAGCTTGAGTCCATTTTGGATCGGAGATAAGGCTTCTTCAATGCTACTCGGAATTGGACACGAGGAGAGTGTTTGTCAAATGCCACGATAGGTTACGATAACGCTTTGGTAGATACATAATTTGCTATTGGATACTTGGGTTGTCGTTCTTCTCTTTGCAGGGAGTATCGATTTGGAGGTTTACCTCGATTGTGTTTGAAAGGTAAAACATAACCAACGGATGTATCTACATGGCATTAGTACTGTAAAGGTGTGATAGTATAGCTTACCTCGAAGTGTTCTCGGCGGGAGGATCATTGGGTACTTAGAGAATGGAGGGTTATCAACCACTTCATCTTCTGGAGATTCAAGTACTACTTCGGTTCTTGGAAGTTCAAGCTCTGCAACGATACGGGCTCCATATGTATTGGCACGATCCGAGTATGTTGGACTTGTGTCTAATATTTCCAACGTCAAGCCAATTTCGTTTCTTCACCATAACTCTCTCTCCCGAAGAGTGGAATTGGATACCGGTGAAGGGAAAAAATATTCGATTCGAGGAAAGTGACATCCGTGGTAGTATAGTTTCTTTTAGTAATTGGATCATAACATCGGTACACTTTTTTGTACACCACATACCCCAAGAATACACATCTGGACACACGTGGATCCAACTTGGTTCGTTGATTTTTATGGAGGTGGACAAAAACACATCCAAAAATTCGGGGCGGAAGCATTAAAATAGTAGGTAAGGAAGATGATCATATAACACCTTTATTAGATGCAGAAATTGTAAGGTCTTTGTGGGCATTCGATTCAAGAGATACACGTAATAGTAACAAAGATCACTCCGATGTTATTAGGCATATGTGCACCGTTAGTAAGGCCCTCCGTTTCTAAAATATGCCTATTCTTCCTCTCCGATCCATTCTGTTGTGGGTTTGTGAACATGAGGTTTCGTGGAGAATACCATGGTTGTCCAAGTATGTCCGAATTGTTGATTAACGTACTCCCTCCATTTATCGGACCTAAGTATCTTAATTTTTTTCGGAAAATTGGGTGCGAGATCATGGTGTGAAACATGTGAAATGTAGCAAATAATTCATCTTTATGTTTGAGAAGGTAAAGCCGTATCATTCGTACAATCATCAACAAAATAACAAACCAACGATGACCACGATGACGTAATACCAAGGGAAGGTCCCCAAACATCGAGAATGTACCAAAGAAAAAGGAGTCATACTTTTATTCATGCTCATGGATAAGATGCCACTATGACTTTTTGCTAGATACAAGTATCACATTTGAAATCTGAATGTGTGATATTTGAAAATAAACTAGGGGAGTAGGTCGCCTAAATACCCGAATGATGGATGCCCAAATCTACGATGACATAGCCAAATCATAGTTCCTTGTTACCAACTGTATGTTGCATGTGATTAGCTCTTCTCCCGAACTGAGGGCATCCACACATATAGCCCTCTCTCCTAGTACCATGATGATCTCTCAAAGGTAGAATATCACCGTAGAAGGCAAAAGTAGAATACATCAATACTACACGGTTAAGGTACAGTGACGACTTACGGACATTGAGCCTCGGTTTGACAGATGGTACAAGCAAAGTATTAGATAATGATAATGAGGGAGATAAGGTCACTGTGCGACTCCTCAGAATCGGATAAGTGACTGCATTTAGACACGGCTCCGTCTTGGTTGGGTTGTATTGGAGAGAGATCGTTTGGGTCAAATGTCATATGATGCAGCAATACGAGTCCGAAATCAATCCTGCTTTATCACTACGGTAGATATGTGAAATGCTTTACTTGAAATATCTGGATCCTGGGAAGATTGACACTGGGAAGTAAGGGATAGTGAGGCATTATTGGTACATTGCTCGTCGATTGTGTCCCGTTTCTTCCGTGTGGCAGATCATTCCCACCATTCTCGGATACCACGTGGAGTTTGAAGCAGTTTTCATGGGTGTGTTTGGAGTTTCGTGCAATGGCCACATTTCATGTCAAGAGATGTGGATTTCCCAGGATTTCTTGCCGCCAAGGAGGTTCCCGTTTTTGGTGGCATCGATTATGGTGTCCATTTGACCCTTTAAAAGTCATAAGCAGCTCCGGTGTCGTATCTAACCTGCGATCATCACGGTCTGCACGACCTCTTCCCGAGACGATCCATGGGCTTGTTCCACGCGTGGAACGGTGACTCAAGCACATCACTTCAGGTTTTGTCGCAGTCTGTCATCAAGTCCGTCAAGAAGGTGCATACCGATCTTCCCGCATGCGATGGAGTTGTATTTTTGTATGTCATTTGCACACTCCATTGGATTAGGGCAATGAAATCAATTTCTCGCCACAACCCTCAGCGTCATTGTAGTATTTTTCAATGGATCCACGCTGTTTCATCACGAGTAACTCGTGACGAAGATCATACACGAGACGTGTCCGTCCCATCATGTAGAAGGTGGTAGCGGCTGAGCTATAATCCCAAACTTGTTTGAGTTGGGAATCGAATAAAATTTGCAATCAAGGAGGTCCATCGAATTGATCAACCATCCTTTAACAATGGCATTTTCGGTGCGCCATCTCCTAAATGAGTGGCCTGCGGTTTCAACAGTTGAGAAAATCCCCATTAATATATCCCGGTTGTCTTTCCAGAGATATACATCTCCACTTTGAGGACCACAAGGCATAGCGTTGGATCCTCCCAACTTGATACTAATGGGCGATCGCTACTTGATTGAGAGGTTGTGGTGATCCGAGCTTTAGTGAAAACACATTTGCCGTCACAAATCTTCCAACATAAAATTGGTAGTTAAATCTCTAGATTCATGAAATCTAAAATTTTTTTCCTTAGTTTTTCCTTTTTTTTTTTTTTTTACAATTAAATAACAAGTATATAAAGGAAAATTTCTAAACCTAAATCATTTTCGCGCCGCCGTAACCTAAATCCCTTTTCCTTTTTTTCTCGCGCGATTTCGCTACTTGCTTTGCCTCTTCACACGCGCCTGCTGCCTCTCTTCTTACGATGGAAGAACCCTGGCCGATTACAAGTATCCGGTAGGAGTCGGCCTACTGCAGTCGCCCATCTCTGCGTGAAGCGGTGCTCTTCTTCTTCTTCGTTCCAAGTTTCTCCACGATGGGCAGCAGTAAGAGGCGTTGCAATGGCGCGGCAACTTCACGAGTGGTTCGAAGGAGCGCCTAGATCGGTATGGCTCCCGAAGTGTTCTATTGAGGTTGCAACGGCAGGCCAGCGTTGAGAAGAAATGGTGACTACGAATACTATGGTCGCGATAATGGTGACTGCTGTCTACCTATCCACCAGGTTTGTTGTTCGCCTTACACAATATTCTTTGTCGACATCTGTTATGGTTTTACTTGATTTTTTTCGTGTTGCAACACTGATCGGTTTAAATAAGAAATCGAGAAACCATAAACGGGTTACAAACCAGATCGAACTTCGAAAAATGAAAACAGTGCTACATAATCACACCACCCGTAACTAATTCGGGAATCGAGAAATCAACAAATCAATCAAATCAGTTTAATCGGAATGATAGTTCCATCGTAAATCGCCAGTAGTTCATTAGTCACCAATAACAGCTTTGATACCATGTCAAAATATTCTTCACGATTATCATGTATTTTCATATATTTACTGCCTGGTTTTTACAAAGAGTTTACAATGTATATAGGAAAACGAAAATTAAACAATATCCATAAAACGCATTATCCGGGTTTTATGGCTCAATTAATATTGTTGTAACAAGTTTTCTTTCCGTTGAAAGATTTGAGGTCTTTGCGCATTAGCGTTAGCACACCAACATCAAATACTATTCAAAAGAGACAAAATGTTACAATTCTTAACCTCAAGTATTAATATAAAACATTTTAATAATATAAAATATTTTATACATACAAAAAAATTAACTATAGTATTATTAGAATAACTAGCCCAGTAATTAATTACAAAAACTTAATTATTAGTTAATATCAACTAATGTTATAAATTCTTTGAAATTGTAGCATTTATGCTTTCCAAAACATCCAAGAAAGCCATAGTAACTCTAGCCACGGACATATCCTTCCATGACTATAACAAGTTGAGGTTTTATTAGTTAACAGAATTAACTAGATAAATCACTCCACGAACTAAAAAGTGTCATACATCAATATTCATAAAAAAAAATGATCAGTTTATCAATCGTTACCTAATACGTAATAAAATTAATGATTGTGATTAAATTATTTTAATCATGTTTACTTATTTTATCACGCTGATAAGAATAAAAATATTTGTATTTACTTATTTATTAAAATATTTAAACATTAAAAACGATAAAATTAATCTTTAAATAATTATGTTTAAGATATGTGTTGTTTGATTTATCATTAATGACTAACAATTGTATTCAATCTTTTTCTTATATATGAAGTGAGATGATTTTAGATAAGTCTAATTTTTCACGGATGGCAAAAATATTTATATAGGGTGAGTTTGGATCAAACTCTCCTTAACCTTATTTTTTTACAAATTTTTATATTTTTCTAATAAAATTAAACAATTTTTTTAATATAATGATTAAATAATTTTAAAACTTGCATTGTTATTTGTGTATTTAACTGGAAAAAGAAAGAAAAATATTGTAAAATCTAAAATGATCGCTCTAATATCCCGAGCTAAAAACCCAACTATGAATATTGTTGATCTTATTGTGGGTGATTCTACTGTGAACCAAATGATGAGGTCGTCTATGGCTCATGGGGTAACCCCAATGTTAACGGTTTATGTTCCAATGAATCATGGAGTGGTAGAAAAATATGAGAAGTTTAATCGCTTGAACTTCAAGAGATGGAAGAGTATTCTATCTCACCACCTAGAATTTAGTAAGGTTCTTGATTGAAGAAACTCTCGATCAACCTGAGTGTGAACAAGATTTTTAGTCTGCTAGTGCTATTGAAGCATGAAAGCATTCTGATTATCTATGTGAGAACTATTTTATGAATAGTCTAACCGATTCCTTGTACAATGAGTACAATAAGAAAAAGACGACCAAAGACTTATGGGAATCATTAGATCGGGAGTATGAAACTAAAAATGTTCGTGCCAAGAAATTTTTGGTTGGTTACTTTCTTAATTATAAGATGGTGGACTCTAAATTTGTATACAATTAAGCACGTGAAATCCAAGATATCATAATAGAGATGTATGATGAAGGGATGGTACTTAGTGAAACTTTCTAAGTTGCAGCTATTATTGAAAAGCCTCTCCTTCATAGAGAAGGTTCAAGGCCTACCTTAAGCACAAACGAAAGGGAAGTGTTTTTGAAAGACTCAGTGATGAGATTCAAAGTGGAATAAGACAACCAGACTTATTCTAAAAGAGGTTATATCTCATCAACACCCAAGGCTAATGTGATGGAACATGATCAAAGTTCCAAAAATAATAAGAGTACGGGCAAGGGCAAGTTGGGTAAATGGTCTAAATTGGGACCTACAGAAGCAACTTTTAAGAAGTCAAGTTTCAGAAAAAATTTACTTTAACTATCAGAGAACGGGACATAAAGCCCCAGACTGTAGGTTTCCAAAAATAAATAGAAATCTGTAAGAAACATGATTGATGACATTGACTTATGTGCAATCATTTTTGAGGTAAACTTGGTGGAATCAAACCCAAAAAAGTGGTGGATTTACATTGGTGCAACAAGGCACATATGCTCAGATAAGAGGCTATTCATTACTTTTGAAGCAGTGAAAGATGGAGAGAAGCTCTTCATGGGAAATTCTGTCACATTAACCATTCAAGAGCAAGACTAGGTCAAGCTGAATATGACATTTGGGAAATAGCTTACATTAAAAAATGTACTCTATATGCTAGACATCTATAAGAATCTTGTTTCTGGCTCATTGCTAAACAAGCATGGCTTTCGGATGATGTTTGAATCTAATAAGGTCGTTATGACCAAAAATGGGATGTTTATGGGAAAGGGATATGTATCTGATGGGCTATTAAGCTCATTGTAATGACTCTAAAATCTAAGAATATGAATAAGATTAATTCTTCTACTTATTTGCTTGAGTATTCCAACTTATGGCATGATAGATTAGGTCATGTTAACATGGAACACATACCTGCATTCCAAATAGATTCAAAGCATAAGTGTGAGACTTATGTTGAGACAAAAATGACTAGGTCATCATTTCATTCGATTGCTATGTGTATTTGCTTAAAAACAAAGATGAAGCTATAGAGAAATTTATTATTTATAAAACAGAAGTTAAGAGTAAACTCAACAAGAAGATCAAGGTACTGCATAGCGATCATGGTGGTAAATACGAGGCACCATTTAGTGAATTCTATGCACAACACAGAGTTATTTATGAAAATCACAACGTCTTATTCACCTCAGCAAAATGGAGTTGTTGAACATAAGAATCATACCTTGAAAGAAATGATGAATGTAATGCTATCAAGTTCTAAGTTGCCACAAACTTGTGGGTAAAAGCTATTTTGTCAGTTAACTATCTTTTAAATAAGGTATAAAAAAAGACACATAAAACACCGTATAAAATTATTTAAAGAAATGGTACTTTCCTATACATATTTACGAGCATAAGGGTGTCTTATAAAAGTGGTTATACCTATACCTAAGAAGGTGAAGATGGGTCCAAAAACAATAGATTGTATCTTTATTGGATATGAACATAATAGTAGTGCTTATTGGTCTCTTGTGCACGAGTCAAAGATCCCAAACATACACAAGAAGACAATAATGAAATCAAATAATGCATTGTTCTTTGAACACGTATTTTCAGGTAAATCTCAAGGAGAATTAAGTTCTTCTAAATGAACGTATGAGACTATGAATGAAGATAGTCAAAACAAAGAACCATAACAAGAACAAGAGATTCAGGTTGAACTCAGACGTAGCAAGAGGGCTAAGACAAAAACGTCTTATGGTCCAGATTTTTGACCTATTTGCTAGAAAGTGTTAATAAAACCTGGTCACTGCCTCTTTAGTCTACCTTGTTCTTCGCCTAACTTCGCTCGACCCCATTTTTAACTTAATGGTTCACTGTTTTCTCGCCTCTGCACCGATAAGGTTTTGTTAAGGCATTGGTGATTTGGTTGAGTATGTGGTTTTCAATTGTATTTAGGTGATTTCTTGGGGTTTTTTTTTAGTGTGTTTATTGTTCAATAATTTTTATTTTGTTTAAAAATGGGTACATATTTAGTTTTTTTATTAAAAATATGTTATTTATGGTCTAATGTGTCGTTTGTGGTTAAGGTGTTTTTTAAAATACTTCTGAAAGTTTTTTGATTACTTTGTGAATCATTGTAGTCAAATTTTAATGTATATTATTATCGAATAATTATTATTCCAGTTACTACAATCAAACATTAAGATGTGTTGCAATTTAAAGTTTTTGTTTAACGTTTATATATATGCGTTCACAAATATTTTGGTCCTATAATAATTTGTTTAGTTTGATTTTGTATTTAGATATTAGATGTATTTGATAACTTAAATTGTATCTTTAATTTTTCTTTGGATGGAATTTTTATTGCTTATTATTAAAAAAAAAAAGAGGAAACACTTATGATGAAACAAATTATATTTGCTAAGTTCGTTACAATACAAAAAAATAGTACAAAATTAAAGTGCAATTGTAACGGTAATATTTTCATTATGTTATTGAGTATTTATAATTTATTTATTTTAATTTAATATTACTTCAAACATTTACATTTTAAAAAAATTATACAATTATATATCTTTGAATTAATAATATTATTTTTAGAAACATCTCAATCACCATTACCAAGATCTAAAAAAAATTAAAATTTCAAATAGATCTAAGGCTATAGGTACATGATGGAGCATGCACGTTACACATGTAAGTTAGAATAAATTCATATATTTTTATGAAACACCTAAATAGTTTATTGTGTTTTTTAACTTCTTTTTTTATCATTTTATTTAATTCTTAAGTTTGGTGTGAGTTCGAAAAACCGTCTCCATAATTATTCCACAATATAAATTAGGATGAAAATTATTTAATAATTTAAATTCGACTGCACAACCGTGTTATCGAGTTACACCCTTGGTTTACACGTTAGAACT
Organism: Hippophae rhamnoides; assembly: GCA_033030585.1. NCBI lineage: Eukaryota > Viridiplantae > Streptophyta > Magnoliopsida > Rosales > Elaeagnaceae > Hippophae > Hippophae rhamnoides. Next base: position 30,665,645 of record CM065433.1, read on the forward strand.
CGTTACAAAAATTTTATACTCATCTTCTAATTTATAAATATTTAAACCAAGTACTCTTGGTCAAAGTCCAAAAGGTCGCTGTAAAGGCAAGGACACAAACGTTTTAAACTATAAAATTAAGAAATATCCATCGTGATGAACCCACCTTAAAGATTATTATATTCTATACGTACTTGGTATACTTTTTAGTGTTAAGTGAGGAAATATTTTAATTATAAAATATATTAATCAGTCAACTTGAATATATAAAAATGATAAAAGAAAAAATAATTTTTTATCATTTAATTATTATTTTGATAATTTTTGAGATTAAATATTTTTTAAAATTTTTTTTAAGAATATTTTAGATTTTATATTCTATTTAATAAATTAACCGCACCCTTTTTTTTAATAATAAAAAATATTAATACATATTAGAAAGGATTCTTCATTTCAAAGAAAAACGTGCCATCGAAGAGAAAAAATTTGCTCCACATGCAATCGAATAGAAGAGGCGATTTAGATTTTGGGTTGGGTTTGGGGTTCTTGAAACTATAGGTATTTCGTTAGGGGAAATCAGCGTAAGTATTTATGATAACTATAAGAAATTAAAATCATCAATGTAATTTTTTATTTAACATTTGTTTTTTATTCAATAAGTAATATTTTTGAGGTTAAAAATATTAAAATATAAATTTTTTAGTAAAAAATGATAAAAATATATTTTTTTAATTTTTTTTAAATTTTTTATAGATTCTTTTATGAATTTTTTAATGTAAGATTAATCAAAACATGACATATGAACAACACATAAGCAAGAATAGCCAATTGGAACGTAACTCGTGTATAGTTGATTAATTCATCGCAACATGGATGTCGTACAAACAAAAGGGAGTCAATAAGAGCATCCCACGTGGACCACTCACGAGGCGTTGACATGTGTTGACATGATGTTCGATCTGAGTTTTGTCACACATTGTCATGGAATTTGTTTGTTTTTCCTACCGAATCGCCATGCAGCTCAAATCAACGAATTATAACATATCACGTGTCAATGACCCAACACATGTTCATCACCATTAGTTCATCCTATTATGCGTCACACGTTGATTGGTCTCATGTTTCTCCATTGTGACGTATCGCGATCTCATTAATTAATGATGTTTAATATTCTTTTTTATCTGAATCTAATTTAACCCAATTATTACTTTTATCTCAATTTTTATTTTTTATTTTTTAAAGATAATTAATGAATAAAAAATTAAAATTAAAATGCGTTATTTAATAAATGATACAAGTAGAAATGAAAAATATAATTAAGAGTATAATTAATAATGATTTTCTTATTATGAGTTGTGAAATTTTCTTAAAAATTAAAATTAACTTTTAGAATAAAAAGTATCTTTGTTAGGCTAATTAAATATTTTATTTTATATTTTAATGTTATAAGATTTTTAAATATAAAATATTATTTTAATATTAGTAAAATTTGTTTTGGAAATAGGAGGTAGGGGGCTACTCTAAGAAAATCATGATAAAAATACAAAGGCTTGTAATTAAAGCTTTAAGGTACTTGGATTGCGACCATACAATAACGTTCACTGAAATTAGTTTCAGTACATTAATTATTGTAGGGATGTAGGGTAATTAATTTTTAATTGTTGCTGGTGTGGACTTTGGGTTGTACGATAAATTATTGATTGTTATATAATGAATGGTGATGTCATAATTTAAATTAATATAATTTTTTTAAAAAATAGAAAAAAGTTAATTTATAAAAAAAAATAATAATAAAGAATTTTTAATTGAAAACATATATTATCGGAGAAGAGTGTATAGAGTGCTAGTAGTTTAGGTAAATAATATTTTTGTTTTATAATTTTTAACTGAAGTTTGTAATTACACAATTTTGAAAATATGAATTTAATATCATAATTTTAGTGTAAAAGATATATCATAGTGGTTTTTAGTTTTTTTTTACCTAAAATACATATATATATATATATATATTTAAATTATATAATTAAATAAAATTAAAACATTTTAATTAAAATTATTGAATTAAATCACCCATTATATAAGTTAAAGTTATAAAACCTCTCGTTACTAAATTCTTGTTTTCAAATATTAAGAAACATGTGTTTTAATTGTTGAACATGAAAATCCAATTCATAAAGAAATATTAAAAATCTAATACTTTCCATCACGTAAAGCATTCTTAACATCAAACATAAAAAATTTAATTCATTGAACCTTTCGATCCAATCAATATAAAGCCCAAATGACATCATATTTTAAGAATCAAAACTATGTGATTGAATGAATCCTCATTTATCCATTGCGGGTCAAAGACCCCTATTCTTTTAAAGCTTTGTAAAGCTGAGGGAGAAAAGAGCTCATGAGCAAAATTTTAGCTTGAGTCAACTCCTCGCTTCAAGTGCATCTTTGTATCGATTGAATTCGTCATAATTAGTGAATAAGTATAAGCTTTGTTATCTAGACAAAAAAAGTAGTGGAAGAGATATAGATTACCCAAAAGCTAGATTTGATCTGCATTTTGTGCCTCCAACCTTAAATAATTCGACATTTTTATCAACTGGTTTAATATTTCAAAATTGAAATAAAACGTAACAAAGAGTTATCAAATTTGATACATAACAATAAAATCTTGAAATATAAAAAATAATCATTATAACTATACAAATAAGAATGTTAATACCCACGAGAGAAAACGGAAGCTATAGTATGCAAAGATGTTTAAAAACTAAAAAAAATTAAGTTTTTAACTCATTATATAAAATGAATTAAAATATATTAAATATCACCAAAAATCAATAAGTATTAGAAAACTCTACCAAGAATAGAGAAAACGTATCAAGATGCTTGCACCTAGTAGAAATCACATAAGCTTGAACAACAATAAAGTTAGTAAATCGTACAAATTAATGATTAACTCATTTAGAAAAATTTATGAGAAATACAATCTACTACTACTTTATGTAATTTTCATATTGTTTTATTTCTTTATTAATCTATTAGGGGAGAAGGTATGCAAATAAAATAGTAAAACTAATAAAGAAGATATAAAAAGTAAACGTAAAAAAAAAAACTTCTAAGCTGAGAAGTAATATATCAAAATTAGAACCAAGTAATAAAAGAGCAATAACAGAAACAACCGCAAGTTCTAAAAACCAAATATATAAATGAACATCAAATAAGCAGACTCAATTGCAATGCTATAAGGTAATGCTTTATTGAAAATGATGATATAGCTAATATAACTTAACAATATCATAAAGAAGTGATAATAACAATATAAGAAAAATAAGTTACAATAAAAGGTATCCAATTCAGAAAGAAGATAGAATCAAAAAATTATTTGTTCAGAAAAAATAAAAAAAGGAAAATTTATCTTAAGATATTAAAAAATAATACATGTATAAATAAGTTAAGAATAAAAATATTTAATTTTAAATTAAAAAATATATATATATATATTAAATAACATAAAATAAAAATAGAGTATAGAAATGATCAAAAATCGTATATCACACTTATTTTTAAGATAATTTCTTTTATTAATCATAAATATTTGAGAATTAAAAAAAGTATATCCCACTGGATCCAACAACCAACAAGCAGTAAATATACGTAACTATTTACTACTTCAAAGAATCGTTAAATGTGTGAATTCGATGGGAATCAACCTAAATTTAGATTAAAAAAATACTAAAATTATAAATGATTTTTTTATCTTTCTTTCTTTTTCGTACTCTATGCTTTGTATTCCCAATATCCCTTGTACCCTTTTGATATATATAGATAACAACAACATAAAAGAGTTAAAGACAATTAAACAAAAGGAATGAAAAAAAAAGGAAACTGTAGCAGGAACTAAGAGAATTAAACAAAACGGTTTTTGCAGGAAACCTTGATGGATCACAAAAGAGGTCCTAACAAAATTTCATTAATTTTTTTTTCAAATAAAATATCTTAATTTAGGGTTTCCACTCTCTATTAAAACTTGTATTTTTGTTTATATAAACCAAGTAAGAAATAAAGCTCTCATCCTGATTATATAATATACATCTAGCTAAATGATAAATAAATACATTTATGTTATAGACATATAAAGAAAAATTATTATTACGAGAACAAACAATTATATATTTTGTTTGAAAATTTGGATATATCCATAGTTATAAAACTTAATAAGATAACTAACCAGAGCAAGTCTAAATAGTCTTATTAAGTTCATGGTAACTATACTATTTCTATTGATCAATTTCTCCTTCGGATGAAATTTTTACAAGTATGAATTTAAAATAACATATTTTTGTCAACTTAAATTTTTTAAAACTAAAAATGTTTTAAGTACAAAAAATCTACGAGAGATCTTTACAAATTTCATTCACGAAGAATGAAAGAGAAAGTCAGAAAAAATGCAAGTCCATGCATAGATTAAATAAGATTAATTTCATATACTAAAGATCATTTTTAAATAATAGATCAACTAAATCATAAAAAATTGCATAATAGTTTGAACAAAAGTATTTAAATTCGTTGAAAACCATAAAATTTATAAAAAAAATGGAAATCAACATTTATTTTATTTCTATAAATCTTACTTTAAATTACTAGCATATTAATTTTAACCCTTATTATGAGAGAAGAATGTGAGAGTAGAACAAATTTAGATCATTTTTTTCTTCGTCTTAAACCACCTTAATGTGAAAAAAAGGGCTTTTGAAGTAGTGGATAATTTGAAAAATAAAGAACAACTAGAAGGTGAAAGATGAAGAAATTGTGGATTGATTGGTGTATATATTAAGAATCAATAAAGAAAAGCACCTCGAAGGCATAGGTAAGGTATGTATAAATAGGGTTGTTCAGCGGATCGAAATCATTGATTTTATACTTATCCGATCCGATCCGATCCGACCATCCGTTCGAATTGAAACATCATAATCCGTAACTGATCCAATTAACTTCACATCCGATCAATAAACTTAATTAAATCTATTTTTATATTTTTAAATAATTTTTTTAAATTTTTACATAAATCATAACATAAAATTATTTGAGTTAAAAAAAACATTAAAAAATCAAACAAATATATATTAATTATATATATAATTAATTTCGGTCGGATAGAATATGATCAGATGAATCGTAGTGAAATCCGACATCTGATACACATTTAATGGATGAAAAAAAATTTCATCCATACGACCATTGGATCAAATCGAATCAAATTAATCGGATAATAGAATGTTTTACATATCCCAATATAGCTAGATTTGAAATGCTTATCTTTATTTTGTAAGTTATCATGCAATTACGGGGAAGAAAAGAAAGAAAGATAGATGAAGATGATCCTCTCCTCCCACCCAACTGAGTCACTGATTCGAGCATCGTCCTCCGCGAGATGTTTGAACTTAAGAAATCATTATCATACGGATTTATGAAACAAATAAGGGCGTTTTAAGTTCCTTGTGGTTGTAATTAGAACTTGAAGTTACTTCCATATGTCAATTGAAGAAATATGTTTGCCTCCCCTTCAAAGCATCTATGACAAGATAGCAGATTCATTTGGTCAATGACTGAAACTATCTGGGAGCACAGACCGTCTTATGGAACTATTTTTTTTGTTTTTATGAGGTTTATGTAGTGGTGTAAAATGAGCATATAAGATCATTTATAATTTATGAAATGAATATATAAGATGATTTATAGTTTATGAAACAAGCTGATAAGCTGAAAAAACGGGCTGAATATAAGCTAGCTATAGAGCTCATTAACAAAAAAGCTCTTTTGTAAAAAAATGATTATCTAGTTTTTTTTTAAATAAAAATATAATTTTCATGATAATATATATAAATGAGTTAATTAACTAAATTTACATCTCAATTTATTTAAAATTGATTTGAACTAAAATTAACTTATTTAAATTTAAATGAATCAGATGATATCTACGTTAATATAAAAGTTGCATTTTCAATTTTTTTTCATTTTAAGATTTTGATACATATTTAACAATGCCAAAAAATAAAATAAAAAATAAGTTTATCAGGTGTCAATGCACGTTCATGTTCATCAAAAACTCACAAATTCGATTATCAGTATAGTTATTATGATTTTTATCCTATAAATTTCAAAAACAGGTACAATTTCGAGTAAAATTCGAACTCGTAACAACGGATCCAGTTCAAGTTCGATTATATGGATAACATCATTCGGTATTAACTGAAATTAATTATATTTATTAAATTAAATTATATATTAATTATGATTTACTGATATATTAGAATAACGATGTTTAAATTCGAGGATAATTATATAAATAACAGTAATGACTGTAATAGTACCCACGCCAATGTCTACGAAAGGATGGTGGAAACTTACGGCACTTTGTGTAGCCATTGCTACTTATGAAAGTTGTATCAGCTAACCCTAATAATAATGTATATTAGAAAAGAAGAAAAGTTTAATAAGCTTAAACATAAGTTTCTTATAATTAGATTTAACACTTCATACATCTTCAACTATAGGCTCTTTACCAGCTGTAGCAGACACCTGATTATATTCTTTGATCACCCTTCGTCTCATCTTGATCAACCAATTAATCAACTCAATAAAATAGTCATAGATGCTAAGCGCAATAAAGAACCCAATCCCACCAATGATCCCATTTGCTATTGAATATGTAAGTGGCATGAGAAGTATTGTCACAAATGCAGGTACTCCCTCCTTCATATTACTCCAATCTATATCCTTTACTACCTTCATCATAATCACGCCAACCATGACCAAAGAAGGTCCTATTGCCCATGGAGGCACACTAGACAATAGAGGAGTGAAAAACAAGGAAGTGAAGAAACATAAACCAACGGTTATAGCCGTTAATCCTGTTCGACCGCCTTCTCTAATCCCTGCTGATGATTCTACATACGTTGCTGTTGTAGAAACTCCTAATGCAGACCCTACTATTGTCGAGCCAGCATCGACAATATACGCTAAATACTCACCCTCAAAACTTCCTTTATCATTCACAAAGCCTCCAATTTCAGCCATAGTGTACAATGTGCCTGTGGTGGCAAGCACATCAACATATAATAAAGTTGCTAAAGCTACCCAAACTTCACTTTTATTGAAATTACTAAAGCTAATAGCCCCTGCTGTAGATTTAATTTTGTGAAAATCCACGACTTTTTTGAAATACTTGAAATTTGTGTCACCAAGTTGATTATTGGGAAAATATGTAACAGATGTGCCCCTAAACCATGATACTAAGGTCACAAAAAGAATACCATATATCATACTTCCCTTAACCTCTTTCATTAACCCATAACTTGTTATTAGAAAACCAACCACTCCTAACCAAGACTTTGTGCTTCTCATTTTCCCTCCAAGACACTCACCTGTTTCTGGGTTTGTAGTAGTACAGGCGGTAATGGTCAGTAAAGTTGATGGATCTGGCCCAACAAGGCCCACTCCTTGATGGACTTGCAAGCCCACAAATGCAATGAAAAGCCCAATTCCTGCTGCAGAAGCTAATCGAACTGGTTGAGGTATTAACTTGGCCAACTTTGAACGAAGGCCAAAAGCTGATATTGCAAGGAAGGCACAACCCTCTATCAAAATCACTGCTAGTGCTGTTTGGTATGAAATAGAACCAGTTCCATGAAAGCCCACTAAATTATAAGTTAGATATGCATTTGTACCCATACCTGGAGCTAAGGCTAAAGGAAGGTTTGCTAAAATTCCCATAGCAATTGACCCAATCATAGATGATAGAATAGTAGCTACAATAAGGTCACTCTTGGTTTTTGAAAGACAACTTTGGTAACCAGCATTTGGGTTAAGCATACAATCTGGACTGGCTGTTTGGTTCACCGGAGCTGAGCAGTCTGCAATGGAACATGTTCCGCCGGAGTCAGCGATGATGGTGGCGTTGACGGTGATTATGTAAGCCATAGTGAGGAAAGTGGCTAGACCTGCACGTAGTTCCTTTGTCAACCAACTCTTTCTATCTTCTAACTTGAAGTATTTCCCTATAATGCTCTTTGACACTGACTCATTCAAGGCTTTCTCCATTTTGCTACATGATTTTAATAGATTTATGCAAGATTCAGTTCTCATTTTTGAACATAGCTTAAAACCCATCTCTCCTTGATATCTCTGTCTCTCTCAATCCTCCTACCCTCTCTTTTGTAGGTGGTGAGGTTCTTTGTATGCTTTGTCTTTGAGGCGTTACACTTAAAGGCTTGTATTAAGGGAATCTTTTAAATGTTATGGACAAATGGGCAACATGCCTAAAATACAAAAAAATAAATAATTAAAACTAATATTGCTTCTTAAATATGAAAAGGTGGTGGGAGGAGGGGCATGTATGGTATGATGACCTTTCCTACATGGGAGAAATTTTTTGGTCCTCCGAACTAGTAGTGTAAATCATGTAGTCGTATGCAATGAATCCTATTACCTGGCTTTATTATTTATTCTATTTGCAAAGTTAATCCATATCAAATTTAGAAAAATTGGTGACATGTCTTACGTGTGACATATTCACTCATGTCATAGATATTGTTTGGTGTGATAGTGGTTGGTTTGTAATTAGATATTCACACTTTTTATATATTAACGTTATAAATTAATGAATTTAATTAATTATAAAATAATTTAAATTAATGATAATTCATGTCATAACTTATAAAATTTTAAAATATTTAATAAATTTTAAAACTAAAGCAAAAAAATGTAATACAAAATTACCATTAGATTAAATAATTTAACGAATATATATTATTGGTTATCTTTATTAGTGTATAAAAAAATATCTCACATTGATTATAAAAAATACAAATGAAGTGTTCATAAATAATATGAAACTTATATTTATTTGAAATTAAACTTGTAGAATTGTTATATATTATACAAAATTTATATAGTATCAAAGTTTGAGTCGAATAATGAAACAATAAAAACATATGTCGACATTTAAAAAAAATCAGTGATCCGAATATAATTATAATATATTAAAAACTTAAAATATTGTGTCAAATAATCTATAATTTGAAGGATGTTAGGGTATAAAAAATATTTTACATTAATTAAAAAATATATTAATATAATGTTTATAAATAATAAGAAACTTTTAATAAAAAAAGTAGTATAAGATTTAACTTCATTTGATATTAATCTTCACTCTTAAAATTTATAGCTACAAAATTAACATTTTTTTAGGAACAATTTGTATATTTTCACTATTAAAAAAAGATCTGACATATTATTTTACATTAAAAACTATTTAAATTAAAATGCGGTTATTTATAATCGTTCAATGTTAAATAACATGTAATTATTTAATATGTTGTCGTTATTTATATAAATTTTAAGAATATTAATTTTTAAAATTAGATATTTATATTAGTTATCTTGTATTATTCGAACCCGTTTACTATTCATCGAAATAACAGGCAATATTACTTTAAAAAAAAATCTGTCAAAAAAATATCAAATAAAAGTACATGGACAACAGTTTAAGCAAATGGCACTTTAATGCTATTAAAAATGACATAAAAAAAAGACAAATAAGTAGTATTCCCCTATTATGTGATCCGACCTGCACTTCCCACTAATTTCTATTGTTAATTTCTTCATTATTGTGTTTCCTATATTTATTCTTTCCCTATTTCAAAATCATACTAAAATATTATTTACTTTAAAGAAAAAAAATCTTCTTCAACGTTACTGATGAATTTTGTAGATGCTTTGAAGTTCATTTCTTAACTACTTATGTACTTAAAAAAAAATCTTTATGAATAAGTTAATTTTTTTGTTGGTTCTGTTCATGTTTGAGAAGTAAAAGTTTTTATTTTTTATTTTTTATGAAACAATTCCTTAAATGCTACAAAATTCACGAAAGTTATGTCAAACTTTTAAAATTTTCTTATACGTTTGGATATTTTAGAAACAAATTAGTCATTTTTTTTAAAGATAATTCCATAATTTGTTTGTTTTACATATATGATTTGATCGAAAGAAATGTAAAATCTTACTTCCCTACTAGTAGATAAATATGAGGTAAAGTACGTAATTCATCTAACAAATAGAAAAAAAAAGTAAATGTTAATTAATCCTGGTATGGTAAGAACAGCATGATTTCATATTTCTTCTTCTTCTTCTAAACATTAAAAATATTTTGTTTTGTTTGAAAACTTTGTTTAGTAATATAATTATATATAGGCTGATTAATTTAGGAAATAAGAAAAAAAAAACAAATATTTGACTAATTTGTTGAGAGACCATGATCAATTTAAATAATTGGCTCCCACAAATTAAAACATAATTATAGATAATTATAATTATATTTGTTTATAAAAATTTGATATTTTTTTTCAAAAACAATGATAAGATATTATAAGATGTTCATTATTGTAATATTAAAATTGTGTTCAATGAAACTAAAAAATATATTAACATTATTTTTTATATATGTATAATTATATAAAAATATAATTTTAATAATAAAATACACAATATTTGAAATATTTAGATTGTATTTTATTTATTCTTAATTTGAAATAATTAGATTAGTTTTTATTTATTCTTATTTTTATATATTTTTATTTTACTTATAAACATGTAATACATACTTAAAAAATAAAAAATAAAATCTAATATTTTAAATAATGTAGTAAAATAATAAATATTTAATATTTATTTTTTTAAAATTAAATATATTTTTAAATAAATATTAAAAAAATATGATTAAATAGTAAAAAAACTGATATCAATTTATAACCGAAATTTATTAATCGAATGTATAAAAATTAGTATATAATAATTAATGAAATGTATAAAAATTAGTATATAATAATTAGTATCATTGTATGAACATGAAAGTCCTTACAAGTGTGTATTAACCTTTTATCTCTTATTTGCGTGACTTGTGGTTGGAATTGTGACGTTAGTGTAATGGAAAATGTCTCACATTCATTATATATGTATAATGAAACATTAAAACCATCCTCACATTATAATTTTAATTATTTATTGGGTTGATTATTTTTGAGATTTCTTTAATTATAAAAAAGAGTCTCTTCGAGTCTTATTTCTTTCTTTTCTATCCCGAAAAGAAAACTAATTCTGATTTCGTTATAGTTTACTGGAGTTGTCAAAACGCAATTTGATTTGTTTCTCCTAAGTTTTGCCAATATATAACCAAATTAATCCAGCTATGATGCATGGGCAATTAGCTAAATTGGGTTGTTCAAATAGCTCATATACTATGAGAGGAAAAAAAAATAAAAAAATAACTCATATATTAAGCTAAACAATTGTGTGCATAATCAAATAGAATAACTTAATCATTGTTATGGTTAGAAAATCAACTCAACTAAATGTGACATCATTGTTGGCTTATTCTTTCACGATATATGACAAAGATATTTAATACATACAAAACAGATATATGTGAACATAATTGTCACATTAAGACTATGTTAGATTTCAGTATCAAAACACACGTAGATATCACAAGTATAATTTTGATATCATGTTATAAACTCATACTTAATTCAATCTAATAAGATTTAATTGAGTCAAAAAATGTACGGACTTATAAATAACATTGTTGTCTTATTTTTATCGAGAGACAAAAAAAAGCTTAAAAATTATAAAATATGATAATAAAATAATTATGAGATCACTCTAATTAATTAATTTATACTATATAATTTGATATACATACCCTAAAATAATAATTTCTTAGACAATAATAAGTATAAAAAGTGGCCAGGAAAAACAAACAAAAGTATATTAAAGAAGAAATTGTGTGATAACGTGACTCTTAAGGAATAAGATACTCTATTTATTTGTATTTATTTTTAAATATTAAATATCTATTTTATATTTAATATATGAATTGATTTGAAGTTATTATTATTATTAATAATATTTTAATATTTAAATTTAAAAAAAAAAACATGATTTAAATTTGATATATTTATTATTCACTGTATCCATGTATTTAATTTAATTTGTATATGTATTTTACTTTTCACTTTATCTTTTATTATTTTAAAGGATAAATAAGAACATGATTTTTGAGTCTTATCGTGTTTCATACCACTACTCAGAAATGTTAGTGGTGAGACACTTTTACTCTAATAATTACAATGTACCATATATTTATGATTTGGAGCATAATTTTAGATTGTGTTTAACAACCTTACTCATTTTTGAAAGAAGAAATGCGAATTATGTATAAACTTTTAGACATTTATATTTATATTAATTATGATGTGTTATACAGTAGAATAGATTTTTTTTTTAAAAAATGACAAATTTATCCTTTCTAAATATTTTATTATTTAATATAAATATAAATATGTATAAATTTATATACAATGAGCATTATTAATAATAATGTTATTAGTACGTTTTGTAGTGGGGGTACTATAGGTACGAGATATATAAATAGGAACAAAATTCGTATCTCAATTTAAAATATCAATTTCTTTTATAAAAAGTAATTACATTAAAAGTAGTGATGAACGCATGCCATTAAACAAATATATTGTAACTTTTTAGTTCACTAAAAATTTGAACTTCTTTTATATGCTCTGGCTAAATTTAAAAAAAGCTTTCTTTTTTTCTTTCTTTTTATGTCACAATTAAGCCTAAAAAATAAGACCTTCTGGTTAGCTTATATAATTAAAGGAAATCATATAGGGTTCATTTTTAACATATTCCACAAAACGATGATGTGTTAAGTGAGTTTTTTTAATTTTTTCTTAATATAAAATTTGGTACGTGAAACCCATGTGAAAACAGAAGTTAAATAGGTTTGCAAAATTTTCATATATGTTTAAAAATTTCACATAGATGTACTAGTTATGTATAAATAAAAATTATGAAAGTTAAAAATAAATTGAATAATGATTAAATATATTATAAAATAGAGTTAATAAAATGAGATTATTAATATTAATATAACTCAATCTTATAAGGTGATTTTTCGCTGCAATTAAACTCATTATTCCTTGTAACAATCCAAGGAGTTTGAGTTAATTGTTTTGATCTTCCATAAAAATTAAGTATAGAATAAATAAATAAATACTTTGGCTATACGAGATTAAGAATGAGCTAGTTATGACATGGAGCCTCACAAAAGGTGCAGAATATATAGGGACTTTGGTAATTTCACCAGATCAACCACTTTAACCTGTGAAATATTGATTTTACAAATTAAAGCATTTGCATGCTCAAGATGTCGAAAGTTTTATATTTAATGTTGAAACTTGAAACAAAAGTACTTCTAGGTTCTCCTTTTGAGACACAAAAATTTGGGGAATCGAAATCGTAGAATTAGTAGAACAATAAAAAGGATCAAGCAATTGCTTAACCAAATAGATTGATTTAAATATCATTCATTCTCGTCTTTAAAAATATTATTTAAAAATAATAATTTATTATGTAATATATTATTTTTTGAAAAAAAAAATTAGATATATCCATTTAATTAAGAAAAATTCAAATATTAATACAGTTTAATTTTAGAGAATGGATAGATATACCAATAAAAATAATATTACTAGATAAAAGAATTATAAATAAGAAATATATTTTATTAGAAATGATACATTATAACTTAGGATAACAAAAAATAAAATTTAAAACATATCTTAGGTTTGTTATTAATATACATGATAAAAACCTAAACTAAATATTAAGTCTACCATATGAATTTTAAAGAAGATATTTAATGAAAGAATGGAATAATCTATTTTAAATACATTATCTAATAGCATATTCTTTAACAAATGATCATAATAGTTTAAAAAATGAATTTATAAAAATAGAAAAAAAAACCTTTAAATAACTTGGACAAATAATAAAATCAGAAATATTAATAGATTTTGAATTACCAGATGAATAACACTTAGATATAAAGGAAAAACTCATGATAACAAGAAGAAAAAGTAATGTTGTTAGAAATAATAGTATGTCAAGATATACTTTTATATATCACGAATGAGAAACCTCTAAACGAGAAGAAGTTAAAAAAACTAAAATACGAAGTCAAAATAATGAAGTAATTAGTATATGATGTTCTATTAAGAAAATAATAATGTTTAAAGATAAAATAAAAAATATGTCGTTAGAATTAAATGAAAGTCTGGTAGGCATAGCAAAGAATCAAGCAACATTATTTGAAACTTTGCAACTATTAACATATGAAATAGATTTAGTCCAATAATTAAACACAAAATACCTACAAGATATAATTAAAATACAAAAAGAATTATTAAAGAAAATAAAGGAATGTGGTTATAAAAAACTACAAAAAGATATACATATAAAATTTACAAAACTAAGAAAATATGTATAACATACATAGAAACAATAAGATTGTAGTCATAAATACGATCCCTTAGAAGTAGTAATGGGCACGCATATGGGCGGGAACGGTTTTTGATATAACTGTCCTCGAATTGAATTATAAAATTTATACCCAAACCTGTCCAAAAAACCGTTATAGTTTGGGGACAGTTTTTACTCGTTGGTAATGGTTCGGGACGATCATTAAAAAATACCCAAAAAAATCATTTTTTCTAAACATATTAATTTAAACCCTAATTAATTCTAAATATATTAATTTAACAAATAAATATATAAATTAAATAAATATAATTAATTAATTTTGGGTACATATGGGTACGGTTATCAGTATATCTATACCCAAACTATACCCATTGTTTTATGTTTGGTTAATACGAAATCATAACTATCCCTAAAATTTATCGGGAAAAAATTGAACTGATGATGTGGATATAACTGAACCTATAGTTTTTTTGCCCACTTGATGATAAATAAATAAAAAGTAAAATTTCAAATTGAAAGTGATTTTATTTTTTATTTTTTTATGAAAGTGATTTCCTTTTTGTTGTTTTTTTACTTTTTGCTTATAAAACGGACAAAAGACGAAATAATTGTAAGGAGACTAAACAGGAACAAGAGGGATCCACTGAAGAAGATCCTTCTCCTTCCCTTTTTTCGGAAGAAAAGGAGGATCCTGGAAACGCCGAATTCATTAGTTCATTAAATAGTGGCTGTAAACAACATACTTACATGTTTAGACTCCCCCGGAATCTAAATGGTAAATGAGAAAAAGGAAAGAGTTGGATTCTTTATTACTAAATGAAAGAATCTTGACATCAAGCTGATGCAAAAAAATGTTCATAAAAACAGGAGACATGGGACAGCCTTGAGGAATCCTTTTTGTTTGAAAAGAAGACTCATTTAGATTCTATTAGTAAAGCGCTAGCGCCCAACCTATGGGCTTTGAAGGGAAGAAAACACAAAGATGGTAACTTCTTTTAGGAACATGGCTCGTTCAGTCACTTCACTCGCTGGCCCGTTCATTCACTTGCTCATGAACTCGCAGCTTCGGCAGAAGCGACTAGCGCGTGCGTCAGTTGATTATGTAGTAGTCATTTCGTTTTTGGATTTGAATCATGTTGATTCTTCGATGCGGGTTCATAGTGGACGTTTGCCTGGCTATGTTTCCGATCGTTCGATCGCCCGCTCGCTCTACCCTTCTTCATTTTGCAAGATTTTGTATGTCTGGTTCTATCTGAACTTACTTTATTTTAAAAAGGGCTTGGTCTGGACCCTCTGTTCTTTCCTACTTAGAATGATTAAAAGAATGACTAAAAGAAGAACTAAATATGAGATCAGATGCCCTGATTCCTAAAAATGAGAAATGAAGAACAATCTTATAAAAAATATATAATTTCAATTTAATGGAATATAGAAAAAAATAGAGAAAAAATTCATGACTCTTGAAAATATGGATATAGAAAAATTAGTTAGTTTGTTAATACTAATTAATGAAAAAATAGGAAAACGTTATAATGAAAAGCTTTGTACAAACAAAGAAATGATGATATTATAATAATCAATGAAACTTATTCTAAACCAAAAATTATGACCCCAAAAGGTCATATGAAACCACATAGGGGACATCTGACCCATATAGGGGAGAAATAAATAGGCAAATGACATAATAATCTAACGCCACAGATAGAAGAAGACAACCACCTAAAATGGGGGATGGTTTGCATTGGGTTAGAGGTATCATCCCACCAGACTTCAAACTCCATGATAATTATAAATATGATCTTTTAGATTTATATTGTATAAGAGATTGGAAAAAAATTTAGATGAATAGGCTAGTGGTATGAATGTTCTTATATAAACCTCTCAAACTACCCAAACAAACCCCTTAATATGTAGAGTACTAATAGCTCATAAAATGACAAGAAATGGTAAAGTTTGATTTTCAAACTTAACAAATCAATAACATTTATTAATGCAAAGAAATGCTCCCACAAGAAAGGAATACTTAGATACAGTAATAAATAAAATATACAGGAAATTTATTGGACAAGATAAATGAAGAACTATCACTGAATCTAGTGAAAATAAAATTAATGAAGCTAAATGGCATCTAATAAATATGAAAATTTGCGACATGTGATACATAGGTTCATTTATTTGTGAATATGAAATGTATTATCATAAATTACCACTCCCTATGCAAGCAACTTATAAAGAAATGTTTTTTTCAAAAATTACCTCGAACACTACATAAGACCTTATCAAAAAGTTGGGAACATAGAAATAGGAAAACTATATGAGACACCTTTGGAGAAATAATAAAAAGCCTTAAAAGTTGGATAATTATTAAATACCAAGAAAGAAAAGAATATAAACAAATAAGAGTAAATGATAAAATATATTGTGACACAAAAAAAATTTAGAATACCAGAAAAATATGGATATAGTATAAAACCTTACAAACAGAAATATAAAAAAATATAAAAAATACAAAAGATTTAAAATATATTGTAGAATGTATTCCGAGAGATATGATGGAGATAATATGGAGTATGTATTCTTTACTTCATTCTCCGTTAATTCTTCTATTACAACACTATAATACAACACTATAAATAGGAATAAAAAATGTCCACTAATTCTAGGAATAGAACAGCTGGTATCAATAAATGAAATACAGCTTGATTTACACTAGCTCTACAGCCTGTACAGCACTAATAATATTCTCTGAAAATCTACACTCCTCCTCAAGTTGGGTAATAGATGTTAATCATTCCCAACTTGCAACTCAATTCTTCGAAGATTATTCGAGGTAACGCTTTGGTAAGGATATCTACAATTTGATATTTAATAGATGTATATAGTAGGTCCACAATTTTTTCATCTATCTTTTCTTTAATGAAATGACGATCAATTTCTACATGTTTGGTTCGATCATGATGAACTAGATTTTTTGCAATTCTTATTGCAACTTGATTGTCATAATGCATACTGATAGGTTCAAGAGTTGTGAAGTCCAGTTCATTGAGTAGTCTTCTTAACCACATTCTTTCACAAATCCCAATAGCTATGGCTCTAAATTCAGCTTCTGCACTGCTTCGAGCGAATACTGACTATTTTTTACTTCGCCAAGTTACAAGGTTTCCCCATACGAATGTACAATATCCAGTGGTAGATCTGGGATCCACTATAGAGCCTACCCAGTCATCATCTACAAAGACTTCAATTTTTCTAGTGAGATTCTTACTGAAATATAATCATTTTCCTGGTGTTATCTTGAGATACCTGAGTATACGATAGACTACTTCCATGTGTTCTTTAGTGGGGCTGTTCATAAATTGACTTACAACACTTACTGAAAAACCAATATCTGGTCTAATGTGAGATAGGTAAATGAGTTTTCCCACTAATCTTTGATAAGAACCTTTGTCCACAGGTGTACTATTTTCTTTGATTCCGAGTTTTATTGTAGAATCCATCAGAGTTTCTACTGGTTTACACTCCATCATTCCAGTTTCCTTGAGAAGATCAAGTACATACTTCCTTTGAGATATAGATATGCCCCTTTTTGAGATTGCCTAGATCTTTGATCTCAAATTCCTTGGCAAGGAATTCTTTGAGTTTATTCATCTTAATTATAGAATTACCTGTTAGAATAGTATTATCTACGTACACAATTAGGATAACTATTCTGTCATTGGAGAAGTGTTTGACGAATAGTGTGTGATCTGATTGGCATTGATTGTACCCATATCTCTTCAAAACTTTAGAGAACTTATCAAACCAGGCACGTGGAGACTGTTTCAATCCATATAAGGATTTTTTAAGTTTGCAGACTCTATTGGTTGGAACAGGAGATTCAATTCTAGTAGGAATGTCCATGTAGACTTCTTCTTCGAGATCACCATTAAGGAATGCATTCTTGACATCTAATTGGTAGAGAGGCCATTCCAAGTTAGATGCTATGGAGAGAAGAACATGAATAGTGTTGAGTTTTGCTACAGGTGCAAAAGTCTCCTGATAATCAAGCCCATATGTCTGAGTGAATCCTTTAGCCACAAGGCGAGCTTTGAGTCTTTCTACACTACCGTCTGCTTTGTGTTTGATTGTAAAGATCCATTTACACCCAATAGTTTGTTTTCCCGATGGTAGTTCTGTGATCTCCAAGTCTTGTTTTTCTCTAGGGCACTGAGTTCTTCACGAATAGTTGTCTTCCATTCAGGTATCTGAAATGCTTCATGAATAGAATTTGGAACCTCTATCTGATCGAGGTTGCTGATAAATGCCTTATACCCTAGTGAGAGATTTTTATAGGAAATAAAATTGTAGATGGGGTGGTTTGTGCATGATATTACACATTTCCTTATAGTAATTGGCAAATTCAAATCATTAGGAGGTAATTCAATAATATGAGGTTCACTGGTGTTACCTTGTGAATTGTCGGAGTGGCCTGTATTCGGGTTGGATTCCTAGAATGGCTCAATATATGCTCGATTTTCTACTCTTTCTTGAGTTTTTTCCTTCTAGAGTAGACAAGGAGATCATTGTTCGGGACAAGGAAGTTTGGATCTGTTGGTAGAGAAGTCGAGGGTTCATTGGGACTAGTAAGAGTATTTATTTGAGATATTGATTCACTTTCTGGAAGTTGCGGAATAGGATTTGTGGGAGATTGAGTGCTTATGATATTCAAAAGCTGGTATTCATTGCCTATGTTCTCCCCCTGAATGACAGATTTGGAATAGTATGGATATTTTTCAATGAATGTGACATCCATTGTATTATAAAATCGTTTTATGATAGGAGAAAAACATTTGTATCCTTTCTGGTATGATGAATACCCTAGGAATATGCATTTGATGGCTCGAGGATCAAGTTTGCCACTATGATGTACATGGACATAAGTAGAACATCTGAAAATTTTAAAGGGAACATGGGACACGATTTTGGTGTGTGGGTATGACTCAAGTAGAGTATTGATAGGTGTTTTAAACAAGAGGACACGAGATGGCATCCTATTGATAAGATAGGTAGCTGTAAAAACAACATCCCCCCAAAAATTTTGAGGGACATGAATTGTGAACATGAGGGATCTAGCTACCTCGAGAAGATGCCTATTCTTTCTTTCAGCCACCCCATTTGGTTGAGGTGTGTCAGCACATGAGCTTAGATGGACAATCCCTTGACTTAACAGATAATTCGTAAGGGTGGAAGTGAATCTTTAGCATTGTCGGATTTCAATACTTGGATTTTTGTTTGAAATTGGGTTTGAATTATGGTATTAATTTTTTTAAAACTTTGACGTGCTTCAGATTTTTCTTTCATTAGGAATAACCAAGTGATTCGAGCATGATCATCCACAAATGAAATGAACCAACGTGTCCCTGTGATGTTTTTGATTCAAGAAGGCCCACATATATCAGTGTGAATTAATGAGAAATGATGTGATTTTTTATGTGGAAGATGAGGATATGAAGTTCTAACATGTTTTGAAAATTGACTTACTTCACACTGAAAAACTTCTGAATTTTTATTTCTAAATGATGAAGGAAAAAGTTTCTCTAAATACTTGAAATTAGTATGACCTAAACGATAGTGATTTAACATGATTTCACCATATTTATTGGACTGAAGGTTTAACAAAACTTTATTCTGATTAGAAACTTCATATACAACTTGGTGGGCTTGTTTTGTTGAAGGTTCTTCATTGTTGAGGAGATAGAGTCCCGAGCATTCCTTAGCACTGCCAATCATCTTCCCCGAATCCAAGTCCTAAAATTCACATAGGTTATGAACAAATTTAGCCATACAATTTTTATCACGGGTGAGTTTAGTAATTGATACAAGATTACAATTAAGTGTAGGAACAAAAAGGACAAAATCTAGAATAAATGAGTTTGAAATTTTGGTTGAACCAATTCTTGTTACTTTGGATACTGAACCGTCGACAATTTGGACTGTGTGTCCATTCTGGTAGATTTTAAGATTTATGAGAAGAGAAGCATCACCCGTCATATGGTTTAAAGCACCAGAATCAACAATCCATTGTCTCATAACTTGTTTGACACTAAGAGCATTGAGGGTTTTACCTGATTGAGCTATGGTGGTAGATGATATGGTCAAGGATTGTCCAAATAATTTCTAGAGGGGATCAATCTGTTCCTTGCTAAACAGAGCAGATTCAGGTGACTCATTTCCTTGAGATTTAGAGGCAATTTTGCCATGACTTTCTTTGTTGATGTGCTGTGCGAATGGTGGTTTCCAATCAGTGGACTTACCATGAATTTTCCAGCAGGTTTCCTTAGTATGAACAGGTTTACGATAATGATCACACCAAGGTCTTCCATGATGAGAATGGTTGTCTGTATTATGAGAGTGCTGGTGGCCTCGAATGGCAAGTGCAGATCCTTCTCCAGTCATGGAAATGGTAGATTGAGGACCCATCATTACTTTCTTTCGACTCTCCTCTTGATGGACTTCAGAGAAGGCTTCACGAATGTTGGGCAAAGGTTTTGTTCCGAGAATTCTGCCGCGCACATCATCAAGATCTTTATGGAGCCCAAGTAAAAATTTGAAAACCCGTTTCTTGTTAATAATCTGTTTGTACAAGATAATGTCTGCTGGACAGGTCCATTCGTGAACCTCAAAGAGATCTAATTGTTGCCAACATAGAGTGAGAAAGTTAAAGTATTGTGTAACTGACAACTCTCCTTGACGAAGATAATGGAGGATGCTCTCGATCTTAAATAGTTCGGACATATTATCAGAACTGGAATAAGTGTCTTTGGCTGCATCCCATATTCCTTTGGCAGTTTTGTAGAGAAGAAAATTCTCTCCAATTTCGTTTGTCATGGAATTGATCAACCAAGACATCACCATATTGTTTTCAGATTTCCATGTTCTGTATTATAGATAGTCTTTTTTTGGAGTTGTGGCATCGCCAGTAAGGTACTCATCTTTCATTTTTCCACATATAAACATCATGATGGATTGGGACCGGTGAAGATAATTGTGCCCATTTAATTTGTGACTAGTGATGGGCATAAGACTATTGTCCGTGAAACCAATAATTATAGGTTTTCCCGTGGCCATTTGTTTCAATTGTAGATTATACGTGGACTAAAATTTGTGAGTTGTTTTTTTTTAGATAATCTGCTGGACCGGGTCGGGTGGGTATGTTGGACCGGGCAGGGTGGGGTTTAACCGGGTCGGGTAGGGTTTAACCGGGTTGGGCTGAGATATATTAAAATAGCTTATGGGTATTGGAAACAAAAAAGAAAACAAAATAGAATGCGACTGCGAGACTGCGAGACTTACTGGCTTGCGGAACTGAAGAAGAAGACGATGATGATCGGCATCGACAATGAGGATATGGTCGGTGATGATGATGATGATTGGCGATGGCGACGATGACTGAGATGGATCACCGCACCACTGAAATGATGGCTAGTCTGAGAAGGCCACTGGTGATGATGACGATGACTGGCCTGATGGTGATAATTGTTGTGGTTGCTGTTGCTGCTGCTACTCAGGGTACGAAGATTTTCTATACAAATAATTTGACTCTAGAATGCATGCTGTAGAAAATGGCAGGAATTGTTGTGGTTGTTGTTACTGCTATATTGTTCAGGGTATGAAGATGTTCTATATAAATGCTTTGCCTCTGGAACGCAAGCTGCAGGAAATGGATGTGAAGACTGTGGCTTGATGGTGATTGGTGGTGGCTGATGGTGGCGATGATGACAAAAATGAGACATATTCAGCAATGGGAAGAAAAAATAATAATAATCAGTGTTCCTCGGATAGAATTGATATAACACAAAATTGGATTTCTGGATTTCAGAAATACTCTGATACCATGTAAAATATATTCCGAGAGATATGATGGAGATAATATGGAGTATGTATTCTTTACTTCATTCTCCGTTAATTCTTCTATTACAACACTATAAATAGGAATAAAAAATGTCCACTAATTCTAGGAATAGAACAGTTGGTATCAATAATTAAAATACAACTTGATTTACACTAGCTCTATAGCTTGTACAACACTAATAATATTCTTTGAAAATCTACAGATATAAATTCAAAAAACAAGATTTTCAAAAATATAAAAAGAGATTTAATAAGGAAACCTATAAGAAAATATTTTTTTTAGAAGAAAGAAGTATAAACCTCTCGAAAACAAGAATTATTGTCTTTTAGGAAAGAAAAAATGTAGATGTTAGATTTGTAATGTAGAAGGATATTATGTCAACGGATATCAAAGTAGACTTCAACATAAGAAAGAATTTAAAAAAGGAATTTTTATAAAAAGAAAAAGTCTTAGAGGAAGCTTTCAAAATGGAATTAGAACCAAAATAGATATCTGATATAGATGATACTTATAGTATTTATATATTAGAAAAAAAATGAGAAAGATGAATGATTTGTATAGATATTACAAATCCAAATAGTACTTAAATCAGAGTATGATTAAAATTTAAAGGTTATGCCAAGTATCATTTACATGTATATATAGATACAAGAGCCAGTATGTGTGTAGCAAGTAAATATGTATTTCTAAAAAGAAAATTGAAAAGAAGCATTAAAAGAATTAATTCTAAGAATTGTTAATAATATTACTATAAATCCTATTAAAGTATTAAAAGATACAGATATAATGATAGAAGGAGAAAAGTTTCACATTCCTACAATATATCAACAAGAAACAAGAGTTGATTTATTAATATGAAATAATTTTCTAAACTTATATCAACTTTTCACATAATATTTAGACAAAATAAGTCTAACAACACTAGATGGTGATACCATTTATGTATCAAAAATAAGAAAAGCTTTGGCTGTATCAAATCCAACTTTTATACAGCAACAAAAATAAAAAAATGCGGTGAGATAGAATAGCAAAAACCTTATTTAGAAATATTTCTTTAGATATATAAAAAAACAATACTTTTTTCTTGATGAAATACACGAGGATAAAGCCCTATTAAAAATAGTTAGCTTAGAAAATTCTTTGGATCCAAAAATAAATAAATCTAAAAACAATTGTCAACATAAAATTAAAAGACTCGTACAAGGTTATAAGGGTAAAACTAATGATTTATACTCTAAAAGATAAGAATTAATTCAGGAAAAAATTCAAGAACTTTTGGAATTGAAAGTTATAATACCAAGTAATTAACCTCATTGAGTCCAACATTCCCAGTCAAAAAAGAAGTTAAGAAAAGAAGAGAAAAAAAGAGAATGATAATAAACTTAAAAACATTAAATAAAGAAACCACTACTACAAAACAAACAATTAAAGTTGGTTAAAAACTGATTTTAAATTGATTAACTTAAAATTTAAAGTCGGTTCAAGCGTTGAACCGACTTTAAAATATATATATTGATTTTTGTTCATATTTGTACTCATTTTATACTCTAGTAATAACCTGTATTCGATCATATATAGCGTTAAAAAATCAAAATTTATTTAACAAAATGTAAATAATAATACAAATAATTAAAAATTTAACTATAATTAATTACTTGATAGTTAAATTTATTACGAAAATAATAATGTATATACAATACAAAAAAAATAATGTTTTGCCTTCACATTGTACAAATGAACCAATCCCGACATTTTAGTGTATTTCCTGTATTTTAAATACAACATTTTTTTGGCATCTTCGAGAAGTTTTTTAAAGGTTCTGTGATCATCCTCACATAGTTCATCTTCAACACCATGAAAAATATTTTATGTCTGTACATTATGATAAGATGTATGTAATCCACTCATATTCTTTATTTATCTCTTCCCCATGAGTATTATCAATATTTTCTCCATGATAATACCAACATTTATAGCTCAAAAGAATACCACTATGATTTAATGTGATACTTATCCTCATCTACTTCATGAAATCACTCATTTTTACATTTAACACATGGAAATCGAATCATATTAATTTCATTATTACTATTTATACAAGTAAATTCCATGAAACTTTCAACTCCATAAATATAGTCCTGCTTAATTCTACACGTTGACATCTAAGATTTGTCAATTTTCTATTAATGACATTAATTAAGCATATGAATTATGTATCCAATTAAGATATTTCAAGTATTATTATATATGGATTCCCTAATTATTAGAATATATAACAAAACATACATAATACAAAAAATTTATCATTTTAATCATTTTAAAATTTTATTACTTTTACTTAATAAAATATAATTATTTATATGTAAATAAATTTATCTACGTACGGTAAATATTCTAGTCCCTCAAACTCACAATATCTAGATATTATTTTCACAAAAAATCAGTCAAACATATAATAATAAGCATAATACAAAACATGCATAAATAAAAAATTTATACAAAAATAACTCAAACTGAATAATAAGTGCGTGTGATTAATAGAAATACTTACAAGAGTAAATGAAGTGACTAAATGAAGGAAATGAAGAAAAAAAATGTGTTTTGTAAGTGAGAAAATGGGTATAAAAATTTTGAGTATTTTGCTCAAAAAAATAAGGGATATAAAAAATAATATGGAGAGGAAGATAACCCACTAAAGGACATTGGAAATGGTGGTCAGAGGTAACCGAAAAATGAGAAAGAATGGAAGAGGTGAGCTTAGTTTTGAGTTTTTTTGGGTGCTGTGCAAATTGAAAATGATGGAGAAGAGAAATAGAAAAATACACGTGGATAGCATCGGTTAACGTGTTGAACTGACACTACACACGTGGATAGCATCGGTTCAACACGTTAACTCACACTATCCACGTGTATTTTTTTATTTTAATTAACTGTTTTAAATTGAAATTAATTAAACAATACAATTTATTTTATTTTTTTGGTCAATTATTTTTTAAAATTTTAATTAACTATATATAAACCTTTTATATTTTCGCTCACATATAAAAACTTTTGTATTATGTTATTTTTCATGCTATCCAAATTTGATAACTACGTATGAAAAACATGTTCATAAAATTAAGTACGTATTCAAATAAATACACAAAATTCTATAAATTAAATAATTTTAAAAACCAATTGACTAAATAAAAGAAGAAGAAAATTATACTATATATATCCAAATAAAATAATAATTGACAAAAAAAATTTAATTACATGAATAACATCGATTTTACGTGTCGACCGACGCTATATATAGCATCAGTTTTTCACAGAACCAACTTTAAATTGATTATACATCGATTTTATCCAAAAACTAATTTTACATATCAACTTAAATGCCACATTTTGTAGTAATAAACCTTTGACGATGGATACTTCATTCCAAAGATAAAAAAATATTATCATTAATAAAAGGAAATAAATATTTTTCTAGTTTTGATTGTAAAGGTGGATTATGAAAAGTGAGATTAAATGAAAATTATCAAAAATTAACGTCATTTAGTTGCCCCAAGGACAATTCTAGTGGATTGTTGTACCATTTTGACTAAAACAAGCTTCAAGTATCTTTCAAAGATATATGGATAACATATTCAAGAAATTACAAAATATTTGTTGTGTTTATATATAAGATATTTTGGTTTTCAATAATGAATTAAATAAACATTATTTGAATATTATTAATATTCTACAATAATGTATAAAAGAAGGCATTTTATTATCTGAAAAGAAAACAATACTTACTCAGCAAAAAAATAAGTGTTTAGGATTGAAAATTGAAGATGGAAAACATAATATGTAACCCCAATTACTAAATAACATTCAATGTTTTCCTAATGAAGTAAAAGGAAAAAACCAATTACAAATATTTTTAGGATATTTGACATATGTAGAAGCATATATCAAGAAACTTGTAGAAATGCAAAAACCCTTACAAGCAAAATTAAAAAAGTTATATCTAGAAATGGATAGAAAATGATACTATGTATATGGATAAAGTAAAAGCAAATGTAATTTTTTTTTTCAATTTTATACCATTTAGGGCCAGATGATAAAATGATAATTGAAACAGATGTTTTACAAGAATATTGGGCAGTAGTTCTAAAAAGAAAAGTAGATGACAAAGATGAATATCTTTGTAGATATACATCAGGATCTTTCTAAGGTCCAATGAAAAAATATATCTAGTTGTTAAAAGAGTTATTAAAAAATTAGCAATGTATGTTATAAGTTCTAGATTCATTGTTATAACAAATAACAGATAACAAGAATTTTGATTATTTCTTAAGAACTAATATTACAGGTGATTAAAAATAAGAAAGATTAGTCATGTGAAAACCCATTACAATTTTGATGTTGAATATCTTCCAGACCATAAGAATAACTTAATAGATGCTCTTACTAGAGAATTAACACCTCTAACTATTTTTATGCTTTCAAAAATGGAACATCTTGACATTAAGATCAAGATAAAGGAAAATGAGATAAAAATCCTATAGGAACAACTCGAGTTATTATACCTCAAGAAATCTCTTATGGAGATAGAAAATAAATAGGAAGAACTTAATTATTCAAAACAACTTCTAGAGTCCAAAACCTCAAAAGAAGAATCTTTATTAAAAATTCAATCTAAAGAAGATGAAACTTCTATATAAAGAATTCAAAATGAAAAGGAAGAACCTAATAGTTCAAAAGAGAAAAAAAATTCTGAAACCAAAAAGCTTAACTGGGTAGATGAAGGAGAAAAAGAATAACAAAAAAAGGTTTATATGGTTTATAATGGCCCAAGACTAGAAATCTATAACAACTGGTTAGAAGCCAGTAAATCTATTCTAAGATTTAGTGGAGTAATTCATAGAAGCTGAAGGCAGTTATGGCAATTACAAAATACCAAAACTAATAACTCTAAATGAGATTGTAAGAAATTATTCTACAGCAATACAATAATAACCAACAGCTCCAAGAAGATTGACAAATCTAGGGAAAATAGTAAGGCCTCTAGTGCTATATTTAGGGAAGCATCTATCCCAAAGACATCAAAGATAGTAAAACATTCAGTGATATTCAGGAAGACATCCCCCAAAAATTCTCCAATGATTGAAGATGAGAAGGACCAATATTAAAACCTTAGCAAACCACAATGATTTAGTCTCTATAACTTGACAAGAAAATCTACCCATGAACATATTGATGATATGAAGTTCTATACCACAGACAAGGAATTTCCTACATGAAGTAAATTCAATATCTTGGAAGGAGCTGATTCAATATTTGTTTATAAAGCTTTCCATGCAGGACTAATAGAAAATATATATACAAGAATTAATTTAAGTGAATTAAATTATTTTTCCAAGAATTTTAAAAGAGCAATGGAGAACTTCAGAAAAAAGATTAAAGAAGGAGACAAGCCTATTTATCTTATATTTTTTAGTTCACTAATGGACTAGAATGGGAAAGGATATATCATTCTCTACCACTTCATCAAGATAGGACTTTTCAATACATATAGAGAAGTTCCCAAACCAATGGTACTTCCAGAAAAGGATTCAACACAGAAGAACTATGTGTACTAAGATGTCAAATATTAGGCCAAATTTACTATGAACTTAGAAAAATTAACAATTCTACTCAGATTGAAGTAAATTATTCAATAAGTAAAGTCATCATCATTTCCCACAACAACCTTAAAATTGGTCAAGAAACAAGGAATGTATTCTTCTTCTATGCCAAAAAAGCTACCAAACATCACATATGCATCCACTACATCAAAAATCGAGAAGACGAAAATGCGTCATCATTAACGATATCAAAAAGACTATCGATAGAAAACGACAAAGAAGAATAAAGAAAGAAACTGTTGGCAAAAAATGACAAAGAAAATAAAGATGTAGACCCCACATCTTAGTTGACAGCATGTGCCAAGGAAAAAAATAGTGTCTATCATTTAAAGCAAAAAAACAAACGAATTATTAAAGCAAGTGTAAAATAATAATTTTAGTCTTATAAATTGGAATTCCTTGTGTTATAAAAGGAACTCTTATTCTCATTTCAACACACACAGAAAACCAGAGCATTCTACTCTGAAAAACACACAAACTGTAACATAGAAATCCCAAATCAGTAATGATATACCCAGTAAGGATGAATGGCTAAGAATCCCTTCAAGGTTTTTAGTTGGCCTTAAGTTTGTAATAATTATGATATTATGAATAAAATGAAGTTCGATTAATCTTCTCTAGTAAGTCAAATATTAAACATCATTTATATACGGATACAAAAGGCTCATCATTGCTAGGAGGGCATCAAGGTTTAAGCAATGTGAGACATAACTGATGTAACAAAAAGAGACGGATAGAATGGAAGATCGTGGTAGACTAATTAAATTTATGTATAATAATTATAAATTTAATCCACTTAAGAGTCTTGAATATTTAAATATTTGCTTACATCAAGTTGTAATACTGATAAAAAGGAAAATAGAAACTATTTTTAATTACAAAAATAAACAATTAGTTTCAAAAGAAATTAAAATAAAAGATAAAAATCTAAATCTATTAGAAAATTTTTAAAAAATACTATCTCATAACTTTAAATGAATATTTTAAAGACGAGGATTATGAAATTTATCTTGAAAATTTTAAGATATTTAACACATTGTTAGACATACACATACACATATATTATATTAAAGTTATCACAAGCATCATAGACCATCTTGTTTTAAGAACATTAAAAAATTATTTTAGTCAAAAATATGTAAAAATAGAATAATAATTTAATAATTTAATGTTTGGATATTACTTCTTTAAAGATTATAAATACACTGTATGTATACAAGAAAAACTTGTTCATAAATTATGAATAAGACAAAATGACGTGTATTCAACACAGATAAATTATCAAGCTAATAATTTAGCTAGTATATTAAGGATAGATTGATTGAAAATTTGAACATTTTTGAGGATACCAATAATATTAACCATAAAATCTAAGGACATTCTAAACATTTTTATAAACTTCAAGGATATAAGTAAAAATATGTTAAATCTTGAGAGCATTTAAGATATTGTTCTTATATTTTGCAATTCTATAAATAATAATAGGGTTAATAATAAATACTTATTTTTAAGTTTTTTGAAATAGCTTAAAAATTTAAAGTTTGAAAATTAATAATTATACTTCTTATCATTGGTTTTTAGTTCTTTAAGGGAGGCATTTACAAAAAATCAATAAAAGTTTTGAAATTTAGGGAAAGAAACAAAATAGTAATAATATAAGGGGTATAATTATATATTTTTTAAAATTGAAGAGTATTTTTTTAGTTTGTGAAAACTTGTAGGAAATCTGTGAAAAATAACACTTATATCCTTCTTATCATTGTTTCTTAATTCTTTAATGAAGTTATTTATAAGGAAACCCATAAAAGTTTTGAAATTTAAGAAAGTATATTGTAACAAAATAATAAAAATAATAAGAGAAATATAATTACATATTTTTAAAAATTGATTAGTGATTTGTAGTTTGTGAAAACTTCCAGAAATTCTGTGGTAAATTTTGCCTCAAAATATGAACAAATATCTAATTATTTTAATTAATAAGTTAACATAGAAAGAAAAGGTTGAAATATGAGTTTAGTCCAACAGAATATGCAAAGCGTCAATTAAATAATTCTTTTCTTTTTATAAATTTTATAATACATGAAAAATTGTAACCATATAAATAATATCATTAAAATCTGTATATTTTTAACTATAAATAAAAAAAATTAAACCCAAACATTTTATATTGAATCAATATTTAACCATATTTATTATCATAATGAGTTATTTTTGTATAAATTTTAGGTATGTTATTTATAATAATTTCTTAATTTTTAATTAATGTGAGTCATTAGGTAAAAAAAATCAATAAAATTGAAATATATTTTTTATAGGTAAAAATTAAATATTAAGATAATATATTTTCTAAAAAAAGAGATAAAAATATATATCATTTTTTATATAATATAGAGTAAATATAATTTTTTAACATTGAAATTTAATTTTTTTATAAAAATATTAACAAATTTTAATATTTTAGATATATACTATTAAACTTTATTAATATTATAAAGTAACAGGGAATTAACGAAAAATAACATATTCATTGCACGTGTGGCTCTAAAATGATGTTAGTCCTAAATATGCCATGATTGAACTTATTCTAATTCTATTCTCATTGTCTAGTTTGCTAACAAGTTGGTTCATACTTTGTAACGGAATAAATAAATTTGGAGTTAATATAAATTTTATTTATAATTAAAAATAAAATTGATAAAAATAGAGGGATAGATAATTAAAATAAATATTTTAAGTGAAAAAACAAATTTAACTTATTAAATATTAATTATTTTATCGTTAAATTCTAAATCTTAAACCTTAAATCATATTAATTTTAAAATTATTTTAATTTTTTATTATATATATATTTTTATTATTTAATATGTTGTTTTTTTACTAGGTGTATTTTATTAAATAAAAAAATAGAACGTCCCGACTACAGATCAGGGTAGGGATGGGCAAAAAAACCGCGGATTCGGTTATCCACGGTTATCCGAACTGACGGTTCGGTTTTTAACCGGTAAATTTTGGGGACAGGGACGGTTTCGGGGAAAAACCGAATATGAAACAACGGTTACGGTTCGGTTACGGTTATACTAAAAACCGTACCCGCCCGTACCCGAAATTAATTAGATTTAATTAATTAAATTATATATTAAATTATAAATAAAAAATTAATTATATATATATTTAATAAATTAAATTATATATATATTTCGGTTTTTTTTTTTGGGTTTTTTTCATAACCGTCCCGAACCGTTACCCGCGGGTAAAAAACCGTCCCCGAACCGTAACGATTTTCGGGCGGTTTCAGTTATAGGTTTTAAAATTCGATTCGGGGACGGTTATATCAAAAACCGTCCCCGCCCGTCCCCGTGCCCATTCCTGGACCAGAGTGGGGCTAGAAAAGGAATAAGGCCTTATTTTACAATAGATGGCCTATAATGAAGTGGGCTAGGTTTGGGTCTTTTAATACAATGGACTTAATGGTTTTACAACATCCTAAAATTTAAATATACAATTGATTATACTGTTAATAAAAACCAATTTTAGAACTAAAAAAAATGGATCAATTGAAAAAAGGAATTAAATTGCTTATGCGTTATGATTATTTGATTGGTAAAACATACAATGAATACATGTGAAGTTGAATAAGTGTATCAACTCCAAAAAATGAATACATGTGAAGTTGAATAAGTGTATCAATTCCAAAAATAAAAAAAAATCATAAAGTGTCGCATAAATCCTTTTATGATAATAAAAATAATAATTTTGTAACTTTGTTATTAAATGAATTAGTAAAATTTATAAGTACTTTTATGTTTAGAAAAGTGAGTAAATAAAGTCTAATCGATACTTTATGTCAAATTTTCGAGACTTAAAATATACTTATTCAAGGTGTTCAAATTGAATTTAAAATCTAAAAAATAACTTTCATGTTTTAAAATTATTTAAGAAAATATTTTATTAATACATTTTCAAATAATAATTATTTGTAAAAAACCTTTTAAATAAAACTTCACTCTAAATATCCAAATAAGTAAATCTAAAATACAAGAGTATTATTCCAAATTAAGTAAGATAATTAAATCTTAATTTTAACTCTCATAGTAAGTATGTTATTAAGAGTAATGTACTCATTCAAATAACATTCTTTATAAAAACCTTGAATAAAAAATCAATTTATTTTAAGAATTTTTTTTACCTATTCAATGTTTTACAAATATAACAACATTATTATTATATTATATTTACTATCAGTCGGACATGTTATAATTTATCACAGATAAATAAAAATGACATAGAAAAAGTAATACAAATATATGGATTGTAAATGAAATACCTTAACAATATCCTTAAAAGTTGATTCTAAGAGTGAAAAAACTCCAATAGTAATTGCATTCCAAAAATTTTTAAATCAAAACTATAAATTATTAAAAACATAAACATATTCTTCCTCAAAATTGAGGGAAAAACTAAATAAATTCTAAAAGATAAAAATATAAAAATCTATAAAAAAGTGGGAGAAGTTATTGAAAACGTAACTTAGAAGCTTAATTTTTTGGTATACAAGTTGGTCTTATTTATAGAAAAGAATGTGAGAAAAAGTTATGTTTTCCTCACGGCGCTATCGAATTGCAACCATATTTTTGACTAGTTTAAAATATTTTGGTTTTGTTAAATTTTTTAATTTTTATTTAATAAATTAAATTTATTGTAAATATGAGATAGATATGTTAATTTGAATATTCATAGAATAAATTTAGCTATTTGTATAGAGTGAACAATTATCCAATCAAGTTTATGAAAATATTTAGAGAAAATATATGTAATCAATTATTTAAATACATATTATTATTTTTGATTATAAACACAAGGATATGACAAAAAAAACTAGAATTTTAACCAATTTTTTGAAAAATTGGTTAATTATTTTAAAAAAATAAATATGGACAATTTTTGTTGGTTCTTGGTAAAAATTCAAAAAATTTGTTGGTTTTGAGAAAAATTGTCAAGATCTTTTTTTGTTTTTAGCATTTTTTTTTTAAAAATTGGCGAAAAATGTTTCATCTGCTCTTATTTCATCAATTTTATAGAATGAATGAAAATATTTGTTTTTGTAAGTTAAAAACTAGAAAAATTGGTCCTTACAGTAGTACTCATAAGCAAAAAACAAAAGGAGATAGAAATGTAAAAAATAAAAACCAAAAAATATAAAAATATATATATAAAATTTAAAATGTAAAAATAAATAAATAATATGGATTCATTTGTACAGTTAATTCTTTAAAATATATGAATAAGACAATAACTAGTAATAAACATCAAAGCATATAAAAGCCATTTTTTCTCTCAAATCTAATATTTCTACAACTTGACAATTTTATATTCCCACTACAAAATTTATGGAGCAAAATATGTCTGAGAAGAACAAGGAGATCATAGTTTCAAATCAGATAAATTTAATATCAAAACATACTTAATTAACGCCTATTACAATCATATCACCAAATAATAATATTATTATTATTATCATGTTAATATTAAATGATGCCCCTAGTGCAAGACAGTCAATAGATTTGCATAAACTACCTTTTGCAATAATTAAAGAGATTCCTTTTGTTCTGTTAACGTCGCTTGATGAAATTACTTTAAAATCAAACCAGAGTAAGTACCGTTACTCAAAAGCCACACGCTCGCACAACATGATTAAGACGGGGCTAGGATTTTAATCTTGGGGAACGCTGCCTCTAAATAACAAAGACGTAATAAAAATTACTTTATATATATATATATATATATATATGAGAGAGTTTAAGGGATTTGGACGTGGGCAAAAGACTAAATTTATACACTAGCTCAATAAACTACAAAAATTAAAATAAAATAAAATATTTTGATGCATTTTATTTTGTACATATATTATTACAATTTTGTTTTGATCATGTGAATTGCAATACTTTTTTAATTATTATTTTTGTTTAAGTATACAAATTTTTTTTTGAATTATTTAGATGGTAGTATTAATAATATTTACTTCTATAATTAATAATTTTTTTTATTTGTATTGCTTCAATAAATATAATCATGTCAGCCAGATTTAACCATCTCAAATAAAAAGAAGATATAAAGGAGAAGAATTATATATATATATATATATATGACTTAAATAAACTCACTCTTCACCTTCAATAAGTTTACATATATATTATTAATTAAATTATTTAAATAAATAAAAAATTAATAATTTGAAAAAGAAAAAAAGATGAGATATCTATTAATTAATAAAGGAAACTCCTTAATATTATAGAAGCTACTTTATTTTTTTCTTTCAAACTAATATAAAAAATAAAAGTAAGATATGTCATTATTTTAAATTAAAAGAATATTTTTGTCTAAAATTATTAAAAATAATACCTAATAATATTGAATGTCATTTAATTAAATGAAATTAAACATTAAACGGATATAAATGATTGTATTTTAATTCGAACGACGTCTAAAATAAAATAATATGTGAATTTTTTTTATAGTGAAAATATATGAGATGAATATAAAAGATATTAATTTTATGAATATAAATTTTAAGGATATTATTTTTATCGTATTATCAATCGTACATTAATACATTACTAATGTGTAATATATTTTAATTACATCAATTTTGTAGTAACATCCTTCGTGTTATAACATATATTAGTATTATTTAAAAAAATAAATTATTTTTTAAATTTTAAAATATTTTTGATACATGATGTAAAATATACGAGTAAAAGAATACGTAAAAATGTATATTATATTAACATTTTTCAATAGATATTTAACAATGTATTATAACTTCATTTATTCTAATATATATATATATATTGGCCAGTACATTGATTGGACCAATTTAACGCTGGAAAATTTTATAAATAGAGAGAAGGGAACCAAACTAATTACATGTATTCAAGCAAAAAAAAAATGAGAGGGTTTTACATTAATCTGATGATAACCATTATAATGACGACGTCAATTATAATTACTTCCCTCTTAGATGTTATTCATGGAGCTCCGATTAGCCACGTCATTAACAACCATCCTTCTTCTTCTCCCTCCCCTAATCACTTTGCTGATAACATGAGATGGTCGGAATCGAAAGTTCTATTTTGGTCAGGGGTAATATCGAGAATTCGTCAAGCTTGGAGTACTGGGAAAGGAAAATATAAAAACATAAATCTAAAGAAACCTATTGGTTCACCTATTCGTCCGTCCTTAAATGCTTGCAATGCATGGGCCAAATCTCTTTGTAGTAAATTGAAGGATGCCAAAAAATTGATACATTTTTCTGAGATCACTCGCTGTCTATCTGACTTATCTTTGATTTGCGTCAATAAAGGAGGTCCCTGGAAATTGAATTCTTGAAACACATCTTATACCAATAATCATTCGTTAGATTTTATTTTCTTAATATCGTCATTATTATGGTATTTTAATAAACACTCTCCTTATAGTTTTGGGAGAATGCTTTTTTTTTTCTTTCTTTTTCAAAATTCCTACTGTTACTATACTTCAAAGAAATTAGCTCTATCTGGGTTTCTGGCTAAGTTTTTTTTTTCCGGTTAATATGATGATATTTTGGTCGTTATATACATTAAATCAATGAAATATCTGAGACAAATTACAGATACATTTGCTGAAGTAATCCAGACAGATAAGTTGCATGTCATGTGTTGGAAATGAATTTAAAAGATCATTATTTCATAAATTATGTAACTGTAATTTTCATAATTATATGATCATTATTTTTATGATCGTTATTTTCTTAATTATGTGACCGTTACTTTTATGATTGTTATTTTCATAATTATGTGACCATTACTTTTATGACCGTTATTTTCATAATTATATGACCGTTACTTTTATAACCGTTATTTTCATAATTATATGACCGTTATTTTCATAATTATGTGTCCGTTATTTTTATAATTATGTGTCCGTTATTTTCATAATTATATGACCGTTACACATATTTTTTCAACTATAAATAGGGGCAATAGCACTCAGTTTAGAATATAACTTAACAACTCAAAAATGCTTCTACGATTTTCATAGCAAAATCAAAGAAAAGAAAATTCGTAATTGTTTTCTTTCAGATTTCCGAGCAAACATAAATATTTAAGAGGTGTAGTATTCCTGACTTCATCAAACAGTGAAGTTTCGGTGACGTAAAAGACTGGGTTTGTTTTATCCCCGGTGACGACGAGGTCAGTGTTTGCTTGCACAGTGCTCAAGGTCACAAACGCCTTAAAGAGAGCGACCTAGTCCGCGACTCAACCCAAACAGTATATTTCAATATATCGGTAATATTGTTCTTACATAGTTTTTTCACATATTTGTTTCAACAATTTTAAGACGTATTCTATCTGCCATGTCTACTGAAATGTTAACTGCTGATCTTGATAAACCATTTTGTTTTGAAGAACTATACTTTAAAAATGGAGACAAAAAATGTTATTCTTCTTAACCATGTAAAATGTCACTTTTGTTTTTATTATTGAAAAACCAACACTGCCTAATTCTCATACTGAAGCTACAATAAAGGATTTAAACACCTGGATAGAAAATTATTTTCTATACAATTTTTTTTATTCTTAATGGATTAGCTGATAACTTGTATGATTATTATAACTCTGATATCATCTACTAAGGAAATTTGGGAAGCTCTTCAAAAGAAGTACGATACTGAGGAAGCTGGAACTAAGAAGTATGATGTTAGTAGATACATGAAGTATCAAATGATTGATGACAAATCCTAAGCTCAATCACACGAATCGAAGAAGATAGCACACCTAAATAACTTCTGAAGGTATGACTTTAGATGAACAATTTCAAGTATCTGTTATTATAGATAAATCACCCCACCCTTAGAAAGATCTTAAGAATACACTTAGATATAAAACTAAGAAATTTTCTTTAGAAAGTCTTATAACCAGGTTTAAGAATAGAAGAAGAAGTCCGAAAATAAGACCAAAGAGATGAAGTACTCGTTGTCTTAAACAAGCACCAATAAGAAACCCTCATCCGCAATTTTGAAACCTAAAGGTAGAAATATGAAAACTCATAATCATAATAATAACCAAAATCGGAACCACCAAAATAGAAACAAAAACTTTCCTCTCCGTAATGTACCTTAACTTCCTTGGGGAATAACACATTTCAGGTGTTAAAGCTTGTAATGCACTGGCCACTGCCAGAACTCCACGAACAGAATTGTCCCCGCCACGCAGTGAACCTTACCGAAGATCAACTTATTGCTATTATTTATAAGTCAATTTTGTTGATGGATCCAACGGGTGTCAGGGTGGACATCGGTACTTCTTGCCATATTCGCTATAATCGAGACATGTTCAAGTGCTACTCGAGTCCGAGGATAAGAAAGTGTTGTTAGGTGACTCCCACTCTACCAAAGTTGTTGCATGCTAGGTGGAATTAAAGTTTACCTCTGGAAAGACTATCATCTTGAAAGATGTCTTCGCATACCTGCAGAGATGAGAAAGAACTTAGTTTCAGGATATCTTCTTTACTCAAACTATGAAATTTGATTTATATACAATAACTAAAAATAATATTTTTTGTCGGGAAAGAGATGTACGCCACTAATGGCATGTTTAAATTGAATGTTGAGTTCCTTTAATATTTGGCATGCTAGACTTTGTCATGTTAATAAACGCATAATCAAGAACATGAGTAGTTTAGAACTAATTCCTAAACTATCTTTGAATGATTTTGAAAAAATGTGACTTTTATAGTCAAGCTAAAATAACAAAAACTTCACATAAGTCAGTAGTTAGATAATATGAACCTTTAAAATTAATACATTATGGCATATGTCAACTTGATGGAAATTTAACAAGAAATGAAAAAACGTTATTTTATAACTTTTATAGATGACTGTTCAGATTACACTTATGTATATCTAATGAAAAATAAAAGTGAAGCGTTTGACATGTTTAAAATATTTATGACTGAAATTAAGAATCAACTTAACAGAAAAATAAAAAGGTTTCAGTTGATAGTATGCACTAAATATGATTCCAATATCTTCAATGATTTTTATAAAACTCATGGAATCATTCATGAAAAAATAGCACTTTATTCTTCAAATGAATGGCAAAGTCGAAAGAAAAAAAATAGAACTTTTCTTGGTCAAGAGTTACAATTTTATTAAACTTTGGTGTTGCTTCCCATTGGTGAGGAGAAATTTTATTAACTGTTTGCTATGTGCTAAATATAGTGCCTAAATCTACTAGTAAAATTTGACCATCTGAAATGTTGAAAAATAAGAAACTTAACTTATTTTAAAACTTGAGATTGTTTAGCCTATGTTAGGATCCCTGATCCTTAAAAGAAATAAAACTTACTAGTAGAACATACGAATGTGTATTCATAGGATATATTGTGAATAGTAAAGCTTATAAATTCTATGACTTAAATGATCATAGTTATAGAATCAAATGATGTTGACTACTATGAACATAGGGTTTCATTTAAATTGAAGGATAGTGGGGGCTCGTCTTCTAGTTGTTTACCCATAACTAGAACTATTGAACAAAATGAAGAATTAAATACTGAAATTAGAAGAAGTAAACGAGCTCAAACCCTTAAGGATTTTGGGTTAGATTTTTATGCTTATACCTTAGAGGAAGATCCCCAAACTCGTAAAGAATCATTCTCTTCTTTAGATGCCAACTTATGAGAAAAAACCATAAATGATGAAATGGACTCTTATGAGTATAATAAAACTTGGCATTTAGTTGACTTACCTTATGGTTGTAAAACCATAGGATGTAAATGGATACAAAAGAAGAAATTAAAACTCGATGGTACTATTGAAAAGTACAAAGCTTGTATTGTAGTTAAATGGTATAGACAAAGGGAAAATGTAGATTTATTTGATACCTTTTCACCAGTTACACGAATAACTTCCATATGTGTACTTTTTCTTCTTACTACCATCCATGATTTAGTAGTACATCAAATGGATGTTAAAACTACTTTCTTAAATGGTGATTTAGAAGAAGAAATTTATATGGATCAACCTGAAGGTTTTGTTATCCCAGGTCAAGAAAATAAAGTTTGTAAACTAGATAAATATCTGTATGGTCTAAAATAAGCACCTAAGCAATGGCATGAGAAATTTGATAATATAGTTAACCCACATGAATTCAAAATGAATGAAAGTGACAAATGCATTTATTATAAATTAGAAGATAACATTTGCACTATTATATGTTTATATGTGGATGACATGCTTATTTTTGGATCAAATATTCATGTTGTGAATAATGTGAAAACTTTATTAAGTGTTAACTTTGATATGAAAGATCTCAGAGAAGCGAGTGTAATCCTTGGTATAAAGGGAATTTCTTTAGATCAATCTTATTACATTGAGAAGATCTTAAAGAAATATAATTGCTTTAACTATAAACCTGCATGTACTCCGTATGATCCTAGTGTAAAGTTGTTCAAGAACACCGGAGACGGTGTTAGAGAAACTGAGTATGCGAGCATCATTGGTAGCTTACGTTATGCTACTAATTGCACTAGACCAGACATAGCTTATGTTGTGGGACTACTATGTAGGTTTACCAAGAGACCTAGTGTAGTAGCATTGGAATGCTATTGAAAGGGTTATGAGATACCTTAAGAGAACTATACACCTTGGATTACATTATACAAAGTTTCCTACCGTTTAAAAGGATACAACACGCAGTATTGGAACACTTTATCGAAGACTCTAAAGCAACTAGTGGCTATATATTTAACATAGTTGGTGGAGCTGCTTTCCTGAAGTCTAAGAAATAAACAATATTGGCTTAATCTACGACGGAGTTTGAAATGATAGCACTAGCTCTGCTAGTGAAGAAGCGTGCTAGTTAAGTAGTGGTACCGAGATCCCTTTATGGGAAAGATCGATACCACTGCTCCCGATCCACTGCGATAAGACCGTACTATTGCAAAGATTTAGAACCGTTATTACAACGGAAAGAGACAATAGATACACAGATCGTTAGAGAATTTCTCTCTACAAGAGTCGTAAGAATGGATCATATATGTACCGATGAAAATTTGGGCCGATCCTTTGACGAAAGGATTAATAAGAGAGAAGGTTTTCAAAAACCTCGAAAGGAATGTGGCCCGATGCCCTTAGAATGAAGAGTCACTCATGATGGTAACCCAACTTATAGACCTGGAGATCCCAAGAAATAAGTTCAACGGGTAATAACAAGTCATGAAGTGATACGAGATGAATCATGCTATTTATGAAGTCACAATCTATATTGTTAAAGTATGAAGTCCCAAGCTGACGAGAAAGGATGAGTTAATTATTAAACTCTTAATGAGTTCTATACTCTATGTGGAGTGGAGTACGTAGCTATAGGAGTGCTCTTGATAGACTCACCTATGTGAATGTGGAAGTATGGCCACTTTCTATGAAAATTTTGGGCAAAATTTACTAGAGCATTCACTATACTGGGATACACGTGCATGGCCGTAAAGCACGGGCTTTTCGAACTACACCTTGGAAAGATTGTGTGTGTGATGTTGTTAGAGATAGAGTTCAAAACTACGAGTTACTCTAGTATATTCTAAAGCATTAACACTACGTAAAGGTTCAAGTCGATAGACACCTTTTGCTTATGCATAATCTTATACTTTTAATTGATTGGTTGCTCGATGAAACTATTTTTATTTAAAATTCAAGTGGGGGATTGTTGGAAATGAATTTAAATAAAAAATATTTTTTATTATTTTAAGACCATTATTTCATAAATTATGTAACTGTCATTTTCATAATTATGTGACCATTATTTTTATGACCGTTATTTTCATAATTATGTGACCGTTACTTTTATGACCGTTATTTTCATAATTATGTGACCGTTATTTTTATAATTTTGTGACCGTTACTTTTATGACCGTTATTTTCATAATTATGTGACCGTTATTTTCATAATTATGTGTCCGTTATTTTTATAATTATGTGTCCGTTATTTTCATAATTATATGACCGTTACACATATTTTTTCAACTATAAATAGGGGCAATAAGACTCGATTTAGAATATAACTTAACAACTCAAAAAAGCAGGTTCACGATTTTCATAGCAAAATCAAAGAAAAGAAAATCTTAATTGTTTTCTCGTTTTCCGAGCAACATAAATATTTAAGAGGTGTAGTATTCCTGACTTCATCAAGGTGAGTTAAGTTTCGAGATTTAAAAGATTCTCCGGTTTGTTTTATCCCGGCGACGACGAGGTCGAGCAAGTTTGGACTAAGCCTTGACGGGATGAAACATCTTAAAGAGAGCGACCTAGTCCGCGACTCAACCCAAACAGTATATTTCAATATATCGGTAATATTGTTCTTACATAATTTTTTCACATATTTATTTCAACATCATTTTATATGGAGTAATACGTCTCTTATCACATTTTTTATTTTTATAAAAAATTAGTTTTTGAAATTGTGCATAATTACATGGTAACTTAAATTTAGTTGTTAGATTAAAATATTCTTGTTACGACATTTTTTAATTTATTTTAAAATAAAAAAAATAATATTAATTTTTTTATAAATTACTATGGGAGAATATACTTTTTGTATAATTAATTACACTATTAATATATTTATAATAGAAACTTAAATCCTAAATATTTTACATGTTTAAATATGCTAAGTTTACCCATGAGTTCAACGAACCCTTCAAGATCTGAAAAAAATTTCTTAAAATAAATAATAAATATACAATAGTAATTATTTTATAAACAATACGATTTAACCACGAAATATAAAAATGAGTGATTTAACACAATAACAGGAAGACTTTGAAAATTTTATTTAATAAATAAGATAATATATATAAACTATTTAATTAATATTTTTATTATTATTTAAAAAATTGATTCTAAGTGAACACGATACATACAACTTAATCGAATTTAATAAGTATTTTTATAATTATGTTTTGTTTAAAATAATTTATATCAATTGATTGTTTTATTAATTGATATGAGATGACATGATATCAATAAAAAAAGTTAGTTGAATATAAATATGATACACATTGTAACTCATATTAGAGATTTAGGATTTAGATTTAAGATATATAATTTAATATGTAATTATTAAAGAAATATTAAGTTAATATATTTTGTTTAAAATGTAACTTTTGATTATTCAATTTTATTTTTAT
The DNA here is from genome assembly GCA_033030585.1 of Hippophae rhamnoides. Lineage (NCBI taxonomy): Eukaryota > Viridiplantae > Streptophyta > Magnoliopsida > Rosales > Elaeagnaceae > Hippophae > Hippophae rhamnoides. The sequence goes on from CM065433.1 coordinate 30,707,783, forward strand.
CCATTTATAAATAATATCTATATTAAATATAAACTCATGATAAGGGATAATCTAATCTACCCTCGGGTACGTACAGGAGAGCCATGAGCAAACACAGCAAGACCACTATTGGTAGCAAAGGATGGAACTAGTATAAAATTTTTGAAGGGTTCAATTGTCAGGAAAAGTAAAAAAGAAATAGTAATAGTTAATTTATATGATATAATTTTTATTATATTTTCATTAAAAAAATATAATATTGTTATAATGCTGAATATGTATCTACTAAAATGAACAGTAATTTACTTTAAGTTTAATTTTTAGTTCCCAAATTAAATACAAGTACATAAATAGTTAATTGTTAGAATTGTTACATGTAAAATTAGCTGTGTGAGTTTGTGTAATTACAATTACTTTAATATACAAATGAAAAAAAAATGTGAACAAAACTAATCTAACACACCAAAACATGGATATCACATAAGATCCGATCTTAAATCGAAAAATATATATCGAATTCAAATAAGATTTGATGGATAATTTTATAATCAAGTTGAATTTGATTGTAAAATATATAATTAATTTAGATTTAAATTTATATATTTTAAAATAAGATATAATTTTAGATCAAATTATTATTAAAATTTATATATTTTATTTTATTTTATAATATATATATATATTATATTATATATTACATTAAATTATTATTTTAATTCTAATAATAAAATAATCTTTGAAATAATTAAATAAATTTTTTATTTAAATTGATTATTTGATGAAATTTAGAATTGAAATTTTTTAAATCTATTTTGAATTGAATTTAAAAGAAAGGAAAATAGAATCAATCTGTTGTTCAATCATAATTATGACCCCTTTAATTGCAGTAAATGTCTGTTCATGCGCAGATGATCCTAGAATGAAAAGTACGATTGCAACTCGGATGTAAAACTTGAAGTGTTCTAAAAGAACAATTTTTCTACCCTTTTTCACTAATTTTATTTTTTAACATTTAATTTAATTTATATTAAAAATTAAATACTTATTTTAAAATAAATTTATTTAAATATATTTTCAAAAATAAAATTTAAATTTTTTGAGATATAATATAACTTATTTTTATTTTAGTGATCATTTACACTACTCTTATATTTTTAAATGCATATATAAATTAAAAATATTTTTAAATATATGTTTAAAAACATTGAAATGATTAAAAATAAAAATATCCTCGGAAAAATGATCTCATATTATGCTATCTTTCTCAAAAGCACCAAGAATATGATTCAGAAGTTTAAAATATGGATGTTTAAATCACGAAGAATTAGATTTTACTGTAAACGAAATATCTGAAAAGAATCATGAAAATTATAAACAAATAGAATTACGAAAATTTTAATAAATTATCAAAATAATAATTTTTTTAAATTAATAGTTTTATTTATTATGCATAAATATAAATATATTTTATATTTATTTTGATCAATAAATCAAAAGGTTAAAAATAGATAATTAAAATATTTAAATTATTTAAATTAATAAATGTTATGATAAATAAAAATAAATAAAGACATTTATTGATAAATTATTTTTAAAAATAAATAAAGTTAATCATAAACAATATTTTATTGTTATTATCCGACATTTTATCAACAATATATATATATATATATATTACTAACTGATATTCTATCATATTCTATCAATATTTTCTTAACATCGATATTATGTCCATATTATCGTGAATAATGTGTATTGATATTAATATCTTTAAAATATAAATATTGTCAAAGATATTGTCAAAGATACTTTGATCACTATGTATACTAATCATGTACAACGCACTTCTTTTACCGATATCAATTTTAGGATTTTTATAAAGTTGATGAAGGGTTTGAACAACCTATTTTTCACTAATACGATTGATGTTGATTTGATTGATGATGAACAAAGAAGTGCAAAAAAAATAGTAAAGAACATAGGAAGAAAATGTATATATTTCATTAATAAGAAACAAATCACATGTTTACACTTTATATAGCATGTCAAGGTGTAACAAATACGTGATCATCTTCATGCTTACATCTCTGATCGCTAATACATTTCAACATTCCCATATAGTATAAGGTCTTTTGAGAATATTTTTTCCTTAGCTTAATAAACCTTGAATCAGTTAGGGTTTCAGTCATTATGTTAGTTACTTGCTCTTGTGTGTGTATTTTAGCTGCAACTGCTCAACCATCACTTTCTCATGTATAATGTAAAAATATATTTCAATGTGTTTAGCTCTTTCATGATACATCAAATGTTTAGTTAAAAAACCAGTACTTATGCGTCGTAATAAATCACGTGTGCGTCAACAAGTTCAACTTACAATTCTTTTAGCACTTTTTGTACCCAAATAACCTTTGAAACAATGTGAGCAAAAGATCAAAATAGCTTCAGTACTTGATTTTGACACTACATTTTACTTTCTTGAACCCCAAGATACAAGTGAATGATGTAAGTAGATACAATACCCTCTTTATTGATCTTCAATCATCACTACAAGATGAATAAATAAGTGGAAAGGGAGAGAAGAAAAGAATAAAGAATATGATGAAGAAAATGTATATTTCATTACTAAGAAATTGACTACATGTTTACACTTTATATAGTATGTCAAGATGATTTTTGTTAGAGAATACTGACATGGTGTAACAAACACATAACCATCTAAATGTTCATGCACGGTGTGGGAATGGTATTTGTATTTGGTGTGGTTCTGATGAATTTTGTATTTTAGGAAGGTCAATTGACTCTCCATTTCTTTCAATTGAAGGCTAATCATGTTTGGCACTTATCTCTCCACCTTCTTGGGAGACTATATTTTCACTTTCTATGTTATATGCACTACATAGTAAATCATTAAAAATCTCAAGTAAAATTTTACTAACCACTTTACCACTTTAAAAAACTATGATACCTTTTACTTATTCTGTTTTATTGGAAAACATTCCTCTCTCCTACTTCTGCATATGCTCTGCTAGCTACCCCACTAGAACTTTTACTCTTTTTACTAAAGCCTTTAAGGAATCCAACCTCTGGTTGTTCTTCATCTAGTTATCTCTACTAACTTGAATAAAAGCATTCAAATTATTCTCTAAGGTTGGCCTATTAGGTTTATATGGTGGATAAGGTTGGTTATATTTGATCCTTGTATTTGATTTTGGTCATATGCTAGATTATTATTTCTTTTCCATGAAAAATTACAGTGATTTTGCCAACCTGGATTGTAAATGTTGGTAAATGGATTATTTTTAGGTTTATGTTGGCATCCTTGCATAAGATTAGCTTTCTGAATGGTACCTACACTAGAATCACCTAGAAAAGACCAAACATTAGTACCATGCCCAATTGTACCATAGATTCTACATACCTCATGATTGACATATTTATGGTAGTGAAGAGTTGCACTTGTTAAGTTAATTTCACAAGTTGCATGGTAGTTTCGTTTTCAGAGTCTATCTCATTGACTCATATTCTTCTTCCTTTAGGACTCTTTTGTTGGAAATTAACACCTAATATCTCATATAGCTCGTAAGTCTACTCTACTATCTTTTCTTCCATAGCTCATCCTGTAACATTATTAACCGTGTACTGATAATGTTATGTTAATGCATCATAGAAAAATTGATTTTATAGCTGTAATGGGTAGCTATGGTGTAGGAATTGAATCAAAAGGAGATTGAATCTGTTTCAAGCTTCATGAAAGGCTATCCATTCATCTGTAAGAATGTGACAATCTTTGTTCTCAAGTCAGCAGTCTTTAGATGGGAATAGAATTTATCCATAAACTTATTGTAGACTGCCTCAAAAGTAGTTAAGGACCCTGTTTGTAGAGTCTTAAGCCAAGACTTTGCTCTTTCCTTGAGTATGTATATAAAACATCTTATCCTAAGTTAACATTCATCTAGTTTCGACAATGAAAATGTTTGCATAATAGCATCAAAATCTCTAATAAAATTTAAAGGATTTTCATTAGGGATATCATAAAACTAAGGCAACATAAAATAACAAATATTTTTCAATTTATAATTCCTTACCGTCTCTCCCATCTATATGCAATAATTAGTAGTGCCAATGATTAACCTTGTACATTCATTCATCATTATTTGTCTATCTCCAGCGTCACTCATGTTTACTTGCTCTTGAGATTGCTATTCTTTTGTTGTGTGTTAACATCTAAATTTCTCGAAAGATGTTTAATCCTATGGATGTTGTCAATTAAATATATGAGTTCTTTTCTAAGATATCTTATACCTTGCATACAATAAAAAAACAAAAATCAAGGTAACATAAAGCATACCACTAAGTTAATCACTATCAAAAATAAAGACAAAAGAAAATAAAAATAAATAAATAATAAAAATAAATTAAACAGATAAAAACAAATAACAAAAGAAATAAAAATAAATAAAAAACTAAACAAACTATAAATATTCACAAAAATCAAAAAAGAAAAATCACAAATATTAATAAAGAGTTTTTAAGAATTTTGTTAATAAGTCCAAAACACCAACTCCTCTTTGGCAACGATGTCAAAGACTTGATGTGCAAATTTTATTTTATAAAAAATCCGTGAGTATACAATTTACTTATAATAAGTGATATGTACACTCTTAAGGTTAGTATTTAGAAAAATTACAGTGGTTTTAGAGAATTATTCAACTTTTTTAAATGAATACATAAAATAAAATCTCAATACTATATCACAATTGTTAGATTTTAAAAATACTAAACAAGCAACATATAATTAAATTAATTAAATATAGATTCGAATAAAACAAAATTAAGGTATATATATAATTAATATCAATGAATAATTTATGGTAATATTTGACTAAGTTAATCATACTTGTTTAGAAATATTTAGGTTAATAAAAGTATAAACTCAAATTACTGATTTTTTCTTTTAAATATAAAAAAAATGCCTTCGATCAAGATAATTTCTCTTTATTAATCAAACCAATTAATGGTTTACGATTGAAATATTTAATTGATTGATTAAATTATGCCTATTGTTTAACGAAATAACAAACTGTCTAACTTAATGCTCTCGGTCACCAATTTAAACTTTTATTCAAATTATGTACATTAAATCTAAATGATGTGTCTGAAACCTAATTTTCATATTTTAAATTTATTGTGAAAAATAAATATCTAACAAATTATTCATAAATAAAATTTTCACAAATTTAGAATAAAACAATAATTTTTATTTATTTAATTATAAAAATATTCACCTAAATAATCTATACTAACATGACAACAAAGCTAAATTTATATTGTAAAAATGAGTCAATAATGCTTTAATTAAAATTCATAATCAATGGTTTAAATTAGAATTTATTCAAAAAAATATAAAAAAATTAATCTAGAAATAAAATATTACAAATCAAATCTAAATATCACTAATGAATGAACGATGTGTCATGTTTCAAAATTGTGATCTTGATCTTCAAAGTGTTCTTGAATTTATAGCAATCTTTTCTTCTTTCTTGATATGAAAAAACTTCCAAATGTTGCCTTTGGTTTGTTCTAATCTAATCTATATTATGTATAACAAATGATAAAAACTATACAAAAACTAAAATAAGCAAACAATGACACAAAAAAATATATTATGAAAAGCTTTCTAAACCTAAAACATAAGGTTTGTATTTATAAGAAAATACTATGTACAAGGGATTCGAAATCATAGAAAAGGAACGTGCATCGTGGCACACATTGTTTCCTGTTGTGGCATAGAGTTTGATCAATCTCGTGCAAGAAAACCTGAGAAAGCCTCGCCATGGAACATTATGTTTCACTCCATGACACAAAAAATTCAACGCATTGAGAATAATTCCCAAGAGGTATGTGCCACGACACGCATAATTCTTTGTCGTGGCACAAAATGCTTGAATTTTGCCTTATATCCCTACATTTTGGTTGATTTTTTATGTAAGGTTTACATCCTTAGTCTTTTAAGCTCTTAGGGTGTTATTTGAGTGCTCAAAGTATTGTGTCTTTGCGGGTTGACATGTTTATCTATTTTGAAGTCAAAAGCACTTAAAATACAACAAAACATATTCATGATTTCAAACATATAGATTTACATAAATAATTAAATATAATGCTATAATTAAACATATACCTTTTAATTAATTATAGTAAAATCATGAAATATGAATGTTTTTCGAGCACTGATCACATCTTAATACTCATAACTCTATTAATACATTTCAAAAATTGATTTTAAGATTTTCAATTTAAAATTAATCCGATAGATTTAAAAAAAAGGTTTTGAATAATTAAAGTTCTCAAAATTCTTAACCATTTCTATCATCTTTTTATACATTTTTCTGTTTTGATATTCTTACTTTTTAATCTGTGATAAGTAAAAAAAGCTCTCATCTTATGAGTATTTTTTCTCTTAGAGTTTGCTCTCTCTCCCTCCGCCCTTTCTCTCTCTCACTCCTTCACGATAGGTTTATTTTTTGTTAGATATAATAAAAGAATCCTCATAATTTGTGTTGTATTTCTACATGAATCTTAATTTAGATGAATTCATATCTTACATTTAATTATTCTAGTGTGATTTTTGACATGTTGTTATTTTATTCTATTTATTATTTTAGATCTATATCTAGATTTGTTAACTTTCTTATTGGATTTATTGTTATCTTAGAATTAAAAAATAAATAAATTCAAGTAGATGAAAGTACTCTCAATAACTAAAGAAATAAATAAAAGTCAATAAAAATAATGATTATGGCCAATGATATAACCAGAATGATATGTATGGATGCTTATATATTAATATATTTATTAATTTTTATTTATTTATGCCCTTTCATTGAATTGAATTTTTTTAATTTACTCTCATTTTATTAAATTAATATATATATATATATATATATATATTCTTTCTAAAAATATTAATCGAATTATATAATGAATCTAAACTAATACGAAAGCAAGAAATTAAATTTTTCCAACAAGATAAGATCAAATTTGGCTTAAAATTTTGTTATCATAGAATCAATACAATAGATAAAAAAATTAGTTTTAAATTAGAAGTAACTTTTGATTTTTATATGATTAAGTAATTTTCATGATTTTATTTTTAATTCATCTAAAAGCATATGTTTTTTACATTATAAAAAACATATATGCAATGTATTTTTAAAAGTTCTAATTAATATATATATATATATATATATATATATATATATATATATATATATATATATATATATATATATTATGTTATATAAAACAAAAACAAATGTAGACCACTTAAAAAGGATTAAAAATAAAACTCTATGTTATATAATTAAACCTAAGAAATATACTAAAATTTATATCTTGTGTCTATAATTATTAAGTAATTTAACGTGAGTATGATATTAATACTTAAAAATAATAAATTAAATAATATTAATTTATCTATAATTATAATAGTAATTTGGATTGGTTCACATTATGATTATAAAATTTGATTTGAATTTAAACAGATTTTATATTTTTGAATCTGAACATAACTTTGAAACCTATCAAAATTGAATTATCCAATTTAGATAAATTAATAGAATAATTTGTTGACTCCATATATGGTTGTTGATGATTAAACATATTTATTATTTTTACAAAATGTATCACTTAAATTCAATAGTTTTTATGACAATTTAATATACTAGCTTTGAAAAGATGATCACGTATGTCCAATTTTTTTTTTTAAATAGGAAATATTATAACAAACATATCACTCCAATGACATGCGCTTTATGTATTGGGATTACTCAATTGAGTGATTTATTAAACTAGTAAAGTATGTCATTGGATTTCATTTTTTTCAAAATCGCTTTGAGGTGAAGGTTATAACAATTGTAATAAGGCGTTATTTTGTTGTGGTAAGTCTTACCACGACATTAAATATTAATAGTAAACTTTTATATATTGAAACATTAGAATAATAATTTCTCACATTGAATAAATGTTTTTTTATATCAGTCTAATGTCTTACTACGAATTTTATTTTTTTTCAAAATAATTCGAAAGTAAGACTTATTACGATTGTGATAAACCTTATTTTGAAATAATTTTAATAAAAAAATAAAATATTATTTAAAATATGATGAGCAAATGCATGTGTGATTTGCATGGACATTTATGTGATTTTATGGATATAGTCAACTTCTCTAGAAAACAAAATGTATATAACACCCTCACTCGAAAAAAAATAACATATTTAAATATAATATCAAAACCAAAGAAAAAAGCATGCTGAAACCTAAAATAATAATATGTTGTAAATCTCATTAGAATGAATCTATTTGAGAAAATATCACTAAAACAGCACAATTGTATTGACTTTATTAAAAAATGAAAAATAAAAGAAAAGTTGTTCCTCTCAGGGTACTCCAAGCTTGACGAATTCTCGATATTACCCCTGATCAAAGTAAAAGTTGTGATTCCGACCATCCCATGTTATCAACAAAGTGATTAAGGGAGGGAGAGAGGAGAAGAAGAAGGATAAGGATGATTGTTAATGACGTGGCTAATCGAAACTCCATAAACAACATCTTAGATGGAAGTAATTATAATTGATGCAGTTATAAACATTATAATGGTTACATCAAATTAATGTAAAACTCTTTCATTTTTTTCCCTCGAATCCATGAAATTAATTTGAGCCCTCTTTTTTTTTTGGATTGAAAACATGTAATGTAAGATTTAATTTTTTTTTCAACCTATAATTTAACACATTTTATTTTATAAAAAATATAAATCACACCTAAAACAATCGTGAACAAAAATGATTATATATTTTAAATTAATTGCATATCTTATCTTTAGTATTTTATTTTAAATTTTGAAAAAATTAAGTTAAATACCTTAATTAAAAAGAGTTTTATGATATTAAGAATTTTACTTTTCTTAATTTTTTTTGAATTTTTTTAAATTTAAGGAATTTAATTAAAAATATCTATTGTATCCACTTTCAATATACATGTTTTCATTAGCTCAAAATTTAAGGTTAATTTTTTTATTTATCATTATACTAAATTTCAAATATGTTGTAAAATTAAATAAATTATATAATAATTCACTTGAAATACATTAAAATTTACACGCTTAAATAAAAAATTGTAATATTAGGACAAAATAGGTGGCATCAAAATATTTATTTTATTTAAATTTTCTTAGTGTATTGAGCTAATATATAATATATGATTAAAAATTTAGTCTTTTGCCCACGTCCAATTCCCTTAAACTCATATATCTTATTTTTTATTTATTTATAATGTCCCCCAAAATTAAAATCCTAGCCCCGTCTTAATCATGGTGTGTAAGCGTGTGGCTTTTGAGTGATTAATTTAGAGTGATTTCATCAATGGACGCTAACGGAACAGAACCTAAGTAATCTCTTTAGTTATTGCAAAAGGTAGCTAAAGAATTTTTTTTGACTAACTTGCATTAAGGGTTATGATATGAATTTTTTAATTGTAAATAATTATAATTATAATTAATTTTATAAATTTAATGATTTTGTTTTTAAATAATTGTGAGATAAGATATTCATCGTAATATTGAAATTATGATTAATTGAAAATAAATATATATTAATATTATTTTTTATATACATATAATTATATATATAAAAAAAATTTAATAATAAAATATATAATACTTGAAATAATTAGATTAAATTTTATTTATTCATATTTTTATATATTTTATTTTACTTAAAAATATGTGTTAAATTAATTAAAAATAAAAATTAATGTTAATTTAAATAATATAGTAGAATAAGAATAATGTTAAGATTTAATTTTTTAAAATTAAATATATTTTTAAATAAGTGTTAAAAAATAAAAAAAATATAATTAAATCGTAAAAAAATATCAATTTATAATTAGTTGTTATTATTTAAATATATTATAATTATAATTATTTGTATAATTATCCTATCATCCCAACTCCATTCCTATTTGGGGCATTATTTAATAACGAGAAGAAGAATAAAATAAAAAGAAAGATACTTTTTTATTGATGATGTGATTGTAAAGGCTAACATTAAAGCGTCTTTTGATATTTAATTTCTTTGATAATTAAGGACGTGGGTCGTTTCTTAGCTTATCGAAAAAAAATTTAGTTTGGTATTTTTTAATTATATTTTACTCCCATTTTTTTAAAAAAAATATTAATTTTAACTTAAAAAATTACATTTTAATCTTATAATTTAAACTTTTAAGATTAAAATGTATATCATTTAAAAATTATAAAATTAAAATATTTTAATTAAAAATCATAGGAATAAAATACTTATTTTATAAAAACTATTCAACCTATAAGATTACCTTGTTTTTCTAAGACATTTTGCTCCGTATATTTTGTTAGTGGGAATAAAATTATCAAGTTGTTCAAATAAGAGAGTAAAAAAAAAAAAACAAAAAACTTAATTTAATGTGATTTAAAAAAAAAAGACATGTACGCAGAAGAGATGAGATTTTAGAGAAGTTTTACCTTTATATATATGCTTTGATTTCGTGAACTAAACAAATGAATCATTTTTTTTTACATTTTACTTTGAATTCAGTTTTTTTTATTATTCCCTTTATTTTTAAATTTTCAAACTTTTATCTCCTTATTTTTTTCTCTTAATTTAATCTTTTAAATTTTAATTTTTACACTTAAATTCCCTTTTTTATTTTAAAGTAACTAATTGTTAAAGTTTAATTTTACAATGATATAAAATTTTACATTAAATATATACATAAAAATTAAAATAACCAATTCAAAAAAAAAGTTATTAACATGAAAGTGTGCACGTGAAATTAAAACGTAAATGATTAATAAAATAAGATAATTAATTATGAAATAAGAAAGAAATTAAGTATGGAGGAATCACGTGGAACGTGGTTCGTCCTTAATTAAAATTGTTCCTATTTTAAAGTAAATAATTGTTAAAGTGTAATTTTAAGTAGATATCAAATTTTACATTAAATATATACGTGAGAATTAAAAATTAAAAATATCAAATTATAAGAAAAAAGGAATAAGATGGAAGTGTGTAAAATTAAAACATAAATGATTAATATAAGTAAGATAATTAACTATAAAATAAAAAAGAAAAATTAGATATGGAGTTACGTGATTCTTTCTCGTTCATATTTTCAGATAAATTATTAAATAAAAATAGGATAATTACATTACAACAAATATTTTTATTAGTGTCAAAATAAAAGTATATGAAATAATTTTTTAATCATATAATTATTTATATTTTAATATTATTATTATTGGATAAAATTATCACGATAATATCATAATCATAAAAATAATACGAATGACACATTTATAAAATTTAAAATAATATTATAAATTATTTTATAATACAATTTATTTTTTAATGATATGCATAAATATAAGTAATTAATTATTCAAAAGAAATAAAAAATAGCGAATAAAATTAAATTATTAATATATAAAGAAATATTAATTTAAATTATAATATTTCCAACAATAAGTAAAATAAGTTTTCCACGAAAATTATGCCCTAAATTTAATGATATTTATGCTTATTTTTTTAATTTTTATTTTCAAAAAGTATTTGATGGGAATATAAAAGGAATATTTTATAATGTGAGCAAGTTATGAATAATATAGTATTTGAACTCAAGGTTATTATATAAAAACATGTGTACTCATTTTAATTTTATTTGCTATTATATTGAAAATTTTAAATTTTAGATTTTAAATATTATATTAAGCAAAGTAGGATGAGAATGATTATTAAAATACTGAAACCGTAGTTAACCTAAATTAAACATATACTAATATAATTTTTTATATACATATAATTATATAAAAAATACATTTTTAACAATAAAACACACAATATTTGAAATAATTAGATTATATTTTATTTATTCTTATTTTTATATATTTTTATTTTACTTATAAACATTAAAAAAAATAAAAATTAATTTCTAATAATTTAAATAATCTAAGGAATATTTTAATAATTATTTTTAAAAACCTAATTATATTTTTAAATAAATGTTAAAAAATAAAAAAATGTGATTAAAATTTTCTATTATCGACTTATAACTAATAGTTATTAATTGAATATACTTGAAACTAGTGCAACGTGGTTATGGCTATTAACATAACGATCCTCATTCGTCTCCACGCTAATTCCTCAACATAAGGAATGTTCTTAAGTTTTTTCATCGGCTCAAATCGGTTAGAATACCAAATTTACTTCCCATAAATAACATTTGCTATATATGTGAATTTGATTCATTAATATATATTTTGAAATAAATTCAAAAAATTTACAATAAACAACTTATTCTGAATTAAATCTGAGTTAATTATACGTTGTTTATACTTTTTTGACTTTTTAATGGTGACATGTATCAATCAAAAAGAATCATGTGTACTTGTGAATTTTTTCATCCAACACATTTTATGAACAACTATTTTGGTAATTCATTCTGTATAGACTTTACATTATTATCTTTGTATAATTATTTTAATTACATTAAAAATGATAACTCATATGACACATGCTTACCTATTTAATAAGTACATGAGGTCTAATCAATTTATTTGTGAGAGTATCATATTTGTATTCAATATAAAAGCGAGAATATGTTTACTCGTTCTCCCAATTTTTCTTTTGATCGTTCTTCCGATTGCTTTTCCTTATACATTATTTTTTAATATAATAAATATACTTTTTATGAATAGATATTTTGCTAATTTATTATATATAGATTTTATGTTATTATCCTTGTATAATTATTTTAATTACATTAATAGTGACAACTCATGCTATACATGCTTATCTATTTAATGAGTGAATCAGGTCAAGTCTATTCATTTATAAGTAGATCATATTTGTTTTTAACTAATTTTTTTTGTTGAGTCTATGTCATCTCATATTAGATATTTTTATATATAATAAAGCAACAAAATTTAGTTGGTGCTTTTGTGCTTGTGAAACATATTTTGTATAATTACGATTTTATCTTCAATATTATTTTTATTATATTAATTAATTAATTTTTAAATACTAAGTATTACACCCTTATTCTTTAGAAGACACATGTCCTCGTGAGTAATTAAAAAAGTGATGCTTTTAAAAGGTGAGTCATATACCCATGCGTGTGTGTATATATATATATTATTAGTGTAAGTTTTTCTAAGAAGTATGACACGAAATTAGTTGAAAATAAAAAAAGAAAAAAGAGAAAGAATAGGAGGAAAAAAAAAGTTAAAGAAGATAAAGATTATAATTTAAAACATAGCTAAGTAACTATTTTTGTAGCAAATTGAAATGAAAGGTGAGAAAATGATAAAAAAAAATTGGACTTTGGTTCATACTCTTTAGAAATGTATAAATGTCTAAGATATGAGAATTTTTGTGATTTTTTATTTTGAGTTTTTTACATAAAGTTATACATGTTTAACATAGGGTGGTTATATCGAAATCTGGATGAAAATCATATTTAGAATCAATCTTTATTTGTGTTATTTAAAATGGTTTAAAGATTGCAATTGGGTGAGTTATATCTTGTTTTAAATCTTAAGATGTCTAGTTTTACAAATATTTTACAATTTATCCTTTTGAGTTCTCTAGACAAGGTTATTGCGATTCAATTCAAGATATGTTATGTGAAAGTTAAGTTGAAAAATTATGTTTTAAACTAAACAATATTCTATATTTTAGGAAAGATTTTACATATGATAATTGAATGTATAATATATTTTTTTAAATATTAGAATGTCTAATTTTGTTATCTTTTTAAAGAATTATGTTTGGACATTTCTATAAAAATTTATACTTATTTTTGTGATAATATACGTGAAAAGTGTTTTAGAATTGCTTATAGTGAGATGGAACCAACTGAAATTTTAGTTTCTAAAATAGATTTGTTGATCTAAAATGAAGATATGTTAGCTCTCTCGAAAGATAAAAATGTCTAATTTTTGAGTGCTTTGACATATTTTAATATGAACTTATCTCTTAATTAATTTTAAAACTTGATTACATAATTTTACATTCTTATTTGACTATTTAGTTTTAGCAACGAATTCATTCAAATATTTGGTAAAGTTCATGCATATAGATATAAGATTTTCAATGCAGTCAATATAGATTTTAAAAATCCCATATTAATTATTTCTAATAGTACACCTTTCATGCCAAAAATTTACTACCAAAGTTTGTTATAGTCAGCTTAAAAATACATGTTTTTATGTCAATACATTTTATGTGCATATCATCAAGCCATATTATGAAAACATATTTACCTTTTTGTCACTTGAACCAACTAAGACATAGTTAGTAGCATCAGAATGAGATTTCATAACATCCTTGAGAACATCATTCATATTAAAGTGAATGTAGTTCATTTTATTAGTATGTTTTTGAGTATTAAAGGTCAAAGTACATTAATTTGATTTAACAAGAATGTAAAGAACATATTATATATTATTTTCAATATACTCTCAGTATGAAAGTACCATAAGAATATATTTTATTATCATACCTAGTAAGCTAAACGTAATATAGTTTGTAAGCAATCTCAACTTGAGATTAAGTTAGTTACATTATATATGATTTTATATAAGTTTGCAAGTTAAGTACATATTTTATAAATGGTAGAGTAATTTTTGTTCAATATTCTGTGATAATTGACTTTATTCAGCATTCAAAATATTCAGTTTTATTTAGAAAGATATCATGACCAATAGATTTAGTCAAGTTTAACTCAATATGATGTTTACCAACTCAATATGATATCAGAATAGTTTAATATGATATTACTATATCATTATGATATTTATCATTTCAATTCAGTATGATATCATAATAGTTTAATATGATGTTAATAGATTAGTATGTTATTTATCAGTTTAATTTCATATGGTGTTTATCAGTTCAATTAAGTCAGTGCGTACATAATATATGTCTTAATAAATCCAATTGAGCCATTTTAATGATTGTATCAAGTAAGTTTCATACACATATAATTGAGAGTTAATGTCAGTGCTAAATATCTCATTTGTATGAACTATATCACCGAGTGCTTTTGGCATAATAAACTCAAAGTACATTTATTATGCTTATGTTTTCTATTTGTATATTGATCATCCATACGTGTAATCGAGAGCTAACACCAGTGTTAAATATCTCCTCCATGTGCCACCAAATTCCCAAGTACTCTTAGCATTATAAAATAAAAGTACATTTCTTATGCTTATATCTTCTATTTGTATATTAATCATCCATAAGTCTAATTGAGAGCTAGAGTCGGTAATAAATTTCTCCTTCGTGTGTGACCAGATCCACATGTGCTATTGTCATAATAAAATCAAAGTATATTTCCCATGCTTACACTTTCTATTTATATATTTATAATAGCACGCTATTATATTTTAAAGATAAGACATGAATCATTTTTCAACATATTGTTATTTCATGGTAACTCATAAGATAGTACGTTATTATATTTTAAAGATTAGACATAAATTATTTTTTAACAGAATGTTATTTCATAGTTATTCATAAGATAGTATGTTATTAAATTTCAAAAATCAAATATAAATCATTTTCATTAGCATGTTATTTTAGGGTAAGTTATAAGCATTCTATTTACAGTTGTTAAACATATAATTACATATATTTATGAAATTTATCGTCTCACTTAGCATTTAAGCTCATCTCTTTATATTTTGTAGCTTTGAGAAAACACAATGTAACAACAAGTTTGGAAGCATATGATAACTCTTTTGTCGTACAATTTATATGTTTTGATTTATTTACTCTTTGTATAGTTAATTTTAGTTTATGGGTAAATGAACTAGTAGCCAAGATTAAAAAATCTTAGGTTTGATGTATATTTTGTGTATCATGATTTATAGCCATGTGGATGGACATGAGTTATTTTTTGGTTATGTAAAAGATAATGATATCTGTTAATCTATGAAAAGAATATTACATTAAATTGTTGTCATTTTACTACATGATGGTTAGTCCTAATTTAGGGAATAATTTGTCAGTTTTTTGTAGAACTTTATACAGTTATGATTTTGAAACAACCTAGGATAAGATAAGGAAACAAGTTAGTTAGTTAGTACAATTTTTGAGATATGTCCTATACTATTAGGGTAGATTTGGAATGGGTCTTGACAACAACAGCCACCGCTTAACTCTCATTCTCTAACAGCGGTCGCTCCACTCTCCTTCATGTAATATTGTTTGAGTAATGAGCTTTAATTATTAAACATATTTTTTTATTTATTTAAAAAAAATAACTAAAAAAACATACAATTAACAATTTAGGGAGGTTTATACTAGTTTGAGCCAGCTCATTTGTATTTGTTTTAGATTCAGACTCACCTTTACTGGCTTAAATTAAATTTAAATTGAATTAGGGTTAGACCAATTTAGGTTGGGTTAATTTGTGCCTACTAGAACTGGCTCAGCTCGCACGACTTATCACTCATAATTTATAATTACTCTTGTAATAAGCGGATCGAGTTTGGTCAATTCATTTATGATTGGACCCATTTGTTTTAAATAAATCATTTTTGTGACATGATTACATTATATCTTTTATTAATTAAAAATATTCAACTTATATAAATTATTTTTAAGCAAAAAATATACTTATGAAAATGATTATTAAGTTTGGCAACGGCGCCAAAAACTTGTTGCGTGTTTTTCAACACACGAACTCGTGCAAGTATACACGGTCGCAAGTAATAACATTTATAAGTAAAGATCGATCCCACGGAGATTTGTTACTATAGTTTGTTGAGTACTAAAATTGTTTCTCTCTGATTTTATCCAAAATAATCGTTTATATGGAAAAAAGGTAAAAAGAAAATAAAAGAACTCTAGGATTGCAATTCTTCACCAAACTAATCCACTACAATCATATTATTTTCTTTGGATTTATATTTTTTAGTACATTTAATTTGTCAACCGAAAACTTCTTTTTTATTCATACATCTCTTCCGAAAGCAGTACAAACACACCTCGTTAAATTAATTCACTATATCTCTATGAGAATTAAATTCACCAAGATTCATTAAGTTCTAAGTTCTCAAAATGGCCACACATACAATTAGGGTATATTCCTATCCTTCATCATACATGTTATTCTATTTACGAGCAATATACACAAAAATGCCTTTCTCAAGTTTATTTTTATGCTACAAATCGTTTTGATAAAATTCGTAAATAATCAAAAAAAGCATTAAGCACAAAATAGAACGAACAAATCGAACGTCTTATAAATCTATAAACAAAAATAATTAAAATTAAAGCTTCGTAAATTTAGATCAAATGCAACCCTAGAAAAATTAAATTACTTCATAAAATTAAAATTAAAATTACAACAGATTCAGGAAAATAAGATGAAGAATAAGGAAAATTAAAACATCAAGAAACGAAAATATTTGGCACACGCAGAACACAACAAAAGCCAAAAAATGGCTTCTGCGTGTTCTGCAGTCCAAAACCGAACACTACAAAATTTCTAAACTAAAACAAACTCTTCTCCAAACCAAAAAAAAAAACTCTTCTCCAAACCAAAAAAAAAACTCCTTTACAACTAAAAACTATCTCCTATTTATAGCTAAAAAATACATCTAAAATATTACATTTTTATTTTATTTTTTTATCAGCATGTAATTAATTTTTATCGAAAAAATAAAATCACGCGTATCGATTTTTTGTATCGAAAAATATAAATTATTCTCACGTGACGGGCGCGGGCCGATTCTCGTTCTTTTAATTCAAAGTGCATGCCACGTGTCGCTTTCGATTCGCGGAAACAGGTGGTGGGACACGTGGCGAGATCTCATTCGTTGAATGCGGATGGGTGCACGCAGACTTTGTCGCACGGGATTGGGGCGCGCGTAACGGACGCAACGGTGGAAACGGGACGATCCGGCGCGGTCGCGCGCGTGTAAATCGCCACGTGTCGGACTTTGATTAGCTTAAATATTCTATGGACACGTGCGCATTCTTATTGTGAAAACTGGCGAAGATGCGTGCCAGGCTTGTATGGCCGCGTCACAGATCGGGATTGTAACACGAGCGGCTCGGTGCGCGACGGACTTGGACGTGGACGCGGCCTGTGCGGGACCGTTGATCGATCCACGGTCGGCGATCGCCTCGGGGGAATACGCGGCGGCACATGCGGCCCACTGCGACGGCCGGCCTGCGCGACACGTGGGTCCCACTGACACGCCGAGCCGCGCGAAGGAAATATCTCGGACCTCAATCGCCTTGGTCGGGCTTGATGCGCACGAGCTCATCTGAGCCGTTGATCCTTTGATCGGACGGTCCACGTTTGGCGAGTGCGATCTTGCGCGTGGACTTCGTCTCCCTGCGCAGAATATTCAAACTTTTATAAATTATATTTTTACCCACAAATATATTTCAAATTACATTTTAAAACTTTCTTAAATTACAGTTTATCCCTTTACTAATTTTAAATTAAATTTTTAACTTTTAATAATTATAATTAAGCCCAAATTTAATTTAAATTATATTTTCGATTTATATAAATTGTAATTAAGAAACTATATTATCATAAATTATATTTGTGGACAAAAATACGAAATTAAGTACATTTCCGATACAAATTATTTAATTTTATTAAAAATGTATTTTTAGCAAATAAAAGGAAAATATTAATTTATTTAACAAAAATTAATAAATATTAAACGAACATAGCAATTATCATTACTAAAATTGATGCAAATAACTGTATAAAATACAGTTATCAGTTAGGTTGTATCTATCGTATTCATGTTGAATTAAATTCATATATAATAAAATATATTAATTAAATAATTTCATATGCGTTTTCATAATATTTGATTATTTATTAATCAAGTTATGCAAATCATATCATATCAAATCACTCATATTTATATCATGTTTGGATTGCTCATAAAATAATGCTATTGTATATTTATTTTTATTAAAGTAATAAGTTAATTAAATAACTATTTATTTTAAGTATTTCATCAAACCACTTTACAATTTTTTTTAACATTAATTTTTACATTGTTATACTAAAAGCAACCTAAAATTATAATTTAAAGAATTAATTTTTTATTTTATAAAATAAATTTTTTTAAAGCAATAATAACTTTTGATAATTAATAATATTATATATTTATCAAATTTAAATAATGTAGGTAAAAGTTCAAAAACTAGTTATATATAAAAGTGAGAATAGGTTTAATCGTTCTCTCAATTTTTCTTTTGGTCATTCTTTTAATGTTTTTTTCCTTGGACACCAAAAAAATTTAATAACAAATATTTTTTCAATGAATAGTTATTTTGGTAATTCATTGTATATGTATTTTATATTATTATTTCTGAATAATTATTTTAATCATGTTAAGAGTGACAATTTATGCACTATATGTATGTTTATCCAATCAATTTATTTATAAACATATTATATTTGTATTCATTATAAAAGCAAGAATATGTTTATTCATTTAACCAACATAAAAAAATACATTATACACTAAAAACTTCTTATAATAAAAATAACTTTTATAAATAATTATTTTAGTAATTTACTATGTATAAGCTTTACATGATTATACTTATATAATTATTTAATGACATTAAGAGTGATAACTTATGTGGTATATGTTTATCTATTTAATAAGTAGACGAGGTTAATAATTGGAAGTCACGTTTTAAACAATAAAAAAATATTAACTAAATTTAAGGTTATTTTAGTATTTTTAATATATACGTGTGTGTTTTTATTTTTTTAATTATGTATTTTAATTTGTATGTTTGTTTTTTTTTGTTAGATATAAATAGGAGATGGATAGCATCGTGATTGCAGAATTCACCATCTTCTTAGCTAGACGTGTATATCTCTCATTCAGTCCAGGATATGTGAAATAATGTTTACATTGTTGTGTTATCTTGTCTATAGTAAATGATGGAGCCATAAATTTTGCTCAGAGGATACTAAATCAGTCTTAATAGAAATATTACAAGTAAAAATTTCTTAAGCAAAAGTTGAGAAGGGAAACGTGGCCTCTGAGCCTACACTGGCTCCGTCTCTTACTATAACATTTTACCACATCATTATTGAGATAAATAGGCCTTTCAATTACTTCAACATAATTGTATAATTTTCTCAAATGTAAAACAAGAAGAAGTAGAAAGTAGCAAAGCAACATAACAAGAACACTTGATAGAACAGCACAATAAAAGACACAGGAGAGAATACATATAAAATGATGAGTAAAATCAGAAATAAATCACAAGATGTTATCATTTACAGGCCGAGTGTATTCATCATTTGATCATTTAGTTCTCCTTGTGGGCTTCAGGGTGCGAATCACATGGTGTTTGATGTGTAAAAGTAGAGAACCGTTTTGCAAAGATCCCAAATCTCTGAGTGTGGATATTAATGCAATAATCTGTAACAGGCCTACTTTATATTGATTCGTCACTCTTGGTTGTTTAATGTTAGTTGCATTGAGGCTTAACTGTTCATATAAGACAAGTATGAAAATGAAAAAGTGGGTAATCAAACTCTAAAAATATTTGTGTTTTTTTTGTTCTCGCTTTCTCTCTCTAACTTAAGGCAAATTTAGCTTTAAAAATGTTTCTGATATATCAGGGCCTGCTCGTATTGGAATAAGAAAATGCTTGAGATATGTCACTCACATTTATGATCGAGTTTGCATATAATATATATAGTAATCATTGGAATATTGTCTTCCCCTCAAGTCTTAAAAGCTCATGTGGAAGCTAATGAGGAATTTCAATTTTTTAAAAGGGAGGAATGTCCGAGATTCTACTAGTAATTGTAATTAAATCATTAAGTTAGACAGTTTTTTTGTATTAATTTAATTTATTAATTTTAAATTAAAAGTTACACTCTAATCCAAATTATAAAACTTTATATATTTTTTTTAAAAATTAATTCTTTTAATATAAATATTTGGTTTAATGCCTCTTTTAAATAATTTTTTAAAAATATAGAAAAATGAAGAAAAAGATAGAATTATTTATTTGGATTTATTTTGTTACTTTTTCAAAGTTAGTTAACAAAATTATCATTAAAAAAAACTACTAGACTTAAGAGATCAATTTCAAAAATTTAGTGAACTTGTACGATTTCCTGTCCCTTCTAAAAAACATCACATAACTCACGAGTGTGCTAGGCAACATGACCTTACGTATCATTTCTCAATCTAAACCGTTAAATTCATGAAAGAAAGCAAAAATAAACTAATAATAATATCAATAATCATGATAAAAGTGACATGAAACAATTGGGTTACATAATTGTTAGGATTTATTCTATTTTTGCATAAATAAACTAGAAAAAAGTCAATTTTTTTTACGAAATTGTGTGCATCTTTTATAAGATATGTGTATATAAACGACATTATACATATATGTATTAATTACATAGGAGTATACATCATATTGTGTCGAAGGGGTATAATCATTAAATGAATCACATTTCAAGCTTGAGGTTGATCACTACATGGCTCGGTTTGGTGGTCGGTCTTCCAATACCCAAAGTTATTATGCGTAAGAAGACTCATCCTATGATTATTGTTGTGGGTGCGGACACTGACTTATCTTCCTAGGTTGGCTCATTTGATGGCTCGGTTGTAAGTCAAATCGTGCTTTGGGGTCGGTCCATATGTTCAAACATCAAGTCTGCCTACTATTTTCAGCTTGGTTCTTCAAAGGGGGTGAAAAAGTAGCAACCATGCAACGATTTTGAAATGCTTGGCTCGCCCTAATAAATGCTTGTTAGTTAATTGGAGAGAGAAGATATACACCTTTATATAAGAAGAAGCCAAGGCGTCTATTCATTTCATCATTTCTTGGATATCGAACAATAATTGGAACAAAAATGCTCTATCATTTCAGCTCGCTCCATATAAGTTCTTTGTTTAGTTGTAAGAAAACTAGTATGGAACATAATTTACTATTGCTCAGGCTTTTAAGGATACCTCTTCAAGTCTAACAATTTTTTGATTTCTTTTCAAGTCGGTCTCTAAATTCACTTTTCCTTTTAATTTGAAAACTCATCCTTAGGTAACCTCTATTTCCTAGTACCTTACCATTTTGTATTTTGTAATATTTTATAGAGACCATGCATAAAGAGTTATCATCACGGGCTACTGGCCAGGTAATTTTGCCCTCGTGCTTCTCAGGTTCCTCTTCTTGGGAGAGCCCTCAATACTCTAGCTTCTCGAGTCAGGTAGAAAGTGATACACCAAGGTCAACTAATGAAATGAACACCTCAAGTAAAGAGGAGATATATGAGCCTCCTTCTTCTACGTCTATGTCTTGCCCATAAACCACACCTAAAATTAGGTTGAATGTGTCTTATACCTAGATATCAATCTCAAGATTATGGAGGAAAAAATCCAAGAAAGGCAACGGTGGAACCATAGACCTTACCAAATGTTGGGCAGTCAAGGCCAAGACCAGTAGATAATCTCCCTAAGATGATGAGAGGTTAAGGAAAATGTATGATATTCCCTCCTTAAATAAGGTAATGATCCCCGAACACATTGTTCTTGATAGCGATCCACCTTCAGCTAGGTGGATAGCCTTTCATGAAAAGGCCTTGTAGCTAGGGGTTAGGTTTCCATTATACCCCTTCATAAAAAGTTCTTTGCCAAAACTCAGCTCGTGCTAGGTTAGTTGATGCCAAAGGGGTAGAGGTAGCTGCTCTATCTCACCCTGATATGTAGAGAGATTGGGATCGAGTTCAACAAGGTATATGTGTTGAAGTAGAATCCCATATATACGAGGAGGTTCTACATATCAATCAAATAAGATCGAGGTATAAATGTGATCCTTTTTGAGAATGAGAAGAACTAAAAGGAATACTTCTTATATGTGTCTGGTCGGTGGGAAATGTCAAATAGTGATGTAAGGCTGATAAGGAGCACCTAAGTTGATGTCCAGAACTATATATCCAAGAAGACATA
The DNA here is from genome assembly GCA_033030585.1 of Hippophae rhamnoides. Classification (NCBI taxonomy): domain Eukaryota; kingdom Viridiplantae; phylum Streptophyta; class Magnoliopsida; order Rosales; family Elaeagnaceae; genus Hippophae; species Hippophae rhamnoides. The sequence goes on from CM065433.1 coordinate 30,730,829, forward strand.
GTGGAGGGAACTGTTGAGGTGCTCGGAGAAGTAGAGAGAAAAATTGAGGCCAAGGTTGAGGCTTATAAGCATGAGCTAAGTCAGCCAAAGATATTTTTGCTCGTGAATAAGAGAAAATAAGGCGTGAGCTCCATGCCATGACCAAATAGATCTTCTTAAAAGTGAAAATTGGGTATAACCTGGCCATGGACTCCCTTAAGAAAGGTCCAAAAAGAAGGGCCTCGGGTAATACTACTATCAAATCCCCAATATCCTAGCCACCCTTCCAAACTCGTCCATCCAAACTTAGGATGAGAATGATGAACAAGGAGAAGACTCTGGTGAGTGATGATGAACTTGGGGTGGGAGATGGATAGAGTAGAGATGAAACTAGGGATCCTTGATTTTGTGGCAGGCTCGAGCTCCTTTATTATGTATTTATTTATGGCTAGATGCCTTCTTCATTCTTTATGTATTTTGTTGTCCCAATGTCATTTCCTATAAAAGGATATTAGGGATATTGTAATCTATACATCCTTTTTTATTTGAAGCAACTAAAAATTTTCACTCCATCTTTCTTACTTGAACCTTATAGATTCTAATCATGCTAACAAATTCTTAGCTCGAGCTTTAAAATTAGAGAATGGTAGACTAAATAATGAGGTTTAGAAATTAAAGTCCGAGCTATCCAACCATAAGGATAAGCTCTCTTTTTATAAAGAGGCCAAGTGTGAACTAACTTCTTATAAGGAGCATCTATCTCAAACTCGAGCTCATGAGAGAAAGACCATGACTAAAATGGCTACTATAGTTGATAGAGTCCCATTGGGAAAACCTTTACATGAAACGATCTGATTCGTCAAGGTGATGGGTGTTGTTGAGGAATTGGAACATTCCATACTTAACTCAAACTTAACCTCCACCAACGTAGGGTCCAATATCTATAAAACAAATTTATCGAGATTCAGGTCGAGTTGTTGCCCTTAGTAGAGGAGGAAAATGACCCAAACATTGGTCATGCGTCTAAATGTCTTAGGAACTTTTAATGATTTAGGAGATCGAGCTCTCCATAAATGTACTTTAAAAGCTTTGTAAGCTCGATCAATAAACTTTATTTTCAATAAGATGAACTTATGAAGCTCGATCAATGCGTTTTATTTTTTATAGGATGAACTTGTGAAGCTCAATCAATGAAATAGACATGTAGCCTAACTGGGGAAACTATTGGACTGTGGTCTACTTGGTCTATGATCGAGGTGATCAACTCGTGGCATGGAGTCTTAAGGGAGATTGCTCTACTTAGTCAATGACTAAGGTGAGTGATAACTGTACATTTTACAGTTATTTTGTTCAATTTATTAATTATAATTGCTATGTTCTTAAAGTTTTTAATTAATTTTAAGTTCTTAAATTAATATTTAATGTTTTTTTAAGGAATATATTTTTAGAGAAAATTAAAGAATTTTTAAGTGAAAAAAGACTTAATTTCAATTAATAAAAATTGAAAATATAATTTGAATTAAAAGAGGGCTTAATTGCAAATAACAAAAAATTAAAATTTAATATGAATTAATATAGAGGGCTTAAATGTAATTAACAAAAAATTTGTTTTTCTGCGCAAAGAAGGACCACCACGCGCATGATCGTCAACGCACCTTGATGAGCAAAACCAACATCGCCAATCCTGCCAATACTTTGGTTTAATATTTATAAAACTCTCGCAAGTGCACGAATCATTTCATAGAAAACGATAAGTATACTCTCAAGGTTGATCTAAGGAAATAATATATGTGGTTTTTAATTTATTATTCAAACTTTTAAAAACGAAATTAAATCTTAAACATCTTGTCATGATATTTGGGATTTTGTGTTTCTAATCTAATAACATAAAAATAAACATAGATACCAATTCAATAAATATTTATGCAAATTTTATCATTTATAATAGTGGAGTATTTATGAATATAATAACTAAGTTAATTATGCTTGCTCATATTATTTAGGTTATTAAAGATATAAATTAATATTTATTGATTCTCTTTTTTTTATATGAATACCACCTTTGGTGAGGTTAGATATTCTTTGTTAACTAAACAAATCAATTAACACTTATGGGAAGGGTTGATAACTAATTTGGTTAATTAAATTAATTCATTTTTCTAAGAGATTGAAAATGAAACATTTAAATTAATTCCTTTTTCTAATTTGGTTAACACTTTTGTTTTTCTGCGCGGAGAAGGACCACCATACGCATCATTGTCAACGCGCCTCACGCACTGTCAGATCAGAAACTCAACGGTGAGGATCAGGCGAGTGAGATGCACACACGACAAGGGGGATTGGATGTGTTTCCCAGATGGCACACTACTCAGTGCGTAGAGTGGGGCCCACATGTTTGCATAGATGATTCCCTCAGAAGCATCTCCCTCACCTACCGTTAAATCAAACCACGAACGACTCAGATCGTGCGTGAGTCCCATGCTCCACGCGAGTGGAGGCCAGCTTTTGCGTATAGACCAATGCATATGTATCTCATGTGATGCGGTCCACCAAAGCCGTATGCACCCTTTCACCTTGCCCAATACGAAGCTGCCATGTGTGTTGTTGTTTTTCAGCAAATCATATGTTGCCACATGTCATGCTTATTATGAAATAAAAAAATGTAGAAACTTTTCTCGCCAGCTTTTTTTTCACGCTTGTTTCCCTACACGCGTGTAAAAAATAATATTTTGTGATGTATACCTTTGTCCCCCACTATACGCGTGTTCGGTATAATTTTGGGAGTGGTATATTTTGGAGACGTATGGGGGTGAAGAGTTGGAGTTTTTTCTTAGTTTTTAGTTCAGTTCTTTTTTGTTCTTAGTTTTCTCTATGTGTTTGGAAAGATAGTTAGAACACACAGAAGCTATATTTTTAACCAAATGTTGTTATTTTGTTAGGAAAAAATACAGAGAAAGGAGACAACAAAGAAGAAGAAAAGGGAAGGATTTTTATTTTTCATTGAGGAATCGTGAAAGAGTTTCTTTTAATTTTATTTCTCTGAAATGTAGAAATATTTTCATATTGTAATATCTATTTTTGCTATGAACTAATTTATTTGTTCTAGGGTTGCAGTGTAGCTTAAATTATGAAGCTTGAATTAATTATTTTTGAATGATTTATGAGATGTTTTTAAGTTGTTTATTTTATCTGTGCTTAATGCTTTGGATTGTTGAAAGATTAATTAATTGATCTGTGACACTTAAATAAACTTGGAAAAGGTATTTTTGTGTGTTGCTCATGGATAGAATAGCATATATATATATAAGGGATATGAATATACCTTTATTGTATGTATAGCTATTTGAGAACTTTGAACTTAATGAATCTTGGTGAATTTAATTCTCATAGGAATATAGTGAATTTTAGCGAGATGTGTCTATTTGTTATTGGAAGAGACATATGGATAAATTAGGAGTTCTTGGTTGAAAAATTAAATGTGAGAACATAAATCAATAGAAAATAATATGATTCAAGTGGATTAATTTGGTGAAACTGCAATCCTAGAATCTGTTATAAAAATTAGTTAGTTAAACTGCATCAAACTATCGACTGTTTGGATAAAATCAGATTGAAACAATTTTAGTACTTAACGAACACTAGTAACAAATTTCTGTGGGAACGATATCTTACTTAATCACTTATTACTTGTGACCATGTATACTTGCACGTTCATGTTCTCTTAAAGAAAGAACAAGTTTTTGGCACCGTTGTCAGGGATTTGTTTTACTATTTTTGTTGATATTAATACCAATCAATCTAATTTTAGTTCAAATCTTTTATTTATGTGTTTATTTTTATTTTTACTTTATTAGATTTATTTTTCTGATTTTCGGATAAATTGGGACTTTGTATGCGACGCTCTTGACATTTTTCCGTTGGATCTAGAAATTGAGAGATCTATTTTAAAATTAAAAAAAGACAAGAAATAAACTTCAAAACATCGAATTATGGATGAGGAAATTCCTGAAGTGGAAGAACCAAGATCTTTAAGAGACTATGCAGTGCTTATGGTTGGTGAGATTCATTCGAGCATTAGAAGACCAGCAATTCAAGCCAACAATTTTGAAATTAAACCTGCGATCATTCATATGATTCAAACGTCAGTTCAGTTTGGAGGCTTACCCCACGATGACCCAAACTCTCATATAGCCAATTTTTTAGAGATTTATGACACCTTTATGCATAATGGAGTCACTGATGATGCTATCTGGTTGAGACTTTTTCCTTTTTCACTTAGGGATAAGGCAAAGAGTTGGTTGAGTTCATTGCCATGTGGTTCTATCACTACTTGGGATGATTTGGCTCAAAAATTCTTAGCTAAATTTTTTCCACCAGCAAAGACTGCAAGGATGAGGAATGAAATCACCACCTTTGTATAGTTTGACTCAGAATCATTATATGAAGCTTTGGAGAGGTATAAGGAGCTACTTCAAAGATGCCCTCACTATGGTTTACCAAAGTGGCTTCAAGTTCAAACTTTTTATAATAGTTTGATGGGTCCAACTAGAAACATGATTGACGTTGCAGCATGTGGTGCTCTTATGGGAAAATCAATTGATAAAGCCTACAAATTATTAGAGGAAATGACTTCCAATAGATACGAGTGGCCATCAGAGAGAATGATGCCTAAGAAAGCGGCTAGGATTCACGAGATTGATGCTATGTTCGCTTTAACTGCTCAAGTACCCTATTTAGTGAAGAAGATGGATACTCTAGGTGTCCATTCTCTTCAGAGTCCTTTTGTTTCCTGTGAAATTTGCAATGGAAACCATGCTAGTGAGAGATGTCCTCACAACTCTGAGTCTGACAGTTTTATTTCCAACTACAATAGGAATCAAAACAACCCTTATGCTAACACTTACAATCCAGGGTCGAAGAATCACCCTAATTTTTCTTGGAGTAATAATCAAGGCCAATCATCTTTGATGAAGCCTACATATCCTCCGGGTTTTCATAACCAAGCTCCACCACAAGAAAAAAAAAACCACCAATAGAAGATATTTGCTCAATACATGGCCAAGAATGAGACTATTCTTCATAATCAAGCAACATCTATCAGAAATTTCGAAGTTCAATTGGGTCAACTTGCTACTACTGTTAACAATCGCCCTCAAAGAGCTTTACCTAGTGATACTGAAACCAATCCAAAGAGGGAAGGAAAATAGCATTGTAAGGAAGTTACACTCAGAAGTGGAAAAGATTTAGAAGAAATATAAAAGCCCATTTCTCCACCAACTCCTATTTATTAAGCTATTGGCCCAGAAAAACAAGAGAGAGCTGAAGAAAGAGTCGAAGAGAATGAAGCAACAGAAAAGCCCATGATAAAACCAGTTTTAGATAGTCTCAAGCCTTATAATCCACCAATTCCGTTTCCTCGGCACTTCCATAAGAAAAAGCTTTATAAGCAGTTCTTCAAGTTTCTTGAAGTATTTAAAAAGCTTCATATTAACATTCCTTTTGCTCATGATTTGGAGCAAATTCCTAGTTATGTTAAATTTATGAATGAAATATTATTTAAGAAGAGAAGGTTAGGTGATTTTGAGACAGTTGCTCTTACATAAGAATGTAGCGCCATCCTTCAGAAGAAGCTACCACCTAAGCTTAAAGATCCAGGAAGTTTCACCATTCCTTGTACTATTGGTGAGAAAAGCTTTGGTAGAGCTCTATGCGATCTGGGTGGTAGCATTAATTTGATGCCACTTTCGATCTACCAGAGACTTGGACCAGGAGAAGCACACCTTACCACTGTAACTCTTCAGCTTGCAGATAGGTCTTTGAAGTACCCAAGAGGCATTATAGATGATATACTTGTGAAGGTAGACAAATTTATCTTTCCTATAGATTTCATAATCCTTGATATGGAGGAAGATAAAGAGATCCCTATCATTCTTGAGAGACCATTTTTAGCAACAGGTAGGACTTTGATTGATATTCAAAAAGGGGAGCTCACCAAGAGAGTTCAAGACCAAGAGGTAACTTTCAATGTTTTTAAGGCTATGAAATTTCCAATTGAATTTGATGATTGTTTTAGAGTTGACATGGTGAATGAGTTAGTTGAAAACAGCTTCACAGAAAACTTAACTACTGATTCTTTGGAAGTTGCACTTATGAATGCTAATGTTATTGATAACCTTGAATATCTCGAGTATCTTAAGTTACTTAAAGCATCTCCACCACTCTTTAGTTCTCAAACTAAAGTAGATGCATCACAAGTTATGAGACCACTTAAATCTACTCATATGTGGAAAAATAACCATTTTTAGAGTTTAAGCCATTGCCTAACCATATACTATATGCTTATTTGGGTGAAATGTCTACTCTGCATGTGATTATTTCATCCTCTCTAGATGAAGATCAAGAAAAGAAGTTGTTAAGAGTGTTGAGAAATTACAAGATAGCTTTGGAGTGGTCTATAGCTGATATTAAAGGGATCGACCCTTCATTATGCATGCACAAGATCTTGTTTGAGGAAGATTACAAGCCTACTATTGATCCTCAACATTGTTTGAATCCAATCATGAAGGATGTAGTGAAAGAAGAGATCATTAAGTGGTTAGATGCAGGTATTATCTATCCCATTTCAGATAGCTCTTGGGTTAGCCCAATTCATTATGTGCCGAAGAAAAGAGGAATTACAGTGGAGGCTAATAGCAACAATGAGCTTATTCCCACATGAAAAGTAACAGGTTGGCGAGTCTTCATGGATTATCGAAAGCTCAATATGGCTACTCGTAAGGATCATTTGCCTCTTCCATTTATTGATCGCTTGATAGATTGGTAGGACATTCGTTCTATTGTTTCATAGATGGATATTCTGGATACAACCAAATTGCTATCGCTCCCAAGGATCAAGAAAATACCACTTTCACTTGTCCATATGGAACTTTTTCTTTTCGGAGAATGCCTTTTGGACTTTGCAATGCCCTAACTAGTTTTCAAAGGTGTATGATGGCTATCTTTTCAAACATGGTGGGAAATTTTATTGAGGTATTTATGGATGACTTCTCAATGTTTGGTGATTCATTTGATATGTGCCCGCATAACCTTTCTTTGGTCCTACAAAGATGTGAAGAGACAAACTTGGTGTTAAATTGGGAAAAGTGCCATTTCATGATACAAGAAGGTGTTGTTCTCGGCCATCTAATTTATTCGAAAGGAATTGAAGTTGATAGGGCAAAGATTAAGACTATTGAGAAGCTACCGCCTCTAACATCTGTCAAAGGAATTAGAAGTTTTCTTGGTCATGCGAGATTCTACAGGCGATTCATCAAGGATTTTTCCAAGATCTCTAATTCTCTTTGTAATCTTTTGGAGAAAGATACGAAATTTACGTTTGATGAAAAATATCTAGAAGCTTTTTGGGCATTGAAAGAAAAGTTGATCACTGCTCCCATCATTATTGCACTAGATTGGAATCTACCTTTTGAGCTCATGTGTGATGCTAGTGACTTTGCAGTTGGAGCTGTTTTGGGACAGCGTAAAGAAAGAGTTTTCCATGCCATTTACTATGCCAACAAAATTTTGACCGATGCTCAACTTAATTATGCTACCACAGAAAAATAATTACTTGATATTGTATATGCTTTTGAAAAGTTTTGATCCTATCTAATTGGTACTAAGGTGATAGTTTACACTAATCATTCTGCCATAAAATATCTTATTACTAAGAGAGATACAAAACTGAGATTGATTAGATGGATACTCCTATTGCAAGAATTTGATTTGGAGATCAAGGATAAGAAGGAACTGAGAATCAAGTGGCAGATCATATATCTAGATTGGAGAATAACGATGGTGTATTGAACAAGACTATCATTGGTGAGACTTTTCCAGATGAGCAACTATTTTTCTTTGATCATAGAAGTGTGCCATGGTATGCAAACAGAAGGTGTTTAAGTAGTGTACAGATCAAATTATTAGAAGGTGTGTTCCAAAGGAAGAAATTGAAGACATACTTAGGCATTGTCATTCTTCAGCATATGTGGATCATTTTGGAGGAAAAGGAATAGTGGCTAAGGTTCTTCAATCTGGTTTTTTCTCGCCAAATCTGTTTAAAGATGCACATTTCTTTGTCTCACGCTGTGACAGGTGCCAAATAATTGATAATATTTCCAAGAAACACGAGATGCCTCTAGACAACATTCTTGAGGTAGAAATATTTGACGTTTGGGGTGTTGATTTCATGGGACCTTTTATCTCTTCCTACAACAACCTCTACATTCTTGTTCCTGTGGATTATGTTTCTAAGTGGGTAGAAGCAGCTGCCTTTCCTACCAATGACTCTAAGGTGGTGTTTAATTTCTTAAAGAAAAAACATTTGTACTCGTTTTGGCACCCCAAAGGCAATCATCAGCAATGGGGGAACTCATTTCTGCAACAAATATTTTGAAGCCCTCCTTGCCAAATATGGGGTCACTGACAAGATTGTAACTGCTTACCATCCTTAAACAAGTGGACAAGTTGAGATATCAAATAGAGAGGTGAAGAGGATTATGGAGAAGACAGTAAATCCTTCTAGGAAGGATTGGTCTAAGAGGTTGGAAGATGCACTTTGGGCATACCAGATAGCATACAAGACATCCATTGGGATGTCCCCATATCGGTTAGTTTTTGGGAAAGCTTGTCATTTCCCAGTTGAATTAGAGCACCATGTATATTGGGCAATCAAGAATTTGAATTTTGACTTGAGAGCTACAAGAGAAAAACGTCTTCTACAACTCAATGAGATGGATGAGATTCGTTTACAAGCATATGAAAATACTAAGATTTATAAGGAAAAGACAAAGAGATGGAATGACAACAAGATCTTGCATCGACACTTTGAACCAGGACAGAAAGTATTGCTCTTCAACTCTCGTTTGAAGTTCTTCTCAGGAAAACTTAAATCTAAGTGGTCAGGACCTTTCATTATTACCAAAGTGCACCCATATAGAGCTATTAAGATTAAAAGTGAAGAATCAAAAAATACTTTCCAAGTGAACGGGCAAAGACTCAAACATTATTGGGGAGGTGACATTGATCATCAAAAGTCCACCATTTTTTTATTTGACCTGTCATGAAGTAAAGAAACAGGAAGTCAAGCTGATGACTTTAAATCAAGACTTCTTGGGAGGCAACCCATGTGTGTTAGTTTTTATTTATTTTACTTAACTAAACACATATTAGTTTGAATATTTCTCTATTTCTCTATTTTGTTTGATAGGTGCAAATTGGAGGATGTAAGCTATTAGGGGATTTCAATCTCACAAGCCAACTCACCAATCTAGGAGGTTTCTTTTAACCCATCTCCTTTGTTTTTTAATTTTCACATATTGAGGACAATGTGCATATTAAGTTTGGGGGCGGAGAGATTAAACTTATTTGAAATATTGCTTGATATTGTTGGTTGTGTAGCTTTGTTTGTTTGGTTGATCGAAACAGGAGAATATATTGTGCTTTCCATGGTGATTTATTTTTTATTTCTTCAGTTGAAGTAATGTATAACTATTTGAAAATTTTGAATATTATCTAAGTTTGTGTGTAATTTTTGAGTAAGTTTCAGTTTTACAAGAATATCTATTTATGAGCACTAGTCTTGATCTTTGAGTTGTTATGCTAATTTAGAGAAGGTTTATGTAAATATGAAATTCAATTGATATTCTTTGGTGTCACAGTTTTTAGAATTTGTTTGATTTTCTCTTTAGGCAAAATCCTAGACAACACTTAACTAAGGAAATGATTTAGGCCATCTTTGGATCGTTTGAGTCTTTCTATCCAACTTTACATGTTTTCTCCATAGTTTACCCTTTTTGAGCTTTTATGTTTATTGATATATTTTTGTCTCCTGCATCAAAGCCTATTCAAAGCTATATATAGATATATATCGATATTCCTTATCTCACTAAAATGTGACCATTGTTAGTAATTTCTTAAAGATATATTGAAAAAAAGAGAGAAAAAAAAGAAAAAAAGGAAAAAAATGATAGTTACATGTGAAGTTAAATCCCAAATTGGGAAGTATTTGTTGTGTGTTTTGGAACACACATAAAATCGTGCAAGCATACACGGTCACAAGTAATAAAGATTTGTAATTAAAGTATCGTTCCCACGAGGATTTGTTACTATAGTTTGTTGAGTACTAAAATTGTATCTCTCTGATTTTATCCAAAACAATCGATGATTAAGGAAAAAGGTAAAAAGAAAATAAGAGAACTCTAGGATTGCAATTTTTCACCAAACTAATCCACTCAAATCATGTTATTTTCTTTTGATTTATATTTTTTAGTACATTTAATTTGTCAACCGAAAACTTCTTTTTTTATTCATACATCTCTTCCGAGCTCCGTATAAACACACCTCGTTAAATTAATTCACTATATCTCTATGAGAATTAAATTTAATAAGATTCATTAAGTTCTAAGTTCTCAAATGGCCATACATACAATTAGGGTATATTCATGTCATTCTATTTACGAGCAATATACACAAAAATGTCTTTCTCAAGTTTATTTTTATGCCACAAATCGTTTTGATAAAATTTGTAAATAATCAAAAAGCATTAAGCACAAAATAGAACGAACAAATCGAACGTCTTATAAATCTATCAAAAATAATTAAAATCAAAGCTTCATATATTTGAATCAAATGCAACCCTAGAAAAATTAAATTACTTCATTAAATTTAAATAAAAATTACAATAGATGCAGAAAAATTAGAAGAAGAAGAAAGAAAATTAAAACATTTCCGATCGTAAATATTTGGCACATGTAGAACACAACAGAAGCCAAAAATGGCTTCTGCGTGTTCCACCGTCCAGCCCCAAACACTACAGAAAATCCAAGACTAAACTCTCCAAAAAAAAACTCCTAAACTCTATCATAATATCACCTATTTAAAGCTAAAAATACATCTAAAATAATACATTTTTTATTTTATTTTTTTGTTTTCAGAAACGCGTAAAAAAAATATTCACTCGAAACTAAATTCGACGCGTTTTGGAATTCGATATCAAAAAAATTAAAAGTCACGCGTAGACAGGGGCCGTTCGGATTTTTTTAAAATCAAAGTGCAAGCCACGTGTCAGCGTCTGATTAGCTGCTGGTATTAGTGCGGACACGTGGCAACTCTTCATTGGTTGCGGGAAAACGGGCGTATGATTACTTGTCGCACGGGAGCGAACGGCTGCATCGATGGGTGCGATCCCACGCGGTCGTGCTCATGGTAGAATGCCACGTGTCATCACTTTATTGGTTGAAAAATAGAGTGGGAAACGTGGCAATTTCTGATTCGAGGAATGGATTTAGGTGGACACTTGGCAGCTTTTTATTAGAGGAAAATCCTATTGCACGCAGAGATCAGCGCACGGGATCAGAGGCGTGCGAACGTGGGGGATGGCGGCTGGACGTATTAGGAATGTGGGTCCCACCTGCACGCCAGCCTACGCGGCAGGTGGGTCCTACTCGGGCACCGAGCCGCGTGAATGAATCTGGGAACACGCGATTTGGTTGGGCATGATCGAGACGTGCATATCGTAGCCGTTTCTTATTTGATCGGACGGTCCACGTTTGGCCCATGTTGTTGGCGCGTGGTTCTTCTAATTTGCGAAGAATAATAACTTTTATTAATTATATTTTCACCCATAAATATATTTCAAATTACCTTTTAAACTTTCTTAAATTACAGTTAAGCCCTTTGCTAATTTTAAATTAAATTTTTAAACTTTTAATAATTATAATTAAGCCCAAATTTAATTTAAATTATATTTTCGATTATTATAAATTGTAATTAAGAACTATATTATTTGAAATTATATTTATGGACAAAAATATGAAATTAAGTACATTTTCGATACAAATTATTTAATTTTATTAAAAATGTATTTTTAATGCATAAAAGGAAAATATTAATTTATTTAACAAAAATTGACTAAATATTAAAAGAACATAGCAATTATCATTACTAAAATTGATGAAAATAACTATATAAAATACAGTTATCAATATTCATTGAGATGTTAGAAGATATCTTGTTTCAATCCTAAAATGATGTGTTTAGGAAATATTTGAGCCAAATATTATCTTTTATCTTACCTTTACCTAAGCCATATATTACAAGTTTAATAAAGTCCTATTGGTTTTTGGTTTTGTGTTGGTCTACATTAGTGGAGAGAGAAATGAAAAATGAACTATGAGATTTTGATTTCATTAAAAATCAATTGCGTCCATATTTGCATAAACTCATCCGGATTTCATGTGATGAAATATGAAAAGACTTCACACGCATAAGAAAAGTCAATGTGAAAATGTAACATACTTTTAAATTAACTTTAATGCTTAGATAAAATTCGTGTATTTCTTTGAGTTATGTTATTTAAATGACCAATGAGAAATGTTTTGAAAATCACTATTTTAAGTGCATATATCCTAGTTTTATTTCTTTCCTTTTGTTCGAGGACTAGCAAAATCTTAAGTTTGGGGGTGTAATAACTGTACGTTTTACAGTTATTTTATCTAATTTATTAATTATAATTGTTATGTTCTTAAAGTTTTCAATTAATTTTAAGTTCTTAAATTAATATTTAATATTTTTTGAAGGAATATATTTTTAGAGAAAATTAAAGAATTTTTAAGTGAAAAAAAGACTTAATTTCAATTACTAAAAATTGAAAATATAATTTGAATTAAAAGAGGGCTTAATTTCAAATAACAAAAATTTAAAATTTAATTTGAATTAATATAGAGGGCTTAAATGCAATTAACAAAACTTTTGTTTTTCAGCATAGAGAAGGACCACCACGCGCATGATTGTCAACACGTCTCACGCACCGTCAGATCAAAAACTCAACGATAAGGATTAGACGAGTGAGATGCACGCGCGACAAGGGCGATTGGACATGTTTCCCAGATGGCACATTGCTCGGCACGTAGAGTAGGGCCCACTTGTCTACGTAGATGATTCCCTCAAACGCGTCTCCTTCACCTATCGTTAGATCAAACCACAAATGGCTCAGATCGTGCGTGAGTCCCACGCTCCACACGAGTGGAGGCCAACTGTTGCGTACAGACCAGCGCATATGTATCTCGTGTGACGTGGTACACCAAAGTCATGTGCACCCTTTCATCCCACCCAATACGAAGCTTCCATGTGTCTTGTTGTTTTTTCAGCGAATCATATGTTGCCACGTGTCACACGTATTGTGAAATAAATAAAACGCAAAAATTTCTCTCGCTAGCTTATTTTTTTCACGTTTGTCTCCCTACACGCGTGTAAAAAATAATATTTTGTGATGTATTTCTTTATCCCCCATTATATGCATGTTCTGTATAATTTTGGGAGTGGTATATTTTGGAGACGCGGAGGGGGGAAGAGTTAGAGTTTTTTCTTAGTTTTAGTTCAGTTCTTTTTTGTTGTTCTTAGTATAAAAGATATCGTTTTTTTAGAGAACTTTACTTGGTTCCTGATCGAGGTAATCAACTCGTGACAAGAAATTTTAAGGGATAACGTTCTATTTAGTCTGTGACCAAGGTGATCAATTATCTTAACATCATTTTTATTAGAGCGTTCTATCTGGTTCCTAACCGAGATAATCAGCTCGTGACATGGAGTTTTAAGGGAGAGTGCTCTACCTGGTCTGTGACCAAGGTGATCAACTCTCTTAACATTATTTTTTATAGATCGATCTACCTAGTTCCTGATTGAGGTGATTGGCTCATGACATAGAGTCTCAAGGGTGATAATGTCATTGCTCAGCAAAAGTGTGTATATTTATAGTGTGAGGTACATGAAGATGTTAATTCAAAGTACATTAGAAGTGATACTTTTTCTAGTGTTCAGCTTTCCAACTCATGCTATCTTCGGCACTCTTGATGTTATTCAATAAGTAGGCCCCTCCTAGTGTCACCATAATTATTTGGTATGGGCCTTCCTAATTTTCACCTAACTTGCAAGCCATCCAATCCTTCTTGTTAGGAAAGACCCTTTTGAGAACCTAATTACCTATGGTAAAAGATTTAAAATGAATGACTTTTTTGTAATAATTTGTTACCCTTTTTTTCTATTTGACCATCCTCTTAAAGGCTTCATCTCTTTTTTCCTCTTCTAGGGTCACTTTAATTGCTCTACTTGTAATGTTTTGGTCTTCGGTTAGGGTTGATCTCATGGTGGGTGTTGTGATCCTAGTTGATATCACAACCTCTGTCTCATACACTAGGGAGAAAGGTGTCTCATTAGTGCTGCCTCTAGGACTAGTCCTGATGGCCCATAATGCTTCAGGTAGCTTTTTAACCCATCTTTCAATATTTTCTTTAATAGGTTGATTAAAAATTGTTAAAAGACTCAACTTGACTATTTTCTTGTCGGTAATATGGCATCGAATGACACATCTTAATATTGTACTTGGTGGAAAACTCTTTAATGTTACAGCCTGTAATATGCCTTCCATTATCGGTAACCAACTCCTTGGGTATGATGAAGCAAAAAACTATAGACTTCTAGATAAATCGAATCACCTCTTCTTCCCTTATTCTTCCTAGAGGCTCTACCTCAATCCATTTGGAAAAATAATTTGTGGTGACTAATAAAAATATCTTTTGGCCTATCATTGGAGGTAAGGCTCCTACTATATCTAACCTCTATTTATAGAAGGGCCACAGATTAACTATTCCTATCATCATGGTTGGTGGCGTTTGTGATAATAGGGCAAACCTCTGACATTTATCACAAGCTTGGGTGTACCTCATGCAATTTGCTAGCATAATAGGCCAGTAGTAACCTTTCCTCATAATTCATTAGGAAAACCTTCTTATGCTCGAATGAGAGCTATACTATCTCTCATGAGCTTCAAACAATATTTTTTAGAACACTCCCTATCTATGCATAAGAGCCTGAGTCCAAGTTTTATTTTTTGTACAATTTATTATTTTTGATCATGTATTGACCTACCTTTGCCTTGATTTCTTTGGGGAGCTTCTAGTCTTAAGGTAGGTCTCATTTTTTTAGGAAGTTAAAGATTGGAGTGAACTATAGATTGGTGGCCTTGTCTATGCTTCCAACTATTTTTTTTTTTTGCCTTTTTCCAAATTGGCCTCTATTAGTATTGTTACAAAAACTACTTGAGTATGGTTAGCCTCATGTACAATAGCTAGTGTGGCTAAGGCATCAGCATGACCATTCTCATTTATGGATATTTTCTTGATCTTAAAGCGAGCATATTTTAAGCATTCCTTCCTTAGTCTATCTAAATATCTCCTCGTTTTGTTATCTTTAGCCTCAAACGTGCCCAAGTATTGATTGACCACCAATTGTGAGTCATTATGTAAGGTGATGCTATCAACTATAAGTTTCTTTATAGTCATGGCACCAAATATAGCAACCTTGTATTTTACGATGTTATTGGCTACTTGGAAATTCATCCTGACAACATATTCAAAATAGTTTTCATCATGGTCCATTATGACCACCTCTAGCCTAGCACTATTAAAGTTATGCGTGCCATGGACAAATACTTTCCAAGTTGGCATCTCTCTTTGATCTATGCCACATACTTCCATTTTTACTTCATCATTGGTGACCTCTAGTGACTCACTAAAGTCGGTAACAAACTCTATCACCACTTGCTCTTTAATAGAAGTTCTAGACATATACTTGATATCATACTTTCCTAACTCTATGGCAATATGCCCCAGTCTCCTTGAAACCTTTGGCCTCATCAATATGTTCTTAAGCAATTGTGAGGTGAGTACTACTATTGTATGTGAACTAAAGGAATGCTAGAGTTTTCATGCTGTCACTTTTAGGGCGAAGGCTAACTTTTCAATCGTTAGATACCTACTTTGGGCTTCTATTAGAAACTCGCTGATGTAGTAGATGTGGTGTTAGACCTTTTTTCTTTCAACAATGAGTATGGTAGTACAAGTTTGGGAAGTAACATCCAAATAAAAATAAAGATTTTCTCTTGGGGAGGAATTGATCAGGACTAGAGGCTTGCTCAAGTACTGTTTAATTATTTGAAAAGCTATCGCAATCCTCATTCTAGAAAATTGATGTGCTTTTTCTTAGCATTTTGAAGAATGATAAGCACTTGTCTTTACATTTGGAATTATTCTATTGAATTCCATTATTCTTATGTTCAATTGTTGAATCCCTTTTAGGATGGTAGGAGGTTTCATGTTAACTAAGGCTTGTATTTTGCCTGGGTTGGCCTTGATTCCTAGGACAGATATAAGATATCCTAAGAATTTTCCTGAAGCAACATCAAAAACACATTTTTTAAGGTTTATTCTCATACCATACCTTTGGATTACATGAAATATTTCTTTCAAGTCTTTGACATGGTTTACTGGTTGTGTTGACTTTATCATTATGTTGTCTACATATGCTTCTAAATTTCTTCCCAGTTGGTCAATAAACATTTTATTGATGAGGCTTTGATACGTGGCTCCCGCATTCTTTAAACCAAATGACATTCGGGTGTAATAGAAGGTCCCTTCCTCAGTAATGAAAGATATATTTTCCTCATCCTTTAGATGCATTCTGATTTGATGATAACCAAAATATGTATCCAATAAACTTATCAAGCCAAAATTGGTGGTGGCATCAACCAACTGATCAATACTAGGTAGGGAAAATAGTCTTTTGGGCATGCATCATTCAAGTTTGTAAAGGCTATGAATATGTGGGGAAATCCACAAGCTTTTTTTACCAGCATTACATTTGACAACCAGGTTGGGTAGTCCATTTCTCTAATAATCTTTGTCTCTCTAAGCGTGGTGACCTGACTTTTAATCACTTCAATTTTTTTCTCTTACAAAATTCCTCTTTCTTTGCTTGATAAATATAGCTTTTGGATCAACATTCAACTTGTGGGTTATAATCTATGGGTCAATCCCAGGCATATTTGAAGGCCACCATGCAAAGATATCAGAATTTTCTCTTAGGAATTGAGATAGCTATTTCCTAACCTTTATTGTCAAGTCAGTGCACAATTTTAGATAATGATCAACCCCTTTCTCTTTGATTGGTAAATCTCGCACTTCATTTGAATTAACCAATTTTGCTAGGCATCTGCACCTTGGCCTTTTTTGACAAGACCCATGTTGTAATTGCTACTTGGGAACAATCTTCTTCATGGTAGCATTATAACAACCTCTAGCCTTTTCTTAGTCCCTTCTTATCTCTTTTATGCTTTCCTCAGTTGGATATTTGATGACTTGGTGGAAACTGAAGGGAACTACTTTCATCTTATGTATTCATGGTCTACCTTGGATTGAATTGTAATGGGTGGGGACATCATCTACCATAAAGTTGGCCATTACTATAGATTCTACTGCCATGACTAGTAACATCACGGTTCCAATTGCATAAGTAGTGTTATTATTGAATCCTGCTAGGGGTATCTCTCTCCTTATGATGTCACATTCTTTTATGCTTAGAGCCTTCGTCATCGATAAAAAAAGGTCTATGGAACACCCTGTATCAATCATGATTCAACAAATGTCGTAGGATCCTATTCGAAGGGTGATTACCAAAAGGTCTTCATAGGAAGATGAGGCATTGTCCTTCCCATAGAAGGTGATTTCAATGGAATAGATCCCTTTATCCAAATTGTAGACATGTGGTAAGCCACATGAGTGTCTAGTATATCTTTTGCACGAGTTATTGGAGATCTCATTGAACCCGGGCCTTCCATGTATAGTATGGATGGTCCTTAAATTAGCCTCATTGTGTGGGACTATCCAGCTACTTGATGGAATAGGTAGCCTCAGCATTTCGTGTTTGGGCTATTGCTCAGCTCCTCTGCTATTATTTCCCATAAGGTCCCCTAAATACCCCCTGGATAGTAAATTTCTATTTTCTTCTTCATATGTTTGCAATCTTACGTCTCCTGCATTATATCTTTATGAAAAGCACACCACTTAGATGTGTCCCTAAGAGGGGTCCTCATTTTTGATGACCATCTGACATTTTGTTCATCCATAATCCTTAATACTGCTTGGGCTAGGCTTACTCTCCATGGTGAACCCCTGAAGAGAAATAATGACCTCTCCCAAGATCCTATGTTCTCAAACCATTAGCCATTCACCCTATGATTTGGCGTGAAGCATTTGCTCTTGTTAATCATTTTATCTTGGTGTAACTTGTCTGGACTTTAAATCCTAAGCCCTACGGTGGGTGCCAAAATGTTAGGATTAGTTCAATTTACAGAGAGAAACTAAAGAAAAGTTAGATTTTTTATAGAATTGTATGGATCTCTTATGAGGTCCATGTATATATATGGTATTACACGTACACATGTCAATTACAAAGGACGTATATGTCACAACTTGTCAGAAGGGGTACAATTAGTAAAAGAATTACATTTCAAGCTCGAGTTGGTGGTCGGCCTTCCAATACACAAAGCTACTATGCGTAGGTAGGCTCATCCTATGAGTATCGTTGTAGGTGCGGGTACAAACTGGTCTTCCTAGGTTGGCTCATCGAATTGGACTCCGGGGTCAGTTCATATGTTCAAACAATAACATTTTCCCTAGCGGTGACAATTTTTGTCGTAGCTTGATTGGTCGAATCGAGCCCAAATCATAGAACACAAATCGAATTAAATTTGGACCAAATTCGAGCCAACTCAAAGAATCTGAACAAATTAAGCTAGATTCGAGTCAACCTATTAGCCCATAAAAAAAGGCTATAATATATTACAACTTACACCCTAAATTAAAATTTTAAAATTGAAGAAACCTATTTCTTCTCATTTCATATTGTAATTTTTACAAAAAAAAACGTCTTTTTTTATAAATAAAACAGAAGGTTATTATATCAAAAATCATATGAATTCTTAATAAGTTGTAACTTATTCATTTTGTCATGTTCATATTAACACACTTAACCACAAATAAAACTTCAAAAAGGAAAGAAATAATGTAAAAGCAACATGATGTTATGGTTTGAAAGGTTGTATAATAATAATTACTATATTATATTCATAACTTGTGCACTAAAGTTAGTAAATTTGTATTCTAAAAGAGAGAGCTAGTTGTTATGTACCTAGATAAAAGTGCCTTATTATACATGATAAATTTGTATTGTGTGTTCTAACTTTTAATTAATTAATTAATTAATTGTTTTTGCTTGTAGTTGTTAACTGACAAATATGATTCAATTTCAATTAAAGAAGCAATATGAAAGTAAATGAAGATGACATAACTTATGTAATAGAAACACAAAAAGAGATGAAACAATCATTAACGTTCTTATATATTCAAAGAAGTAAAAAACACTGTTAAACAGATTATATGTATGTGCATACTTTTAGACTTTCCATTTGTCTTCTCGTGATATTTCACTAGAAAAGTGCAAGTATTAAGGTTAAATCTATCGAAAATAGATATGAGAATAAAACATGTACTTTCACACACTGTTATATTAGGTGTGTTATGAGAGACACATGTGATGTGAGCCAAATATTTATTAACTAGTTATTGTAACCTAATAGGTGTATTATCTTTGTGCACTTTGTTGTATGCGTGAACTATTTTTTCGGTGTTAATATATTATTTGTTCAAAAAATTAATTGTTATAATATTATTTTCTCATTTTTATTATTTCATATAATATTATTTGAGCTAATAAACTTTAATCATAAAATATATTTTTGATTTATAAAAATAATTAATTAATTAAAAAATATATAATTAATAATTTGAGTTAGTTTTAACTTTTGTATTTTGTTTAAGTTTATTAACTCATATTAAATTAAAATTAAAATTAAATTTAACCAATTTAAGCTAGTTTAATTCAAACAAAATCAAACTCAAACTAATCCAGCTCACACCCCAATTTTCCCACAACTCACACGTTATGATGGAAGAAGCTTTGGGAAATTTTATTCAATAGTCGTGGGATCCATCGAATTGCTATTATACCGAGTTTAGGTAGAATTAGGTTTACCTCTTACAAAATTCTTCTATTTTCCCAAGAGCTACTCCAATATCTTTTTTATCAAATACCACGATTGGATGATCTCACACATGATTAAAAAAATGAATATTAATGTTGTATGAGTTAAGAACAAATTAATAATATAATTTTAATAATTGTTGGATCAAAATATTATTTTTAGTGTTATATTATTAAATTTATAAAAATAAAAATAATATTTTTAAAAAAGTGATTATTTTTACTGTTTTAATTTTTCCGACAGAAATTTTTGAAAGAAGCTTACATGTATATCAATTATGCTTTTTTAATTGTATAAAACGACATTCCACACAGAATCGCTAAAAGTGTTTTATGGATGAAAATATTGATATATTTTCGTAAGCTTTCTTTACATTATTATTATTATTATTATTTTTATTTAAATGGTAAAATTAAAATAATGTTAAATATTAAAATAAAAATTATAAAAAAATTAAAATTAAAAAAATAGTTTTTATTTTTTATTTTTTAATGAGAAATATCGAAAATAATAATAAATAATTATATAAATTTATAGAATAAAAAAACAAAAACAAAAAACACTGACTTTGACATTAATTTATGTATTACAGAGAAACACTTCGAAAATATTTTTGAGTTCGGATCTTCTTGTCTGATGAATTTGGAATGAGAGAGGAGAGAAATGAATAAAACAAGAAAAATTACTTCAATTATTTTCTTGATATCGATATTCCTTCGACAATTACTTCTTGTTTCGTCATCTTCAAATCTTTCAGAGAGAAACCAGGTACTTCAAATCTTAACACCTTAGACGGACAAATACACTCACCTTTATAGATACATGATTACTAGAACTGGTAATGTTTATTTTCTTTTGTGAATTGGATTGTGGGTTTTAGATGTTTATTGATTTTATTTATGGACTTGATTTCTGGTTCTTCACATACGAGATAATTTTATTTTTAATTGCTTTAACTTTGCCGGGGGCTGAGGAACAAGATCAAATATCCGAACTTTCGACCCTCAGTGAACTTCCTCTAGGAATATTTTTTTGCAAGGAAAATAAATGCGAAGTTCATCTTTCGAACTTTGAAAGCAGATTAATTTTTATTTTTGGTTGCAAAGAAGAAAGTAGTGAAAGTTTAATTTTTTTTAATTTCTTTAAATAAAGTGTCTAAACTTATAACAATAATAATAATAATAACATTGTATCTATTAAATTTGGGTCTAATTCTATCTCAAAACTTAGGTTATGAGATATAGGATTGTCTTTGTTTATATGCACAGCGTGGCCGCGATCCACAATCAACGTGGGATTTTAACACTTCCCCTCACATCGACAAGTGTCTGTCCCCTTGAGACCGACGAGAATGTTGAGTTTATTGAACCCAAGTGGTGGTATGCATCACTCACCAATGGCGAAACAACTACACCGATCGGATAACCTTGCTCTGATACCATGAAAGAGATGATTTTATTGTATGAATAAACGAATCTATACAATCTAATTTATACCAAAAAAAAATTGTAATAATTAAAAATAAACATAATTATAGAGAGATATGTTCTTGGACAGCCTGTAGCACCCCACCAATCTATTGGTGTCTGTTTTCAGCTGGTGTGTTGGATGCCACCAGTTGGATTTTGAGTTCTTTAACATTCCCCCTCAAGTTGGAATATATGTTAATTATTTCCAACTTATTAAGTAAACTCGAGAACTGTAGAAAACTCAGGGATTTGGTAAATATATCTGTTGGTTGCTCTAATGTAGAGATATGATAGGTCTTGATCATTCCAGCTTGAATCTTTTCTCTCACTAGATGACAATCGATCTCTATGTGTTTAGTTTGTTCATGAAACACTGGATTTGATGCAATGTGAATGGCTGCTTTTGTCACAGTATAACTTGGTCGGTTGGGAGTGTTTGATACCCAAATCGTCCAAAATGTATCGTAACCAGGTTACTTTGCAACAGGCTGTTGCCATAGAGCAGTATTCTGCTTCTGTATTTGATCGTGAGACCGTATTTTGTTTCTTAGTCTTTCAAGAAATTAGCAAGTTTCCAAGAAACATACAATATGGTCTCACGATCAAGTACAGAACCAGAATACCACTCTATGACAGTAGCCTATTGCGAAGTAACCTGGTTATGATACATTTTGGATGATTTGGGTATAAACACTCCCAACTGACCAAGTTATATTCTGACAATCAAGCAACCCTTCACATTGCATCAAATCCAGTGTTTCATGAACAAACCAAACACATAGAGACCGATTGTCATCTAGTGAGAGAAAAGATTCAAGCTGGAGTGATCAAGACTTATCATATCTCTACATTATATATTTTCCAAATCCTTAAATTTTTCACAGTTCTCGAGCTTACTTAACAAGTTGAGAATAATTAACATATATTCCAACTTGAGGGGGAATGTTAAAGAACTCGAGATCCAACTGGTAGCAACTAGCACACCAAATTGAAAAATACCACCAACAGACGTGGGAGCAACAAACCCATTCAAGAACACGCTCTCTATAATTATGTTTATTTTTAATTATTACAATTTTGCTTAGCTAATGGACAAATAGAACAATCACTAATGGAACAAAAAAGTGTGTTGATGGAAAAAGAAATTACACGCAAACTGTTATTAGATAAATGACCAAGTCGCTGATGCCATAGATGAGAGTTGGTTGAAGCAGTATTTGAAACGAAGAAACATCTAGCCTTTTCGGAAATAGTCAGGTAATAGAGTCCCGCTTTCTCAGTTCCCATCCCAATCGTCTTCCCTGAGCATTTGTCCTGAACAAAGCACATATTATTAGTGAAGGTGACATGACAAAATGTAGTTTGACTATTGAAACCAAGTTTAATTTGAAGGAGGGAACACACAAGACATTATGGAGTATGAAATTATTGTAGAAATGTACAGTGCCAATATGTGTGACACGGGTAAGAGAATGATCAGGTAAATGTACATGCCGATTAGTGACTGGAATGTTGGAGCTCATAAGGTTTTGGGAACAAACCATGTGATCAGTTGCTCTTGTATCAAAAATCCAACGGGTTTTTGAATGAAAAACAGTTGCATATAATAAGTTACCTGAAGAAGTAGTCACTTGACTTACCATGTTACTTGATTTGGATTGATTGAGAAGTGTAAGAATCTCATGATATTGGGCGGATGTAAGGTTGTGGGATGGTGTCTTTTTATCGGAGCTGCTTTCCTGAAAGTCAGTATGGTGAGCTTTGGAGGTGAAACCATAACTTACATTTCTTTTATCTTGAATTGCTCCTTTCTTCCGACACATGTTGATGTCATGTCCACTCAAATCACATAAATTGTATTTGAGACGCTTTCGGCAGTTTTCAGAATTGTGTCCATTAAGACCACAAAAATCACATTTGAGGTGACTTTGGCAATTCTCAGAATTATGGCCGATATTGTTGCATCGATTGCACTTGAGATGTGGGTTCCTTGGTGGGTAATTCTTGTGAGGATATTGTGGACGACTATCCCTGGCAACAAGTGCGGTAGCTTCTGACATCCTTTCTATGGTTTGCGTGGAGACAGCTCTCTGCTTTTCATCTTGAACAATGAGTGAATATACCTTATTTACTGTAAGTAAAGGTTCCATGAGCAAAATTTGTCCACGTGCTGATGTGTAAACCGTGTTAAGCCTTATGAGGAACTTTATGGTTCGCTGCTTTTGTTGATATTCTTGTAGTTCTCTTCCGACATTTCCTCCACAATGTGGAAGAAGACATAGTGCATCGCGAGTATCCCATAGGCTTTTCAACTTGGTGTAGTATTCTCCAATGCTCACACCTTCTTGTCTGTAGTCATGAATCTTTTGCTCGATGTGAAATAGGTGCATGCTGTTGGTGTGTGAAAAGCGTTCCTTCAATTCTTCCCGTAGCTCATATGCGGTATCATTATACATGATACTTTCTGCAATTTTAAGCGATATGGTATTGATAATCCATCATTTGACAAGAATGTTGTTTGATTTCTGCTTCAGGGTTTGTTGATAGCCTTTTGATTGTGTCGTCAATAAATCCTTCTTTGTGTTTGGTGATGAGAACCATGAGCATCACATGACTCCAAATATGATAATTTTCTTGATTTATGGATTGAGCCACTAGAACCATGCCTGGTGTAGTTATAAATGGCTAAGATCATCATACCATTTTAGTAAAGTAGGGCTGGTAATGGTAGTTGTAGACATTATTGTTGAGTAAAACAATTCAAAAATGGGATAGGATTGAGTGTATATTAGACAATAATGATTGTTTATTAAACAAATAATAAACTGAAATAAGTTTTATTTTATAGAAAATGAGTCAAGGATTACAGAACCGGAAATTTGAGCCGAAGAATTAGTCGGAAATTGAGTGAACCGGCATCTGGAGTGGTTGAAACGACGGCTAGAACACTGAATCGACTGAAGCATTGAACCGACTGAAGACCAAACTGGATGGAAGACTGAACCTGAACGAACGACGCGTCGTTTGCTTCAGAGGCGGGCTGAACGACGGTCGTTTGAGTCGTCTTCCTCAACGCGAGCGCGTGTTGGCGCGTGTCACTCTGGCGAGGCGCGTGGAATGCCAGTGAACTCAAACAAGGCGCGTGTAAGCGCGTAGGTTAATGTTTTGGCTTGAAAATAATTACAGATTGCTCGGAATTTTCTGGATATTATAATAGGATGAAATTGAAATTGTTTTTGTGAATCAAAATTGGTTTTGAAAAGAAACAAAATTTGAAAGGAAGAAAAAAGAAACTGTGGGAGCTGGTTTTTTCAGAGAACTACTTCCTGAGCTCTGATACCATGTTAAATTTGGGCCTAATTCCATCTCAAAACCCAGGTTATAAGATGGAGGATTGCCTTTGTTTATATGCGCAGCGTGGGCGCGATCTCCAGTCGATGTGAGACTTTAACAGGATCAAATGGAGTTCAACATAAAATGTGTTTAATTGGCTGGAGATATCGAAGTTCAACTTGAGCAGGGCATTCGATCCGGAATGCTTGAGTTGGGCTTTCACTTTATGGTAAAAATATACAAGCTGGATGTAAGAGATTTTTTTGGTTATAAGTTTTAAGTGGTGTTATAACTGTTGTTTTCTCAAGATTGTTTTCATAAGAAATGCTTGTTCTTTGCAAGTTTGGTTACCTCAGAGCAAAATGCATTACATGATTGATTTCCTGCAGTTTTAGTTTTGTGCTCATTTAGCTCTTGGTACTCAGACTGTTGTTCAGCATTTGTTGACACTTAACCTTGTGATCCGGTAGTTTAACATTGATTTTTGTTATACGCTGAGTCACTCACCATTTTTATTGTTTACAATGATCCAGGATAATGACGGATCTGCTGTTTCAAGGTACCTTAGATTTCTTGTTTATCCACAGCCCTAGGCTTGCGTGATTAAAACTTTCTCTAAATGTGTGATTTCTTGACAAAGTTGGGAAATTTAACAAACGTTTTTTGGTTTCTTATGTAATTGTGATTTGATTAGTGGAATGGTTAGTATTACGTAAAATAGAAGCAAGAAAGGAAAGTAGCTGATCTTGTTGATACATTGAGTGCTATTATATATATTCCAGTTTTCCCATTTAAATGTGCCATTTTATTTTTATTTTAGAACTCTTAAGACAGGACAGGAATATGTTCATGAAGTACATTGCTCCAGAGAAAGAAGCAGGTCAGCTTGGAAAATTATCGATGAGGTATGGGCAAATTGTTTGGTCGAATAACAAAATTGTACCACACGATTCAATTTGTTGACTAGCATCTATGTTTGTGTGCCATGTAGTATTTGATGCCATTTGTTGAGCGAGAACACTATCAGATTTCAAAAAGGTGTCGGCTCCATCCTGAAAATGACATATTTAGAGATCAAGAGGAGCACAAGATCCATATGGATATGAATGAATGGCAATGTGGATACTGTAAGAAAAGCTTCCATGCTGAAAAGTTTCTTGATCAACATTTTGTTGACAGACACTACAATCTTCTAAATGTCGTAAGTGCACTATATTTTCCTTCCCTTATGTGTTAGGAGCACTGTTATTAAGTCCAAGATGCAACCTCTGTATCTAATTATCTATGATCAGACTACATAATTATCCCCTTCACCTATTTAAATTCAAGTTTATGTTATGTATTCTTTGGAATTCCCATTCACTCTTTCCTTTTTCTTTCCTCTCGAATTTACTTCAAAACTCATCATCCAAGGATTCTGATCGACTTGCTGTAAGACATATTGGCATGTGAAAGTCCAGCATTCTGAGTTCAATTTTCCTTTTCTCTTTATGTTTGGCCTGTATTTCACCACAACGAAAATTTCTTATGTATTCATTTTACTATACACTAATTATTAATTTTTAATTAAGAACATAAACTTCCTGTTTAAGCCGTATGATTGGTAACTTAACTTACATAAAAGCTATGGACGCAGAATGACAGTAAATGCCTGGCGGATTTATGTGGGGCATTGCATTGTGACCTTGTGATGAATACAAAGTCACCCAAAACCAAATGCAATCCTGCAGCAGTTTCAAAGAATCGTATCTTGTGTGAGGTTGATTTTTGATTGCCACTACTTGCAAGCCCTGTTGAAACTGTTATTTAGAACTGCTAATATCTTTTAGCGTGTGCAGAGTCTAGCAGACGGTTGCTTTCCATTTCATCAAGGGCCCACAGCAAGTCGTCTACATGGTATTACTATTATGTTATCAAAAACACTTGTGCTAAAAAAAATGTTTATTGCAAGTTGGGAAAATCTCAACCTACATGTCATAATATAAATGGTGTCTTGGAAGTAAGGATTGCACACTTTCAGCATATGGGATGATCTCAACTTGGAGTGTAGCATTGCTTAAAATGCTATGTTATCAATGAAACATTGTGTACTGTTTATGACAATGTTTCTTTATTGTCATTTTTATACTCTGAATGCTAATAATCTCTTGCTAAAACTATTTCATTTAGTTTCTGCCCTCTCTAACTAATGCTGATATTCTGTCTTGTTTGTAGAATTGTTTTTGCGCCAATTTTGTGATGCTCATACCTGTTCAGGGAATCAGAAACCTTTCTCCAGAGGAGGCAGGGTGAGACTTCAGTCTTTTACCGATGAATTACAAGGGCAGAACTTATTACTTTTGAAAAGAAACCTTTCTCTGAAGTAACTTTTCTAAAGCTTATGAGTTTTAATATTGTTTTGTATTACACCCCATGCGGGCTAACTTCTATGATATGCTTTTGAGCGGTCTTCCTTTTTAACCCCATGTATTATTTTCCATTTCCGATCCACTAGTCAATTTATACCTAAATCTGAATACGTTTTCAAAAATGAAGCTCATTTGAATACATTTTCAAGAGTAATATGATCCAAAACTTTTCTTGTAGGCATAGCATGTTTTGTCGGTTCTCTATTTGCCGGAGTTACTAGAACTCCAACAACTTTTATGCTTTTGAATACATGTATAAAAAGAAAATATTTTGGTACTCAAAAGTAGTGAATCTTATGCAATATTCTCTATGCTTTTTCCCACTCTGAACGGAGATTGGAGACAGCTTTTGTAGACATTTTCACATTCAAAATTTCCATTTTGTCTCTTCTTCTTCTTTAGGATTTTAAAAACAAAAGAAATTTTTTCAGGTCTATCAAGGGCTACTGGGGTTTAAGCTTTCATGTGTGAAAGGATTAATGTCTGTCTTTCACACAACTGAATTAAGTTTTTTTTATTCTTTTTTTCTCCTGAATAAATATTTGTTTTTCTGCTTTTGTTTATATGACCTCTTTGCTTTGTCCATGCAGAAGCAAACAAGTGTACTCTACTTGGCAATTTCAATATTGACTCTTATGCTGCTTCCAATTTTCTATCTTATTGTTTATTTGCATCAAAGGTATCACTTTTTAGCTTTCGAGGAAGCACATATTTTAAAGTTCAAATAATTTCTTACATTATACTGTGATTTTCAGAGAGATGAGAATGAGAAGCCAAGACCTCAAACGGATCGTACAGAAATCAAAACCCTCATAGTTGGTAATCTATATAAAATTTATTCCTAAATGTTTGAAGATAATGACATGCATAGTGTGTTCTACAAGTTGAATTATCTTTCAGAAGAACATGACTCTTCCGGTATTGACTTACTGCTCTTCTGTGATTACTGTCACTGAATCACTGGAAACACCACAGACGATTTCTTAAAATATCAGACTTAAAAGAAAATAATAATAATAAACCAGCAATTGAAATGGAATTGCTAATTTCTAAAGTTAGTATATCCTTGCTCCATTTTGCTTATTTTGAAGGTTAAGCTTTTGGAATCAGCAATGATCAAAGTTGATGGCAATTTTACAAGTATGTCTCTCAACTTGACTTGGCTTGAAGTAGATATCCTCACAAATGAGTACGTTTCTGAGGCATGCATGGAGAAGAAAATGGGCTAGAAATGTTCGAAAGTCTGAATAGATCACCAATTTGAGAGCTCCAGATATGACATGCTTTCCGAGTAAAGAACTGGTTAATCATTAAAATTGATATGGTCCATAGACATCTTGTTTTTCAATCTATATTTGTCACACAAAGTTTGTGATTTGTTAACCCATACAATCTTATTTGTCTCTCATTTGCATTCTTTTCATCTTGAATCTTTTGTAACCGGACATGCTACTAGAAATTCATTCCTTTGAGTTTTGACTTATAGCATAATGGTAGGGATTGACATTGAGAATAGAAAAATTGATATTATTTTTTGGAAGCAGCTCCAGGCCTATGCAAGATATAAAAGCACTCTTGCAACTAGGGGCATTTTGCGGATAGAAAGTCTTTTTTTGAGTGATCCGATTTGAATTGAATTAGAAGATTTTTAATTCAAATACGATCCGAAAATGTAATCAATCTAAATTAATTCAAATTCGAATAGATTAGATTTTTTTTAGATTAGATAAGGTTGAATTGATGTTAAAATTTATTTATGAATTATTGTCATAGATAAAACGTAATATACACATAATTTGAGTTTTAAATTGATATATGTCTAACAAAATTTATTATTTATAATTACAACTAAGAAATCAAAAAAATGAGAATTAATTAGGATAATTATTAAATTATTATAAAGATTTAATAATTTTATTTATTTTTTAAATTAAAATTAAAATTTAATGTAATTATGATACGTATAATATTTAAATATAATACATGATAAAATAAAATATATTTTTATTTATAATTTGAATAATTATTCGATCTGAATCGGATTATATCGTATTATAAAATTTATTAATTCGAATTTAAACTTAATCCGTAAAACGGATTGTATATTTTCAAATCAGAATTTGTAAAATATTTCAACCAAAATTGTAAATTTAAACGAATTAATCTCACCCATATACCCCTCTTTGCAGGCATTCCCTGTGGAATTTTATCTGAGACAAAAAATTGTTTTATAAATGTAGACTGGTTTAAGTCAACGGATGATGAAATGTAGTTTCTACTGAGGCTTTTCGACGTGGGACTAGAACTACTAAGATTATTCTATAACATACTTTATAAAGTACTGGATAGCAATTAGCAAAGCCTAGCTGCATCAACATTCTCTTGGTTACTGTCCATGTAATATGACAAACACAAAAACATACAAGACAATCGCAACGATTATCACTATGCTCTCTACAATTAGCATCTCGTTTTTGTTTTCTTAAGATTATTGTAAAATGAAATTTATCCAAACAACATTTAATAATACAAAAGATTACAAAGTATCAGAGTAAAAATAGTAACAACCAAGGATTTGTTCATTCAAAAGCCTCATGGAGAATGCGAGGTAGTTTCCCTATTGACATTTGTGTTCTCAATTTTTGAGAATGTATAAGTCTTCACCAAATTTCACCCTCAAAATGTTCATAACCGATTGTAGACAGCAGTATACATTTGGAAATTATAGATGGTTTTCATTTTAAACTAAAACTAGTACCGTACAACATAATATTAGCAACAACAAAAGAAAACCATGCAGCATAAGTTACTAAACAATATTCTGACAGCACAAGTTTTTCATCACTTACACAGGCATATAAGGTAATCACATGCAAAATTCATATGATTACATTACAATATGCTAAGCCATTTTCAAATGTCAATAGAGGCTCGAATGAAATATATATAGGACTCATCAGTTTTCATTTACATAATACAAGTGGTTGATCATGAGATAGGATGAAGATCTGTCATTCTCTTCCTAATGGATTTGCTAAGTCTAGAGTGTCTCTTACTGGTCATTGTCAATTCTTTGTTTTGGTTATCATATGCTCTCACCATAATACTCGCCAAATTATTTTATTTTTTATTTTTTCTACTCACAAGTCCAATAATTTCTGAATAAGCTCAGCTGGTCCTTACATGATTCAGATTGTTCAATTTCACTTGGATCACCAAAAAGACGATATCTCAGCCAGGTCCCAGCTTAATCAGCAACAACAATGACAAATTGTGGCCTTAATGGAGTTAAACTCCTCATATTTGACAGCAGAAAAGAATTTCTCCGTAGCCAATTACTGGTGAATACTTTTTAACCGAGTCATTTTTGTTTCTAATGCCAGCTGTCGCATGAATTCCAAGCTTTTAATCATTTCAAAGAACTAGAGGCTTCATGTGGATAAGAATCTATGGTTCTATGACCCCAAATGCAAGGGATATCAGTTCATTTGATAGAAGGAAACCATCTGGATCACTGAGCCGAATAAAAGCAGGTGCCTTTTTAATCTGGTCCTCTTGATGAAGAAGTGGGGCATTCAATTCATCAGCAGTAATGGACCTTCCTTGCTCGTCCAAGAAAATTATGTGCCCGCTTTCAACGTAAGGTCTATAGGTCTCACAAAGAGAAAAAACAAGAGAATCACCGAATGTATCTCCAAAATACTTCAAATCTAGACCTCTTGCAGTCCTTAGAGAGAGCATAACAACATCGGTGGCAATGTCTTTGGCAGCAGTATGAGTATTATCATTACCATTGATCAATCCATTTTCCAAATCTTCTACATAACCCACATACTGTTTCATCTTTTTTGGCCTTGAGAATCTCAGTCCACCAACATAGCTAGCAGAACCAAGACCAAAACCATAAAATGGTTTGTTCTTCCAGTAAGTGAGATTGTGTTTACACTCAAAACCAGTCTTGCAGTAACTGCTGATCTCGTAATGATTGTAACCCGCATCAGATAGCATTCTTGAAGCCATTTTATATAAATCAGCAGATTGTGTTTCAGAAGGTAAAGGGAATTCCCCAGGTGTATACCTGGAAAGAATAAACTTTCAGAATCAAATGAATGCTAAGACT
The DNA here is from genome assembly GCA_033030585.1 of Hippophae rhamnoides. Taxonomy (NCBI): domain Eukaryota; kingdom Viridiplantae; phylum Streptophyta; class Magnoliopsida; order Rosales; family Elaeagnaceae; genus Hippophae; species Hippophae rhamnoides. The sequence continues at coordinate 30,762,110 of CM065433.1, forward strand.
TGTACCTAACTCTTCATCGCTCAAAATTGTGTGATTGGCTTATATAAACACTTTTTAGCAAAAATTCCTTATATGCCCACATTATACCCAGTTAACTTTAAAACTAATTCTACAGTTTAAAATTAGAGAAAATTACTTGTTATAAAACTAGCAAAAAATTGATCTCAAAAGAAAAGGAGAGAGAAAGTTATTACTTACAAAGATCCAAACTTTGTACCTTGCTCCACTTGCAAATCGTATACTGACACATGGGGAGGTTCGGCTTCAATAGTGAGCTTCAAACTCTGTTCCCACATTTCAGGGGTTTGTTGGGGAAGTGAAGAGATCAGGTCCAGACTCCAATTCTCAACCCCACATGACTTAACAATCGCAATAGCCTCATAAACCTCCTTAAGACCGTGTGCTCTCCCACAACTCTTCAACAACTCTTCTTGAAATGCCTGAACACCCAATGAGACACGATTGATTCCCAAGTCCAACAACTCCTCCATTTTCTTAGCATCAAAAGTCCCAGGGTCCATTTCCATAGATATTTCAGCATCCAACTTAAGCCCAAACATCAATCTCAAATTCTCCAAAACCAATGAAACAAGCCTTGGAGGCACAAGAGAAGGTGTACCACCACCAAAAAATACCGTTTCCAAAGGTGGGTTGGCTTTAGTTTCTAATTTAGTCGCAGTGATTTCTCGACAAAGCAATTTTATATAATTTATCATTCTTGGATCTTCTTCGTTGGTTTCAGTTGAGGAAGATGAAGAACCCAGAGCGACAATTGGGAAGTCACAGTAATGACAGCGTTTTCGGCAGAAAGGGAGGTGGATGTAAGCTGAAGTTGGAAAGGTCTGGGATAGAGAAATGGTAGTATAAGTATCGGGTGGGGGATTTTGTCGAACAGTTGATGGGGCGTCAGCGAAAGAACGAATGAGAGAATGGGACGAGAGTCTTGGAGTTAAGGATTTAGCTGGAAAGGCTGAGAAAAGAGGATAACATAAAGTTGATCTAAGCATGATTTTCTGATGATATTTTAGAGCGGGTGGTGGGGGTGATTTTCTAGTGATAATCGCCGGCATGCGCAAGTAGCCGAGACGAATAGCAAGGGAATGCAGGCAGTCGTTATTTTTGTTTTTTGTTTTTTTTTTTGTGAATAAGGCAGGCAGTAATATGATATTTTAGAAGAAATCAACAATTTCTAATTTTGTATTATGCTCTATGGAGCTTGATATATAAATATTTTGTAACTTTAGTAAATTATATTTTCAAAGGATGAAACAATGTCAATTTATCTTCATAATTTGTAAGAAAAAGCCTATTTAACGGAGAGAGAAGAGAAAATAACTTTCCTAAATCCCAATATTTTATACACGAGAGTTAAAAATGTTAAGCCTAAAAATTTGTAAAAATACATTGCATAACTCATTTTAAAAGAGTTTGGAGAGAGTAAGGATTATTAAGGATTTATAAGTTTAATGGAAATGGAGTTCAATTTAACAGCTCTCTTTCACATCAACTATTAGCCATGGTCATCACTTGAACGAATAAAGTTATGCTTTGAGGATGAACACATTGCCAAAATCTTAGGTGTTGATGAAAAGTCAGAAAACTAACTTTAATATCACGTAGAAATCTATGATCTAACTTTATTTAAAAGAGTTATTAAAGAGAAAATATTGTAAGGATTTATAAGTGTAACGAAAATAAAATCTCTGTCACTTAACATTAAGTATTATATTTTAGTTAATAATCAGGTGCTTTACAACACGCAATGTAGTTTTATTTTTAAAAGGTGTTAATTTGTACAAAATATGTTAGTATTAGTTTGTTTAAATTAACTCAATTAAAATTGATTAAATTTTAACTCAAATTTAATTTAATTCGTATCATGAATTTTCAATTCTAATCCAAATGAAAAAAAGATCGAGTTGGACTTTACAAAATCAAAAAGTAAAAAATTTCAAAAATATGTATATTTATATTACAAAACAATTCAAGAAATTATTATTTAAAATTAAAATAAATAAATATTTTATACTTGAAATTTATGTAATTGTGATTAATGATAGCATAATATATTTACAAAAGTAACTAAGTAGAATAAAATTATAAGTTAATTTAAAAAAATCACGAACAAATCAATAAATTCGTTATAATTATTTTATATGAAATAATTTATGAATAAAAAAAATTGGACATTATTTTTAATAGAAATTCATAAATTCTTATATAATTAGTTATATTTGTGTTAATAAAATATCATATAATTTTTATTAATAAGTAAATGACCTATATATATATTATAAAAATTATAAAAAATTTTATTTTATCGTACTCTTCAACCCAATCCTAATCCCCTCATAATTTTTATGTGTTAATTAGGTCGATCTAAATTAAACTAAAATTTAATTTAATTTATATTTTTTTTAAACAATAAAAATACAACATAAATACAACATATATTATCACCTTTGGTTGGAAAAAGATCAGAAATACCCCTAAAGTTTAAAGAATCTTCAAAAATACCCTTCAGGTTTTAAAAAATTCAAAAATACCCTTGAAAACATAACGGAAGTTAAAACTAACATTCATCAGAAATACTCCTAAGGTTATATATAAAAAAAAGTATGGAAGAGGAAAAAATAAACCAAGAAATATTAGATATAGAGAGAATGTAAGACATTTCGTGATGTTTTTCACAAGAATGGTATTTAGTAAAAAGAAATTTGAAGAAATTCAAAAGGAAAATTTATATCTTAAAGAAAGAGATGGATTTAAAGATCCATTATTTTTATTAAGAAAGATATTTCCTAGAAAAAATATAAACTATTATGGTATTAGTAATAAAGAAATGAAGCATTAAAATTACGATTGCAAAAATAAGATATAATATACCATTAATTAATAAAGAGACTATATTAAACAAATTATCAAAAATTCTCGAAAGGATAAAGAAAAAATTGGATACATCCATTTAGGAGGAATCCAAATATTAATAAAAGCCTATTTTAGAAGGCTTAATAGATACACCAATAAAAATAGCTATATTAGACAATAGAATAATAAACAGGCAAGATGCTTTATTAGGAATGATCCATGGAAACTTAGGATACCAAAAATTAAAATTTATAGCATATCTTAGATTTGTTATAAATATACAAGATAAAAATCTAAACCAAGTATTAAGTCTAGCTTATGAATTTGAAAGAGGAGATTTAATGAAAGAAGGAAATCATCCATTTTCAATACATTATCTAGTGGCATATTCTTTAACAACAATATAATACAATATATGACAAAATGAATTTATAGAAATAGATAAAAATTTTAAAGAATTAGGACAAATAATAAAACCCGTAAATACTAACAGACTTTGAAATACCAAGAATGGAAATTATATATTAAAGAAAACCCCTTAATAATGGGAAGAAAAAGTAATAGCATACAAGATTTACTTTTGTAGATCACGAAGAAGAAACCTCATATCAACAAGAAGTTAAAAAACTAGAAAATGAAGTTAAAATAATGAAAGCATTAGTTCATGATTGCATATTAGGGAAAAATCATGTTTAAGGATAAAATAAAAAAAATGAATTAAGAAATAAACGGAAGCCTAGTAGCGTGGCAAAAATCAAGCAACACTATTTGAAACTATACAATTATTAACAGACGAAATGGATCTAGTCCAGGAATCAAACACAAAATATTTACAAGAAATAATAGATATACAAAGAGAATTATTAAAGGAAATAAATGAGTATGGTTATAATAAACTACAACAAAATATGCATAAAGAATTTTCAGAATTAAGGAAAGATGTATGATCTAAAGATAGATCATAAATATGACCCCTGTAGGATTAAAAGAAGAATCACCGAGGAAATCAGATTCTCTCGATTCCCAAAAATGAGAAAAGAAAAAATGAGGAACAACCTAAGAGTAAAGAGATAATTCCAAATTAATCGAATATAGGAAAAAAATGTAGAAAGAATTTATGAACCCCGAGAATAGAAATATAGAAACATTGGTCAAATTATTAACATTAACCAATGAAGAAATATAAGAACATTATATTGGAAAACTTTGTACTAATAAAGAAGAAGATGATATGACAATAATCAAGGTGAAACCGATTCGTAATCGAAAAACATGACCCCAAGGTCATATGAAACCAATTTCATTACCTCTTTTACCAAGAAGAAACATTTGACCCACATAAAGTGAGGAAAGAAGTAGACAAAGATCAGAACAACCCGATACTACATATAGAAGAAGACAACCACCTAAAATGGAGGAAGCGGTTACATCGGGAACTAAGGTAATATTCCACCATAGTTCAAACTCCAAGATAACTATAAATCCAACTTCTAAATTTAGATTGTATAAGAGATAGGAAAAAAGCTTTAGATGAATGGTCTAGTGGGATGAGCGTCCCTTATACAAACTTCTCCAACTACCCAAACAAATCCTTCAATTTGTAGAAGTTCTTATAGCACGTAAAATGACAGAAATATAAAAGTTTGGTTTTCAAACTTAACAGGTCAACAACATTTATTAATGCAAGAAAATGGTTCCACAGGAAGAGAATACTTAGATACGGTAATAAATGAAATATACAAAGAATTTATTGGGGAAGATAAAGGAAGGACTATCACCGAATCCAAAGGAAATGAAATCAATGAAGTTAAATGGCATCTAACAAAAATGGAAATTTGTAAATACGTGTTATATAGATTCTTTTATTGTGAATATAAAATGTATTACCATAAATTACCACACCCTCTATACAAACAACCTATAAAGAAATGTTTTTTCAAAATTACCAGGAACATTATATAAAACTTTAACGTAAAATTGGGAACAAAGGAATAGAGAACTATACCGTATACTCTAGAGGAAGAATAAGAAGTCTTAGAGATTGGATCATTATAAAATGCCAAGAAAGAAAAGAATACAAACAAATAAGAGGAAATGATAAAATTTGTCATGTGATACAAGATATTTTAGAATGCCAGGAAAGTATGGATGCAATATAAAACCTAATAAAGAAAAATATAGAAAATATAAAAGATTTAAAAAATATAAATTTAGAAAACAAAATTTTCAAAAATATAAAAAGAGATTCAATAAAGAAAACTATAAGAAAAGATATTTTAGAAGAAAGGTTTATAAACCATCTCGAAAAAGGAATTATTGCCGCTTCAGAAAGAAAAATACGAGATGTTGGATCTGTAATGAGGAAGGACATTATGCAAATGAATGTCCAAGCGGACATTTCAACATAAAAAAGGAATTTCCACGTAAAGCAAAAAATCTTAGAAGAAGCCTTCAAAATGGAATTAGAACCAATTTGAGAATTGATATATATGATACTTATAGTATTTATCTATTAGAAGAAACTCTAAGAAGAAATAAGCGATTCAGTAATATGAATATTCAGATCATGAATATTCTTCAGAAAAATGAATGATTTGTATAGTATTACAAATCCAAATAGTACTTACATTAAAGTAGGACTAAAATTTAAAGGTTATAACACTTATCATTTACATGCATATATAGATACAGAGCTAGTATGTGTGTAGCTAGTAGATATGTATTTCCGTAAGACAACCTGAAACAAGCACCTAAAGATTTAATTGTAAGAATTGCTAATAATACCACAATAAAACTCAATCAAGTATTAAAAGATAATGATATAATAATAGAGGGAAAACTTTCATATTCCTACTATATATCAACAAGAAACAGTGTAGACTTGTTAATAGGAAATAATTTCTTAAATTTATATCAACCTTTTACACAATATTCTGACAAAATAAGCCTTACAACCTTAGAAGGAGATACAATATATGTCTCTAAAGTAAGAAAAGCTCTAACTGTCTCAAACCCAACTTTTATGCGACAACATAAAAAGCGAAAACATGGTGAGATAAAAGACCAGCAAAAACAAAAACCTTGTTTAGAAAATATTTCATTAGATATAGAAGAAAAGCAAAACTCTTTTTTCAATGAAATACAGGAAGATAAAGCCTTAATAGGCATTAGGAAATTATTAAAAACAGTCAGTTCAGAAAATCCTTTGGATCCAAAAATAAATAAATCTAAAACAATAGTCAATATAAAATTAAGAGATCCTAACAAAATCATAAGAGTAAAACCAATGATTTATACTCCAAAAGATAGGATTGAATTTGAAAAACAAATTGAAGAACTTTTGGAATTAAAAGTTATAATACCAAGTAATTCACCTCACTCTAGTCCAGCATTTTTGGTTGAAAAAGAAGCTGAGAAAAGAAAAGGCAAAAAGAGAATGGTAATAAACTTCAAAGCACTTAATAAAGAAACCATTGATGATGGATACTTCATCCCAAAAAAGGAAGAATTACTATCATTAATAAAAGGAAAGAAATACTTCTCAAGTTTCGATTGCAAAAGTGGATTTTGGCAAATAAGACTAGATGAAGAATCTCAAAAATTAACAAAGATTCGCTGTTCTCAAGGACAATTCCAATGGACAATAATACCATTTGAATTAAAACAAGCTCCGTGTATTTTTCAAAGATATACGGATAATATTTTTAAGAAATTACAAGATATTTGTCAGTGTTTACATAGTATTTGATATTTTGGTTTCAGAATGAATTAAATAAACATTATTTAGATATTATCAATATATTACAAGAATGTAGAAAAGAAGGCATTGTACTCTTCGAAAAGAAAGCAAGACTTTTGCTCAACAAAAAATCAAATACTTAGGATTAGAAATTGAAGATGGAAAACATAATCTACAACCCCATATATTAAATAATATTCAAGGTTTTCCTAGTGAATTAAAAGATAAAACCAATTACAAAGATTTTTAGGATGTCTAACATATGCGTAGCCTATATCAAGAAACTTGCATAAATGAGAAAACCATTACAAGCAAAATTGAAAAAAGATTATGTCCTGAAATGGGATGAGAAGAAGATACTCTATATATGGATAGAGTAAAAGCAAAAGTAAAAATTTACCAACTTTATACCATCCAGATCGATGATAAAATGATAATTGAAACAGATAAGCCTTCACAAGAATATTGGAGAGCAATCCTTAAAGCAAGAGTAGATGACAAAGATGAATATCTTTGCGTATACACATCAAGTGGCTTAATTAAATTATCATAGTAATGAAAAAGAATACTTAGCTTAAAAAAGCTATTAAGAAATTTGCAATATATGTCATAAGTTCTAGATTCATTATTAGAGCAGATAACAAGAATTTTGGTTATTTTTTAAGAACTAATATTGCAGGAGATTATAAACAAGGAAGACTAATTAGATGGAAACAATGGTTCAACCATTACAATTTTGACGCCGAACATCTTCCCAGGACATAAAAATAGCTTGGCGACAAGCCTACCGAGAATTAGCACCTCTAATTATTTTTATGATTGCATGAATGGAATGTTCGATATTAAGATCAAGATAAAAGAAAAAGGAGATAAAATCCTACAAGAACAACTCGAGTTGCTATACCTCGAGAAATCTCTTATCACAGAATAAAAACAGAAGAACTTAAATGTTCAAAACAAATTCCAAAAGTAACCTCAAATGAGGAATCTCGTTAAAAAGGAAGAACCTAACAGTCACGAAAAACTTCTAAACCCAATCGCGTACAAAGCGAGAAAAAGAAGAACAGAAAAAAAAGTTTATGTGGTCTATAATGGCCCAAACCAGGAATTTATAACAATCAAGTGTAAGCTAGCAAATCTATTCTAGGATTTAGTGAGTAACTCATAGAGCCTTCACGGAATAGTATCGTGTTTTGAAGAAAGCATGCCAACTACAAAACACCAAAACTAATAACTGCAGAGGTAGATAGTAAAGAATTATTCTCAGAAGATTTGGCTAAATACAACAACAACCAACAATGCATTGACAAACCTTGGAAAAATTGCAAGACCTCCAATGCTATTCAAAGAAACATCTCCACCAGAGACATCAAAAATAACAAAACATTCAAGTATTATTCAGGGAAACATCTTCTAGAACCACTCCAATAACGAAGATGAAAAAGACCAATACGAAATCTCAATAAACAACAATGGTTAAGTCTCTATAATTTAGCCGTAAAATCTACCCAAGAACATATCAAGATATGAAATTCTATACTACGACAAGGAATTTCATGCAGTAGTAAATTCAATATATTGGAAGGAGTTGATCCAATTTTTGTGTATAAAGCATTTCATGCAGATTAATAGAAAATATATATCCAGGAATTAATTTAAGTGAATTAAATTATTTCCCGTAAAAATTTTAAAAGAGCAATTAAGAATTTTAGAAGAAAAATTAAAGCAGTGATAAACCTGGTTTATCTTAGATTTTTAGTTCATTAATGGACTGAAATGAGAAGGAAGTATTAGTCCCTACCACTTCACCAAGATAGGGATTTCCAACACAAACAGAGAGTTTCCTAAACCAAGGGCATTTCCGAAAAGGAATTCAATGCAGAAGAACTCGTATTAAGAGGACAAATGCTAAGCCGCATTTACTATGAACTCGTAAAGATCGACAATTCTAATCGTAGATTAAAGTAAATTATTCGACCAAGAAAGTTATCATCATCTCCACACAAAGAGTACGGCTGCATTCAAGAAGATGGTGAAAAAATCACCAAATATGAAACCAATTTTAATTGCAACAACTTAGAAATTGGCCAAGAAACCAGGAAAGTATTTTGCTTTCTATGCCAAAAAGGCCACCAAAGACCATAAGTGCATTCTCTCCAGATCAAAGATCGAAGATAAAGACGCATTGGCCATCATCAACATCATCAAAGGAACAATTGGCGAGAAAATGACAAAGGAAATTAAGAAAAGCAGCTGTCGGCACAAGACTACAAAAGAAATAAAGATGTAGACCCCACATCTTAGTCGGCAGCATATGCCAAGGAAAAAAGTAATGGCTATCAGGAAAAGCAAAGGAATTATTAAAAGCAAGAGGAATTATTAAAGTAAGGGTAAAATAATAAATTTAGTCTTGTAAACAGGGATTCCTTATTCTATAAAAGGAACCCTTATTATCATTTCTAGGACACACAGAAACGGATAGAAACCCAGAGCTCTTTACTCTGAAACTCTCAAATAGGAAAAACCTTTTATATCTAGAAATCCAGAATCCAATAATGAAATACCTAGTAACTATGAGCGGCTAAGCACCCCTTTCAAGGTTCTTAGTTAGCCTTAAGTTGTAATAATTATTATATTTTGAATAAAATGGAGTTCTATTACTCTTCTTTAGTAAGTCAACTTTTGGACACCATTCATGTACGGATGCGTAGAAAACTTACCATTACTGTGAAGGTGCTGAGGCCAGAAGCTGTTCGAGGCATAACAAAGTGAATAAAAGAAGCATTTAAATGTATAAACCGTATGACTCCATTAAATTCAGGTATTGATGATTATAAATTTAAGCTAATTAAGAATCTTGAATGTTGAAATATTTGCTTACCACAAGGTATAATAATTTTAAAACAGGAAAATATAATTTATTTTTAGAAAGAAAATAATATGAATATCGAATCACTAAAACATAAAATAGAACTATTAGATTTAACAAATGAAAGAAAGTAATTTTTAATTTTGAAAGACAATTAATAGAATCAGATTAGAATTAAGTAACCAACATAACGTAAGAACATAACATATACTACGAATCAGTAAGCGAATACAGAAGAAAATTAGATTTATATAGTAAAATAATAAGTTTTTTAAATAAATTATTACCATCAATAAATGCACAAAGACTTTCATCTATGTCAATTTTAACTTCAGATTAAGATTATATCGATCTCGAAGAAAAATGGTATCAGAACTGAAGAATAGTAATTTAAATAGTAATAGATGAAGAATTAACACCATTAAATACACAAGGACATTTGTGACATTTTATAAACCTCGAAGACATAACTTAAGATATATCAAACCTCAATGTCAATTTAGAAAATGATCCCTGAATCTATATTCCTAAACGAAAAACAGCTAAACATAAATACATGGAATTTTATTAAAACCACTGTTGTATATGTAATATTTAAAAACATGTAATATCCTTGCTTTTATTGGATAATTAAAAGTAACCTTTGTACTTTTTTTTCTTCCATGCCTAATCACTTTTAATTTTTTATTATGAATTCTGACATTTTTCATCTGCCCAAGTCACATTAATGATAACTTAAAGAAAACTTTACTAAGAAAATACGCAATAAGAAAAAAAAATAAATAAAGGAAAACTGAAAGCGGTTTTGAAATGTGAGTGGTTTCTAAATAACCCTACATAAATGACGCGTGACGAGACGCTCTCTAGATCCGATCATCCGAAATATATATACCACCATTTTTGTTTTACTTACTATTACTATCATTAAAACAAATTTTAGAAAAGAAAGAAAAAAACCTACGGACGTGTATTTTTATATAATTAAGATGTATTTTTATATAATTAAGATAAGAAATATATATAAAATATTAACACATGTAATTTTTATTTGAAATGATTTTATTAAATTTATTAAATAATAAATCCATTATTATTGATTATCGCTCCAATTTATTAGACTTTTATCTTACATAATCATAATTATTAATTTAATATTTAATAATAATAAATAATGATATAAAACCGTAAAAGTTACTTTCATTATAATAATTTATTTTATTTATTTATATTTTTTTGGATTCACTTATAAAAATTATGATGTAAATTATGATGTGATAAAAATAATTATAAAATTATTATTAACCAAAAACAATTATTAACTAATAAAAAATATCACATATTAAAAAATTTAATTATCCATCATAATAAAATTTGAAGAGATTGAATATATTTTATTATATCAAAATAAAAGTATTTGTCATTGGTTTCATAATGCTTTACACACTCGAGTATTTTATTTATTTATTTATTTTTTTTGTAAAAATTCATTTCATAATTTTAAATACGTGTTCTCAATATCTTTAAGATCTTAAAACTTATAATAATTATTTATTATTTTGAAATTATAAATTATAGAAATTGATAAAAAGTATATTTAAGAAAATATTATATATAATCTTATAACTAATATAATTTTCTTTTATTATTTTCAATTTTAATTACATGATAATATAAATATAGAATGTCTGTCTTATATCAAAATTACTTAATATAATATTATTTTCTTTACGACTATTAGCTAAATTCATATTTGTAATTGAAAAATTCAAAACACATACAAACATAATTGGTTTTATGCCGGATCAAAAATGTGAATTCACAATTCGATCTAACAATAAGATGTAAACTATCCATGACCCTACATCAGCAAACTAATTTTATGGATTAATCATCCACCCTAATTAATCTATACAGCATTACGAGAAAAATGTTTTTTATAACAGAAAAAATGCTATATATTATAATATTCAATTTGATTTTTAGTTAGTCCAATCGCAAAATTTTCATTAAAAAAAATAAGAGATATTGTCACAACTTTATTCAAATGTATAATTAATATTATTAATAAAATTTTATACTTTTTTTTCGTGAGAATAAATAAATATAATTGTGACTATATAATTATACTAAAAAAAAGTAATTAAGCTAAATCAATTAGCAATAGTAGTACAGTTAAGTGGGTTAGTGTAATCTCTGGTAGGCCCTTCGATGACACGCTAGCTGAGAAGGAAAATCATTTTTACAATGATGTCTTAGCATTTGCTCATTCGCTCCAGATTAGTACATCTTTTCTCTTAGGTGACGTTTGGTTCGTGGAATAGAATCGGAATCGGAATCGGAATCGAAATCGAAATGAAAAGGAAACAATTTTGTTTGATTTAACCACTAAAATCAAGCTCATAATCAAGATTATAGTATTTGGTTTACCACTGGGATGGAATGAAAAAAGCTGTAAATAACCTTAATATCCCTACATGCTGTAAAGTTCAAATAATGTCATTTAATTACTATTTTTTCATCAGACAAAATACATTATTGAAATCATTATTTTTTTAAATAAGTATTACTTAATTAAAAAGAAATATATTATTAAAATTATTATTTTTCTAAATAGGGTTTAGGGTTTTGAGGTTTGGGATGTGTAATTTAGGGTTTAGGGATTTAGGATTTGGGGTTATATTTGTAGGTTAAGATTTAGGGTTAAAATTATTATTTTTCTAAAAATAATTTAGGGTTTTAGAATTTTGGATTTAATGTTTAGGTTTTTAGGGTTTTAAGGTTTAGGGTTTATGGTTTTAGGATTTAGAATTTGGGGTTTAGGGTTTTGGGATTTATGTTTTAGGGTTTTGAGTTTTGGGATTTATGTTTTAAGGTTTAAGGTTTAGGATTAAGAGATTTGGAGATTTGGGGTTTAGGGTTTTAGGGTTTAACGTTTAGGGTTTAGGGATTTGGGGTTTAGGGTTTAGGGATTTGGGGTTTAGGGTTTTAGGATTTGAAATTTGGGGTTTAGGGTTTAGGGTTTAGGGTTTTGGGATTTATGTTTTAAGGTTTAGGGTTTTAGGGTTTAAGGTTTATGGATTTGGGATTTGGGGTTTATGGTTTAAGGATTTAGGAATTTGGGGATTTGGGGTTTAGGATTTAGGGTTTTAGGATTTAGAATTTGGGATTTAAGGTTTAGGGTTTAGGGATTTGGGATTTACGTGTTTAGGGTTTTGGGATTTATGTTTTAAGGTTTAGGGTTTAGGGTTTAGAGATTTGGAGATTTGGGGTTTAGGGTTTTAGGGTTTTGAAATTTGGGGTTTAGGGTTTAAGGTTTTGGAATTTTGGGTTTGAGAATTTGGGATTTGAATTTAAGGTTATATTTTAGGTGAGGGTAAAATTGGAAAAAAAATGTTTAGATGGGAATGGAATAATGATTAACAAAGGTATTCCTTCTCTTTTAGTAATCAGATTCTATTCTATCTTCCATTCTGTCCAACCAAACACACAAAATGGAAGGAATCGATTCTGATTCTATTTCATTCCATTCCCTCCAACCAAACGTGGGGTCAAAGAAAAGAAAATACAAAATAAGAGACCTCATATAACAACTAAAGGCCCAAAAGCAAACGTTTCACCAAAGAAAAGCTGCGGAACATCAGTACATGTAACTAGATTTTATGGGAAAACAATTCAAATCATTAGCCCACTGAAAACAACTAATATAAGAACACCATAGAAGATGTTCTTGGTACAACAACACTAATCAAAATCATGAAAAAGGAAAGCTTCATAATCTGTCACCAAACACAGCGGTAAGTAATATGCTTATCTGTAATCCCTTCGTTGTAAGCAATCTTCAGCACCTGCCCTTTCCTGAGTCCGTAATAGCATGCAATTGCATCCTTCGGCGATATCCGAGGCAGCTGCAAGAAGAACCATTGATCAAAGTTATGCAATATCTAGCTATCACGTTCTAGGTCCAGCACAATGCATACTATGTATTGAATTCAGAAATCTAGTTTACAAATATATAGTCTTTTATCTTTCTGATAGCAGCATTGCAAGACATTTTTACTGATGATAACTATGCTATCATTTGTGCAAAGCAGAAAACAGAGTCTTCAAGATACCACAATCCAGTTAAGAATGCATTAACATCACTAACCTGTTTTTCTTCTACACTGTACCGCTTCAGGAGTCTTTGTTTCTCCTCATCACTCAGTACCCTATGCTTTGGCTTCAGGACATGCTTTGTAATATTAACAAGCAAGTCTGTGATCTGACACAAAATAGGCCATAGAGATGTTAAATTAAAACACTGTACTCTTCATTTCATTTTCCTTGAAGAACCAGTGTCCAAGCAACATGACATAGATATAGGTGTAGGTACATGGGCACTCCAATTTGAGGTAAATTTCCAGTTTTCTTTTTTAAATGAGTGTCTAACTCCCGGACATGTATCAAAAAAAAATTTATGAGTCTTAGTGTTCTAAGAAAGTCCGTATGACTTTAGCTTAAAGCAGTGAGGTGTTCAAGTTTTAAAGGCTATAAAAACACAAAAACAAATCAAATGAAGAAGCAGCTTAATCTAAAGAGTAAAAATAACACAGATCTTATCCTTTTAAGTTTTAAGCACAGCCAACTCGTCAAATACAAACTTGGAATAAATTTTACTAATTTTAAATTTCTTTCCAGTCAATCATCAGTTGAGCACAGTAATAGGAGAAAAAAGAGTGGCCACTCGAAAACAAAATTTCAGATAATCACTATTATACACAAGATAAAAGTATTGTTTATATTGGCAAACCATATTCACTGGAATCAAACCTGAAATGTGTCAACTTTAAATGGTAAACCATCCAAAGCTTTCTGAGCTTGGGTTGTCAAAGTGCTTTCCAGAACCAAAACGAGCTCATTTAAGCTCTCCTTTTGAGCAATCTGAGCTATAATACTACGGATCCCATTGACTTTCACAGTACCAGCCCCACAATACACTACAAGAATCTGCAATTACAGCATTGAACATTCACAAACTCATTATTTGAAACAATAAAGATATAGAAAATTAATGCAGTAGTAATGAAAAGCATAAGAAGACTGCTCCTATTTCAGCCTTCCTTTAAGTTCCGCATTGGCATAAAGAATCATATTGAATTTGATGGTCAAAAAAATAAATAAATAATCAAATTGAATGATCATGTAAAACTTTAACGCATCAAAACCATCATTTGTGCTTGTTAACTGATCTGGTTTTCTAGTTCTCTAGTAAAAGGAAAACAATCAACCTGTGGTTTAGATTTCAGAAATACCCAATGAAATGGCTAACAACTTACTCTGGACCAAAGTCCATAAATGCCAACTTGTTAGAGTCAAGTGGGATAGGCGCGAGAATGTTACACTAATAACAATAACCGTGGTACAACTGGAGAATAACCATTGGTTATGAACAGGCAGCAGTTTCCTCACGTTTTAACTATGTTTCTTATTTTTTAACATTTATTTAAAAATATATTTATTTAAAAAAAATTAAATGTTAACATAATACTTAATCTACTAAATTATTTAAAATATTGGCACTAATTTCCATTCTTTGGCTATTTAACACAAATCAAATAAAAGATATATATGTAAGAATAAATAAAATTCAACCTAAATATTCAAAGTGTAATGTGTTTAATATTCAGTGTATTTTTCTACATATTATATGTATAAAAAACATAATTAAAAATAATTTTAGTTTCGATTAACCACAGATTTGGTATTACAATAAACATCACCGCCTCACGCCTAATTGATTACTATAATTTTCGGAAAAAAACTGTTGGATTTTTACAGATAACTATGATTTCTGTTATCTGCGAATAAAATGCCCGTCCCTTCAGTCAATGGCATCAACCTTTAACGCATCAAACTGGATGATAGGCATAGAAATACAACCATCAAAACCTTAACAGGAAATTATGTACAAAGAATGAGAATAATCTCACAGAATTTCAGGAAGCTGAAGGTAAGTCAAATTAAAGAGTTAGGTGACCATAGACAACAAAGTGTTGGGAAAAATGGAAGGTTTTAAAGAAATAAATTCCACACACTCAGGATAATTTCCCAAATCAAAGTAGAATAAAAATGACACCAAGATTTTAGCGTGGAAAAACCTTTCAAAATGAAAGTAACAACCACGCGACCCGTAGGCCACTTAAACTTCCACTATAATAAGATGTGATTACACACTTCACCTTCAGGTGTATCTCTCACAAAAATACAACATATATGTATCTTCAATTTGTGGATAAAACTTCACAGATTGACTCTCTTAATTTCTCTCTCAAAATTTCTCTCAGAAATTCTCTCTTTTTTTTTTTTGTTTTCTCCGCTTCTGATGATATTTGAGATTGAAGCTAAGGCTTTATAAAGCCAAAAACTTCATCCTTCTCTCCGGATTATACGGAGAGATTTTTGACCTTCTTTTTCTTCTTTTTCTTTTCTTCTTTTCTTCTTTTCTTCTTTTCTTCTTTTCTTCCTTTTCTTTCGGCGCCAGAGACTTTCCTTTCTTCTTCCTCTTTTTTTCTCTAGTCACGGTCTTTGTCATCATATCTGCTCCGTTATCATTGGTATGAACCTTTTCAACTTTCAGTAGTTTATGTTCCAACACATCACGAATCCAATGATACCTTACGTCGATGTGTTTGGACCTTGAGTAGAAGGTTAGGTTCTTGCTAAGATGAATTGCACTCTGATTGTCGCAATAAAAACATAATTTTTCTTGGTTCGATGCAATTCTTGTAGGAAGTTTTTCATCCACAGGGATCTCCTACAACCTTGAGTGATTGCAATGTACTCACCTTCTGTGGTACTTAAAGCAATACACTTTTGTAATCGTGATTTCCATAAAACGAGCTCACCTCCAAATGTTATTAGGTACCCGGATATAGATTTTCTCGTATCTACATCGCCCGGTATATCGAATCAGTATATCCTTCTAATACGGGTTTATTATTACCAAAGCATAAACAATGACCGGAGGTTCCTCCGAGATACTGAGTATCCATTTGACAAGCCCGTGCTCCTTTCCAGATTTGATAGGAATCGGCTCACAACGCCAACGTACGTGCATGTCCGGTCTAGTACATACCATAAGCGTACATTAGACTACCAGCGCCGATGCATAAGGCACCTTGCTCATCTCGATTTATCCTCCTCACTCGAGGGACATTGACTCACATTAAGTTTGGAAGTGACTTGCAGTGGACAACTAACGGGTTTAGTTTTGCTGCCGTTGAATCTTTCAAGAACTTTTTCAACGTCTTGTTTTTGGGAAAGCAGGATCTTTTGCTTTTGCCTATTGCGGTAATCGCCCGTGCCAAGAATCTCGCTTGGAGGTCCTAAAGTCCTTCATTGCAAAGGACTTGCTCAACTCCTTCTTTAACTTGTTAATCTTGTCAATATTTTGACCCATGATTAACATATCATCAACGTAAAAACAGAATAATAAAGTCACCATCGGATAATTTCTTGATGAAGATCGTGATCAGTAGTCGTTACGTTGTATTCATTTTCTCCCATGAATGATTCGAACTTTTGTACCTCTTTGCCTTGGTGCTTGAGCCATATAAGCTTTTCTTTAGTCTGCATACCAACTTCTCTTTACTTTTGACTTGGAAACCTTCTGGTCATATAGATTTCTTCATCAAGATCACCATGTAAGAATGCAGGTCTTTACATCAAGTTGTTCAACCTCGCATTAAGACTAGTTGCCAAACCAAGAACAACTTCGGATTGAAGACATTTTAACCAACTGTGAGAATATTTCATCGAAGTCAACGCCTTTCTTACGCTCGAATCCTTTCCTGACTAATCTTGCTTTATAAGCGTGGTTGCGAGGCTCTAACTTCACTTTTGATTACTACGCAACATTCTTGAGAGCTTTTCTTCCCCGTGGTAGTTTCATCGTAGTCAAATGTGTGGTTCTCTGCGAGAAATTTCATTTCTTCTTGCATAGCTTTTAACCACTCGATCTTATCTTTGATCAGTGATAACCATCCTTAACTCTCTACGGATTCTCCCAGCCCGGTGAGAAGCATCACATACTCGTTAGGAGAATATATACGACTAGGTTGTCGTACTCGGGTGGATTTCCTTGTCTGTACTTTTGGTTGGACTTGTTCAGAAACTTGTTCGGTTACGAGCGCCGGTGGTGGATTGACATCATCGGTGTATCGGTGTAACCTCCCGTCGTCGGGATTTATTGGTGGAGAGGCCGGGTCCCGGATTAAGCGGAATTTCATCGGCGTGGTTTCTCGGATTTTGAGAAATCCTCGATTGTTTGGTCTTCAAGAAATACCACATCTCTACTTCTGACAATCCTTTTGCTAATAGGATCCCAAAGTCTGTAGCCAAATTCTTATTGGCGTATCCATTAAAGATACATTGTTTCGCTTTTTCCATCCAACTTGGATCGCTAAATCTCTTGGGATGTAAACAAATGCTCTACTGACAATACTTTCAAGTGTTTGTAAACGTCTTCCCCAGATCAATTTCTTTCCGTACATCGTAGTTTAGTGGAACCGATGGAGAGAGGTTGATTAAATCATCGTTTGTTGTCCGCATTGCCTCACAGGTGTTTGGCGGTTTGCATTTGAGAGCATACATCGACTCTTTCCACGGATGGTTCACATTCATCTCTCTACGACACCGATTGTGTTGAGGTGTCTTTGGTCTTGATTTTTCCAACCCTTTGATGCCAAAACTTCGCAAGTACTCTTCGAATGGTCCACGATACTCACCATTATACGCACGCGTACACTTGAGGCGTCTACCGGTTTCTCTCTCCCCTTTTACATGGAACCGCTTGAAAACTTCAGCGCACGATCTTTAGTTTTCAAAGCAAAGTCCGTACTTTTCTTGAATGGTCATCAATAAAGGTCACAAAATAGTGAGCACCTCCCAATGACGTACTGACTACGTTGTACGGTGTCTGTGTATATTAAATCTAGAATATTTTCCTTTCTAGATGGTGCGAGAACCTAGAAATGCAACTCTATGTTGTTTTCCCATAATATCGTTAACACAAGTTTGCGGGTGTACCTTTCATTCCCAGCGGAGACCTCGTTTTAGAAAGAATTAGAGACCTTTTTCACTCGTGTGGCGAGTCGCATGCCATGCCTATCGGTAGGAACTTCTTTCCTTGTGGCATTACTTCTCTACACTGCATCAGCCGTGATGTAGAGTGATGTATCTTTCTTGCCTTATTTATTACCAGTTGCCTTTGGTGAGCTTCCACTTTCCTTTACCAAAAATAATTATTGTATCCATCATCATCAATAGGTAGAGATTAAATTGAGGCGGATATCGAGGAACATGCCTCACATCTTTTCGGAAGTAATTTGCATCCAAGATTAGTCTCAGATAAATATTTCCAATGCCAACAATTTTTGATCATCATCATTTCCCATCCTCGCACGTCCAAAATCATCTTGAGTGTAGGTTGAGAAGAATTCCCGTCGTGAGGTGACATGATAGGAAGCGCTGAGTCAACTACCCAGGAGTAGTGTCTTGGCGTGCAAGATTGACATAATCGGCATCTCGAACGATGACAACTTCTTAACCCCGGTGGCATTGGTGTCATTTGTTCGGGTTTTGCTTCTGATTTCTAGATTGTTCCGCCTTTAACCTTCTACGTTCTCGAATGAAGTGTTCGGAGCTTCTGCAACGATGACACTTCATGTCATACCTTGATCAGACTTCCGGCCAGCCTCTTTGTTGACTTTGATTACGGGGATTTTTACGTTTACTTCTCCCCCGCCATTCTTGCTTGCCTTGTTTCTGCATGACAAGCGCTTCAGTGTCAGGTATATATCCTTCATCTTTTCGTCGAGACTCTTCGTTTAGCATTCTGTCTTTTACCATATCCATGGTAAGCTACCGTCGAGCCGAGTTGCTAAGCGACACTGACTAGAAGTATCCCAACTTTTGGTAGAGAACTTCAATGTCAGCAACGCTTGTAGCTGCGTCATCTGATTATCTTCGTAGAGTTGAGTTGATCTACAATGCCTTGGAACTCACTCATGTATGTTACGTCTGATGCTTCCAGTCTTTATACTTCAAATTGACTAATGTCGCATCAGTTGCTTTATTTTGTGCGGTTGTCCTCGCATACATTTTCTCCAACTTTTTGCCAGAACGTAAGCATCGTGTTCATTAGCAAAATTTTGAAAAATGCTTTTGTCAATCCAACCGTCATGGGTTTGAAGCGATACTTTCGGTTCGAGAACGGCCCATTCAATGTCTCCATTGCTACTTCTTTCTCCTTTGGCATTATAATTGGCTTCCATAGATCTTTAATGTATAAAAGATCCTCCATCTTCGGCTTCCAAATTGCATAATTAAATGCGGTTAATTTTATCATATTACCTGTGCTTTCCTCCATTTGAGTCGTCAGTCACCAGGTTTCGCCGAACTTGATACTTTTCTGACAATGAATAGTACCCGCCAAATAGTATTAATGAATAGTATCTTTCAAATAGTACTATGTGAATAGTATCCGTAAATAGTATCCGTGAATAGTACAATACAGTATATATGAATAGTAATGTATGTGTACAGTCTCTTACTAAAATAACTTGGCTTTGATACCATTTTGTTGGGAAAAATGGAATGTTTTAAAGAAATAAATTCCACGGACACTCAGGATAATCTCCCAAATCAAAGTAGAATAAAAATGACACCAAGATTTTAGCGTGGAAAAACCTTTCAAAATGAAAGTAACAACCACGGGACCCGTAGGCCACTTAAACTTCCACTATAATAAGATGTAATTACACACTTCACCTTCAGGTAGATCTCTCACAAAAATACAACAAATATGTATCTTCAATTTGTGGATAAAACTTCACAGATTGGCTCTCTTAATTTCTCTCAGAAACTCTCTCTCTCTCTCTTTTTTTTTCTCCGCTTCTGATGATATTTGAGATTGAAGCTAAGGCTTTATAAAGCCAAAAAATTCATCCTTCTCTCTGTATTATACGGAGAGATTTTTTACCTTCTTTTTCTTTTCTTCTTTTCTTCTTTTTCTTTCGATGCCAGAGACTTTCCTTTCTTCTTCCTCTTTTTTTTTTCTTTGTGGCTGGCACACATCAGTTGGACCAACACAAAGAACAGAAATAATTACTCCGAAATAGAAGTCTACCCCGGATACCTTCTAAAATTCATAGCAACAATAGACTCTACTCAGCTTTTGCACCAATCATAGTCCCTGAAGATTACAACACTTTTTTCGTTTCTTTTTATGGTCTATTTCCTCCAAGGATGAAAAAACTCGTTAATAAAATAATCAACTAACATTAGAGATAACAGAAGGTCTAGCCGAGCAGCAACATCGACAAATGAGCAACCAGCGAAGCACTATTTGCAGCATTTTTTTGCTAAAATACGTGATACATCGATACAAACCTGAGGATGAAAGCAAATAGTACTCAACATTGTACACAACAAAGCAGTTTTTAACAGCTCCATAACTTCTCCAAAACTTTCGCATCAATTAGTTGACATCTAAAAGACAATCTTCAAAACAAACTAAAAAAATACCGAAAAATGCAGTATATCTAATCTCTCAAGAAAAATGTAACAGGTTGAACTCAAATACTTTTGTACCGCTTTTTATGGACTTTCTTTTGCTTTTCATTAATGTTATTCTTCAATGTACACCACACTAATTTAAGTTTCCAATACGATTAAGCCATTATTTATTGAAATTAACATTTGGGTAGTCAAATGAAGCCCAGATAACCAATTGGGCACTCAGAAACATTTGTTTGTAAGAAAGTAAGAAATCCAATGTAGCACAAACTCAAAAGAACAAGATTGTTACTTGGGTCAACTTAACCAACGTGAAGTCATAAGTCATAACCAACAAAACCAAAACAGGATAAGGTTAACAAAGATGAAGGGCTTACCTTGCTGGAAGGGTCAGAACGATGAGAATACGAAAGACGGAGCCTCTCGATGTCAGGGGATTGACCATACATGGCTCGAAAATCTTGAAGAGAGAAGTCAATTTGGTCAGTGGAAACAGCGTAGCCTCTATCCTTGAGCATCTCCAGCAGAGTT
This sequence comes from Hippophae rhamnoides, assembly GCA_033030585.1. Lineage (NCBI taxonomy): Eukaryota > Viridiplantae > Streptophyta > Magnoliopsida > Rosales > Elaeagnaceae > Hippophae > Hippophae rhamnoides. The sequence goes on from CM065433.1 coordinate 30,783,673, forward strand.
CGGCGAGATAGGTAATAACGGAGACTGTCAATACTACCATCATCGGCGAAGTTGTTTAGGCATGGACCCAGTGCCTCTCCATTGGCTTTCTCCCCAGATCCTTCAACCTCCATGTTTCTATATGTCTCCTTCTTACTGTCACCTGCCACTTTGTTCCTGAAATAGGAATGCCGAACCCAGCAAAGAATGCTACTGTACTTGTGTACCCTCACGTCAGAGGACGTTTATCATCATATCATGGGGCTTAGGAGTTAGGTTAGGCCCTACGTTTGGTTTTTTTTTTTTTTGTTTTTTTTTTCACTTCCCTTTTTGGGCCGGTGTTTGATATCCTCTTTAGACTGATCGGCAATTTTGACCCCTTTCTTTACCTAGTCAACGCTCAGTGTTCAATGTTTTTCTTTGACGCGGGAATGAGAGGAGTTAAACATAAACCGGTTATTTTCTTTTTGGTATAAAATACTTAAATACACGTATTTAACTAAAAAATTAATCTAACATAGAAGGATTTAAAAAACTCACCATCAACCAACATACTCGTACATATATTAAACAAGTAATAAAATGAAAGGATTTAAAGAGATTCATATATACACTTTAAAAAGATGTGAGATTTCAAAGAATTTAACTTAAAGTTATTATTTTTTTTAAAATAAAATATTTAATCACATACATTCAATCAAATAATAAGATGAATCAATACAATCACACATCTATTAAACATAGTTGATAAGATGAAAGAAATTAAATTAACATACCCATGAGGTTTAAAACTTCTTCTTTTTTTTCTTTTTGAAATAAAACAATTAAATACACCCAACCAACAAGATCAATCAATACACTCACAAATCTATAAACAAATGAGGAGATGAAGGGATTTAAATTAACACATACTTTAAAGTAACGTGAGACTTAGATGAATTAATCCTAAATACTTTATTTGATTTTTAAAATAAAATACTTAAATATACACTCAACCAATAAGATCGATTAACATACTCACTCACACATATGTTAAAGAGGTGGTAAAGGGATGGGACTTAAACTGGCACATACACACGTTCTAAAGCGATGTTCTAAAGCTACATGAGACTTAGAGGACTTAAACCTTAAGCTTTAATCTGTGAGAATTGAATTGATATCATATTAGAGTATGTGTTTAGGCTAGTTTAATTCCATTCACCCCATTACCTGTTTAATAGGTGTGAATGTGTTGGTTAATGTTGATGGTTGGGAGGTGTGTGTTTAAATGTTTTGTTTAAAAAAGAAAATAATGATTTTAGACTTAACTTTTCTAAATCCCACGTCGTTTTAGAGTGTACGTGTACACATCAATTTAAATCCCTTTATCACAATACATGTTTAACAAGTGAATACGGTTATTGGTTGATCTTGCTGGTGAGTGTCTATAAGTGATTTATGTTGAAAAAAAATGTTGAAGTGTTTTTGTTAAAGCACATTGCACCATGTAAATAAGATCTAGTTTCGCAATAAAACAATTAAATATCCCGAATTACATAACATTTATTGAATTTAATTAATGATATTATAGTAAAAAATTATGAATATAGCCCCCACATAATAAATAAATAAATTGTCCAATTAAATGACCATTTGATTCAAATCAAAGATGTTTGGTTTAGAACTAAAATGGAATAAAATTACCTTAATACCTTTATATTTAATAAAATTTAAATAATATCATTTAATTATTATTATTTTTAAATAATTATTACTTAAAAAATATTATTAAAATTGTTATTTTTCTAAATAGGATTTAGGGTTTTGAGGTTTGGTTGTGGGATTTAAGGTTTAAGATTTAGGGTTATATTTGTAGGTTAAGGTTTAAGGTTAAAATTATTATTTTTCTAAATAGGATTTAGGGTTTCAAGATTTAATATTTAGGGTTTAGGATCTGGGATTTGGGTTTAGGGTTTAGGGTTATATTTGTGGATTAAGATTTAGGGTTATATTTGTGGATTAAGGTTTATGATTAAAATTATTATTTTTCTAAATATGGTTTAGGGTTTTGGGATTTAGAGTTTTAGGTTATATTTGTGGGTTAAAACTTAGGGTTAAAATTATTATTTTTCTAAATAGGATTTTGGAATTTGAGATTTGAGATGTAGGGTTTAGAGTTTACAGTTTTTGGATTTAAGGTTTAGAATTTAGGGTTTTGGGTTTAAGGTTTAAGATTTTAGGATTTAGGTTTAGAGTTGGGATAAAATTGGAAAAAATTTGAGATGAAAATGAAATCATGATTACTTAAGAAGGAGAAAGAATCGATTCTATTTCATTCCATTCTCGTTTTTTAGTCCAACCAAACACAAAAATAAAATGAATCAATTCTGATTTTATTCCATTCAAATAAACATAATATAAAAATAAAACTACATATTGGAATATTATCTCAATACCCGCGGGTTGAATCTAGGAAAATTTTATATAGTTTTATGGATGTAACTAAAATTGGCCTTAATCTATTGCATATACGAGCTACAACATTACCAACGGATCATACATGCCACAAATTACCAACGGATCGCACATGTTCCACAGTATTAGATTGTTCAAGTTAAACATTTAGCATTTCCAATTCCGAGGGAAAAAAAAAAGATGGAAACATTTAGCATTTTCCGCAAAAATAAGATAAAAAAATAATATTATTTCAGAGTTTTTTTGTTTTGTTTGGTTCTTTTTAATCAAACAACTAAAAGCTTCAAACAATATTATTATTTTGTCAGTCTTTTAATTAATAACTGCAACTAGCTATCCTATATATATATATATATATATATATATATATATATATATATATATATATATATATATATATATCATTCTAAGACTGTTAGTTCCGAATGTCTCAAAGAGGGGGGAAAGTAAGTGTATATTTGCTCAATTCTAATACTGGAAAAAGAAAGAAGAACCATTAACTATAGATGCCGTATTAAACTCAGAAGTAAAATACAGGTTACAAAGCGATCTGATGAAAATTTATACTCGTATCACATGTTACAAAACTGTATTACTCAAATCATACAAGATATTTCACCATGTAAGGCCCTTCAAGCTCGTAACCTAATTTCCTGTAATAATGTCTTGTTCCAACACCTGATATAACAGCTATCTTAGTTGACCTATGCTCCCTGCGAGCAATCCGCTCAGCTTCCTCCATTAGAAGGGTACCATAACCCTGTATGGATCAATTAGAGATTCCCAAAAAGAAATGAGTGGGAAAAAAAGGAGAGGAAAAGAGTAAAATTTAGTCAGATTTTACTGTGTGCAGCTGTGCGCAACTGAAATAGAGCGAGCCAATGGCTGTCATGCAGGAAATAGTGAGCTCAATTCGGAACTCAACTCCGAGTAATTTATCTGAATGCTTCTATTGTTTTTGACATGTACTCTCATGCAAAAACACTAATATATTACCTGGTGTTGCAGCTTGTCAGCATCCCGTCCATGGACTGGTACAGCAGTTCCATAGACGTGAAGTTCACGAACAATAGAACACTTTCCCATGAGTTCAGGACAAGTAACGTTGCGGCCACATTTTCGCAAACGCAGCAACCCTACGAGAATATCCTACATCATAACAAAAATAAAGACAGATTTCAGCCAAAAAAGGAGCTCAACTAGCGTAGCACAAGCCAAGGATTTATATCTACAAACAATCATGATTATAAGAGAAACTTAAGCTCCAAAAGAAAAGAATGCAATTTTGGAATTATCCTTAACTGCTAAAACGAAAAAGAAAAAGAAAACACCTACATATTCAGATATTCTAGTTAATGTCAAAATAATAAAGGGTTTATCTGCAAATCATTCTCCAATCACTTCACATGCAACATTAATGGTACGACTTATGAAGTTAGAAGACATTCAGAAAGGAGAGAGCATTTACTGGAGAAAATGCATGTATTGGAGAGTGCAAGGAGGGAATAGAAAGAGAGAGATTTGGAGCTACCTGGTGTACATCTTCATATGAGAGGAATGTTTCCCAACCTTCATTTGCCATATAATCACGACGGACTAGCTCCACTTCTTCGGGCTTAATTTTGTGGTGGATGTCCTAAAATCATCAGAGAATTTTAGTGCAATTTCAACTTCTACCCTTTTGTTTCCCCTTTTAAGAAAAAAATACCAGAAATATGGTTGAAGAGTTTTTATAGCATGGTAGATGGCTATACAAGTAACAATTATTCCACTTACTTGGATTCCAGCCTCTCTTGTCCGAACATCACGGCACTTTAAGCCCAAGTCTTCCATCCGAGCTAAAGCTAGCTCCCTAAGATTTCCTTTCTCAACCCCTGAGGTAACAAGAGGCATGGGAATATCCCGCTGAACTCTATAAACACGAGTCCAAGGGGGAACCATGGCAAGTATCCTTGCTATAATGTCCACAAGTTGCTCAGGAGGATAGTTTCGATACCTGCAAAAGGATATTTTTTTCATCATTAGATTAGGTGCTCAGAGGGATTGTGGAGGGGAGAACTGAACCCATGATCTCGCCATTGGGAGAGTATCCAGCCACTGGGCTGTTTTGCAGAACATTATATGTAAAAACAATGATGATTCTAAAAAAGTATTTTAACTTTGCAGTATTGGATCTAATAATAAAGCTTTCAGAAGTACAAGTATATAAAATGTTATATTTAGTATTGTACCTGCCAGTTTTCCACAGCTCGTAGAGCCCAGTTCCACGGATTACAAGGGTAGGATAAATTTTAAGCCCATCAGCTCTAAACAATGGGCTCTCAAAGAACTCGCGAAAACTTTCCATGTCCCTCTCAACCCCAACATTTGGAAGATCAGGCATCATATGTGCAACTACCTAAATAAGTACAAAAATCAGTTACAAGAAATTTGCAGACAAGATGAAGAGATAAGGATTACCATGCAGAGCATGATTGGCTTATTTCTGCTTAGCAAGATTTATGATCAAATATTGCAATTAAAGTTATTTTCAGCCAAAACAAAAGGAGAGGGAATATATAAAGTATAGAACTTCACAGAAGAACAAGCACGCATGAGTAGTAGTCCATGAAATTGTCTGGTAATTACAATAAATTCATAACATATTTACAATGATAAAGTACATGGAAAATAATTATAAAGCTTTTTAAAATATGGGCAAAAATATGAACAGGCACTAACACAAACCATAAATAAATTGTAGTAGTTGGCCTGCTAAGGCATATTGAGGAGAAATTGCACCTTAAAACCAGCATCCTTTGCCATGGAAAAACAATCAGCAACTGCAGCAACTGTATGACCTCTATTAGTGTCATGAGCAACATCCTCATATGTGCTCTGAACTCCAATCTCCAACCGTGTACAACCATAAGAAAGCATTTGTCGCAAGTGTGGTCCAAGACAGTAATCTGGCCTCCTGATGGTTTTGATTAAATAAGGAGACATTAAATTGAAGGTTCTGGGGTAATTTCAATAACATAATAAAACATTGTACGATGCAAAAAAGCAAACAAAAGTTTTTTATACAGACATCACGCTAACACAAATGCAAGAAAGGTTTTATTGTTACACTACAACAATCAAGTCAACAGACACGATATGCAATCAAGGAACCTTAGAAAGAGTGCAATTTCGAATATACATCCTCTCTCTAACCAAAAATCAGAAAACAAATTACAATAAATATTCAAAATTAAATGACAATATGCAACCACTGTAGACTGTGCTCTTTGCAACTGGGTACAGAGGCAGTAATTAAACATAAGTATCACTCTATTCAATCCCCATTCCCATCCCCTAAAGGCACAACTGATACTGAAGGGTGAAGCTACAATCAAGTGAGACAAATATTTCAGATAAGACATCTCACATAAAGAGGATACAGAAATTTGGCAAACTACTCTTGTAATCGTATCTAAATCTTTCAAAATTAAAAAAAGGGTAAAGAACAAGAAAAACTCACGTTTCAATTGTCATGCCAATGCATTTAACAGCACCATGTTCAGAATAAGCGACAGCTTCCTCAACATTGGCAGATGTATGTCCAGATAAAGCATCATGAAGATTCCTTATGAAGTAATCACGGTATTCTGCTGGTAATGACATGAATGTTCCACCCATCAAGATGAACTCAACCTGAACACACATGCAATGCTATGTGAGATTACAGAAAAATATAAATACTTGTCTTTGAAAATAAGAAAGAACACAGACCTTGTCTACACTGTGACCCAAACGCTTCAACTGATCTATCCTGCTTCTAGCCTGGACATATGGGTTGTATCTAGAGAAAAAGATGCAGATAACAAGAAAAAGGCAGTTAGTAAAATAAGTAAAAATATAAGTAGAAAGAATTGAAATTGAAAACAAAGTAACACACGCGTCCCAGCATTAATCAATTTTGACAAACAGCCTTGTACATTATGACTCATAATTAACATCCTAACATTTTGTATCATCACCATATTTTTTTCTTATACATACTTGTATGGGATTAACTGCAAACCAAATGTTAACAATCCTCAAGGAAAATCCAAAACCCAAAACTCAATGTTTCTTCTCACAGGCTCACCGCTACTTTGAATGATCAATGACTCCCCCTAGAGGAAAAAAAAATTGACCTTTATGCAGCCTAAATCTATGCTCACACTAACGAAAAATATACACTTCATACCTGTTAGGATGATCCATTTTAGAGAAAAAAACTAAAAAAAAGTTAGAGAATTAGAGTAAAATTGTGTGAATTAAGTTAGATTCATATATATATATATATATAACATTACATGTACATGTGTCGATTATATAAAGGGTACACATCACAACCTATCAGGGGGCACGTTAGTAAAGCATAAACTAACTTAGACTCGACCACATTGACAGATCGAACTAGGGGTGTCCATAAACCGGTCCGGACCGGACCAAACCGTAAAACCGGACCGGACCGGACCAAACCGAATGGTTTTACTAATCAAACAGTCCGGTCCGGTTTGTACTAATTTTAAACCGCTCGAACCGGACCGGACCGGTTTAATAATATATTAGAAATTTCACATTATTCTTCATTAAATTATAAAAAAATCGGACCAAATCGGGAAATAAACCGGACCGAACCGTTTTATAAATCAAACGGTCCGGTCCGGTCCAATCCGAGTAATGCGAACGGTCCGGTTTGGTTAAAAAAAAATTTAAACAAAACCGGACCGAACCGAACCATGGACACCCCTAGATCGAACTAATGGTCAGTCTTTTAATACTTCACAATGCTCTGGACAGGTGAGGACACCCTAAGATTATCACTTTAGGAGCGAGCATATCTCATAGTCTCGGACAAGGCGCATAATGGATCAGGCTCTACTCTTTTAGTTCAATTCCTCAATAGAGGTGGAAAAGTAAAAAACCGGCCAATCAAATCAATCAGGAATACATAATGTTTTTGCACCCTAATAAATGCTTGTCAGTTGATTGGGGAGAAAATATTTAAATCCCTATTTAAGGAGGGGGCAAGGCATTATCAATTTCATTATTTCCAGGATATCGAACCAAAATCTCAACAAAAACGCTCTGTCTTTCGAGCTCATATTTTGTATTTTTTTTTGCTCGAGTGAAAAGATACGCAACTCAAGATTATACTTTTTTGCTCAGATTTTAAAGATTTATCCTTGCACCTAATCATTTTCTGATTTATTTTCAGGTTAGTTCTTGATTTCACTCTTTGCCCTTTTCTTTGAAAAAACTCTAACTTTAGGTAACTTCTTTTTCCTTAAGCCTTATTATCTTTCTTTTTTCCCCTTCTTTGGTAACTTTTTGTAGCGATCATGCATAACAAAGCATCATCAAGGGCAACCAGTAGAGTAGTTTTACCTTCATGCTCCTCGTGCTCATCCTCTTAGCAGAGTCCTCAATATCCAAACAATTCAGGACAAGAGGAAAGTGAATTGGTCTTTTCATTTGAAGAAAGCACCTCACGTGAGGAAAAGATGCTTGAGATTCCAACTACTTCATCCCCACCTCAAACCACTCCTAATATAAGGTTGAGCATACCATAAACACAAATATCTATCATGAGGTCATACAGAAAGAAATCCAGAAAGAAAGGAACTAGGGAGCTCACAGATCGAACTAAAGGTTAGAATGATAAGGTTGAAACAAGTGGCCTAGCTCCAAAGGACAAAGCGAGACTTAGAAGTATATACAACATCCCTTCATCAGTCCAGATAATGGTTCTAGACCCAAGTGTAATGAATAGTGCAATCTTACTTGTCAGGTTGGACAGTCTTTCATGAGAAAGCTTTGTGGCTTGGGGTTAGATTTCCTTTTATATCACTTCATAAGAAAGTTTTGGAGTAGGACTCAACTCGCGCCAAGATAATTGATACCCAATATGTAAAGAACTTAGGGTGGAACTAGAGATACCCAAGTTCAATGATGCATATGTTTTGAAACAAAACCCTACAGATACTAGAAGGGTCTATATGTCAACCAAACAGAACTAGAGTATAAATGTGATCCTCCCAGAAAATGAGAAAACTAGAAACAATACTTTTATGCTTTTGGCTAATAGGAGACAACTGAAGGTAATGAAAGACTGATAAAGAGCTCTGACAGATATGAAGCTTGTGATAAGAAACATGGCTTCCTATATTACCATTTTAAGCTCAGAAGCAAAGCAAAGACTTGCCAACTTACAAAACTATCTGCCCAAGCTTCCTTGAAGAGATTTATTGAATACACCTTGCTTTATAACCTGTGCATTGATGAGACCGGGCTCAATAGAGCCTCCAATAAGGATAATCCGCAAGAGCCGAGAATCAGCTCGACGTAAGATCCCACCCAATGACTTTAGGGATAGATTTGAAGTTGTGCCTGACAATGGTGATAACGTGCTCGAGCTCGATGCCTTGTTAGCTCAATTAAAGAACAAGTTGCACCAAAAAAGTACAGGCTTAACAAAGGTGGTGGATCCAACACAAGGTTTGTTCTCCTCTAAAAGTAAAAAGAGGAGCAAGCGTTTAACCAAAGAGACCGCCCCCTCCCAAGGCAAAAGGAGACATACAAGCAACAAGGAGGTTGTCCCTACACCAATGCCTACTATTCGACCTTTTGAGTGGGTGGAAAATCCTATTATAACCATTCTGAGCCATCAGACACCTACTCCTGTGGCCTCCAACCAAATGACACCTCCCTCTACCACACGAGACTCGAGGAGAGGAAAAGGTGTTATTGAACACTTGACTACTAAGATTGAGGGTATGACACTCTATAGAGATATGGCTCTCGAGAGGGTAGACCATTATTTTGAAAATCTTCCATATATGGCTCACGAGAAGCAGGTTGATGCTATATGCGAGGATGTGGATCCCACCATAGTAGTGAGCAGGTTACTCTTTCCAAGTAAGTGGTAGCTCGAACCTTTATTTTGCTTGATTATGTTTTTCATATTCATTTCTATGTTATTCTCCTCTCTTCTTTTTTAAGCGTAGCTCATGCATGAGCTGAGTAGAGTGGTAGCTTATTGTCACGACCTTAATTTCTCAAGTAGCGATCGTGCGGCACTTAGCTCGGTCCGTTGCACTAAGCCTGCCTTTGAATCCGAAATGAAACTCCAAAGAGAATAGAAAGAGTTTGCAAAGAATGCTTTGTATCATTTCTGTAGAGAGTTTATGATACAATTGCTAAGAAATCCCACAATGACATTACAAACGGCATCAAGTGGTCTATTTATACAGGGCAACAAGCCCAAGAGTATGCCACATTTCTCTAGATCCTTCTAGTTCTTAATATACAAGAGAGTTCTACGTACAAGCCGCCACAAGGTTCTAGGATCTTCTAGCCAACTCTGTAGGTCTTCAGGTTTTGTCTAGCTCCTTCACGCACCTTCCGGATGTTCCGTAAGCTTTCCAAATGCTTCTACATCCTTCCCCGAACCATCCAACATTCTAGAATATTCCAACCATTTCCTAGACCCTCCAAAGCTTCTGTAACATTCTGTGGTTTTCTAAAGCTTGAGTTGAAACCGTCTAACTCCAAATTTTCTAGACTTCTCAGTAACTCTAGAACTTTCCATGCCTTGATCCTTTACAGCCCAACATTTGGATTTTTGTGGCCAAGGACGTGACACCCTCCCCCACTCCCGTTCGCGACGCCCCGTCGCGCGCCTTCAAGTTGAAACCTCTCTATGATCTTTGAATTGCCACAAGGAATCCTCGTGTTCCCAACTCGTCTCTACATCCGGGGCGTTCCATTCGACCAAGTATTCCTTATAACTTGGTACGCCCTTCGTCGAATCGTTTCGCCCGCCAAAATCGAGTCCACTTCCCCGTCAAAGGAGGTTACCACCGCGCAGCGCCTCGGGATTCTCCCCGACTCATGTCTTCCTTGTCTTCATGAAAGGGTTTCAAAGATACTTACATGAGCACCTGATGATTTTAAGCTTTAGGAGTCATAGGAGACGACACCTTTCCGACTTTCTTAAGGACGGAAATGGTCCTTCAGACTCTCCGCACCAACCCCATACCCTTCCGCGACTTGAATTTGGGGTAATAATTGACAAGCGACCAAGTCACCTTCCCGAAATTCTACCATCCTCCCTCTTGTCACCCCATTTCTTCATCTTTTAGACGCCTTATTCAGATAGGCTCAACTCCGTTGCTCACGCCAAGTCTTGGCAAACTTGAAAGCAACACTGGGCTCTTTCCTTCGTAACTCGTGGCGCTGACGAGGGTCACGGCCGCCGCCCACATGACAATTTCGAAGCGGACTCTTAGCTGACTCGCTTTCTTTGGTAGATTATACGCAGAATCACTACATCCAACAATTTTGCCCAATCCGATTGCACTCACAAAGTGCTCGAGATACAACTCCGCCAAAGAATGTATCGCACGCTCCGTCCGTCCATCGCTTTCGAGGATGAAAGCCAGAGAAGTTCAAGTCTCGATCCCACAAATTGAACAATTCCGTCCAAAATTTCCCCGTGAATCGTGGTCTCGATCACTTACTATATCGATGGAATCCCCCAATGCTTCACAACGTGTTTAAGGAATGAACGTAACGTGCCTCATCATCCGCCGTGCACTCCGTCGAGGTGTATGAATGTTGCATATTGAGCGGTCGATGACGACAATTACGCCGCCAAAGCCCTCGGATTTTTGGGCAAGTACAGCACGAAGTCCATGCAGACACTCTCCCACGGTCTCTCCGGAATAGGCAACGGTTCTAGCAATCCTCCCAGCACGTCGCTTCTATCTTGTCTTCGTTGGCATACAAGGCAAGTCTTCACATGCTTCGACATCATCCCGAAGTCGAGGCCAATAAGAGATGGATTTGATCAAAGCAAATGCGGCGCCTCATTCCTGTCTGTCACCCATAAGAATCACGGCATTCCTTGATAAGCTCTTTCCTTAAGCTCCCCCATTTTGGCACAAAGATACGACTGCCGGCATGTAGAGAAATCCGTCACTCGCCCAAAATCGTCTTGTCTTCCCTTCCTCGATGAGGCAAATGAGTGTTTTGAGCAGCGGCATCACGCTCTAACCCTTCTTTGATCCTTTCTAACAAAGGACTATTCGCCCGCTTTAAAGTCGCGCTTAGTTCCGTCCGCTCCCGCAACGCCCACCACATTAGCTTTGCAGTGCTTGTACTCCAACCTATAGTCAAACTCGCCAAGAAATCCCGCCATCGGCTTTCGCTAGACTCAACTTTTCGAGTCCGAAGTAGTTTGTCATAACATCGTCCGTCATGATAACAAAATGAGAGCCCAGTAATGTGTCGCCACACCCTTAGACAATGAACGACATACGGCCATTTCCTTCTTCAGACCGTGTACGGCTGTCTCGTGTCGCTTAAGCTGCGCTCTCATAGCTATCGCGTCCTTCCCGCATCAATACTCCACCAATGGCAAAAATCAGATGCATCCGTACGCAACTCGTAGCTCTTGGAAGCGGTCCTGCAGTAAAGCAAAGACCTGTCTTCACTAACTACTTCTTCAAGTCTTCAAACGAGGCTTGGCATTCACTTGTCCATTCCTGCTCGTTTCTTTTTCGGGAAAGCAAGTAAGTGCCGGCTTCCGTCGAGAGGACTTAACGAACCTTCTATAGTAGTTCACAAGTCCGAGAAAAGATCTTAGTTCGAAACTTTGGTAAGAGGGTTCCCATTCTGACGGTTTTCACCTTGCTCCATCCATCATCAATTTCCTATCCTTTATCCTACGCCCCAGAACATCACCTCATCTCGGGCAAAGGAACACCTCTCCTTCGACGTATAGATCATTTTCCCTTAGGACCTCAAACACCTTCCTCAAATGCTCAGATGCTCTTCCATACCCCATTTATGATCACAATGTCGTCAAGATATACTACCACGAACCTATTTGGTAGGATGGAAAATCTTGTTCATCAACATGCGTGGTAATGTGCATTTACAGGAGACCGAATCCGCATAACAAGAAACTCATGTGCACCATACCCGGTTACACAAGTAGTCTTAGACTCATCTCCTCAAGCATGCCAGACCAGTATCCCGATCGTAGATCCAATTTTCAGTGAAGATTCGCACTCCCAATTGATCAAACAAATCACACAAGAGGGATAGGATACTTGTTTCGACCGTGATCTTATTCGTAGCTCTATACGATGCACACAAGGTAGCCATCCTTCTTCTTTTGAAATAGCACTGGGCACCAAATTGTATTTTTAGAGGGTATTCCTTTAAGCCAAAGATCCAAAGAATTGGCCGAGTTGCTCGTCTACCAACTCGAGTTTGCCATCCTATACGGGCTCAATCGGCGTGGCCCTGCGCCGGTTCCGCCTCTATTTCACGGTCTACCTCCCTCCTCGAGGTAAATGTTCTGGGTAATGCTTCAAAGATTACATCTCGAACTTATCTAAGACAACTCAGACTTCCGCTGGCAAGCTTGGCTTACGACGTCTCCACGTCGTCGTATTCTTTTAAAATGGCCAAGTAATCCTCTTCGTCCCTCTTCAACCCCTTCGACCAGTTGGCCGAGAGAAAGCTCTGATAAGAGGGTTCGGTCCTTTCCGCTTCGCACCACACACGCCGTACCATCCACGATACACACATGTAGCCGAGTACGGCACCGAAAGCTCGCACCGGTCCAAGAACCCACGCCGAATACAACCGTGAAGTCATCCATCGGCACACCGATAAGTCCACTCGTCACCCACGCACTAAGATCGACCTTAACTCCGCGAGCCACCCATGTAATGGTGAAGGCCCCGCCGAGTTAACCGCCTTCAGTAACCCCTCCATCGACAAACGTCGCCGAGTCGCTTGCTTCTTCCACCGAAACAAAGTCAGTGAGATGCTCCCGTGTCGACCAACGCTTTCGCGACCTTCCCGTTAATGGTGGCATCCACGCACATTAAGCCTTTGTGGTCTTTGCACTCTCGTACGCACCAGGCGCAAAGAACCCATCTTCGCACTCACCGATTCGGCTTCCATCCCGGTCAGCGAAGGGAAGCAACTAAGGCACTCGGCCTTCCTCTCTTCTGGACATTCACGTGCCCAATGCGGTCCGTCGCAACGAAGCACGTTACACCTGGCTTTCGAGGCATTCGATCCTCCTTTCCTTCCCTTCGCATGCGGCTTGAATGAGAGTCATTCTCAGGGTTTTGGAACCCCGACTTTTCGGTACGGCCTCCATTACTCTTCTCTCCACCAAACTTTATCCGTGGCTTTGAGCCCTCCTCGTTTGTGGGAGCAGTCGATAAAGCTTTCTCGCGGTCGCAATGGCCGAAGATAAGTCGACACCACGTCGCTCGAGCCTGTCAAGGCTAGCCCACGATCGGGAGACCGCTCCACGAACAAGCAATAGGCATCCTTGTCGGGGATGTGTTCGGACTTCACAGCAGGGTCACAACTCCTTCACACGATCCCTTACGCTACCCGCTTGCTTCAATCGTCAGAACCCGCCCCTTGCCTCCTCCTCAAGATTTACGTGGAAGAATCGCGTCTTAACACCCTTTTGAAATCTTCAGCGTGTCAATCAGGTAAACCCTCGTCACACATCTCCACGTTTCCGCCCTCCACCACAAAGATAAGAAAAGGCCGACAAATACATAGCAAATAGCCTGGGATTCGGGTGTACGGTCCGTTACGCCAGCCTCGTAGTATTGCTTCAGCCCCCATAGAAGTTCTCCACTTCCCCTACTGTTCCTAACGCCTCAAGGTCTCTGGGTCAGGGAACATCCACCCTCTTAGCCCCACAATGTTGGTCAGGTTAGTCTCCGCGCCATACCGCTACAAAGAGCTAGATCACCACCCATATCCTCAACTCTAAGAAGACATTCATGAAGTTCTCTTTGGACAAGATCTCTTACCTTCGACAAGTTCAAATTTTTCAACCCATCAATCTCTCGCCTAGCCCACCATCTAGCTCGTCTGAGCGACATCTTAACCGCCGTACTTGATCTCCACATCCTCGGCCTCCATAAGTAACGCTCCTCTAAGTTGTCCACTCGATCAAACAGCCTCCTGCAAGCGTCTCCTTCCCGCACTCAACTCGTGCCTCCAAGCTAGAAAGTATGTCTTTCGACTTGCCCTGCTTGATGGTTTCCTGTTTCTCACGTCCACGTTCCATGTGGAACATCAACGTCGAGCATGGACCAACGTTCTTCATTACGCCAAGAGTAAGATCAAGCTTCAACCTAATGCTTTGATACCAACCGTCACGACCTTAATTTCTCAAGTAGCGATCGCGCGCACTTAGTTCTCCGTCAGACCTAAGCCCCCGTCAATCCGAAATGAAACTCCAAAGAGAATAGAAAGAGTTTGCAAAGAATGCTTTGTATTGCTTTGCAGAGAGTTTATGATACAATTGCTAAGAATTCCTGCCGATGATTACAAAGACCAAGTGGTTATTTATAAAGGGCAACAAGCCCAAGAGTACGCTACATTTCTCTAGATCCTTCTAGTTCTAGAATATACAAGAGAGTTCTACGTACAAGTCGCCACAAGGTTCTAGGATCATCTAGCCAACTCTGTAGCTTCTAGGTTTGTCTGGGCTCCTTCACGCACCTTCCGGATGTTCCGTAAGCTTCCGGGCCGGCTTCTACATCCTTCCCGAACCATCCAACAGATTCTAGAATATTCCAAATTTCATTCTAAAGACCCTCCAACAGGTTTCTAGAACATTCTGTGGTTTTCTAGCTGAGTTGAGCCTCCGTCTAACTCCCAAATTTTTCACTTCTCTGTAACTCTAGAACTTTCCATGTCTTGATCCTTGCAGCCCAACATTTGGATTTTGTAAGGCAACAGACGGACGTGACATTATGCTCCCGAGCCATGAATGTCGTTTTACTTGCCAAGGTCAACAAATAGGACAGCGAGGCCGTTGACAAGGAGGAAAAACTATCTCGTATCATAAGCGAGCTAAATTCAAACGCAAGGCAATTTGAGGTGGCAAAAGAAACCAAGAGCAGGCTTATGGCCGAGGTTAAAGCCTAAAGGCGCAAGCTTGAAACTGATAAAGCTAAAAATGAGGAGTCAATGCCTGACCAAAAGCAAGTGAAGCACAACCTCAATACTATGGTTGAGTAGCTCTCGTCGAGTGTTGAAATTGGCTACAAATTAGCCATGGACTCTTTCAAAAAAGAGGCAAACAAGAGAGTCTTTGGTAAGTACTATTACAATTCTGAACATTCCATTTACTCCTTATTCACCTACTCAAACTCAAAATGAGGGTAAGGGGGAGGGGTTTGATAGAGGTGAAAAGGAGCTCAAGGTGGGATACGAACCTCGTCAAGAAAATGAAATCGAGGTGGGAGATGAACCTCCACAAGCTGAAAATGAAATCGAGGTGGGAGATGAACCTCCACAAGCTGAAAATGTTAAATTTGCAACTGGCTTGGGCCAAGCATTTTTTGTCATGGCTCAGCCTTTTTTGATATATGTATCCTCTTTTTTATGAGGCACGACTTCATCTAATGAAAGTGATTTTACTAAAAGATTTATGGTTTTGCTCCAAAAGTAGATTATGCATGTATTGTACGTACATTTATACATTTATAACATATTTATTGATATAGATCTACTTCATGTCTTTCAAGACATTTGTCTTATTACTCATCCTAATGTCTTGCCCTATAAAAGGCATTAGGACTACTTGCGATTCAGACATCTTTTTTGCTTTTAGAATTTAGCACATTTTACTCTACCTTTATTCGAGCTTTATGATCTCTGATCGAACAAATAGACGTTCAACTTGAGCCTTAAAACAAAAGAATGCTAGGCTTAGCACCGAGATGGCCAAATTAAAAGTCAAGCTAGTTCACAACAAGGATAAGGTTTCTTTTGTAAGACTTGAGCTCAAGTATGAGCTCGAGTCTTACAAAGAGTAGCTACTTCAAACTCGAGCACGTGAAAGAACTATGACCAAGATGGCTGCCTTAGTCGACAACGAATCTCATTGGGCAACTTTTAAATGAAGTGGTTTGAAGGCATTTTCCATAAAGTAATGAGTGTTGTTGAGGAATCAGAAAATTTGACTGCCACCTCAAACTTGGCTTCAACATAGGTAGGAGGAGATATTTGCAAAAAAGTAACCAAGGTTCAGAAAACTAATGACCAGGACACTGGTTGCACATCCAAACACCTTAAGGGCTTTTAAGAATGCCTCTACATCATCGAGCTTTATATCAAAATCCTTTATAGTTTTAAGCTTAGCTTTGTAAGCTCGAACAATGTAATATCTTCATAATAATAATAAAGTTCTCCTTTTACGAAATTGGGTAAACCTTCAATTGAAAACTCAACGATTTTTAACGAGAGCACTCTATCTGATTTCCAACCAAGGTGATTAGCTCGTGACAGGAAGTTTTAAACGAGAATACTCTACCTGGCAAAGTGCTCTACCTGGTTCATGATGATCAACTCTTTATAACATATGTCAGAGCGCTCTACCTAGTTCCTAATCGAAGTGATCAGCTCGTGATATGAAATTTTATGCAATAATGCTCTACCTGGTCTATGACCGAGATGATCAACTCTTGATACATCTGTCAAAGCACTCTACCTGAGTTTTTATCTTGGTGATCAACTCGTGACATGAAATGTTTAGTGAGCGCTCTACTTGGTCTATGACCGAGGTGACCAGCTCTTGATACATCTGTCAAAGCACTCTACCTGGTCTATGACCAAGGTGATCAACTCTTGATATATTTATCAGAGCGATTTACCTAGTTCTTGACCAAGGTGATCAACTTGTGACATGAAATTTTTAGCGAAAACGCTCTACCTAGTTTATGACTAAGGTGATTAGCTCTTGATACTTCTGTTAGAGCGCCCTACCTCGTTCTTAACTGAGATTATCAGCTCATGACATGAAATTTTTGGCAAGAGTGCTCTACCTGGTCTACGATCAAGGTGATCAACTCTTGATATATCTGTCAAAACACTCTACCTGGTTCCTAACCAAGATGATCAACTCGTGACATAAAATTTTAAACGAGAGCAGCTTGGCATTTAAAAGCTATTATATACATGGGGTAATACATTGAAACTGGAGCATAAATGGAAACACATTAAAAGTGGTACTTTTTTAGATGTCAAGCATTCCAACTCATGTTATCTTCAAATCCTTCGATGCCTTTTAATAAGTAAGCTCCACATTGTATTACTACACTTATTTGAAATGGGCCCTTCCAGTTTGCACCCAACTTTCCAGCCATTCAGTACTTCTTGTTAGAGAAGACCTTCCTGAGAACCCAATAAACCAGGACGAATGATTTAAAGCGTACAACTTTGCTGTAATAATCTGTCACACTTTTTCTTTTGTTGAATCATTCTTCCCAAGGCTTCATTCCTTTTTTCCTCTACTAGAACCACATCAATTGCTTATTGAAGTGTTCTAGTCTTCAGTTAGAACTGCATCATAGTTGGGACTTTTATCTCTGTTGGTATTACAACTTAGTCCCATGCGCTAGCGAGAAAGGTGTCTCATTGGTGCTACCTCTAGGACTAGTTCTGATGGCCCATAAAGCACTATATAGCTCCTCAACCTATCTTCTTTTAGCATTTTATAACTTCTTCAGCAAATTTATTACCAATTTGTTTGAAGACTTTGCCTATCTGTTAGCTTAAATATAGTATGGAGTTGAATGACACATTTTGAAATTGTACTTGGAAGCGAATTCTTTGATGTTACAACTTATGAACTGCTTCCTATTATCGGTGACAAGCTCTTTAGGAAAGTTGAAATGACAAATTATGGACCTCCAGATGCATCGAATTACCTCTTCTTTCCTTATTCTACCAAGGAGCTCTGCTTCAATCCATTTCAGGAAATAGTCTGTGGCAACTAATAAGTTTGTTTGACCCTGCTTGTGGTAGGGGCCCTCTTATATCCAAACCCCACTTGTAGAAAGGTCATGAACTAATTATCCATGTCATCATTGTTGGTGGCACATTGGATAATGGTACAAATCTTTGACATTTATCACATGCTTGGGTGTACCTCGTGCAATCTGCTAACATTCTTGGCCAATAATAACCTCATCTCATAATTTGTTGGGATAGTTTCTTCCTCTTGAATTGGAACCGCATTCTCTTTCATGAGCTTCAAACATGATTCTTTCAGAGCATTCTTTGGCTATGCATAGAAGTCCAGGTCCAAGGGTTGTTTTGTATCATGTATTGCCTCGCCTTGGACTTGACCTCTTTCACTTGTTTTTGATCTTCAGATAGGCCCTTATCTTTGAGAAAATTAAAGATAGGTGTGAACTGTAGACTAATGACTTCATCAATTTTTCCAACAATTTTTTTTTCTACTTCTTGTAAACTAGCCTTTGCAAGGATTGTTATAGAAATTACTCTATTGCAATTAGCTTCACGTACAGCAGCTAGAGTGGCCAAAGAATCGGTATGGCCATTCTCATTTCTTGATATTTGCTTGATCTCAAAGTTGACAAATTTCAAGCATTCTTTTCTTAGTTGTTCTATCTTTTCACCTTACTATCTTTAGTTTCAAATGTGCCCAAGTATTGATTGACCACCAATTGTGAGTCATTATGCAAGTTAATGCTATTAGCTCTAAGTTTCTTTAAGTCATAGCACCAAAGATAGTCGTCTCATATTTTGCGATATTATTGATTCCTTGGAATTCCATCCTCCAACATATTTGAAACAATTTTCGCCATGGTATATTATAACAACTACTAGCCCCACACCTTTGAAATTGTGAGCACCATCAACAAACACTTGCTAGGTTGGAATTTCCTTCACATCCATGCCACATACTTCACCCTTTACTTCGCCAATGGTAACTTCCGATAATTCACTAAACTCGGCAACAAAATCTGTTAGTGCTTGAACTTTTATAGAAGTCATAGACATGTACTTGATATTATATTCTCCCACCTCTATTGCACTATGTGCCAATCTCTCCGCTACCTTTGGTTTTGTCAACACATTCTTAAAAGGTTAAGAGGTGAGTACTACCACTATGTGAACCAAAATAATGTTTGAGCTTTCGCGCCACCATCTTTAGAGCAAAAGCCAACTTGTCAATGGTTAGATATTTACTCTAGGCATCTATCAAGATTTGGCTGATGTAATAGACGAGGTGTTAGACCTTGTTTCTTTCTACTAGGAGTACGGCACTTCAAGTCAAAGGTGTAACAGCCAAATATAGATACAACTTTTCCCCTAGGGTGGGGCTAACCAACACAAAAGGCATGCTCAAGTATTGCTTAACTCCTTGGAAAGCTCTATCACAATCTTCATTCCAAAAAACCAATGTGATCTTTCTCAACATCTTAAAAAATGATAAACATTTGTCAGTGCATTTGGAAATGAATCTATTGAGCGCTACAATCCTTCCATTTAATTGTTGGCTCCCCTTCAGGTCACTGGGAGGCTTCATGTTAACCAAGGCTTGTATCTTGTTTGGGTTAGCCTCAATCCCTCATGCGGATATAAGATATCACAGGAACTATCTTGAGGCAACACCAAAAACACATTTTTTAGGATTAAGTCTCATGCATACCTTCAAATAACACCAAATATTTCTTCCAAGTCTTCGATATGATCTACAAATTGTGTCGATTTGATCACTATGTCATCCACATATACTTCCATATTCCTTCCCAACTGGTCAACAAACATCTTATTGACGAGACATTGATATGTAACTCTTGCATTCTTTAAACCAAGAGGTATTTGAGTGTAGCAAAAAATCTCCCCTTCAATAATAAAATGTCTTTTTTTCATCTTCTGAGTGCATTCTGATTTGATGATAGCCGAAATATGCATCAAGAAAACTCATCAAGCCAAACTAGGAGGTAGCATCAAGAAAACTCATCAAGCCAAACCAAGAGGTAGCATTGACCAACTGATCAATACTTGGAAAAGGATAAAAGTCTTTTGGATAAGCATCATTCAAATCTGTGAAAGCATATAATCGGGGTAAACCTAAAGCCTTTTTTACCAACATAACATTTGATAACCAGGTTGGATAATATACTTCTCTGATAATCTTCGCCTTTTTAAGTGTGATAACCCGAGCTTTAATCACCTCATTCTTTTCTCTTGAAAACTTTCTCTTCTACTTGATAGATCTAGCATCGGGATCAACATTCAATCTATGGGATATGATTCCTAGGTCAATTCCAGATATATCTGCGGGTTTCCACGCAAAGATATCAGAATTGGCTTTTAAGAAATGCGGCAATTGAGTTCTCTAACTTTCGTTGTTAAGTTAGTACTCAACTTTACAGAATGGTCTTTTCCTTCATCTTCAACTTGTAAATCTTAAACTCCACTTGAATCAACTGATTCCACAAGGCACCTATCCCTAGGTCTTTTTTGATGAGACTCACACTGTAATTGCTACTTCAGAACAACCTCATTCATTGTAGCATTATAACAACTCCTAGCTTTCTCTTGGTCCCCTTTTATCTCTTTTATGCCTTCCTCTGTGGGGTATTTAATGATTGCGTGGAAAGTAGATGAAACTGCCTTAATTTTATATATCTATAGTCTCCCTAAAATGGCATTGCAATGGGCTGGAACATCAATCACGACAAAGTTGGCCATAACTATTGACCCAGTCACCATGACATACAACATCATGATCCTAACAACATAGATAGTGCTACTGTTGAATCCCACTAGAGGTAACTCCCTTTTTATGATATCGCAAGCTTTCACACCTAGCACTTTCATTATTGCAAGACAAAGAAGATCAACTGAACTCTCGGTATCGATCAAGACTCTACAGAAATCACATGACCCTACCTATAGGGTGACTACCAAAAGGTCTTTATGAGGAACTGATGTCTCATCATTATGGGAAAAGGTGATTGCTACAAAGGATGGCCCTCTATGCAAATTATAAAAATGAGATGACCTACA
Organism: Hippophae rhamnoides; assembly: GCA_033030585.1. Classification (NCBI taxonomy): domain Eukaryota; kingdom Viridiplantae; phylum Streptophyta; class Magnoliopsida; order Rosales; family Elaeagnaceae; genus Hippophae; species Hippophae rhamnoides. The sequence goes on from CM065433.1 coordinate 30,805,009, forward strand.
CAAGTCTCGAGCGTATCTTTTGCATGCATTATTGGAGGTCCTATTGAGTCTTAGTCCTCTATGTATAGTATGAATGGTCCACACAGTATCTTCATTGTGTGGCTCCACCCTATTAATTCGTAGAGCATGCAATCTTAAAATTTCATGTTGGGGCTAACGGTCAGTTCTTCTGTTATCATTTCCCACAAGTTCACCTAAGTATCTTCTGGACAACAAAATCTTCTATTTCTTTTTTCAAATATCTGCAATCTTGTGTTTTATGATCTATATCTTTGTAAAAGGTAGGAATTGGCAAAAAAATTGTGGGTTCGGTTATCCAAACCATCGGTTTGGTTTTACCCGATAAATTTCGAGGATGGGTATGGTTTCGAGTATAAACCGAACATGAAGAATGGATATAGTTCAGTTACGTTTATACTGAAATCTGTACCCACTCATACCCGAATTAATTATATTTATTTAATTAAATTATAAACCGAATATTAATTATATATATTTAATAAATTAAATTGTTTTTTTTTGTTTTTTTTTTATATTTTTAATAATCGCTCTGAACCGTTACTTGTGGATAAAAAACCGTCCCTAACCGTAACAGCTTACAGGCAATTTTGGGTACAGATTTTATAATTCAATTCGGGGATAATTTTTGATACAATCGTCCCCGCTCGTACTCATGTCCATCCCTAATAAAAGGCACACCATTTAAATGTGTCTTTAAGAGGTGCCTTCATTTTTGGTAATCATTCAATGTTTTGCTCATCCTCCATCCTTAATACAGCTTGAGCTAAACTTACTTTCAAAGATGGACCTCTAAAAGGTGTCAATGACCTACCCCAACGTTCACGATTTCTTGACCATTGGCCTCCCCCTTTGTGATTCGTGGCAAAACGTTTGTTTTTGTTGATCACTTTGTCTTGATTTGCTCTATTCGAGCTTATCCTCCTCTTTTTCTTCTTCTAGTGTAGCTTCTATGACAATCTTGTTCTTTTTATCTAATTTTAACTCCCTTTTTAGATGAACAAACTTTATGCGTCTCTTCTATTGTATGTGCCAAAGTTTTGGTTAACTCAGCAAACAAATCAGAATTTGTCAACAAACCTCATCTAAATGCTTCTATTGTAATAGAACAAGGACAATCGAAAAATTCTAATGTTTCTTCCCTAAAACTTCTCATGGATTCCTCTATTGACTCTCTATTTCCCTGGGTGATTGAGAAGAGATGATAAGATTTTTTCTTCATGGGCTTGTTACTAGCATAGTTGGTAATGAACTTAGAAAACTGAGAGAATGAGGTTATGGTACAGAATGCCAAGTTATTAAACCATTTTTGAGCGCCATCGCATGGAGTGGCTGCAAAGAATTTGCACATCATAGCATCTCTTTTATCCCAGATGATGCTCATAAGGGCCATCGTTGTTTTGAAATGCAAAATATGAGTCATAGGATCCTTCGTTCCTAAGTAGACTGGACACTTGGGAGCATTAAATTTGGTTGATGACTCATTATTCTCTATTTCGTCAGAGAAAAGGGAGACACGGTTGTTCACAATCTCTATCCACATCATAGTATGATTTACCATTGTCTTGCCTCTTATTAGTTTCTTTAAAGGACTTGTCTTGTTTTCTATTTCTTTCTTCTAAGGCTTGAAAGCATGTCTCCCACATCTTTCGCTCCTCCAATAATAGCTCATTGTCAGGCCTTGTTGCATTTTGCCTTTGGATCGGTAATGTCTCAATTCTAGCATTACATTGTGAGATACCATCTACTACATTTTCAACTCGAGCAGGCTCGTTTCTCATAGGAGCTAGACCAATTTCTTCAACTAGGTTATTAGCTCAAACCAAAGGGTATCTGGGTCTGCTCGCATATAACACTCTATTTTCTTATCTGGTCTCCTCGAGCTCTCTCCTCAACTCGAGAAGTTACTGAGCCAACTCTTGGTAAGGACCAACCTCAGCTTATACCTTAGCACATGGTTAAGCTTGTTGTTCAACTTGAGCTTCTTCGAAGGTTGGTAAGATATTGTCATGTGAAGCCATTTCATTCGCTAGCCTCAATCTTTCCTCAGCTCACGTTCCAACCATGATTAATGTGGTTCTTAACGAGCGCGAGGTGAAGTATTTATTCATGAGGTCTCTCTCTCAAAACTCAAAACTAGAGGTAAATCCTTGAGAATACAAGGTCAAAAACAAAAGCTTAACATTTAAATTCAAAACCCAACGATGGGCGCTAAAATATTAAGATGATCCTATTTTAGAGTAAAAAAATCGGAAAGAAGTCAGAGAATTAGAGTAAAATTGTGTGGATCTTATATTAGTTTCATATATATATATAAAACATTACATGTAAACGTCCAATTACATAGGATATATACATCATATGGTGGATCTTTTAATACTTCAAAATGTTATGGACAGGTAGGACTTCCTAAGATTATCACTTTAGAAGCAAACATATCTCATAATCTCGGGCAAGGCACACAATAGATCGGACTATTCAAGGGTCGGATTCAAGGTTGAGCCTTATGTTCAAACAATACCCATACCACTAAAAACAATTTCAAAAAATTGAGTGTTAAATCTCTCGGTACTATAATATTTCACTGTCAAGCTACAAACTACACCCGAAATTCATCCAATTGTTTGACCAGCAAAGAGTCCAAACAAAAACCCACAAAGACAAGATAGAAAATAAATTAAACAACAACAAAGCGAATTAGACCTACCTAGCTCGAATAGCGCGCATACTAGTTGGTTCATAACCAGTATAAGACTGAGTACTATACTCAAAGTCGGAGTCAGGCCCTCCAGGACAGTACACACATATATTCCCAGTGGTAGCAATATGGGGACACCTGTGCGGCTTTGACATCACAGCCACAACTGCGATACCGGATGCAGTTCGAACCGGCTTAGCCCGGAGTTTTGGAAGAAGTGACTGACGGTCCGAATCAGGCAAAGCCGCAATCATTTCTACGAGCTTAGGTGCTCGAGCTAGACCGTACTTGCGACAAGCCATAGACTTGAGGGCGTTGAGGTCGACGTTTTGGCCTTTGCGTGAAAGGTCGACCATGGAGCTGACGATCTCGGAGATTGCTCGGACTCGAGCTTCTTCTTCGGAGAGTCCATGTGCTTCGAACCCGCCTCGACCTGGTCGAGGCTGCTTTCTAGTGGACTCGGCTCCTATAGCAGTCGCCATTACAAAAAGGAGTTTGCGGGAGTTTGGGAAGAGGGAAAAACTGACTTTATTAACGATGCCCTGTAATTAGTTTCTTTTTTTTTTTCTTCGTCTCCTTTACTTTTCATGCCCAACGCGATAATACCCCGTTAATAATAAAAATAGATTAAAAGTAAGTTAAGAATGCGCATTAAAAACATAATTAAGAGATACCAATTACTCTTAGAATTACCAGCGATCTGTTTATTACTTCATTGACATTATGTTCAAAAATAAATCTCACGTAACTCTCCTTAAAATAAAAATAAAGTTAAATTATTTCAAAAGTATCAAAACATCATTACATGTCAAAAAAATCACTAATTTTTTAGAATCATTTTGCAACTAAAAATGGTGACAATAGTGTTATTTTGTTAGATTTAGAGCTTATAATATTGAATGTAAAGTTACTCATATATTGCATCTCAAAGATCATAGTATCTTTCAAATCTCTACCAACAATGTCATTCCCACCGACATTCCCACCCCATATAAAGTCTACATCTTAAGCATCATCGCAATTGATGACAATCTGATTATTCAAAGGTGTAATCCAATAAGAGAGTATATTATTTTGTTTTAAAAAACTAGATTGAATATTATCACCCTTTCCAATGTAAGAAAGGAGGGTTTGGTATTCATGACAACTTGTTTTAACTATACTCATGGGATCAAGTGCATTATTCTCAAAAAGTCATACACATCGATGTTTTCAAATGAACCATAAATAGTATGCTAGTTCAACTTGTGCCTTAAGTCCGAAAATTTTCTCTTTTAGTTTGCTGATCCATAAAATTAGTCAATTTTTTATTGATTCGATCACAAAATGACATTATTTAGAAAGGATTAACAAACCAAACTACATGAGTCTAATGGAATTTAAGGAAAATATGATACAATATATCTGATACTTCTTTGCAACAAGGGCATTTGGGACTCATAATTATATGTTTACCATAACGTAACTCATTCCATACTAAAGCATGATTGAGTAATTTTCACATAAAAACATGAATGTTTTGGTAGATATAAACCATCTAAATCCACTTCTAGAGTTTTTATTAGTTATTATACATAACGGGCTCAATAATTTCTTTTAAAAGTTCTTAATCTTGACATACCTTTCAATAGCATCTCTTAATACTAAAGTATCCATTTACATTATTTGATCATACAAACCTGTTTTTAACATCTCAAAACTTGTAAGTAATTGCAAAATTTTGAGAATCACGTTCAAAGGAAAATAATTTCTCAAAAACTTAGGATTCCTTGTTTAGTTAAATCATAGAGTCATTAATATAAGATGTCAAGAAATCATTTATTCTTCCACACCTTTATTTGATTCTCGTTTTAACACATCATCAACCTAGTTGCAAAGGATGTCTCTACTGTGAATTAAGATCTTCTAAACCCAAGGCAAGGGTTAGGTTGCATTAGCATAATAGTTTCTTTTAAATATGTTAATCAAATTCCAAAAAATTTACGTAATTGATAACGGTTTTTATTTTTGATTTTTTTAAGTAATTTTATAACCAAATATGTTTAATAATTATTTTATTTTAAATTTTACTTTTCTAACGAATCATTACTAAATCTTTAAAATATGATTTTTACCCATTTAATTATTCATAAATCTTTAAAATATGATTTTTACCCGTTTAATTATTCATAAATCTTTAAAATATGATTTTTAATCAAATTTTTGGTTTTTATTTTTTTCATTTTTACCAAATATTTTCTTAGAGAATAAATCAAGTATTTATGTGTGTTATATGTATAAGTATTATAAGAAAAAAACTTAAAAGTTATAAATAATAATAATTTTTTTAACTTTTTAAAGTTTTTGAAAAAATTCATAAATTAAAAAAATGTTACCAAAAAATTTATAGGTGATTATTTATTTATTTATATTTGAAAATCATCTTGTATAAATTGTTATCAAACATATTAATGATTATTTTTTAAAAACAAAATTTCAAAATTAATTTTTTTCATAAATTATAAATCATGATTGTTATCAAATATGAACCAGTCATTCGATCTCTTTCATTTTTAATCACCAAAATTGTGCATATTTTTTAGTTATAAAAAAAATATATACCACATTTAAAAAAATACATGTTTACAAATTGAAAATTGAAAATAATTACTGCATATAATTAAACCTTTAAAATTATGATTTTATATATCTCTTAGATTTTTCAATATATCTAAAAAACTCTTAAGATTTAGAAAATATAAAGAAAACATGGCAATTTAGTTTTAGTTAGCAAATGTAACAAAAAAAATTAACATTTTTGTATAAAAAATTTAAAGTTACCCCAAAAAATATCAATTTCTATGATAATTTTACTTTTTTAAAAAACTTTATTTATCCTTTTTCAACAAATATTTTCATAGTTTATTTTAAAATATAATATTCTATTAATCTTTATCTAATTGAATATTGAATAAATTTTTTACAAAATAAAAATTATAAAAAAAAAATAATTATATTATTTTTCTCTCTAGAATTTTCTTTCTCGTTAATATAGTCCAAAAATGCAAGTTAAATGATGAAAAGAGAAGTACAACACAAATAATAACCTACAAAAGTGGGAAGAAATAGTAATCTTAACCAAAACTAACTAACTTATATTTCCATCTTTATCAACTTGTATCACACACTTTAATATGTCATTAACGATAGATAAAAATAATATTATTGATTTACTCAATTCTTTAGATCAGACATAACTTTTATCACATTGTCATTATATTTTTAGGTATGAGTTCATTAAAAAAAATTATAAACGATTCTTCTAACATCATCACATTAAAAATGATATTGATACTAATGTGTAAAATCTCGACCCATAGAGGTGTATAAAAATATGGTAATCTAATGAACCCGATAACTTTGAACAAATTCATTAATTTTTTAATGATAATATGGTAATCTAATGAACCCGATAACTTTGAACAAATTCATTAATTTTTTAATGATTTGAATTAATAATTAGATCGAGTTAAATTAATTTTTTTTGAATGATTTTGAATTAATAATTAGATTAAGTTAAATTAAAATTTCTCTGAATTCACTTTCTTATTTTCATTCAAAGACACTACCTATTTATATACAAAGTTAGGGACAATCTTAGGTGACATACACCTAATACACAACTAATATATTCACCTAGTGATAGATACCTAATACACAACTAATCATCTTTAATACTCCCACTCAAGTTGGAGCATAGATATTATTCATGCCCAACTTGTTACAAAGATAATCAACCTGAACCCCACTTAAAGCTTTCGTGAAGATATCTCCTAGTTGTTCTCCAGTTTTCATATATCCTGTAGAAATCAAACCTTGTTAAATTTTCTCGCGAACAAAATGAAAATCAATTTCGATGTCTTTAGTTCGCTCATGAAACATAGGATTAGAAGCAATATGAAGAGCAGCTTGGTTATCACACCACAATTTCGCTGCTACTGAAGTTTTAAGACCTACTTCATCCAAGAGTTGATATATCTATATTATCTCAAACGTAGATTGTGCCATAGCGCTATATTCTGACTCTGCACTCGATCGTGACACAACATTCTGTTTCTTACTTTTTCATGAGATCAAAATTCCTCCAATAAAAATACAATAGCCTGATGTGGATCTTCTATCCACTTTGGAACCTGCCCAATCTGCATCTAAAAAACATTTAATATGAGTGTGTCCATGATTTGCATACAAGATACCACGTCCAGGTGCTCCTTTCAAGTAACACAAAATTTGCTCTAACGCTGCCCAATGATGAACTGTTGGGGATGACATAAATTGGCTAACAACACTGACCAAATATGCAAAATCTGGACGAGTCACGGTAAGGTAATTCAGCTTTCCAACCACCCTTCGATATCTCTCAGAATCTTTAAAGAGTTCTCCATCTCCTGTAAGGTGGATGTTCGAAGTCATTAGAGCACTACAAGATTTTGCTCCTAATTTTCCTGTCTCAGTTAATAAGTCCAGCATATATTTTCTTTGAGATAGAAAGATACATTTTTTACTCCTTGTGACTTCAACACCCAATAAATACTTTAGCAATCCCAAATCCTTCGTGTGAAACTGAGTATGTAGGAAAGACTTAAGAGATGAAATTCCCGTAGTATCACTTCCAGTAATAACAATGTCATCTACATACACAACTAAAAGAATGATACCAACTTCTGATTGTTTGTAGAACACATAATGGTCAGACTTGCTTTTCATTATACCAAATGTTTCTATAGCTTGACTAAATTTTCCAAACCAAGCACGATGACTCTATTTCAAACCATACAAAGATTTACGGAGATGACAAACTTGCCTAGACTCACCCTGAGCAACAAAACCAAAAGGTTGCTCCATAAACACCTCCTCTTGAAGATCACCATGAAGAAAAGCATTCTTGATATATAGTTCATGAAAAAGCCAATGGTGAGTAGCTACCATAGAAATAAACAACCGAACATACGTCAATTTAGCAACATGAGAGAAAGTGTCAGAATAGTCCACTCCATAGGTTTGAGCATATCCCTTAGCAACAAGACGGGCCTTTAATCGAGCAACTGACCCATCTGGATTAACCTTAACTGTGAACACACATTTGCATTCGATAGCACGTTTCCCCGAAGGTAAATCAACCAAGTCCCAAGTACCATTGTCATCCAACGCATTCATTTCCTCGATCATTGCATGATGCCAACTAAGATGAGATATGACTTCGTGAACATTTTTAGGGATAGAAATAGAATCAAGAAAGGTAATAAAAAAGTAAGAGGAAGACGATAAGCAATTATACGAAACAAAAGAAGAAATAGGATAAGTACATTGACGTTTATCTTTGCGTAATGCAATAGGAAGATCATCGTTCAGGATTGGATCTGATGACGAAGGAGCAGGTGGAGGACATGAATCAGAAGGTCTATGTCTAGAGTAGACTTGAGTTATAGGAGGCCTAATATGAACTAGATCAGAGATAGGTTCAGATGATGTGATAGAATAGACTAACAAATCGTCATCCTCCCTCTGACATGCAGAAGGAGGAGAAGACAAAAAATAGGGTGTGTCTTCCATGAAGGTAACATCAATTGAGACAAGATATTTGTTAAGAATAGGACAATAACATCTATAACCTTTTTAGAGACGAGAATAACCAAGGAAGATACACTTCAAAGACTTGGGATATAATTTAGTAACATACGGACGAACATCCAGAACAAAACAAGTGCTACCAAATATCCTAGGGTCAACCGGAAATGGTGACTTATTAGGAAACAAAATTTTGTAAGAAATCTCACCATGAAGAACAGATGAGGGCATGCGATTAATAAGAAAACATGTTGTTGAAACTGCATCGACCCAAAAAGGTTTAGAAACATTCATTTGAAATAACAAGGCACGTGTAGTTTTGAGAAGATGTATGTTCTTACGTTCGGCCACTTCATTTTGAGATGGAGTATCAACACACGAAGTTTCATGAAGCATGCCATTTTGAACCATATAAGATTGAAACAAATCTGATGTATATTCTTTGGCATTATCACTTCCCATAGTACGAATTGAAACATTAAATTGAGTTTTAATCTCAACACAAAATGCGCAAAAAATAGAAAACATTTCAGAACGAATCTTTATTAAATATAACCAAGTTACAAGAGAATAATCATCCAAAAAAGTAACAAAATACTTAAATCCAAGTTTAGACAAAATAGGACAAGGACCCCAAACATCAGAATAAACTAATTCAAAAGGAACACTAGCACGTTTATTAACTCTTAGATTTAAACTAAGACAATGATGTTTTGAAAATTGACAAGACTCACAATCTAATGAAGACACCTTACTAAACTGAGGACAAAGTTTCTTCAGTAAAAGAAGAGATGGATAACCCAGTTTACAATGTATCTCGAAGGGAGAGGTTACACTAGAGCAAGCGACAAATTTCAGTATTGGTGTGTCAAGAATATAGATGCCTCCAGACTCATGTCCTTTACCAATAGTCTTCTTCGTCATAAGATCCTGAAATAAGCAATGATCAGGAAAAAATGAGATGCAACAGTTAAGATTGCGAGTAAGCTGACTTACAGAGATCAAATTAAAGGATAAGCTAGGTAAATGTAAAACAGATGACAAAGGAAGCAAATGAGTGGGAGTAATTATGCCAGACCCAAGAACACGAGATGGTGACCCATCGGCTAAGGTAACAGTAGAGGTAGAAGTGTGTGACTGAATAGTAGAAAAGAGACTAGAATTACCTGTCATATGATCTGTGGCACCAGAATCAATAACCCATTTGGAAGATGAGGAAATGAGACACACATTTGATTTACCTGAATCAGCAATAGTAGTGACAGAAGGTGATGAAGACCTTAGTGATTCTTGATACTGTGAGAATTTGGTAAATTCATCTGCAGAGATAATAACCAATTTTTCAGAAGTATCATAAATGGACGCAATATGAGCCGAGTGACCTTTCTGATGCTTGCACTGAAGCTTTCTACAGTCATGTTTCGTATGTCCTAGTTCGTGACAATAGTGACATACAATACCTCCTAGGTCCTATGGTTGAGTTTTAAACTCGTGCGAGCCACCTCCTTTGTTTCTGTTCATATAAGTTGACCGTCATGCTCATAATTATTACTTTAGCTGACAAAGCACCATTTAATTGAGCAGGTGGAGGTGGAGTGCCTTCTGTACGAAGTACTCGACTAAACACCTCTTGTAAAGAGGAGATCTTAGAACCAGAAAAAACTTGGGACTTAGCAGTCTCAAAAGTAGAGGAAAGACCGGCAAGAAAACTAATGACCGCCATTTATTCCCATTGGCTTTGCTGAACCTTTACAATAGGGCTAAAAGGCATCAAACTATTGAGCTCCTCATAAGTCCTTTTAAATTCCATAAAATAATTTGTGAGTGACTCATCTTGTTTGTCTACACAGTAAAATGCTTTGCATACCTCATATATGCGAGAAAGATTTCCTTTTCCAAAATATAAGAAATCCAACTAATCCATCAATTCCTTAACTAATTCAATAGAATTCCGAATCTGCAGAAATAAGCGAGCATCTTCTCTAAGTCATGTCTGCTTGGAATCATCTTTAAGAGGATCATTTGTCAAATGAGTATCTTTGTCGATACTTCTTAAATAAATTCGAATGGTCTTACTCCAAGCCAAATAATTCGAGCCATTGAGCTTATGGTCCATGATTTTAGATCATAGGCACACTATCTGTTACAACATTAGATTTCTTTTCAACCATAACTCTTACAAACGACAAGGCAGCGAGCAAACGAACAAACAAAATCCAACAACAGTAGTGACCAAACACGCAGCGAACAAGAACACAAAATTGGAAGAACCCAAACCTAAAAAATCACAAGCGATGATTGCCAAACCACCACAAATGACGCAGGGGAACGACAGAGAGCGACACGAGATCAACTAGAGAAGAATGCTGCACGGACGCGCTGGCGTGTGAAAAGATGGCAGAAAGTCATGGTGGCACGTGTGGCTCACTCGCGGCTCGTCTGGTGACCGGACTTTGGGGTTTGGCCGGTCGACAGTTGGTCTTCCTCCCTTTGCCGGTGGTGAGACACATAAAAAGTTGACAGAAAGTCAAGGTGGCGCGTGTGGCTCACTCGTGGCTCGTCTGGTGACCAGAGTTTGGGGTTTGGCTGGTCGGCGGCTGGTCTTCCTTCATATGCCAGTGGTGAGAAAAAATGTGCACTCTAAAAGGGTGTTCTGAGTTGGAACTCAAAAATGCATCAAATCCTAATTTGCGTTTACCCAAAATCAGCCCCTAATTTGAACGGGAAAAAAATTCCCAAATTTTGTAACCTAAATGCTCTGATACCATGTAAAACTCGGAATTCACTCTTCTTATTTTCATTCAAAGACACTACCTATCTATATACAAAGTTAGGGACAATCTTAGGTGACATACACCTAATACATAACTAATATATTCACCTAATGATAGACATCTAATACACAACTAATAATCTTTAACACAAATGAAAGTATTTGATTGCATAGATACGATGGAAATTATGCATTTTGGTTAAGTGATGGAATTGGATTTTATATGAGCTAAAATTTAATGGTTTCAAACCATTTTACACCATGGAACAAGGTAAGTGGAATTAAAACAAACTTTTAAGGAGTTTTTGGATATTTAAAGAAAATCAATGGATATCAATATAAATTAACCTTTTTAAAATTTCGGTCGCGTAGATAATTTTTATTTTTGTGTTATATAATATTTTATATTGATTAAATATAATATTATAGTATATTTTAGGAGAATTAAGAATTTTTTCACTTATTGAGTTAGTTTTTTGGTATTATAAGTTCTATCATTCTTATGAATTTTTATATGATATCAAAATTTTAATCAATTATTTTAAAAAATAAAATATAAATTATTTAAATAAAATAAAATATAATAAAATATTAAAATATGTAAAAAATATAAAATAATGTGATTTGTAAAAGATAAAGACGGGAATATATTGAAAGTAGTCTCATATATAATTAAAGATAATATTATATCAAAATTTATAAAAATTATAATAGGATTAATACATTGGGTTAGCATTTTCATATCGAAATTTTTATGATTCTAATGGTTTTTTTCAATAAAAAGGACTTATGCGTGGAGTAAGTTTCCTTTTTGGGCCCTTTTGTCAAGCATCAACTTTATGTTCTGAGGAAGGTTACCAACAAAACCTCGGTCAGCTGTGCATATTTAGTTGCTTCGGGAAGTTCGATTGTTGCCGGAGAACAGTTAATTGATTTGGGAAGAACATCTTCAGAACAGTTATGGAGGACGGCATAAAGAGAAAGCGAGAATTAGAGGCTCAAGTGCTTGATAAAGTTGGGGAAGTAATTTCAGACATAAACAAGGCCAAGCACGTCGACCAAGTCATTTCCGCTCTTCACTCTCTCGCTATCCTTCTCTTTCCCATCGACGCCTCTCTTTTTATAGGTCTATCCCACTCTCATTATTCTCGTTTAAGATCATATGATTTCTTTAACCATACGGGCATTGCTTGAAAATTCTACAATTTCTGAGTTACCGAACTGGTCTCTGGCTGCTTTGAAATCGTGAGAAAATTATATGAATAATTCCAATTTCAACTTTGGACTACATAGGAATTAATTAATGTTCTTTATTTGAATCAATTTTGCTAATTTATTCTAATTTTCTTTCCGGCAAAAAATGATTTTGTGAGAGTTTGGAGTTGCAGGTAGTATTGATGAGCGATACAGAAGTCAGGTATCTATCTCTTAACTCTTGGACTTACGAGTTTTTTAGTGCATTTTGATTGAAGTTTGATTTTTTTATTTGTTTTGTTTTGATGGGTGCCTTTTGTCTGTGTTCTATATTTAGCTCCTTAGTGCCCAGATTCCTTGTGCAGAGGATAGGGATGAGTGGTGGCGGGTATTCTACCATGGAGCTTCCTTTCCTACAATGGCTCGCTTTCTTTTACAGGGTAATTTCATACCTTTGACTCTCATTCGGTGTGTTGTCGTAATGATTTAAAATCATTATAACAGAGAACTGTTTGTTAGATTATTTTTTTTTGTTGGGTTATTGGCAAGGAAAGTCTTTCACTTGAAGACCAAGTTTTGTGTGACTATATGCATATTGAAAGATCAGGATCATGAGAGAGATGTGAGTCTCAAGGTTTCACTTGGTGGGTGGAGATTTGTGTGGAGTTTAAGAAAACACTTCAGGGTACGAGGTCCAAACTTATTAAGAGCGGTATTGGAGCTGAGTGTTTATTGTGCATTTTTGCTGAATCATGTAGCCATAGGGATGTGTTCTGTAATGCGTATGATTTAAGTTATGCAATTAGATACTTTGGCATGTGGCTACTGCTAGAACTCTTCAGTTTTAACACGTGGTATTAGTTAGTGCTTCTGGTTAAAGATTCTAGGCAGTCACGATGATGTTCCACAAGTTTAACATCATGTAAAGGCATGTTAAAATAGTATGTAAAGGCATCTCTTGGGAAATAATACGTTGAACTTCGAAGATGGTGTTACTCAGCATACTAAGGTGTAGTTTTGGCTTTGAATACTAAGGTGCTGTAGCTTCCAAGGTTACATGAGACACCATGGAGTCTACAATATGGCAAGCACTACAGCACTACATATATATTCTGTGGTTAGATGGGCACATGGAGTGCTAAGAGTTGGTTATGCTTTTGTTTATTTGAATTAAAGGGAACTGTTGGTTTGTTAGATTCACACACAATGGAGAGAATTGTTAGATACACTTGAATAGATATTTCGAATTTCAGCAAAATGCAATTTCTTCTTTTGAATCAAAGCTAAATTCGTAGAGTTTGTGTAAAGATCATTTCTAGTACATGATCTACTTTGGGAGAGGATACAGTCTTTTCTGTGCTTCGAAAGTATTTTGAGAGTAAATTAGGTTTGATTTAGTGGAGGCATCAGTTTACAAAAAGTTATTAGCCAAGTTTAGTTTTATGCTCTCAAATTGGTTAAAATCATAGTCGAGCTATTTTCATCGATGATTGTTTGATGATTTATGCTAAGATCATAGGTAAAATGGGCTTCTGCTGAATTCCCATATTTCCCATAACTATTTTGGTAGAGATGTCGACAATTTAAAACATCTATAACGTTTGTTTTTTCCTAGATACAGTTTACCAAATAGAGGAAATTATTTGGAAGAATCTGGAATAATACATTTCCATCCGTAAAGTTTTGGGGGCTATTTGATTGAATTTTTAATTGGAAACTCCATCCTGAAGAAATATTTTCATGTCTATTTACAGATTACCAGAACAATTTTCTCTTGATTGTTTGGAGAAAACTCTCTTCTCTCTCTATCCTTTTCTTTTCCTTTACTCAAGGAAGATTTTCACTTAATGCCCCTAACTGATAGCTGATTTTTCTTAATCCGGCAGCACAAGAAGTTTTAATTTTCTTTGAGGAGGATTTACAGTTCAAATGAGATAATATTTCCATTTTTTGTCCTGCAGCCGTTTTAGCATTTGCTTTTATCTCATATAAATTCTGCTCTATACAGACCTTGCTTCCAATTGGCTGGCTTGTTTCTCCATATCAGCACGTAAACACATCTATGATGCTTTTTTTGTTCGTGGACTTGCCACTGAGGTTGTTCAGAATTTGGTACCATGTTTACAGCAGAAAGCAAATGATGGTGTTGCTGTTAAATCTGTCCAGTCAAATACAGAACGGTACAGATCAAGGGGCTAATTATCCAATAATTTTTGTTTTTTTTTCTGTTAATTTTTTTCTCATCATTGCATGTCATACAACTTTGTTTGCATAAGTTGCGTTTGAGGCTAGCCCTTCAGTGAATAAGTGCATTCATTATCATGACATAGTAACATAATTGACCATTAAAATGGCCTTCTGCTTATTTTTTTAGCATATTAAATGTATAAGTAATGGTTTATCTTTTCTTATTCTTCTCATCACTAGCACAGATTGCTTATCCTATGCTTGCTTGAAAATGATGGGGTGCTCCAGATGGCTAGAGAATTTGGTGGTTCTTACAAATCACACGATTCCATAAATAAGCACTTTGAGCCAACTATATCTAGGGTGGCTCAGATTGTTGCATCTATACCTGACAAAGCTCAGTCCAGAGGCCAAATGTCACTTTCATCACAGTATCCTTTTTTATCTCATGTGCTCGATAACGTGTGAGTTCATCTATTTTGCACGTTAAGCTATATGCATTATTTCATGGATAGGTCTATGACCACAATTACAGTGCTGCGACTTGTACCATTATTTAACATGGTACCATTGATCGTGTTTAATAAAAGATACATGAAAACAGACCACATCATGGAAAAAAGAGATAGAAAGAAATTAACAAGACCACGTCTGTTTGTGTTCCAGACCATGATTAATAAAGTTGAGATCCATCAAGTTCCTTATTTTGTTAAGATGAAGCGACAATAACCAAGACTTGATCATAAACGTTCTGGGTATCTGCATCAAGCGATATATATATATATATATATAATTTATAGTCCACAGTGCATTTTCCATTGAAAGTTGTGTATTGCTGTCTCTAGTTCTCTGTTTATTCTTCACAGTAGTACTGTAGCTTGTTCTTCAAACAGATTACCATTCAGCTTCTTTCTCTAGCAGAAGAAAGGAATATGAATCCAATTGAAGCAGGAGCCATTTTAAAGGGAAGAGATGGTGATGATACCTTACTATTTGTTGGTGAAATATTTTCTCGCATATGTCGACGTGGATCTGTAGGTAATGGTTGTACTTTGAGCAGTATAACTAAAGTTAAAAATGTTTTCATCTTTTTAAATTTTGTATTAATATTATTTAGGAATATTCTTGTTTTCATGCCATCAAGCAGGAAGTCTGAAGCTGCTACCAAAGTATTTGACCTTTTTTTTTTCCAACAGATGTTCTCTTAAGTGAAATAGTTTCAAGGGTACTTAGGCACGTTAGGAGCTTGTTAGCTTCAACTGTCGACTCAATTGTATCGGATGTGTTTGATCTAGACCCTGCTTCACAATTTTGGTTGAGTATGATGCAAACCATTAAAGATTCGTACGTTTTGGAAAGAGTGTCTGAGCAGCTTTTACATCAACTTGCAAGACAACATGTGAATGATGTTGAAGCATACTGGACTCTTTGGTTATTGTTTCACCGAATTTTTGAATATCAGCCATCAGCAAGGTTAGTGTATATTTGTTTTTTGTAATTTTTATTTTTATTCCAACTTGACTTAAAGTTTTTTGTTTGTATTGTATTTTATTTGTAATGAATATGAAGATCCTGTTCTTTATATTTCCAGTTTTAATGTGCTCAAATTTGGTTCTTAGGAGCAGATATTCCACAAACTTTTTCCATTTAACATCTATTGCTATTAATATGCAAGGCAAAATCTGTCCGATGTTAATTAAATACTGTAATAGTTCAGGAATATTGTTCTATAATTGTACTTGTACATATTGCTAACAATAGACAAATTACATGTTATATCCCATTGTACCAAGTGCTTGTTGTAATACTTTTTCTTTATCAGGTCTATGTTTGTTGACAAGTTTTTATTCTGGAAAGTTTTTCCTCTTTGTTGCCTGCGATGGATACTTCATTTTGCGGTCCTTGAAAGTCCTCCAGATGAAAATCAACTGGGGAAAAAGCATGCCACTTGCAATTTCTTGATGACATTGCAGCATCTTGTAGCAGTGTGGTCCAAGAGGGAGTTTGTGCAATCAGCCACTATGGAGCAGCAAAGTTGTATCTTTTCTTATCTTTCTTTTGTTTGCTAATCTGAATATATCTGCACAAGTTGCAGAAACGCAACATTAGTAAGAAAAAAATTGTCATGTTATAATAATTTCTGTTGACAATTTATGTTTATTATTGCTTTAAACAATGGACTGCAGTTCTTTTGGATTATGTTGCCCCTTAATCTCATAATACAGATGTGTCAGCAGCCATAGGCATTTCACTGGAGAAGATGTCTAGAGAGGATCTGGATGAAACTAAGGATGTGATGCCCTTAATTCTTCAAGGAGTGAGCTGTAAATTCTTCTCACTCTTCCTTTTTATGGGTCTTATGGGTTGAGTGACTTATTTTACCTTATATCTCTTATCTTACTGATGGCAGGTAGGCTGGAGAGCCCTAATCATTTAGTTCGAAAAATGGCTAGCTGTGTTGCTTTAGGGTTCTCTAAAGTTATTGACCCCAAAAATCCTCTTTACCTTGATGATAGCTGCACAGGGGACACTATTGACTGGAGCTTTGGGGTAACTACCTCAGAGGAAGGGGCTCTGGGAACCTCGGAAAAGGGCATTGAGGTTGAGCAATCTTCTATCTCGTTGCTGGAAAAGGACTTAAGCCACACTTCCCTTGGTAATGTACGAAGTAAAGTGAAAAGTAAAAGTAGGGAAATATCTGAATATAAGTTGATTGATCCTGATGAGATCATTGATCCAATCACTCTGAATTGTGAACCTGTCTCTGATAATGATGAAAGTGATAATGAAAGTGAAAACTCTGATACATCCAGTGATTCATCGCTGCAGCCATATGACTTGACAGATGACGACACAGATTTGAAAAGAAATTTTTCGCAGTTGGTTGATGTAGTAGGGGCGCTAAGGAAATCAGCTGATGCTGATGGGGTAAGTTGTCTAAGTAAAGTGACAAATTGGTCCCCAAATATTTGTTTTCTTTGTGGTGTACTAAATAAACATTTAACTTGACCTGCAAGATGCTAATCGGTAAATATTCCGGGTAATATGGGTTAATCTTGCTCTCTTTAAAGGTAATTTAAGTTGGAATAGCTGGTAAAAAATGGGTGAATTGCCCACTGTAATAAATTATGATGCAAACTTCCTAGCAGTTCAGCCTGTCCTTTGAAACATCAATAGATCAATTTCTCTTATAGATTTTTATTCGTATGTTATATTGCAGGTGGAGAAGGCTCTTGATGTTGCTGAAAAACTTGTTCGAGCTTCACCTGATGAACTTAGGCATGTAGCAAGTGATCTTGTGCGAACTCTAGTACAGGTCCGTTGTTCTGATTTGTCGGTAGAAGGTGAAGAAGAATCAGCTGAAGACAAGAGGCAAAGGGCTTTGGTTGCTTTGATTGTCACATGCCCGCTTGAGTCTCTTGATACTTTGAACAAACTTCTGTACTCACCTAATGTTGATATCAGTCAACGAATGATGATACTGGATGTCATGACAGATGCTGCTCAAGAGCTTGCTGATTCTAAAACTATGAAACCCAAAAGTCAGGTTAGGCCCATCATAGAAACCATGTCAGAGTCCCAAGCCTGGTTTTTGCCTAGTGACAAAGGACCTGTTGGAGCTGGTATCTGGAAAGAGTTTTCGGAGGCTGGAACTTTGCTGAACTGGGCAAACTGCTATGAGAGGGAACTACCACTGAAACCTGGACAGGTCAGAAGAGGGAAAACACGCAGATGGAGCCAAAGATCGGCAAATTTACAAGGACAACAAATAGAATGGTCGCATAATAAGTTTCCAATGTATGCATCAGCTTTTATGCTTCCAGCCATGCAGGGTTTTGATAAGAGGAGGCAAGGTGTTGATTTGCTTGGCAGAGATTTTATTGTAATGGGGAAGCTAATCCATATGCTCGGAGTTTGTATGAAATGTGCAGCCAATCATCCCGAAGCTTTCACACTTGCACCCCCTCTTTTAGATATGCTAAGATGCAGGTACTTAGCTAAAGAACGATACTGTGAATATTTCAGAATGCTGCCTATCACAAGAAATATTCTACTGCAGATGATTTGGTCCTCTAAGATGTGTAATATGACACATGGTCATTGGTCGATTTCATAATAGAAAAACTAGCCTTTTCCTCTCTATTTATGCACAGACTGCTTGTTATCAGTCACTAAACCCACTTCTGGTAATATGATGCAGGGACTTGTGCCACCACAAGGAAGCCTACGTTAGAAGAGCTGTCCTCTTCACGGCTTCATGCGTATTGGTTTCACTTCATCCCTCTTATGTGGCATCTTCCTTAATTGAAGGAAATTCAGAAATTTCTCAAGGGCTTGAATGGATTCGTACGTGGGCCATTCACATAGCTGATTCAGACACAGATAGAGAGTGTTACACCGTAAGTTTTAGCTCCACAGAGGTTCATTATTAATGCATTTTTTTGTCATATTTATTGCTACTTGCCTTGTGAAATATCGGATGCTTATTGAAACTTAATGTCTCTTTTAGTTCATTACTGCATATACTTATCCGATACGGCAAGAAATGAAATCACAGATAATCCTTTATTGAGAATTATCTTATCTCCATGGAAGAGGGCAGGTGCATTATGAAATGATACATCACTATTTTTATATTATTCAAGTACTTATGTAATTTCATAAAAGTTCACCCAAACATAAAAAGGAATCCGGTTAAACTAAAAATGGTCTTCAAGTAAACCTTTGAACTAAAAATGCTAGTATCATTCAACTTCTAGTAGTAAAATCAAAGAGATATTTCTAAGAAGTTAACATCTTTAGAATTGTTATTCTGACTTCTGAATAGTATAGCCATGTTTGGCTGTTTTAACATATACTATTTCGACAATGAACAACAATTAATGGTCACATTTCCATCTCCATCTTGTCCAGTATTTTTCTCTTTACCATATCACTGATGCCAGTTGTAGGACATGGGACAACATTCTATCTTTTCTTATGTCTGAATCTTTGTTCCTTGTAACTTGTCTATTCCCTCATGCATTTTGTATTTATTGTTTCAGATGGGCATGGCATGTCTCCAACTGCATGCTGAGATGGCACTTCAAGCTTCACGAGCGATGGAGTCTGCAGAAAGTAAAATCAAAGGAGTTGGTATTTCTTCTCCTCTGTCCAAGGGGACTATCAAAATCCCCTCTATCGATGGGAATCACTAATTGTTTTGGTATAAGTTGCTTTTTTCAGCTCCTTTATATTTATATTCTTGTGAGATTATGTATAGATCATTGACGCATGTGTAGGTTCCTTTTGCTCCCCCATCTCTTTTTCCTTAACACATGCCTAGAGGGAAGGTCCTCAATTTATCCGTAATCTGTATTTTATTAGCACAAATATGAAGTGAAAGACAAGTGCTTAATGTCAACGAGAACTAGTACCAAAGAACCATCAAAGAGCAAACGAACAATGGCAAAATGGGCTTGGACGATTGTGATGAGCTCTTGTAAATCTCAAACAAAAGCAGAATGAAAACAACATTTCATGTTCGGTTTTGCATCAAGGGCGTTGTAAATTATAATCAACATTGACTATGACCCCTAACGTTTCGAGCTAATGATGTGGGTTCGATTCCAATTCTCACTATGCTTACTTTATTTTGTTTCTATATTCTTAATCTCTCAATTTTAAACTAATAAGAAATAGAAAATAGAAAAATCATCTAATTGTTGAACACATAATTTTCGAAATTCTTTTACATTTTTTTAACTGAATAACAATGTGAAAATAAAATAAATAAGAAAGGGTTTCATTTTTTTTTTGTACCGAATATAATTGGGGAATGGGGGAAGATTCAAGGTTCCTCTACGATAGTTCGCCACCCTACTAATGGGATTTAGGAAACAAAGGACCAGAGAGATTAGGTTTTATTAGGGATGGAGAGTGCTCTGTTGTTATATCATTAGTTATTTTCTTTAGTGCTATCAATTAGACTTTGAAATTTAATGTTTAGTTTATATCATTGAGTTTTATTTATATTAAAATCTTGCCTCAATTGACCCTTCAAGTGGTGTTTTCATTTTTAACTCATTATTTTCGAACACATGTTCAAAACTAGTTTACTTTTGTACATGTGCTCCATCCGCTCCAACAAGAGAGGAAAAAACATTTTATGATGTATCTTGTTGAGACTTTAGACAAGTCATTTTGAGCTATGACACTATCTTTGAGCATGTGTTTTGGTAAATTGTTTTACTTGTGTTAAGGTATAAGTTTTGGCTTACACATGTTTACCCATATATATAGATCAAAAACTATTTATTTATGAACATTTATAAAGAGAATGATAACCTAGGCATTGTATAAAATTGATTTGGTTCAAATGTTTAAAATAAACTTAAAATATACTAGTCAAATTTAAATTTATAATAAATAACAATTTTTTGTCAATTTAAAGTTAAATGAAGTTAAAATAATCTAACATTTAAAATAAACAGGTAACCATAAAAATTAGAAGAAATTTTTTTCCTTTCCATAATGACACAATTTATATGCAATTCATCGTTATGAACGTTACCTTACTATTGTCTTATATTATTGGGATTGATCCAATTTGTAGGGAAAAAAATTAAAAAGAAGTCAGAGAATTTTGTAGAATGTACGAATCTCATATGAGGTCTATATATATAAAAAACATTACATGTATACATATTAATTACATAAGGATACATGCCATAGAGTGTCAGAGGGATACAAAAGTAAAAAAAATACATCTAAAACTTGAGGTCGTCTATCCCATGGCTCGAACTGATGGTCGGCCTTCTAATACCAAAGCTCGTAAACATAGGTAGAACCATGTGTTGTTGTGGGCATGGTTACATGCACAAGCACATGTATGCCCATTTAGGTTGACTTGTTTGATGGCTCGAGCTATTAGTTGGATCGAATTCTAAATCGATCTATATATTCAAACACATCTTATAATAAAAGCTACTATATCTACGTTTAGCCACCTCAGGATCACTTCATATGTTATTCATTCATCCAAATAAAAGTTGTTTTATCTAGACTTAATTAGACAAATGTCACTTCATTTAATAATTAATATGCAATTAATCACTAATCAAATATCATTTAAATTGACTTATTTTATTAATCTTTATAAATAACTAGTCAACTTTAATCATGTTATATCAATTTTAGTTAATGATTAGTTAATTTGTTAAAGTTGAATGCTAGTAAAAATGGACCTCATCTACCATTTTTTAGTATTTTTATGAAAATAAAATTTGTAAAAAAATGAATTTATCACAATTTAATGTAAACAATAATTCACATATCACAATATAGTTAACTTTATGTTTTATATCTTTAATTTTTCATCCATTAAAATAATGATATAATGATATGTCAATTGATTAGTTGTATCTATATCGTCTTCCTAAAACAAAGATTAATATTATATGCATAAAGTGATGTATTAATATTTAATGTGATGTTAATTATAAATGTGAGAATTTGAATAATTGTGGAATAATTTACTAACAAAAATCAATTATAATATTGATACATATATTAAATTGTGATAAAAATGTTTTCTTAAAATAAAAAGCAACGTAAAACAAAAATAAGAAAAGATAATGTTTGTTATTAAAAATTTATTTATTTTTAGTTACAATCCTTTTAGTTTATTATAAAAAGTTGAATTATATAAGTTTGTGAGAAAGTAAAGTTTGAAGATTAAGTGTATAAAAAGGTATTTTTAATAAGAAAGATTCTATCTTTGGTTATATAATTCTAAAATTCTAATATTTCTTAGTTATTCTTTTTCTATGACTTATGTGTATTATTTTATTTTGATATTAATAAGACTTATCTTATAATAAAAATAGGAATAATTTTGGTTATTTTTACAACCTTACATCTAAGCAAAATGAATGTTTTACTTAGATATTACTTGTTGATAAAATCAAGTATATTTTTTCTATTATAAGTAGTTACTATTTATATAAATAGAAGTCAAATTAGCTCAAAAAAATAATGTTATTATAAATATAATGCTAAAAGAAACTAAATCATAAATATGAAAGCAAAAAAATAAAAACATCCTAAATTTAATGAGTTTCGATATAAATGTTACTTATGTTCTCGGGTGTTGTTGACCACTTCCACTATCTCCAAATGTATGAACTCCAAAATTACAACTAATTGGGCAAAATTGAGTTAATAAATTACACTTACAAAAGAGAAGAAAATTAACAAATTTTGGGATGCTTTCAAAATGGAAGAGGAGACTTTATTTATAGCCTAAAATGCAACACCCACCATGGCTCCTAATCCATGTGAGAATTTTTCAAATTTCTCACTAATGAGCTATATAACAAATCTCCTTCTTAGCAACTTAGTGATTCTCAAACAATTTCTTCAATCTCTAGATCAGCGACGCCAGTGCCAACTCGAATTTGCAGAATGTTAATCAAGTCTAGACAATGTTTGAACTTGATTGTCGTCACCACCTTGGTCATCATATCTGCATAATTCTCTATAGTACTAATCTTCTGAACTAGTACTCCACTGTCTTAATAATCTCTTGCACGAAATGGTAACGAACGTCAATATGCTTTGTACATGCATGGTAGACTTGGTTCTTTGCTAAATGAATAGCACTTTGATTGTCACAAAATACCCTAATATGCTTTTGACCAACTCTTAAGTCTTCAAGCAATCCTCATAACCAAATAACTTTCTTCACCTTTGTAACTGTCATATACTTTACCTCTGTAGTAGATAAAGCAACTGTGGACTGTAAGGTAGACTACTAACTGACTCGTGCTCTAGCAAGGGTAAACACATAACTAGTAGTTGACCAATGCTTTCCAAATCTCCAGCATAGTCAGAATCACAATATCTGACTGCACATTGATCAATAGTATTATCTTGCTCAAATACTAAACCAGCATCTAAAGTATTTAGAATATACCATATAATCCATTTAACAGCTAGCCAATGTCTTTTACTAGGATCATGCATGTACCTGATTACAGTACTAATCGCATGTGAAATGTTAGGTCTCATACACACCATGGCATATATCAAGTTATCAACTACATTCGCATACGAAACCTTTGCCATGTATTCTCATTCTGTATCATTCTTAGGAGACATTTGAGCACTAAGCTTGAAATGAGGAACAAGCGAAGTATTTATAGGTTTTGTTTGTTCATTCATACCAAAACGTTATAGAACTTTCTTCAAATATTGACTCTCGATCAAACAAAGCTTTCCCTTTTTCATGTCTCTATTTATCTTCATGCTGAAAATCTTCTTAGCTTCTCCTAAATCTTTCATCTCGAACTCCTGACTTAGTTGAGCCTTCAACCTCTCAATTTCTGCTAGGCTATTTGATGCAATCAACATATCATCGATGTATAATAGGAGATAGATGAAAGACTTGTCTTGTAGCTTACAAAAATACACACAATGATCATGTGTACTTCTACTACAACATAAACTGATCAAATCATTTGTACCATTGCCTTGGAGATTTCTTCAATGCATACAATGATTTGTTCAGCTTGCAAACCCAATTCTATTTATTAGAAACATTAAACCCTTTTAGTTGAGACATATAGATTTCCTCTTCCAAGTCACCGTGTAGAAACACAATTTTCACATCAAGTTGTAGTAGTTCCAAATACAAATGTGCTACTAAGGTCAACAAAATTCTAATTGAGAAATGCTTTACAACTGGATAAAATACCTCATTATAATTGATTCCTTCCTTCTGAGTGTAGCCTTTAGCCATCAATCTTGCCTTGTAGCGAACACCATCTTTGTTAGGAAATCCTTCTTTCTTTACATATACCCATTTGTAACCAATTTCCTTATTGCCCTTAGGTAGTTACGTCAACTTTCATGTTTTATTCTTTTGAAGGGAAAACAATTCTTCATCTATGGCTTCCTTCCATCTTTCAACATCAGGACTTCTAATTGCTTCTTTATATGTGGAAGGAATATCATCATGCATAACTGAAAGTGTACAAGCCACTATATTTTTAAATTGAGCAAGTAGATCTTCCATATCCTTATATCGAGTAAGTACCTTGACATTTTATCTTCTATCAACTACAATTTCTCCTTGTTGTTGTGGAAGTTCTTGGGTTAAAACATCTTCTTCATCTGATTCATCTTCTGCCAATGGAGGATCAAATTTTGTCTTATCTCCACCAACTCGATCAATGATTCTACTTTCAAACTCCACTTGCTTTAAAATTTTCTCCACCTGATGCAAAGTGCCATCGATCTTCTCAATTACCTTTCTCAACAAGGAATATTTATCAAAGGTAACATCTTTGTTGAAGATTATCTTTTTTTGTTTAAAGGCGTCATAGACGATATCCCTTAGAACTAAAAGGGATCTCCAAAAAAATAGCTTTCTTTGCTCTTGGATCCAACTCCGATTTCATGACATGGTAGTGTGCAATAGAACCAAACACGTGTAAGAAATCATAATCTTTAGTAGGTTTTCCAGACCATACCTCCATAGGCATTTTGCCTTCAAAAGTAGACAATGGTAGACGGTTGACAAGATAACTGATGACTCAAGAAAGTAAAGTTATTAACGCACATTTTTTATTTAATATTTACTTGTTTTATTCAATAAATGGTATTTTATGGCCAAAAATATTAAAATATAAACTTTATAGTGAAAAAGGGGTGAAAATATAAATTTTTGATTTTTTGGGATTTTTCAAGATTTTTAATGTAGGACTAATCAAGAGTTACCACTTGTCATGCCATGCAAGCAAATGAGCTGACTGGGCAGGCCATGCAGATGCCACGCAAGTAAGGACAACGTATCATGTTATGCCACATGTGAGAAGGATGAATCGCCAATCATGTGTCAACACGAAGTTCAATCCGAGTTTGGAGATTGGTCAACCCGCCATGTCACGTGTCACCACTCCGTTGCTCCCCGTGCACCACGTCATCCGTTTATGCAAATCATGTTGCACCGTATGCATTGAATCAGCGAGTGTTGACTCTAACCGATATCCCCTACCACGCAGCGCTCTCTAATTTACCCAATGAATTTCCTCTACCACGTGTCACGTTGTGATTGTCTAGAACTGTTAGTTTTGCTTGTTTTGATCTTAGCTCTTGATTGGAGAGCTGAGCTATATTTAAAACCCTAATCACCCCATTAACCTTAAAGGATCATAATTAGCATAATTTTGGTCAAATTTTGGAGCTGAAAGAGAGAAAAATACAAAAACAAATCAAAAGGTGACACAATTTTGGTGGATATTTAAGAGAAGATTAACACTACAATATTGTATTTCTTCTTCTACTCTTTTCTTTATCAATTTTTATGTCTTTCTTTATGAAAAATATGAGCTTCATGAACACAATTATATGTAGTTATTAATCTAGGGATCTTATGAACCCAATTTTCACCATGTGATGATTTAATATTTTACCCTAATTAATTGTTTGGCCAACAATTTATCTATAGATAGAGGTAATTAAATGAAATTGAAAGAATTATTTAATTATTTGTCTTGATTAAATAACATGCATAGTTTCTAGGCAAAGATGTATGATTCTTATATATGTGATCTATAATTGATGAACTTAATGAGTGTTGTCTCTTTTGGACAACATAAAACGTGCAAGTATACACGGTCACAAGTAATAAAATTTGTAAGTAAAGATCGTTCCCACGGAGATTTGTTACTACAGTTTGTTGAGTACTAAAATTATTTCTCTGTGATTTTATCCAAAACAATCGTTAATTTATAAAAAAAAGTTAGAAGAAAAGAGTTAACAAAATAAAATAAATTTAAGAATGCAATTTTTCACCAAATTATTCCACTCTAATCATATTATTTTCTTTTGATTTATATTTTTTAGTACATTTAATTTTTCAACCGAAAACTTCTAATTTTATTCATACATCTCTTCCGAGCTCCGTATAAACACACCTCGTTAAATTAATTCACTATATATCTATGAGAATTAAATTTAATAAGATTCATTAAGTTCTAAGTTCTCAAATGGCCACACATACAATTAGGGTATATTCCTATCTTTCATCATACATGTCATTCTATTTACGAGCAAAACACACATAAATGCCTCTTCTAAGTTTATTTATGTGCCTCTTCCAAGTTTATTTATGTGCCACAGATCGTTTTGATAAGATTCGTAAATAATCAAAAAGCATTAAGTATAAAATAGAATGAACAAATCGAACGTCTTATAAATCTATCAAAAATAATTAAAATCAAAGTTTCATAAATTTAGATCAAATACAATCCTAGCAAAATTAAATTACTTCATTAATTTAAAATAAAAATTACAGCAAATACAGAAAAATTAGAAGAAGAAGAAAGAAAATTAAAACATCAAGTAGAACAAATATTTGGCACACGCAGAACACAACAAAAGCCAACAAATGGCTTCTGCGTGTTCTACAGTACAAAACCGAACAACACAAAAATTCTAAACTCCCTTCTCTAAAAAAAACTCCTTAACTCTATCATCTTATCACCTATTTATAGCTACAAAAATACATCAAAAATATTAAAATATAATACACGCGGGGGACCCGGGCTTGATCCTGCTCTTTCGCGCTCATTGTAACATGCCACGTGCCAAAAAATTATTTGCGGCTAGATAGGGTGGGACACGTGGCTGATTATGGTTCGTTGAATAACCGGGCGCACGTGGATCGACCGCACGGGAAAAAATACACGAGAATGTGGGGATAGGGCCTGCACGGCGTCGGACAGGTGGGTCCCACCATGCACGCCAGCCTGCACGACAGGTGGGCCCTACTGGTACGCCGAGCCGCGTGATAAATAGAATTCTTCACCCACTCTCCTTGGTCGAGTGTTCTTGCAACGCGCGCATCTGGCCGTTTCTTCTTTGATCGGACAGTCCATATTTCACGATTGGATTAGGGCACATGGATTCTTCTCAACTGCGTAAAAAATAACTTTTATTAATTACATTTTCACCCACAAATATATTTCAAATTAAATTATAAACTTTGGTTAATTACAATATAGCCCTTTTCTAATTTAAATTAAATTTTAAACTTTTAATTATTAAGATTAAGCCCGATTTTAATTTAAATTATATTTTTGACTTTTATAAATTGCAATTAGGTACTTATTTATTTGAAATTATATTTTTGAACACAAATTGGCAAATAAGTACGTTTTCGATACAAATTATTTAATTTCCTTAAAATATATAATAAATAGTAAATACTAATTTATTAAACTAAAATTAACTAAAAATAGAAATATCATAGCAATTATAATTAATAAAATAGGTGAAAATAATTATATAAAATACAATTATCAATGAGTAATATGTAATTTAATTGGCATGAGAGTGTAATTAAATTAATTACTATATGGTGTGTTGTTTACTTGAGAGATGAATACATGCTAGGTTAGGTTCAATTGATCATGTAATTAATTGATAATTATATTGGGGGGATTTTAACGATTCACATGTTTAAAAAATTGGAGGATTAAGTATTCTTAGATATTTTCTCATATATCTTTTTAGTTACCAAATTTGATTTAATTAATTGTTGCTATTTATTTTTAGTTATTTTAATTTTGCTTTCTTCAAATATAAAAACACAAAAAATTGATTTTTATTTTTTTAGTTTTGTTTCTAATTAAAAATATCTATGAGAACAATATTTTCTTATCATTATATTATTTATTGTGATACATATACTTGCGTATTCATTGCACACACAATTTGTGTGGCGATCAATAACATGCATACATCACAACCTTAACCCAATACTACTTGCCTGACCTAGCATTTGACAACATACATCAAACCTTCTTTAGCAAAGTCTGGTTCATACGTTGTGCAATTTTGTTCTGTTGTGGAGTTTTTTGAATAGTAAAGTGTCGCACTATCTCTTCTTCTTCACAAACTTTCATAAATGGATCATTTGTAAACTTAGTGCCATTATCAAACCTCGGACACTTGATCTTTCTACCAGTCTGAGTCTTGATCATCTTCTTCCACTTGAGAAAGATTCCCAACACTTCCTTATTCTTCATGAAATACACCCAAACTTTTCTCGAAAAGTCATCAACAAAAGTGACATAATAATGTTTACTATTCATGGATGGAGTTATTGTTGGCCCTTACCCATTCGTATGAATGTAATCCAAGATGTCTTTTGTATTATGGAGTGCAGTGTCAAAGCTTACTTTTTTCTACTTCCCCAATACACAATGCTCACAGAATTCCAATTTGCTGGTTCTCGCGCATTTTAACAGGCCTTACTTTACAAGAATCTTTAAAGATTTTTCACCAACATGTCCCAAACACATATGTCATAGCTTGGTAGTTTTTGAATATTTTTCTTCCTCTGAAACTGCTCTTGATGCTATCCCAATAACCATACTACCAAGGTAGTAGTATATGTTATTCTTCTGAATACCTTTCATTGTCACAAGTTATCCATAAGTAATCTTCAATGCCCCATTTTGCATGGTCATAGTGGAGCCTTTTGATTCTAAGACTCCCACAACAATGTGATTCTTCTTCGTATCTAGAACATAATGAAAATTCGCCAAGACCCTAGTTGAACCATCTTGATTCTTCAAATGAAATGTATCGATCCCCAAAATTTTGCATGGATAATCATTACCCATGTTGAATTAAAAATTCCAATCACTAGGATAGGATGTTGATGATGAACCAACCAATGCAAAATCTAAATTTGAATTACTTTTAGCTACACATGCATCAGACGGCATAACTTTTCCTTTCTTTTACAACTTTGGACAATTTTTCTTCCAATGGCCTTTTTTGTGACAAAAGACACATTCATCTTTACCAATCCTTCCTTTAGAAATAGATCTACCTCTTCTTCCTTTCTTTTGTGTTTGTGGATGCCCTCTTACAGACAGTACCTTTGCTTCTCCATTCCTGCTTTCTTTTTTATCTTTCTTTCTAATTTCATAACTATACAAAGCAGTGTAAACTTCCTCAAAAGACACTTTATCCTTCCCAATGTGTAAAAGCTCGCAATAAGGTGATCAAACTCATCACGAAGGGAGGCTAATAACATCAAAACTAAATATTCATCTTTAAAAGTTTCATCAATATTTAAAAAATTTGCTACTAATTGATTAAAAGCAGTAATGTGGTCATTTATTGTGGTACCTAGAAGGTAATCAAAACGAAACAACTTCTTCTTCAAATAGAGATGATTTTATCCTCTCTTCTTCATGAACTTGTTCTCCAACACCTTCCATAACTTACTTGTGAATGTCTCATTCATGAACGTGTACTTTTGTTCTCTTGAGAGACACGAATAGATTGTAACACATGTCAATCGATTGATATTTTCCCACTCAACTTTATTTACTTCATCTAGTTTCTCTTCTTCAATGACAATGTTTAGACCTTATTGAAACAAAGCATCTAGAACTTCGCCTTTCCATATGCCTAAATGACTGGTTCCATCAAACTTCTCCACCTCGAACCTTGCATTCGTAAGCATTGTTATGCCTAACGTGGATAGTTGGCCTTTGTTTAAGGAAGACTTTTCTTCTGTCATTTCTTTAGATGACAACATCTAGAAACTCTATTCCAATAACAAACAAATGAAATACAAGCAAATGGCTAGGTAAAAACCTTTGGCTCTAATATGAATTGTTGGAAAAATCTAATATATTTTTCCTATTCTAAGTAGTTACTATTTATTTATGATTTAAATGAATATAACTCAAATTAATCCGACATAATAATGCTAAAAGAAACTAAAGCAGATATTAAAGTAGAAAAATAAAAACAACAAAAATTTAATGAGATTCGGTATAAATGTTACCTATATCCTCGGGTATCGTTGACTACTTCCACTATCTCTGAATAGATGAATCTAAAATTACAACTAATTGGGAAAAATTGAGCTAATCAATTACCCTTACAAAAGATAGGAAGATTTATAAATTTTGGGATTCTTTCAAAATAGAATAGGGGGTTTTATTTATAGCCGAAAATACAACACCCACCATGGTTCATAATCCATGTGGGACTTTTTCAATTTGCTTACTAAAGAGTTATACAACATTACTTATCTGAGTCTGATGTTGATTAAGGTTTACAACATATTTTGTTTATTTATTTTTACCAAAAGATTAAATTAACCACTTTAATTAACTCCTAACACGAGTTTTGGGCTTAAATAACTCTTATTTATATTTTGTATACAATTTTTCAAAATTAACAAAAAGAGGGCTCGAAACTATAGTTTTTGGTACATAAAGATAATTAAATTACTAAAAATCCTTTTAGGGTTTACAAACAAAATTGAAAGCGATCAAACCTTTGTGTATGTAACATGTTACTTACAGAGTTTCAATGTATGTAACAAAAATAGAGATGGATGTAACATGTTACATATGAAGTTTTAGTGTATGTAATATGTTACCTACAAATAAACAAGGATAGTAAAAATAAATCTTATCTTCGACCTTTTTAGTAAGATATCTGAAATTTATTTTTGCAACACTCATTTGAATTGTCATCGCAATCAATAATCAAAGTTGTACTCTCAAAACCACCAGGAACTTAATAGGCATTGGAGACAACCAAACTCGAAAGGTCCAAAGT
Source organism: Hippophae rhamnoides (assembly GCA_033030585.1). Taxonomy (NCBI): domain Eukaryota; kingdom Viridiplantae; phylum Streptophyta; class Magnoliopsida; order Rosales; family Elaeagnaceae; genus Hippophae; species Hippophae rhamnoides. The sequence continues at coordinate 30,836,127 of CM065433.1, forward strand.
GATAATGGAGGCACTAGATATATATAAAATTTGCTTATAACAACCTCGTCATGAGTGCTTTGAGCTTTTGAGTGGAGTAGCTCCAAAATTTGATGGCTAAATAAAGCTTTCCATGGCAGGCATAATAGCTTGGTTATTGAGATGATTAATTGCTTGATGGTGGCTAATAGACTTTACGTTACACAAGTAATGAAAAGTGTGGGTTCGAGGTGCATTATTATGGCAAAGAAAAAACCATAGTCCCGTTGGCTTTAATAGATGGTGTTGTCGTTAGGCTATGGTGAAACCTAGACGAATTCACCCCTAGTTCTAGCATAGTTGTTATTGATCAAACCTTAACAAGTCATAATTTGATCATTTGTGTACAAGAAATCAATAAAAAATTAGAATAAAGCATTAAATTAAGGATTCTAAATCTGAAAGTTAGTTTTATAAAAAAAATAAATGAAGAAATTAAATAACTGAATTGGAATAAACAATAAGATTGAGAATTATAAAAATAAATTTTACACAAAAATATCAAAAAGGCAACAAGGAGAAGGAGATAGTTTTTCTTCGCTGGTTCAAAGACTTCTAGACCAGCTATATGTGAGCCTTATTATCACTATCAATGGTGATTGAAATAGGAAGGAAAAGAGAGATAAAGGAGAATAAGGTGGAATAGCCTAAAATATAGAACAAAAAAAAATCTAAATACTACTAAATGATGAAATTATAAAAAATCACTTACAAACCAGATGTGGCAAAACATGCAAAATAATAAAAAAAATGTGTTATGATAAATAAATATTTTCCTATTTACTATATAATTTTTTTTGTTTTTTATATGAGTCATGAATAATTTAACTTCATATTCTTATACTTGGTTTAATAAAAATTGTATGGATTAAGTAACAAACTTATTATTTTTAATAGGATAAGAAGTAACAAAAGTAATAAGGACAATATATGTAAAGATTAAATTTATTATATTTATACACATAATTTTTATTTTATCTTTTTTTTTCAATTTTGGGGACCTAAATTTTTTAATTGAAAACTTATTTACATATAAAATACTAATCTTTAGGTATATATTTATAAAGCTAATATATGCCTTACATTTGCAACCAAAACTAATATAACTTATACGCTCCACTTTAAACGGGAAAAAAATTAAATTTCTGTACTTAAATTAAAGTGGTACAAAAATACACATATTTCTCACAAGAAATTAATGATGTTATTTAACACACTTTTAATTATTAAAATATGTTATTTTTATATATGAAAAATATATATACAATTTTGCGTTATTATTACATTTAATTTCAAAAATAAACTAATAAATTAAAATTAAATTAAAATTAAAATAATTTTGCTAAACCAAAGTAAATCATATTTGATTGAGAGTTAAATTTTAGAAAAAAACACTCTAAAAATAGTCACATATTCTTGAAAGATGAGTGCTACCATAATTTAAATTATTATTGTTATAAATAAAATTTTATTAATCATAATTTTATCTACTAATAATATTATTAATATATAATTATTAATAAAAGTAAATAAAATTTTAATGTATTTTTATAATATAAATAAAAATAATAATTATAGCACTATCACCTTGTTATAACTTTTTAGTACATTAATTTTTAATTATACTCAATTGAAATTAATTTTTAAAAATTATTAATTTTTAAAGGTAAAATTGAATTTATCTTAAAAAAATGAATATAAAAATCAAAATTTGTATCTATTTTTCAAAAAATATCAATTTTATTTCATGCTAATCTCTTTTTTTCTCTCATAATATTCTATTTGTATATATATGATTCATTTATATAAATATTACAAATTTATTTTTATCTCTAAAATTGTTTAAATTTACAAACTAAAATAGAAAAATAGTATCTTTAATAAAGTAAAATAGAGGGATAGAAAGATATTTAAATGAGAGGAAAAGTATTTTTATTTCAAACTAAATAATTATTTTTTGAATTTTTAAAATCATTTTTAAGATTATTAGAAATAAAATATCATTTTTAAAAAAATTAGATTATATAAATTAGATTTAAAAATTATAAACTAAATATACCTAATTTAAAATAAATAAAATTATTATATCAGTCAATATCATCGGTAAAAATTTAAGTAATAAAGTTATATACCTCAATCAAACTATGTCATATATATTATTATTACTAAAATTTTAATAAAATTTAACTCATAATAATAAAGTTATATACCTCAATCAAAATATGTCATTTAGAATTACTCTTGGAACCCTAACCCCGACCTGGCTAGAGTCCAGATAAACAAATGCTCCCCAAGTTAAAATCCTTGGAAGTCGTAAGCTGGTAATTCTTACTTTTGAGTTTTGAGTTACTCCTTCCTCAAGCAAAGCACAGAGGCAACTCGGAAACCTAATTCACTGAGTCAATACTGCTTAGTTGCCATGGAAGGTCAAGAAGGAACCCAGGAAGCTCACCTTGTGCTCGCAAACAAGCTTTTCCTTTTATCGCGTCCTGATGTTGAAGACATAGAGAAGGTTCGCCTCAGAGAGGAGGTATTCGCAACTGTTAAAGCCGACGGTAATTAACCATATCTGATTGATCCTCGTCAATTTTTCTGTTTCTATATCCAATTCAGTTTGTTTAGAGGGGAGTCTTTTTTGTTTTTTTGTAGATATGGTCCAGTTGTATGAAAGCCTAGTGGCGGACTCGGTGCTTGAATTGGATCAAGGCGCTTTGGACTCGATGCGAGCGAGGATTGAGGAAGAGCTCAAGAAGCTTGACGAAAAGTGAGTCTGTGACTGTTTCTATTTCCCTTAATTTTTCCAATTTTTTTCGCAACTCTAAATTTCGTTGGGCATTGATTTAAGAATTTACTAATCGTGTGTTTCTTTAGGGTTACTTTTGAAAGTGAAATTTCAATATTACTTTCCTATATTGCTGCATTGGACATTATTGAAAAAATTTCAATTTTTGAATGGTAGTTTTTGCTCAATTGGGATCCGGGCATCTAGAAGTTCTCAATATTGGATAAAATTTGGTGATTCTCTCAGAGATTAGATCTTTTAGGATTTATTATCTCCAATCCAACCGAATGGGGCATTTTCTTTTTAGTGATCCATTTAAGCTTAAAGAGAAAGCGTGGTTAATGAAAAAGGAAGGTTCTACTTGCTGGTGAAGGAATTTGAGCACTATGATTATGGGACGAGTTCTTAAGTAACCTTATTGTGTTTCTCCAACTTTGGATTTTTATGTTGTCTAGCGGCTGCTATGAGGGATCTTGCAGCTAGGTGAAAGCAACTTTTATTTCGAAAAGTATCTGCATTTCAAATGACGGAAGCATAGATTTATTGCTTGTTTTAGCTGGTTTTCTGAATCATTTTGGTCAATATTTTCAGAAGCCCATCTGTACGGGGTTGAAATTTTCAGCTGCCAGATAAAATGGAACATTTGTTGTTGTACTGAGTTCATGCTGTTAAATCAAATTTTACTGATGAAAAATAAATAAATTATTGTTCTTGATTGTATTGCTTCAGGAGTATACATAAATTAGTTGTCGGGGTTCTTCTTATATAATTAGTCTTTGTCTTAGTTTGTATAGAAGTGATTATACATTGATGCTTATGTTCAGAATTGCTGATGCTGAAGAGAACTTGGGTGAAAGTGAAGTCAGAGAAGCTCATCTAGCCAAGTCCTTGTTTTTTATCCGGATTGGTGACAAGGTAAAAGAAGGTTTTAGAAACATGTATTTTTTTAAATAACATTACACAACTCTCACGCACATTGGGATCAAACTCCTAACCTTTGGTTTTTGCACCTTTTTTTGCTTTGGTGCCACTGCACTATTATGCAGGTGGAACATGTATTTTTAGTTACTGTCCTTTTCATTTTGTTCGTTCTAGTAATATGTCACTTTACATCTTGTATATTCATTTATGATTCTAGGAGAAAGCATTGGAACAACTCAAAGTGACAGAAACCAAAACAGTTGCAGTTGGACAAAAGATGGATTTGGTGTTCTATACATTGCAGCTTGGTCTTTTCTACATGGATTTTGATCTAATTTCAAAAAGTATTGACAAAGCAAAGAAGTGAGTGAATATATGAAATTTTGTCTACCACGTTCTTTGAGTTAATTTTGCAGCAAACTATTAAATATTAATATATGTACTATGATGCCAGCTTGTTTGAAGAGGGAGGGGATTGGGAAAGGAAGAATCGCCTTAAGGTTTATGAAGGCTTGTATTACATGGCTACGCGGAGTTTTAAGAAGGCAACCAATTTGTTCCTGGATTCCATTTCAACGTTCACAACTTACGAACTTTTCCCTTACGATACCTTTATATTTTATACTGTCCTTACCAGCATAATATCATTGGATAGAGTTTCTCTTAAACAAAAGGTATCCATCTTTCCAGTCTTAGCAAATATGAATTGGCAGAATATTATTCTTTACCATGGGCGGCTCCCATGAGTTAAAATTATATCCCCATCCCAACTTTGTTCCTTAAGAATATTCTAGTTATTACTGATTCTAATAAATATGTGCTAGGTGGTTGATGCACCAGAGATCTTGGCAGTGATTGGGAAAATTCCACATCTTTCTGAGTTTATGAACTCTCTGTATGATTGCCAATACAAATCTTTTTTTACAGCATTTGGTAAGTGCCACTTTGTATTCTTCATGGTGTACATTTTTAGAAGTTTGCTCTATTTATCCATACATGTGTATTTGTATGTCTATGTGTTTATTTTATGGATTTGTAGTTTATTCTTTTTTGGGTTGTATTTTCAGCTGGTCTGACAGAGCAGATAAAATTGGACCGCTACTTGCATCCACACTTCCGGTATTACATGAGAGAAATCAGAATCGTGGTTTATTCTCAGTTTCTGGAATCTTACAAAAGTGTTACCATTGAAGCAATGGCAAAGGCATTTGGGGTGACTGTAGAATTCATTGATCTGTAAGTTATCTTTTATAGTTGCTTCTTCCTTCCTAGTAAGTTTTTTTTTTCTTCTTGATCATGCAATATGCAATTATATAGATGGAGTGTGTGAGAGAGAAGGGTGCACATTCTTTTTCTAGATGTCGGTTTGTGTCTATGTCTATATGCATATACGCAATTTGCATGTCACTACTGATAATGATCTGACTTTGTTTCTCCATCCGTCCATGCACTTACAACTGTACATTCTTTTTCTAGATGTCGGTTTGTGTCTATGTCTATATGCATATACGCAATTTGCATGTCACTGCTGATAATGATCTGACTTTGTTTCTCCATCCTTCCATGCACTTACAACTGTACAATCACAGGGAGCTGTCTCGTTTCATTGCAGCTGGAAAGCTACATTGCAAAATTGACAAAGTTGCTGGTGTCCTTGAAACGAACAGGCCTGATGCTAAGAATGCTTTATATCAAGCAACCATCAAACAAGGGGACTTCTTATTAAACCGGATCCAGAAACTTTCTCGAGTAATTGATTTGTAGGTGGAGCACTCACAATGTGAGTGACTTGGACTTGGTTGCACTTGGCTGCAGCTAGGGAGAAATTTGGAGCGCAAAACTTGGTGCTGTTTTCATTCAGTGAATTGCAATACTAATTGAAATGTATTTCTGTTAATTTTATTTTTAATTCAAGTATTTTGATTTAGGTTTTTTGCTTTTATTTGAGCTGCATTTTGTTTTCTACTCTCATTTGTCGTTCCCCATAGTGGATGGGTTCTCAAGTGAAAAATGCTTCGCTTGAGTGTCTACTGTCTACCCAACGTGTGAGTGTCAAAAATACATCAAAATATTTATTGGAGAGTAGTATTAAGTATTTTTATTTTAGTTGCTTAACTTAATTATTTTTTTTTAAATTTTAATAAAATATAAAAAGCAACTATTGTCATTATTTTAAAGTATAATGATATTTTAGTTCAAAATTTTAAGTGTGATTTTATAGATATGGTATAGAATTTTTAAAATTATAACATACATGTATAAAACGTCAAAGAAAAATATGGAAGTCATTTAAAATACGGTCCAATTTTGGTGAAATTTGCAAAGATATCTGTGTTAAGCGGATTTCGTAAGGTAGAGTTGAGTTGGTTTTAAATTTTTATATACAAGTGTCAAAATTTCATATGGGTTGTGTAAAGTGAAGGTAGAGGGAAAATAAAATTGTGAATAGTAATATAAACAGTGATTGAAATATATTATGAGATAAAATTAATTGTAAGTTTTAAATGAGTTTTTTAATATATATATATGAGTTAGGATTTAGAGACTAATAATTTTAACTAATAAATATAATTAATGATATTTGATTGTATGATTACTCATTAAATATTTAACGGAGAATAAATATTTATTTGTTTTATTTTAAAAAATTATTAATTAATTTTAAATTTTAAATTTTGATATTATCTACTACGTTGATTTAAAATATTATATAATTAAGATGTTTGGTTAGATTTATTTGACATCTAAAATACACCTTTATATATATGTGTGTATTTCACGTGTTATTCTAATTTTATAGGTTTTATTATAAAAAATTAAACTTATAAAAATATCATTAAAATATTATATTTGTTTTATTTATATCATCGAATTATTGTATTTTTTATCTCGTTTATATCAATAAGTTATTGTATTTGTTTTATTTATATTATTTCTTTCATCTTTGTTTAATATTCACGTACATATTTAAGTAATGAATTTGAAATAACTCAAATAGTTAAGTTATATATTTGAAATAAATTATTATTTAAAATATATCACTCATTATTTGAGTTATTCGAAGTTTTTACTTAAGTATTCGAATTTTTCAAAATCTACAACTTAATTATCTAAATTATTTCAAATCTACTATTGACGTGTGACTCCATTGGACGAAAATTAATAAAATGATATAAATGTAATAATTGGGTAGTATAACAAGATAAAAAATAATTTGATGGTATGAACGAAACAAATACAATAATTTAATGATATTTTTATAAATTTATTTGTAAAGTATATTCATATGACATAAACTTAACATTATTTTAAGTATTGGTTTTATGGATTTTACTATTAAAATATAAGATTTTATTATAAAATAGATTCTTAAAAAAAAAGATAAAAAGAAAATTAATCTATCAAAGAAAATATTGTAATTATTATATTAGATTTTGTTTAGTAAACCTAGCAAATAAAATATGAAAACTCAAACATTTATACTTGAGTTGAAAATATCTCGTATATGTACTTGCACTTATGTTTGAAAAGCAATGTGTAACGGTATATTTAAATTTTTACATGCATGTTTAATATAATAAAAAGTTCGGAGATATTTCATAATTTAATTGAGATATTTTATTAATTTAAATAAAAATGAATTTGTATAAAATTTTGGTAAATTTATTGATCTCTCACTTATAGGTACTTCGGTAAGACCTATTGAATATTTTTTTTAAAAAATATTGATTGACCTACCGAACATTCTAAAAAATCCCAACCTATAGGAGGTTTGGTAAGCCTATTTGCAAGATACAAAAAATGGCTGTGACATACTTGCTTCTCACGATTTTTCAATATATATATATATATATATGAAGTTTTCAAAATCAAAATTTTAGTGTATGTTGGTGATTGGTAGTTGGGATGGTGGAGGAGAGATGTCTTAAATTAAGAAAAATGGAGGTCTTAGAATTTTAAGAAGCAAAGTGTTTATGTTGGAAAAATTTTGGGGTAGGAAAGTCCAGTGAGAGTTGACATAAATTGATAATTTCACTCTCATATTAATTGGTTTTGGATTTTTTTTTAATTGAGAGGAAACTTTAAAGTAAATTTTCTCTTAATTTAATTTAATTTAATTGTAAATATCAAATTGCAAAAATCTTTATATATAAAAAGAAAATAATTTTGGTGATTCTCCGAGCTTCTTTTTTTTCCTTTTTTTTTTACTTCTTTCTTTCTCATTTCGGTGATTATGTATCTTTTCTTTACTATTTTTTTAGTTTTAATTTTATCTTTTTCTTAAAAGAAAGAATAATCAATGAATAATATATTAATTATTCTTACGATAGACTGTTTTATTACTTTTTTTTACAAAATTAAATACCAAAATGTTCTACTCTTCCATTATATCGTTACTTTTTTTACACCCAAATAAATACCAAAATGTTCCTTAAATAAATAATTTTTATAAATAGTTATTTTGTTAGTTTTATTGAGTAAGGTTTCAACTATTTTCTACTTTTTTTAGTTTTTATATTTTTAATATACAAATAAATATCAATATACATTTATATCTACTTTATTTTTTTTTGTTAGTTTTTCATTGTTCATTGTTTATTCTTTATATTTTTTCTTGTATGTTAATAAATATCAAAATATTACTATATATTTATCAAATTTAAAAATCATATTCAAAAGATATTTTTTAAATAAAAAATTATTGAATCTCGACAATCAATATCATTATGCATTTATTAAATTTAAATAATATTATTTATATTTTCTTAATATCAATATTTTAAATCAAATATTAACATAAAATATGAGATAAAAAATAAATATATTATTTAATAAATTATTTATAAATTATATGTTAATTTTATTAATGTAATTACATTAACTGTCCAAAGTTATATATGAAAGGCCTCCGAAACTTGGTAGGCGACTACTCTTTTTTTTTTCTGCCAACTATTTGTCTTCTTTATATATAAAAGTATAGATGATAGTACTTTCTTATATTTCTCGAATATTTCTCGACCTAACATCTGATGCAAATTTAGCCATTAATTTTAGATTCTTTTCAAAAAAAATTTGTTATTTTTTCTTATATACCAATAAATATCAACATATTTCTATAATAAATCTATCATATCTCTTAATAGTTGTAATCAATAATTTTATTGTACATTATTATCATTATATAATTATTTTAATCACATAAAAATTAATAAAATTTACTTGATGATAATTCATATTTTTTATACTTATATATTTAATGAATAGGTTGAGTCTTATTAACTCATTTATAAACAAATTATATTTGTATTAAGTTAAATATTTTCATATCTATACCAACAAAAAAAAATTAACTAATATTTATATTAAATTCATCATTTTTATTTGAAATCACATCCTAATAATTAAAAAAATTATTAAATATATGTATTATTTTTAAATCAAAATAATGTATGTTATTATACGAAGCAAGGCAAACACGTGTGACTAGCATAATATCAATTAAATTAACATAAATAAATTATTAAATGTGTCAAACAACAATTCATCATGTTTCGTAAATCTAAATGTATTCTTTATTATTATTATTTATTTGTTAAATAATAACTATTTTTATTTATATTTTTAAAATAAAGAATAACAATTTAAAAGAATAATATTTAAGATTATAGTAATTCAAAGATAGATTGAAATGTTGCTATGTCAATATAATATTTTAAATTAAAAAGTTAATTTTTTTTAATTTATAAGAATAAATATATAAGTGCTAATTGATTAAATATATCCATTAAACCTTAAGAATTAAATGACTTAAATTAAAAAGTTAAAGAATAAATTTACTATTTTATAAAAGTTAAGGACTAAATGGGTAGAAAATATTTTTATTTGATGTTATTTATTTTCTTATTAACCTTGATTTTTTTAAGATCTGTCAATTATTTAAAAATTTATTTGATAATTTATAATTTTTTAATAAAAGTGAAATTTTTTTTAAAAGATTTTTTAACTATTATTTTAAAACTTACATTTTTCATATCTATTAAAGTTCACATTTTGACAAGATTTGATATTTTTTTTATATGAAACTCGAAGTTGTTTTGCTTCATTTTTTTAACAAGTTATATTTCTTTGTGTCATAAACATAAAAATTTATTAAAAACTTAACATCATAGTCGTCACTACTACAACATATGACATTTAAGTCGATATGTAAAGTTAGTTTTTGAAAAAAAACTCGACTTATAATGAATTTAAAGTCGATTCAGTATAGAATCGACGCTACGAACTACTTGGATAGCGTCGGTTGACACGTAAAATCGACGCTACACATGTGGATATTTTCTTTTCTCTTATTTCTTCTCCAAGTAGAAACTATTCCAAGCATTACATAATTCTCAAAAAATAAAAACCTTATCCACTTCTCCTCTACTCTTTCTTATTTTTCGACCACCTACGACAATCAATCCCAACGTCGATTAGTGGGTTTTCTTCCTCTCTAACTTATCTTTTAAATTCCCTATTTTTTTGAGCAAAATACTCAAAAAAATTATACCAATTTCTCACTTACAAAACACAATTTTTTCTTCATTTTCTTCATTTTGTCACTTCATTTACTTTTGTAAGTATTTCTATTAATCCTACGCACTTATTATTCATATTTTTTTTGTATATTATGTGTTATTATTTATGTATATAAATTTTTGTATTATATACGTAGGTTTTGTATTATAATATCATAATATCAGAAGAAGAATATGATGATTTTGAATAATATAGGACAACACCATGGTAATTTTTCTGCTATTCATTAATATTTAATTTTTCAATTATTTGTATTATTTAAACTAGTTATTAAACATATTTTGTTTTTTTTTCTGCTATTATGTAGTGATCGAATATAGGTTTTAATTTGAGTATAATAGAAAATGAGTAAATTTTATATAAAAAAAAATTTAAAATCGATTCAACGCGCGAACTGACTTTAAACATAAAATCACTTCACGCGTTAAATCGAATTTACATTTTTAAGTCATCGTATTTAAAGTCGATTTATCGAACCGGCTTTAAAAGTCATTTTTATAGTAACGAGTATATATATAGTTAAACAATACGTATGTTAATTTCATTCTATACTTAAATTATCTAATTTTTTAATTAAATTTAATCATTTAACTCATGAATTATATTAATAAAAAGTTAGTATACTAATAAAAGTTAAGTTAAGATATACAAAATTCTATATAATAAAATAAAAAAAATAGACTTAAAGTTTCACCAAAAAACAAAATTTAAAATAAATATGTTATGCAAGGGAGATAATTTGTAGGGTTTGGGATAGTTTGAAAAAGTTTGAATTAACTTAATCTAGATTAGTAATATAGTTCAAATCAAAATTAATTCAAATCGTTAAATATGAGCCCGAATATAAATCAAATATAAATGAATAGATAGTAATTAATTCAAACTAGTCTAAATTATTAAATACATATTTATTTTTAATTAATTGAATTTTTTTTATAAATTAAAAAATAATTTTAATGATATTAAAGCTAATTAGAATAAACGTTATTACATGTAACAAGAAAAATGAATTTTTTTTATAATAAATAGTCAATAACAAAAAATTACACATTAATAAAATCCTATTACATCATCATTCAAACATTAAGATTCAAAATAATTTATATTATATTTTCAAATTTAATGATTTCAAGACATAATATTATTCATAATATTTTAGATATATATTACATAATCAAAACACTTTTAATTTGATTGTAGGTTAGCGAGCTAATTTGGATCTAAATCAAAACTAACTCTCAAGTTATTTGAATTTGTCTCTTTTAAATTTAATTCAATTCATACTCAATTCAAGTTCAATTCGATCAATCAAAATACAACATAAATTATCATCTTTAATTTTATAAGTAGAAAAAAGAAAAAAAAAAATAGATCAAAAGATACCGTCCTATCAATTAAAAAGAAGGGAAAAGAGATACAAAACTTAAAAAATGTGTATTTTAGTAATAATTTTTTTAAAATATGTATTTTAAAATATTTATTATTTCTAAAAGTGTATATAATTTTATTTTAATTATTATTTAAATATATAAAAATCATTTATCATCGTAAATTTAAAATACATTTATTAAATTATAAATATTTTTTTTTTCTTAAAATCAATTTTATTTTTACTTTTAATAATAATAAATTTATAAATTGTTTATAATATTGTATGAATTTTATATATTTAAATAATTAATTTAAAACAAATTTTTATACACCAAATAAAGATTTATAAGACATATTTTAAAAAATTTATACTAAATAAAAGCTAAACCAATCGCTCTTTTTTGTAATTAAAAAAATATAATTTTTTATGTTAAATTTATATATTTTAATTGTAAGATATATCATTTTATAATTTAATTGAAGGTTATTTAACTTGAATTAAGTTTTTTTAAGTTAATTTAATTTCTTTTAATTAAATTTTATTAGATATTATTTTTATGTTTACAAATTGTTTTATCAGTGTTATAATTATTAAAAAAAAAAAATCCCGCAAAACCCCAATTCGATTCCGCATACCCTATTCTGATTCCTCCTTCTCCCACACGGCCACACCAACACTGCCGGTCAAGAATCCTCGGTTATTGCAATTGGCTAAGCTTCATTGGCTTCATTAACAAAGCTACTACTCCACTTTATCAATCTTTCTGTTCACTGTTGTCCATCAGTCATCTCCATCTGCTTCTTCTTCTGTAAAAAGTAAGATACCTCTCCAGGCTCAGTTTGTGATTCATAAATTTGGATTATTATCTGATAGATTGAAATGCTTTCCATGATTCTTTCATAAAATAAAACCCCTCTAAGCTTCATTTAGATTAAGGTTATGTTTAGGTCATCGGTCTTTCGTTTTCGATATTCTGCTTGTTTGGAATTTGTTTTTGTTTTGATGTAATGGATTTTACTCTTTTAGTAATAGGTAATCTATTTAACTGGACTCTGCCTTATCATGAAGTTTTTGATTTAATGGTTTCAGTTTTATTCTTTATGCTTATATTTTCCGACCCTGTATGATATTGTTATGTTAGTTAATTTTGGTATAAAGAGTTTTGTTCTGGGTTTGAAAATAGTCATGTTAATTCATCTGTTAGAGAGAACAAAAACTTTTTGGGAATGACTTCAGTTTTGAGTTTTGTAAAATATGAAAACAAAACACAATTTTAGATGAAAGCAATTTAAATTGTGCCGCCTCTGGAGCCATGAAGTTTTCAGTTTATAATTGGACATAATATTCTTCTAATTTATCTTCTCTTATATATTTATACTTGCACATTCATAACAAAACAATTTTAAATATTTTACGTTTTTGAATCTTTCAAGTGTCAAGGATGTTATTTCCATACGTTCTAATGTTGAATTGCTATATAAGGTAGCTGGTTCTGTAGTAATGTGATACTGGAAGACACTGTTCTTATACACTCAGATGTTAACTGAATCTGGCAATTGATTTTCTTAATGTATATGTGGGAACACTTTCAGTTGGTCAAAAATAAAAAGAAAGGAAATTTCTTTGTAAATCATGTAATGCATTATGTGTGCTGGCTGGGTTGGTGTCTAGAGGCCTAGAGTATGAGTGTGATATTAAACAAAATAGAGTACCATAAATAGATGGAGATATAAATGCTTTAGTTTTTACTTTTTTGCTAGAACTGAAGTCTTGTGATGCTGCTTTTGACAGTTCCATTTTTTTATTCAACCTACTAATTTTAGGAAAGCATGCTAATTGTTTGATGGAGTTGACCTGCTAAAAGTGATTGTTCTTATCAAATTTGGATACTGAGTCAGAAAACTTAATCGAGAACTTGACTCTAGGATTTTAGTTTGTCTTCCTTTAAGATGGACTAAAAAGATTGAAACTGTTGATGGCAAATGATAAATTATTAGGACGGTTTTGACCAATTCGTTCTGACCAAAGTTTGAGTTAAAGGTTAAACTTTCTAGAGTAGAAATTGTTTTTCTGATTAGAAACTCCAAGGAGCCTTTAAGAAAAAAGCACACCCTAGGGCCAACTCATGGCCCGATCACTCTTCTCTTGCTCCTTTTCCTCATGCTCCCTCCACTCCTAGTTTTATTGGTTTTCTCTTTTTTTGAACATAAACATAGAGTTTACTTTTTGCATTCACTCAGATTGTAATTTTATTTTCCTTTCTGTCTTTTTGTGAGGTAATAATCTTTATATATTTGCTTATTTAGATTTTAAAATTAAAAGGAAAAAAAGGAAAATAAAAACTTTGTTTGATGATCATATCATGATGAATGTGTGTTTTCAGAGATGAGATTGAAAAGGCAAAAATTTAATAGGAAAACAGTGAGGTTCTACACAGCTTGCTATGGCTTTAGAGCACCTTACAAGGTGTTGTGCGATGGTACATTTGTGTATCATTTGCTTGTCAATCAAATTACTCCTGCTGATACAGCCATCTCTAATCTCTTGGGTGCGCCTGTCAAACTCTTCACTACTAAGTAGGTTTGAGATTTATTTATTTATTTCCCTTCTTTTGGTCTCTTAAAATAACACTTTTTTCTACAATAAAAGTGGAGTTTGAGAAGATATAATTGATCTTTTGAGGTTTCTGCACATGGATTTGTAACAGATGTGTTATTGCGGAGTTGAAAAGATTGGGCCAATCCCACAATGCATCTCTTGATGCTGCTAATAGTCTCATTACTGCAAGGTAATAAGCTCCCTTTCTAGCCCCAGTGTATGTGCTACAAAATTGTAGGTATAAGTAACTTGTCAGAAGTTTGAAGCTTTTGTAAAGTTAATAGAACCTGTACTTCCTAGACTATGGGACATTAGTGTCATTCATGATTGTTTGTTTTCTAGAATTTAGTATTCTTATAATCTTGTAATTTTAGATATATGATTTTATTATTCGGTAATGTGAACTAGAGAGCTTTATTTAATGTCAGATGTGATCATGAGAGAGGACAGAGTGCAGATGATTGCCTTGCAGATATTATTGGGGAAAATAATTCAGAACACTTCTTTGTTGCAACTCAGGACAGTCCACTGCGTAAAAAATTACACGAGGTCAGTATGTGTTGATGTGTTGTATTTTACTCTTTTTTTTATTTTTTTGCATCTTTTATGGTACGCAAGTTGTTTTGCATTCTGTTGGGTGTGCGAATGAGTCTCACATTCAGAAGTTATATAAAGCAAATTGGGTATATAGTTAGAATGTGCTACTCTTTATGATAGGTTAATCTTTTAGGTTGGAGCCCTAGATCCACCAAGTGGTATCAGAGTCAAGCCCCACTTTACATTACGTGGGTGCGTACAAGGTGGATCCTTAAGATGAAAATGAAACCATGTAGGCACTGCACATGGTAGTCCAAATGAATGGTAGGCATCATGTTGAATTGCAATGGAAATTCTGTAATGGCATTCTAGACTCATTAGATTTTTAAGGTGTGATTAAGTTGGCGTGGGTTCTTTGGTTATTGGTGGAGAGGGCATAGTTTGAATTTAAGGGAGGGCGATGTGTTCTCGTTCGAGGGGGGATCGTTAGGTGTGTGAACGAGTTCCACATTGGAAAGTTATAGAGAGCATATTTGGTATATAGTTGGGAGGGACAACTCTGATTAACCTTTTAGGCTCAAACACAGGCCCAAGAGAACCTAACGAAGTTACTCATGGTCTGCTGCTAAATGCTTATGTGTAATAGATACCACATTAACGATTCAGTCTCATGAGCACTGTTTTCCAAAATTCGGTTTATCTTAGTGTTTTGACATGTCAAGACTAGCATCTATTTTATTCTGCCTCTTAATTTGCAGATACCAGGTGTTCCTCTTTTATTTGGTTTAAGAAAAAGTATTTTGCTTGAGCCACCATCTGCTACTCAATGCCAGTTTGTCAAAATATCTGAAGAAAAACGCTCTCACATGACTGAAACGGAATATAACATATTAAAAAAGAGAGCAATGAGCATATTGACATCTGGGGAGGAAAATAATCCTTCTAATGACGATGAAGGATTAGAAGATCAGAAGTTGGTAGTGCAGGCTGTAAGAAAAACACACAATGCAAGAAAGGGAATGGCGGTGAAGGATAGAGTTCAGTTTAAGAGAAAGAAAGCAAAGGTAAAAATCAATTCCTTGTTTTCTCATATGCATACATGGTATTAATTTAGGGCCTTGAGTCTTATCTAAAGCTTACTGCTTCGCATTTTCTTTGATGTCTAATTTATGCCATTTTAGCATACCCGTTGTAATCTCAAATGCCTAACTTATCCCTGAGGTGGATATATATTGGTAGATACTGTATGCAGTGAAAAGTATTTAAAATGGGCATGTGTTTGGTATAGGTCCATTTTTTTTTTTTGATTTTATTCATGGTACTACACAAGCAGGTGACCATATTAGTTGTGGCCTTGAGCCTTGTCTGAAGCCCACATTACTCTCTTTTTTAATATGGTATTCTAGCATTTCATTATATATATAAATAATCCTTAAGGTGAACATTCTGATAAACTATAGTATAGGATTGAGTGGAAGTTTTTCAATAAGGTCATCTATTGTGTTTATTTCCAAGATATTTTCCAGTCTTCATCTAGATACAAAGAACTAGGATGTACTTAAGCAGATAACTGAATTAGTTTTGGACTCTGTATAATTTTACAATATTTTCTATTTATAGTATATGCTCCAGCATATTCTGAATTTTGTTTGCTGTGATGGTTTCATAGCTAGCAAAGAACCTGTATTTTTGACAGAATGAGAAAAGCTTTAGGGCTTTAGTTATGTCATTTGATAGCTATATAAGGAAATTTGGTAAATATTTTACAAAATTTGAACAGTTCTTTTTTTTATTGAAAACAAACAAAATGTTATAGATAATCCAGAAATACAAAAGATAAGGTTGACAAGTAATCCACTCGTCCGCAAACAACCCAATGTATATTATTAATAATACATGCAAAATTCTGGGAATACGTGTGTAAATATACTTATGTTAGTCTTAAAAACTTATATTAGAATTTTAATATTAGTTTTATGTTTAATGTATAAGATATTACTTGATATTCTTAATTAGCTTGGCATATAATATATTTTTATTTCTCTAGATTAAGTAAATAGAAGAACATTATAATTAGTTTGAATTAGAAAAAAATTCATAAAGTTTAATTGCAATTGCAATGGTACAAATTCTCTATCATATATATTATATCCTTTGGTAATTAAAAGAACTTTAGTTATTCAAATACATATAAATGAGTTCAATATTGTCACATTCTTAACATATAGGTAATATATTTTTATTTCTCTAGATTAAGTTAGAAGAATATTATAATTAGTTTGAATTAGAATAAAATTCATAAAGTTTAATTGCAATTGCAATGGTACAAATTCTCTATCATAAATATTATATCCTTTAGTAATTAAAAGAACTTTAATTATTCAAATACATATAAATGAGTTCAATATTGTCACATTCTTAACATATAGGGATATTTTTGTTACCGAACTTTCAATGTGTGATTCATACTTTTATATACTATATAGATTTTCTTAAAACTTCGGTTAGAACCAACCTGTTTCCCAAAAAAATTAGGAATCACCTTCAGTTTTTCTTGTGCATCTTTGCTGGCTTTCAGTTACTCCTATTGATAAGTTTACTTAAGTACGGTTGTTTCTTCTGCAGGGTCCGAATCCACTTTCATGTAAGAAAAAGATGCCTGCAAATGCAAACCCTGTTCCCAAGAAGGTGAATTTCGCTTTGCACTTTTTTGTTGTTTGTGTAAATCTGTTTTGATTAATGAGAGAATTTATTGGTTAGTTAATCTTATTGAAACTTGGACTTATGCAGGAAAAGAGGGATGAAGATAGTAATGGAGGAAATGGAGGTAGAAAGCGGAAGAGGTCACGTAGACACAAGAAATCTGCACAAGCAGATCAGGGATGATGATATAGCTGATCAATTGGGGTAACTTTTATTTTTCATTATTTAGTTGAACGAGTTCACTTTATATTGGCGGGTAAAGGGTGACACGGTATAGAAGCAATGGTATTACAACTCAGATTAATTTTTGCTAGATATTACAAGTGATATACAATTAAAATTGTTGAATTAATTGTGCTGATATAAAAAGAAAAAAAAAATGAACTGATAGGTTTTGTTTATAATTCTATATTTTCCTTGTCTCTATCTGTGAACTTCATGAACTATTTGACTTGACCTTGTTCTTTGAATTTGTACCAGTCACTTGAAACGAGAATGAGTGAGTTTTTATTATCATTAGGTGAAACATTGAGAAAGCATGGGTTTTATTTATTTTTGATTTTTTGGGTTATGAGAGAAACATGGGTTTTAGGTAAAGTTATGAGATCTATGTTTTAGATTATTGCATTGAGATCACTGAAGGCATCTCAAAACTCCTACCACATCCGAGTAGATTGAGAGCATAAAGTACATAAAATGGTGGCACGGAAGCTCAATAACAGTGAATTAAGAAAATAATGAAGGTCAAATTAGAATTTTGGATAAATTATCTGGATGTCAGGTATAACTACTTCCACACAAAATTAAGGGTACAGTATTATATAAGCGGTGTAAAAGTAACATTAGGTCATTTGGTTACAAGTACTTTTATTTAGTTCTTTAGTTTTAGAAAAAAAAGTTTCTATTAAAGATAAAATATATTATTTTAATGATTTTTTAACTAAAATATTTTAATATAAAACATTAAAATAATGTTGTCCTTAATTGGTCATTTTTTTTTCAAAATTAAAGGATTAAATTATACTACTTATAACCTTAAGAATTAAATAGTACAAATGACTTAATCTAAGATATCAGACTTTTTTTACACTTTTCTCTATTATATAATAAACAGATAAAGATTTGAAAAATTAGAGATTTTTAGTGTTAAAAACACTTTTTGAACCAATATTTTTTGTATAATAACAATAGAAGTAGAAGTTATTATTTAATGATGTAAAGGATATGTATTATTATTTTTAAAACCTCCAGGTGCAATTTTTTATTTAAGCAAAGTTCGTAGTGTTATTTTTTGGCTGGCCAGACTTTTTAAAATATTTTACGGAGTTGGGAAATCGAATTTATCAATCAATTTATAATAATAAAAAAAATTAAGAATAGGAAATATAATTTGTATTCCTTTTGTTTAGTAGTTGTTTATGTAGTATAGAAAATGAATGAATTAATTTTTTCTAGTTTTTATCTACAGAAGAATTCATATTCCTTTTTACAAAGGGATTGGTGTTATAACGAATTGCAATTCCTGACATTAAAAGTAAAAAAATAAATGAATAGTTTTTTCATTCATTTATTTATTACCATCATCCAAATAGACACCTATGTATAATTGATATATTATGTACAATTGATATATTATTTTGTGATTAAATTAAATTACGTATACGATCTCTTATAATATCTGTTGTACATAACATGCTAGTATCAACTAGCACTCTTTAAAGAAAAAAAAAGCTCCCACATTCGTTTTTCTTAGAAGAAAAATACATTTACATTTGTTTAAAAATTAGTACACGATCTCAACTATATTTAGTGTAATTTATCTATGGTTATATTAATAACTTGACCAACATTAGCATTCGAGCAAATTATATTGTGAGCTCTAAATCTGACGTTGAGTTGCCTATTTAATAGAGATAATGGAAAACTTGTGTAGCATGTCTTTAGTATCAGCCAGCTGGATGAAGAAACATTATCCTGATTCTGAAAGTGAAAGCTTCTATAATAAATTTAGCATCATCTTCCATATAAATTAAAGTGTGGGAAAATCCAATAGTATATTTACATGTATGAAGTAATGCCCTAACTTTGTCCTCTCTGCAGAATCTTAATTATTTTTTGAAATGTCCCATGTCCACCGGGACCTCGTATAATTGATTTGCAGCCTCACAAATACTCGAGAGCAGTTTTAAAGTGCATATAGAATACAAAAGGATATTCTGTAAAGCATAGTTAATTAAAGTTGCTTGGGAAAAACACCCGCTTAAAGTTTGATGAAATAATAAAATATTAGAAGAAATAAGAAAGAGAAAATAATATTTATAATATCTTTTAACCATAAATATGATGTTTTTTTTATCTATTTTATATATTTTTATTATAAAAAAATTTAAAATAAAAAATTATCCGATAAATACCGTTTAGTTAGAAACTGTTTAAATCAACCTACAATTAATTAGATTAGTTCGGTATTTAATTCTAAGAAATTAAATCTTCTTTAATATTATTGATGTATAATTTTTATTATTATAAATTTTAGTATAATTATTTTATGTAATTTTTTGATAATAAATTACTAGCTTAACTTTGATAATATGGAAGGTGGAGAGTTAGGGGGGTTGGGTTGGACTATGGTCCCCTAGGTTCTCTGTCGTTACATTTTACCCACTAATATATAACTTTGGTCCCCTAGGTTCTCTGTCTTTACATTTTCCCTACTAATATATAACTTTTAAGGGAGAGGTCAATTTAGTATTTTTATTTATACAAAAGATATTATTTAATCCCTTAATTTTAAAAATGTGATATTTAGTTCATTTATTTATAAAATTGGTGCTAAAAATAAATATTTAATATTTTTTAAAAATAAAATTATCAAGGGTATCCAAATCATTTCATTGTTCAATACTAAAAATGATCAAAATATCCATAGTCTAATTCTGTTTGTAATTTTTTTGGTTTGATATGGTAGGAATAAATAAAAGAAATACTATTATTAATACATGTTTAAATTTTTTTTATCAATAAAAATATTTTTGTGGCTCATTTTTTGTAAGTAAAAAGGATCAATAATTACTTTTTTTTATATAAGTAAAAGGATTAATAAATTTTTTTTAAATTAAATGATTAAATAATACTTTTATTCAAAGCAAAGAGACCCTATGTTAATTTTTCCTAACTTTTAATAATTTTGTAGATAAAATAAAACATTTGGCCTCTCCTATTATAATAAAATTGTTATTATTATATATAAATAAATAAAATAAAAATAATTAATATAATCTTCTATATTTTAAAAAATGTCTTACATTTATCTCTCATATAAAATATTTTTATTTATCATCAAATAGTTTACAACGCAAACTTTGGTGGCCTCAATCCTCATATGAAATAAATTATAATTCTAACCTAACTTGACATTTTAAAAAAATTTGTCCAATTTTACACCTGTATGATGTAGTGAATAGTGTGTAATCTTTGAATGAATGTTAAATTAGAATTATGTAATATTGAAATAATTGTGACTAACACTTATTAACATATAATTAATTATATTATAACATGTGGATTAATACAAGAATAAAAATAATTTTTAAACATTATTATATATATTAATTTAATAAAGGTACAGAGATTACAAAAAACTTAATTTATTATTGTAACAATTAATTTATTTTGAATAACGACCCATGGTTGAGTTAGAAAGTGATTTTTAATCGAAATAACATATTATTTTATGTTTGGATAATAGTTAAGTAGTGATCTCAATCATCAAATAGTATGATGAGTTAAGTTCAATAAGTGTTTAATTATCATACAAATATGAACGCAATGTAATTATCCTAAGAGGATAGAAACTTAATAATTATTCTTTAGCTATTTTAAAGATATAAAGGAAAAACGAGATTATCCTTTATATATTTTAAAGGATAACCTAGCATATAATTAAATATAAATATCTATAACATATAATTGTCTATAATAGATAATTGTTTATAATAGATAATTATTTATAAATATGCAACATCATAATCCTAATTAGACAAGGATAAGTTACCAGAATTATTATTTTTCCTTTATATTGTCACATATATATAAATAATATCTTATATCATATTTAAATTATTATATTTCATAAAATATAATCACAGCTAAATACTCTCCTTCCATATACTTACTAGACAAGATTGAGATCTCTTATACCCTTTATCGTATAGTTACTAACTTAAAAATCGTAGGGTTGAAGACCACCTCCTCACAAGGTGGTCCAAGGTCCTAATAGTTTGTTAATCTTACAGATTCTATGGAGAACAGTCCTATCTAGTATTGACAAAAAAATAGTATTAACAGTTGGTATCGTCTGTGGGAAAAAAATGTTCTATTTGACTATTTTTTTTAAATTGTAGGACTCTTAAAAAAGTTCTTCAAGTTCTTGATCTGCTAAGAAAGAAATAAAAAAAGAGATATTTAGAAAAAAGAGAGACAATGGACCTTAGCAACATTATTTTATGAAATGAAACTTTAAAATCTTTTGACATGCTATTTTCATATATTTTTAGGACTTGTAAAAAGTTCATGGATGAGACAGATAACTCCACCTCTCAGACCCCGATAACTAGTAAGGACCTACCCGTCTATAACACAGGCCAAATAGATCAAAAAGATAAAGCGAGATTGGACTCGAGCCTACCTGGACATGATTAAAAATAAACTTCAGGCCATTCTGAAGTGTTTTCCATGACCACAGGCTCTTAGACCCGTTATGGTCCCAGAAAAAATTCCCGAGGCATCTTTCAAAGCTTAGAGTGCTTAAGGCCAAACCCACAATCACACAGGGTTTAGTTAGGAAGTTGACCACCTATAGTGAAACCCTAGTCTCATGATCAACCATACTTTATCTACTCATTATAGCCATCGAGCCTTGGATGCTAGATCACAATCGTACTGATTGTTTGGGATCAGCCAAATAGGCTCTTATGCATTGCGATCTATGCAACCATCTTGAGGCATGCTGATAAGGAAATTCTATCTATGCCAACTAGGTTGACAAGGCAAGCTTAGTAGCAAATGACAGCCTAAAAGTCCAAGATAAGGTACCAACTATTCCTCATCATACCATTGACCAACTTACTGAACAATTACAAGAGGTCCAACTGTGGTTGAATCGAGGTAGACTTGGAAGTCTCTTCTGAGTCCCTATTGACCATATAAATCATGGCCATCCCACTTTCTAATAAGTTTAAATTTCCTAACATAGGTAGATATAATGGCACCAAAGACTCCTTGGAACATTTGTAAAATTTCAAGGGTTGGATGGACCATTGTTCCTATAGTGATTTCGTGAGTTGTTAGACCTTCTAGCTCACTTTGACAGATACGCCCAAAACTTAGTATCAAACTTTGAAGCCTAACAATATTAGTTCTTTTACAAAATTTGGGAAACAGTTCTTATCTCACTTTTGAACCAAAAAATAACACCAAAGGCATTGTGATGCCTACTAACCCAACAATACACTACTAGAAAACATGTATTTAAGTCGTTATGTAAAGTTAGTTTTTTTCAAAAACTGACTTATAATGAATTTAAAGTCGGTTCGGTGTAGAACCGACGCTATCCACGTAGGATGTAGTGTCGGTTCGACACGTCAACCGATGCTATCCACATAATATATTCGTTCAGCTTATTTTTCTATGCAGAAACCCAAAAACTTCATTTCTCTTCTCCATTTTCTCCCAAAACCGAGCTCACACTCACCCTCTTTCTCAATTTTCGGTGACCTCTGACCACCATTTGCAACACATTTTATGGGTTATATTCCTCTTCTCATTATCTTTCAGATCTACTATTTCTTTGAACGAAATACTCAAAAATTTTATACCCATTTTTTCACTTATTCTCACTTACAAAACACCATTTTCTTCTTCTTTCCTCCATTTAGTCACTTCATAATATTCTTGTAAGTATTTCTATTAATTTTGTAGCTTATTATTCAGTTTGTTTTATTTTTTGTATAAATTTTTTATTTAGACTGCTTGTTTGATGGATAAACTGTGCTAATTTATATAGGAAAATATGAATTGTTATATGGATCAGTTGTTTTTTGTCTACTTTCCTTGTCATAATGCTGGTGATTCTAAGCCAACCAAGCTTGCTCGCACAATCCAATTACACTTTGACAATATTTTATTTGTAATTTAAGTTAAAATTATATGTATTGTATATACATTATTTATTTTTGTAATTTAAGTTAACTATATCTATTGTATATACATTATTTGTTTTTGTAATAAATTTAATTATCAAGTAATTAATTATATTTAAATATTTAAATATTTAATTATTTGTATTATTGTTTATATTTTAGTTTTTTATGTTATATATTGAATATTGATTACGAAAAATGAGAATAAAAATAAAAAATTCATAAAATCTACGTGTAAAGTCGGTTCACGCGATGAACAGACTTTACATTTTAAGTCATTGAATTTAAAGTCGGTTCAGTGAACCAACTTTAATGCCCATTTTTGTAGTAGTGATAGGGAAAGGATGAGACATTGAAAGATTTCTTTTACATAGTTAATATAGAGAAAATACTACTTATAGATTGTCCAAACTCTATCGGCATCATAACTTTACATCAAGCTATACACCAGGGACCCTTATGGAGGAACTTGGCCAAGGATTTTCCAATAAAATATTCGGATGCTTTTTAATTGATTAACAAAACAGAAGCGTGGGAGGGAGATGAACCCCCATGTCATGACAACAAAAAGTCCAAGCTAGATCAAATAAATGATAGAAAGGTCATGGATGGAAAATCCTATCTGTCCTTGATGGAGTTTCCAAAGTTACACCCTTCTCAGGGAAATAACAGAGGCTATTCTAGTGCAAGTCCAATGCCAACCATTTCTACAATGACCCAAGAAAATGAAAAATATTGATTGGGATAAATGTCAGTACTATATACACCACAAAGACACTGGACATTCAACTAAAAGTTTTAACAATGCTCACAAAGTACTCATTCGTGAGGCTATATTTAGCCCAGAGATTTTAGAAGTTGCTATTTCATGCAACCTCGTAAAAGATCCTAAGCTTACAAGCTTAAACATAGCATCTTCAAAAAGAGAAACTCGTAGTTTGATCCACCCGCATATAGATGCTCTGATAGTCACCCTTTAGGTATCTAACATAACTTTGTATTAGATTCTGATAGATACTGACAGCTCAGTCAATGTCCTATTCTCTGAGGCATGTAAGAAAATGAAGCTTTCTCATCCTCTTAAGCTAGTAACTATTCCATTAGTAGGAATTTTTGGACTCCTACTCATCTTAGATGGCAATGTGACCCTACTAGTCACAGTTAGGCAAGGCACCAACACAAGAAAAATTATAATGGACTTCCTTATTATGGATTGCTTATCTTCTTACAATTGTATCTTGGATAGGCCTTTCTTATACGAGGAAAGGCTATAGCTTCAACCTACCACATCACCCTAAAGTTTTCAATAAAAATGGGAATATGAGTAGTACTTGGAGAGCAAAAGGTAGCTATAGAATGTACGCCATGCGAATCCAAATAGGCTAGAAATAAGAGTTCTACCATACTACAATTAGAAAGTGCTCACCCTACTCATTTTGTTTTTACTTAATGTTTTTAATATTTCAATTGTTTCAAAAATTTGTAAAATAAATAGCCTCAGTTGGTTATATTTTAATTTCTTTTCCTAGGATAATTTCAATTACTTTGTAATTCAAATTTATTATTATCAATAAAGGGAGCACTTAAAATACATATATTTTTCTACAAATTAAAGATCCACACTTAGAAGATTCAATAGGACATAAAGTCTATAATCAAATGAAGAGTGGGCTTGAGTTGCTTTGAAAGTCCTCAACCCTTAGTGCCCTACACCCAATTAGGGATCACACCTCTACTCAGGCAATGAATAAAAAGCAACCTTACAGGTGAATACTGCACATTAGAGCCCAAAACACCAAATAGACTATAGAAACTAGACATGTTAAGTAACCCTAAAGGATGCACCCTGATCATAGGTTGTGCCATCTAGGTCAAAACTTGCATAGAGAATTGCTTAACTTAGTTTAATCACATCTTAATCGGTCTTAAACCTTGAAATTGAGACATGGCTCGAGAGCTTTACCACTCTATTACTGAGCAACCCTTAGTATCTCGTCAAAAATGTACCCTTTCCAAGGGTAGTGAATAATAAATAACCTACGAGTGGACATAAGATGCCTAGACTTAAAAAGTATGGAGCTTTCAGTGCACCACAAATAAGTACTACACCTTAAAGGCCTAGACCACTAGAAGATCAACAAAAGTTGGACGTATTAAGTTACAACTAGAGCACACCCTTATCATAGGTTGTATGGTTCAAGATAAAAATAATGCAAAGAAGCATCCAAACATATGAGTCCCTAATGAACAAAAATCGGGTATTAATTTCACAAATACTTATCCATTTTAAATTTTATTAATTCTCATACGTGTAAGAATCATTTATAGAAATGATAAGTATACTCCCAATGTCGATTAAGGAATAATATTGTGTGATTTTTAAATATTATTTAAATTTTAAAAATAAAATTAAACCTAACATTTTGTCACAATAATTTAATTTTTGAAAAAACTAATCTAATGCATAAAGATAGAGATAGATATGGATTCAACAAATACTCATATAATTTAATACATTCATAAATAGTGGATGATAATGGATATAACAATTTAGTAATTATGATTGCTCATATTATTTAGGTTATTAAAGATATAAATTGATATTTATTGATTTTCTCTTTTTGGTACGAAAGTGTCCTTAGGTGATGCCCAAATTCTTTTGTTTAATATTAATTAATTAATATTCTTATACAGGACCTCTTAATTAATTAAGTATTAAATTTTAGCTTTATTTTTAAGAAAATAGCAAACCATCTAATTATACTTTATTCAACGTGTCCAAATTAAATTTAAGAATTTAACTATCTAAAAATAACTTTAAGGTTTTAAAATTATTTAAGAAAATATGTTGTTAATACATTTTCAAATAATAATTCTTTGTAAAAAACCTTTGAAATGGAGCTTCACTCTAAATATCTAAATAATTAAATTTAAAATAAAAGAGTATTACTCCAAATTAAGTCTAGGCAATTTAATCTTAATTTTAACTTTCATATTAAGTTTGTTATTAAGAATAATGTACTATTTCAATTAACATTCTTTATAAAAATCTTGAATAAAAATAAAATCAATTAATTTTAAGAAAATGTATCACCTATTAAGTATTTTGCAAGCATAATACCGTTATTATTATATCATATCAATATCAGCTAGACATGTTATAATTGATCACAGAAAAATCAAGAATGACACAGAAGAAGCAACATAGATATATGGATTGCAAAAAGAATATAATTAATATCTTAACAATATTCTTACAGACTTTGAAGAGTTGGTTATAAGACTAGAAAAACTCGCATAGTAATTACACTTTAGAATTTGTTGAATCAAAAACTAGAAACTATTAAAATATAAACATGTTATTCCTTAAAATTAAGAGAAGAACTAAATAAATTTTAAAAGTTAAAAATATTAAAACTCTACCTAAAAGAGGTAGAGAAAGTTGATGGAAATGCAACTTGGAAGCTTATTTTCTTGGTATATAGAGGGCCCTATTTGTAGGAAAGAATGTGAGGAAAACCTGTGTTTTCGTCGCGGAGCGATCAGATCCTAACCAGATTTTTGACCAGTTAAAACCTCAATGTGTCGCAACATACAATTATTTTTCTTTATTTTTCATTATTTTTTTTACTTTAGATAATATCAAATAAATGATATTTATTTAAGCTCGAAAAAGTATGATAAACATTCTTTATTTTAATATTTATATATTAAGATACCTTCAAAACACTACAATATACCTATTAATATGAACAAATAGATTTGTCTAAATATAATAGAATAAATCAAATACAAATCCATTTTATTAATTAAATGACATTAAAACATGGTATATGTAGTGCTTTTTAACCTCTCATCACAACCTTCGACCACCTTCTTGCTAGTCTTTTAGCAAGATAAGTGGTTAAAACTAAAAAACTAATAATTAAACTAACTTAAATCCCTTTCGTGGATTGACATAGTTGCATTTAGCATATGCAACAGGCCGTTAAACCCCTAGGTTGTTTTAATGGATGAGTTTAAGTCTCGTGAGAGTTTTCGATAAAGATATCCAAAAACATTAACAAAAAATAAAAAAATAAAAAAATAAAATAAGAAGTTAACTAAAATTTAATATATAGTAAAAAAGACTAAAATAAAATAAATAAATGAAATACAAAAATATCTCATGCTTATAAGCTCTTTTTAATTTCATAACTAAAATCGTAAGCATAGATTATTTCAAATTTTTAAACATTCATGATTTATTATAATAATTAATTGAAAATGATTTTCATATTTCATATAAAAAATGTATAAATTTAATTTCACCCAAACTCAATGTCAAGAATCCGAATTTGTTTCGACTCTATTATTCATAAGTAAATACTCTCAAAAACATTGAATTCTATGAGTTCATACACTCATTCAAATTTATATGTGAAGATGTTGATGTATAAAAATGAACTAATATGTTCGTATATGTATAAAGAAGGAAGGCTCAAAGTGTTATTTTAACGTTGATCTCATGAAAGGAATCAAATGTAAGGATTTATAGAATATTATACGTTTCTTTCATGCATCAATCAAATTCATCAAATAAAAATATCAAGTAATATGCCTTTTAGAAAATGTAGGAAATGCAATGATTTCTTAGGGAATTACTTCCTATATTTTCTTTTGCATTAAACCATTTCTCACAACTATTTAGGTTTTTTGGATCATAGTATATATATTATACTCTTCATTTTCCTCTTTTTCTTTCTCTTATGTTCTTTTTTTATAAGAGAATCCATAATTTTAGAGAGTGGACTCATGTACATATTGTACTTTTTTTATATGATAAGGTGAATGCTTAATATTTAACATTTTTGTTTGTATTTATTTAGATAACCCTAGATATATCTCTTTTTTAATAGAAGTCGCACATGAATGAGTAAAGACATATACTATCAATTTATACTTAAATAATTTAATCTAAGCAAATGAAAAATAAATATATTACACTTCATTAAGATGTAAAAATCCAAACATTCAATGCTATGTCCTATAAAGATCATATAATAATGCTGAAGAAATAAGAAAACTGTTTAGAGTAGAAACAATAATATTTATCACCCATAATAAAGAATAATGAGCTCAAAATATTTCTCACAAGGATAGTCTCTATTATTTGATTCCTAAACACCTATTTTGGGTTTAATATAATTTCCACACCTTATCAAGAAATACTAGTCATGACCAAAACTAACTAATTATCACATTACTTCATGATATATTTTTGAAAACAAATCTAATAGTACAAAAAGACTTAATCATGGTTTAAATTTAATTATAAGATATGATCAATTTTTGTGAATTTTTTTAAAATTACTCTAAAAAAACTAAAAATTACTAAATAAATAAATTACAAATAAAAGTAATAAATAAAATTATGTGAAAATTGTTTAAATTATCTAAGAACAAAAAAAGTGTAAAATGTGTAACTTTTATATACCCACCCCAACCTAGAATATACATTTTCCTCAATGTTTAAGAACTGCAAATTGCAAGAATAGAGATAGAAAAGTTACTGATACGTTTGATGTGTTAATTATTTGAGATGAAAAATAAGGTGAAACCAACCTTAGCTTGAAATTATTATGCTCACAAAAGGAATACTATTAATTCTAACACATCTCAAAACTTTAATTATATTAATGCTTAAAATAATGTAAACAAACATAAAAGAAACTAATTAAACAAAATTTCATAAAAGAAAAATTACTTATAGTGATAGGTTGCCTACCATCCAACGCTTGGTTTAATGTCTGAGTAAGACGCATCTTTATGGTGCCGAGGATCAATTTATCAATATCGAATCAAAATCATCCATGTTATATTCTTCTTCTAAATAAGGCTTGACACAATGCCCACTGACTTTGAAAGTTATTTGTGTCTTTGGATTCAATAACTCTACTACTTTATGTGAAAAAAACATGGACAACTGTGTAAGGTCCATCCCATCTTGATCTCAATTTTCCTAGAAACAATATCAAACAAGAGTTAAATAAAAGAACTTTCATTCCAGGAAGAAAAGACTTAGGAATTATCCTTTTGTCATGATAACGTTTAGTACACTTTTTGTATAATTTTGCATTTTCATAGGACTTGTGTCTAATCTCTTCCAATTCATTACGATGGGGCAACCATTTTTCTTTTGCTTTATCTAAATCTATGTTTAGATCTTTAATTCTTCAATAAGCCTTGTGTTCGAGTTCAATAGGAAGGTGGCACATTTTCCCAAAGATTAACCGGTAAGGGCTCATCTTAATAGGTGTTTTGTAAGCTATGTGGTATACCCATAAGGTATCATTCAACTTGATTACCCAGTCCTTTCTTGAAGGACGCACAGTGTGTTCTAAAATTCCCTTGATTTGTCTATTACTTACTTCCATTTGACCATAAGTTTAAGGATAATAAGGAGTTGCCACTCTATGTAAAACATTGTACTTATTTAGTACTCTATCAAAGAGTCTATTGCAAAAATGGCTACCTCTATCACTTATTATTACTCTAGGCATCCCAAATCTGTTAAATATTGAATCCTTAATGATTTTAACAACAACATTTACATCATTGGTTTTAGTGGGTATAACTTCTATCCACTTGGATATATAATCTATAGTAACCAAGATATATTCGAAACCATTGAATGGGGGAAAAGGACCCATAAAGTCAATCCTCCATACACCAAAGAGTTAAACAACTAAATTAGAAGTCAAAGGCATTTAAGCTCTTTTGCTTATGTTGCATGTTCTTTGACATCTATTACATTGTTCAAAAAACATATTAGCATCTTTGAAAAGAGTTGGCCAATAGAATCCAGACTGTGATACCTTTAGGGAAATTTACTTACACTAAAATGGCATTCGCAATGAAGTTTATGACAAAATTTCAAAATGCTCTTATGTTCTTCTTCAAGCATACACTTGTAAATGACTTAATCTTGACCAATTCTGAATAAATAAGGGTCATCCCAAAAGTATTACCTACAAGAAGTTAGAAACCTTTTATTTTCCTAAGAAGAAATGTCGGGTCTCAAAACACCAGTGACCAAATAGTTAACGATATCTGTATACCAAGGGTTTGGACATACTGGAAATAACTACTTATTAGTAAAGGTTTTAATTATATCTTCTTTACTCTAACCTTCAAGAGAATTGAAGTAAAAAATTAACCTAGATTAATGATCAACCACTAAGTTTTCATTGCCCTACTTATCTTTGATTTCTAAATCAAATTCTTGTAAGAGTAAGACCCACCTAATTAATCTTAGTTTTGCATTAGGTTTACATAAAGGTATCTCAAAGCAACGTAATCAGAATGCACAATTACTTTCAAATTGACTAAGTAAGACCTAAATTTTTCTATAGAAAACACAATAGCCAAGAATTCTTTCTCAATGGCGGAATAATTAATTTGGGCATCATTAAGTGTTTTACTCACAGAATATATGACAAGTAAAATTTTTTCCACTCTCAATCCCAAAACTGCTCCTATTGCATAATCGAAAGCATCAGAAATTATTTCAAAAGGAAGAGACCAGTTTAGTGCCATAATAAGAGGGGAAGTTGTTAAATTTTCTTTTAAAGTATCAAAGGTGATAAGGCATTTTTCATCAAAGTCAAAATAAACATATTTTGACAACAGGTTACATAGGGGGAGACTTATTTTTGAAAAATATTTAATAAATCGTCTCTAAAATCTTGCATGTCCTAAGAAGTTTCTTATCCCTCTTACAGATGTAGGGGGATGAAGTTTGGAAATCAATTCAATTTTAGCCTTATCCACTTCAATACCCTTCTTTGAAATCACATTTTGCAACACAATCACTTGTGAAACCATAAAATGA
Source organism: Hippophae rhamnoides (assembly GCA_033030585.1). Taxonomy (NCBI): domain Eukaryota; kingdom Viridiplantae; phylum Streptophyta; class Magnoliopsida; order Rosales; family Elaeagnaceae; genus Hippophae; species Hippophae rhamnoides. Next base: position 30,867,710 of record CM065433.1, read on the forward strand.
CTTTTTTCCCAACTAAAGGTTAGATTTCATTCAATGCATCTTTCTAAAACCAAAGTTAATTTATGTAAGCAATCATCAAATGAAGTTCCAAAGATAGAAAAATTGTCCATGAAAACTTCAATAAATTTTTCTACCATGTCCGAGAATATAGACATCATAGATCTATGGAATGTGGCAGGGGCATTGCATAACTCGAATGTCATTCTTCTAAAAGAAAATGTCCCAAAAGGATGCTTAAAAATGGTATTTTCCTAATCTTCAGGTGATATGGGTACTTGATAGAATCTAGAAAGTTCATCTAGAAAATAGTAAAATTCATGCCCAACTAATCTTTTAAGCATTTCATCAATGAATGGAAAAAGAAAATGATCCTTTTTAATGTATAAATTCAGTTTCCTGAAGTCTATACACATCCTTCATTGAGTGATTATCCTTGTGGGTACTAGTTCACTTTTATTGTTCTCAACAATTGTTATTCCAAACTTCTTTGGTACCATATGAATTGGACTAACCCATTTACTATCAGCAACATGGTAAATGATTCCTACTTCCAAGAGTTTAAAAATTTCTTTCTTAACCACCTCTTGTATGATAGGGTTTAGTCTTCTTTGGGCCTCTCTTATGGGTTTAACACCGTCCTCCAAATTGATCTTATGCATACACATGGCAGGACTAATGCCTTTTATATCCTTGATACTCCAACCTATGGCTTTTTAAAACTTCTTAAGCACTTTAATGAGTTCTTTTTCCTGGGTTTTAGTCAAAGTACAAGAAATGTCATTGGATAAGTTTCTTCTTCTCCTAAGAACACATATTTTAAATGTCTAGGTAAGTTTTTCAGTTCAAGTTCAGGTGGATTGGTCTCTTTCTCAAATAGGGAACTAGGTTGATCTAAGGGTGTATTAAAAATTCTTATCGGTTCAACACTATCTAAAATTTCAAGTTACCTCTCAGTCTCCTCATTTAGATCTTCTTCTACCTTTTCAAGTATAAGAGTTTTTTCTAGTTTCTTTTCTATTCTATCTTGAAGAAAGGTACTTTGGATAAGATTATCCAAAGGATCAACATTGAAAATTTCATCAATGGTAGAAATAGAAGGAAAAAGGTGAAGAGTCAAATACTTTGAAATGAACAGTCTCTCGTAAGACTATCATTGTCAAATTTCCATCTTGGACATCAATAATAGTCTTAGTGGTTGCCATAAATGGTCTACCAAGAAGTATTGTGTTCTCTATCCAAGGCTAGATTGTCTACCTATATTAACACATCCTTAACTATTCCTTTTGGATATTTAAGAGATTTATCCATAAGTTGAAGGGACATAGTTGTTTGTTTAAGGTCTCTTAGACCTAACTGTAACTAACTATAAGAATATAGAGTAGGGCATCAGATTTATGCTAGCTCATAAATCAAGCATTGCTCTAGCCACCTTCATATCCCTTATAATTATGTTTATGAAACAACTTCCAATGTCTTTCAACTTTGGGGGAAGTTGATGCTATAGCACAACACTAGAATTTTATGATACTACTACTCGTTCATTAAGTTCATACCTCCTTTTCTTAGTGTTCAATTCCTTGAAAAACTTAGTATAGGAGGGCACATTTATGATTACTTTTAACAGAGGTAAATTAATATTTACTTTAGAAAGCATTTTAAAAAGATCATTGAATTGCTTATCTTGTTTGGATTCCTTCAATTAGTGTTGGAATGCCACTTACACCTGGCATGGTTTTACTATCTTTTGAGTTTTGGGAATGTCAGGTGACTCCCCAATGTTATTCTCAAAAGGTTTGTCAAGATTAGAACTCGTCTCTCCTTTTTAAGAGACTAAATTTCACCTTCTTTATTACTTGAACTAATAGGTAGATTGTTAAAAATCTTAGGTAAAGTTTTATTGACTACCTTACCACTTCAAAGAATTATTACATCCTTTGCTTGTTGTGCTTGACTGGGAAATCTTCCTGGTTTTTATTTTTGCATTTGCTCAACTAGTTTCCCAACTTTTGCTTCAATCATTTTCATCGAAGCCTTTATGAAGCTCAATCATTGATTGTTCATCCATTGGTTTCCATAACTAACTTGAATAAATATATTCAGGTTATTCTCTAAGGTTGGCTTAAAAGATTAATTTAGTGGGTAATGGTGGTTTTCATTTGGGCTTTGTTTTTGGAATTTGGCATAGGATTAGTAATTGTTTGGTTCCCATAAATGGTTAGAATGAATGATTATAGATGGTGGGATGATACCTCTGAAAAGAATTGACGTCCTCCATGGCATCAATACTAGAATCACAAGCATATAAAACAATATTAGCGTTATGCTCAATTGAACAGTAAACTTCATATACCTCTTGTTTTGACAACTAATAGGTAGTAAGAAGTTGCACTTGCTTAGTCAATTCAAAAAATTTCAAAGCCATTTTATTCCCAGAGCTAACTTTATTAACTCTTGCTTTCCTTCGTCTAGTACTATTTTGTTGGGAATTAATACCCAACAACTCATAAAGCTCAAAGGTTTTTGCTATGGTCTTTTCTCCTATAGCTCTTCTAGTAGCATTGTTAACCATGTTTTGACTTTATAGTGTCAATCCATCATAAAAGAAATGGTTCTATAGCTGTAATGGAAAGCTATGGTGTAGCTATTGAATGAAAATAATTTTGAATCTTTCCCAAATTTCATGAAAGGGCTCTTCACTCATTTGATAAAACATTGTTATCTTTGTCCTTAAGTCAGTAGTCTTTTGATGGGAATAGAACTTACCCATAAAAGTTTTTGTAGACTACCTCCCAAGTAGTTAAAGAACCCGACTGTAGAGTCTTGAACCATAACCAAGCTTTATCCTTTAGGGTGTATGGAAAACACCTCATCCTAAGTTGGTGTTCATCAATTTTGTGAAGTGGAAAGGTTTGCACAATATCATAGAAATCTCTAATGAAATTTAAAGGGTCATCATTAGGGATACCATAAAAAAGGCAACCATGAACGATGAATCCTTTTCTATTCATAATTCATAACTCTTTCCAGCCTCTTGCAGTTGTATGTTAGAATTAGCATTGCTAACGATTGGCGTTGCGTTTTCCTTCATCAATTTATACCTAGCTTCAACATCTCCCATGAATTCTCGTACTTGAAAATGAATCTCCTCCTCTTGATTATCAACGTTCAACTTCTAAAGGGATCCTAGTTGAATAAAAGGTATCATTTTTAAAAATATTTCTTACTTTTTATATACTAAGACTAAGTTTAGAGTTTTAAGAACATAGGGGACCTAAGTTTTGTCTAAGTACTATCAAAAGTAAAAGAAAACTACTATACAAAAAAAATATCATACAAAAATTTAAAGAACATAAATAAAAAAAATAAACAATTAAAAAAAATTCTCTTTTATTAAAATAAATAAGATTACATAAATGAAATAACAAAATAGGTGACCTACCATTTAGGACTAAAATTTATTGTCTTTTAGTAAGACGTTACATAGGAGATTCCAACAGTTTAAAGATCCAATGTCTCCATATCATTGAATTTTATATGCTCTTTGTTGAACCCAATTAGTCTTTACTTGTTTCTGTAATTGTTCTGCCAATTGTTCAACTTGGACTTCCACCTTTTTAATTGAAGACTCTATAGAGTCCAACTGTTGAGTTGTCTTTATTTGGTTGTATTTACTAACTTGAATAAAAGAATTCAAGTTATCCTCCAAGGTTAGCTTGCTAGGAATATTTTGTTGTTGTTGTTGCTAGTGAAATTACTGGTCCTTTTAGTTTGAATTCTGGGCAAATGAAGGGTTGCTATGCCTTTATGAGAAACTATGATGATTTCTTCACCCAAGATTACAAGTGTTTGCTTTGGGATCATATCTAGGTCTTGTTTGGTACCCTTCTAATACATTGAACTGCTTAGGTCCAACATTTGTTTCTCCTTTAACTATATAGGCATTAGCACCATGTCCTTGATTGATATATAGACCACATTGCTCTAAGTTGGAAATGGCTTGTTGATGAACGAAAACCGGCATCGCCGATTCTCGCAAATACTTTGGTTTTAATATTTGTAAAATTCTCGCAAGTGCAGCAGAATCGTTTAAATGAAAATGATAAGTATACTCCCAAGGTCGATCTAAGGAAGGAATGTATGTGGTTTTTAATTTATTATTCAAAACTTTTAAAAACGAAATTAAATCACTAAACATCTGTCGATAGTTTGATTTTTGTGTTCCTAATCTAATAACATAAAATAAACATATATACAGATTAATTAAATATAATCTAATAACATAAAAATAAACATAGATACAAATTCAATTAATATTTATCTAAAAATAAATATAAATACAGATTCAATAAATATTCATGCAAATTTTATCATTTATATTAGTGGAGTATTTATGGATATAATAACTAAATTAATTATATTTGCTCATATTATCTAGGTTATTAAAGATATAAATTGATATTTTATTGATTCTCTCTTTTTTATATAAATACCACCTTTGGTGGGGTTAGATATTCTTTGTTAACTAAACAAATCAATTAACACCTATGGGTGGGGTTGATAACTAATTTGGTTAATTAAATTAATTCCTTTTTCTAAGAGATTGAAAATGAACCATTTAAATGCCACCTTTGGTGAGGTTAGACAGTTTAAACTTTATTCAAGGTGTCCAAATTAAACATAAGAATTTAATTATCCGAGTACTAACTTTCAAGTTTTAAAACTACTATTGAAAACATGTTGTCAATACATTTTCACATAATAATTCTTATAAAAACTTTTGAAATAGAGTTTCACTAAATACCTAAGCGATTGTACCAACAAATAAAAGAGCACTACTCTAAATTAGGCCAGGATAACTAAACCGTAAAATCTAATTTTCATATTTAAGTTTGTAATGAAAAATAATATATTTCTCTCTAACATCCTTAATATAAAATCTTGAATAAAAATAAAATCAATTCATTTTAGAAATTTTCACCTATTTAATATTTCATGGCATAACAACGTTATTATTATATCATTTTTACAAGCGACTAGCACAGTTAAATTTAATCACGGACAAATTAAATATAACATGTAAGAATAAAGCATAAAAAATAACTGCAAAGAAAATAAAATCCTTACGATGCTTGATGCCATTCCCATTGCTGAAAACCTCCAAACGGAATTTGCACTCCCATTTATTGAATCAAAAAAGCTAATAAATTACAAAAAAAACATAACTAGTTCTTCCCAAAAAGGGAAGAACTCTAAAACAAAGAAAAATTAACTAAAACATAAGAAAAACTAAAAAAAACCTAAAAGCTAAGAAATGGAGAGAAAGAAAGAAGAGAGAAGTGTGTTTTGAGGTGTGTTTTGAAGTGAAGGGAAGAGGGTATTTATCGGTGAGGATGGGGAGGAAAAAATGAGTAAAAAAATGTTAAAAAAAAATGTTAAAATGCAAAAATGCGTAATGGACATGGTGAGGTCATCAATGACGTCGGCATGGCGCCATGTAAGCGCACGTGAAAAATACGTGGCGTTAGTAGCGCGGAGGGAGGTTCTTTGGGGCGCTACTTGTACAGGTTGTACGCGGATGAAACGATACCGTAGCCTTGATTGTGCGGATGAAACGATGGCCGCGCGCAGCTCTGCGCGGATGAACAGTAGCCGCGCGCGCGGGATGGGCTGCTCCGGGCGCGATTTTCTCCTTTTTGACATTTTTGACATTTTCGACCCATTTTGTCCAATTTTTCCATATTTATTGAGCTTTTCCCACGTATTTATTAATATATTTGTGATGTATTGCTTCAAGTATTCCTCTTTGAGTCTTTAAATTGCGTTTTTAAGCCAAAATACTTGAAAAACAATAAAAATACCCGTGATTCCGAAAAAGACAAATTTATATAAATATATGATAAAACATATAAATATATATATTTTTAATCAATTAATGTACATAAAATCATGGTTATTTTAGTGTTTTTTGAGCACTCATCACTTGTGTAGAGAGAAGTGTAACTTGCTTTGTCAGTTGTGCAAACTGAAGTTATTTCTTGGTACTGGAATGTATTTCATGAATTCCAGCCCATCTCACTCTAGTGCTCTTATGTTGGGAATTAGCACCCAACATATCAAAGAGATTTTATGTCTATAAGGTAGTCTTTTCTCCCATTTCTCCTCTAGTAGTGTTGTCAACGATGAATTGGCATTGCTGTGTGAGTTCATCATAAAAGAATTGGTTCTACAATTGTAAAGGGTAGCTATATTGGAGGTATTGAGTGAGAAAGAGCTTGAAGCTCTCATAAGCTTTGTGGAAAGGCTCTCTTTTCGTCTTCTGATGGGAGTAGAATTTTTCTATGAATTTTTTGTAGACCTCATTCTACGACATCAGGGAACCTAGAGAAAGTAACATTAACCACGCCTTTGCCATGTCTTTTAAGGTATAGTAAAAACACATCATTCTTAGTTGGTCCTCGCTAAGCATACTGAGGGGAAAAGTCTAGACTGTTGAATAAAAGTCTCTAATGAAAGACAATAAGTCTTCATTAGGTAGCCCAAGAAATGAAGGAAGCATAGAGAAATGAATATTTTTAAAGTTATAATTCTGAGCAGCCTTACCCAACTGGATATAGCCAATTGCAATGCCAATTACTGGTCGTGCAAACTCTATCATGGTGGTTTCCCTAACATGTGGGTTTTCTCCCATTTTTATTAGTTTTGGTGGAGGATTAGGGCTTGGTTCTTTGTTTGGCTCAAAAGTAATGGATGATATTTAAAGCAGGAAAGTATATGAATTATTATAGTAAGGATAAAATAATAATTCCCATATTATAAATAGAGATTCTTGTGCTATAAAATGAACTATTATTTTTATTAAAGGGACATGGAAAAAACCAGATCACACACCTATGAAAAAACACACAATCTCTAGCATAGCAACCTCCTCTATCTAGAAATCCAAACCAATATTTATATACTCAGTTATTATGAGAGGATAAGAATCCCTTCAAGGTTCTTAGTTGACTTTAAGTTTGTAATAATTATTATATTATGAATAAAATGGAGTTCAATTACTCTTTTTTATCAAGTCTAAATTGGACACCATCTATGTATGAATACAAAAGGCTCACTATTATGAAGAAGGTATTAAGGGTTAAGTAAAACTGAGGCATAATCAATGTAACAAGAAAAGATGAATAGAAGGGAAGACTGTGGTGGACCTTTTAAGTTCAGATATAATAATTATAACTTTTAAGCCAATTAAGGATCTTAAATGTTTATATATTTTCTTATATCAAGTTATAGTACTCATAAACACAAAGATAAAGATAGAAATAACACAATATTATGATAAGAAAAATAAAAAATTAATTTATCTTTAATAATTACAAGAATTAACAACTAGCATTAAACAGTTAACCCATAATTTAGTATAAGAGTCATAGAAATTTTAACATATTATGGATAAGAAAGTTAACACCATTATATTTAGGGACATCAATAGTATTAATCATAAAATCTAAGGATATTATAGCATTTTTTGCAAATCTCAAAGGCATAAGTGAAAATATGCTACACCCTAAGATTATTTTAGATAAATATGCACCCAATATTTGGCCACCTATATACCTAATTGTACAACTGTACACTAGTTGCAAAGCGGAAAAATTGAGTATAAAGTGGACATATGTGGAAAAAAGTGTGCACTTCATAAAAAAAATGGTTTATAAGTTGATCACACAAAAATCATTTATTAAATGTTAATTTAACTATGAGATTTCTTGATTATGTGAAATTAGTTTCGTTTACTTAAATTCATATCTAACATTACAAGCGTATTCTTCAGAAAGCTTGGTATAGACACCTTAAGCCAATATGAAAATGAACAGAAGGAAATTTTTTGGTTAGCAAAGACAATGTTTGATACGAAATTACCTCCTACAGTAACGATGCTACAACCTTTCTCCCAGGAATCTTCAACAAAAAAACAATTGCTGTCTTAGCATTAGAAAATGGATTTTTGAAAAATATATTCAAATGCGAAAAATTGCTTCTAGATGGGGAGATCGAGATGCATAAATTGTCTAACTGCACTCACATCATAGGCAATGTAAGAGCGTGTGTATGAAAGGTAGATAAGCTTACTAAAACTCTATATCAATAGAAATTCCCTCTAAGGTTCCTTCGAGATTTTGATTTTGATCAATAAGAGAGAAGTCTTAACAAACTTGCATCCCAATATCTTGGTTTCTTTAAGAAGATCTAGAACATATTTTCTTTGGTAAAAAGACCTCTTTCTAATTTGGCTACCTCAATTCCAAGGAAGTATATGGGGTTTCTAACTCTTTTATCTGAAAATCTTTTCTGAATCTCATTTCCAGTCAAAATAATATCATCAACATATACAATGAGGGTTGTAACTTTACCATTTAAATGATAAATAAAAAGAGTATGATCCGTCAGAATCTACTTATATCAAAACTTCAACATAATCGTAAAATAAAAAATATGTCATGTCAAACCAAGCTCTAGCCCTTCATAGCTAAGTGTATTCTGTTTCACTTGTAAAACCTATTCATGCAGCTCCTTCTGGTTTTGGAAATGGGCAATCGGTCCTAGATTCAATAGTCGAGGATTCTCCAACAATAACATTAATAGCCTATGCTTGTGTCTATCTTTATTAGAATGTGCAGTTCAATTCCGAAGTGGGGGATTCACTTTCTCTATACCTCTTGCTCTTTTGATTCACTTGTTGCTTTCAACTTTCATTTTAGTCACATGTTGATATTTTCTTGACGCTCTGCTTATTCTTTATGATTGAAACCCTAATCTTTTCTTCAAATCTAATTAAGCCCTTTTTTTATTCCTGAAGAAAAGAAGGTGCAACCGATTTGATGCAAACAAGTCCTTCTTTCATTTCACCCCGTTCAGCCTATTGGCCTAGCAAAGAAAGAAAGTTTAAGAAGGAGCGTAATGAAATACCAACCTACTCAAAATCTTTGGACCAAACAACCTAACAACTTCACTAGATTTTACTCCTCAATCTTCGAAAAAAGGAACAACTTTTTAATTCGAAGGAACCATGCCTATAACACATAGAAGGCTATTTTGTTTGTTTTTATTTTTTTCCCGTCTACTTAAATAAAAGATCATAGGCGGCTTCCTCGATGCTAAGTTAATCATAATCATAGGCAATTTGAGTTCGTCTCCTCATGAATGAAAAAACACGATTGATAGAAAATCGTATGCGATGGAATGGGAACGAATCATTTAGATAGAGATAGGTCTTTTTTGATATGTTACTAACTAAAAGTCATCTATAGTTGGTTGAGACAAAAGAACCCTACTGCACTCAAAATGAAGAGTCACTACGCTGGAAGGAATAAACGTGAAGTTCCTCCAATGTTATAGATCTGCGGTGGACGTGACGAAGATGATGGGATTGGAACGGAGAAGACTTTTGAGATGGAACTTTCTCTCCCCTTAGAAGCTACTCTACAAATGATCGACTCCCCATGGCATAACTAAAGCCCTCCCTTTCCTTTTCATTAAGTCGCTGTTTGATGACTTTTCAACATTGCTGCCATTCACTTATAAAATCCACTCCCTGTCTTCGTCATTTCCCTGCTGGCCCGTATAGGTCCCGCAAATCTAAACCAACGCATCAATCTTTTCACAGTTGACGAAGCCAATGCCAATATTTTCCTATTCTTTAAAAAACCTCCCTACCACATTACTAACCATTGTCACTCGTTATGTTAGTTGCATAAGTCAATAGAGTATATTGTCACGACCTTATTTTTCAAGTAGCGATCGTGCGGCACTTAGCACCATCCGTTGCACTAAGCCTGCCTTTGAGTCCGAATGAAACTCCAAAGAGACTAGAAAGAGAGTTTATAAAGAATGCTTTGTATTGCTCTAGAGAGAGTTTATCTTACAAGATGCTAAGAATTCCTAAGATTTCCAAGGATTTCCAAGGAGGAATACAAATGAAGACCAATTGGTCTATTTATAGTGTGGCTTCAAGCTTAAGGCTATGCCACCACTTTCTAGATTCTTCTAGCTCTAGAATATACAAGAGAGTTCTTGTTTTATCTACAATATGCCATAGGGGTCTAGGACCTTCTAGCCAACTCTAGAGTCTTCTAAGTTTGTCTAGTTCCTTCATGCAGGTTCTGGGATGTTCTGTAAGCTTCCAGCGGCTTCTACATCCTTCACGAACCATCCGGCACGCTCTAGAATATTCCAGTCTATTCTAGCACTCTCCAGCATGCTCTAGAACATTCTAGGGTCTTCAAGGCTTGAGTTGAGTCCATCCAACTCTAGCTCTTTCTAGACATTTCTAGGCAACTCTAGAACCTTCTCATTTAGAAAAGTCTCGATCCTTTAGGCAACCACCATTTATTTGGATTTCGCGGGACATTTTGAGCGGGACGTGACAATATGCTAAGAAAGAATATAATTAGGAGAAGGAAGTCTTACTGCTGCTTCCCGATTGACACCAGTTTGCGTTTTCCTCATATACATTCAATATATGGATGTACACTTTGACTAACTTGCCTTTCTTGACCTAACCTTAAGCGCTTGTCTAACTTATCTAACTTACGAGTGAGCGGAGTGGTGTTAATGTTTTTTTGCAGTAAATTAATGTTAGTCTCAATTATTATTCTACCTGCCTCCACATAAAAGGTTGAAACTTTACACTGTTGTGATGAAAAATGGAATTAGGGGTTTGATGATAGAGTCGTAATAAACTTCCATTTTCTATGAAAAATCAAGAGTTTTTTTCCCTTTTTTCTCTTTTCTAAGGATGGTAGATGTTAATGTATATCATATATATACATGTTATGAGCTTTAGTCAATTTACTTGTAACTCTTATATAAATATAGCATGTATATTCTTTAAGATACAGAATATAATACAATTATTAAATATTTTTAACATGATATCAGAGTCATTGTTTTCTTTATGTATTTCTAAAAAATTACTGCAATGTTCTTGATTCTTTTTTCCTCTTTTGTTAGAATCACAACAATTGGCTAAAGTTTAGGTAAGGATATGAGGCCTAGAGCTCATAGGCATACTTTACCAAGGAGATTACTTTGGAGAAACTGAATAGTTAGCATTAGAAGCAAGCGGTACACATCGATTGAACCTGAATTGATAATTTGATGCATTGGTCATTAATCATTTGCTTTCCATCAGATGATTGATGTAAAGACGATAGAATTCTCTTTTGATCATTTGCATAGATGCTATATTTTGGTGATCTCTTACATGTAATGGATTTGTAGCTGTGGATATATACAATATACAATGAGTTCTTATAAATCTTCTGTTAGGATAGTAGTTAATCCATAGAATATTTGTTAAGCTGAATTATTGATTGTTAATTTGTTATAGAAGTGTGTTTATTCTTTTTCTTTTTTATCTTTAAGGAGGAAACAATGTTAGTGAAATAGGATTCAATTACATATTATTCATTGTGTTTAAGCCATTTACCCGGTGTATATTCTTTCTCAAATTTTTTGGTTTATTTATTTATTTTTATTTAACAGTAAGTTTACATACCGCATATAATGATTTTATCTAGAGGTAAAATAAAGAATACATAATTAGAGAATGAAATTGGAGACATATTATTCCCATAATTTTATTTTTAACCCTCAAACATATATTTATTTTTCTTACAATGTAAATAAATATATGTTCTTTAATATGGTACGAAGATAGATATATATTTTTTAATGTTGTACAAAAATAATATATTTTTTAATTATATTGAATAACTGAATCATTTATTCATAATAAGGTATTTAATATTTATATGTTATACTAGAGTTTCTTATTCTAAAAATTTTTCCTTAATGTTTAGGTCAAAGGCTAAACATGGCAGATTAATTTTTAAGAGAATGCCACTAATTAAGTCTAAGAGCATGTTTGAGATTTGCTAAAATTTACAATTACTTACATATTTTATCTCATGTTAATTATGTTATATTATGTGATAATTTTTTTTTAAAATAAATAAATTTTATATTTTTAAAATTATTTTAATAAGTGACACATTATATATAATACAAATGCGTGTTCAAATTATGTAATTTTAGTATTTCTTTATAAGAAAAAACATATATGTTAACAGAGTAATTGGTTAATCTGGATTACAAAATGAATTTATTCCTTTCTATATAATCATATAATTCACTTTAGTTTTATTTTTAATATCTATCATCTAATTTTTTTCATTTTTTGTCCAATTTTCTCAATTTTTGCTTATTTTTTTTATTTTCTAGTTTTTTGTGTACTTATTTTTTATTAAATGTGTGTATACAAAAATAATATTTTTTTATTGAACATGTGCTTTTTTTCTTATATAAATATTTTGAAATATATATTGTTTCTATTATTTTGAACATATATTTTTTTAGAGAAAAATATCATAGAAGTCTTTAGAATAAGAATGATGTCATTTAGTCTCTGATTATGAAAAAATAATCATTTAATAATAAATTATATTATTTTAATAATTTTTATTAAAATATTATTATTTTTCTAATAAGTGATTAAAAATGATTAAAATATTGATATTTAATAACGATAAAATTACAAGTAATATGAAAAAAAAATAAAATATTTGTTAATATTTTATTTTATATTGTTTTAATTTTTAATTTTTATTAACAATAAAAATATATATTTAAATAAATTTATGTTTAAATATTATTATGGTTGATTTTTTTTTTAAAAAATTTATATTAATTTTTTTTATCTTTATTAAAAACTCATTTTAATTATAATTTATAATAATCTTTTAATTAAAAGACCAAACTCCCACTTTTTTTTTAATATTTATTATTTTGAATATATGTTGTTTATGACAGAGAAATGGAAGCACATCTAGCATAGGCATGTATCAAAGCATTAGCAAGAACCGTATCACCATCCAAACCAACTTTTATTAATGCTGGTCGAAGAAACAATATTCCGATGAGAACCCATCTCCAAGAAGAGCTAGTAACAGTCTTCAACGTGTGAATAAGCTTTCATTAATGATGTGGTCACTTTGGTGTCCAACACTAAGCCAGTTCTAAAAGTGAGCAAGTGCAACTGGAAAACTTTACGGTCACTTTAATGTTGGATCAGAGTTGTACTTTACCTGTTAACTGATTGACAGTAATCGAAAATCCAATTTCAACTTCAAGAATTTGCCCTGTTTCCTGGGTTTTTTCATTCACCTAATCCAATTAGGTTCAGTTTAATGCCGTTTTGGGAATGCACTGATCTCAGATGATAAAGGATTTGCTACACAGATGTTAAAAATGTAGTACTTTGTTTCAATCTATTGCTGTTATTTCCTACAAAGTCTGCCACATATGAGGCCTAATGACTCCATTATATTTTTGTTGGGTTTTTTTTTAAGGCTACCTGGGACTCTATGAATTTGGCTCACCACCTGTTTGATGACTTGTCTCAGAATGCAAATGCTCATCATTTAGGGATGAGGGTACTATTACTGCTGTAATTTCTTGACAAGGGTACTTTAGTCCACTTTAAAATTTCTTTTAAAGAGGGTAATATTAGTTCAATAAATATTAAATAAGCAGGACAAAATGTTAAGAAAAATATTATTTTTTAATCACATCTATAACATTTGAGGATAATTAGAATATTAATATTTTACCTAACACATTTAAAAAAAAACTAAAACATTGAAAAAGGGTCACACTCCCACATATTAATAGATAAACTCTGAACCTATCATCTCCCATACACAGAACCCATCATCTCCTACACGTTAAAGCCTAGTAGGCTTTTTATTTTCTTTTAAACACTAAATCATTTTCCATCACTAATCATAATTAAATTTTCATTCTAAATTGATATTGTAGACTGAGATTCTTTTATACTTTAATTTTAGATGATTAAAATCATTTATATAGACAACAATGATGGAAAATTGATTCAAGAGCAAGAGATAAGAGTTTTCTTTAAGAGGCAATGAGAGATTACCATCAAAATATAGTAATATTTTCAAAACTTTATTGACTTGTTATATGATTTGGAGTATTTAACTTTGACTTGAGTTGGATTTAATATATATATATATATATATATATATATATAATGACTGATCTCATATTTATGCTCATTTGTTATAAACAAGTTGCCCAACTTTTTAATATATTTGAAGATGACGGAATTTTTGTTTGTATGTGCACAGGGATTTATGCTCGTTCTTTAGGATTGTATACGATGGAATTTTGCAGTATTGTAAGATAGGGTGACTCAATTTTTTGTTTGTATGTACTATGATGGTAGATTAGTATATCAATTAATATACAATAATATATGAAAATTGAACTCTCTTGACTGACATGCATGGAACATATTTTAGTGACATGTATTTATCTAATTAATTCACTTGCTTAATCCTAATTAACCTCAAGTAATTAACCTCTATATCACTCCAATTGATTTGTTTAACCGTAAGTGAGCATGTTTAACTTAACTTATTGTACTAAATTAATTAATACATAACCATTAATTAAAACAAGACCTCAACTTGACCTTTTAGCACTATTAGAATTATAAACCTTATTTGTATTAAATTAATTAACTGACTTGCTTAGTTCAAAGAAATTAACTGGCTTGCATTTCAATTTTAATGCAGGACCTTTTACTATATATTTTACAATGAAAATATTTGTTGGAGGAAAGTTTAAGCTTGAAGATGGAAATCAAAAATTTGAAGAAGCTAATATAGAAATCGGAAACCTTGTTTATGTAGGAAGTAATAATTTGTACTTTGACTATTGCAATAGTCAAAAGACGGCTATGATAGGGGGTTGCATCCAATTATTGGGGATGAGACATCGAAGATTTTATTGAATTACATTCCATTACATCTCCTAAGAATGATAAACATATATCTTGTTGAAGGACAATATCAAGATCATTATGTCAGAGATGAATTTTCTAGGGATGAGGGAGATGAAGCAGTTAGAGAATACGTAGATTATGATATGTATGATGAAGTAGATATGCAAGTCGAATCAAATTTAGATCATGATCATGCTGGAGGTGAAGTTCGTACTGAAGTTGAAGGTGAATATATGAATGTGAACTCTAATGAGGAAGATGAAACAGAAGTGGTGAGTGCTGCTGATGATAGTGATGTTGAGATTGACCCTTCGACTGATTCAACAAGGATTTTATTTAAAGAGGACATTAACATAGAAAATTTTCAGTGTAGAGTTGTTAGATATGCTGCAAAAGTTTATGGTATTAGACATGAAAGACAAATGAGATGGTTGAATTTAACTATTATGTGCTATGCAATTATGTAATTCTCATTTATGTTTTACTTTTTGTCTTGCTAGTGATGCAACTGTATATGATACTCAATGTAATAATTATTGTGAAAGTTTTAAGCTTCTTAAAAA
This sequence comes from Hippophae rhamnoides, assembly GCA_033030585.1. Lineage (NCBI taxonomy): Eukaryota > Viridiplantae > Streptophyta > Magnoliopsida > Rosales > Elaeagnaceae > Hippophae > Hippophae rhamnoides. The sequence continues at coordinate 30,883,139 of CM065433.1, forward strand.
AGCAAGGTCAGAACCTCTACTGTCAATGTTAGAAAGCATTAGGCAATACTTAAGAGACAGATTTACAAGGAAAAAAAGGAGGTTCCAAATGTGGGCACATGACATAGGACATAATATAATGATGGATGAGTATCGAGTGAATTTGGATCAATCTAGAAATTGGCAAGCTAGTCACGTCGGAGGGAATATATTTGAGGTGATTGTTGGAAGCAATGAAAGAGTTGCTGTCAATCTGAATGACAAAAGTTGTACCTATAGGAGATGGAGGCTCAGTGTGATTCCTTGTAAACATGCTATAAGTTGCATATTACATCAAGTTTAAGAGCCGCTTGACTATGTCCGCCCATTGCTTAAGAGACCATCCTTCGAATTGGCATAATGCTAATTGTATTACTTGTGCCTAGCTACCATCGTTGGGACAATAATGGTGATGCTTGTGATGATATAGTTGACCCACCAGTGTCAAAAAGAAGACGTGGCAGGCAAAGAAACACAAGATCCAACTCTTCTATTTCAGATTTTTGTGGGAAAGGAAAAGGAGCTAGCTGTGGTAACTGGAGTTGGAAACAAGCAAGATAGAATGAGAAGAATTGGGGTTTCCATTAAGTGTACTAGTTGTGGACAACCTGGACATAATATGAAGACTTGTGCAAGGTGACGAGAAACAGCAACCAAAAAGGTTAAATTAATTTATACTTTGTTGTTTATCACTATTTTTTAATATAATGATAATTTCGCTCTAATTTCCTTTCGCTTTAGACTTTGTTGGTTTTTGGTTATAGGGTCTCACTTATATAAGTGAGGCTTCACCACAACCATATCTATTCATGATTGAGACTTCATCACAATTAGATATGGATATTTCTTCCTAAATGGTAGGATTCATCACCTCACCATCATGAACCCAGTTTAAATCCCACTCATATAATGTTTCATTTATTTAATAAAAAAAGAGAATTTAAGTGGCATTTTTTCTTCTAAAAAAATCATTTTCTCTCTATTTGGAACAAAAAATTTATGCCTTAAGCATAAAAAAGATATTTAGAATTTTGTCTACCAGATCACTATATATCTATAATAGAAGCTTATTGTGTGTGGTTTAAAGGCTCTAATCTTCAGGCAAACATGTTAAATATTAAATGTATTTAGAGCTGAGGCAAATTGTGTTTTGATTTATGCTCTCTAGTTGCAGGGAATGGATTAGTCAAAGCTGTAAGATTTTCTTTGAACAAGTTAAACAGACCATTAAGGTTTTGGTTGTGTTGCTTTACACTCTTTTCGCTAAGGCCTTTGTTGTATGCTCACTGTTTTTTAATAGTGAAAGCTTCTCTATGTCAGCGGTTGAGTTTCAAATTGACAAGTTTGAAATCAATAAGAGATCAAGTAATTTTACAATCCGGAAAAATTAGAACACTGAATGAAACAAGATTAGAAAGTATGGAAGCTGATATCAGTTTCCTCAAAGAAACATTAAAATATATCAAAGTCCTTTCAATTCTGAATTTAAACTCCACCTTTGCAATCGCATGGGCCACTGCATTTGTCGTTCCAATTCCTGTATTGGCTGTGAATGATGGATATGGATGAATTCTTTGGAAATAAGGATGTTATGCTTATGTCTTGAATGTAGAAGAACAAAATAAGAGATGAATCCATGACACTTTTTTTCGTACCAGAGCTTGAGTAATGGAACATGAAACGGATGATTGAATTGTTTAAGATAAGATACAATAGCAATACTTCAGATACCGGAGTTAAAGGATCTTCCAAAATTGTATGACTCTGATTTCAGCATCTAGTCGGTCAGTATTCCCTTAACCACGGTTCTTGCACAGGAGTCCACTGACATACTTCACCCTCTTTGAACCAGAGAGCTGCCAAATGCAAATAATGGGTGATTGCAAAAGTTGAAAAGCATAAATCCAGACATAACAAGAATATTAGGGGAAGGCCAGAGGAGTTATGTTTCACAGCTGAGAATAAGAATCTTCATAATCTTTGTTGAAAATTAGTAATTCTTCATGTACAAGGGTGACATGAATTGTCATATTACTCGCTCTAGGGGTAAGTAAATAATCCGATCTATCTGTTTAAATTGAGAAATCTAATCCAATTCGTAAGATTTAGATCGGATTGGATTGATAAATTTTTTAATCGGATTCGAATTGACAGATTTTGCAATTCCCTGCATCCAATCCTGGATTGAATTACTATTAACTTATAAATAAATACATATTTTATTTTATTATATGTTATATTTAAATATTATGCATACTATAATTATATTAGATTATGTTTTAGCTTAAAAAATAAATATAAATATTTATAATAATTTAATAATTGTATAGACATAATTCTTATTCTTTTTGGTTTTTTTAGTTGTGATTATAAATAGTAATATTTGTTATAAAATATCAATTTAAAATTTAAATTTGTATATATCGTGTTTTATAAGTCTATTTATAAGTAAAATAAAGAAAGAAAAAAATACCGTGAAAGTCTAGTAGGTTAAATAAATTGGATACTTAATCTACTAACTTTTAAATATTACATTAAAAGTCTATTAAGTTTACAAGGTAGGACATTGTAATTTTGTGAAGATCTCTTATGTACTATTTTTCAAACCTAATAGACTTTTGGTGTACTACTTGTGATACATTAAAGATCCAATAGGTTTGAAAAATAGGACACCATAGGTCTATTAGAATTTTTGGTGTCCTACTTTACAAACAGAATAGACTTTTAGCATAATACCTAAAAGTTAGTGGATTGAAGTGTAAAACTTGTTAAAATTAGTGGACCAATTCAACACTACACCCTAAAATAAAAGGATATCATAATTATAAAAGAACTCAAAACTCTAATAAATCTTATTATAATCCAACAATAAATCCTAATTTAATAACAATTATGAAAAAACATAAAACTCTAAAATATAGAATCCTAATTATTCTAAAATTATAACAAAATACTAATTTGGTCATGCATCAACTTGTCTCCTCAAGTGAGAGAAAATTCAAGATAAGAGACACTATCATAAAAAGCAGTTGGGTGTATTAATAAAAAGAATTAGCCAAATAACAAAAATGCAGAAAGGCTTACCAATTTCACGCTTGCCATTTTCAGGACTGTCGCTCCCATGAACCACATTCCTGCCAAGATGTTCACATAAGATCTTGGATTCAAATTAAAACACTAGCTAAGGAAGATGGTAAGGGGAGAGGGAAAAATAAAGTCTTTGCTATTCCAAGCAAGACACTATGCAGGGTGAAGCCATAAATTTCTTCCAAGGGGGGCCAAGTAGCATATGGTACTAGGTGTAAAAAATATAAAAATTAAATTTGTGTAAGAAAAACTAAAGATTTTTTATTGAAGTATAACTAAGATTAAATTGTGTATGTCATAATTTTATTGGTTGTAACTAGAGAATAATATTATTTTGCTACTAAATAGAATGATATAGCATAAATAAAATGTGTGATCTTGATTATATATAGAATGTTAAATTATGTACTAGGAAAATAGCAACAAAGATTAAAAAGTTGTAAAGTGTTCCCAAATTAACAAAAAATTACATGATAAGTTCTTCTATTTTCACTGACTTTCATAAAAAGATTAATAATTTTATTCCAATAGGGGGTTCAAATGTCTATTTTATTCATATAAAGTAAAAGTTTATTGAAGCGAGGGTGGCCATGGCCCACTCTAGTCACCCCCTCGCTCCGTCCCTGACACTATGCATTTATGATTAACCAAACCAAGAATAGCTAACCGTCCAGTTTGAACAGAAAGATCTCCTCTTATAGTTCCTGGTTCAGCTTGAAGAGGATTTGTAGAGCCTATCAACTTGCGAGCTGATGCCACAACACCAACTCCCTCCCATGCCTAGCATGCATCGGATTCAGTTTTCTCAAAATATTCATTTAATTTTCAACAGTCACACATAGGCATATCCAACAGAGAATAAGAAATAAATAATCAAAAGGAAACAGAATGTCATAATAGAAAGGGAAAAAGGAGAATCATACCATACACACCACTGGACCCGATGTAATGTACTCAATCAGTTTAGGAAAGAAGGACTTGGACTTGAGATCCTTGTAGTGCTCCTGTATTGACAGAAGTTAAACATGAGAGCTCCATGTATTACATATAATGATAAGATATGAAGGACATTAGCTTGCGACCATTCTAATTGAACTCAAGAGAAGAAACTCGAGTAACACTGATCTACAGTGGTTACGAAGAATACATGACATAGCAGATGATAGAAACAATCATGTCAAGAGATGACAAATTCACCATAAGATAGCATAATGTCACGTCCCGTTCAAATTGTCCCACTAATCCAAAGAAATGGTACTTGCCTAAAGGATCTAGACTTTTCTACCTAGGAAAGTTCTAGAGTAGCCTAGAGATGTCTAGAAAGGGCTAGAGTTGAACGGACTCAACTCAAGCTTTGAAGACCCTAGAATGTTCTAGAGCACGTTGGAGGGTGCTAGAATGGGCTAAAATATTCTAGAATGTGGTGGATAGTTCTTGAAGGATGTAGAAGCCGCTGAAAGCTTACGGAACATCCTAGAACTTGCATGAAGAAGCTAGACACTCCTAGAAGACTCTAGAGTTGGCTAGAAGGTCCTAGAACCTTGTGGCATATTGTACATAACACTAGAGGACTCTTGTATATTCTAAACTTAGAAGGATCTAAAAAGATGTGTCATAGTCTTAAGCTTGGTGCCACACTATAAATAGACCTATTGGTCTTCATTTGTAATGATCCTTGGAAATCTTGGGAGATCTTTGGGAATTCTTAGCATCTTGTAAGATAAACTCTCTCTAGAACAATACAAAACATTCTTTTCAAATTCTCTTTCTAGTCTCTTTGGAGTTTCATTCAGATTCAAAGGCAAGCTTAGTGCAACAGACGGTGCTAAGTGCCGCACGATTGCTACTTGAAAAATTAAGGTCGTGACAATAAGCTCTACATTCTACTACTTCTTTCAATTTCATTAATTTCTTCAGTGACAGTGTCTTTTGAAGCACATTGCCTCTCTACTACAATTTGCATCATCACAAATGAGAGCCAATAAAGTATAACAACAAAAATCTGCGAGAGTTATTTAAAAGTTTCTTGCAAATTATTTATGGAGATTCTTCATAATAACAAGAGGAAATATGAGCATTGACAAACCTCTGCCAACTCTCTGGGGCACTGGAAAAGCTTCAGGCCTGTCATTTTAAATCCCTTCCTCTCAAACCTAGAAATTATCTCCCCAACCTAAAAATTCACCACAAAGTATATTAAAAAAAATAGTTGTATAGACAAAACTAAATAAAGGAAAAAGAAGAAGCAATGCTCATTACTTAACTTCCCATTTGATTTCAAACAGAGCAACTTACCAAATGATTACTTATCTAGTTTTTTTCTTACAAGAAAGAGTTGAAATGGAATTGCAAACTTCAAAGAGTGACTATATAGAAATATTTTACATGGGGCTCCTAAAAATTAGCAAGAAAAGAATTAGGGACAAACATACAAGGCCACGTTGAACACCATCAGGCTTCACCATTATATAAGTTTCTTCAACTTCCTGCTTACAATAATGAATATTACAGATAAATTCCAACTGGGTTTTCCATTAAACATTTCAAATATTGAAAAGAAAAGAAATTCAACAATTATGTCATAAAAATGAAGAAAATTAGCTAAATATACAACTGGGACAATAGGAAAAATTAAAAAATTTAAAAAAGAGAAGAGAAATGAACCATGGAAGCAACCAAGTGAGGAAGGAAGATACGGAGTTTGGTAGAGGTTTTAGCACGAAGAGGACGAGAAGGGAAAGCTGAGAAAAGATGGGATTTTGAAGGGAATGCTGCTAAGTGGTGTTGGGATTGAGAGCTTATAATAAACTTGTGTTTGGGCAAGAAAGATAAACTGCAATTTCTCTCAGAGGATGAGCGAATAATGGATGAGGAGGAAAGACATGGACTTGCTCCGCCAAACACTGCCACAGCCTCCATTTTCTTTCTCTTTCTCCCCCGTGGACTTGATTCTTATATATATGCTAAAGGTACTCCTGAAACGACCCTAATATTTAGGAAAATTTCATTTACCTCCCAAACTTCCGAGAAATACCACTCAACAATCAGCTTTCATGGTAAATTAGTAATGAGAAAAAAGTTACTATTAATTCCTAATTTAATAATTACATCAATTCTATAATTATTAAATTAAATATTAAAATTCTTATAATTTTAAAAAATTAATATTTTATTATTATAATTTATAATACATGTAATATTAATCTTGTTATTAAAAAAAGTAAATACTATAAGTTTTATAATTTATTAAAATTGTCAATTTTAATCCATTAAAAATATAAAAAATGAAGATCTTGGTGCCTAACTTTTATAAATAATAAGATTATAAATATTAAATTTAAAATTTATAAGATTAAAATATTTATTTTAAATAAAAATACTAAATTAATTAAATTAAATAATTGCGTGATTTTTAATACCAAATATCAATTAACACTTACCTCCCTTTTAATTATTTAATACAAAGTTTTTATGCCATAAATTGTTATATTAATTTACATGGTATATAATTATATATTAAAAATAAATAAATTTTATTATTTTAATTAATAATTATCTAATAAATTCTCTTATTTAATTTATCTATTTTTTAACTTAATTTTTATATACATTCCAACTTTAAAGGCATTTTTGGTATATCATATTAAATAAATTGAATATAATTATATTGAATTGTTATATAATATTTTATAACAATATATATGATATAATTAAATAAAATTAATGATATATATTTTAATAAAATAATTTATATTTAAAATAATATTTAATTTATGTTAAGTAGTTTTTTACCTATTAAAAGAGTTTGATTATGAAAATAATTTTTATCATTATTTAATTTATTTTTATGTTTTCTAATATTTTAAAAATAAAAAATAATTATTTTTAATTTAAGATAAAATAAAAAATCAAGTCACATAATTTTTAAATTGAAATTTCATAGTTAAATAAAATATCAAATATGGTTTAAACACGTACCCATTATTATTAGTATTAAATTTTTATATAATTGTATAATTTTAAATATATATATATATATATAATATAATTTTATTTTATAATTAAATATATGATTATAAAAATTATAATATTAAGTTGTTTAATATGATGTATTGGGACGAAATTAAAGGCTTAAAGCCCTAAAGACCACTACAGTGTATGCGGCAAAAGTTAACGGAAATATCATCACTATGACAGTGGAGGGTTTTTTTTTTTTAATTAACATTCCTACTCTGAAATCTGAATCACAAAACTTTTTTTTTCTTTTTAATAAACGTTAATTGAATGGTTCAAAGTGTTACTTATAATACAAACCTTTATTGTTAGTCGTACAAAATTACTTACATATGTAACACATTTACACATGTATGTAATTAAAATTCGAAAAAAAATCAAAAACTAACATTGTGAAATTTAAAAAACTCAATATACATCATGAATATTTCTAAAATGCATGCATTATTTCCCATTTTATATTATTTAGTAAATAAAACTTATCCTATTTAAAGTATTTTTATATAAAATATATTTCAATTATATAGAGTCCATAAATTTCAATAAATAAATTTATGGATAATATTATGTATACAAAATTTATAAAGATCGTAATGATTGAATATATAACTGTTTTATATAAATGGGACCTATAAATACAGAAAAATTAGAAACGTCTAGAAATAACACCTGCTCTAATACCTAAATAAACTATAAAAATACTATAAAAATAGAGATATAAGCAACATAAGAGATAAAAGTAAATATAAAAAAGTGAAATGTGTTAAGAGGCTTTAGGAGCATCCTTACCAATAGCTTGCTATGACTTCTATAGCTACTAATTAAGGTAAGATTGTAACAGGGCATGATTGTTGCCAAACAGATAATAAGGTTCATGGCAATGTAAGACATTCTTGTTTTATTTTTAACTTTCTTTTAAAGTGTAGGTTTTTCGACAGAATAATACCATAAACTTTGTAGAGTTATAAGCACCATTGGCTACCAAAATCCTAAAAGGTAAACCATGTAAGCTCTTGATTCACTTAGATGCTGCATCAATATCATTCCTATGCAATTATCTCCTACAGCATGTTTCCAAACTCCTTACCTTTTATACCGTATGTATGACTCTGATGTAAAGAATTCTGCTGAAAGTTTGTACCACATAAAATCATATATACCCTGAACAAGAAGACAAAGCAATGGAAAAATATAAGTTAATACGTCAGAATAATTACAATTATTGAGTAATAAACTACAATTAACCTATAGTAATCGATTTAGTTTTACGGATAAAGTAAAAAATTACTTCCAAATTTTAATTAAATTCATACACGGATATTCAAACTTTTAAAACGTACTATTTAATTATCAAATTTTTAAAACCTTACATTTACATCCTTAAATTTTTAAATCATAATTTAATCTCTAAATTTTTAAAACTTTATCCATAGACTTAAAAATTTTGATTCACGAATATGTATTTTAATAATCAAGTTAGAACTAATGTGTGAAATTTTAAAAATTTGGAAACTAAATTGTAGGATTAAAAAACTTAGAAACTTATAAGTGAAATTTTATTAAAGAATAAATTATAAAATTTAAAAAGTTTAGAAACATAATTATAAATTTTTTCAAAGTTTAGAGAACAATGGAGTAATTAAGCCTATTTTTATATACTACTTATTCCATACATGCATACGTTTGAGGGAAAAAAAATTTATATGCTCACTAAATAAGGATATTCTTTTTTATTTTAAACTGATATTAATCATTGATAATTTTGAGTAACATATGACAGGCAAATAAATGACACAAATATTATAAAACACAATTAACACCATCCAGTTTGGTAGTTTCTAAGAACTAATCTAGATTGATTTATTGGAGTACTTGTTGAAATTGAAATTGAAACTGGGAAGCTAGGGTATTATTAGCATTTCCAGCAAGAGACAGCTACTATGGGCTTAGATTTCCAACCAAACACCAAGCAACCTTTTTCTTCCATAATTGTATAACCTTCACAAGCCTTGATTTGCACAAGCCATTGTCTGGCTTGAGCTATCATCTTCACTGGTGAAGCCTGAAATCCAGCCCGGCTCATCCTCCGGCGCCATTGGTCCACCCTCTCATGCCTTTCCACTCTTGCAGGCCCTTCACAACTAATTATATTCTTTATTTCTTCGGCAAAGAAAAATTGTTCCATTTTGGCTCTTCTTGTGTCATATTTAGGCAACATAGCATCTAAGGAGTCAAATATAGCAGAGTAATAATGCAATGCCTCCATAAATCTCCCTAGAAAAAATGGTCCATTATGACTTGAGTCCTGCTCAACTAGCACCAAAACTTTTGGTGAAAGCTCATGAATTATCTGCAATACTGAATTTAGAGCTCCTCTACTTTCTTTAACCACACAGTGCAGCTGAAGAATGCTGTTCACTACAAGTACTTCACCATCATAAAATATTAGGTCTTCACGGCGCAGATTTTCTAAGTTACTTTCAACGACAGAAAACTCCAAGTTTATCCCCAAACTATCTGCATAAGCTTCAAGCTCATTTCCAATAATTTGAAATCTATCAACACTAAGGCCAACACCAACACCGGTTATGCGAACACGACTTGGTGGGTGACCATTTCGATTGGCAAGGCTATTGATAAGCCTAAGCCACTGATGACCATGTGGCAAACCAAGGCTCATGCCTAAATCCACAACATGTAGAAAACTCTCTCCCTCAAAGGCTTCCAAAATTGATGAATTTGCCACAAAATGACCAAACTGAATATGTGGACAAATTTCATAAACAAGGCTTAATGCTTCTTCCTTTTTCTCAAATCCAACATCCATTAAACTCAATTTAGGTGCACTAAAACCAAGGGCACCAAGTGGATGAACTTGTGCTAATCTATCAGCAAGGCCCTGAACGAAACAAGAAGCAACACGCTGAAAAGCAGAGCCAAACACCAGAGCATTGTTTCTAAGCTCAGATAACAACACTGAGGCATGTGACTTATCACGGCACGCAACAGCTTCAGCACAAGCAATGAGAAGTTGAACTAATCTCATCTCATCAGAAATCAAATCTTCTTTTCCACTCTTATCTTCTGTATTGAATATTGCTGCTGCTGCTTCTTCAACAGCCTCAGCTGCAAGGTACCTTTGATTGTATGCTAATATGTGTCCGCGAAATTGACACTGCATGGTCAAGTTGTTATTCAAGCTATTATTACTGTTGCTTTGGTTGATCCTGCCATTGCTATTACCACTAAAAAGGCTATAACTACTTGATCTCTTTAGCCTTTTATGATATTGGGTTTGTTCAGATGAAGGAAAGCTAAAAATAGAAGTACTTGCTTCTAATACGGGCATGCAAGGGTGATAAAAAGTCATATCTGATGGATTAACATCAAAACTACCCAAATCAACAGTTCTGATCTCTTCATTGTAAAACTCATTTGGAATTGAATGACTAGGAGCCATTAAATTCTTCAAATCCTTATCTTTCTTTAAGGATTTTCAACAGTGTTTTGAAAGAACCTATTGCCAAGAAAGGCTTAATTTTATAGTATTTTTTCAGCCGTTAACTACAAGGCTATAATTTAAAAGAATTTAGCTGCTTGTCCTCCTTAAAATAAACAATACATATTTGAGAAAACATAGAGCAATTATATTTATTTGACAAAGTCCATGTCAACTCTCCAAGTGTTTTGGGATATTAAAATCTTGGTATCATTAATGCAACCAAGAATGTTGCAATATAGTATTAATATTGACATAAATGAAATGCCATAAAAGGGCTTTCTGCATCGTCTCAAACTTTATATTGGTATATCACGTTTCTGACTATTTCTTGATTCATTCACATTAAACGTTTTTTATCTTTTAAATTTTAAACTTTCCTTAGAACATATCAGAAATAGGTGATTTTTTAAACTAGTTGAACAGTTTATTTTAACAGAACTTCCTTGAAATTATGGATCGTAAAAGTCAGTTTAAATTCACCAAGGTTGTTTGTTTATGCTTTTGAGATTTGTAAAAGGGATTCTAAACCAAACTTTGGTCGTTTGTTTTGGTTGGGATATTTACTTGAAAGCACTTATAAATCATATGGTCATTAAAGAGATAAGCGTATATGTTTGATAAGCTCTATAAAGAAATAAATAGTCAATATTTATTTTCTAATTATTAGAAAGAAATAATTACGATATTACATTAAGTTTATTTAAATAGATAAGAGATACATCATGTTATTTTTAATCCCTATATATAGTCGACATTTAATCCCTATATATACTCAACATTGTACATTTCATTCAATAATTAGAATTTGATATCTAATATGAGATGTAAGGGCAGCCACATACACTTTTTTTCTTCTTCATCACACAGTGAGATCTTAAACTCTTTAATTTTTTACAAATCTCATAGAGACACTCGGACTGTTAGAGATTATTGTTATAAAGCTCCTTAATTTAAGGAGCAAATTAAGGAGCAAAACATGGAACAAAACAAGGAGTAAAACATGGAGCAAAACATGGAACAAAACAAGGAGTAAAACATGGAGCTTAATTCAAGGAGCAATTCAAGGAACCATTAATTTAAGGAGTAATTCAAGGAGTGAATTTTCCTATAAATAGATGTGTAATTGTAATGAATTAACCATTCAAAAGTTTTCATTCCAATTGAGAGAAAAGCTTAGAGAGCAAAGCTTTTGTGAGAGAAAATTGAGAGTAATTTTCTTGAGTGTAATTGGGTTGTGGGTTGTGAGTGTTGTAAACACCTTGTGTAATTTCTACTCTTTTCGGTAAAAGATCTCATAGAGGTCCTGAGACGTAAGCAAGATTAGTAGAACTCCGTTATCAAATTTGTGTGTTATTTTATATTCTTGCTTTCTCATAAGTTTGGCTTATCGGGGAATTTGCGTTATTTCCCAACAACCGGTATCGGAGACATTGGTAGTGATTTACGTCAATTTTCTCGCAAGAAATAATCGAGAAACGATCAGGAGGAAGTCGATTTTAGTGGGGCGATGGCCGCGAGATGAAGAAAGGTGAAACTCGAGGGTGATGGCACGTATTTCGGGTTTGGAAAATGCAGATAGAGGATTATACGCTTGTCAAAGAAATTTATATCAACCTGCTCGGAGAAGAAGCCGAGAGGCCTATGAAGGAAGAAGATTGGAATCTTCGACAGAAGCCACCGGAGTTATTCGATTGACGTTATCCCGTAATGTTTCTTTCCAACACAAGAAAGGAAAAGACCACGGCGGGTGCTTTATGGCGGCTCTCTCCAATATGTATGAGAAGCCATCGGCCTCAAACAAAGTGCACTCGATGGGCGCTTGACTCCATGCGGATGACGGAAGGCGCGTTGGTAGCTCAACATCTCAAATGAACTACAACCCGGTTGAGTTAAGTGGAAAGTGGATTCGATGAAGAAGTACGGCATTGATACTTTTGTCTCTACTGAGAGCTGGAATGCCTTGTCACGGCCGCGAGTAGCTTCATCGTGGAAGCAATAAGTTGAAATTTGACGATGTTCGTGATTTGGTTCTTAGTGAAGAGATCAGAGCGTAGAGAGACGAGGTGAATCGTCGACCTCTTGGGTTTGCATACGAGTCGAGAGGAAGAAATTCAACCAAAGGAAATGGACGTGGTAGAAGGCGACCTAGAGGTAGATCAAAAGACAGGAGGTCCAAATACGAGAATCCTAATAATTCCCATAGCTTTCGAAGACTATCGAGTGTTGGAATTGTGGAAGAACCGGACCTTCAAAAATCGGTGCGAGAATGCACCGAAGGGACAAACAAGTGAAGGCGGAGGCAAATGTTACTTCCACCTCGGGAGGAGATGATGCATTGATATGCTTTCTTTGGAGAGCAAGGAAGAATCTTGGGTGTTAGACTGCGGAGCATCGTTCACGCTACTTCACAAAAGAATTCTTCGAGAAATATGTCCCAGGAAACCTTGGAAAGGTATATCTTGGTGATGATCAACCGGCTTATTATTGGCAAGGTGTAGTGAAGATTAAGTTGAACGAGTTTGTTTGGGCCGAAAGATGTTAGGCATATTCCCCGTCTCACAAGGAACTTAATCTCGGTGGGGCGGTTGGCCGATGAAGGCTACACTACGATCTTCCACGTGGTGATGATTGGAAGATTTCAAAGGAGTGCTGATGACGGTTGCTCGAGGCAAGAAAAGTGGCACTCTTTACATACGGCAATGAGGCACGTTGTTCAATTACGGTTCAGGAAGAAGCAATGAAACACCAAATCTGCGGGCACGAGAGACTAGGCCATATAAGTGAGAAGGGGATGAAGATTATGCTCTCAAAGGGAAAACTTCGGTCTAGGAGATAGACATGTCGAAGATTGCATGCCCACTTGGAAAGCAAAAGAGAGTCGGCTTTCGGACAGGATTCGCAGAATCGAAAAGAAGGCTGTAGAGCTTATTCAACTCTGATGTTTGGGGACCAACGATCGTCTGTATTGGTGGGAAACTTGCCGTGACTTTCATCGATGATCACTCTCGGAAGGTATGGGTTTACTTTCTAAAAGCATAAAGTCCGGTATTTGAGGCTTCGGAAGATGGAAAGCTATGGTGGAAAATGAGACGGGTTTAAAGATCAAAAAGCTCGGAATCGATAATGGTGGTGAATATGAAGACACCATATTCAAAAATTTACCTTTATGAAGCACGGATTAGAATGGAAAGAAGCGTGTGCACGCCAACACAAATGGTGTGGTAGCGTATGAACCGAACGTTGACGAGAGAAAGAGCCGAAGCATTCGTATACGGTCAAGTCTAGAAGCAGTGCAGGCAGGGTCAACGCAATAACACAGTCGGCCGAGAGGCCCGTACGTTCCATTGGAGCGCATAGAATACGAGGAGGAGGTATGGAGCGAAAAAGAGGTGAAACTATCACGTCTAAAGGTTTTGGTTGTGTAGCATTTGTGTAATGCTGATCAAGGCAGAATGAAACGATCCCAAATCCAAGAAATGCACATTCATTGGCTATGGTGAGGATGAGTTTGGCTACACGCGCATTTGGGATGTGAAAAGAAAGTTATCCGTGAGAGATGTGATTTTCAACGAAAGGGTGATGTATAAGCGACATGTAAAATGACGCCAATGACTCGGAAGAGAATGAGTCGGTATTTGCGTCTGAGATGATGTCAGGCATACTTCCGCATATGCAGAACCAATTGTAACAAGTTCTCGGCCAGGAGGAACTTGTTGGACAAACGTACACATCATTCCGACACGCACCTGACACACTCTTTCCGACTCGCGTATTGAGAAGGTCTTACCGACCTCGTGTGCCTAACGAGATCATGAACTATATGTTCTTGGTGATGGAGGAGCCTCAATGATATGATGAAGCTTGTCGGACCTCGAGATTCCAACAGTGGGAGCTTCTGAAAGAAGAAATGAAATCTCTCATCTCCAACCAAACATGAACGGGAACTAGTTACCATGGGAAAGAAGGCAACTTCCCACAACAAATGGGTGTCTTAGGGTGAAAGAGGAGGCATGATGGTTCCCGAGATACAAAGCCGCCTGGTTGTCGAAAGGGTTTCAAATGTAGGAAGGAGTTGACTACGATGACATTTTGCTCCCGTTGTGAGCTCAATACTATCGAGATCGGTATTGAGCATTGTCGAAGATCTTCATCTTGAACAGTTGGATGTGAAGGACCGCATTCCTTCAAATGGAGATTTAGATGAAGAAATATACATGTACCACCCAGAAGGTTTCTCGTGAAAAGGGGGAAGAAGAAAACATGGTGTGCGAGACTTAAGAAGAGTTTGTATGGCACAGAAACAAGCCCGAGACAATGGTACAAAAAATTTGACAACTTCGTACCTGAGGAGGTTTCGAGAAGTGCAATCGTTGATCATTGTTGCTACTTCAAGAGATATAAAGTCCGAGTTATATCATTTTACTACTTTATGTTGATGATATGTTAGTAGTAGGTTCGAGATATGGATGATATTAAAAGGTTAGGCAAGAATTGTCAAAGAATTTGACATGAAAGACTTGGGTCGACAAAGAAAGAAGATTCTTGGAATGTAAATCGGAAGAAATAAGAAGAAATGATCCTTGCAATTATCTCGAGGCGAGTACATCAATCGTGTTTTGCAAAGATTCACGTAGGCGATCTTGCTATTCTTAACGCACTTGGCAGGTCATTTTCGCCTATCCGAGGATCGATCCCCTCGCAGAGGAAGAGAGAGAATTCATGGCTAAGGTTCCTTATGCCTCGGCCATTGGAAGTTTGATGTACGCAATGGTGCAAAAGACCGTGAGACATTGGCCGTGTAGTGGGAGTTGTTAGCGGTTATGTCAAATCCGAGGAAAACTCATCAAGAAATTGGATTTTGAGGTATCTGCGAGGCACTGCAGAAAAGTGTTTGTACTTTAGTAAGGAGAGTTAAAGTACAAGGATACGTAGATCTGGACTTTGGAGGTGAAGTTGATCACCGAAGAAGCGCTTGGTTATATATTTTGTTGGAGCTACGGTGTTAGTTGGATGTCACAAATACGAGAAAATTGTCACTCTATCCACTACAGAAGTGAGTATGTAGCGATCTTGAAGCTAGTAAGAGATGATATGGCTTGAGGTTTGTTAAGCTTGAGTTGGGATTCAAACAAGAAGAATGTTACTGCGTAGTGATAGTCAAAGTCTGATACACTTGGCGAAGAATTGACATTTCATTCCTGTAACCAAACATATTGGACTTTCGTTATCACTTCGTGGTCTCTATTGGTGAGATGATGTGTTAATGGAGAAGATTCACAAGCAAAATCCAATGAGATATATTAACAAAGGTGGTGATTATTGACAATGAAGTTGTGCTTTCAACTTCAGGTTAGTCTCTTAAATAACAAAGACTAGAAAAGTTCTTTGCATTGATCGAGTGTGAAGGCAGATTGAAATCGGTCTTGAGTGGGAGATTGTTAGAGATTATTGTTATAAAGCTCCTAATTTAAGGGCAAATTAAGGAGCAAAACATGGAACAAAACAAGGAGTAAAACATGGAGCAAAACATGGAACAAAACAAGGAGTAAAACATGGAGCTTAATTCAGGAGCAATTCAAGGAACCATTAATTTAAGGAGTAATTCAAGGAGTGAATTTTCCTATAAATAGATGTGTAATTGTAATGAATTAACCATTCAAAAGTTTTCATTCCAATTGAGAGAAAAGCTTAGAGAGCAAAGCTTTTGTGAGAGAAAATTGAGAGTAATTGTCTTGAGTGTAAGTGGGGTGTGGGTTGTGAGTGTTGTAAACACTCTTGTATAATTTCTACTCTTTCAAGAAAAGATCTGTAGCAGGTTCGGAGACGTAAGCAAGATTGGCCGAACTCCGTTATTAAATTTGTGTGTTATTTTATATTCTTGCTTTCTCATAAGTTTAGCTTATCGGGAATTTGCGTTATTTCCCAACACTAACCATCTCCAAAGAGGCAACATTACATCAAATTGGTGAACATTTTGCCTTAACAGTTGCTTCAAAGAGACATCAACTTTGTGCGATAGTGTTAATTTGACTAAAATTTGTTATAATTACATTTTTTATTTTATTTAATAATATTGTTTAATTTTTATTACATATAAAAGTTAAAAATAAATATATGATACAAAATTATTAAATACAGCCTGGAACTAAATATATAATATGAATTAAAACAATAATTTAATAATCATTAAAATTATTTTTATATTCTCTAAAATTATTAAATTTATTGTTATTAATTAACTAATAATAATATATAAATAATTAATTGATTCAATGTTATAATTGTTAAGAAATTAATTAAAAAATAAAAATAAAATAAATATTTTGTTTCGAATATATTTTTTTAATGTAATAGTTGATACTGTGGGTTGAAGAGTTGAAAATTATAGTACAACTTTTATACTAAAATAGCGTAAAAGTAGAACAAAATAATGCAATGCTTTAGAGATGCTAAAGGAAGAAAGGAAGCAAAATGACGCTACAATAAACAAGTTCAGCACACAAAATAAAATGACAAGAATAATGATTAGTAATTAGAAAATGGATTTTAAATAAAAAGTTAACTTATATTTTATAAGTTATATTTTAAATAAAAAGTTAATAATTAGAAAATAAATTTTAAATAAAATAATAATTTTTTTAATATATATATATATATAATTTATAATTATTAAATATGTTATTTTAATCATTTTTATTATTAAATATAAATACACTATTATATTTTATCTTAGAATGAGCCGTAGGAAATGTGATCGATCGCTTTATTCTTCTCGTATATGTTTTCTCGTATCCTATTAGTCTTACGTGGGCCGTGAACTTCAGACCCAATACAAATGCTGACAAAGAGTTAAAAATGACATAATAGCCCCGAAACTCTCCAAAATACGACATGTACTGTAAAAAATAAAGAAACTCTCTGAATGCTCACCCAGTACCAATTTAATCATTACATGGCTAATTTTCACATTTTTATGGTTAATTGTGAGTTCGCTTCTAGTAGCAAAAAACAATACTTATGAGCCAAACAAACAAAAAAATTATAAGAAATGTCATCAGTCATCAAAAACTCATATTTTATCTTCTCTGATAAAATAGTATATGACTAAGAAGGCACATTTTGTACACTTCATCATAGAAAACAAAAATTACTTGCTGCATTCTAAGATCACTTTCAGCTTAAACAATTTTTTTCTAAACCAACCTTTAACAGAAACAGAAATCAAATTAACTTATCCTTAATTTGGAAGTAGCTAAGGTTTCTACCATAATGCAATATTGGGTTTTCAATGTTGTTTCCAGTTTCACTGTTTTCCATGGAGCCAATCATACATCAAATTATTTTCTATCACTTCAAACAAACAAGAAAAAAACTGTTGATATTAGGAAATTAAGTTGAAGGAAAAATGTAGGTACTGTACTTGCTAACTTAAAATGTAACATAAGACATTACAAATGCGTTACTTTTATAAAAGGATTGTAAATGTCTATTTTATAAAGTTATGGACTTGTATTGTTTCACTTTTTTCCTGCATTTATAAAAGAGTCGTAAAAGTCTATTTTATAAGTCTCATTTAAAAAAAAGTAAGATAACATAAGTTCATTACTTTTTAAAAAAATAGACTTTTATGATCCTTTTGTAAATGTTTGAATTTCGTCTAGTTTAATAGAGGGTACAAAACATCTTGAGATATCCATGTAAGATCTAAGATTCAGTCATTGATGTTCAAGCTATTAGTAAATAGGATGATCTTTCTTGACACATGTTTGTTTCGCTCTCTTCAACTCTAAAAACCAGAACATAGCTTTTAAGTAAATCTTAGTAAACAAGTTGGTACCATCTGGATTAAGTAGTACAGATGGTACCAACTTCTAAGAATATGTGGCTATAGAAGTAAGTCACAGATTCAAAGTTGAAAAGGCGTTAAAGAAATACATGTAAGAAAGGGCCATCCTATCTATTAATCATGTAGCTTGAGCATCAACGCTTAATCTTAAATTCTCACGTAGATATCTTTAAGATATGAGTTTAAAATATAATTTTATTAAAAATAAAATAACGTCATCCTTAACTTGAAAAACCCCGCTATGATAGTTACAATAGTGAAACGGCTTATCTGGGATGAGACAAAAGGGTGCTTCTAGCTATAAGAATTAATGTGAACACAGAATTAGGATTTTGCTGCTGATTAAGATTCTTAATTTGTGAAGATCGATCATGTTACATAAGTTTAATTTAAATGGCCGGCATGCATGAGACTATTGAAAAATTACAAAGCACAACTGACAGATTAAGAGATGCATTTGGATGCCTTTTTGCCCTTAATACTAAATTCATAAAGCAGTACTACGTACCTCCTATATATGCATCACATGGATTCTTAATTCATTCACATATATAAATATTCTTGTTCGATAGAAACTGTGTTTTATATATTCTTTTAGAAGACACTTGCTTATAATATATAAATAAATTAAAACAAGAAATTAAAAAGTTAAATATTATTGCCATAGTTATACAGACTACTTAATTAATTAGTTTGATTTTCTTACCTACGTACATTAATGAACAGATAAAAGAATTTCTTGTAGCACTGAAGTTTTTAATTATATAAATGTTGTTATTTCACATAGTCGTCATTGTTTAAGAATCAAAAGCATATACTTGTTAAGGAAATTAACAATGAATTAAATAAATTCATTTTAGAATTATATATTATAGAAGAAAACCAATTAATTAACTTTTATATATTATTAATTGCCTCTTTAATTGATTTTATCAGAAGCTTAATTGAGATCATGTGCCTTTAAATAGAGTTGCAGATTATAAAACAGAAAAGGAAATAATCTTTCTAAAGATAAATTTGTATGTAAATTAATCAACTCCACTATAAAGCTTGTCATTAACATATATATTTTCTCCAACAATTAGAATAGTATATATCTCACAATTAATTAGTTTTGTTTTATGCATTAATAACAAATAAGTAAACCTTGATAAGCCTTGATAATTAAATAGAAAGGTGAAAACACATGACGACCAAATTATGGAATTTTTTTAAAATATTTTTGTGGTATTCAAATGTGAAAACAATATATATGTTGCAACTTTACTTTCACAAATATTTAAACATATTATTCACTTAGTTTTAAACTTATGTAATTTAATCATCTTATACTATTGTATTTTCAAATGCTTTAGTTATTTGTTTTTCATTTTAATCACTTTATTTTCAATTTTTCTTCATTTTTTGGGATATTAAAGTAATTTAAAATAATATAATTAATATAATCAATTTATAAAAATAAACTCATCATATTTTCATGTTACCCTTGAAGATTTTTATTACTAGTCTAAAAAGATCTTAATAAAAATAGATTCATACACTCATGCAGCATATGTATTGCTAGGTTTAACCCTAAATTTTCACTCATATATAGATTTTCTCTCTCTATCTCATGACAGTACCTAGAGAAGGAGCTTGAGAGATGACATGTGTCCTCTTAATTTTTTGATAAATTTTTGTGTGTTATTTTACAAATGAATCTATTTTATTTTACAAAAATACATAGTAATATTCATTCTTAATTTTATTATTTGAATATATTTTTTGTCTTATTGCATACTTATTTAACATTACTCATATATTTTTAACTTTTACCATAATATATCCTACATATGCATGTGGTATACACCTAATGCAATTGCCTTGAAGCTATGTGATTCATTGAAACTTTATCTGGAGGTTGAAATTAAAGTTTATGATAAAAAAGGAGAAGTTGATTGAGATTGGTTAGAAGAAGCCAGTGAACTCTATCGTATTGCTATACCAAGTAGATAAATTTGTAAATCAAAGTGGTGCAACGTTAGTGAACCGTGGTGACGGTTCGGTTTTGTCGGAACTGTACGTCGGTTTCGAAACCGAACGAGGTTCTTGATGGAAGAACCTTAATAAAGTATCGGGTCCTCTCACTATTAACTGCATAACAATTCAGATTACACCATCAATACGCAGAGAATAAGTGTGAGAAACCAGTGAAAGCATCGAACAAAAAATTCATTAGAATTCCCGTGTAAGTGCTAAAATTTGATCAATGGTAGGAGGTATGTTTTCAATCCAATTTTGTTTCCGCTGCATTTAAATTATGAGTTCATATGATTTTATGAATGTTTCTGGATTGAATTGAGTATCTAACATTTGGTATCAGAGCAATTTGAAAACTACTCTGTTTTGCTTTGTTTCACGAGAACTGAAATTTTGGATTTTTTATTTTGATTGTTTTTGATGCATATGGAAATTATAAAGTGTTTCACTATTGATTTTTGAGTGATTATATAAAATTGAACTTAAAAAACAATGAAGAAAATAAATCCAATTTGCCGTGAGTATTTATTTGCTTCATTAATTAACTTTTTATTTAAAATGATGTTTTTACTTCAAATTAATATCATGAATCACTCGGAAATCGAATTATGATAAAAAGAACGCCGGATTTCATCGTCGGAATAGAAATATACGGCCAGGTATCCATTAAGGTCAAACCGGGTCAAGTTGACCCGGTTGGAGGTTGAAGATGAAGTTAAAAAAAAACTTGCTTTGCCTAGGAATCAAACCTAGTTTACACCGCTAAGTTTTCAATAAACTATCCACTTGACCACTGAGGCCGTTCTGTTATTTTATGTAATAGAATATATTTATAGAATCAGAAGTTAGTTTTATTAAAAAAAAATAAAACATTTGGATTGGCTGGGACTTTAACCTTGGTCTTAGGACAATGAAATAAAGCCAAACCAACAAGCTAAAACACGTTATATGTTGTCAATGTATAATATTTTATATATATCAAATATTTAAATTTTATTAAAACAAAATAAATATATATATATATATATAAAATAATTCTGAATATAATTTTAATTTATGTTTATCACATGTATAATATTTATTATACATGTTATATTTATTTAAATAATTTTTGGACACGTTAAAATTTTATTTAAATACATTATGCTTAAATTATTTGTTTTGTGTATTTATATGTATAAATTTTGCAATTGATTATACATATAAAATTGAGTTAAATAATTTATGCATAATGAAATTTTTTTAATGACTCTTATTGATTTAATTAGTGCTTATATTATTTAATTTTGCTTGTATAATTTATTATCATATATGCAATTTAAGATAAATAATATTTGTACATTTGATATTAAATTAATATTGCTTATGGTTTTATGCAATAATTGAGCATAAGAATTTAATTAATATTTAAGTGATTCATATAGTTTGATTAATTAGGGAGTAGCCACAGCATCTTTAATTAATTAAAGCTATAATAAAGTTTATTTAGGATCACATTTAGAAAATAAATATTAATTGTAATTAATCATATGTGATATAATAAATCTTATCCCACATGAATTTTTATTATATTTTTGTGTGATTAATTAGGATATAATATCAAATTATATTTTCTAATTTACCCACAGGGATTAAGAAAAAGAACATAATTTGATAGTTTTATCGTAAAGTTAAGATGAATTTAATTGAATTAAAACTTTAGCCCACAGGCAAGTTTTATGTCACTAGATTCATATTATTCATGATTTACATTGGTAAATAATGACTATAGTTTAGGCCTTAAATTTTAATAAGCATATAATCTTTAATTGTATCTTCTCAACCTGTAAATTTTTCTGATATCCGCTGTGATATTCCTGATCTGAAATGGGATAACTATAAAATATGGAAGGAAAGAATTCTCCTTCAATTAGGGTGGATGGATATTGATTATGCTATTAGGAAAAACGAACCACCTAAAATGACTCAAACCAGTACTCCAGAGAATATCATGCTTTATGAACAATGGGAACGATCTAATCGCCTTAGTATGATGTTCATTAAGACTAAAATCTCTGCTGGTATTCGTGGTTCCGCTGATCAATACCAATGTTCAAGACTTGCTAAAGGCCATTGATGATCAATTCGTCACTTCGGATAAGGCTTTAGCAAGCACCCTTATTACGGGTCTCTTCTTTAAGACTACCCAAGTGTGAAAGGTGTGCGCGAGCACATTATGCAAACGAGGGACATTGTGGCTCAACTTAAGCATCTCGAGGGTTGAGATGTGGAATCCTTCCTGGTGCACTATATCCTTAACACTCTCCCACAACGATGCGGGCCATTCAAAATCTCGTACAATACACGTAAAGATAAATGCTCAATCAATGAACTAATGACCGTGTGTGTTCAAGAGGAAGGGAGGCTTGTTATGGAATTTGGTGAAAGTGCAATGTTGGCTCTGACGTACCCGAAAGGAAAATCTCAATACAAGCGTAAAGGAAAGTGGAATAATTCCACCTTAGGCTGATATTAAGAAAGAATCAAGTGTTTCTTTTTGTAAAAAGAAGGGACACGTGAAGAAGGATTGTATCGGATTCCGAGAAAATGGCTTGAGAATAAAGGTAATCCAACCTTGTTTGTTTGTTATGAATCTAATATGGTTAATGTTAATATTAACACCTGGTGGATTGATTCTGGATCTACAATCCATGTTGCAAACTCTTGCTGTGGTATGCAAAATCTAAGGAAGCCAGTGGGAAGTGAAGCGATACATCTTATCCGGATAACAAGATGGGTTCACGTGTGGAGGTTGTAGGGGCAGTAGTTTGATTTTTAAGTAGTGGTTTTATTTTAAAATTAGAAAAGACCTTTTATGTTCCAAGTTTCTCTAGAAACTTGATTTCAATTTCAAGACTTGTACCTTATGGTTATTCCTTTCACTTTTTAGAAACATCTTTCAATTTATTTAATAAATCTAATTGTGTTGGGAATGATATTTTGTCTGATGGTCTTTACTGCATTAATTTACGAAATAATGATTTTCATGTACGCTATGCATGTTCAAGCTGGCACTAAAAGGTGTATTATTGACGATGACTCTTCTACGTTATGGCATAGGAGATTAGGACATATCTCCATAGAAAGAATTAAAAGATTAGTGAAAGATGGGGTACTTAGTACTCTAGATTTTGCGATTTTGAACATGTGTGGACTGCGTAAGGAAAGCGGACTAACAAGTCAAAGAAAGGTGCCAATAGGAGTTCAAACATATTAGAAATCATACATCTTGATATATGTTGTCCAGGCATACGGACATCTGGTCAGAAATATTTTATCACCTTTATTGATGATTTTCTCGATATATGTATCTACATATGCTTCATAATAAGAATGAAGCATTGGATGCCTTCAAAAGCTTTAAGGTTGAAGTAGAGAAACAATGTGGAAAGCAAATAAAGATCATGAGATCGAGATAGATGTGGTGAATATTATGGTAGATACGGCCGAGAATGGAATGACGCACAGTCGGGTTGCTAAGTTCTTCAAGAATACGTGGGATAGTTTCCCCAATACACTATGCTCGGTTCACGGACGAATTGTGTAGCGAAAGAAGAAACCGAACACTATTGGACATGGTGCGGAGTATGCTTAGCAACTCCAATCTTCCTAAATCCTTATGGATTGAAGCTTTAAAGGCAATTTGTGTATATATTAAGCCGAGTTCCAATGAAAGGGTCATCTCAAAGACACCATTTGAATTATGGAAAGGTTGGAAACCGAGTTTGCACATATGCGTTTGGGGATGCCCGTCACAGTGAGGATTTATAATCCATAAGAGAAAAAGTTTGGACCAAAGGACCATTAGTGGGTATTTCATTGGATATGCGGGAAACGGTCTAAAGGTTATAGATTTTATTGTCCATCTCACAACAACCCTAGATTTGTGGAATCAAGAAATGCAAAATTTCTTGAGAATTACTTGATTAGTGGAGGCGATCAATCCCAGGGCATTGGTTCGAGAAAGATCATTCGGATGCTCGATGTACCACTTCAAGTAATGGATTGATCATTATTGTTAACAACACGCCTCGAGTACAAATGCGTGTTGAAGAACCCGATCTTAGAAGTACCCTGAAGTTGTTTATCTGATCCGGTAGATGTTGAAGTTCTCATGAGATGCTCTACAACCGTTGAACAACTAGTTGAACAATATGATCCCTGCTCCTCGGGGAGAATGTTGATGCAACATTAAGAAGATCTACTAGAGTAAGGAAATCAGTGATTCATAATGATTATGTTGTGTATCTACTGAGAATGTGACTATAATGTTGGGTAGAAAATGATCACGAGACGTTTTCCACAGGGCCATGAGTTCCGAGGTTTGAACTTATGGTACAATGCCATGAAAGAAGAGATGGATTCTATGGCATCTAACCCGAGTCCGGGATCTCGTCAAGTTACTTTGATGGTGTGAAAGCCATTGGATGTAAATGGGTCTTCAAAACAAAGAGAAAGACTTATAAAGGCAACATTGAGACATAAGGCAAGACTGGGTACCAAAGGATTCATTCAAAAAGAAGGAATCGACTACGTAGAGACATTTTCTCCTGTATCTAAGAAAGATTCACTGCGTGTGGTCATGGCATTGGTTGCCACGTTTTGATTTGGATTTGCAACAAATGGATGTGAAAGCGGCTTTCCTTAATGGTAACCTAGAGGAAGAGGTTTATATGAAACAACCTGAAGGATTCTTCTCTAGTGATGGTGAGCATTTGGTTTTTAAAGCTTAATAAATCCATATATGGATTAAAGCGAAGCCTCCCGTCAATGGTATTTGAAATTCCATAACGTCATCACTTCATTTGGTTTTGAAGAGAGAACGTCGTGGATCAATGTATATACCGGAAGGTTAGTGGGAGTAAGATTTGTTTTTTTGGTGCTATATGTGGATGATATTTTGCTTACTGACCAATGATAGGGGTTTGCTACGTGATTTTAAAACAATTCCTCTCTAAAAATTTTGATATGAAGGATATGGGTGAGGCATCTTATGTCATTGGCATTAAGATATATAGAGATAGACTTCGAGGTGTCTTGGGTTTATCTCGGGGAAACCTATATCAATAAAGTTTTAGAGAGATTTCGGATGAAGGATTGTTCACCAAGTGTTGCTCCCATCATGAAGAGTGATAAGTTCAATTTGGACCAATGCCCCAAGGAATGATTTTGAAAAAGAGAACAGATGAAAACCATTCCATACGCTTAATTTGTTAGCTCGATGTATGCTGATGCACCGGACACGACATTGCATTTGTTGTTGGGATATGAGATATCGAGTAATCCAGGTGTTGACCATTGGAAAGGCTGCAAAGAAAGTGGACGAGAGGTACCTACAAGGAACCAAGGATTATATTCTCATGTATGACGATGGTAGATGAATGGAAGTAATTTGCTCCCGATCTCAGACTTTCTTTGTTTGTATTGATTCCACGAAAATCAACATCTCGGTTACATTTTCATGCTTGGAGTTGTGTCTTGGAGGAGTGCGAAAGCCTTGATCAGCTACTTCCACTATGGAGGCCAAGTTCGTATCATGTTTGAGGCCACATCGCATGGTGTATGGTTAAAGAGTTTCATTTCCAGGCTTAGAGTAGTTGACTCTATTTCTGAGCCATTAAGATTATATTGTGACAACTCACCATTTCTTTGTATTTATGGCTAAGAACAACAAAAGTGGTAGTCGTAGTAAAGCCGCATTGACATCAAGTACTTGGCCAGCGTAAGAGAGCGTGTTAAGGAAAAGAAAGTGGTCATTGAAGCACGTAAGCTTCGAGTTAATGATTCTTTGATCCTTTGACTAAAAGGCGCCACCAATGAAATTCAAGGATCATGTAGAGAAAATGGGAATTAGTTCCACTTTGTAAATGTATATATACAATTTATTAATGAAACTCTTATATATTGTGATATTTTCTCATATTCATGTGCACCTTAATTTATTTGAGAAAAAATATATATTTTATTGGACGAGAATAAATATAGGATTTATTCATTAAGTTTAGTTACCACGTAAAGTATAGTACTTGAGAAACTAAATACATTGTAATACATAGAAGATAATACTACGCTTTCTTAGAGGACTATCGCTATGATTCATGTGTTTTGTTACTGAGAAATTTCGATTAACGCGTTTGTAGCCAAGTGGGAGAATGTAAATCAAAGTGGTGCAACGTTAGTGAAGTGGTGGCAGATTCGGTTCGTCGAACCGTCGTCGGTTCCAAAACCGAGCGAGGTTCTTGATGGAAGAACCTTAATAAAGTATCGGGTCCTACTCACTATTAACTGCATAACAATTCGTATTACACCATCAATACGCAGAGAATAAGTGTGAGAAACCAGTGAAAGCATCGAACAGAAAATTCATTGGAATTCCCGTATAAGTGCTGAAATTTGATCAATGGCAGGAGGTATGTTTTCAATCCAATTTTGTTTCCGCTGCATTTAAATTATGAGTTCATATGGTTTTATGAATGTTTCTAGATTGAATTGAGTATCTAACAAAATTCTCTTAGGTTTCTTCATAATATATTGTGAAACTTAGTTGATGATTGAGATTGAGAATCCTATATAACCGCCCAATAATATTTTTCTCTGAGCTTTACTCTCATGCGTTGACTGTTACGTATTAAAACTAATATATATGAGGGGTAGTGATATTTATACCATAATAGGGATAAAATTAATGTTTTATGTATTTTTTATTTGAAAATTTATTTAAAATAACACCCTTAAAATTTAAAAGAACAAAATTAAATAATACCCTCATCTTGAATTGAGAGGTGTGTAAATTAGTGTTATAAGGTATAATTTTTATTGTTAGGAGTTTTATGTGTATTAATTTTATATTTTTTCTATTTATTTTAGCTATAATAAAAGTTAGAGAAAATAACAAGTTCTTTTACTTATTATAAAAAATAATACTTAGATTATGTAATTTGTTTTTTTTTTGTAACAATTAGTTCTATTATTATGAAAATCATAAAGATAAATGTAATTTTTTATTTTTTTAATTATATTAAATAAAGAATGTTACAACTTAGATAAGATCTAACCGAAAGAATTAAAGAAAAAATAAATACAAACATTTAAAATAGTTATTTATTTTTATACAGTCACTTTTTCATAATAATATAATTAAAATACTATAAAAAGTAAACTTAAGTATCACTTTTAGAATAAATATAGAACATTTAGGATAATATTTCTTAAAAATTATCGTAGAAATATCATTATTCTATAATAATATTTACTACTATATTTCATTGTAAAAAATATACTGTGAGTCCTATCATAATATACAATTACATTTGTGATGATTAATTAGCAAATATTTTTATAATAATTAGGACATATATATTATTCTATATTTTTTAATTGCACAGAGTTTTTAAATTCATTTTGGAATCACAATTAGGAATACAACTCCAGTAATTTTAATTGAAAAGGACATTCATCACTGTTTAAATACCATCAAATTAATAAACTGTAAAATATTTCCAGTTGTTTTTTTGTTTATTAGCACGTATGTTTAATTTATTTTATTTCTCTCGTTACAAAATAAAAATTAAAATCAAAGACATTATTTTCATCGAACCCTAGACAAAGTTTTAATAGCAATAACACAATACCCTATAGATAAGGGGTAGAGGTCTATTGCCAAATGGCAATTCTATATCAACTGATGGAAATTGTAAAGCCAGAAAGGATACTTTACAAGGCCTTTAAACACAGCACTAATTTAATCTGGCTTTTCATCTCATTAGTTTCTTCTCTTGCCTAATAGGGTGTGTCATTTATATTTATTTAAAATTTTAGAAAATTATTTAAATTAAAACACCTTAAATAAAATATATATTTTATTTTTCTAATAGATTTTACATTACATCCTTTTATTTATATAATAGTTCTCTCGCCAACCCTTCAATGATTTAATATATATTTTAATGGATAGTAGTAAAAATAAATCCATGCTTCACAAGATGTGCATATGAGTTCCTTAATGCATTAATCTAAATTTTTAATCCGTAGAGAGCATGATTTAAATCCCGATAGGGGTTATTGTAATAGTAAATATAATCTTTTAAAATTGTATTACTTATTTTATATAATAGAACTAAAACTTATTTAAGTAGCCAATAAATAAAAGTAATAAATGTAATAAAATAATCAAAATAATGGTTTATCTTCATTTATATAATTTTTAACATGTTATATAATAAATGAGTTAACATGAACTATTATTTAACACACATAATAATTTATCTATGCTGTTTCGGTTCATGTTGTGCTAGTCACTCACATTCATCTTGCATTGCGTAACTATATTGTTTTTGCTTAAAATAATGTATATTTGATATTTTTAGTAATTATAACATAATCTAGAACGAAAATAATAATTTCAATATAAGTATTAGTTGACTATTTTTTTAGTTGTTATTAACACAAAAATGATGAATCAATAAAAATATATTTGCTCCTAAAAAATAAATTGATCAAACTCAACCTATAAACAAAATGTGTAAACAAGAACATCATGAATTGTCATTCAATTAGAAGTATAACAATTTTTATATGATTAAAATAATTATTCAAGAATAATAATGTAAATATATTACACAATGAAACTATAAAATATAAAAATTCAAAAGTGATATGATATATTTATTATATGAATATTTTGAAATTTATCGATGTATTAGAAAAATAAAAAAATAAATAAAAACTTAAGCAAAAAAAGATATATAAAAAAATAAAAACCAAAAAACAAAAGTGAAAAACAAAAACTAAAGCTACAAAAATGAATAAGGATAACTAGCAAAAACAAGAACGAGGATTGTATTTTCTATCACGTTTACCAAATCATATACTTTATTTTATAATAAATATATAAATTAATTATATTTTTAATTTTTTTATAGATTTAATTATATCGA
Organism: Hippophae rhamnoides; assembly: GCA_033030585.1. Taxonomy (NCBI): domain Eukaryota; kingdom Viridiplantae; phylum Streptophyta; class Magnoliopsida; order Rosales; family Elaeagnaceae; genus Hippophae; species Hippophae rhamnoides. The sequence goes on from CM065433.1 coordinate 30,912,600, forward strand.
AACTCAAACTAATCCTAATTAATGTACTATATATTTATATTTCATCTTTATGATATGTTTTATTCTTTTAAAAAACTAACATTTTTTATTTTATAAAAATTATTTAAACTATTTACTTTAATTATAAAAATTTAAAATCTTGTAATTATTTTAAATTAGTTTGTAACAAGATTCTATCAAAATTTAGTATAAAATGATTATGTATTTATATTATATTATATATATATGTCTTATCATATCAACATTATTTATTATATTTCGGTTTGAAATTTTTTCATTCTTATAATAAAATATTTATCAATGACTTAACTTTTTTTAATTTTTCTTTATAATAAAAATAAAAAATTACTAATAAATTAAAAAATAATATTTAAAATATCATTTATATCTACATTCTTTGTTTAGAGTTCTTGATCCATAGAAGGGATCTTAATATATAGCATAATGATTTTAAGTAAAAATAAAGGACAAATTTTAAATCGATGACGAAAAATAGAGAAGGAGTCTCGCCACGTTAACGAAGCCTTAATAATAGAGGAAAAAATTAAGGGATACCTTTGTTAAATAGGTTCATCATTAAGGAAATGAACTCCAAAGCTTATACTTAATTCTTTTTTTTATTTGTTTGTTATTATATCACATAGATTATTTTAAATATATAGTAGAAATTTAATAAAGAAAAAATATTTAAAATATAAAATTTCTCACATGTATTTTTAATTGGTATAAATAAAATTAAAAAAAAAGAAAAAAATAACAATATAAGAATAACATAGTTATAGTCCATATTTATAATTAAAAAAACATAGTTAAATTCCAATCTAATTAATTAGCCTTTCAAACCAAATTTTCGTTTGCAAAATGAGGATCTTCAATAACACCTAAAGAAAGAAGGGTAAGGAGGAATAGTCTTCACAAATTTGGAAGCATTATATGTTTTTTTTCTAGGGATGACAATCGTGTTATGTTAATTATATTTATATCATGTTTGTTTCGTATTATTTATTTCATGTTTTGGTATTAATCAGTTTAGGGTTCCATGTAAGTTGATATGTTTTACTTGATTTTTTTCATGTTGCCTATTATATAAAATAGTAAGAAATAATAAATTCTTTAAAGACATGAAAAAATATTAATAAATTCTTACTAAATTTTTTATCTGCGTCATGTTATGTTCATGACATGTTATCGTGTCATGTCAGACATTATCACCCTTACTTTTTTTCATTAAAGTTAAGGCTAACCTGATATGTAGGTGAAGATGAGAAATGAAACATTAGGAGCTTAAACCATTGAGGGCATTCAAAAAACAACAAGAATTCAAAAGAGAGTGGGAAAAGTAAGAAAATAAATTAAATGTACTTTTGTATATTGATTCAATGAGTTAATTGTACAATGTAAAATTTGTAACTATTTATACTACATATTTACAATCAACAATAGCCTTTGTATTGTATACTAGCTCACTACAATATGACAAACGTTACACTTCAGTTTTAAATTACTAACACAATTAGTTATAATAATTAGATTCATTACACTCAGCCTTCACTACACTACATTGTTGCACCATGAAACCTTGTCATCACTTATTGACACACATCATGCCTTCTTAAACTTAAAGGCAAAATGTTGACACTGAGTTTTCCATGCAAGGCAAAGAATTGAGAGTGAGAGAGAGGCTTGGTAAAGATGCCTACAATGTTCTCAATTGAGGGCAAATGATGTATCATAATCAGCTTAGATAACACACGTTCATGCATATAATGCATGTCAAGCTCAACATGCTTGGTATGAGCATGGAACATTAGGTTAATGGCTAAAGAAATGGCACTAAGGTTGTTATACCACAATATAGGGGGAGCTAAGGGATACAAATGTAGTTCAACGAGAAGAGAACTAATTAAACCATCTCAGAAGTAGCATTAGTAAGAGCCTCATACTCTGCCTCAATACTTGAGTATGAAATAGTTACTTGTTTTTCTTGCACTCCATAAGATAAGTTTGGCATCAAAGAAAAGCATCAAACCTACTATAACTTACTATATAGCGTTTATCATCTAGATATGATGCCTAATCAGCATCCAAGAACCCTTACAAAAATCGCTAAGAAGAGGATTTGAAAAGAATCATACAATGAAATATGCTATAACAATATCTTAGGATGTCTTTCATAGCCAACCAATAAGACACCAAAGGACTAGACATAAATTGAGAAACTTTATTCACAAATAATGAATTGTCAAATTTAATGATAGATGCATATTGAAGAGTACCCTCCATATTTATATACAATGTAGGATTATCATAAGAGACACTTGAATATGCAAAGAGCATACAATCAAATTCCTTAAGTGTGGGCACAAATTTTGAAGAGTCCATTTTGGCCTTAGCAATAACTTGCCCCCATATACTTGCTTTGGTTCAAATGAAAATCACCATTAGAAAAAAAGTGTGCACTTTAATTCCTAAGAAGTAATTGAGCAAACCAAGATACTTCATACTTCAATGATAACTTCCAATTAAGCATATCAATTATATACTTAAGCTCAATTGAATCACTCCCAATAAAGATGATAACATCCACATAAATTAGAAGGTACATAATGGATATAGTATTCATTTTGTAAAACAATGACATGCCAACCTTATATTACACAAATGGAAGAGAGGAGGGAAACCTTAAGTGTTTCAAACTAGGCCCTAGGATTGCTTCAAGCCACATATAGGTTTTTGTTATCTGCACACATAAATAGGGTAACTGACATCCTCAAAGCCTTATGGCTGAGATATAAATACTTCCTATTATAAGGTTCCGTTTATAAAGGTATTATTTATATCAAATTGATGAAGAGACCATCCCATATTGAGAGTTACAATGATGATAATCCTTATGATGACTTACTTAATTTCTGATTGAATGTCTCAATGAAGTCAAAGCCTATGATTTAATCAAAGCCTTTAGCTACAACTCTGGATTTTAAAGAACCTACCAAACTAGGAGGTAACTTTTTTACATGTCATATCTGTATGCTTCTAATTATCTTCCTATCCTTAAGTCTACATACATGCACCCATGTCTGATTTCTAACTAATGTATCAAATTTTAGCTTGCATAGACATGTTCCAACCCTCGTGCCCAAGTGCTTACTTAACTATAATTGGCTCAGTACAAGGTAGATTAACACCAATGTTGACCTAGACTTTAGGCTTATGAGTTCCTACCTTAGACCTAGTGACCATATGGTGACTATTTGAAGGCATAACAAGAGTAATGACATCAAACGTAGTGATTATAGGCACATGGTTAGAATTGGAAGAGATTTGAGCACTTGACCAAGGAAATACTTCATCAAGTATGACATTAGGAGTAATAGAAATAAGAGTAGAAAATGGAATATCAATTGAGGATCTGGTTGGGGAAACACTAAACTAGATGATGCAAAATGATTAGATGAATCATGCTTAAGACTATGAGAATTAATAGGAGACTTAGTTGATAAAATTGGTAACACAAATCTATATGACACATAAGAAGATGAATCAAATTATGCAAGAGAAGAAACTGAATCAAATGAAAATTGTCTCATAAAAAACTACAAGAAGAATGATGTACATTTTATCTTAAAAAGAGAGACATTTGTATCCTTTATGTCTAGGACTGTAACAAAAAAAGTGCAAGATTGCGAATAAGGTTCTATTTTATAGGTATTATAAAATCCCAAGCAAGGCTAACACAAACAACAAAATACTTTTAAAAATTGATAATTTGGATTAACATTGAATAACATTTATAGAGGGATTTTAGAATCAAGAATCGGTGTGGGCAACCTATTGATGAGAAAATAGCTAAAGTAGAAAGCTTCATCCCAAAATTTGAGTGGTATAAAGTCATGAAACAACATAGACATACATGCTCAACAATCTGCTTATGCTTTCTCTTAGCATGGCTATTTTGTTAATGAGTATGATGGCAAGAAGTAGTATGCGCAATACCAAACCGAGTAAGTATAGCACTCAACCCTTGAATCTCCTCTTACTAATTTTAATGTAAAGCTTTTAAGTTTAAAATTAGTTTGCAACTCAACTTGAGGCTTAAATTGAAAAAAAATCTTGATAAATAATAGATTTTGATTTAATAAAATAGATTTAATTAAATTAAAAAAAAGTCATCAACAAAATGAATATTATAAGAAAAACTATTTACAAAAATTAAAGGCGATGTTCACAAATTTAAATGAACACATTGTAAAGGACAAGCTACATGTGAATAACAAAAAGAATATTACAATTCATTAAATCTTTCATTACAATAGAAAATATGGCATGGCCAAGTCTATGATGCCAAAGATCTAAATCTTTAATGGTGGATGAGGCAACAATAATAGATTGACTAGGAATACTAGATGTATTATTAGCATTAGTAGAAAGAAAAGAAAATATACTAGATGATGGAGATGGCACATGCTTGAGTCGAAGATCAAAAGCATAAAGTCCATTAGAGGTGAGTTTTCCCGGAAGTAGAGTGATTCAGGTTTGTTGATCCTTGATAAAATAACAAAGAAGGTGAAACCAAAAGAAGACTAAATTGTCTATAGAAAATTTGGAAACACTTAAGAGATTTTTTTTCAATACCAAGGACATGTACCATATTATTCATCTTAAATGATTTAGTACCATGAGAATATTGAAAACTATTAGAGCCTACATATTCAATAGTAAGATTTGTAGCATTCTTGCTCATCAATTGTTCCTTGCTTGCATAAGTTTGAATAGTAGAAAGGTTATTTTGATTTTCTATGACATGCTATGTTGCACTAGAGTCAATATACTGTAAAGGATTTGACACTACTGATAAGTGCTCAAAAAACACTAAAATTATCATAATTTTATGCACATTAATTGATTAAAAATATATCTATTTATATGATTTTATCATATATTTATATAAATTTATCTTTTTCGGAATCACGGGTATTTTTATTATTTTTCAGGTATTTTTCGCTTAAAAATGTAACTTAAAGACTCAAAGAAGAATACTGGAGGCAATACATCACAAATATATTAATAAATAAATGAGGAAAAGTCAACAAATATGAAAAAATTGGACAAAATGGGTCAAAAATGTCAAAAAGGAGGAAATCGCGTCGCCGCGCCGCCCAACTGCCCAGTCCCGCACACGCCCGCACCCAGTCCCGCGTGCGCCCTTGCTACTTTTCGTGTGCGCCACTGTTGCTTTCCGCGCGCGCCCCTACTCCTGTCCGCGCACGCCGTTGCCTATCTGCGCCCTAATCAGCGCGCCGCCACCCCCACGTCAAGCTAACGTCATCGAATGACATCATCATTCACTACTCCGCGTTTCCACCATTTTTTATCATTTTTTTACCCACTTTTTATTCTCATCCTCACCTATAAATACGGTCATTCTCTTCATAAATAAACACACCTCAAAACACATCTTCTCTTCTCTTTCTTTCTCTCATTTCTTAGTTTTTAAGTTTTTTCTTAGTTTTTAGCTTTTCTTAGTTAATTTTTCTTAGTTTCAGAGTTCTTCTCTTTTTGAGAAGAACTAGTTATGTTTTTGTAATTTATTTGTTTTTTGATTCAATAAATGAGATTGCAAATTTCGTTTGGAGGTTTTCCAGTAACAGGAATAACATCAAAGTACTGTAAGGATTTTATTTTCTTTACAGTTATTTTTTTATGCTTTATTCTTACATGTTATATTTAATTTATCTATGATTAAATTTAACTTTGCTGGCTGTTTATAAACATGATATAATAATAACGTTGTTATGCTTGCAAAATATTATTTAGGTAAAAATCTCTAAAATGAATTGATTTTATTTTTATTTAAGATTTTATATTAAGAATGTTAGAGAGAAATATATTATTTTTCATTAAAAACTTAAATTTGAAAATTAGATTTTAAGGTTTAGTTATCCGGATTTAGAGTAGTGCTATTTTATTTGTTGGTACAATCGCCCGGTAGTTAGAGTGAAGCTCTATTTCAAAAGTTTTTATAAGAATTATTATCTGAAAATGTATTGACAACATGTTTTCAGTAGTGGTTTTAAAACTTGAAAGTTAGTACTCGGATAACTAAATTCTTAGGTTTAATTTGGACACCTTGAATAAAGTTTAAACTGTCTAACCTCACCAAATGTGACATTTAAATGATTCATTTTCAATCTCTTAGAAAAAGAAATTAATTTAATTAACCAAATTAGTTATCAACCCCACACATAGGTGTTAATTGATTTGTTTAGTTAACAAATAATATCTAACCCCACCAAATGTGGTATTCATACAAAAAAAGGAGAATCAATAAATATCATTTCGTATCTTTAATAACCTAAATAATATGAGCAAACATAATTAACTTAGTTATTATATCCATAAATACTCCACTATTATAAATGATAAAATTTGCATAAATATTTATTGAATCTGTATCTATGTTTATTTTTATGTTATTATATTAGAAACACAAAAACCAAAATATCGTGACAAGATGTTTAGGATTTAATTTCGTTTTTAAAAGTTTGAATAATAAATTAAAAACCACATATATTCCTTCCTTAGATCGACCTTGGGAGTATACTTATCATTTTCTATGAAATGATTCGTGCACTTGCGAGAGTTTTATAAATATAAAACCAAAGTATTGGTAGGATCGGCGATGCTGGTTCTCCTCATCAGCTACTTGGTCACTAAAAGTTTCCCAAAGACCTATCACAAGCTAGCAAATTCAAACTCAAGAAGGTTGCTAAACAATATGTGTGGGATGGCCCCTACATTTGAAAACATTTCCTAGACTAATTGATAAGATATGGTGTACTTAACATTGAGTTTACTTCTATTCTAACTTTTGTCATTTTTATGCATGTGGGAGACATTTTGGAGTAAAACAAACTACTCTTAAACTCTTAGAGAGTAGGTTTTATTAGCTAACATTGTTCAAGGATGCTTTCACCTTTTGCAAAACATGTAACCATTGCCAACGAACAAGTAAATTAGACCCTAAGAATAAAATGACACAAACTCCAATTCTTATTGTTGAAATATTTCATGTTTGGGCTATTGATTTCATCGAAGTTAAAGCCACCAGACTTGTGGATTTTGTAAAGTGTAACATCTCTGCTAGGTTTGGAATACCAAGAGATATCATCAACGATGGTGGACTATATTTTTTCAATAGGATATTTTAGGCTTTACTCAAAAACTTCATTGTCAACCATAGAATCACTACTTCTTACCTTCAACAAATAAGTGGACAACCTGAAGTGTCCAATAGAGAGATTAAGTTCATCCTTGAAAAGACAGTCAAACCCAATAGAAAGTACTGGAGCTTGAAACTAGATAATGTATGGTAAACCTTGTCATCTATAAGTTGAGTTATAGCACCGAACATTATAGGATGTAAAACAATGTAATATGGACTTAGACGAAGCCAGTAGATATTAAAAATTACAAATGTATGAGCTAGAGAAAGTTTGAAATGATGCCTATGAAAGCTCAAAAGTTTACAAAGATAAAACAAAGGCATTTTCGGACAACATGATATCGAGGAAAGAATTCACCATTGACAATAAAGTCCTCTTATTCCATTTGTGCCTTAAATTATTTCTAGGTAAGTTACCTTTTCATTAGGTCGGTCCATTTAATATGTCTAATGTTTTTTCTCAATGTACAGTTCAAATACGAAGCTCAAGTACCAATAAGGAATTCAAAGTTAATGTACACAAATTAAAGCTATACTATGAACTTTTTGCATCAATCAATATAAAAGATTTGACTCTATAAGAACTAACATACTTGAACGGTTAAAGAAGCATATGAGGCAAAGTCAGGCTAAGGATGTTAAACCAAACGCTTTGTAGGAGGTAACCTACCATATTGTTTTTTTACTCCCTTTTTACTTATTTTTACATTACATAAATGCATGTGGTCATATTAAGAACAATGTAAGAATTGGATTTGGGAGAATATTAGCACATCATTATCTTTCTTTTTTTATACTTTATGAGTTTAGCATGTTTTAGAATACATATTTTAGGATAGTATGCTCTTGGTAGCATAATTTTTTTTTTCATTTTTAGGATTTATTTATTGCATTTTTTATGATAGTTAGGATTAATAGATGGGCTTGGAAACGATCACATGTTCCATTTTTTTTCCTGACATCGATGATGAAATTAGCTAAATAATGTTAGGTCAAAAGGATAATAAATGTTGATAGGGTCTTCACTTTTTTTTCCTAAATGAATGTAACTTTATGATAATTTTGCTCAAAACTTACACATATAATAGCTAAATTGGTGATAAAATAATCTATATGCATGAACTAGTGAAAAATGTTGTGAATTCCTTGAAACTTTGCTATACTTTTAATTAATAATAATAGGTTATTAAGACATTTTTTTTAAGTTTATCAAGATAAATGCTAAATGTATTTCTTAAAAAAATTATTAAGGCAATAGGATTAATTTCTTTGGTTAAATTATTATACCATTGTTATTATTTCTCTTTCAAGAACAACTCATATAGAGAACCAATTTGAGCCTATATAAGCTAATTGTTTGTACTCACTCCTTACCCTTTGAACTAAACACATTGACCATACCATATAATTTAAGAAAAGTGGAGTTGCACAAAAAGAGAATAGATCCTATGAAAATGTTAGAATAAGATTTAAGAGTGTTAATTGTGCTATAATTGATTAAATTCCCAATACATAGAAAATAACCCCTGCTATAATATGTACCCTATATGTATATAAAATAGGGGGACAAGTTGAAAATAATTATAAAAAGGTTCGTGAATCAAAAACAAGGTGGCAAAAATAAAAGAAAGAAGCTAATAATGATGTTTGGGTCCAAAATAATAAAATTTGACTATATCTTATTGACATAATTGGTCTTATGGTAGTATTATTTATGGGTCTCTTTCTCTTACTCCATGGACTCATAAACTTTTGTTTCTCTTTTTTTACGTTCATTTGATTGAACTAATATGCATAGCCACATTATAACCAAATAAAAGACCTTTTTAATTTTAAGGAATATTTTTGGTGAAAGTAGATAAAAGTTTAAAGAAAAGCCTATGGTATTCAAATCTAACTTGAAAAAGAGTAGTGATGTTTTATATAGAGGAATAATGTTTCAACTTGTTTAAGTTATATATAACTCGACTATTGATAATTGATACTACATCATACGTACACTTTGAGTATGATTATTATATAACAGTTGTAACAAAGAGATGACTAAAGGTAATAGCTGACATTTATTATAATTTGAGACTATAATATTATTAAGGGAGAAAATGTTACGAGGGTCTATTTTCTTTTAGTAAAAGTATTGTTTAGTCATCTAACTTTAAAAATGTACTCATTAATCATTTTAATTATAAAAAATATACTCATTGGTCTTTTTATTTATAAAAAATGTGATAATTAATCTTTTTATTTACAAAAAATGAGCTACAAATGATTTATATTGATAAAAAAATTAAACAAATATTGGTGAGGGTATTTTCATTGTTTATCCTTACCCTATCAAATAAACAAAAAATGCAAACATAACTAGTGAGGGTATTACCATCTTTTACCTCTACCCTACAACTGAATACCCGTGATAATTGTATTTTTTAAAAATAATTTCAAAATTATTATGTCTCTTTTTTGTACCATTTTTATAAATGAACAGACTAAATGTTATCTTAAAAAAAAGAAGAAGACTAAATAACATATGTTATATAAATAAAATGATTAATGTAACCTTCCACCTAATTATTAAGCCCTACGATGAAAAGAAAGAAAACTTATTTTCTTAATTATACATGTTTACTTTACTCAAAACTAATAAAGCCAAGTGTGTAAAAGTTTGATAAATATTATTTTATACATATTTTTAAATATCAATTCATTTGCATTTATATATATATGTTTATTATACGAGGAAAAATTATTTGTTTTTTATTTATTAAAAAAATATTAAACTTTTAGATTTTTTTTGAATTTTTCTGTTGATTAAAATTTTTATTTGAAACATGGATGTTCAAAAAAATATATGTAGATGTAAGTAGCAAACAAATTCAATATCCTCTCACACACAAAGGCTGACACATTCCAAAAAAATAAATTACTGCTACATCATGGATATATCTACAAGCCTAACAAGTAAGACAACTTTATTTTATCATGCGTAAGCAATGCGAGAATCTCGCGAAAATCGTGTATAATAAATCCTAATCCAACTTTAAAATAAATAATTTTTTTCCTATATAAACATCCAAATCAAATCCAATAGAATATAAGAAGTATTAGAGTTGCAAAGAAAATTAAGGAAAAAAAATATAGAATTTATTGAGTAAAATTAGAGTCAAAAATTAAGAAGAAAATTTAAGAGACTATCAAAGCAATAAAGATCATAATTAAAAGCAATAATTTTAAGAATTATTCTCCCTTCTTTTATTGTTATCGTGAATAATATTTTAAATTTATTATTTTCAATGAGTAACTAATTTTATATTTGATTGTGGGTGATCTAAAAACCCTAAACATGGATTGTAATATTTAATAAGATTTGCACTATTTTATTCATCTATTATTATTGATTATGTATTAATTCAGAGTTTTAATCTTTGTATGAATATTCTTGATTATTTAATATAAAATTAAACAATTAAATTAATTTTTCGGTAATCAATTTAGTTGATTGGGTATGTAATTGCTTGACCAATTTAAATAACTAGTGATAAATTGCTTACAATGAAAATTAAATCTCGATATAATTAAACCGAGTTTGTGTGTTTAACCTTGATCTAATTTAATTCTTAAAATTGAATACTTTTTATAGATTAAATTAGATAGCTTATTCTAAGTTTTTGATTAGAATGAGTTTATAGATTAAAAGCTTGTTTAATTCAAAGAATAGGTAAAAAAAGGTGAATACTTTCATGCTTGTGAATTTTTCTAAGTTGGTATAATCAAAGAATAAGAAATTAATTTATGCTTTATTGATTTCTAATACATGCTATTGATGGATAATAATCCTGCATTTTTTTTATTCTAATATGTATCATAATCTTAATGTTTTATTTTTAACTTTATTAGTCTTTAATTATTAGATTAAATTTTTAGTTTACATAACCAAACCCCCCAATTTAATAAATCGAAGTTAATTTTCAAAATATTCTGTAGGAAAGATCCTTACTTGCTATATACTATATAACAACACTTTAAGTAATTTAAAGTAAGATTTAAATTGATTGTTCATCTGAACGCATCATCAAGTGGACAATTTTTCAACACAATTGACCCTATGGTCAATTGTTGTTAAATTTACCACCATTATCTCTACCTTTTGCTTGCATTGGAAAAGCATGAGGAGGCTAGTACCTAGGTTGTTGACTAGGTCTTATAAAACCTTGTTTTGAAGGACCTGAGCAATAGAAGGCTTGACATTCAACACTTATTTTACCTATTTGATTAGCAAGAACATTCACATTATATAAAAATGGACCAACAGAGGAAGAACCACCATCATTCTTGACACACATATTGATTAAGGGTACAGAAGACACATTCACAGTTTTATGGCCCTCTAAATGACTCTTATAAGTGAGTAATAAGGCCTTAACATCGTTAATTTTATATGCTCACTAAGCATCTTTTTTGTTATAGTGGAAAAGACATTATCAAAACTCTCATCTAGCTTACTTAGCACATACATCAACTTCTCCTCTTCTAAAATTTGACATCCAACAGATTTAAGTTTATCAGTTCATGTGTTGATACACAATATATACTCACTCACACTAGAACTCCTTTTCTTGAAATTATGTAACCCTCTTTAATTGAATCATTTTGGTCCATGATTTTGATGCAAAATTATTTTCCAATTTAACCCATGTTTCTCTTGATGTATCAAACCCAAATATCAATTTCAAGATTTTATCAAACATACAATTCATTAACTAGTACTCTAACATTTCATTTTATCTTTTACAAAATTTGTAACTCGAATTCATTAAACCGTTTATTGCTATGGAATGAGGTTCTTAAAGTACATAACTATCCAATTCAACACTTCTTAAAATTTTCAAAATTTGATATTTTCAAATCACAAAATTTGTACTATCTAACTTCATTATTACTAAGAGATTATGAAAAGAAACTATATCTCGTTCAACTTGAATCGAGATTCAATTAAAAGAAGGAAGTTGTACTATTTCATCATTACCAAACATTGTGACTCTACCATTGCTAAACTTCAACCTTGAAGCTCATATGAACTTGATAACTCTAATACCATGTCTAATATGTAAGTGACGATGAGTAATACAACACCATAGGCTTGAACTATTGACGACATTCAAGGAGGACAGTTAAAAAATCAAGAGAGAAGGGGACAAGTGATAAAAGAAAATGAATGTACTTTGGCATATTGATTCAATGAATCAATTGTATATTTTGGAACTTATAGCTATTTATTCTACACGTTTACAATCAACAATGGTGATGCGGACCCTAACAACCTTAGGAACCCACGAACTCAAGGAATATGAACGATTGAATTGTTAAGAACGTGTTGAATTGTTAAGAACGTGTTGAATTGTTAAGAACATGTTGAAGATGATGGGATTAAAATCCTAAGGAAAAAAGTCTTTAAAACCCCAAGCTTGACACGCAATAAAGGATGATCACTCCCTTTGATAATTCGAATTCAAGCATTCAATCAAGAACATAAGAGGGCAAAGCAAAAACTTTATGAAATATACTTTTCATTAATGATATATTCATTGTTGCCTCCAATTTACATACTTGCTCTTTTTTATAAGCAAGAAATCCTAATAGAAAAATCCTAGATGAAATGGGCCTAATGGGCCTATATAGTTATGGATTTTGCCTAATCCATCCTTAAAAAATAAAAGACTAAAACGACTTATTATAAATAAAACATAAAAAACCCATAATTCATTAAAATAAAAATTACTAAACATAAAAGACCCACAATTAATTAAAACAAAAAATGCTTCCTAAAGTAACCCTTGCACCCAACTGATCTCCAAATCTATCCTTAGTTATTAGACTGTTAATTCCTTGCAAAATATCTTGAACATATTTAGAAACATTAACTTAATCGGTACTTAGGAACATCAACTTGATCAACACCTTGATCTCCATTAAATAACCTTTATACTCTATGCTAGTTCACTACAATATAACAAACTTCACATTTCACTTTTACACTTAAGGATGTCAATTTATCTCGTTAGAATCGAAGTTCATGTGAAAACTTTAATTTTGATACCAATGGAAAATGCCCCGTGAAGGATAGGATGGAGTTAGGAATTACCATCCTGTCCCATCTATTTTTTATCCCAGTTTTCTTAAAAAAAAATTAAAATCTATTATATATTTTTTAAATTTTATAGTTAAACAAAATAAATATTTATAAAAAATAATATTTTCATCATTAAATAAATACTTTAACTATGAAAATTTAATATTGTGATATATGGAACATAAATTATTATAATAATTATTAAATTAATAATTTAATATACCAATTTAACCCATGCTTTTCTTGATGTATCAAGCCATATATCAATTTCAATTTCATCAAACATACAATTCATTAACTAATACCCTAACATTTCATCTTATATTTTCCAAAATTTGTAACTCAAATTCATTATACCATTTATTTTTGGAGAAAGAGGTTCTTGACGTAAATAACTATCAAATTCAAGACTTCTTAACATTTTTAAAATTTGATGTTTTTAAATCACAAAATTCATACTATCTAAATTGATTGTCACTAAGATATTATGAAAAGAAAATATATCTCGTTCAGCTTGAATCAAAATTGAGTTAAAAGGAGGAGGATGTAATGTTTCATCATTACCAAACGTTGTAACTTTGTCATCATTAAACTTCAACCTTGAACCTTACATGAATTTCATAACTCTGATACCATATCCGATATGCAAGTGAAGATGAACATGTAGCACTAGAGGCTTGAACCATTGAAGTCATTCAAGAGACAAATTAAAGAATTCAAGAGTTTAAGAAAAGAGAGAAGAAACTGAATGTAATTTTGCATATGGATTCATTGAGTCAACCATACATTATGAAACTTGTAGCTATTTATACTATATGTTTATGATCACTAATAATCTTTATGCTCTATGCTAACTCATTACAATATAACAAACTTTACATTTCAGTTTTATACTTAAGGATGTGAATTTGTTCCGTAAAAACTGAAATATGTGGGAATCAAAATCCGTGAGAAAACTGTGATTTTGAAACCGACGAGGAATGCCCAATCCCCATTTTATTATAATTTCTTTTAATACATATTATATATTTATAAATTTTATAGTTAAATAAAGTAAATGTTGATAAAAAATAATACTTTTATCAATAAAATAAATGCTTTAATTATGAAAATTTAATATTATGATATATAAAACATAAATTATTAAAATAATTATTAAACTAATAATAAGAATAATTTAGTTATATTTACAAATTAGTTATAATTATCCGGTGTATTACACTCTAGTCGGCCTTCATGATACTACATTGTTACACCATACTATATGCCATGTCATCACTCATTGACAGACGTCGATCACCAACATAACCTATGTTATGAGATTATGGGAGGGGAATTTTAAAATAACTTGCTCATATATATCACTTCATATAAAGAAGTGAGACATTCCCTTAACTACCTTAACTTGGGCATGCACGAGTTGAACAGTGAGAGAGCTGGAAACAGCACATGTGGGTATGTTTGAAACCCATGTTCCGTCTTTTTCATTAATTAGACTATGTTCTTTTAATTTAATTAAAAATAACCCCACGTGATATATGCAACTGCCTTAATTCATTCATTTAAGAACAAGTTTAGTTTAATATAGTTCTTATATATGTATCATCAAATTCAGTTGCTAGCACAAAAAAACTCAATTTCGTATAAGAGGTTCATTCTTCACACACACATTATAATTTGACGATTAAATAATTTTAAAATAAAATTATTTATTTATTTATAAAATTATAATATGCATATATATATATAAAATATTAATATTAGTAACATAAAATAAATAAAAAAAAAATGCATAATATAAAATATCAGTTTTAAAAAACCATTACAATTATATAAAATAATTAATAATAAAAATAATATAAAAAACGATGAAATCAAGTAAATAAAGTATCAGTAATTTAATATAAGAGCAAAATTAATATTAAATATATGATTAAAGGAATTAATAAAGATGAAAAATTGAATAGTAATTATAATAGAATATATATAACATAACATATATATAATTGTTTAGATAAATATAACATATTATAAATAATCTATTTGTCTCAAAATATTTATTAAAAAAAAACTTTCTGTATTTGTTTATTCAAAAAATAAAGGGAGAAATTATCTTAAGATTGTTAGAAATAATACACTGACAAACAATTTAAGAATGAAATTATTTTATTAAAAAATTAAAAATATATATAAATATATAAATATAAAATTTAAATAATATATAAATTAAATAAATAAATAAAATAATCAGGTCTGTGTATTACACAATATTTTTAAGGTAATTTTTTTATATACCGTAAATATTTGAGAACAACGTAAATTTATTTCTCAAAATATAATAATTTAATAATAATAAACTTAAAATATAGTTTATTATTCTACGAACATTATAGTATCTGAACTCTATAAAAAGAACCTAACTCTAGATAGAAAATATACAACCAAAATAATAACAATAATAATAAATAATATATATAACTTTTGTTTCCTTTTCTTCTTCTTTCTTTTTCTCTTCCTTCTTTTCTTTTCTTTTCCTTTTCTCTTTCTTCTTCTCACCACCTTTTCATTCTCATATCTTCCTTTTTCTTTTTCACATTTTTCTTTTATGCTTTCTTATCTATTTATAAAAAACTAATACAAAAAAGGAAAAGAAAATTGATGTAGACAAACGGCCAAAGAAAAGGAAGAACAATGGAAAAAAAATTAATTCAAAAATGGAAGCAGAGTAAAATGGAAGAAACAAACAATTTAATTTATAAATAAATTTTTCGTTTTTGATTTAAGAGAGAAACGTTTAGCAATTTAATTCAAAATATTTCAACAATATATATTGTTAATTTTACTTTTAAATAACTTAAATAAAGATTAACAGTACATGAATTTATATAATTATAAAAGAAAAAAGATGCTCAAATTATTAAGGGCAGGTAATACAAACGATTAAGTATGAATGAAATTATAATTATAATTTGTATAATTAACGAAGTTACAATATTGAAACGAGAAAGCATAACTAATGAAGTTTTGTTGAATGTAAGGGAGAGAGATTTAAAGCACAAACTTAACTAGGAACATTTAATTTATACATACATGTACATAGATATATATATATATATACATATACATATATATACATACATATACATATATTATTGCGTTACAGAAAATAATTAGGTAATATAAATTTCTAAGAATGTGGAGGAGTAAAGGCAATGCAAGCAAGAAAAAGAATGGCAGAGGAAACACCATCCTCTTCAAGATTGGAAGTGCTTCTCTTGAATTTGACAAGTTTTCCTTTGTTACAATGCATTTGCTGATGGTGATACTGTTGCTCCTGTTGTTGTTGCTTCTTTTTTATTCCGGCTTCTTCCACTTTAGACACCATTCTTCAATAATGATCAGTTCAAGAAGAGAGTGAGATTCAAACAGAGACAGAGAGAGCAGTTACAAGTGTGCATGGGGATGAGACATACATGCACTTCCTTATTTATAGGCTTCAGTGGTACCAAAATACCCTTGGTTTTTGCATGTTACCACTTTTAAATAGCTTTGGCAGGCTCCTGTTTTCTAGACATAATCAATTGGGATTTTTTTGTTTTTCTTTTAAAAAATTATTACCCATGTGGATTTTGCCCATTGTTTATATATGTATATATAATTGTAGTATAGGCCCGCCCGTGATTTTTCTGCCATTGGTTTAACCAAGTTTTAACCTGCATGCCGGCTAATTCCACACCCTAAAGAAAATTAGTAAAAACTAAGAAAATGAGAGATTTATAGCTTTTTTGATGACTATTTTAATTGGTAGTTCATAATTTGATTTTTTAAAATTTTAAATTAGGTACGTTTTGATAACTTATTTCCATTTTCTAAATTTTAAAATTTTAAAAAATTTAAATTTGGAATTGAATTTTTGTGTTTATTTTTAGGTTAAAATAATCTAAGCCACAGACAATGATGTAAGAGAAAAATCACCGATCTGATGGTCAATCGGATAACATGATCTATATACCATAAAAATTAAATGTTTAAGTACAAACACGATATTATAATACCTTTCATAAAATAATGACTCAATGTACTTTACTTACGAGTCTCTATCATATTTTAAAGCCTTCAAGATTAACATGAGTGAATTCTAACCAACGTTATGATTAAGTTATTACCAATCAGATACATTCAGAGCTCAAGTTACAAACATGATAAGCACATAAAACACAAGTGATCGTTTGTATTCTAAAACAGATTTAATAATGAAAAATTTTAACTAAAAAATTCAAATATATATCAAATAAATTATTTCATCTAATGAATCCTAGAATTTAATTAAACCACGTATTCAAATTGTATTAAGTATTATTTGATAGTGAAT
Source organism: Hippophae rhamnoides (assembly GCA_033030585.1). Taxonomy (NCBI): domain Eukaryota; kingdom Viridiplantae; phylum Streptophyta; class Magnoliopsida; order Rosales; family Elaeagnaceae; genus Hippophae; species Hippophae rhamnoides. The sequence continues at coordinate 30,930,324 of CM065433.1, forward strand.
TTTTTTTTATGTTTTGGAAGTATTTATTTTCTTAAAAGACAAATAAAAAGAAAACAAAAAAAGAGATAAGAGTGAAAAATGGGTGGGATCTACAGTACATAAATAAATTGGGGTTATAGCTATATATCTCTCCTTAAAATACTCATTTTTTCTTTTGATGAATGAATCTCCACTTGCATGCAGTCAGTAAGTGCCTTTTATCAATTTTCCAAACTGATACCATTAAATAACTGTATCATTAATATGGTGCAAGCTAGATCATGGGAAATTTTGAAGCAACAATACCTCGCTCTAATAAAATCAAACTTCTAAAACCATATATATTTCACAACTGTGCTAATCATTATCAGCAATAATGTCTTCTTAATTATCAAAACTACAAACTTAAAAAAACTATTACTACAGCTGCAAAGTGCCTACTATAGCTCTAATTAGTTAGGGTCTTAGCTGGTGCATAGTGCCTACTATAACTAATGTATATGATCAAAAGATGGAACAAAATTATATAAATAGCCCAATACGCCAATACCCAACCATTATTAAAAAACATCCAAGGAAATAAAAATTATAGTCAAAATTGTAATAATTGGAAGTCAAGTTCCCTACAGACTTGGCACAGATCAGTGTTTGTCGTGACCCTTTATTGAAAGAGCATTTCATGTGCAAAGCCATGTGAGCATGTGTCCATATGTTATCATCCTCTATATAGACCCCCCCCCAAAGTTTTCTGTTTTCTACATCCATGACTTTCATATGGACGACCCCCCCACATTCTCATCTAATTGTTTTTAATGCTTTTATATGATTTGTTAGAATTTGTTAGGATGGAAAATAATTATCCTAAAAGTTTTAAGTTATTAATTAAATAATTAATAATACATTTACAGAAGAAGAAGAAGAAGTGATAGATTAATAAATTATGTTTAAAAATACACTTAATATTAAATTAATATCTTAGACACTATAAGTTTTACCATTTTCTTTAATGGGACATTTTAATAGTAAGAGTTTAATGATGTTAGCTTATTTCATTAAAGTGTAAGATAACTAAAGGATTTTTATATCTTTTTTATCTTCTAATATTATTTTTTAATAAGCCTAGTTAACTAACAAATTAAATAAAGTAAAAAGAGTTAGCCAAAAAAGAAATAGAATGTATGATAAACCATATTTTCTTCGGTGACTACAATTTCTTATTATTTTTTTGACGATTAAATTGTATTATGTTGTTTTAATTAGATTAGCATATTAATAATATAACATTTTCTCAAAAATTGAAAATATAAACTTTATAATAAAATTACCTTAAAAATCAATATAATTAATTTCAATTCTTAGAATCAAATTACACCAAAATAGGGAAGAAAATTGTTAGAAAATATTAAAAGAGAATTATTTTATCTCACAAATAACTTTGGAGAAAAATATCACATGCTTATTCATTATTAGTTTTTAACATAATTTTAAAAATAAGATTAATTTATTTATTTTTATAAATTATAAGACTTAAGATAATTTATCCATAAATTTTAAAATTAATTTTTTTAGTTAATTGTATGATCTATGGTGTCATCAATTCATACTTTTATATATTTATCAATCTCATCATAAGTATAGTATTTGTATACAATGTTACTTAACACTTAAAAGTCAACAATTTCATTCGCTTGAACTTCAAACAAGAAACTAAGGAATTGATGAATAACAAAATCATTTTGCTATTGATTCAATGAATGAAAATATGTGCAGTCTAGTACTATTTATAGTGTAATTGAGCCAATCACAATAAGACAGCTCATAAATTTATTTGCATTGATAGTTAAAATAGTGAAGTATAATTAGCTAAGATTTGAATAAATGAACTTCAATTTGGATATTATATTAGAATTTATTGAGAAATAAATTATCTCAAAAACTTATCATTGGAAGTGAATTTAAGAAAATGAAAAACAATATAACTTTATACATCTACTAGTTTTCTTTTAAGTATTTAGTTTTTTTCGCTTCTCATTGAGCAGAGTTTGAGTTCAGAATCATACAAGTTAATCTTTCTCAAATCTCTAGGTTCATGTAAATATTGATTTCAGTGCATGCATTTTGGGCTGCTTAATCCATAAGAAAAGGCCAATAATAGGGTCGTTAGGGGCATTCTTTAATCTTAAATTTTATTTTAAATCAAATTTTATTTTAGTGTATATGAAAAATTGCATTAAATTTTTAATCTATAATACCAAATATTACATTAAAAAATATATTCCTTTATAAAATAAAATATTCTTTTTTTTTAGAAATTATTATTTTCAACTAATTAAATAATTATATATTACTATTAATTAATTAAAAAATTATATTATTTAAAAATTAATAATTTACTAAATAACATATTATATTTATTATATTAATTAAAAATTATATTTAATTAAAAAATGTAATTAAAAGTATATATGAATAGATATTATTCAAAGATTTAAATTGCATAACTAATTAAAGTCCACATGAATTTATTCAAAGTGAACAATCAAGAATTATGCAAAAAATATCAAGAACAAAGGCATGGACTTGGAAAAGGAGAATGTTCTCAAAGTCAAGACTCAAGATATCAAAATAATGTAGATATTTTTAGTCAATATTTTAATAATATTAGAGAATATAAAAATGATTTATCTAATTACTAAATCGTTATTTTCATTTATATTATAATTTTTAACTCTATGTTGTATTAGTATTTATTTTAGATATTTTGTATTATGTACTTAATTTTAATTTATTATATATAATAAAAAATTTAACAATATTTTTAAAATTTTACCAAATAGTTGTTTTAATTTGTATTAATTTTTTTAGATCTATGTTGTATTATAGTATTTTTTTAGTCATTTTATCTATATTTAATTTTAATTTTTTATATGTTGTAAAAACTTTAACAATATTTTTAAAATTTTAAAAAATAACACAATATAAATAGTGTTTGCATCAATGAACAACGTATTATCGAATTTAGTATGATAATGTTCATTGTACTAAATTTGATGCAAGTTTTGGTACATCATTGAAGTAACTTTACACCAAATTTTACACTAAATATAAAGATTTAAAGTAGGGTTGTAGATGGTCTCATGGAGAAAATAAAACAGAGTATAAAATATTCAATGTAACAAAAATGAACTATCCGAGCTGTTCTTGGCTCCATTCAAGTGGACACATGTGCTATACACAATTATTTACCACAAAAAAACTATTTTTTATCCAGAGTATTTTTCATTCTCTTTATTTTGGATATATATATATATTATTGCAAATTTTCCTCAAAACTATAATTGATCCGAAAAAAGCATCTCTTCTTAATAATTAATGAAATTCATCTATCAAATTCTCGAAAGAAAACTAAAAGGTTTAGCTTTTTTGTAATCATAAAAGTAAATATAATTCATTAAAAAGAATATACATTCAAATAATACCCATCCAAAAACAAAACTCTTATCAATATATATTTGAGTTCACTTCACTAAATCTTATTAGTAACACATCTTACGCATCTTATAGCATATTTGGTCACGATGTGAGCATACATATTTTGTGTACGATGTCTAAATTGAAAAATAAAGTTCCTATTCCTTGTAACAATCTAATTTTATCACCTATAAAATCATCAAAAGTAAAAAAAGGACCATTATCTTTAAGAAAATCAATGACTATAAGACAATCTAATTCAAAAATAATATTTGACCATCCAAAAGCATAAACAATATTGACAACCCACAACAAGGCTTCTAATTCAGTAAGTACCACATAACATATCTTTCTTTTGGGACTTGTAGCAATAAAAATTACTTTATCATTTTCATCTTTCACCACCATACCCATATAAATTATTCCATCTTTATTATTTAAGCTTGCATGAGTATTAATTTTCAAAAAATTACACGGAAACTTTTGTTATTTAATAGTATGATCTATATCTCAATGAGGGAAAAGTGTGAAGGTTTATCTAATTTTTTCCAAATTCTTCATGCAGTATGTTGACCCACACAAGAATCTCCTTTACCTCTGTACTATTCTTACCATGGGTTCTTAGAGTTCTACAGTGCCAAATTACCCAACTTAAACTAGCAACGCTCAAACTCACTACAAGTTTGTTGAATATAATTTCATATGTCTACAAATGACATACAATTCAATTTGGGGAGTAAGGGTGCAAAAACAGATAGTTCTAATATCTTCCTAACATCCTTATATTTCCACAATGCATGAGAGACACTATCAATACATTCATTGCATAGAACGTACCCAGGACCACTAATAATCTTCTTATGGAACAAATTGATATGCACAGGTAAAATATTATTACAGGCTCTCCAAAAAAATACACTCAACTTGTCAAATACATTTAGGCACCAAATCTTCCTTCACCAAGATTTCTTCGATAAAGAGTTGTAACTGGTTCCATAAACACCTCTATATTTAAACATCGATGTTATTTAACTAGCTAATAAGGATTTTTAACTATAAAACATTAATTATAATATATGCACCAAATCAATTTATCAACATAACGAAGTCCATAATGAAGAATGCTCAAAATAGTCTCAACATCCAAAGAGAAAAAATTTTCTTTGATAAGGTTCTCACGCCAAAGATCGGCATCATTAATAAGTATAGAGACCAATGTGTTAGCCTCCAAAATCTTTGGATAAATGAATTTATAAGGGGCAAAGTAGAGAAACTAACCATCCTCATAAATTTTGATGCTCTTCCAATTACCAACTCTCCACTTCAAAATTTTTGCACATAATTCTCTCCCCTAAGCATCACTTTTCCATAGATAAGAAGAAAAATTAGCCATGTTGGAAACGAGGAAATCAGAGTTTAGGGAATACTTTCCTTTCAATACCCTTGCTAGTAGAGAATCACCATTTTGTAAAAGTCTCCAACTATGCTTATAGACTAAAGCTTGGTTAAAAAAAAGATTCCTAAAACCAATACTTCATAAAGCCTTAGGTTTATACAGTTTATCTCAAATCATCCAATGTATGGCCTTTTTATCCAATTCATATCCCCACCAAAAATTTTCTATTAGGCTTTATAATTCATTACATGGGCTCAAGGGAAATTTAAAACAACTTGTTGAATAAGTGACAATAGTTTGAATGATTGATTTGATTAAAACCTCCTTACCATGCTTTGATAATGACTTCTTTTTTTCAACGCTTGAGTTTTTTCCAAACACAATCCTTTAATATACCAAATATTCTTCTTTTGTTTCTTCTTATAATTGCAGGCAGACCTAAAATATCTTTATTAGCAGTTAATAATAAAAATACGAAGCATATTTAAGGCCAACATCTTTAACGATTGATTAGTATTAAGACTAAATGATATATTTGATTTAGATAAATTAATTCTTTGACCCAAGAAAACCTCATATTGTTTAAGAATCAACTTTAGATTAGTACATCTCAACCATTCAGTTTTTAGAAGATAAAACTGTCATAAGAAAAAATAGATGGAAAACTCTAGAACAACTTATGACTACTCAGCCACCATAATGAAGAGATAAGAAGAAAGTGGATCCCCTTATATCAAACCTTTAATTGGTTTAAATAGTTCAAGTTTCACGCCGTTGATGATAAGAGATCAAGTATGAAACTGAGGTTACATGATTCATTATAAGTTTCACCCAATTATTGGCAAAACAAAATTTAATAAGGATGAACTCCATAAATTTTCATTCAACAAGGTCATAGGCTTTGCACATATCTAACTTAATGGCCATTTTTCCTTACTTACCCTTAGGAATCCGTTTGATAGAATGAAGTGTTTTAAAAGCAATCATCGAGTTATCATAAATGAGTTTTCTAGGAACAAAAGCACTTTGGATTTCAAAGATTATTTCATGCAATACATTATTTAACCTACAATACTACAATACATACCTTTGGTCTCGAGATTTTAGCCTCTATTTTTTAAAAAAACCTAGGCCATAGGATTTTGGTCACGGTTTAAAAAAAACGAAAATTACAGTGTATACATATAATCTCGGTTTTATCAGTAACCGTGACCATAAGTTAAATTACAAAAATTATTTAAATATATATAAATAAATTTATATAGCCATCATTATTAAATGATTGTGATTATAATTAAAATAATAGAGTTTCTATTATTTTTAAAATCGAAATAAAATAATATACTATATGTCATTCATTTAAAAGAAATACAAAAATTACTTTACTATTTTTTTATTTTTCTCTATTAATTTAATTTAATGTGTTTTATTTATTTTATATCAATTTTTTGCCTCTTTTTTTCTTTACTTTCTTTTTCATTTTCATTCGCATTGATACTTTTTCTTTAATTTCCTAGTGTTCGCTCTCTTTTTTTCCTAGATTTTCTTTTCTTTTCTCCTCCATCTATCTCCCTTGAGTTTTTGTACCTCTCCCTGAGCCAGCCCTCACAAAATTTCCCTTTCTCCCCCAACAGCTCCATCACATCTAGTACTAGAAACTTACTCGCTCGCTTGCTCAACCGGTACCAACAGCTTCCTTTCTCCTCTCTTCTTCCTTTTCTCTCTGTTTTTTTCTTTTCCTTTTCCCTTATTCACACTCGATGGTAGGCCATTTATATTGTTTCCAAAATCCAGTTTGATCTTAGATTTCGTGGTTAACTTGATTTGATTTTTTTCAAGATCTAGAGTAAATTTTGTTGCCCAATTTTTCTTGTGTTTTACTTTTGTTTTGTATTTTAAGGTTAACTTGAGTTAGTGTGGGTTTGTAGGATCCTGGTTGCTGCTTGTTTCTGTTTGGGTTGAAAATTTCTATTTGAGGTAACTTGTTCTATGGCTTGTTTAATTTCTTTTATTTTCTGCTATGAATTAAGTAGTGTAGATTTAATTTCTTTTACTTTCTAGTTAGGCAAGTTTGACATGTGAATTAATGCAACCTCTTCCTTTTATATGCAAGCTGCTTAAGCAATTTGTACTTGGAATGAAGGATGATTCCCCTGAGAGTGTTTGGTCTTTTCAGTTTCACACTAAAATTCCTAGAGTTTTGGTTTTTGGACTCCTTGGCTTCATCTGTTCCCTCATATTTTAGTTGCAGTAGTTTAATAGCATATGTTCGGACCTTCTCCTTATAGGTAGAGCTAGCACATGGTGGACATGCACATTCTTCTTCTTCAGTGATTTTACTTCTGTCTTTTATTATTTTTTTTTCCATATGAACTATTTTCTTTGTATGTTTAAGTTGTTTTATGTGTTTCTTATTACACTTTTAAAGGCAGATATGATCTAGTAAGGTTTATAAAAAAAATTCAGAAAGTTGGACTCTATGCTCAACTTCGCATTGGACTTTATGTTTGTACAAAATGGAATTTTGGGTACTAGATTTTTGCTTTTTTCCTTATTATCTTTTATAGTTCTAGATCTGACAGTATGATTCCCTTTACTTTTCTTTATGTTAATAAGGTTGTTCACTGAAAATTTGAATTGAATTAGACATTTTATTTTATAAATCTTTAATTTCAACAATTTGTTGGTGTTGATGTTGGCATGGTGGCTCTGGTACTGGTATTGGTGGCTGGTGCTGGTGCATAGGCGCTGGTGTCTAGTGCCAGTTTCGATGCCTGTGCTGGTGCCTGGTGGTGACTGAAGATGCTAACATGACCAAAGCTATACTTAATGTTCTAATTTCTTCTTCTTCTTCACATGAACACCAGCATACCTCAATTAATACTCAATTGGTGAATCCAATAAGCAATGCTTGCATCTGTTCAAACATATGCATTATCAAACATAACATTGGTTTGATCATGTACTAATACGTTATTTTTTTAATTATATTAATTAATTGTTAAATAGTATTAGAAATACAAAGCATGTTTGTTGAAAACACAAGAGAATACTTGGCATCATTAAAAGCTCAAGTTAGTATGCCGAGCACAAAAAATCAAGAGTTGAAAGTACAACTTCCACCAACTAATTCAAATATTGAAAAGGTCGTATTAGCTAATGTTGATGAAGGCATCATAAGTGAAAGTAATTTATTAGTACCTATGTTATGCACTTTGTAATATATTGCAAATATACAAAAAAATGTTCCTTACATCATATAAAATCATCCTTGGATAATCTATATATATTGGATTATTTTGATAAAATGAAAGCATTTTCTGATGAATTGGTTGCTATTAGGCCTATGGGTGATCACATGTTAATAATTGTATTTTTTTTTAATTTATGCATACCTTATTACCTCGATTATTGAAAGACTGAGGCCATAGACATATCATATGGCCTCGGTCTTTCAATAACTGAGGCTATAAGGTATGTCTATGGTCTCGGTTAAAAAACTGAGGCCATAGGTAACAACCTATGATCTCTCTTACTTAGGCCTCAGTTCTTATAACCATGGCTATAAGCTTACGGTCACGGTTAAGAATCGAGGCCATATGTGTTTTTTATAGTAGTGCTATTGGTGATCACTTAACAATTATTTTGTAGAAAACATTGCATAAGCTTATAAGTCTAAACTTATGAACCTTAGTAGGCACATCAATTTTGGAAATCAAAGAAATGCAAGTAGAGTTAAAATTTCAAAAGATCTTCATCCCTGTTCAAGACGCCTAAAGTAGTATTTGTAACATCATCCCCAATATTTTGATAAGAAATAGCCAGCATTCCTTCAAGCACAGGCACCCTAATAGGATGCATCTATTTCAAAGCAAACTCAATATCCACCTTAGTAAAAGGCATTAGTAATAGTGAGTTGTGATTATCATAAACATGTTATTTAATATAACCTTCAAAAACCTTTATGTCCACAACTCCTTCACTTGTACATAAATTTGAATAAAATTGGTGAAAAAGAGATTGAATACATTTTACAAAGGTCACCTAATTAGATTAATCATAAGAAAAACCAGCAACATTATTCCTCTTATATCTAAGATTTGCCTTCATATGAAAAAAATATGAGTTTTGATCCCTATGTTTAAGCCAAAGTTTCCTCAATATCTGGCCTCATATGATTTTATCAAATTCTAGTAACAAATTAATCTCCCTTTTTAAGCCACAAACTTTGCCTGGATTATCAATCATAACAGCTTGAAGTCAATTCTCAAGATTAGAAAGTCTCCTTTGAACATAAATCAATGTGTTCCAATTCCAATCCTCCAAAGCAAAAGTACATAATCGGCAACCCTTTCTAAAAGACGTACACCTCTAAAGGGAGAATCCCCAATATTTTTGATTATCTGTTCACAACCATCTATTTTCATCCAAAACTTCTCAAAGCAAAAAGTTCTTTTGATCTTCTTTTTCACCCTTTGCATGCCCACCTTGTATAGAGGAAAAATGATAACAAGATGATTAGATTTAGAGATCTTTTTGTTCTTAACTCTATTAACACAAAATTAGTATTGCATAACTCGTTGTCAAAGGCTTTGCCTAGTCTAACCTTATAATAACATTTGGATATCTTTTATTATTCCAAGTGAACTTAAAACTATCAAACCCAGAATCAATTAAGTCGCAATAGTTGATCACTTTTTTAAAAACATCTATCTGTTATTTAGGTCTAAGATTCACACCATAATGTTCATGTTGGGTTGTTATCTCATTGAAATCTCCCATGAACAACCATGACAAGGAATTATCAACAATCAATCTTTTCAAGGGATGTCAAGATTTCCATAGAAACTAATGAATTTGAAAGTTCCTAAAGCATCACATTTTAAGATATAGTCAATGTGACCAAGAGAGAAATATTTTATATTAACATCCACCTCATTCTTCATCAGTAATAATAATAATAAATCACTGTATAAACCTATGTGAGGTACTACAAGGTTTAGCTAAACCTAATATATATAGTTCTTTTCAAATATACGAGTGTTAGTCAACATCATATACCGAACCAACTGTGAAACAAACTGAACTCTCATGAAAATGAATGATCTAGTACGCGTCATCAAGTACACTATGGCACATAATTGGGTAACTATGTGTCAAGTAGACATTAAAGAATAATCACTTGCCGTATAGATTATGTAAATTCAAGTTATGCGGATATATACGTATGTAATTATTTATTTAAAGAGGATATATGGATATAAAAATAAAAATGCTTACTATATTGGGATAAAAGATTAGAAAATTGGGATTATATATAATAATAGTATCATAATTATATTTTTGTTACATTTTTTACCTTTATTATTAATTGATACTATAGTGATATCTACATTTAAAAAAATATCAATCTAGTACAAAATTGAAATTCAGATTGAAAAATTTGACATGTACTAAGACATGATATTTTTTAAAGAGTGTTTTTGTCTTTTAATATTTTCTCTCTTCTCTTCTTTCTTTTCTTCAACCTATATTTCTCTCAAACCTTCTCTCTCTCTTATCTCGATCTCTTCTCTCTTCCTCTCATTTTGCATTTTATCTTATTTCTCTCTACTTCAATCAACCATAAATAAAAGATGGAATTATTTTTCTTTCATACAAACAACTTTTATGGTTGTTTTGTTACTTTATTTTTCTATATTAGTTAGGACACATTTATTCAATTTAAATATTTAATATTGTATAATAATTGTTACTTTTGAGTATTGAATTATATTATTTGTTACAAAAAAGTTTGTAATTTATGAAATTGAATTTATTCATAATAAGTCGACAACAGTTTATTCGAACAATCTTTAAAAGAAAATGAGGTAAAAAGAGTAAAAAAGAAAATGGAAAAAAAATTGTTTTCTTCATGGACAAGGAGAGACTAAAATGCCAAAAATATCATTCATTAATATCGCATATGTTTGCATGAAAAAATTGTATTAAATTAAAAGATTTTTTAAATATAAGTATCACTAATGTAACAATTAATAATAAAATTAAAATATTAATAAGGTAACAAACCCAAAAATTGTATATAGTAACTTTCTATTGATATAAGGGGGACCCGGCATTAAACCATGAGATTGATATAATGAAATTGTATGCGTAGCATTACATTTGTTGTGAATGAAACAAACAAAGACAAAGAATGGAGATTGTCATAAAACCCATAATTAATTACAAGCATGCAGGGCCATATCCTTATAAAAGGGATGTTGGCCTTTCTAAAAAAAAAAATTGTTTTTTTAACTTCAAAGAATATATTTGATCAATAAGGTATTTTTTTTATCTATTGAAAACTTGTTTTTCATTTTTGCCTTACTCTTCAATCGATCTAGAACGAAGCTAGATCAATCGAACAAATATACTTGATTAATCGAGTTTGTTTAGATCAATTAAATCTTACTTTTTGTTTTTTTTTTGAATTGTCAATTGATCTCGATTAAAACTAGATCAATTGGGTGTCTTATTTTTGTACTAAATGTATGTTTTTATCTATTTTTACTCATTTCATATCTAAACATATGTAAGACATAAAATATAATTAATGTATGAAATTTATTTATCCAAATATTTTTTATTTAGCAAAGCCCTTTTACATGCTATAATGCGATAATTAATTTTCTTCCCAGAAAAAATAAATTAATAGTTAATATAAATTTGGGATAAATATTTGGAGGATACTTTTTATTTGAATAAAAGTGTAGTTTAGTTTTATAAATTAAGAAATGTGTTAATTAATTCTTTTATATATTCAAAAAAGTTACTTAGAAACTTTTAATAGTATTAATAAATTTTTTATTGATAAATGTTTTTAAAGAAAATAATACTATAATATTATTGAACAGTAAAATAATAGAAATATATATCCTGATAATTTCTTCTTTTAAAATTACTAAATGTCTTTTTTGATACTTTTTAAAACAAAAATGATTAAATGATATTTAATTTAATTTAAAAAATTAAATAACACGTTTTAATAAATAGAAGGACAAGATTAACCTTTCAGCTTATAAATTACGGTTGGATTCATAGCATTTTGCATAGGCTATGTTCAAAGAATGACAGCAACTGATACAACGAGGACCATAAAAATTAAAGAAGCTATCCAAATGCTCACCCAGTACCAATTTAATCAATATGTAGCTCATGATTTTCACATTTTATGCTTTTGAGATGGCTTATGATAGATAAATAAAAAAAAAAGAAAAAACACTTCCGACCCAAATCAAAAATTATAAGTGTCGTCATAAATCAAAAAACACAAAGAAGTACAAATAATGTGCCTATTCTTCAAAGCAATTCTTTTTATACAAGTTTCAAAGAAAGCACCCTTAAAAACTTGCTATAAGTGTTTTCAGAGCTAAGAAAGCACATTTATATGCTTCATCACGAGAACACAAATTATTTGCCTCATTCCAAAATCGCTTTCACCTGAAACAATTCCTTTCTAAACCAATTTTAAAAAAAAATAAAAAATAAACATACCCTTAATTTGGAAGTGCAATTTTCGGTTTTCAATGTTATGCTGAAATCTGTTTCCAGCTTCACTCTCTTCCATGGAACTAATCATATATCAAATTCTAGCTATAAGAATTAATGTCAACACAGAATTAGGATTTTACAGCAATTAATAATGACTTGTTTGGCAAATTAATTCAAAAGCTGTTTTTTGTGCTTAAAATCCCCCCAAAAAAAAAAAGTTTTAAAAACAATTAATATATTTGTCCATAATATTTAAGTTATAATTTTTTGAGAATTATATGACTTAAAAATAAAAATTTAAAAACATCTAATACTTGTTTTCGCCTTTTTTTTTTAACACGGAAAACAAGCTTTCGAAAAGGTGAAATCTAATGGTAATGGTTATATAAACATGTGATATATGTTGCTTTTTGTTTTGCTAATATGTTATATTATGTTGCTTTAATTTAAGTACCTTTTTAACTTTTTTTTAATTAAAAAATATGTATACACGTATGCATATAGATATTTTTTTTTTGCCTTTTATACTAAATTTATAAACCATTATTATCTACCTTTATATATATTACACGGTGTGTTAGGTATAATTTTGTATATTTAGTTAAAAAAGAATTTCGTGAAATAAATTTAATAAGTTTTAAGTCATCAAATAAGTATGACTATAAGATAAATGTATTCTAAAGAGATAATTAAGAATATGTCTACAATATTATAATAATTCAATTATTTTCGAATAAGTGATAGCTATTAAATTAATCATTTCTCTTATGTATATTCATATATGTATACAATTACAAAAAAAATTGAAATATATTCATAATATAATAGAGAATAATAATTAAATATTATTTTTAGATCATGAATTTTCTCTAAACTTTATCATCTTATTATTGATTTAAATATCAAAAAATTAAATATTATACCACATAGTAGTCCGAAGTCCCAACGTTTTATTCATATGGTAAATCTATGAAGACGATGCAGACAAAAATCAACCTATGACACATGGATTGTTAAATCATTCACATATATGAATATTCTTGTTCGATAGAAACTGTGGTGTATATTCCTTTAAAATACACTTGCTTATAAAATATACATAAATTAAAACAAGAAATTAAAAAGTCAAATATTATTGCCATAGTTATACAGCCTACTTAATTAGTTTGATTTTCTTATGTTCGTACATTAATGAACAGATAAAAGAATTTCTTGTAGTACTGAAGTTTTTAATTATATAAATGTTGTTATGTCACATAATTGTCATTGTTTTAAGAATCAAAAGCATATACTTGTTATGGAAATTAACAATGAATTATTATAGAAGAAAAACCAATTAACCTTTATATATTATTAATTGGCTCTTTAATTGATTTTATTAGAAGCTTAATTGAGATCGTGTGCCTTTCAGTAGAGTTGCAGATTATAAAACAGAAAGATAAATTTGTACGTAAATTAATCAACTCGATTATAAATTAAGCTTGTCATTAATATATATATTTTCTCCAACAATTAGAATAATATATATCACAATTAGTTAGTTTTGCTTTATGAATTAATAACTAATAAGTAAACCTTGATAAGTCTGGATAAATAGAAAGATGAAAACACTTGAGGGTGACATTATGGAATTTTTTTAAATATTCTATAGTATTGAAATTTGAAAAACAAATATATATATCTTTTAACTTTATTTTTTCATAGAGTGAATATATTAATCATTTAGTTTTAAATTGATATACTTTAAACAATTATGATATTACATTTTCTAACACTTCAATCATTTTTTTTTTATCATTTTAATCACTTTATTTTTCATTTTTTTTTTCTCTTTTTGAGACATTAAAACAATTTAAAACAATATAAATATTATGATAAATTTGTAAAAGTAAAATTATTTAATTTAAATCATGTTACCCTTGAAAATTTGTATTAATGGTCTAAAAAGATCTTAATACAAATAGACTCGTATACTCATGTAGCATTAGTATTGATAGGTTTAACTCAAAATTTTCACTCATACATGATTTTTATTTTGTTCTATCTATGGATCTCATAAGAGAATTTGGAGATAAAGCCATGTATAATTAAGTGGTGCACTACAAAAACAATTTAGTTATAATTACGAATATTTAGTTACAAAATATATTTCGTAACAATTTTGCTATAAAATATCGTGGCAAAAAAGCCTAATCATGTATCCATAAATTTGGGCTCAAACATAGCATATTTTTACAAATTTTTGTAACAATTGAGCACAAATTTTCAAAGTAATTTTTAGGTCCTAACTAAATTTGTCACCAATATTTTTTCAAGTTAGCACCAAAAATTTAACTACCATTATTTACAATTGCATAGAAAAATAAACTTTGAAAATGTTTAATTATGAAATGTTAGAGCAAATTAACTATGATTATTTATATTTTCATAAAAAAATTCACAAAAAATCGTGAAAAAATTTAAATATGTTTTAACTACAAAATATTGTGGTAAATTAGCTACGATTATTCATATTTTCATAAAAAATTAAGGTGAAAAATTGTGAAAAACTTTGATAATTAGGACGAATAAATAGTTATAGCAAAACTTTACGCATAATTTGAATCTTTCAAAATACTCCTCCAACTATCTTAACAAAAATAAAATAATTATGAAAATTTAATTTTTTATTAATAATTTATAATGAATAAAATGGCACCAATTATTTTGGGACGAATGTAAAAATTTTGTAACTATTTTGACAGTCGTTTGATTTTTTTAGTCTCCAAGAAGTTCTTTATCTGGACAGCTAGTGCTAGATAGTACGCCTGGTCTTAGAATGTTAAGCGCAAGTTTATTTACTATTATGATGTTTGATAGATGGTGGTTCTGGTGTTAGTCATTATTTATGTTGGATGAATGTATTTTTCCTTGCTACCTTGCAAGCCTGCAATTCTAAAGTAAGGAGGCTTGTTTTTGTTGCGTGGGTTCTTGAACATAGAACAGCTAATGAGTTTCAAGGTCCTTTTAGAAGACACATATATCATTACAGTTCTATGGTAGGTACTCAAGCATGTCTATGTTCTGTTCTAACATTTAGATAGAGTTGACTTATCACATACTAACTTAGAAAAGTTAAAAAAGGATAGATTTTTAAAGATAAAACTCTTGTAAAACATAAAAGAAGACTCGATCTTTATGGATTTAGAAATATCTAGTGTGTATGCTATCCACTTATGGTAGTATTTGCTGAAAGAGTCCCCAACCTGATATACGAACAAGATAAGAAGATACAAACTTCTAAAAGATTTGATCTTAATTCGCAAGGAACCGAACAATATACACATATATAGTTCACATAACATAAGCACAAACAGTATAATATCAAAAGCAAAAAACTTTAATAATAAATATTATACGTCAAACAGAAAGCAAGTAAATAATAGATACTTTTTAATCAAAATTTAAACTAAAATTATGTTGAAACATACATATCTTAAACTTGTATTGTACTAACACAAACTCAGATCATGCATAACACTTGATATAACGAGGTAAACCCATACAGAGACCGTATCTATATAGTAACATCCTCGGGTTACTTAAGATAATCACTCAACAGTAAATAATTCACCAAAGAGTAAACAAGTTATTACTATTATCTTTATTAGTCAAGACCTCTATCCAAATCACCTACTGCTACTCTTCACTTGTTGCTTCTGCAATTGTTTGGTTCAATACTCGAATCTGACTGTCCTTCACAACTAACACCACCCAATGTGATGTGATTGGGAACCAATGATCAGCAACAATAAGTGTATCAACTCACAACTTCATGGGACACACATTCTACTACTAATATCAAATCGTATATAAGAGACATACAGTCAAACCATGTACTCACACTGATTATGATTTGATTATAAAACTCACAAAAATGACTCACTCTCAAATATAAGCTCTCAAATATAAGCTCTCAAAAATAATTTCAAAATCAGATATAAATCTTAGTGTGTATTTTGCAAAAATTTCAACTCTTGAACAAGAGTAAAGAAGAGAAATGAGTGGGATATTTATAGCACTTATATTTCCTACTTTGCCAGCCACCTTGCCAAGGGTGGTGGCAAGCTTGGTGGTAAGTTTGGTGATGAGTTGTTAAAAATTTGCATTTTTTGTTTTCAAAAATGCCGAGTACTGTTTATAAATACCCTCACCAAAAATATGCCAAAAATCACAAGTAAAAACGTTAGCTTGTTAGCTCGCTTGCTCATTGAAAACCAACATTTTACTTAACATGCACACTATGAAAACCAATCATGTGGTGTGTGTAAACATACTTGTATACAAAGTGTACCTAACTATGTATGTGTGTGAATTACTGATCTACAGTAACCAACCTTACACATAAGAAAATAAAAATACTAATTAAAATAACAGACATCGAGATTTATACATGAAAAGCCAATACATAAATATAAGTACAATAAAACTCATATTCTCTCCCTTTGGTTTTTGTGCCAATACATTATACAACTAGATACAAACACTCATCGATCACAAGATGATCATTAAGATGTCCTAAAGTTGTTTGTTCTCATAAACAACATAATAACAAACAATAAAACTCAAAAGACATACTTATACTTAGTGCATTCATCATATGCGTTTCATCCATCTTCATGTATCAATTCATCCATTCTACCACTCTAAAACATGAGGGTCTTAGCACCATTGCACACAAAAAATCTGAAGCTCGAAGACTTCACTTTGTACCTGTAACCTGCATCCACGAAACAAACACATACCCCGTGAAATGTATCATGTAGAAATAACGTGTAGTCAAACCATATGTTATCGTGTTATCCCTATATAGGTACACAATAATAGGCACAAATACAAATAAATATGTACATCTCTCCCTGATTTCATGCAATACTCCCCTTGAATGCATGCAAGTCAAAAAAACAATATATAGTGCAATCCTATACTCGCAGCCCATGCAAAACACATCATGGAAACAAGAGAAAACTAAATCAAATGAAAACGTGAAAGAATGGGAATAATGCACATTAACCAATATATCATCTCAGGACAAAAATGAATTTTCACACTATGAAACGACATCATACCTCAGGAAAAAACCAATCACGTGTATATTGACTCTATTTTGAACCATTTTCATCTTGAATATCGAATATCAATTATGTTAAAGATATGGACCAGAAAGCCATTTTGTTGTGGTGGATGTAGATAGGAAAATTCTTTTACTGTTTATTTAATAAATATGAGTTAATCATAATTTCTTTAAAATAAGAACTTGATCAACCATTCGTACTTCTTTAAATGTCATTATGTCTCGTTTTCCGCACATGAATTATACCACAATTATCTATCAACTCTGTCTCTAGAAAATTTTATATATAACGTTGAATTAAAAGAATATAATTTTTTTTAACTTTTTATTTTATAAAAAAAATTCATGGGATTTGAAATAAATTAATTAATAGAGAAGCTATATTATAATACATATACTTTTACCTTACCTTTTTTAATAGCCACGTTGTAGCCTTATCTCCTTTAACCTTTTTCTTTATGAAGAAATTCGATACCAAATATTTCAAAATTTAGATGAGATAAATTATGGGAAGAAAAACTCGTTAATAATAAAAAATTATATAATATTATTTGAATATATGGATCGATTCGAAGCCCAATCTAACCTACAACACGAGACATCAGACGAATTATCCTAAAAGGACTTGCTTGTGTCGCACTTACAATGACACCAGTAGTAATGGTCTACTTAGGCGTAAGAGTTTTCGTGTGGGAGGACTAACCTCCAGACTAACTCATAGTGTGGTCAATCTCATGATTCAAATGTGCTTTCTTTTACTCTTGTGTTCCTTTTACACAGTGTGACATGTATTTTTTATGCAATCAACACGTATAAATACAACTTTATATATATATATATATATATGGATCTTATAAGAGATCAACATATTCTACAAAATTCTCTAATTTTTCTCTAGTTTTTTTCTCTGAAAATCAGGCCAATCTCAATAAATATCATATAAGTACCACACTTGATCTAGTAGTAAAAAAATATTGATTTTTATGTTATAATTATAAGTAATATGATAAATAAATATATTAATTAAAACAATAAGAATTATTTTCTTAGCATATAATACAATAATCAACTTGTAATAAAAAAAATATCTTTTTATACAAACCATGTAATTATGATCCAATAATTTTTTTTTTAAAATTTTTTGTAACCTTATTTTAAAAATTAGAAAAAAGACTATGTAATTTCGATTATAAAAAATGATAAAAATAACAATAAAAAAAACTTCTTCAAGAATAACACTTCCAACTAGGAATATCAACCTAATGAAATAGAATTAAAAGATGTTTTATTTAAAATGGAAAATAAAATATTATATTATATTTGAAATTAATGGAAAATTAACATTGAAAAAAATTTACCCACAAAAATAAATTATTTTAAATTTAAAATTATTTAAAAATATTTATAAATTAATAATAATATATTATATATATTTAAATTTATTTTTTTAAAATATTAATCTATAAATATTTTTATTTTTACGTATATAAAAAATATAATATTTAATAAAATATAAATTTTTAACTTTAAATATTAAAATTGTATAATCTTACTTAAACATCAAAACCGAATATAAAATTTTAAGCAAAATAATAATTGAATCAAAATTTAAAACACAAAATCAACCGATCTTATTATCACTCGTGATTTTTCGAACTCGTAGGGTATTTTTACATCCTACCTCCCACTAATACATAGCTAACAATATGTATTTTAACCATATATAATTAGAATTATATTTATATATAATAATTTTATGATTTTTTTAAAATAATCATAATTAAAAAAGTATAAAATATAGATGAATATTAAAATATCGAAATTGCAGTAAAATGAAACTAAATATATATTAATATTATTATTATATATATATATATAATTATAAAAAATATATAATTTTAATAATAAAATAAAAAATATTTTATTCCGTAAAATATAAAAAATAATGTTAATATTTTAAATAATACGTCAAAGTAAAAATTAATTTAATATTTAATTTTTTAAAATTAAATATATTTTAAAATAAATATTAAAAATAATAAATATGATTAAATTATCAATATATTGTTAAAATTTAACGGCTATATTTGATTGCGTGTCTCGTACTTCCTTTTTTCCAATCGAACGGTGGTAAGAGAGAATTCTCTAGCACCGCCACAGGTTATTCCGGTCTCACATATTTTCCCACTCTTTTTCAGTATTTTAATAAACGGTATAATTGCGTGTCTCGTACTTCCTATTTATCCAATCGAACGGTAAGAACGAATCCTCTAGCACCGCCACAGGTTATTTCGGTCTCCCGTATTTTCCCTCTCTTTTTATTGTATTTTATATATTACAAACCGTATACTACCCATTTGAAGCTAATATCAACCTCATTATTCTCACACTCTCTCTATCTGCAACTTTTGCTAGAAACTCCTCGGTCCTAAATTCTCTCTCTTCACTTATGGGTAATGGTTAAGAGTTTGTCAGGTTTTAGGTTATTCCCATAATTTTTTTTATCTGAGAGTTCATCTGATTTGGGCTACTGGTTTGATTTTTTTGTTTAATTTTCAGGGAAGATCAAAATCGGAATCAACGGTATTTTTTTTATTTATCATTGATATTTTTGTTTCCGTGCTTTTGATCTCATCTGAGCCCGACTTGTTCTAATATTAATGGTCGAAATTTTGATAAAATATAGGATTCGGAAGGATCGGAAGGTTGGTGGCCAGAGTTGCTCTGCAGAGAAACGATGTTGAACTCGTTGCTGTTAACGATCCCTTCATTACCACCGATTACATGGTATTTCATTTGTTCTTCTCTATTTTATTCCGGGCTTTGACCCTTTTTGGATGGAATTGGAATTAAAGTTTACTTGAACTTTGAGTATTAGCACTGATATGCTTAGAGTTGTAGTTGTTGTAATTTGAATTTTTTCTTTTTGCTTGGTAGACCTACATGTTCAAGTATGACAGTGTTCACGGTCAATGGAAGCATTTCGACATCAAGGTTAAAGACTCAAAGACTCTTCTCTTTGGTGATTAGCCTGTCACTGTTTTTGGAGTCAGGTGCAGCATAATTTATAGTTTTCAATATTCTTGATTGTGAAGAGTGTATAATTATGTGAAAAGTGACATGGAAGTTTATTGGATTGTGATCTTTAGGAACCCAGAAGAAATCCCTTGGGCCGAGAGTGGAGCTGATTACGTTGTCGAGTCTACTGGAGTTTTCACTGACAAAGAAAAGGCAGCTGCACACTTGAAGGTATGTCATTTGTCTCACCTTTAACTTTTAAAAGCTATTGAATTTGCTAGACTTGAGTTTTATTTGTTATATTTATGGGAGGGATGCTATTTGAGAGAATAAATGAATTGTTAGGCCATCTCTCATTAGCCTGAGTTTTGGGAGAAATGGTGTTGATATTTCTTTATGCCTTATGATATATTGTTTATTTATTGTATATTCTTAGGAGAAGGGCCCTAGTAGTTTCGTAGCTTTAGGTAAAAGAGCACATTATTTCAGTAGCTTTTAACCAAAACACTTTAATAGCATAATTTTGAAAAAATGTGTACTTTAGTTCTAAAAGAATGCACTTTAGTCCCAAAAAGAGTGCACATAAATTTTGTAGCTTTAGGTTTTTGGGATTAAAATGTACATTATTTTTTTTCAAAGTTATGGACTAAAGCGCTCTAATGGAAAGTAACGGGATAAAAGCGCTCCTTAAGCAAAATTTATGGGACCTTTTGCACCCTCACCCTATATACTTTATGCTATTAGAGTAGTCAAGCTTCTGTCAATTAAAATTCCAATTAGTGGGCCTTGCTAAAAAGTTATTAGGCCTGGGAGGCTTGAGTTTTGGGATCAATAGTGCCTTGCACTTCTTTAGTTACTATGTGATTTTGGTATATTACTTGACAGTGTGTTCTTTCATTTGGTTTTCCATATGAGCTTGGGCATGCCCATATATTTTAAAATTTAGTATCTTATTGTTTTATTTTGTCGATAACTATTAGGGTGGTGCAAAGAAGGTCATCATCTCTGCCCCAAGCAAGGATGCACCCATGTTTGTTGTGGGTGTTAATGAGACGGATTACAAGCCAGAGCTTGATATTATCTCCAATGCTAGCTGCACTACCAACTGTCTTGCACCACTTGCCAAGGTTCCAATCTAATTAAATATTGGCTTGTCAAACAGAGAAAAAAAGTTGGTTTTAATTGGACTTGTATTACTTTGAAGAATTAGGAAAATTCTAACCTGCAGAGGTTTATCTTGCGTCCTATTATAACATCGGTAGTTAATTAAATTAAATTTTTATTTGCTATTTTGATGGACAATATTAGTTTAAGGAGCTCAAAGGCTAAAAATTGCAGTATGTTGGTAGTTACTTGAACTTTTTTTATTTTTTATTTTGATGGACTATATTACCGTAAAGAGATGAAATGCCTAAAAATGGTAGGATATATATCTTAAATCTTCTCATGTAGGATAGAGTGATCCTTGGTTTGCAATGTGATATTGTGATTTGTGTAATGTGAGTTTATGTTTATGTTCATATCAATTTCCAGGTCATTCATGACAGATTTGGAATTCTTGAGGGTTTGATGACCACTGTTCACTCTATCACTGGTGGGTTTCTTTGTAGTATGTTCCTACTATTATGAGCTCAGTCCCATATCATTTATCTTATTCATTTGTTTCATTGTCTTTGATATAGCTACTCAAAAAAATGTTGATGTACCCTCTAGCTGTTATGATTGATTAAAAATAATATTAAGTTTATTAGTCAAAATAGGAGGTGCCTAATTTAGAAGAAAATTCATGGAAGATGGCTTACCACATTGTCAAAGATGGAGGTGCCTAACCTTGTTTGAATAAAGAATAGGAAAATTAGGTAGTCTAATTTTGTTGAATGAAGAAATGTTTGGCATATGAAATGAGAACTTGAAGGCTATAAATATGGCTTCATTTCTTCATTGATAATCATCCCAAAAATAGAGAAAAAATTGTATGAGAAGTTCTTGAGTGAGAGAATTTTGTGGGAAAATTCTCTTCGGCTTGTAATTGCTCTTGTCTTTTGGGTGTGTGAGAAAATTACTGAGAGTGTGGTTGTAGCAATTTTCCACATAGTGAATTTTTCTCTGGTTGTCTTTTGACAACGAAAGCGGTTTTTCTCTAATTTAGAGTTTCTACTATAATTCTTGTGTTGTGTATTATCTATTTCTCTATTATTTGATATTTTGCTAAGGAAGATCTTGGGAGGGAGAATTTGTGATTATACCATTTTATCCAAATTTCCTAACAACTGGTATCAGATTCAATTTCAAAGAAGGAGAAATGTCGGTGAGTCAGATTGACATTGAGAAATTTGATAGGAGAATCAATTTTGGCTTGTGGCAAGTCAAGTCAAAGATTTGTTGATCCAATATGGGTTACTAAGGCGTTAAAGGGGAAACCATCCTTATTCTTGGTATAGAGTCAGAATTAAAACCAATATAAGTGATGAAAATTGGGAAGATCTTGATCTAAGAGTCTATAATGCAATTCGGCTTTGTTTGGCCAAAAATATTCTTGCAAATGTGCATGGAATATCTATGGCCAAAGAACTACAGGGAAAATCTTGAAGAATTGTCAGCAAAAGGTGTTTAAATCGGGTATATTTGAAAGAAGCGGGTTTCATACTTGCGTATGAATGAATGAAGGAACTATTATGCCTGGACCATCTAAGTGTTACTCGATGGTATTGTCTACGAGCCCAGGAAGCCATGGAGTTAAACTTGATGATGAAGATATAGCTTTAAGGCTCATCGGTCTCTTCCATCTTCTTACATGATCACATGAAACCTATCTTGATTCATGGAAAGGAGAAAATAATTTTTTCGGAAGTTACTAGCGAGTTGTTTTCTCAAGAAAAAGGTGAAATTAATTGAAAGAAATGTTTCGCCTGAAAAACTCAACATTAGTAGCTGACAATCGAAAGAAAAACAATTTCATGAAAAATAAGATAGTGTGCTGGGGTGTGGACAATCTGGGCACCTCAAAAGAAATTGTCTGAAGGGTGGAGTGATCCTGCCGAAGCTCAAATACCGACGATGACGCCAATAGTATGTCTATTTTCAAAGACTATAGTGATGCTCTTTTGAAAAAGCGAGATACATCCTCGTGGCGTGCCGCTAGTCTCTAAATATTGCCATGAAAGAGGTGTGTTCGGTAAATGGTCCACGAGTTTACTGCGGGCATTGGCTTGGTATAGATGCAAGGTATGTGGTGGAAAGGATATCGATGGGCGATGAACTCTCGGGAAAACCAAGTGTGAGAGTTGCACCGTAAATTTCGACAAGTTTTTTTTTTTTCTTTTTTTCGACATGAGCCGATGTGAAATTCTTAGAATTGGTGATTAATTCTAAGTGGGTGTCTTCTTTATGGTGGAACTATGATAATTCTCGATTGTAGAGAATTATGATACATTGGAGTAGATAGTGTTGTAGTGGTAACCATGTTTATTTTTAATCAGGTGGAGATTGTTATGATTGATTAAAAATAATATTAGGTTTATTAGTCAAAAATAGGAGGTCACAATTTAGAAGAAAATTAAATGGAAGGTGAAACTATATCATTGTCGAAGATGGAGGTACCTAAGCTCGTTGAATAAAGAATAGGAAAATTAGGTAGCCTAATTTTTGTTGAATGAAAAAATGTTTGGCGTATGAAATGAGAGCTTGAGCCTATAAATATGGGCAATTTCTTCATTGATAATCATCCCAAAAATAGAGAAAAACTTGTATGAGAAGTTCTTGAGTGAGAGAATTTTGTGAGAAAATTCTCTTGTCTTTGTAATTGCTCTTGTCTTTTGGGTGTGTGAAGAAAAATGCGTAACGAATGTGGTTGTAACAATTTTCCACATAGTGAATTTTTCTCTGGTTGTCTTTTGACAACGAACGTGGTTTTTCTCTAATTTGGAGTTTTCACTATAATTCTTGTGTGGTGTATTATCTATTTATCTGTTATTTGATATTCTTCCAAGGAAGATCTTAGGAGGGAGAATTTGTGATTATACCATTTTATTCAAATTTCCTAACACTAGCAAGTACTGGAGGGGTGGAAGAGGTGCTTCATTCAACATCATTCCTAGCAGCACTGGAGCTGCCAAGGTATAAACAAGAAAAGTTAAAATTAACATTATTTTGTGATGAGAGACTGTTTTAGTTGGTGCTATAGTTTTCCAATTACTTGTTCTAAACAAACAAAATGGTCAATCTTTTTAATGACCCTTGCTCTTTGGTTTTTTCTTGTGTAGGCTGTTGGCAAAGTGTTGCCCTCTCTTAATGGAAAATTGACTGGAATGGCTTTCCGTGTTCCGACTGTTGATGTGTCTGTTGTTGACCTGACTGTAAGGCTTGAGAAGCCGGCTACGTATGAGCAGATTAAAGGTGCTATCAAGTAAGGAAGATTGCAATTTATTTGGGGATAGAAAGGATTTGAGTATGAAAGAGATGTTTATAGTATTTTGATATTTTTAGAAAGGCTATTCGCCATAGCAATAATTACTATTGCTTTGCTATAGTAAAATGTCCTCTTGTTGATAGAAATTTTCTACAACTATTGTGTTTCTTTGTTCTTATCATTTGTTTTGGTACTTGACAGGGAGGAGTCTGAAGGAAAATTGAAGGGAATCTTGGGTTACACTGAGGATGATGTGGTTTCCACGGACTTTGTTGGGGACAACAAGTATGGATGGATCTTACATGATGTCTGAGAAAGATAATTATTGTCGTTTGATTAATCAGCTCTCTTACTCACCTCTGTTTTTTTTTTCTTTTCTGTCCATTTTCTTTGGCATGATTTGTGGATTGTTCAACTACACAGGTCAAGCATTTTTGATGCCAAGGCCGGTATTGCTTTGAATGACAACTTTGTTAAGCTTGTTGCGTGGTATGACAATGAGTGGGGCTACAGGTAATTATCTTAGACCACAACTTTTTTGGCATATTCATGTCAGGTTTTTTTTTTTTAATTATTATTGCGTGAGGTTTCTAGATCCCTCCTCCACTAGTACTCACGTGGGCCCTTTTGAGAGGAAAGTTTAGGATGGTTATATGTTTTAGTTCGTTCTTTCTCTTTAGGGCAACATGTTTGATCTCTGTTTATTTGCAGCTCCCGTGTGGTTGATCTGATTGTCCACATTGCAACTGCCAAGTGAAGATGGGCACAAGATTGACTTCTATATATCATGTAGGCATTCCTCGTTGTTCTTCGTAACTGAGTCCTTGTTTGTCTATGCTTTGTAGTTGGGATATGGTTGTCTGTGAGCGTCAATAAATATTGGTGTTCTATGTAATAATTGAATGTAACAAGGTGTTATTCCGATATGGGTCTGTGTTGACGATTTTTTATTTTTATTTTATGATAAGTGTAGTTCGCTTCTTGTGGGCATGACCGCAGCGAAATAAAATCGAGACCAAAGTAAATAAGGGCGTAGTTGCACCAGACCATGTTCCGCTCCATTTATTGTTAACTCGTTAGGGCATGTATAGTTCTCAGGTTGTTAGAGTCGAGCCCGTCTATACCTTTGACAACCTTTGATATTGATTTGGCAAAGTTGGGCTATAACAACCATTTCATTATGCTTTTTGTACCCGTTTTAGCTTATTTTATAAAGAATGATGGGTTAAGCTATATTCTTAAATGTTAAGAATTTTCTTACTTTTGTGAAAAGGAGTAGTTAAAAGTGTGTACTATATACTCTTGTGAAAATTTTACATAGACTTGATTGTAGTATAAGTGTACACTAAGTTGTGGAAGTGAAAATTAATAAGGTTGTATAAGAGAAACTCTTCGTTTTAGGTACTAGATACATTTAGTAAATTGGAGGTATTAGGATACATTAGGAATTTATGGATAAATTAACAATAATTTAATATAAATGTATTAGTTTATGGATAAAAAAATCATGTCTTAGGATACATTAGGACTTTATGGATAATTAACAATAATTTAATATAAATGTATTAGTTTATGGATAAAAAAAACCATGTCTTAGGATATATTAGGACTTTATGGATAATTAAGAATGATTTAATATAAATGTATTAGTTTATGGATAAAAAAAGAACCATGTATTTCATATAGATAAAAAGTTAAAAAATAATTTGAGTATTATTGTAGAAGTATAAACTCTATCATAATATGTTAGGAAGTTGGTTAAAAAGACATAAAAAATGCAAGTAATTAATCAAAATTATTTAGATAAAAAATTAGATGCTTTAGCATATACTATGGAAAAATTTTAAATCTAATAATCTCATATTAAAACAATTAAAAATATTTATCTTAAATTAAAAACTAAATTAGATTGACTCTTTATTAAAAAACATAAATGAAAGTATATATTACCAATATGTATGAATAGTCATGAAAATAATATACCTTTTATGGAATTGAAGATATTAAAACTTATTAATCTCATAAATATAATAAAATAAAATATAATAATGTTATTGAAATTTTTGAATATTAGATATATCTTTATAAAAATCTAATAGAAGAAAAATAACAATTATTAAAACAAATACAATAAACATTTTCTTGAATATGAATCCTTATTATCACATTTATTTATGAAATAAACTTATTATTCTTTGACGAATGAATATACATTTGAATTTAAGTCAAAATCTAACACTCTATATGCAGCTAACGTGATAAGTGGTAAAAAAACTAAATCTAAAAAATCTTCAAAGAACATAAAAAAAAGAAAACTTGAAGAATCCTTAAAAGAATTCTTAAATCAAGAAGAATTTGAAGAATATTTAAAAAGAGATTAGGATGAAGATTTTGTTAATATAAATTGAATTTTATCTAGTAAAACAAAAGACTAAGAAGAATGAACTCCTTTATATACTAAGAAAGATAATTTAGATAAACAACCAATAGGTCAATATAGTAGTTCTTTAAATCTTTCTAATATATATTTTAAAGTTCAAGAAAAAGTTATAGAAGAATGATCACAATTCATGTCCTTTAATCTACTTAATTATATAAATACTTGGTAAAAAAAAGATTTTAAATTATATTACATGAACCTTTGAAGGTGATGCTTTATAATGGAAAACAATAGAAAAAAACATAAAGAGATAGAGAACAAAAATTATATTTATTGTCAATTTTTTTCAAACATGATGATGTATTAAATTTTTTTACTAAAATAATTAAAAAGAATTTAATAGAAGAAGCAAGAGAACCAAAGGTTTAAAAATACGCTAACTTTGTTCTATTATATTAGAATTATGGAATATCTCTAAATTTAAAAATTATGTAAAATTATTAAAAAAATATTATATTCTTGTAGAGCCTTCATAAGATATTTAATGGTTAGATCCATTTTTTTAATAAATTACCAAATCTTTAAGATAAATTAGTTATTAAAGGATATCTAGATTGTTTAAAAAATCTAAAAAGCAAACAATATAGGTTTTAGGATAAAATATATCCTTAGATTGATAATTAAGAAATACTTGTCAATTAAATCAAAAAAGCAAATTGAGAATCAAATTAATAGTACAAAATATGGCTAAATGTGATCAAATATTAAAAGAAAATTGAAAATGGAATGTCCAAAATATAAAAATCCTATAAGGAAAGAAAATTTAAGTGAAAACATCGGAAGAAAAGAACAATTTTTTTCAAAAAGGAAAAATATATAAGAAAAAAAATCTGAACATCATTGCGCACCTTAGTATTCTAAAAAAAGAAGTGTAAAAAATATGATTAAAACTTTTGAAATAAATGAATTAGAAATTCTATTTGGGAAAGAAATCTATGATATAGAAGAAATGATATATGAAGTAGAAAGTGAAGAAAAACCATTTAAAGTGAACCATTTAAAGAAGAAAGTGAGATAATGTTTATGATGCAAGAACAAATAAATTCTTTAATCAAAATAAATTAAATCTTTATTAAAGAATTACAAAATATAAAGTTAAAATATTTGATAAGTGTTGGAAATGAATTTAAATAAAAGTATTATTATTATTTTTTGATTTTTATTTCATAATTATTTTATCGTTATTTTATGATCATTAAAGAAGAAGAAATGATATATGAAGTAGAAAGTGAAGAAGAACCATTTAAAGAAGAAAGTGAAATAATGTTTATGATGCAAGAACAAATAAATTCTTTAATCAAAATAAATTAAATCCTTATTAAAGAATAACAAAATATAAAGTTAAAAGATGTGATAAGTGTTGGAAATGAATTTAAATAAAAGTATTTTTATTATTTTCTGACTGTTATTTCATAATTATGTTGTCGTTATTTTATGATCATTATTTTCATAATTATGTGATCATTATTTTTATAATTATGTGATTATTATTTTATGACCGTTATTTTCATAATTATATGATAATTGTTTTTATAACCGTTATTTTCATAATTATGTGTCCGTTATTATTGATCATTATTTTCGTAATTATGTGACCATTACACATCTTTTTTCAAATATAAATAGAGTACAATAACCCTTATTTTAAAAAACAACTTAACAACTCAAAAAATGGTTCTATGGTTTTTCATAACAAAATCATAGAAAAGAAAATTTAGAATTATTTTCTCAGATTTTCGAGCAACATAAATATTTAAGAGGTGTAGTATTTCATACTTCATCAGTGCAATGAAACTCTGAGACAAAAAAAATTTTAGGTTGATAACGAGACTGTGTTTACTTGCACAAATTTAGGCAGAATCGTGAAACGTCTTATAGAAAGCGAACTAATCTGCGATTTAATTCAAGTAGCTCATTTCTAATAATAATGAATCGATGTTTATCTTATTGAGTGACAGAGTGATTTGGATCATTCTCATAATTGTTGTAGTACTAATCCAAAGAGCTCTAATGGGGGAACTGACAAGAACTGCTCGTTCCACAAGTCCACGACTTCAACCCATAATCAAAGAATAAGATGGTCTCTTAACATGAAAGATATGAAGTCTTTTGATGGTTATTTTGTAAGTTTTTCTGTTTATTTTTTTCTGGTCATTGTCCGTTTTTCTTTTTTTTTTAGTTGCAAAAATTTGTGTTGAGATTATAGTCAATTCCACCATAACTTTTTAACTTTTGGTACTAATTTTAGAATGATGTGTTGGATATTGTCATAAAGCTCCTTAATTTAAGGAGCAAATTAAGGAGTAAAACATGGAGCAAAACAAGGAGCAATTCATGGAGCAATTCATGGAGCAAAACAAGGAGCTTAATTCAAGGAGAAATTTAAGGAGTAATTCAAGGAGTGAATTTTCCTATAAATAGATGTTAATTGTAATGAATTAATCATCCAAAGTGTTCATTCCAATTGAGAAAAAAACTTAGAGAGACAAGATTTTGTGAGAGAAAATTGAGAGTAATTTTCTTGGGTGTAATTGGGTTGTGAGTTGTGAGTGTTGTAAACACCTTATGTAATTTCTCCCCTTTCAGTAAAAAGATCTGCAGTATGTCCGAAGACGTAAGCAAGATTGGCCGAACTCCATTATAAAATTTTGTGTGTTATTTTTCTATTCTTTCTTTCTTATAAATCTGGCTTATTGGGAATTTGCGTAATTTCTCAACAACTGGTATCAGAGCTATTGGTGGTGATTTCTGTCAATTTTCTACAAGGTTACTATTTACGTGAATAGTGAAATTTTGTTGGCGATATTTGTTCGTTGACGGAGGTGTTTTAATACACAGTGGTTTACAAAAATAGTAAGAAACGATCCAGAGGAAGTCAGATTTTAGTGGGAGCAATGGCCGCAGATGAAGGAAGGGTGAAACTCGAGAAATTTGATGGCATAGATTTTGGGTTTTGGAAAATGCAGATAGAGGATTATCTGTATCAAAGAAATCTATATAAACCTCTCTCAGGGAAGAAACCAGAAGCTATGAAGGAAGAAGATTGGAATCTTCTAGATAGATAAGCCATCGGAGTTATTTGATTGACGCTATCCCGTAATGTTGTCTTCAACATAGCAAAGGAAAAGACCACGACGGGTCTTATGGCAGCTCTCTCCAATATGTATGAGAAGCCATCAGCCTCAAAAAAAGTGCACTTGATGAGGTGTTTGTTCAATTTGCGGATGAATGAAGGCGCATCGGTAGCTCAACATCTCAATGAACTCAACACAGTCACAACCCAGTTGAGTTCAGTGGAAATTGAATTCGATGAAGAAGTACGAGCATTAATACTTTTGTCTTCTTTACCAGAAAGTTGGAATGCTACTGTCACGGCTGTGAGTAGCTCGTCAGGAAGCAATAAGTTAAAATTTGACTATGTTCGTGATTTGGTTCTCAATGAATAGATCCGACGTAGAGAGTCAGGTGAATCGTCAACTTCTTCAGTTTTGCATACAGAGTCAAGAGGAAGAAATTCAACCAAAGGGAATGGATGTGGCAGAACAGACTACCGGTGTAGATCAAAGGACAGGAGGTCCAAATCCAGGAATCCTAATAATTCCCATAGCTCGAAGACTATCGAGTGTTGGAATCATGGAAGAACTAGGCACTACAAAAATCAGTGCAAGAGTGCACCGAAGGAAAAACAAGTGAAGGTAGAGGCAAATGTTACTTCCATTTCAGGAGGAGACGATGCATTGATACGCTCTTTGGAGAGCAAGGAAGAATCTTGAGTGTTAGACTCTGGAGCATCGTTCCATGCTACTTCACAAAAAGAATTCTTCAAGAAATATATCCCCGGAAACCTTGGAAAGGTATATCTTGGTGATGATCAACCATGTGCTATTATTGGCAAAGGTGTAGTGAAGATTAAGTTGAACAGATCTGTTTGGGAGCTGAAGGATGACAGGAATATTCCCAATCTCAGAAGGAACTTAATCTCAGTCGGGCAGTTGGCCAGTGAAGGCTACACTACGATCTTTCATGGTGATGATTGGAAGATTTCAAAGGGTGCAATGACAGTTGCTCGAGGCTAGAAAAGTGACACTTTACATGACAGTAGAGGCACGTTGTTCAATTATAGTTGCATTAGGCAATGAAACACCAAATATGTGGCACTAGAGACTAGGCCATATGAGTGAGAAAGGGATGAAGATTATGCACTCAAAGGGAAAACTTCTAGGTCTACAGTCTACGAAGATAGACATGTACGAAGATTGCATACTTGGAAAGCAAAAGAGAGTCAGCTTTCAGACAAGTTGCAGAATCCCAAAGAAGGAAAGGCTAGAGCAAAACAAGGAGCTTAATTCAAGAAGCAATTTAAGGAACCATTAATTTAAGGAGTAATTCAAGAAGTGAATTTTCCTATAAATAGATGTGTAATTGTAATAAATTAATCATCCAAAGTGTTCATTCCAATTTAGAGAAAACCTTAGAGAGAAAAGCTTTTGTGAGAGAAAATTGAGAGTAATTTTCTTGGGTGTAATTGTGTTGTGAGTTGTGAGTGTTGTAAACACCTTATTTAATTTCACTCCTTTCAATAAAAAAGATCTGCAGCAGGTCCGGAGACGTAAACAAGATTGATCGAACTCCATTATCAAATTTTGTGTGTTATTTTTTTATTCTTGCTTTATCATAAATCTGACTTATCGGAAATTTACGTAATTTTACAACATAATGGTTTTGGATATTTCAGAGCCAGTCTTCAGTTTTTATTGATAACGAATGGGAGGGATGCACAAAATAGTAAAAATGGGATTGTGAAGACCATACGAGCTGTTTATGCACAGAATAAGGTTTACTTATGTTTAGAAATTTTAGCTGAAAAAACTATTTCAAATGTCGTTTTGATATCTATAAATGTTTGCATCAATACTGGATTTCTTTTCTCGTTGCATTTAGACAGATTACCCAACCGGGAATGATGACATAAACCATGGGTTGTATGAAGCAATGCGGAAAGAACTAAGACATGCTGTCCAAGAGATTAAAACAAAGCTAGGACAAGTCAGTATTTGTTTATGGTGCAAGTGCAACTTACCAATTTTCTTCCTACGTGCACAATTTACGTTCTTAATTTTCCCTCTTGGCATTAACTATATGGCTTTTCAACTTAATCGGGCAATGGGAAAGACAAAATCTAGTGTTTCAGATTCTTATGTACTTCAGGCTGTTGCTTCTGTCAAGAGGAATTACACAACCAAATTGGAAAAGGTATTAATACATGTATCGTTTTTTTCTCTATCTAAAAGAACCATCATATTGTTGGTAGCATATTTCCTTTAATATGGAGCGGTTACCCTGGATCTGTATTAGAGGGACTATCTGGTGCTGACCAGCTTTTACTCATGAGCTGGTTCTGTGGTCAGACATAAGTAGTTAAGTACATAGCTAGCTATTATATTATATGTGCCTTTTGATATTCTTGTTAAAGAAAATAATAATTTTTATTTTGTTAGTATGTTTAATTATGCTTATGCTATGGTTTGATTTGGGAACATGGTAGATAACATGTGCAGTATCTTCAAGTTGCTGTCAGCTTAACAAGGAAAGCATAAATTAACTTGTCATTACATTGTTCTCTTAAAGAATTTGTATATTGAATTGCGGTTACAATTGAAACCCTTTTCAAATGAAAACAGAACTGGTACACATATTGGCTATTAACATATTTCGTTCCAGATGATGCAACTATGCAAGTGCTACCAAGCTATGGTAGTCTTTTTTACCCTTTACTGTAGTCTTTCCTACCCCTATTTTTTCTCGTCATGATAATATCATTTTTCTTGGGAAGAACGGCTATTATTATTTACTGTTGGAACGAGAAACGTAAACAAGATTTATTGTCTGAAGTACTGTTGGAAGAACATTGTCTGTAGGTTTTTGACATCCTTTTTCATCTTTTTTGCTTAGAGATGCAGTAGAGTTTCAGAGGAGTAACGACAAAAGTAGGACATCCAAAAGATTGACTGAGGAAGCAGAAAAATATATTGAGGATTTCATTTCAAATGTTGAACATACAGACATATCATCTCTTGACGGAGAAGGAAGTGATACAAGTTCAAGTTTAGGTGGAATAACAAAGACATAAGCTTTCCAAAGACCAAAAATGTCCATACCTCTTACTCCTGGCATGGATGGGGTTGTATTGCCTTGGTTGCAGTGGGAAACTAGTAATGATGCCTTGGTTGCAGTGGCTCAAAAAACTATTTTAGGGACAATTCACAGGTACTGGCCTAACTTTTGTCCTGAAGCACATTCAACTTTTAACGTGCATGTGTTCTTATTGTAACACTAGAGTGGTATGACGTAATGGTAAACCGTGGTGACGGTTCGGTTTCGTCGGAACCGTAAGTCTGTTCCGAAACCGAATAAAGTTCTTGATGAAAGAACCTTTATAAAGTATCGGGTCTTTTTATTATTCACGGCTTAATTCAGATACATCATCAAAACACAGAGAATAAGTGAAAAACTAGTGAGAGTATCGAATCGAAAATCTATTGAAATTCTCGTATAAGTGTTGAAATTTGATCAACAAAAGGTATGTTTTCAATCCATTTTGTTTTCGTTGTATTTAAATTTTGCGTTCATATGATTTTTTGAACGTTTATGGATTAAATTGTAATCTTACATTTGGTATCAAAGCCATTTTTGAAAACATATATGTTTTTCTCTGTTTCACGAGGAACTGAGATTTTGGGTCTTTTATTTTGCTTATTTTTGATACATATGGAAATTATAAATTGTTTCAATATTTATTTTAGAGTGATTCTGTAAATTTAAACTTGAAAAACAATGAAGAAAATAAATCAAATTTACCGTGCGTATTTATTTGAATCATTAATTAACTTTTTATTTAAAATTACGTTTTTGATTCAAATTGAGACCATGAATCACTTGGAAATCAAATTATGAGAATTTTGATAAAAAGAACGCTAGATTTCATTGTTGGAATAGAAAGATACGACCGGGTATCCGTTAAAGTCAAAACCGGGTCGAGTTGACCTGACTGGAGGTTAAAGATGAAATTTAAAAAAAAAAACATTTTTTTTCTAGAGAATCAAACCTAGACCTCTTGGTTAAGATTGCAAGGTGTTGTCCACTAGAGCAGGACACACTTTGTCTTAAAATAGGCACCATAATTAGTTTTATATACATTAGGAATTTTAATTTTTAAAAATGTTGAAGCTAGGAATCGAACCCAGACTTCATTGGTGGGCATAAGAGAGGTTGTGCACTTAAGAATGGTGGGCATAAGAGAGGCTATGCACTGGGCTACAACGATTGTTGCATCCTATTTAGTATCTAACTTATTTTCATATATGTATTCAGAATTTGATTTTATTAAAAAATAATCTGAATATAATCTTAATTTATGTTTGTCATATGTATAATATTTATTGTATATGTGATATTTATTTAAATAATTTTTGGGCACATTAAAAAAAATTATTTAAATAAATTATGCTTAAATTATTTGTTTTGGTATTTGTATGTGTAAATTTTGTAATTAATTATACATATAAAAATTTAGTTAAATAATTTTTGCATAATGGAATTAATTGTTAATGACTCTTTATGGATTTAATTAGTGCTTATATTATTTTATTTTTGCTTGTATAATTTACTGTCATATATGCAATCTTAAGATAGATAATATTTGTTTTGAAATTAAATTAATATTGCTTATGATTTTATGTAATAATTGAGCCTAAGAATTTAACTAATATTTAAGTGATTCATATAGTTTAATTAATTAGAGAATAGCCACAACATCTTTAATTAATTAAAACTATAATAAGGTTCATTTAGGATCACATTTATAAAACAAATATTAATTATAATGAATCATATGTGATATAATAAATCTTATCCTATACAAATTTTTATTATATTTTGTACGATTAATTAGGATATAATATGAAATTATATTTTTTAATTTATCCACAGGGATTAAAAAAAAGAACATAATTTGATATTTTTATTGTAAAGTTAGGATGAATATAATTTAATTAAAACTTTAGTCCACATGCAAGTTTTATGTCACTAGATTCATATTTTTCATGATTTACATTGGTAAATAATGACTATAATTTAGGTCTCAAAATTTAATAAGCATATAATTTTTAATTGCAACTTTTCAACCTATAAATCTCTTTGATATTCGTTGTGACATTCCTAATCTGAAAAAGGATAATTATAAAATATGGAAGGAAAGAATTTTCCTTCAATTAGGATAGATGAATATTGATTATGCTATTAGAAAAACGAATCACCTAAAATTACTCAAACCAATACTCCAGAGAATATCATGCTTTATGAACAATGGGAGCGATCTAATCACCTTAGCATGATGTTCATTAAGACTAAAATCTCTGTCGGTATTCGTGGTTCTATTAATCAGCATAATGTTGTCTCTTTTAGGAGAACATAAAAATGTGCAAGTATACACGGTCACAAGTAATAAAAATTGATAAGTAAATTATCGTTTTCACAGAGATTTGCTACTACATTTTGTGGAGTACTAAAATTATTTTATCCAAAACAAACGAAAGTTTGAAGATGTTTTAACTAACTAAAAGTTTTATAACAAAATAAAAGAAAATTCTAGGATTGCAGTTTTCACCAAATTAATCCACTCAAATCATATTATTTTCTCTTGATTTATATTTTTTGTAAATTTAATTTTTCAACCAAGAACTTCTAATTTTATCCATACATCTCTTCCAAGCTCCGTATAGACACACCTCGTTAAATTAATTCACTATATTCCTATGAGAATTAAATTCACCAAGATTCATTACGCTCTAAGTTCTCAAATGGCCACACATACTATAAAGGTATATCCCTATCCTTCTTATATACATGTTATTCTATCCATGAACAATATACACAAAAATGCCTATTCCAAGTTTATTTAAGTGCTACAGATCAATTGATAAATTTTCCAATAATCAAAAGCATTAAGCACAAATAGAATAAAAAAATTAAAAGTCTCATAAATCTTTTAGAAATAATTAAACTCAAGCTTCATAAATTTATATAAAAACGCAACTCTAGAAAAATTAAATTAGTTCACAATAAAAATTAAGATTACAACATTTAAGGAATATCATTTACAGAACACAAAGAAAATTAAGACATTTCTGCTCTTAAATTTTTGGCACACGCTGAACACAATAGAAGCCAAAAATGGCTTCTGCATGTTCCACAGTCCAAGTCTCCAATCGAACCCAAAATGAAGCCCAAAAAAAAACTTCAGAAAAATTACAAATATCCTCTATTTATAGCTCTAACACTCTAAAAAAACACATAATAAATAAATTTTTTTTAGACACGTGAGAGACATTTTGCATTGAAAATAATAATTAAATATCCGCATGGTAGATACAAAGAACACGACCTCAGCGTTGTTCATCGCTGTGTTCTATTTCGTTTCCGAAAAAAACGACCACAATAGAAATCAGAAATCAGATAGTAGGAGAACAGAAATCAATGTAACAGGTAGATATCTTATTCAATTAGTCAGCAATAAATTTCCATGACAAATATTGTAAAATATGATAATTATCAATATATTCATGTATTATCTGTTCTATTTTTGTACAAGAGTATTAGTCTATGTATATTAAGAAAAACAAAAACAAAAAGCCTAACCCTAGCAGCAGCTGTATATATGGAAACTGCTACAAACCTATATTTTACTACTCCATTAACATTATTGTCTGTCATTCCTTATTCCACTAAACATTGGTGTCTGCCACTATTGCAGCATGCACCACAACACACACCAACAGGTTTTTGACATCCTTTTTCATCTTATTTGCTTAGAGATACAGTAGAGTTTCAGAGGAGTAATGACAAAATTAGGACATCCAAAATATTGATTGAGGAAGCAGGAAAATATATTGAGGATTTCATTTCAAATGTTGAAGATACAGACATATCATCTCTTGACGGAGAAGGAAGTGATACAAGTTCAAGTTTAGGTGGAATAACAAAGACAGAAGCTTTCCAAAGACCAAAAATGTCCATACCTCTTACTCTTGGCATGGATGGGGTTGTATTACCTTGGTTGCAGTGGGAAACTAGTAATGATGCTTTAGCTCTACCATCCAAGAATAAGCTGGAGCTACCAGTTGCTCAAGAAACTATTTCATGGGACACTTCACAGGTACTGGCCTAACTTTTGTCCTGAAGCACATTCAACTTTTAACGTGTGTTCTTATTTCCTAAACCTATTTTGACAAGTAAAAGGATGAGAACAAACTAATTTGTTTATATTTGATTATTAATTCGATTTTGTTAATAATAGCACAAAACAATATTAGGCCCAAAACCTAATATGCTTCTAAAACCCTCAGCTCTCTTATATATATATTTATATGTTTGTTACTGCATGGGAGACATATACAGCCACTGGAGATATAAAAAAAAGGGAGAGAAGCTGTGTGTGGCATTTTTTGCTGAGCCATAAGAGCTGAAAACAAAATAGAAGAACATCAATAAATGCATGTAGGGAAATCAACTCTTAAAAGACAAGCTGTCTATTATTGTTCCCATTGTTGGAATTTCTCTTATTTGTACGGTAATATTTTGATTTAATAGCAAGTTTGTTAATTTATCTTGCTATATATTACCAGTAAATTAGAAGGGATATTTTGTGAGTTGATTTTAGATTTTTGGTATAATTTATGAAGCTCTGAAAATTGATGTTTGTATCTCCATTTGATTATTAGTGGATTTTCCTCGGTGTGGTCAGTGGAGTAGACTTTTCACATTGAAAAGTTGAACCACTTAAATCATTGTGTGTCATTAATTTTCTTACTGCTTATTAATTTGTTGTTACCCATTATTATTAATATGTGCAACCAAAATTGGACCCAATCTTCGCTTCTGCAAGTGCCAATTCGTAACAATTTCTAGGAAGTGACTAAAATAGAAGATCGAAATGATTATTCTACTAGTATCCGTGGTAGTTGGAGCCCTGTAAATGGAATTTCAAGTAACACTCCAGAAAATACTAGCAAACTTTTAGTCTCTAATAAGTATCAATGCCTCTCATGTTCATATGGATCTAATGTATGGCATTTTGATATGGATTACTATCTAAAACTCAAGAAGGATGAAGATCTTCTTATGGAAAGAGTTAGGCAAAAGCAGAGAATTAGTTCAGGTACTCTCATGTTTTGTAATCGAATATCTTTCTAGAAAACTATGGTGATAATAGAATGTCTTTGTACAGACCAAGTTTCTTTAGTTATACTTTTTATTATTTTGTTAATAAAATTCAACATTTTTCTTTTCAATCCTGATGCCTTTCTTTATGTATTAGAGTTGTTCCACCTAATAACTCAATGCTTACATGAATTTATTTTTAATTAACTTCTAATATATATCAATACTTCTTAAAAATAAAATTAATATAAAAACTTATTTCAAATCCAAATATTAGTGTTTGATAGAGAATCTTTGTCATGATGTTGATGTTGTGGGCGGAAGCAATAAATAGCGGTATATGAATATATCAAAGCGATAAAATGAACACACATAATTTACGTAGTTCGGAAATTCGCCTAGGTCCACGGGAGGCAGCATATATTATTTGAACTAAGTAGGAAATATACAGAATACAGATACAGATTTCCTCACTAATAATATCTCTCAAGTGTTTCCCAAAACTCACAAGTATTTTCTCTCTTTGAGTTTGCTTATACTCTCTCTGGTTTTTTATGATTTTTGCCTTGTTCTTCAATGCATGAACTCTTCCCTATTTATAGATTAAGAAAGGCTCCCTTTCCCTAAATTGTGCCATAATTTATGCCTTAAATTATGCCACTAATTTCCTTAAATCATGCCACAAATCATGCCACAAATTAGGCCACTAATTTCCCTAAATTATGCCACTAATTTGTTACTTTTAGAGCCAATATTCAACAATATCCACCTTGGCGAAAAAGTTCATAACGTTGCCTCCAAATGCGCCCTAGGCGCCCTAAGCTCGAGAGATGTTGATCAAGTTCAAGCAGTGTTGAAACTTGATCCCTGTAACCACCTTTGTAAGCATATCTGCAGGGTTATCTGCGATTCGACTTTCTGAGTATAACATTCCCTTCATCGACGATTTCCGAACAAAATGAAATCGAACATCGATGTGCTTGGTGTGACCATGATGAACTTGGTTCTTTGCCAAACAAATGGCACTCTGGCATCACAGAAAACCTCCACGTTCTTGAACAATACCCAAATCCTTAGTCAACCCGAGAAGCCATATAGCTTCTTTGAATGCTTCATTACGGCCATATACTCTGCCTCCGTAGTAGACAAAGCTACAGATTGGCTGCAATGTTGATCTCCAACAAAGCGGGTCCTCCCGCCATTGTGAACACATAACCAGTTGTAGATCAACGCTTATCCGTATCTCCAAAGATAGTCGGAATCCACATATCCAACTAGGTGTTTACCTTGATCTTGTCTCTCTCAAACTTCAAACCAATATCCACAGTACCATAGATGTACCGTAGAATCCACTTCACTGCTTGCCAGTGTCCTTTACCCGGATTATGCATGTACCGACTCACCATACTAACAGCGTGGGAAATATCAGGTCTGGTGCAAACCATTGCATACATCAAGGCACCAACGGCATTTGCATATGGAACATGTTCCATTTTCTTCTTCTCATCGGTGGTGCTAGGTGACATTAATGCACTTAACTGAAAGTGAGGAGCAAGCGGTGTACTTACTGGTTTGGTTTTTTCATCAATGTCAAACCTTTGTAGTACTTTCTTCAGATACTGAGTCTGTGTCAGACAGACTGTACTTGCAACTCTATCTCTTGTGATTTCTATCCCAAGAATTTTCTTAGCTTCTCCAAGATCTTTCATTTCAAATTCTGAACTCAACAGAGCCTTCAATCTGTCGATCTCCACCTTGCTCTTAGATGCAATCAACATATCATCAACATATAAGAGCAAATAAATGAAGGTACCGTCTTGGAGTTTCCGAAAGTATACACAATGATCAAACTGACTACGTGTGTACTTTTGCTCTCTGATGAAGCTATCAAAGCGCTTGTACCATTGTCGCGGTGATTGCTTCAAACCGTAAATTGACTTGCTCAGCTTGCAAGCCCAATTCTCTCGTCCTGGAATTTTGAAGCCATCCGGTTGAGACATGTAGATTTCTTCGTTCAAAGTACCATGGAGAAAAGCTGTTTTGACATCGAGTTGAGCTAACTCGAGATCAAACTGTGCTACCAAAGCCAATAGTATCCGAATAGATGAATGCTTAACAACAGGTGAGAATACCTCATTGTAGTCTATTCCTTCTTTCTCAGCATAGCCTTTTGCTACCAGTCTGGCTTTGTATCTGATGTTGTCTTTACCAGGAGCACCTTCCTTCTTGGCATAGACCCATTTGCAACCAATAGTTTTCTTTCCTTTGGAAAGTTGAACCAACTCCCAAGTCTGATTCTGATGTAGAGACTTCATCTCTTCATCTATTGCCATTTTCCACTTCATACTATCAACTCTTTGCACGGCTTCTATGTAAGTGCACGGGACATCATCATCAATTACTAGAAGTGCGAATGCTACCATGTCTGTGTATCTGGTAGGCTTCCTAATCTCCCTTCTCGGTCGAGTAGTGGCAATAGATTCTGGCTGCTGATTAATCGATGGTGATGGTGAGAGAACCTCCACCTCAATTGAGATCTCTTCTTAATCATAAATTTCATCTTCACCACGATCGGTAATTGGTGCAATCTTTTCTGGATCTTCCGAAGTCTCAAGCATCACCTTAGAAAGAGTATTTGGACTTTCATTCTCTTTCTCTGAATTTGTTTGTCTCAGCATAACAGACTCGTCGAATGTAACATCTCGGCTTAAGACGATCTTCTTGGATTCACCACACCAAAGTCGAAATCCTTTAACTCCTTCCTTAAAGCCCAAGAAAACAGCTTTCTTTGCTCTTGGATCCAATTTGGATTCACTAACATGAAAATATGCAGGACATCCAAATATTTGCAATGAATCATAATCAGTAGCAGGTTGTCCAGACCATACCTCTTTAGGAGTTTTTCCATCTAATGCAGTCGTAGGAAGTCTGTTGACTATATGAGTTGCATATGACAAAGCCTCAGCCCAAAATGCCTTGCTCAATTTGGAATGAGATAGCATACATCGAACTTTCTCAACCAAAGTACGATTCATTCGTTCTGCACCTCCATTCTGCTGTGGTGTACGAGGAACTGAAAAATGTCTGATTATCCCTTCATCTTGACAAACTTTAAAGAAAGGATCTGATTTATACTCGCCACCATTATCAGATCTGAGCCTTTTAATCTTCCTGCGTATACGAGTCTCGATCATTTTCTTCCATTTAATAAAGATATCCAGAACTTCATCTTTGTGACTCATAGTGTATATCCAGACATATCTAGAGAAATCAACAATAAAAGTCACAAACCAATGTTTACCTCCAAGTGAAGCATTCTTGGAAGGTCCCCAAACATCCGTGTGAATATAATCAAGAGATCCCTTAGTACGATGAATGGCAGTGCCGAACTTGACTCTTGTTTGTTTTCCCATTACACAATGCTCGCAGAAATCAAACTTTCCAGTCTTGGCACCTTTCAAAAGACCTTGCTTCATTAAGCCTTGCAAAGCCTTTTCACCGACATGCCCTAAGCGCATGTGCCACAGGCGGGAAGAATCATTTGCCTTTTCTTCAGAACTACTTGAGACAGCTGCCCTTCCTGTAACTGTACACCCATCTAGGAAATACAAATTAGCCTTTCGAGTACCCTTCATTTCTACAAATGCACCTCGTACAACTTTCAAGACTCCATTTTCCAATGTTACCTTGTAACCATCAGAATCTAGAACACCTAAAGAAATAAGGTTTTTCTTTAGGTTAGGAATATACCTTACATTTGTAAGTCGTCTGATTGTACCATCGTGCATCTTTAGTCGTATTGTTCCGATCCCTTTTGTCTCACAGGCATTGTCGTTGCCCATAAGCACAACTCCTCCATCGAGCTTTTCAAAACTCGAAAACCAATGTCTGTTTGGACACATATGATAAGAACATCTAGAATCAAGGATCCACTTATCTGAGTAGGTTTTTGATGATGAAACTGAAAAGGCTGATTCTTCATCTTTATCGGCCTTCTGTGCAACATTTACATTTGACTTGTCCTTGTTTGGACAATCTTTCTTCTAGTGCCCTTTTTGGTGACAATAGGCACACTCGTCCTTCACAGGACGTCTTCTGGATGACTCTCCTCTGGACTTTGATCTAGATTTCCCCCTATTATTTGATCCGTCAGATTTTTTGTTGTTAGTCCTAGCTCTGGCTTCCGTCAATGCTTCTGATATTGAGTCTCTCTGATCATGTTGATCCTTCTTCCGGTACTCGTTATTTACCAAAGCATTTGAAACATCTACGAACTTAACCTCATCCTTTCCATATAACAGGGTTGTGGTTAAATGCTCATAGCTCTCAGGTAATGAATTCAACAACAACAAAGCTTTATCTTCATCAATAATTTCAACATCTAAATTTTGAAGATCGACCAAAATTTTATTGAAATTATCTAAGTGCTCAATCATAGGGGTACCTTTCTTGTACTGGAAACGGAAAAGTTTCTTCTTCAAGTAGAGTCTGTTCTCAATACTTTTCGTCATGTATTTGTCCTCTAGTTTCTTCCAGAGAAGCTGCGGCTACATTCTCTTTCATGACAAAGTACTTGATCTTTTCCTAAGCACGGTCGAATTGTGCCACAAGCTTGTCGGTTGACATAATTCCAATCTTCATTTGAATAATCTCCTGACCTAGTTTCCAAGGCTATATTAGATCCTTCTCGGAACAATAGATCTAATAC
This sequence comes from Hippophae rhamnoides, assembly GCA_033030585.1. Classification (NCBI taxonomy): domain Eukaryota; kingdom Viridiplantae; phylum Streptophyta; class Magnoliopsida; order Rosales; family Elaeagnaceae; genus Hippophae; species Hippophae rhamnoides. The sequence continues at coordinate 30,973,607 of CM065433.1, forward strand.
TTCACATTGCCACATGCCAAAGTTATTTGTGCCGTCGAATTTCTCCACCTCAAACTTTGCGTTGGACAACATAGTTCTTCGAGTAGAACTTGGTTTGCCATAAATTCTATGGTCAACTTGTTCACCTTCTTCGATCTCTCCTTTATCAGCAATAAGTACAAACTGATAACAAAAATTTTGCACTTACAACTTAAAACAGTGTTTTTCCAAATTTTATACCTTATTTGAAAAAGCAGTACGTAGTTGAATGCGGAATGGAACAATTACCTAGGAATAGATCCAACTCAGTTGAAAACGGATGAAAAACAAACCAACTCGATCCAAATATCACTAGTGCCTGACTTGACTCGCTCAAAGTCGGCGAGTTGACTCGATTATTAGCGACGGGACTCCGATAGCTTCGGCGCTGATTCTGACTTCCGATTTGAGCGATTCTTTCACCGTTGCGTTCGTATCGTCGAGAGCTTTGATTTGATATATAATACTGCTATATTTGGCTCTGATACCAATTTGTTGTGGGTGGAAGCAATAAATAGCGGTATATGAATATATCAAAGCGATAAAATGAACACACAGAATTTACGTGGTTCGGCAATTCGCCTAGGTCCACGGGAGGCAGCAGATATTATTTGAACTGAGTAGGAAATATACAGAATACAGATACAGATTTCCTCACTAATAATATCTCTCAAGTGTTTCCCAAAACTCACAAGTATTTTCTCTCTTTGAGTTTGCTTATACTCTCTCTGATTTTTGCCTTGTTCTTCAATGCATGAACTCTTCCCTATTTATAGATGAAGAAAGGCTCCATTTCCCTAAAGTGTGCCATAATTTAAGCCTTAAATTAGGCCACCAATTTCCTTAAATTATGCCACTAATTTCCTTAAATCATGCCACAAATTAGGCCACTAATTTTCCTAAATTATGCCACTAATTTGTTACTTTTAGAGCCAATATTCAACAGTTGAATTAGTAGTGTTTATTACACTATCATGCATAACTAATGGAATAGGTTCCTCAGTCTTTCTATGTATCACAGTATCACAAAGAAGGGAAAGGAATATGTATAAATACTTATTTTTTCACGTAAAAGTTTTAAAATTATTTTTGGGATAATAAAGTTAATAAAATGCATATAAAATTGATATGTTTAAAGTTTTCGTAATTTTGTTCCATAAAAAAGATAACATAATTTAGTCTAAATAAAATTTTAAATTTAATTTTTAACTTTGAAATTAAAAATTATATAAAAAAGATTATCAAAATTTTAATACTTACACGTGCATCAATATAATATATATAATATGCTAAATAATTTTATTTAAATATATTTAAAATATTAATAAATATGTAATGTTCTTTTGAATAATATATTAATATATTACTTTTAAGAATAATATTTAATAATATATATATATAATTTAATAATGTATAAAAAAAAATAAAATAATACATACATGTATTACGATCAGTCAGAATGAACACCCTTTAGTGATTATGATCGAGAGTACACAGGACTTGACCAACTAATCATCATCTCATCTGGTGCGAAGCAAAAAGAGAGAGATCCCTTCCTTCCCAACCCAACCGCCCCCTAAACGCCTATCTACTCGTGCTCGTAGCTTGATTAATATGTAATATGCATAAGAAGATATATAAAAAGTGAGAATTAAAGATATCAATAATTATAATTTGTTAAACTCTTTTACTTATTTGCTCCTTGTTAATCTAAGTTCACATAAATGGTTACAAGTTTGACATTGAATCATGCATTTTACTATCCACCTAAACAACACTACATCTTAAAGTTCAGCCCGTTTGTTCTCTTTTATTTATCGAATTGTTAACTAATTATCTCAAGATGGATCTGTACAATATAATGATATGGATAGTTATTAAGAAATTGTTAAAAAATTATAAAATATAATACCACTAAAATTTGTAACAACAAGAATGAAACCCATAATAATAAAAAATGATTTTTAATTAAAAAAACTCTTAATATTAAATAGGTTTTAATGATAATAGTTAAATTTGAACAATATTCAATATAAAATGATGTTTTAAAATTGTTAGATTTTTATTTTAATAGTAAAAATATAACAATTATTTTTATATCTACAAGTTATAGAAATATTATTTTTGTTATTTTTTTAAGTTTTTTTTCTTGTTAATCTAAATCATATAAAAATGTTCGGTGAAAGAAACTTCGAAAAAATGATAAATGTTTTGACCGTTGGCTGGATCCAGATAAATAATCAAATGCCTTTTAATTCAATTCATAATATAAAGTAAAAGTAAATTTATTTGTTATTAAAATTTAAATAAATATGTATATATTTTATTTTATAATTTACCATAAATAAATACATTATTCTATTATATTTTAAAACTCAGCCAAATATTACAGTAAGAAATTGGATATCAAATAAGATTTTAAATACGTTTAAAAAGTAGAAATAATAATAAAAGTTAACGAGTAATATGTAGAAATTAACAAAAGGAATAATTTTAAAATATTATATAATTTAAATCTTGTTTTATTATCTCATATGTTTGTGCATGTGTTATTTTACATTTAAGATAAATATATTTTATAAATAAATAAGATTATTATTATTTTATTTGATATATTTTAAATTTTTTTCTCTCCCTTAATTTAACTTTTTTTAAATATATAATTATTATAAAAAAATTAATAATTAAAAACTTATTACATCATCTTTTGAAAAATAAAAGTTCTTATAATGATTATTAATTAATTATATTAGTTTAAATATTAGGATAAAATAATATTTCTTATAGAAAATAAAATTAATCTCTTTTTTTTTATTTTTATATTTTTTTAATGTCTATGTGAATGTCATTATATATTACATATATTTTTTACGTTTTATGTCTTACAACTTTATTTTAATATTCATATTTTTATTTTATTACTCTATAGTAATAATATGAATCTTAACTATAGATAATTAAAATTATGATTGAATATATAAATTGACAGTTGTTTCTCAAAAATAATCAATAACCAATAAGACATTGCATGAGAATGATTATTGAACATATATTAATATATATATATAAAACATAATCCTGATAATAATTAAATAAAATTTTATTTTTATATATTTTATTTTACTTAAAAACATGTGTTTTATTTGTTAAAAAAAATAAAAATTAATGTCAATATTTTAAATAATATAATAGAGTAAGAAATACGTTAAAATTTAATTTTTTAAAATTAAATATAATTTTGAATAAATGTTAAGAAAATAAAAAACGTAGTTAAACTGTAAAAAAAATTACTACCGACTTATAACCAACTTTTATTATCTAAATATACTTGAAACTAGTACGAAATGGTTATGGTTATTAACATAATCGTCCTTAAGACTTTGACAGTTAATATAATTCTTATTATTTTTAGAATTCTACATAATTTATTTTAATATTTTTTAATATTTTAGTTACTATTTTGTTAGCCTATTAAGTGTTCTAATTACTTAAATAAAATATTTTTTTTTCTCATATTACATATATGCTCTCTTTGAAATTTATGATTATATATAAAGTGGATACGTGAAAAACAAATAATATATAGAATTTGTTTTATATTGGTATACAAACGTAAATCATTTATAAATAACCATGTAAATTATATTTAATCTTAATTTATTAGTTACAAAATTACTTAATTATAATCCTCTAATTTTCATTAAAATTGTTCATTTTAAAATATATGTGTGATAGTTTATGGTAAATTATGTTTTAAGAAAAAGATTATGTTTATAAATTATAAATTTTATTAAATTGAGAAGTAAGAAATCAAACGATAATTTAGGAAAAATAATATTTTTTTTCTATAATCATGCATTCATCGTCATCTTGTCAAAATTTTGTAATTTTCGTCAATTAAATTTTAAAATCTAGGTACTCTCAATAGAATTCCGACAACCAAATCCTCAGGAAAATCATAGTCTGCCATTGTCATTGTAAAGCAAAATCGTTAAGCTTTTGCGATGAAAGTTAGCCTTTACAACAAAAGTTATGATGCTAAGAATAAAAAATAAGGATTAGATTATGATACTAGGTTGTATTTGATTAGGATTTAGAAAAGTTGTCATAGGAAATGTTTAAAGATATTAATACTTATATATTTTATTAAACATTAAAAAACTCATAACTATTATTTTAAATTATAATTATTAAAATTATGATAGTTAAATATTATTTAAAATATTTAAATTATTATATATGTTATTTATGTATTGTTATGATATGAATATCAAACCTTAGATATTGATAATTTAAATATTATTCTTTATATCATTTTATATCAATTTTGTAAGGAGGTTTAAAAGAATAATTTAATCTATATCTTATTATGATTTTGTATCAGAATTGAGATTCGATCTCTATTATATCATCAACTTAAAATTTATATTTAATAATAATTAAAATTATATATTCTATTTATCTTCTCTACCTTTTTGTTCTCATGATTGTTTCGTTTTATAATTTGTTATTAACATGAGAGCTCTTAAACATCTAAACTCTTGGTAAACATTTTTTTATCAAATTATGTCTCACCTTCTTTTTTTATTCAAAGATGATTGGATAGTTTTTAATAAGATAATTATATGGATTGACATTTTAACCATCGTTAATTGAAATTGTGATTATGTTTAAAAATTTGACAATTTTTATCTATAAAAACCATAATTGATAAAGCATGGGACCAAAATTATTATTGTAATACCGAAATCGTGGTGAACCAAAACCGAATATATATTAATATTATTATTTTATATACATATAATTACATAGAAAAATATAATTTTAATAATAAAAAACATAATACTTTATAAAATTAGGTTAAATTTTATTTATTCTTATTTTATATTTTATATTTTACTTTAAAATATGTACTATATAGTTAAAAAATAAAAATTAATATTAATATTTTAAATTATATAGTAAGGTAAGAATTAAGTTAACATTTAAATTTTTTAAACTAAATATATATTTAGATAAATGTTAAAAAATAATAAACGTAGTTAAACTGTGAAAAAATTGTTATTAACTTATAACTAATGGTTATTCACCGAATATATCCGAAACTGATATGAGATAGTTATGGTTATTAACATAACTCTTCCTTCGTCCCGCCATCCTAGGCCTATTTAGAGTTGTGTATGTTTTTGGTACTTAAATCAAATGATTATATTTTAAATCAGTTTTATTTTTAGTTTTTTATGAGATTCATTAGAAAAAATATCATTATATTTATATTATTAAAGAATATATATTATCTCCTTCTAAAAATCTTTTAGACTCGATCAGATCTAATCTAAGTGATTTCTGTGTTATCTAGAAAAATAGTAATAATTTTATCAATATTTAGAGTAGAGTTGAATTTTCAATTAAATAAAATCATTTTCTTGAATATATTAATTCAATTATATATAATGATCAATGAGTTGGTTTTAATCGATAACAGTTTTAATATAAATATTTATTATAATTATAATTATTATTATTTTAGGAGTCTAGGAGTTGCACTGATAGTACTATCCTGGGTAATAACACTATACACATTATGGAAAATGGTTGAAATGCATGAGATAGTACTTGGGAAGAGGTTTGATAGATATCATGAATTGGTTCAACATGTTTTTGGGAAAAAGCTTGGTCTTTGGGTTGTGGTTCCTCAAAAACTCATGGTTGAAATTGGTGTGAATATAGTTTATATGATAACAGGAGGAAATTCTTTGAAGAAGTTTCGTGATACTGTTTACCCTAATTGCAAACATATCAAAGCACTTACTTTATCATGATCTTTACTTCTGTTCACTTTGTTCTTTCCCATCTTCCTAGTTTCAATTCCATTGCTGGTGTCTCTCTTGCTGTTGTTGTCATGTCCTTGAGGTACTTTGTTCTCACTCGGATATATTATGTTACCTGGTAGCTAGTTACACACTTATGTAATACATATTTTATATCAAATTTCATTGACAAATGATTTTTGAACAAAATATTTTGAATATTTTATATTTTTCAACGTGAGAAAAATGGTAGTTCGGTCTCATTACCTTTAATAAAAGTGCACTATAATCTCATATTTATTAAGATAGCATAAGTTTATTACCTTTATAAAAAAGATCACATAAATCAATTTTGTAAAGTTAATTTACATCTGATGCCCCACTTTTGAAAAAAGTGGTACAACACAAGTTAATTATCTTTACAAATCGGTTTGTAGAATTTGTAAAGGTAATGTATTTGCACTGGTCCACCAAACAGGTATGGGTCTAAATTATATTTTTGTTAAAGATAATGGAATTGATCAAACCTTCATCCTTAAATATGTATGTATTTTTTTAACATAACTTTTACTATGTATTGATTAAATTAATTTGGGTGAAATATAATAGTTATTCAATAATAGCAGCCCCTGCATCAATCCACAAAGAGGTGGAAGAAAATGTGAAATATAGCCCAAAAGCATCAACACCAATAGGAAATATGGTCAACTTCTTTAGTGTATTGGGTGATGTAGACAACGTTCTCATCTCCTTGGAGAAGCCTCGTTGGCTTATTGTTGTTACTAATATGTTTGTTATTATTCATGTCATTGGAAGTTATCATGTAATTTTGTGTCAATGCGATGCAATAGATTTATGACTATTATATGTTGAACACATTAATAATATTATAAATGTTTGAATATGTATGCACTTATGAGACTAAGTAATAGCTTGTGCAAATATAGGTTTTTGCAATGCCTGTTTTTGATATGGTGGAATCATGTTTGGTTAAAAGAATGAAGTTTAAGCCATCTATGTTGCTTCGCTTCTTAATGAGAACTACATATGTTGGTGAGCATTTTTTCTCCATATCTATGCATATACATATATGTATATATACATATATATATATATATATATATATATATATATATATATATTATCATTCTTTGGTGACCTTCTAAGTTTCTTTGGGGGGTTTGTTTTTCTTGGCCTGACATATTATGTAAGAACATATATATATATATATATATTGATTTTCATTATAATTTATGTTAATATTAACATTGCCTGTGTTAAATAAATAAATGATGGGTAATAGAGTAAGTATTTTTCTTAATATATACATATATATATATGTATATATATATATATACATATATATATATATATTATCATTCTTTGGTGACCTTCTAAGTTTCTTTGGAGGGTTTGTTTTTGCTGGCACAACATATTATGTAAGAACATATATATATATATATATATTGATTTTCATTATAATTTATGTTAATATTAACATTGCCTGTGTTAAATAAATAAATGATGGGTCATAGAGTAAGTATTTTTCTTATCTTATGTCAAAAGTAGCAATAGTCTATTTGTTTTTTGTAACAGTTTAATCATTTAATTTAAAAAAAATACAAATGATTAATTTTTTATTTTTTTTATTTGTTTTTCATATTTTTCAATTGTTATTGAGATACTTTTATAGATTATCTTTAGTAATAAAAAACAATAACTACAAAATTGATATTAAAAAAATTAAAAATTTGATTATTTTTTATTATATAGTGATTCTTGGTAACAAAAAAATTAAACCGTTATAAAAAATAACGAATGAATTAAACTGTTATAACATATTATTTTTCTCTTGTCTTATGTCAAAAGTAGCAATAGTCTCTTAATTATCATTCTTATACTATTTTCACGTACTTGTTTAACACTAGTGGTATTACTTGGGCGAGAACTCACCAGATGTGTAGATTAGGAACAAGGTTTTTATAATTGAACTTGACGCGTTCGTCAATGAACCACTGAGAATGAATAAGAGATGGCCATTGTTTGCAGACACACCTAAATAGTAGAAGAGAGACTCCAAGTACTCTCTGTAGAAATCCGACAGCCAAATTCTCAGGAAAATCATAGCCCACCATTGTCATTGCAAAGCAAAATTGTTGAAGCTTTTGTGATGAAAATTAGCCTTTACAACAAAAGCTACGATGGTAAGAATAAAACATAAGATTATGATGCCAGGTTGTATTTGATTAGTATTTAGAAAAGTTGTCTGTCGAAAATGTTTAAAGATATTATTAAATATTTAAAAGCTCATAATTATTATTTTAAATTATAATTATTAAAATTATGATAGTGAAATATTATTTAAAATATATTTAATTATATTTTAAATATTTAAATTTATTATTTAAGTTATTATATATGTTATTTATGTATTGTTATGATATGAATATCAAACATAATTCAAATATTATTCTCTATATGATTTACTTTATTAAACATTTAAAAACTCATAATTATTATTTTAAATTATAATTATTAAAATTATGATAGTTAAATATTATTTAAAATATATTTAATTATATTTAAAATATTTAAATTTATTATTTAAGTTATTATATATGTTATTCATGTATTTTTATGATATGAATATGAAACATAATTTAAATATTATTCTTTATATGATTTACTTTATTAAACATTTAAAAACTCATAATTATTATTTTAAATTATAATTATTAAAATTATGATAGTTAAATATTATTTAAAATATATTTAATTATATTTTAAATATTTAAGTTAGTATATATGTTATTTATGTATTGTTATGATATGAATATCAATATTATTCTTTATATGATTTTATATCCATTTTGTAAAGAGATTTTAAAAAATAATTTAATCTACATCTTATCATGATTTTGTACGAGAATCTCTTTATCTAATCATCAATTTGAAATTTATATTTAACAATAATTAAAATTATATATTCTATTTATTTTCTCTACCTTTATGTTCTCATAAATGTTTCGTTTTATAATAAGATATTAACACGGGAGCTCTTAAAGATATGTCTTGCTAAACATTTTTTATCAAATTATGTATCACCTTCTCTACTATTCAAAGATGATCGGATATTTTTTAATAAGATAATTATTAATATGCTTCAATATGATTCTTTGTTGTGTATAAGGATTCACATTTTAACAATGGTTAATTAAAATTGTGATTATATTTAAAAATTCAATAAATTTTCTCTAAAAATAACCATAATCGATAAATCATGAGACGATAATTATTATTATAATACCGAAATCGTGGTGAATCAAAACCGAACATATATTGATATTATTATTTTATATACATATAATTACATATGAAAATACAATTTTAATAATAAAACACATAATACTTTATAAAATTAGGTTAAATTTTATTTATTCTTATTTTATATTTTTTTATTTCACTTCAAAATATGTACTATATAGTTAAAAAATAAAAATTAATGTCAATATTTTAAATAATATAGTATAGTAAGAATTAAGTTACCATTTAAATTTTTTAAATTAAATATATTTTTAAATAAATATTAAAAAATAAGAAGCATAGTTAAACGGTATGAAAATTGCTATTGACTTATAATTGATGGTTATTAACCAAATGTATCCAAAATTGATATGAAATAATTATGATTATTAATATAAATATCCCATCCACCTCGCACCTATTCATAGCTGTGTATGTTAAAGGCACTTAAATCAAATGATTATGTATCATTTATATCATTTATTGTAAAATCAATTTATTTTTATTTTTTATGAGATTCATTGAAAAAAATATTTCATTATATTTATATTATTAAAGAATATATATTATCTCCTTCTAAGTTGTTAATTAACTCTATGTAAGTTCTTTTGGTGAAAATGATTCTCATATATATATATATATATATTAACAACCTCAAATAATAAATAATAATCATGTTTTGTCAGATCTATGTATAGGGTGTCAATTAATTATGTTTTAGATATACCTTTGATGTTTGCTCATTGAATATCACTTCGTATTTTTTGAAATTTTATAAAGATTATTATTTACTTTATTTCATGTATTACGATTGTCAGAACATAAATTTTCAAAATGTGTTATTAGAGTTATTTGTTTGATTGCATTAATAAAATCATATCCTTATTATACCAAATTTTATCTTTGAAATGATAGGCATGCTAGATTTATTAAGAAAGTTTACATTCACGTACATTTGTTTAGATATATTTATTAAATATTAAATTTTTTCATAATTATATCTTGAAAATAATAAGAAATAATATCTTATTTAATTATTATACTAAAATATATTTTTAAAATAGGTAGTTGTTTTGTAAATATAATAAAATGGAAACATACAAAAAAGATAAAATAAAAAAATATATAGGCTTGAAAACAAACATAACTTTTTTTACTTTATTTTTTATTTTATGTTACAATATAGATAATTTAAGAATAAAAAACTAATGGATATATAATATTAAATTGTTATTCAGTTATAAATCAATAATAGAACTTGGTATATGATGATTGCTCAAAAAACACTAAAATAACCATGATTTTATGCACATTAATTGATTAAAAATATATATATTTATATGTTTTATCATATATTTATATAAATTTGTCTTTTTCGGAATCACGGGTATTTTTATTATTTTTTAGGTATTTTGGCTTAAAAATGCAATTTAAAGACTCAAAGAAGAATACTTGAAGCAATACATCACAAATATATTAATAAATAAGTGGGAAAAGGTCAACAAACATGGAAAAATTGGACAAAATGGGTCGAAAAGGTCAAAAATGTCAAAAAGACGGAAAATCGCACGCCGCAGCCAATACCAGCGCGCGCGTTGACACTTCCGCTAGCGCCGCGGCCGCGCGGCAGCTCACGTCGCCGAGCGGCGGCAATGACCCGGCCTTGTAAGCCAGCAGCCGCCTTGACCGCCCAGCGTAGCGCATTTTCACCCCATTTTTCACGTGCGGCAGCCACAGGACGTCATCTTTGGCGTCATTGATGACCTCGACATGTCCATTACACGTTTTTAATTTTTTAATATTTTTTAATATTGTTTTACTCATTTTTTCTCTCCATCCTCACCTATAAATACCCCTTCCATTCACTTCAAAGCACACCTCAAAACCACACTTCTCTCTTCTTTCTTTCTCTCATTTCTTAGTTTTTGAGTTTTTCTTAGTTTCTTTCTTAGTTTCTAAGATTTTCTTAGTTTTTCTCTTAGTTTTTAGTTCAATTCTCTTCGGTTTAGAGTTCTTCTCTTTTTGAGAGGAACTTGTAATGTTTTGTGAATGAATTTAATTTTTGATTCAATAAATGGAAGTGCAAATTCCGCTTGGAGGTTTTCTAGCAAGGAATAGCGTTGAAGTTCTGTAAGGATTTTATTTTCTTTCTGAGTTATTTTTATGCTTTATTCTTACATGTTATATTTAATTTGTCTGTGATTAAATTTAAGCGTGCTAGTATTTATAATCATGATATAATAATAACGTTGTTATGCTTGCGAAATATTAAATAGGTGAAAATTTCTAAAATGAATTGATTTTATTTTTATTCAAGATTTTATATTAAGGATGTTAGAGAGAAATATATTATTTTTCATTACAAACTTAAATCTGAAGATTAGATTTTAAGGTTTAGTTATCCTGTCTAATTTAGAGTAGTGCTCTTTTATTTGTTGGTACAATCGCCCGGTAGTTAGAGTGAAACTCTATTTCAAAAGTTTTTATAAGAATTATTATGTGAAAATGTATTGACAACATGTTTTCAATAGTAGTTTTAAAACTTGAAAGTTAGTACTCGGATAACTAAATTCTTAGGTTTAATTTGGACACCTTGAATAAAGTTTAAACTGTCTAACCCCACCAAAGGTGGCATTTAAATGGTTCATTTTCAATCTCTTAGAAAAAGGAATTAATTTAATTAACCAAATTAGTTATCAACCCCACCCATAGGTGTTAATTGATTTGTTTAGTTAACAAAGAATATCTAACCCCACCAAAGGTGGTATTCATACAAAAAAGAGAGAATCAATAAAATATCAATTTATATCTTTAATAACCTAGATAATATGAGCAAGCATAATTAATTTAGTTATTATATCCATAAATACTCCACTAATATAAATGATAAAATTTGCATGAATATTTATTGAATCTGTATTTATATTTATTTTTAGATAAATATTTATTGAATTTGTATCTATGTTTATTTTTATGTTTTTTAGATTATATTTAATTAATCTATATATATGTTTATTTTATGTTATTAGATTAGGAACACAAAAACCAAACTATCGTGACAGGATGTTTAGGATTTAATTTCGTTTTTAAAAATTTGAATAATAAATTAAAAACCACATACATTCCTTCCTTAGATCGACCTTGCGAGTATACTTATCATTTTCTACGAAATGATTCGTGCACTTGCGAGAGTTTTACAAATATTAAAACCAAAGTATTTGCGAGAATCGGCGATGCCGGTTTTCGCTCATCAAGTTTTTGGCGCCGTTGCCGGGGAAGGAATAGCGTTTTTAATTTATTTATCAAAATTTTAAAAATATTTTTGTGTTGTAATTGGATATCAAATATGAATTTAAATGTGTTTAAAATATAGAAATAATAATAAGAAGCTGATAAGTAATTTGGTAGATATTAACAAAAGTAATGATTTTAAATATTATATAATTTAAATCTTATTATTTTATTTTATTTTGTTATCTTATTACTATATATCTTGTTTTATTATCTTATATATTTGTATAAGTGTCATATTTTAATTTTGATGATTTTGTCAAAAAATTTCTTAAATTACACATATTGTCGTTATTCTCAAAAATAAATATATAAAAAAAATCAAATAATATATTTTATTTTATCTATGGATTTTTAAAGAAATAAAGCTATTATTATCTTATTTTATACATTTCAAAACTTTTTTGTTCTTTCTTATTTTATAGATTTTTATTAAATACATAATTATCATAAAAAGAAATTAAAAAAGATAAATTTATAGACATCATCTTTTGTAAAAGAAATAGTTTCTACTCAAGATTATTAATAATTTACTATATTTTAAATATTAGGATAAACAACTATTTCATATATCAAATAAAATTGATATCTTTTATTTATCTTTAAACTTTTCTAATATTTATGAGAATGTTATTATTTTTTACAATTTTTTCTATGTTTATGCATTGTATTTTTTGTTTTACTATTTTTATTTTGTTCCTTTCCAGATGCATTTTGTTAAAAGAAGACTTTTACAAACACTATAATTCTTATTATTTTTAAAATTCTAAGTAATTTATTGTAATAATTTAGTTACTATTTTGTTAGTATATTAGTTATGTAAGTGTCATAATATATAATTCCAATTTATTAAATAAAACAATGTTAAAATTAATCAATAATCTCAATTTTAACAAAAATATTTTTTTCTCATATTGCACATATACTCCATTTGAAATTTATTATTGTATATAAAGTAGATATGTAATAAAAATAATAGATTTTATTAGTTAATGGTAAATAAATTAATTACTCATAAATAACTGATGATTAATTGTGTGATTATATTTTATTTTAATTTTTTGTTATAAATTTATGTATTATTTTCATTAGAATTGTTCATTTTAAAATGTATGTGTGATAGTTAAAATGTGTGTTTTTTTCTTCCTAAGATTATGTTTAAAATTATAAGTTTTATTAAATTAACTTAATACTTAACTATTTATCAAGCAATAGATAAGTGATAAAAACAAACTATATGTATTCATTTCAAAATGTTGGTTCTAACCATTATTCTAAAATATAAATATAAAAGAAAATTAAATCATATATTTTATATTATTTATAAGTTTTTCTATAAATAAACTCTTACAATTTTATACACTATATCCAATGATGATTATATCGATGACATTATTGACTTTGTTGTATCAATGTCTTTTTTTATACATCTTGATATCAATACGTGATATTCATATTTTTTAATAAAATTATTGATAATATTACTAAAACGTCGTTTTCCTTTATATTTCGCTTAAATATCTTTTTTTTATTAAAATTTCTTAAAGATTGTGACTATTATTACGACAATATCACTTAATATAGCTAAAATGTTAAACTCAATTTTTTCTCACATTTTATCGAAGGAATATATTCTCTGTTTTGTTCTTTGCAGCCTTAAGAAAATATATTCTCCTTTCTCAGTTTTTTTTTTCTTTCCTAATGAATTTAAAAAAAAGGTGATGAGTTTATGAAGAATTGTTTTAGCCCTATAGAAAGGATCAAAAAGCTCCCACCTGCCCATAAGCTAGTTTTCTTTTCACTTATTAATTTGTCTTTCTTAAAGTGGACACTTTGCACTTTGCCTTTAAATTCATCTTAAGATTTCAGTGTTCCACTCTTTTTACTGCCTTGACTGTCAATATCCCCCGAGTTCTAGTGACCATAGAGCAAAGAAGTCCTCATGTTCTGGGATTACTTTATATATGTAACTAATTCTTCTACAATATTTTTAAATTTTTTGTAAAAATTTATCTCGATATATTTACTAACATCAACATTTTAAACTTGATTGTACATAAATTAAGAATTTCAATAAGTTTCACCAAATTAAAGACCATAAATATCTTTATTTTCTCAATTCATTTGAAAAATTAAAAAAAATTATTTTTATTTTAAATTTTTTTTAAAAATATATAACAATTTATGTACAATAAAAATATCTTTTTACTAGAAATCTTAAGAGAGCAAAACATGTGAAATGTAAATTCATTAGTAGCTTTGGTCTTTTAATGGAAAAATTGTACCAATCACTTTATAAGATAATAATAATAATAATAATAATAATAATAATAATAATAATAATAATAATAATAATTTATTGGTATATTTGTATATATTATATATAAAATTTTAAATAAGGTATAATTTATTTAAAATTTTAATTTTTTTATTAATTAAATAATAAATTAATAATAATTAAAATATTAAAAATAAAACAAATATATGAAATGAACATAATAAGTGTTATTTCGTGGTTATATATTTTAATTGTGTTATTTTTAGTATTTTTCTAAAAAATTACATAAAATAAAAACTTGAAAGCTTATAACAATAAATATAACACTAATATATTAAATTAAGAAATGTATGAATTAATGTTATAGGATGATATTTGTTGTTATAAGTTTTATAGTAGTTAGTTATTTGATTTAAAAAAAACCTTTAACTCAAAACTACGGAATTTTTTTTGTATTTTTTTTAACATATAAAACTAATTATCTTTCTCATTTAGTTTCTAGAGAAAAAAAACAAACTAATTTAAATATTTGTACTTTATTTTTGAGTTCTATGTTACAATCTAACAAAATTATATTAACTTATTAATTTTAAGATAGTATATTGGAAATATAGTAAAATGGACACACAACAAAAAAAGGCTTAAAAACAAAATTAGATATTTGTACTTTATTTTTTATTTTATGATACAAAAGTTATACGAAGGAGTTCTAATTCTGTTAGACATCAATAACTATAATTTGTTATAGTTATCTAGTCTTGGCTGCAAATCAGTACATATTTTCTATTATATATTATTTTAATTGTATAAATTTATAATAATAATAATAATTTATAAAATTTTAAATAAGATATAATTTATTTAAATTTTTTATTTTTTATTAATTAAATAATAAATTATTAAAAAATATATATTAAATTTATTTATTTAAATTGATATAGTAAACATCATTATCGCTTATTGATTTTTGATAAAATGTAAGTAAATTGATATAGTAAACATCATTTTTCGAGATTTTATTAAAAATGTTTATTTATCTCGAAAATTTATTATTAAATTACTTTAAAAAATTATAAAAATAATTAATTAAAATATAAAACAATAAAATACCTCAATAATATTAAACATAATTTAATTGGATGTCGTTAAACATTAAACAGGTCTAAATAACTATAATCTAATTTGAACGGCGTTTAAAATAAAATGATTTGTTAATCGAAAAAAAATTATAAAATAAATATAATAGGTATTATTTTTATGGTTATAAATATTAATCGTGTTATTTTATTATTTTTATGAAAAATTATATAACATAATAACTCTAAAATTTATAATAATAAAAATAATACTCGTATATTAAATTAAAAAATATATGAATTAATGTTATAGGAAGATATTTGTTATTATAAGTTTTATAGTTAAAAAAAACCTTTAATTCAAAATTATGGAATTTGTTTTTGTACATGCAAAACTAATTATCTTTCTTATTTAGTTTCTCGAGAAAAAAAAAACAAACTAATTTAAATATTGGTAATTTATTTTTGAATTCTATGTTACAATCTGACAAAATTATATTAACTTAATAATTTTCAGATATTATTTTAAAAATATAGTAATATGGACACACACAAACAAGAAAAAAAAAAAGCTTAACAACAAAATTAGATATTTGTACTTTATGATACACAAATTATATGAAATACCAATATTTAAATAAATATTTTAAAAATGTAATAATAAAATCATAATAAAGATATAAAATGTTTAAGACGAAGAGAATTGTAATGGACCATATTAAACTCTAATTTGTTATAGTTATCTAAACCTTCGGCAAAAAATCAATACATATCTTTTAGGAAATTTAAAGTTTATTCTAATAGATGTGTATGCGTGATTTAATATATTCATACTTGTCGATAAACGTACCTATTTAACCAAATAGACACAATTTGTGATTTAGTATATTCATACATGTCGAAAATATATTCATACATCTTATTATTTTTAAAATTCTATGTAATTTATTGTAATAATTTAGTTACTATTTTGTTAGTCTATTAGTCGTGTAAGTGTCCTAATTTATGATTCTAATTTATTAATTAAAACAATGTTAAAATTAATCGATAACCTCAGTTTTTTTATTCTAATACGCATGTATACTCTTTTGAAATTTATTATTGTATATAAAATGAATATGTGAAAAAAATAATAGATTTTATTAAATATTAGTAAACAAATTAATTACTCATAAAACACTACGTGATTATATTTCATTTTAATTTATTGATCGTAAATGTACTTAATGAATATAATCTTCAAATTTTCATTAGAATTGTTCGTTTAAAATCTATATATGATAGTTAAAAAATGTGCTTTTTTTTCTCCCTAGGATTATGTTTAAAATTATAAGTTTTATTAAATTAACTTAATATTTAACTATTGATCAAGCAATAGATAAGTGATATAAACAAACTATATGTGTTCATTTTAACATGTCCAATAGTATATTTTGCATTATTTATAAGTTTTTCTATAAATAAAACTCTTACAATATTATATTGTATATTTCAAAGACTTTTTTACATTCGATGTTTGGTTGAATAGAATTAAACCAAAACTTATATCGTATATTTTAAAGATTTTTTTACATTCTGAATATGTTTGGTTGGATAGAATTAAACCAAAAAATATAATAAGTTTTGCTAATTACTATGATCGATAGTACCCAATGATGAAAACATCAATGACATCGTTGGTATTGTTGTGTCAGTGTCTTTTTTTTATACATTCTAATATCGAAACATAATATTCATATATTTTGATAAAATTATCGATAATATCGTTAAAATGTCGTTGTCACATATATTTTACTTAAATATATTTTTTTATTAAAATATCTTAGATATTGTGAATATTATTACTAAAATGTCATTAAACCTTGCTAAAATGTTAAACTCATTTTTTTCTCACATTTATTGAAAGATTATATTCTCGGTTTTGTTCTTTACAGCCTTAAGAAAATATATTCTCCCTTCTCAGTTTTTTTTTTCCCTTCCTAATGAATTTAAAAAAATGTGATGAGTTTATGAAGAATTATTTTAGCCCTATAGAAAGTTTCAAAAAGCTCACACCTGCCAATAAGATAGTCTTCTTTACACCTGCTTAATTTGTCTTTCTTGAAGTGAACACTTTGCCTTTAAATTATCTTAAGATTTCTAAGTGCCATTCTTTTTATTGCCTTAGTTGTCAATATCTCCTAAGTTCTAGATGACCATATATCAAAGAAGTCCTCGTGTCCTAGAATTACTTTATATATCTAATTTCTCAACTTAATGATTCTTTTTCCTTAATTTGCATGATTTGTTACGATTAATGTTTCAAATAATTACAAATCAATCAAATCTATTTTCATATTATTTAAATTTATCTATTTATAATAATTAATATAATTAAATATTTTATTTAATTATTTCAAACATTTCAACTACTTATTTTACCATATTTAACAAAAACAATTATTATATAATATTTTAATTAATTGATCAATTTATTTATTAATATAAATATTTTAACTATTTAAAATATATATATTTAATAAAAAAAATTAATTTAAAATATAAGTAATTGATTGTTTTAATGCTTTATAAAGTTTTATAAAAAAATTCATATTTTTAATAGAGTTTTTGATTTTTTACAAAATTTATATCCACAATGATAATATCTTTAATATTTTTGTAAAACATTATTTCGATATGTTTAGTGACGTAAACTTGATTTTACATAAATTAGGAATTTCAATAATTTTCACCAAATTAAAGACCTTAAATATCTTTACTCCCCATCCTGTAAACTCATTATTTTTCCAATTCATTTGAAAAATTAAAACGTTTTATTTTATTTTAAATATGTTGTAAAAATATATAACAAGTTATGTACAACAAAAATATTTTTTACTAGTAATCTTAAGAGAGCAAAACATGTGAAATAGAAATTCATCAGTAGCTTTGGTCTTTTAATGGAAAAATTGTACCCAATCACTTTATAAAATAATAATAATAATAATAATAATAATAATAACTTATCGGTATATTTGTATATATTATATATAAAATTTTAAATAAGATATAATTTATTTAAATTTTTTATTTTTTATTTTTTATTAATAATTAAAATATTAAAATTATATATTAAATTTATTTATTTAAATTGATATAACGAAGTAATTAATTATTATCACGTATAGAGTTTTTATAAAATGTGAATACATATGAATTCTCGTCTTCTACAAAATGCTTATAAAGAATAGAATTTTTATCAAAAATGTTTATTTATCTTGAAAAAATATTATTAAATTATTTTGAAAAATTATAAAAATAAAAACTTAAAATATATAACAATAAAAATACCTTAATAATATTAAAAAAAATTAATTAGATGGCTTTCAATATTAAATAGGTCTATATGATCGTAATTCAATTTAAATAACGTTTAAAATTAAATGATATGTGAATAAAAAAATTTATGAAATTAACATAATAAGTGTTATTTTTGTGGTTATAAATTTTAATCGTGTTATTTTTATTATTAGTTTAAAAAAATACTTAAAATAATATCTCTAAAATTTATAAAAATAAAAATAGCATCCATATATGAAATTAAGAAATATATGAATTAATATTAGAGTATGTGTTGTTATAAGTTTTATAATAAAAAAACCCTTTAACTCAAAACTACTAATTTTTTTTTGTTTTTTTAATACACAAAACTAATTATCTTTCCATTTAGTTTCTGAAAAAAAAAACAAACTATTTTAAATATTGGTACTTTATTTTTGAATTCTATGTTACAATGTGACAAAATTATATTAACTTAATAATTTTCTGATAGTATTTCGGAAATACAGTAAAATGGACACACACAAAAGAGAAAAAAAAGAAAAAGTAAAGGCTTAACAACAAAATTAGATGTTTTCCCTCTATTTTTTATTCTATAATGCAAAAATTAGATGAAATATCAATATTTAAATAAATATTCTAAAAATTTAATAATAAAATCATAATAAAAATATAAGATGTTTACTACGAAGAGAAGAGTAATAGACAATATTAAATTCTAATTTAATTAGAGATCAATTTAATTATATAAGTTTATAATAATAATAATAATAATAATAATTTATCGGTATATTTGTATATATTATATACATAATTTTAAATAAAGTATAATTTATTTAAATTTTCTATTTTTTATTAATTAAATAATAAATTATTAATAGTTAAAATATTAAAAATTATATATTAAATTTATTTATTTAAATTGATATAATCAACGTCATTAATCATCATCACGAATAGAGTTTTGATAAAATGTTAGTACATATGAATTCTGATCTTCTCCAACATGTTTATAAAGAATCAAGATTTTATCAAAAATGTTTATTATTTTGAAAATTTATAAAAATAAAAACTTCAAATATATAACAATAAAATATCTCAATAATATTGAACATAATTTAATTAGATGACGTTTAACATTGAACGGATCTAAATGATTGTAATTCAATTTAAACGGCGTTTAAAATTAAATGATATGTGAATAGAAAAAAATTATAAAATAAACATAATAATTGTTATTATTGTGATTATTAATTTTAATCGTATTATTTTTATTATTAATTTAAAAAATTACTTAAAATAATATCTCTATAATTTATAAAAATAAAATAACCATCATATATTAAAATAAAAAATATACTAATTAATATAAGATATAAATGTTGTTACAAGGTTTATAGTAAAAAAAACCTTTAACTCAAAACTACTGATTTGTTTTTTAATTTACAAACTAATTATCTTTCTCATTTAGTTTCTCGAGAAAAAAAACTAATTTAAATATTGTTACTTTATTTTTGAATTCCACGTGAAAAAATTATATTAATTTAATAATTTTTAAATATTATTTTAGAAATATAGTAAAATGTACACAGACTACAAAAGAAAAACAAAAACAAAAAAAATTTAACAACAAAATTAGATATTTGTACTTTATTTATGATTATATGATACAAAAATTATATGAAATATCAATATTTAAATAAATATTTTAAAAATGTAATAATAAAATCATAATAAAGATATAAGATGTTTACGATGATGATAAGACTAATGGACAATATTAAACTCTAATTCAGTTAGAGATAAATAACTATAATTTGTTATAGTTATCTAGTCGTTAGGCACAAATTCAGTATAAAATCAGTACATATCTTTTAAGAATTTTAAGATTTATTCTCATAGATGTGTATTCGTGATTTAGTATATTCATACCTGCCAAAAAGCACACCTATTTAATCAAATTAATAGATACAATTCGTGATTTAATTTATTCATATTTGTCAAAAAACATACATGTTTAAACAAATAGACACAATGGATTATGATCAACGCCGGAAGCAAGAAGAAGCTCAAAAACAAGAAAGAGATCTAAACGAATGGCTACCAATCACAAAATCAAGAGATGCAAAATGGTGGTACTCTGCTTTCCACAACATCACTGCCATGGTTGGTGCTGGTGTTCTTGGTCTCCCTTACGCAATGTCTCAACTCGGATGGTACATTACTCATTAATTTTGCTAACCGTGTTTGTGTTGAGTTTGGGTTATATTTTGATTTGTTTATCGTGTTCACCGTAAAAAAAAATTACATGTCTTTTTGTCGAGTTGCTAATAATCATTTACGATTAGAAAAATGTTTTAAAATACTTCAAATCTAAAATCCCTTCCAACTTTATTTGTGTCGAATTCATGATATGTTGTCAAAAATAGAAAAAATCACACTTTTTTCAATATTTTAATTAAATTATATTAATGATTAATAAATTCACTTTTATTTGCCTATATCTATATAAAATAGAGAAAAATATTCTAAATATTTTTTTTAGATTCCATCATATCTATTATAAATGATTTCTATGTTATCTAGAAAAATAATAATAATTTTATCAATATTCAGAGTAGAGTTGAATTTTCAATTAAATAAATTCATGTTATTGAATATATTAATTCAATTATTTGTAATGTTCAATTACTTGGTTTTAATCTATAACATTTTTAATACAAATATTTATTATAATAATTATTATTATTATTGTAGGGGTCCAGGAGTTGCAGTGATAGTACTATCATGGGTAATAACATTGTACACATTATGGCAAATGGTTGAAATGCATGAGATAGTACCTGGGAAGAGGTTTGATAGATACCATGAATTGGGTCAGCATGCTTTTGGGAAAAAGCTTGGTCTTTGGGTTGTGGTTCCTCAACAACTCATGGTTGAAATTGGTGTGAATATAGTTTATATGATAACAGGAGGAAATTCTTTGAAGAAGTTTCATGATACTGTTTGCCCTAATTGCAAACCTATCAAAACCACTTACTTTATCATGATCTTTGCTTCTGTTCACTTTGTACTTTCCCATCTTCCTAGTTTCAATTCCATTGCTGGTGTCTCTCTTGCTGCTGCTGTCATGTCCTTGAGGTACTTTGTCCGCACTCGGATATATTATGTTACCTGGTAGCCAGTTACACACTTCTATAATACATATTTTATATCAAAAGGCCATTGACAAATAATTTTTGAACAAAATATTTTGAATATTTTATAATTTTCAACGTGAAAAAATGGTAATTCTGTCTCATTACCTTTAATGAAAGTGTACTATAATCTTCTATTTATTAGGTGAGATAGCATAAGTTTATTACCTTTATAAAAAAGATTATAGAAATTCATTTTGTAAAGTTAATTTACATGTGATGCCCCACTTTCAAAAAAATGTGGTACAACACAAGTTAATTATCTTTACAAATCGGTTTGTAGAATTTGTAAAGGTAATGTATTTGTAGTGGTCCACCAAACATGTATGGGTCTAAATTGCATTTTTTTTAAAGATAATGGACTTGATAAAACCTTTATCCTTGAAGATGTATGTATTTTTCTTTAACAGGTTTTTTACTATGTGTTGATTAAATTAATTTGGATGAAATATAATAGTTATTCAACAATAGCATGGGCTGCATCAATCCACAAAGGAGTGGAAGAAAATGTGAAATATAGCCCAAGAGCAACAACACCAGTAGGAAATATGTTCAACTTCTTCAGTGCATTGGGTGATGTAGCTTTTGCATTTGCTGGACATAATGTGGTATTAGAGATACAAGCAACAATACCTTCAACACCTGAAAAACCATCAAAAAAACCTATGTGGAAAGGTGTAGTTGTTGCTTATATAGTGGTGGCCTTGTGTTATTTCCCAGTTGCTATTATTGGTTATTGGGTTTTTGGTAACTCCGTTGAGGACAACATTCTCATCTCCTTGGAGAAGCCTCGTTGGCTTATTGCTATTGCTAATATGTTTGTTGTTATTCATGTCATTGGAAGTTATCAGGTAACTTTTTTATATAATAATCACACCCTTTTTTTTAATGCAGTCACACACTACTTGGAATCCAACATCTAATTTGCATAAATCACATAGAAATTTTTGGTGTCATTGCGATGCAATAAACTTATGACTATTATATGTTGAACACATTAATAATATTATAAAGGTTTGAATATATATGCACTTATGAGACTAAATACTAACTTGTGCAAATATAGGTTTTTGCAATGCCTGTCTTTGATATGGTAGAATCATTTTTGGTTAAAAGAATGAAGTTTAAGCCATCTATATTGCTTCGCTTCTTCACGAGAACTACATATGTTGGTGAGCATTTTTTCTCCACACACACACACATATATATATATATAAATATATATATATATTTATATATATTTGTACATTTGTATATTTGTATATATATATACATGTATATATTCAATTATTTCTCTAACATAATTGAGAATTTTTTAAGGGGTCTTCTTTTGTGAATATGCAGCTTTAACCATGTTTGTTGCAATCTCACTACCATTTTTTGGTGGCCTTCTGAGTTTCTTTGGAGGGTTTGCTTTTGCTCCCACGACATATTATGTAAGAACACACACACAAATATATATATATATATATATATATATATATATATATTGATTTCATTATAATTTATATTAAGATTAATATTTTCTATTTTAAATAAATAAATGATGGTTAATAGAATAAGTGTCTTTCTTATGCCAAAAGTAGTAATAGTCTATTTGTTATTTTTTGTAATAGTTTAATCATTTTATTTTTAAAAATTAATACAAATGATCAATTTTTCATTTTTTTCTCATATTTTTCAATTGTTATTGAATATTTTTATAGATTATCTTTTGTAATAAAAAACAATGACTACAAAATTGATATTAAAAAAATTTAAAATTTGATTATTTTTTCTTGTATAGTGATTCTTCGTAACAAAAAGATTAAACTGTTATAAAAAATAATGAATGAATTAAACTGTTATAACAGATATAATTAAGAGAGCTTATGTATATTTTTCTCATAAATATGTAATTTGATTTTCATGTGATTTATGCAGCTCCCATGCATTATGTGGCTGAAAATCTACAAGCCAAAGAAGTTTGGCCTATCTTGGATCGCTAACTGGGTACAGAAATAAATAAAACTATTAAAGTTTAATTAATTTCTAATTACATTTATAGTTTTATGATTAAATTTATTTTTGAGTTATTAATATATTTGTCTTTTGGAACACAGTTGTGCATTATAATTGGAGTGGTATTAATGGTTTTAGCCCCAATTGGTGCATTGAGGAATATTATACTTCAAGCCAAGACCTTCAGATTTTACTCTTGATAATTATATATGTGTGGTGTTCTTTATTTTTATTTATATATAATATAGACATTTGTTGCATTATCTTATCATAAGAATCCAAATGTCATGCTTTCACTCTGTTTATTTTTCTTTTATGGTAAGACAATTATTTCTCTCTTGATTTCCTTTTCTTCTTCGTTGGCTCTCTCAATATTCATAATATGCATTAAAAAAACAGATTTTGTTACGGTATTGATGAGAATCAAGATAATTAGATCTTCAAATTATCTTTTCCAAAAAACTAGCACTTTAATTTTGAATTTAGTTTGTTATGAATTTTTTATTTAGTTTATTTAATTTAATATTAATCTTTTTATTTTAATTAGGATTTTAGAATTTAAAGAAGGGTTTGAATTAGACATCAAAATCTATCTTCTTATCAGAATCAAAATAGTCATAAACCAAAATTGTATCGTTCAAGTTAATGCTTCTCTCCCAATTCTCTTCTTTTCTCTTCTCTTAAACTCTCGAATGGTTGATCCCTAATCCCTAATTATTATTTTTACAATTTTTTATTATCAAATGACATCAAACACTTAACTAATATTCACATAGAATATTCACAATGGGAATTGATACTATAAATAAAGATTTAATTGCTCTAATTAAGAAAAAATTGTAGTTTGATCCTTGATGTCAAAAAGATCAGTTCAAGCCTATTCTAATATATGTTTTGGTCCAAAGCAAACAAACGTACAGTAAATCTGAAACATATTAGGATGATTGAAAATTTAGATGATGCATCAAACTTTTAGTATATCTTCAATTATGTTCTTGATTTTAATAAAATGAGCAATAATATCCTCAATTTTGACTTAATATTACTAATGTTCTTGGTAGATTAATGTTGTTAACTTTTTATCTAAAAATGTATTTTTGTTTCTTAGAGCTCTGATACCAAATTATGAACTAGCTATTTAATGTTAGTTGTTAATTCCCGTAATTTTTATATATTATTGATTAAAAATAATTCTTTAATTTTCAATTATGTTCTTGAATTTAATAAAAAGAGCAATAATATACTAAATTTTTTACTTAATATTACTAATGTTCTTGTAGATCAATGCTGTTAACTTTCTATCTAAAAATGTATTTTTTTTCTTATAGATCTGATACTAAATTGTGAGCTAGCTATTTAATATTAGTTATTAATTTCTATAATTTCTATATATTATTGATTAAAGATAATTTTTTAATTTTCTTATAAGAATATTGTGTTATTTCAACATTTTAGAAATCTTTATAGTTTATTTTTTTTCAATTTATTAGGAAATCCTTGAATATTATTTAATATATGAGATTGTAGATTATGTTTTTCATCTTCTATTTCCAATCCTAAATACTTAATTTCTATTAAGCAATTATTACTTTCTTTTCAAAAAGTACAATGCCTTATTTCCTGCATTTTTTTAGAATACTAATAATATTTAAATAATATTTATTTCATTCATTATTGAAAACCAAAATAACATCTATGTAAACACAATAAATATTTTATAATTTTCTTAAAAATGTTATCCATATATCTTTTAAAGATATATGGAGTTTGTTTTAATCCAAATGATACAACAATACATTGGAACTATCTTTGGGGGTAAATAAGTAATGTCAATTTTTGAGATTTCTCATATAATCTTGTATGTCAAAATCCACTTTTGTAATCAAAACTTGAGAAATATTTCTTTTTTTTATTAATTATTATTTCTTTGTAATAAAGTATCTATTATCAACGATTTCTTTATTCAATGCTTTAAAGTTTATTATCATTCTCTTTTTTCTCTTCTTTTTTTAACTTCTTTTTCAACTAAGAATGTCGTATTATAGTGAGGTACATTACTTAGTATTATGATTTTTAGTTCCAAAAATTCTTGAATTTGTTTTTCAAATTCAATAATGTATTATAGAGTATAAATCATTAGTTTTACACTTATAACATTGTTAAAGTCTTTTAATTATTTTAGATTTATTAATTTTAGATCTAAATGATTTTCCATGCTTACCGTTTTAATAATTTTCCGATACCTGTTAGGATTTTAGCTTCTGGTATTTCATTAAGAAAAGAGTTTTGTTTATCTTCTATATCTAATGAAATATTTTCTAAATAAATTTTTGGGTCTTTCGTGTGTATCTCACCATTCTCTTTTTATGTTGTTGCATAAAAGTTGAGTTGAATACAGTCAAAACTTTTCTTATTTTTGATACACAAATGGTTTTACTATCTAGTATTGTTACACTTATTTTGTCTAAATATGATATAAAATGTTGATATAAGTTTAGAAAATTATTTTATTAATAAATTAACTTTTGTTTCTAATTGATATATGGTAGAAATGTAAAAACTTTCTCTCGTATTATTATATATGTATCATTTAAAATATTATTAAGTTTTATTGTAGTATTATTAACAATTCTTATAATTAAATCTTTTGTTGCCTATTTCCAATGTTCTTTTGAAAGTATATATTTACTTGCTACACACATGCTAACTCATGTATCTATACATGTAAATAATAACTATCATAGATCCTTTAAATTTTAATCCTACCTTAATATAAATACTATTTGGATTTGTAATACTATACAAATCATTTATCTTATAATGAAGAGTACCCATATTTTGAGTGTTCATATTTGAGTTAGATATTTCCTTGTCAGATTTCTCCAATAGATAAATAATGTAAGTATCATCTATATCTAAATCCTCAATTTGTTCTAGGTTTATCTTAAAAGCTTATTCTAAGATTTTTACTTTATGTGGAAATTTGTTTTTAAATTATTTCTAATGTTGAAGCCTGTTAAGAAATTAATTGGCATAATGCCATTCTTCATTGTAAATCCAATACTTGCATTATAATTCTAGTTTTCAGGAGGTTTATACATTTTTCTTCTAAAATATATTTTTTATAAAATTCCTTATTAATTTTTTTTTATTTTAAAAATCTTGTTCAATTTATATCTTTTAAATGGTAACTTAAAGACTCAAAGATGAATACTGGAGGCAATACATCACAAATATATTCATAAAATAAATGAGGAAAAGTCAACAAATATGAAAAAATTGGACAAAATGGGTCAAAAATGTCAAAAAGAGAAAATGGGTACTTGTGACACAACGCATAGCGCACCCGGTCGTCTTGCGGCGACCGTAATGCACCCATGCCCCGATGTGCTGAACACTGCGCTCACCCGCGCCCATTAGCTCCCTACTCTCCATTTTGTGCACATCCCTACTCCTTTCCGTGCGCGTCGATGCTCATCTGCGCCTAGTCCGCGCATGCCGCTGCCCCCCTTTGCCCCATCCGCGCGTGCCAACTCGCCCCACATCACCATGATGTCATCAGTTTGACATCATCATTCACTACTATGCGTTTTCTCAATTTTTAATCATTTTTTCACCCACTTATCCTTCCTCTTCTCACCTATAAATACCCCCATTCTCTTCACCTCAAATCACACCTCAAAACACAACTTCTTCTCTCTTTCTTTCTCTCATTTATAAGTTTTTCTAGTTTTTTTTAGTTTTTTAGTTTTTCTTAGTTAGTTTTAATTAGTTTTAGAGTTCTTCTCTTTTTGAGAAGAACTAATGATGTTTTTGTAATTTATTTGCTTTTTGATTCAATAAATGGAGTGCAAATTTTGTTTGGAGGTTTTCCAGCAACAGGAATAACATCAAAATACTATAAGAATTTTATTTTTTTATAGTTATTTTTTATGCTTTATTCTTACATGTTATATATTAATTTGTCTGTGATTAAATTTAACTTTACTGGCTGATTTGTAAATTTGATATAATAATAATGTTGTTATTCTTGAGAAATATTAAATAGGTAAAAACTCTAAAATCAATTGATTTTATTTTTATTCAAGATTTTATATTAAGAATATTAGAGAGAAATATATTATTTTTCATTACAAACTTAAATCTGAAAATTAGATTTTAAGGTTTAGTTATCCAGTCTGATTTAGAGTAGTGCTCTTTTTATTTATTGGTATAATCGCCCGATAGTTAGATTGAAGCTCTATTTCAAAAGTTTTTATAAGAATTATTATCTAAAAATATATTAATAACATGTTTTCAGTAGTGGTTTTAAAACTTGAAAGTTAGTGCTTAAATAATTAAATTCTTAGGTTTAATTTGGACGACTTGAACAAAGTTTAAAAGTATCCCAACCACCTTTGTTGGCATTTAAATGGTTCATTTTCAATGTCTTAGAGAAAAGAATTAATTTAATTGACGAAATTAGTTATCAACCACACACATAGGTGTTAATTGATTTGTTTAGTTAACAAAGAATATCTAACCCCACCAAAGGTGGTATTCATATAAAAAAGACAGAATCAATAAATATCAATTTATATATTTAATAACCTAAATAATATGAGCAAGCATAATTAACTTAGTTATTATATCCATAAATACTCCACTATTATAAATGATAAAATTTGCAAAAATGTTTCTTTAATCTATATATATGTTTAATTTTATGTTCTTAGATTAGAAACATAAAAACCCAAATATCGTGACAGGATGTTTAGGATTTAATTTTGTTTTTAAAAGTTTGAATAATAAATTAAAAACCATATATATTCCTTCCTTAGATCTACCTTGGGATTATAGTTATCATTTTCTACGAAATGATTCATGCACTTGTGAGAGTTTTATAAATATAAAACCAAAGTATTGGCAATATCGGTGATGCTGATCCTGCTCATCAGATATTACCTTTAATTTTCTAATGTAATCCTTCATCTATTTTGGATGGTTGTCTTTTTCTATTGGAAGTA
Source organism: Hippophae rhamnoides (assembly GCA_033030585.1). Lineage (NCBI taxonomy): Eukaryota > Viridiplantae > Streptophyta > Magnoliopsida > Rosales > Elaeagnaceae > Hippophae > Hippophae rhamnoides. Next base: position 31,002,905 of record CM065433.1, read on the forward strand.
TCATATTCTCCTAACCTTTGTTTGTTTCTTTCTTCTTGTTGTGAGTCACATGCTTCTTCTTGGTAAGGAACTGGTAATGAAATTGGTTTTATATGATTTTTTGAAGTCATGATTTCTATTTCAAAATTAGTCTCACTCATAATTTTCATATCATATTATTCTTTGTTTGTACAAAGCTTTTCATCATCATGTTTTTTTAGTTATTCATTAGTTAGTATTAACAAACTAATTAATTTTTTTATATCTCTATTTTTTGGATTCAATAATTGTTATTCTAATTCTTTTATGTATTTCATTAAAATGTAATTATAACTTTTTCTTTATCTTTAGATTTTTTTTATTTTTTATTTTTTCATTCCTAAGTATCAATACATATGATCTTTTAGGTTGTTCTTATTTTAATCCTTCAAATGGATCAAGATTGTGACTTCTAATTTGATTGTTTATTGGTATGTTATTTATATTCATTCTTAATTCTGTAAATTTTTCGTGTATATCTTGTTGTAATTTTTCATTAATTTTTCTTATCTTATTTATAAGTTCTTTTTGGCTTTTATCTATGTTTTGTAAAGACTTAATGTTTGATTCTTCTCCTATATTTCATTATTATTATTATCATTATCATTTCTTGAACTTCTTCTTTTACTTTTATTGATTTTTTTATTAATATTACATCATGCAATAATGCTTCATTGCTTGAACTTCTCCTTTTAGTTATGTAACTTCTTCTTTTTTTGTTAGAATATGTAACTTCTTCTTTTTTTGTTAGAAGTTTCTCCTTTATAATCTATAAAAATAAATCTTGGTATATTATTGTTTTTGACTACATTACTTTTTTTCTAGTATGAGAGGTTTTTATTTAATATCTAAGTGTCATTCCTCTAGTTTTTTCAAAGTCTATTAGTGTTTTTTTGTTTTAATGTTTATCCAAGTTCCTGAAAGGTTTTATCTATTTTTATAATTTCATTTTGTCCATATGTTGAACTATTATACCTGTTTGTTAATGATTACTCTACTGTGTAGTGTGTTGAAAATTGATGATTTAATTTATTTTTTTATTAAATATCGTATTTCAAATTCATAAGCTCAATTTAACACTTGGTTTAAGTTCTTATCATGAATATTAATAGCAAACTTAAAGTATGGTGTGAGTTTTAACTTATAGTATCTTAAATTACTATGAATCATTTCTAGTAAAGCATATTTCTTATTTCTTATTCTATTATCTAGCAACACTATTTTTATTGGTGTATCAATTACTTCTCTAAAATGATCTTTTATTAATATTTAAATTTCTTCTAAATGAATATATCTAATTTTTTCTATATCTTTTTGAGAGATTTTTGATAGCTTATTCATTATAGTTTCTTCGTTAATTAATGATATATTATATATTTCTTTTGCATTTGTGATATTGATACTCATTTATTTATTACTTATTTCATAATAAATTATATCTTTTCTTATAAACATTTTTCTTAATTTTAAAAATGATAGATCTTTAAATTCATCTACTTCTATAAGATTTAATCTTATTTTTTGAATTTCTTTAAAATTGTTTTATTAATTATCATTTATTATAAGAAATATCCTGATGTCTTTTATTTCTATTTCTAATATTCCTTGATTTCATATTTTTTTTTATTATTATTTTTGTCATTTTTGTGCATAAAATCACTATTTATTTCATTCAACTTTAACTTCTGTTATGTTTAGAGAGTATTTATGATATTATTGAAATCTTACGAATATTTGTGATATTACTTCAAAACTTAAAGGTATTACTGATATTATTCACGTGATTACTAGAAAAATATTAAAAAAAATAAACAATTTTATACATTAACAACCTAAAAACTAAGCTAAAACAACTTAATTTAGATAAAAGGACAAATTTGACTATGTGTGAGCTATTTAACACACTAGATCATTCTTATATATAAATTAGGGCATATTCTTATGTATACTCAAAAACCAAAAGGGCAAAAAGTCCTTGAGGCAACCACTTAAGTAATTCATGACATATTTTCGTAGACAAATGCATTGAATCACCATTCCTATGCGCTTCTATGAATACATCTGAACCAAACTCAAACAAAATAAAATGAATAATGAAAAGGGCTTCTATGAATACATCTGAACCAAACTCAAACAAAATAAAATGAATAATGAAAAGGACTACCGAGATTGCCTTTTCATCACCATTCCACCATCAATAGTAAAGACCTGGAATAATAAAACAATGAACTAAATTATTCTCTAATATAACGGTCTTGTAATAAGGAAATAATATACAGAAAATAAGTCACTAATATAGCGCATATTGATTAAATAAGTAACATCTAATCATCATAGATAATGATAACACACACACACAAAAGAAAACATGTGATAGATGAAACAAAAAATGAAGGATAACATATGTATAGACAAAAATTAAAATAAGCCAAAAAGTTACATATAACAAACTGACAAGCACACCAGTAATCATATTTTAACCAGACTATCACATAATCAAAAGAAAACTTATTGGGATTATGTGGGATTATGTACATGAATGAGCATGGGACAGGTAGGAATGGTTATGCTAATAATTATAAATATCTCACACCAATTTCAAATACATTCGGTTAATAACCATCGGTAGTAATGTTTTTAGGGATTATGTGTCAGACAGACTGTACTTGCAAATCTATCTCTTGTGATTTCTATCCCAAGAATTTTCTTAGCTTCTCCAAGATCTTTCATTTCAAATTCTGAACTCAACAGAGCCTTCAATCTGTCGATCTCCACGTTGCTCTTAGATGCAATCAACATATCATCAACATATAAGAGCAAATAAATGAAGGTACCGTCTTGGAGTTTCCGAAAGTATACATAATGATCAAATTGACTACGTGTGTACTTTTGCTCTCTGATGAAGCTATCAAAGCGCTTGTACCATTGTCGCGGTGATTTCTTCAAACCGTAAATTGACTTGCTCAGCTTGCAAGCCCAATTCTCTCGTCTTGGAATTTTGAAGCCATCCGGTTGAGACATGTAGATTTCTTCGTTCAAAGTACCATGGAGAAAAGATGTTTTGACATCGAGTTGAGCTAACTCGAGATCAAACTGTGCTACCAAAGCCAATAGTATCCGAATAGATGAATGCTTAACAACAGGTGAGAATACCTCATTGTAGTCTATTCCTTCTTTCTGAGCATAGCCTTTTGCTACCAGTCTGGCTTTGTATCTGATGTTGTCTTTACCAGGAGCACCTTCCTTCTTGGCATAGACCCATTTGCAACCAATAGTTTTCTTTCCTTTGGAAAGTTGAACCAACTCCCAAGTCTGATTCTGATGTAGAGACTTCATCTCTTCATCTATTGCCATTTTCCACTTCATACTATCAACTCTTTGCACGGCTTCTCTGTAAGTGCATGGGACATCATCATCAATTACTGGAAGTGCGAATGCTACCATGTCTGTGTATCTGGTAGGCTTCCTAATCTCCCTTCTCGGTCGAGTAGTGGCAATAGATTCTGGCTGCTGATTAATCGGTGGTGATGGTGAGAGAACCTCCACCTCAATTGAGATCTCTTCTTGATCATCAATTTCATCTTCACCACGATCGGTAATTGGTGCAATCTTTTCTGGATCTTCCGAAGTCTCAAGCATCACCTTAGAAAGAGTATTTGGACTTTCATTCTCTTTCTCTGAATTTGTTTGTCTCAGCATAACAGACTCGTCGAATGTAACATCTCGGCTTAAGACGATCTTCTTGGATTCACCACACCAAAGTCGAAATCCTTTAACTCCTTCCTTAAAGCCCAAGAAAACATCTTTCTTTGCTCTCGGATCCAGTTTGGATTCACTAACATGAAAATATGCAGGACATCCAAATATTTGCAATGAATCATAATCAGTAGCAGGTTGTCCAGACCATACCTCTTTAGGAGTTTTTCCATCTAATGCAGTCGTAGGAAGTCTGTTGACTATATGAGTTGCATATGACAAAGCCTCAGCCCAAAATGCCTTGCTCAATTTGGAATGAGATAGCATACATCGAACTTTCTCAACCAAATTACGATTCATTCGTTCTGTACCTCCATTCTGCTGTGGTGTACGAGGAACTGAAAAATGTCTGATTATCCCTTCATCTTGACAAACTTTAAAGAAAGGATCTGATTTATACTCGCCACCATTATCAGATCTGAGCCTTTTAATCTTCCTGCCTGTCTGAGTCTCGATCATTTTCTTCCATTTAAGAAAGATATCCAGAACTTCATCTTTGTGACTCATAGTGTATATCCAGACATATCTAGAGAAATCAACAATAAAAGTCACAAACCAATGTTTACCTCCAAGTGAAGCATTCTTGGAAGGTCCCCAAACATCCGTGTGAATATAATCAAGAGATCCCTTAGTACGATGAATGGCAGTGCCGAACTTGACTCTTGTTTGTTTTCCCATTACACAATGCTCGCAGAAATCAAACTTTCCAGTCTTGGCACCTTTCAAAAGACCTTGCTTCATTAAGCCTTGCAAAGCCTTTTCACCGACATGCCCTAAGCGCATGTGCCACAAAGTGGAAGAATCATTTGCCTTTTCTTCAGAACTACTTGAGACAGCTGCCCTTCCTGTAACTGTACACCCATCTAGGAAATACAAATTAGCCTTTCGAGTACCCTTCATTTCTACAAATGCACCTCGTACAACTTTCAAGACTCCATTTTCCAATGTTACCTTGTAACCATCAGAATCTAGAACACCTAAAGAAATAAGGTTTTTCTTTAGGTTAGGAATATACCTTACATTTGTAAGTCGTCTGATTGTACCATCGTGCATCTTTAGTCGTATTGTTCCGATCCCTTTTGTCTCACAGGCATTGTCGTTGCCCATAAGCACAACTCCTCCATCGAGCTTTTCAAAACTCGAAAACCAATGTCTGTTTGGACACATATGATAAGAACATCTAGAATCAAGGATCCACTTATCTGAGTAGGTTTTTGATGATGAAACTGAAAAGGCTGATTCTTCATCTTCATCGGCCTTCTGTGCAACATTTACATTTGACTTGTCCTTGTTTGGACAATCTTTCTTCCAGTGCCCTTTTTGGTGACAATAGGCACACTCGTCCTTCACAGGACGTCTTCTGGATGACTCTCCTCTGGACTTTGATCTAGATTTCCCCCTATTATTTGATCCGCCAGATTTTTTGTTGTTAGTCCTAGCTCTGGCTTCCGTCAATGCTTCTGATATTGAGTCTCTCTGATCATGTTGATCCTTCTTCCGGTACTCGTTATTTACCAAAGCATTTGAAACATCTACGAACTTAACCTCATCCTTTCCATATAACAGGGTTGTGGTTAAATGCTCATAGCTCTCAGGTAATGAATTCAACAACAACAAAGCTTTATCTTCATCAATAATTTCAACATCTAAATTTTGAAGATCGACCAAAATTTTATTGAAATTATCTAAGTGCTCAATCATAGGGGTACCTTTCTTGTACTGGAAACGGAAAAGTTTCTTCTTCAAGTAGAGTCTGTTCTCAATACTTTTCGTCATGTATTTGTCCTCTAGTTTCTTCCAGAGAACTGCAGCTACATTCTCTTTCATGACAAAGTACTTCTGATCTTTTCCTAAGCACAGTCGAATTGTGCCACAAGCTTGTCGGTTGACATAATTCCAATCTTCATTTGAATAATCTCCTGACCTAGTTTCCAAGGCTATATTAGATCCTTCTCGGAACAATAGATCTAATACTTCACATTGCCACATGCCAAAGTTATTTGTGCCGTCGAATTTCTCCACCTCAAACTTTGCGTTGGACAACATAGTTCTTCGAGTAGAACTTGGTTTGCCATAAATTCTATGGTCAACTTGTTCACCTTCTTCGATCTCTCCTTTATCAGCCATAAGTACAAACTGATAACAGAAATTTTGCACTTACAACTTAAAACAGTGTTTTTCCAAATTTTATACCTTATTTGAAAAAACGGAGTCTGTAGTTGAATCTGGAATGGACCAATTAACTAGGAATAGATCCAACTCAGTTGAAAACGGATGAAAAACAAACCAACTCGGTCCAAATATCACTAGTGACTGAGTTGACTCGGTCTAACTCGGCGAGTTGACTCAGTTATTGGCAGCAGGACTCCGATAGCTTCTGGCGATGATTCTGACTTCCGATTTGAGCGATTCTTTCACCGTTGCGTTCGTATCGTCGAGAGCTTTGATTTGATATATAATAGTGCTATATTTGGCTCTGATACCAATTTGTTGTGGGTGGAAGCAATAAATAGCGGTATATGAATATATCAAAGCGATAAAATGAACACACAGAATTTACGTGGTTCGGCAATTCGCCTAGGTCCACGGGAGACAGCAGATATTATTTGAACTGAGTAGGAAATATACAGAATACAGATACAGATTTCCTCACTAATAATATCTCTCAAGTGTTTCCCAAAACTCACAAGTATTTTCTCTCTTTGAGTTTGCTTATACTCTCTCTGATTTTTTTTTATTTTTGCCTTGTTCTTCAATGCATGAACTCTTCCCTATTTATAGATGAAGAAAGGCTCCCTTTCCCTAAAGTGTGCCATAATTTAAGCCTTAAATTAGGCCACCAATTTCCTTAAATCATGCCACAAATTAGGCCACTAATTTTCCTAAATTATGCCACTAATTTGTTACTTTTAGAGCCAATATTCAACAGTTGAATTAGTAGTGTTTATTACACTATCATGCATAACTAATGGAATAGGTTCCTCAGTCTTTCTATGTATCACAGTATCACAAAGAAGGGAAAGGAATATGTATAAATACTTATTTTTTCACGTAAAAGTTTTAAAATTATTTTTGGGATAATAAAGTTAATAAAATGCATATAAAATTGATATGTTTAAAGTTTTCGTAATTTTGTTCCATAAAAAAGATAACATAATTTAGTCTAAATAAAATTTTAAATTTAATTTTTAACTTTGAAATTAAAAATTATATAAAAAAGATTATCAAAATTTTAATACTTACACGTGCATCAATATAATATGCTAAATAATTTTATTTAAATATATTTAAAATATTAATAAATATGTAATGTTCTTTTGAATAATATATTAATATATTACTTTTAAGAATAATATTTAATAATATATATATATAATTTAATAATGTATAAAAAAAATAAAATAATACATACATGTATTACGATCAGTCAGAATGAACACCCTTTAGTGATTATGATCGAGAGTACACAGGACTTGACCAACTAATCATCATCTCATCTGGTGCGAAGCAAAAAGAGAGAGATCCCTTCCTTCCCAACCCAACCGCCCCCTAAACGCCTATCTACTCGTGCTCGTAGCTTGATTAATATGTAATATGCATAAGAAGATATATAAAAAGTGAGAATTAAAGATATCAATAATTATAATTTGTTAAACTCTTTTACTTATTTGCTCCTTGTTAATCTAAGTTCACATAAATGGTTACAAGTTTGACATTGAATCATGCATTTTACTATCCACCTAAACAACACTACATCTTAAAGTTCAGCCCGTTTGTTCTCTTTTATTTATCGAATTGTTAACTAATTATCTCAAGATGGATCTGTACAATATAATGATATGGATAGTTATTAAGAAATTGTTAAAAAATTATAAAATATAATACCACTAAAATTTGTAACAACAAGAATGAAACCCATAATAATAAAAAATGATTTTTAATTAAAAAAACTCTTAATATTAAATAGGTTTTAATGATAATAGTTAAATTTGAACAATATTCAATATAAAATGATGTTTTAAAATTGTTAGATTTTTATTTTAATAATAAAAATATAACAATTATTTTTATATCTACAAGTTATAGAAATATTATTTTTGTTATTTTTTTAAGTTTTTTTTCTTGTTAATCTAAATCATATAAAAATGTTCGGTGAAAGAAACTTCGAAAAAATGATAAATGTTTTGACCGTTGGCTGGATCCAGATAAATAATCAAATGCCTTTTAATTCAATTCATAATATAAAGTAAAAGTAAATTTATTTGTTATTAAAATTTAAATAAATATGTATATATTTTATTTTATAATTTACCATAAATAAATACATTATTCTATTATATTTTAAAACTCAGCCAAATATTACAGTAAGAAATTGGATATCAAATAAGATTTTAAATACGTTTAAAAAGTAGAAATAATAATAAAAGTTAACGAGTAATATGTAGAAATTAACAAAAGGAATAATTTTAAAATATTATATAATTTAAATCTTGTTTTATTATCTCATATGTTTGTGCATGTGTTATTTTACATTTAAGATAAATATATTTTATAAATAAATAAGATTATTATTATTTTATTTGATATATTTTAAATTTTTTTCTCTCCCTTAATTTAACTTTTTTTAAATATATAATTATTATAAAAAAATTAATAATTAAAAACTTATTACATCATCTTTTGAAAAATAAAAGTTCTTATAATGATTATTAATTAATTATATTAGTTTAAATATTAGGATAAAATAATATTTCTTATAGAAAATAAAATTAATCTCTTTTTTTTTTTATTTTTATATTTTTTTAATGTCTATGTGAATGTCATTATATATTACATATATTTTTTACGTTTTATGTCTTACAATTTTATTTTAATATTCATATTTTTATTTTATTACTCTATAGTAATAATATGAATCTTAACTATAGATAATTAAAATTATGATTGAATATATAAATTGACAGTTGTTTCTCAAAAATAATCAATAACCAATAAGACATTGCATGAGAATGATTATTGAACATATATTAATATATATATATAAAACATAATCCTGATAATAATTAAATAAAATTTTATTTTTATATATTTTATTTTACTTAAAAACATGTGTTTTATTTGTTAAAAAAAATAAAAATTAATGTCAATATTTTAAATAATATAATAGAGTAAGAAATACGTTAAAATTTAATTTTTTAAAATTAAATATAATTTTGAATAAATGTTAAGAAAATAAAAAACGTAGTTAAACTGTAAAAAAAATTACTACCGACTTATAACCAACTTTTATTATCTAAATATACTTGAAACTAGTACGAAATGGTTATGGTTATTAACATAATCGTCCTTAAGACTTTGACAGTTAATATAATTCTTATTATTTTTAGAATTCTACATAATTTATTTTAATATTTTTTAATATTTTAGTTACTATTTTGTTAGCCTATTAAGTGTTCTAATTACTTAAATAAAATATTTTTTTTTCTCATATTACATATATGCTCTCTTTGAAATTTATGATTATATATAAAGTGGATACGTGAAAAACAAATAATATATGGAATTTGTTTTATATTGGTATACAAACGTAAATCATTTATAAATAACCATGTAAATTATATTTAATCTTAATTTATTAGTTACAAAATTACTTAATTATAATCCTCTAATTTTCATTAAAATTGTTCATTTTAAAATATATGTGTGATAGTTTATGGTAAATTATGTTTTAAGAAAAAGATTATGTTTATAAATTATAAATTTTATTAAATTGAGAAGTAAGAAATCAAGCGATAATTTAGGAAAAATAATATTTTTTCTATAATCATGCATTCATCGTCATCTTGTCAAAATTTTGTAATTTTCGTCAATTAAATTTTAAAATCTAGGTACTCTCAATAGAATTCCGACAACCAAATCCTCAGGAAAATCATAGTCTGCCATTGTCATTGTAAAGCAAAATCGTTAAGCTTTTGCGATGAAAGTTAACCTTTACAACAAAAGTTATGATGCTAAGAATAAAAAATAAGGATTAGATTATGATACTAGGTTGTATTTGATTAGGATTTAGAAAAGTTGTCATAGGAAATGTTTAAAGATATTAATACTTATATATTTTATTAAACATTAAAAAACTCATAACTATTATTTTAAATTATAATTATTAAAATTATGATAGTTAAATATTATTTAAAATATTTAAATTATTATATATGTTATTTATGTATTGTTATGATATGAATATCAAACCTTAGATATTGATAATTTAAATATTATTCTTTATATCATTTTATATCAATTTTGTAAGGAGGTTTAAAAGAATAATTTAATCTATATCTTATTATGATTTTGTATCAGAATTGAGATTCGATCTCTATTATATCATCAACTTAAAATTTATATTTAATAATAATTAAAATTATATATTCTATTTATCTTCTCTACCTTTTTGTTCTCATGATTGTTTCGTTTTATAATTTGTTATTAACATGAGAGCTCTTAAACATCTAAACTCTTGGTAAACATTTTTTTATCAAATTATGTCTCACCTTCTTTTTTTTTATTCAAAGATGATTGGATAGTTTTTAATAAGATAATTATATGGATTGACATTTTAACCATCGTTAATTGAAATTGTGATTATGTTTAAAAATTTGACAATTTTTATCTATAAAAACCATAATTGATAAAGCATGGGACCAAAATTATTATTGTAATACCGAAATCGTGGTGAACCAAAACCGAATATATATTAATATTATTATTTTATATACATATAATTACATAGAAAAATATAATTTTAATAATAAAAAACATAATACTTTATAAAATTAGGTTAAATTTTATTTATTCTTATTTTATATTTTATATTTTACTTTAAAATATGTACTATATAGTTAAAAAATAAAAATTAATATTAATATTTTAAATTATATAGTAAGGTAAGAATTAAGTTAACATTTAAATTTTTTAAACTAAATATATATTTAAATAAATGTTAAAAAATATTAAACGTAGTTAAACTGTGAAAAAATTGTTATTAACTTATAACTAATGGTTATTCACCGAATATATCCGAAACTGATATGAGATAGTTATGGTTATTAACATAACTCTTCCTTCGTCCCGCCATCCTAGGCCTATTTAGAGTTGTGTATGTTTTTGGTACTTAAATCAAATGATTATATTTTAAATCAGTTTTATTTTTAGTTTTTTATGAGATTCATTAGAAAAAATATCATTATATTTATATTATTAAAGAATATATATTATCTCCTTCTAAAAATCTTTTAGACTCGATCAGATCTAATCTAAGTGATTTCTGTGTTATCTAGAAAAATAGTAATAATTTTATCAATATTTAGAGTAGAGTTGAATTTTCAATTAAATAAAATCATTTTCTTGAATATATTAATTCAATTATATATAATGATCAATGAGTTGGTTTTAATCGATAACAGTTTTAATATAAATATTTATTATAATTATAATTATTATTATTTTAGGAGTCTAGGAGTTGCACTGATAGTACTATCCTGGGTAATAACACTATACACATTATGGAAAATGGTTGAAATGCATGAGATAGTACTTGGGAAGAGGTTTGATAGATATCATGAATTGGTTCAACATGTTTTTGGGAAAAAGCTTGGTCTTTGGGTTGTGGTTCCTCAAAAACTCATGGTTGAAATTGGTGTGAATATAGTTTATATGATAACAGGAGGAAATTCTTTGAAGAAGTTTCGTGATACTGTTTACCCTAATTGCAAACATATCAAAGCACTTACTTTATCATGATCTTTACTTCTGTTCACTTTGTTCTTTCCCATCTTCCTAGTTTCAATTCCATTGCTGGTGTCTCTCTTGCTGTTGTTGTCATGTCCTTGAGGTACTTTGTTCTCACTCGGATATATTATGTTACCTGGTAGCTAGTTACACACTTATGTAATACATATTTTATATCAAATTTCATTGACAAATGATTTTTGAACAAAATATTTTGAATATTTTATATTTTTCAACGTGAGAAAAATGGTAGTTCGGTCTCATTACCTTTAATAAAAGTGCACTATAATCTCATATTTATTAAGATAGCATAAGTTTATTACCTTTATAAAAAAGATCACATAAATCAATTTTGTAAAGTTAATTTGCATCTGATGCCTCACTTTTGAAAAAAGTGGTACAACCTGAAGTTAATTATCTTTACAAATCGGTTTGTAGAATTTGTAAAGGTAATGTATTTGTAATCGTCCACCAAAATGTATGGGTCTAAATTATATTTTTGTTAAAGATAATGGAATTGATCAAACCTTCATCCTTAAATATGTATGTATTTTTTTAACATAACTTTTACTATGTATTGATTAAATTAATTTGGGTGAAATATAATAGTTATTCAATAATAGCAGCCCCTGCATCAATCCACAAAGAGGTGGAAGAAAATGTGAAATATAGCCCAAAAGCATCAACACCAATAGGAAATATGGTCAACTTCTTTAGTGTATTGGGTGATGTAGACAACGTTCTCATCTCGCTTGGAGAAGCCTCGTTGGCTTATTGTTGTTACTAATATGTTTGTTATTATTCATGTCATTGGAAGTTATCATGTAATTTTGTGTCAATGCGATGCAATAGATTTATGACTATTATATGTTGAACACATTAATAATATTATAAATGTTTGAATATGTATGCACTTATGAGACTAAGTAATAGCTTGTGCAAATATAGGTTTTTGCAATGCCTGTTTTTGATATGGTGGAATCATGTTTGGTTAAAAGAATGAAGTTTAAGCCATCTATGTTGCTTCGCTTCTTAATGAGAACTACATATGTTGGTGAGCATTTTTTCTCCATATCTATGCATATACATATATGTATATATACATATATATATATATATATATATATATATATATATATATATATATATATATATTATCATTCTTTGGTGACCTTCTAAGTTTCTTTGGAGGGTTTGTTTTTGCTGGCACAACATATTATGTAAGAACATATATATATATATATATATTGATTTTCATTATAATTTATGTTAATATTAACATTGCCTGTGTTAAATAAATAAATGATGGGTAATAGAGTAAGTATTTTTCTTAATATATACATATATATATATGTATATATATATATATACATATATATATATATATTATCATTCTTTGGTGACCTTCTAAGTTTCTTTGGAGGGTTTGTTTTTGCTGGCACAACATATTATGTAAGAACATATATATATATATATATATATATATATATTGATTTTCATTATAATTTATGTTAATATTAACATTGCCTGTGTTAAATAAATAAATGATGGGTCATAGAGTAAGTATTTTTCTTATCTTATGTCAAAAGTAGCAATAGTCTATTTGTTTTTTTGTAACAGTTTAATCATTTAATTTAAAAAAAATACAAATGATTAATTTTTTATTTTTTTTATTTGTTTTTCATATTTTTCAATTGTTATTGAGATACTTTTATAGATTATCTTTAGTAATAAAAAACAATAACTACAAAATGGATATTAAAAAAATTAAAAATTTGATTATTTTTTATTATATAGTGATTCTTGGTAACAAAAAAATTAAACCGTTATAAAAAATAACGAATGAATTAAACTGTTATAACATATTATTTTTCTCTTGTCTTATGTCAAAAGTAGCAATAGTCTCTTAATTATCATTCTTATACTATTTTCACGTACTTGTTTAACACTAGTGGTATTACTTGGGCGAGAACTCACCAGATGTGTAGATTAGGAACAAGGTTTTTATAATTGAACTTGACGCGTTCGTCAATGAACCACTGAGAATGAATAAGAGATGGCCATTGTTTGCAGACACACCTAAATAGTAGAAGAGAGACTCCAAGTACTCTCTGTAGAAATCCGACAGCCAAATTCTCAGGAAAATCATAGCCCACCATTGTCATTGCAAAGCAAAATTGTTGAAGCTTTTGCGATGAAAATTAGCCTTTACAACAAAAGCTACGATGGTAAGAATAAAACATAAGATTATGATGCCAGGTTGTATTTGATTAGTATTTAGAAAAGTTGTCTGTCGAAAATGTTTAAAGATATTATTAAATATTTAAAAGCTCATAATTATTATTTTAAATTATAATTATTAAAATTATGATAGTGAAATATTATTTAAAATATATTTAATTATATTTTAAATATTTAAATTTATTATTTAAGTTATTATATATGTTATTTATGTATTGTTATGATATGAATATCAAACATAATTCAAATATTATTCTCTATATGATTTACTTTATTAAACATTTAAAAACTCATAATTATTATTTTAAATTATAATTATTAAAATTATGATAGTTAAATATTATTTAAAATATATTTAATTATATTTAAAATATTTAAATTTATTATTTAAGTTATTATATATGTTATTCATGTATTTTTATGATATGAATATGAAACATAATTTAAATATTATTCTTTATATGATTTACTTTATTAAACATTTAAAAACTCATAATTATTATTTTAAATTATAATTATTAAAATTATGATAGTTAAATATTATTTAAAATATATTTAATTATATTTTAAATATTTAAGTTAGTATATATGTTATTTATGTATTGTTATGATATGAATATCAATATTATTCTTTATATGATTTTATATCCATTTTGTAAAGAGATTTTAAAAAATAATTTAATCTACATCTTATCATGATTTTGTACGAGAATCTCTTTATCTAATCATCAATTTGAAATTTATATTTAACAATAATTAAAATTATATATTCTATTTATTTTCTCTACCTTTATGTTCTCATAAATGTTTCGTTTTATAATAAGATATTAACACGGGAGCTCTTAAAGATATGTCTTGCTAAACATTTTTTTATCAAATTATGTATCACCTTCTCTACTATTCAAAGATGATCGGATATTTTTTAATAAGATAATTATTAATATGCTTCAATATGATTCTTTGTTGTGTATAAGGATTCACATTTTAACAATGGTTAATTAAAATTGTGATTATATTTAAAAATTCAATAAATTTTCTCTAAAAATAACCATAATCGATAAATCATGAGACGATAATTATTATTATAATACCGAAATCGTGGTGAATCAAAACCGAACATATATTGATATTATTATTTTATATACATATAATTACATATGAAAATACAATTTTAATAATAAAACACATAATACTTTATAAAATTAGGTTAAATTTTATTTATTCTTATTTTATATTTTTTTATTTCACTTCAAAATATGTACTATATAGTTAAAAAATAAAAATTAATGTCAATATTTTAAATAATATAGTATAGTAAGAATTAAGTTACCATTTAAATTTTTTAAATTAAATATATTTTTAAATAAATATTAAAAAATAAGAAGCATAGTTAAAATGTATGAAAATTGCTATTGACTTATAATTGATGGTTATTAACCAAATGTATCCAAAATTGATATGAGATAATTATGATTATTAATATAAATATCCCATCCAACTCGCACCTATTCATAGCTTTGTATGTTAAAGATACTTAAATCAAATGATTACGTACCATTTATATCATTTATTGTAAAATCAATTTATTTTTATTTTTTATGAGATTCATTGAAAAAAATATTTCATTATATTTATATTATTAAAGAATATATATTATCTCCTTCTAAGTTGTTAATTAACTCTATGTAAGTTCTTTTGGTGAAAATGATTCTCATATATATATATATTAACAACCTCAAATAATAATCATGTTTTATCAGATCTATGTATAGGGTGTCAATTAATTATGTTTTAGATATACCTTTGATGTTTGATCACAGAATCATCACTTCGTATTTTTTGAAATTTTATAAAGATTATTATTGACTTTATTTCATGTATTACGATTGTCAGAACATAAATTTTCAAAATGTGTTATTAGAGTTATTTGTTTGATTGCATTAATAAAATCATATCCTTCTTATACCAAATTTTATCTTTGAAATGATAGGCATGCTAGATTTATTAATAAAGTTTACATTCACATACATTTGTTTAGATATATTTATTAAATATTAAATTTTGTCATAATTATATCTTGAAAATAATAAGAAATAATATCTTATTTAATTATTATACTAAAATATATTTTTAAAATAGGTAGTTAGTTTTGTAAATATAATAAAATGGAAACATACAAAAAAGATAAAATAAAAAAATAAAGGCTTGAAAACAAACATAACTATTTTTACTCTATTTTTTATTTTATGTTATAATATAGATAATTTATGAATAGAAAACTAATGGATATATAATATTAAATTTTAATTCATTTATAAATCAATAATAGAACTTGGTATATGATGATTGCTCAAAAAGCACTAAAATAACCATGATTTTATGCACATTAGTTGATTAAAAATATATATATTTATATGTTTTATCATATATTTATATAAATTTGTCTTTTTCGGAATCACGGGTATTTTTATTGTTTTTAGGTATTTTGGCTTAAAAATGCAATTTAAAGATTCAAAGAAGAATACTTGAAGCAATACATCACAAATATATTAATAAATAAGTGGGAAAAGGTCAACAAACATGGAAAAATTGGACAAAATGGGTCGAAAAGGTCAAAAATGTCAAAAAGACGGAAAATCGCACGCCGCAGCCATGGCCCGCGCGCGTGCGTTGACACCTTCACAGCGGCGGCACGCTGTTCACGCAGCAGCTGCCAGCCGACCAGCCAGCCTTGTAGCCCACATGACCAGCGCCCAACGCGTTTTCACCCCATTTTTCACGTGCATCACCCACAGTGATGTCATCTTGGCGTCATTAATGACCTCAGCATTTCCATTACGCGTTTTTACATTTTTTAACATTTGTTTAACATTGTTTTACTCATTTTTTCTCTCCATCCTCACCTATAAATACCCCCCTTCCATTCACTTCAAAGCACACCTCAAAACCACACTTCTCTCTTCTTTCTTTCTCTCATTTCTTAGTTTTTGAGTTTTTCTTAGTTTCTTTCTTAGTTTCTAAGCTTTTCTTAGTTTTTCTCTTAGTTTTTAGTTCAATTCTCTTAGGTTTAGAGTTCTTCTCTTTTTGAGAGGAACTTGTAATGTTTTTTAAATAATTTAGATTTTTGATTCAATAAATGGAAGTGCAAATTCCGCTTGGAGGTTTTCTAGCAACAGAATAGCGTTGAAGTTACTGTAAGGATTTTATTTTCTTCTGATTATTTTTATGCTTTATTCTTACATGTTATATTTAATTTGTCTGTGATTAAATTTAACTGTGCTAGTACATTTATAATCATGATATAATAATAACGTTGTTATGCTTGCGAAATATTAAATAGGTGAAAATTTCTAAAATGAATTGATTTTATTTTTATTCAAGATTTTATATTAAGGATGTTAGAGAGAAATATATTATTTTTCATTACAAACTTAAATCTGAAGATTAGATTTTAAGGTTTAGTTATCCGGTCTAATTTAGAGTAGTGCTCTTTTATTTGTTGGTACAATCGCGGGGTAAATAGAGTGAAACTCTATTTCAAAAGTTTTTATAAGCATTATTATGTGAAAATGTATTGACACTATGTCTTGAATAGTAGTTTTAAAACTTGAAAGTTAGTACTCGGATTACTAAATTCTTAGGTTTAATTTGGACACCTTGACTAAAGTTTAAATCATCTAACCTCACCAAAGGTGGCATTTAAATGGTTCGTTTTGAATCGCTTAGAAAAAGGAATTAATTTAATGAAACAAATTAGTTATCAACGCAACCGATAGGTGTTAATTGATTTGTTTAGTTAGCAAAGAATATCTAACCCACCAAAGGTGGTATTCATACAAAAAGAGAGAATCAATAAAATATCAATTTATATCTTTAATAACCTAGATAATATGAGCAAGCATAATTAATTTAGTTATTATATCCATAAATACTCCACTAATATAAATGATAAAATTTGCATGAATATTTATTGAATCTGTATTTATATTTATTTTTAGATAAATATTTATTGAATTTGTATCTATGTTTATTTTTATGTTTTTTTTAGATTATATTTAATTAATATGTATATATGTTTATTTTATGTTATTAGATTAGGAACACAAAAACCAAACTATCGTGACAGGATGTTTAGGATTTAATTTCGTTTTTAAAAGTTTGAATAATAAATTAAAAACCACATACATTCCTTCCTTAGATCGACCTTGCGAGTATACTTATCATTTTCTACGAAATGATTCGTGCACTTGCGAGAGTTTTACAAATATTAAAACCAAAGTATTTGCGAGAATCAGCCATGCCGTTTTAAGCTAAATCAAGTTTTGGCGCCGTTCTTGTGAAGGAATAGCGTTTTTAATTTATTTATCAAAATTTTAAAAATATTTTTGTGTTGTAATTGGATATCAAATATGAATTTAAATGTGTTTAAAATATAGAAATAATAATAAGAAGCTGATAAGTAATTTGGTAGATATTAACAAAAGTAATGATTTTAAATATTATATAATTTAAATCTTATTATTTTATTTTATTTTGTTATCTTATTACTATATATCTTGTTTTATTATCTTATATATTTGTATAAGTGTCATATTTTAATTTTGATGATTTTGTCAAAAAATTTCTTAAATTACACATATTGTCGTTATTCTCAAAAGTAAATATATATAAAAAATCAAATAATATATTTTATTTTATCTATGGATTTTTAAAGAAATAAAGCTATTATTATCTTATTTTATACATTTCAAAACTTTTTTGTTCTTTCTTATTTTATAGATTTTTATTAAATACATAATTATCATAAAAAGAAATTAAAAAAGATAAATTTATAGACATCATCTTTTGTAAAAGAAATAGTTTCTACTCAAGATTATTAATAATTTACTATATTTTAAATATTAGGATAAACAACTATTTCATATATCAAATAAAATTGATATCTTTTATTTATCTTTAAACTTTTCTAATATTTATGAGAATGTTATTATTTTTTACAATTTTTTCTATGTTTATGCATTGTATTTTTTGTTTTACTATTTTTATTTTGTTCCTTTCGGATGCATTTTGTTAAAGAAGACTGTTACAAACACTATAATTCTTATTATTTTTAAAATTCTAAGTAATTTATTGTAATAATTTAGTTACTATTTTGTTAGTATATTAGTTATGTAAGTGTCATAATATATAATTCCAATTTATTAAATAAAACAATGTTAAAATTAATCAATAACCTCAATTTTAACAAAAATATTTTTTTCTCATATTGCACATATACTCCATTTGAAATTTATTATTGTATATAAAGTAGATATGTAATAAAAATAATAGATTTTATTAGTTAATGGTAAATAAATTAATTACTCATAAATAATCGATGATTAATTGTGTGATTATATTTTATTTTAATTTTTTGTTATAAATTTATGTATTATTTTCATTAGAATTGTTCATTTTAAAATGTATGTGTGATAGTTAAAATGTGTGTTTTTTTCTTCCTAAGATTATGTTTAAAATTATAAGTTTTATTAAATTAACTTAATACTTAACTAATTATCAAGCAATAGATAAGTGATAAAAACAAACTATATGTATTCATTTCAAAATGTTGGTTCTAACCATTATTCTAAAATATAAATATAAAAGAAAATTAAATCATATATTTTATATTATTTATAAGTTTTTCTATAAATAAACTCTTACAATTTTATACAGTATATTTCAAAGAATGTTTTACATTTTCATTATGTTTGGTTGGATAGAATCAAATCAAAAAATATAAAAAGTTTTACTAATTACTATATCCAATGATGATTATATCGATGACATTATTGACTTTGTTGTATCAATGTCTTTTTTTATACATCTTGATATCAATACGTGATATTCATATTTTTTAATAAAATTATTGATAATATTACTAAAACGTCGTTTTCCTTTATATTTCGCTTAAATATCTTTTTTTTATTAAAATTTCTTAAAGATTGTGACTATTATTATGACAATATCACTTAATATAGCTAAAATGTTAAACTCAATTTTTTCTCACATTTTATCGAAGGAATATATTCTCTGTTTTGTTCTTTGCAGCCTTAAGAAAATATATTCTCCTTTCTCAGTTTTTTTTTTCCTAATGAATTTAAAAAAAAGGTGATGAGTTTATGAAGAATTGTTTTAGCCCTATAGAAAGGATCAAAAAGCTCCCACCTGCCCATAAGCTAGTTTTCTTTTCACTTATTAATTTGTCTTTCTTAAAGTGGACACTTTGCACTTTGCCTTTAAATTCATCTTAAGATTTCAGTGTTCCACTCTTTTTACTGCCTTGACTGTCAATATCCCCCGAGTTCTAGTGACCATAGAGCAAAGAAGTCCTCATGTTCTGGGATTACTTTATATATGTAACTAATTCTTCTACAATATTTTTAAATTTTTTGTAAAAATTTATCTCGATATATTTACTAACATCAACATTTTAAACTTGATTGTACATAAATTAAGAATTTCAATAAGTTTCACCAAATTAAAGACCATAAATATCTTTATTTTCTCAATTCATTTGAAAAATTTAAAAAAATTATTTTTATTTTAAATTTTTTTTAAAAATATATAACAATTTATGTACAATAAAAATATCTTTTTACTAGAAATCTTAAGAGAGCAAAACATGTGAAATGTAAATTCATTAGTAGCTTTGGTCTTTTAATGGAAAAATTGTACCAATCACTTTATAAGATAATAATAATAATAATAATAATAATAATAATAATAATAATAATAATTTATTGGTATATTTGTATATATTATATATAAAATTTTAAATAAGGTATAATTTATTTAAAATTTTAATTTTTTTATTAATTAAATAATAAATTAATAATAATTAAAATATTAAAAATAAAACAAACACTCTAATTCTTATTATTTTTAAAATTCTATGTAATTTATTGTAATAATTTAGTTACTATTTTGTTAGTCTATTAGTCGTGTAAGTGTCCTAATTTATGATTCTAATTTATTAATTAAAACAATGTTAAAATTAATCGATAACCTCAGTTTTTTATTCTAATACGCATGTATACTCTTTTGAAATTTATTATTGTATATAAAATGAATATGTGAAAAAAATAATAGATTTTATTAAATATTAGTAAACAAATTAATTACTCATAAAACACTACGTGATTATATTTCATTTTAATTTATTGATCGTAAATGTACTTAATGAATATAATCTTCAAATTTTCATTAGAATTGTTCGTTTAAAATCTATATATGATAGTTAAAAAATGTGCTTTTTTTTCTCCCTAGGATTATGTTTAAAATTATAAGTTTTATTAAATTAACTTAATATTTAACTATTGATCAAGCAATAGATAAGTGATATAAACAAACTATATGTGTTCATTTTAACATGTCCAATAGTATATTTTGCATTATTTATAAGTTTTTCTATAAATAAAACTCTTACAATATTATATTGTATATTTCAAAGACTATTTTACATTCGATGTTTGGTTGAATAGAATTAAACCAAAACTTATATCGTATATTTTAAAGATTTTTTTACATTCTGAATATGTTTGGTTGGATAGAATTAAACCAAAAAATATAATAAGTTTTGCTAATTACTATGATCGATAGTACCCAATGATGAAAACATCAATGACATCGTTGGTATTGTTGTGTCAGTGTCTTTTTTTTATACATTCTAATATCGAAACATAATATTCATATATTTTGATAAAATTATCGATAATATCGTTAAAATGTCGTTGTCACATATATTTTACTTAAATATATTTTTTTATTAAAATATCTTAGATATTGTGAATATTATTACTAAAATGTCATTAAACCTTGCTAAAATGTTAAACTCATTTTTTTCTCACATTTATTGAAAGATTATATTCTCGGTTTTGTTCTTTACAGCCTTAAGAAAATATATTCTCCCTTCTCAGTTTTTTTTCCCTTCCTAATGAATTTAAAAAAATGTGATGAGTTTATGAAGAATTATTTTAGCCCTATAGAAAGTTTCAAAAAGCTCACACCTGCCAATAAGATAGTCTTCTTTACACCTGCTTAATTTGTCTTTCTTGAAGTGAACACTTTGCCTTTAAATTATCTTAAGATTTCTAAGTGCCATTCTTTTTATTGCCTTAGTTGTCAATATCTCCTAAGTTCTAGATGACCATATATCAAAGAAGTCCTCGTGTCCTAGAATTACTTTATATATCTAATTTCTCAACTTAATGATTCTTTTTCCTTAATTTGCATGATTTGTTACGATTAATGTTTCAAATAATTACAAATCAATCAAATCTATTTTCATATTATTTAAATTTATCTATTTATAATAATTAATATAATTAAATATTTTATTTAATTATTTCAAACATTTCAACTACTTATTTTACCATATTTAACAAAAACAATTATTATATAATATTTTAATTAATTGATCAATTTATTTATTAATATAAATATTTTAACTATTTAAAATATATGTATTTAATAAAAAAATTAATTTAAAATATAAGTAATTGATTGTTTTAATGCTTTATAAAGTTTTATAAAAAAATTCATATTTTTAATAGAGTTTTTGATTTTTTACAAAATTTATATCCACAATGATAATATCTTTAATATTTTTGTAAAACATTATTTCGATATGTTTAGTGACGTAAACTTGATTTTACATAGATTAGGAATTTCAATAATTTTCACCAAATTAAAGACCTTAAATATCTTTACTCCCCATCCTGTAAACTCATTATTTTTCCAATTCATTTGAAAAATTAAAACGTTTTATTTTATTTTAAATATGTTGTAAAAATATATAACAAGTTATGTACAACAAAAATATTTTTTTACTAGTAATCTTAAGAGAGCAAAACATGTGAAATAGAAATTCATCAGTAGCTTTGGTCTTTTAATGGAAAAATTGTACCCAATCACTTTATAAAATAATAATAATAATAATAATAATAATAATAATAATAATAACTTATCGGTATATTTGTATATATTATATATAAAATTTTAAATAAGATATAATTTATTTAAATTTTTTATTTTTTATTTTTTATTAATAATTAAAATATTAAAATTATATATTAAATTTATTTATTTAAATTGATATAACGAAGTAATTAATTATTATCACGTATAGAGTTTTTATAAAATGTGAATACATATGAATTCTCGTCTTCTACAAAATGCTTATAAAGAATAGAATTTTTATCAAAAATGTTTATTTATCTTGAAAAAATATTATTAAATTATTTTGAAAAATTATAAAAATAAAACTTAAAATATATAACAAAAAAATACCTTAATAATATTAAAAAAAATTTAATTAGATGGCTTTCAATATTAAATAGGTCTATATGATCGTAATTCAATTTAAATAACGTTTAAAATTAAATGATATGTTTATAAAAAAAATTTATGAAATTAACATAATAAGTGTTATTTTTGTGGTTATAAATTTTAATCGTGTTATTTTTATTATTAGTTTAAAAAAATACTTAAAATAATATCTCTAAAATTTATAAAAATAAAAATAGCATCCATATATGAAATTAAGAAATATATGAATTAATATTAGAGTATGTGTTGTTATAAGTTTTATAATAAAAAAACCCTTTAACTCAAAACTACTAATTTTTTTTTGTTTTTTTAATACACAAAACTAATTATCTTTCCATTTAGTTTCTGAAAAAAAACAAACTATTTTAAATATTGGTACTTTATTTTTGAATTCTATGTTACAATGTGACAAAATTATATTAACTTAATAATTTTCTGATAGTATTTCGGAAATACAGTAAAATGGACACACACAAAAGAGAAAAAAAAGAAAAAGTAAAGGCTTAACAACAAAATTAGATGTTTTCCCTCTATTTTTTATTCTATAATGCAAAAATTAGATGAAATATCAATATTTAAATAAATATTCTAAAAATTTAATAATAAAATCATAATAAAAATATAAGATGTTTACTACGAAGAGAAGAGTAATAGACAATATTAAATTCTAATTTAATTAGAGATCAATTTAATTATATAAGTTTATAATAATAATAATAATAATAATAATTTATCGGTATATTTGTATATATTATATACATAATTTTAAATAAAGTATAATTTATTTAAATTTTCTATTTTTTATTAATTAAATAATAAATTATTAATAGTTAAAATATTAAAAATTATATATTAAATTTATTTATTTAAATTGATATAATCAACGTCATTAATCATCATCACGAATAGAGTTTTGATAAAATGTTAGTACATATGAATTCTGATCTTCTCCAACATGTTTATAAAGAATCAAGACTTTATCAAAAATGTTTATTATTTTGAAAATTTATAAAAATAAAAACTTCAAATATATAACAATAAAATACCTCAATAATATTGAACATAATTTAATTAGATGACGTTCAACATTGAACGGATCTAAATGATTGTAATTCAATTTAAACGGCGTTTAAAATTAAATGATATGTGAATAGAAAAAATTTATAAAATAAACATAATAATTGTTATTATTGTGATTATTAATTTTAATCGTATTATTTTTATTATTAATTTAAAAAATTACTTAAAATAATATCTCTATAATTTATAAAAATAAAAATAACCATCATATATTAAAATAAAAAATATACTAATTAATATAAGATATAAATGTTGTTACAAGGTTTATAGTAAAAAAAACCTTTAACTCAAAACTACTGAATTTGTTTTTGTTTTTTTTTAATTTACAAAACTAATTATCTTTCTCATTTAGTTTCTCGAGAAAAAAAACTAATTTAAATATTGTTACTTTATTTTTGAATTCCACGTGACAAAATTATATTAATTTAATAATTTTTAAATATTATTTTAGAAATATAGTAAAATGTACACAGACTACAAAAGAAAAAGAAAAACAAAAAAAAAAGCTTAACAACAAAATTAGATATTTGTAGTTTATTTATGATTATATGATACAAAACTTATATGAAATATCAATATTTAAATAAATATTTTAAAAATGTAATAATAAAATCATAATAAAGATATAAGATGTTTACGATGAAGATAAGACTAATGGACAATATTAAACTCTAATTCAGTTAGAGATAAATAACTATAATTTGTTATACTTATCTAGTCGTTAGGCACAAATTCAGTATAAAATCAGTACATATCTTTTAAGAATTTTAAAATTTATTCTCGTAGATGTGTATTCGTGATTTAGTATATTCATACCTGCCAAAAAATACACCTATTTAATCAAATTAATAGACACAATTAGTGATTTAATATATTCATACTTGCCGAAAAACGTACATGTTTAACCAAATAGACACAATGAATTATGATCAACGCCGGAAGCAAGAAGAAGCTCAAAAACAAGAAAGAGATCTAAACGAATGGCTACCAATCACAAAATCAAGAGATGCAAAATGGTGGTACTCTGCTTTCCACAACATCACTGCCATGGTTGGTGCTGGTGTTCTTGGTCTCCCTTACGCAATGTCTCAACTCGGATGGTACATTACTCATTAATTTTGCTAACCGTGTTTGTGTTGAGTTTGGGTTATATTTTGATTTGTTTATCGTGTTCATCGTAAAAAAATTACATGTATTTTTGTCAAGTTGTTAATAATCATTTATGATTAGAAAAATGTTTTAAAATACTTCAAATCTAAAATCCCTTCCAACTTTATTTGTGTCGAATTCATGATATGTTGTCAAAAATAGAAAAAATCACACTTTTTTTCAATATTTTAATTAAATTATATTAATGATTAATAAATTCAATTTTATTTGCCTATATCTATATAAAATAGAGAAAAAAATTCTAAATTTTTTTTAGATTCCATCATATCTATTATAAGTGATTTCTATGTTATATAGAAAAATAATAATAATTTTATCAATATTCAGAGTAGAGTTGAATTTTCAATTAAATAAAATCATGTTCTTGAATATATTAATTCAATTATTTGTAATATTCAATTACTTGGTTTTAATCTATAATAGTTTTAATACAAATATTTATTATAATAATAATTATTATTATTGCATGGGTCCAGGAGTTGCAGTGATAGTACTATCATGGGTAATAACATTATACACATAATGGAAAATGGTTGAAATGCATGAGATAGTACCACCTGGGAAGAGGTTTGATAGATACCATGAATTGGGTCAGCATGCTTTTGGGAAAAAGCTTGGTCTTTGGGTTGTGGTTCCTCAACAACTCATGGTTGAAATTGGTGTGAATATAGTTTATATGATAACAGGAGGAAATTCTTTGAAGAAGTTTCATGATACTGTTTTCCCTAATTGCAAACCTATCAAAACCACTTACTTTATCATGATATTTCCTTCTGTTCACTTTGTACTTTCCCATCTTCCTAGTTTCAATTCCATTGCTGGTGTCTCTCTTGCTGCTGCTGTCATGTCCTTGAGGTACTTTGTCCACACTCGGATATATTATGTTACCTAGTAGCCAGTTACACACTTATATAATACATATTTTATATCAAATTATTTTGACAAATAATTTTTGAACAAAATATTTTGAATATTTTATAATTTTCAACGTGAAAAAATGATAATTCAGTCTCATTACCTTTAATGAAAGTGCACTATAATCTTATATTTATTAGGTAAGATAGCATAAGTTTATTACCTTTATAAAAAAGATCACAAAAATTCATTTTATAAAGTTAATTTACATGTGATGCCCACTTTCAAAAAAGGTGGTACAACACAAGTTAATTATCTTTACAAATCGTTTTGTAGAATTTGTAAAGGTAATGTATTTGTATTGGTCCACCAAACATGTATGGATCTGAATTGCATTTTTGTTAAAGATAATGGACTTGATAAAACCTTCATCCTTGAAGATGTATGTATTTTTCTTTAACAAGTTTTTTTACTATGTGTTGATTAAATTAATTTTGATGAAATATAATAGTTATTCAACAATAGCATGGACTGCATCAATCCACAAAGGGGTGGAAGAAAATGTGAAATATAGCCCAAGAGCATCAACACCAATTGGAAATATGTTCAACTTCTTCAGTGCATTGGGTGATGTAGCTTTTGCATTTGCTGGACATAATGTGGTATTAGAGATACAAGCAACAATACCTTCAACACCTGAAAAACCATCAAAAAAACCTATGTGGAAAGGTGTAGTTGTTGCTTATATAGTGGTGGCCTTGTGTTATTTCCCAGTTGCTATTATTGGTTATTGGGTTTTTGGTAACTCCGTTGAGGACAACATTCTCATCTCCTTGGAGAAGCCTCGTTGGCTTATTGCTATTGCTAATATGTTTGTTGTTATTCATGTCATTGGAAGTTATCAGGTAACTTTTTTATATAATAATTACACCCTTTTTTTAATGTAGTCACACACTACTTGGAATCCAACATCTAATTTGCATAAATCACATAGAATTTTTGGTGTCATTGCGATGCAATAAACTTATGACTATTATATGTTGAACACATTAATAATATTATAAAGGTTTGAATATGTATGCACTTATGAGACTAAATACTAACTTGTGTAAATATAGGTTTTTGCAATGCCTGTCTTTGATATGGTAGAATCATTTTTGGTTAAAAGAATGAAGTTTAAGCCATCTATATTGCTTCGCTTCTTCACGAGAACTACATATGTTGGTGAGCATTTTTTCTCCACACACACACACACACACACACACACACACACACATATATATATATATATGTATATATATATATATATTTGTACATTTGTATATTTGTATATATATATACATGTATATATTCAATTATTTCTCTAACATAATTGAGAATTTTTTAAGGGGTCTTCTTTTGTGAATATGCAGCTTTAACCATGTTTGTTGCAATCTCACTACCATTTTTTGGTGGCCTTCTGAGTTTCTTTGGAGGGTTTGCTTTTGCTCCCACGACATATTATGTAAGAACACACACACACAAATATATATATATATATATATATATATATTGATTTCATTATAATTTATATTAAGATTAATATTTTCTATTTTAAATAAATAAATGATGGTTAATAGAATAAGTGTCTTTCTTATGCCAAAAGTAGTAATAGTCTATTTGTTATTTTTTGTAATAGTTTAATCATTTTATTTTTAAAAATTAATACAAATGATCAATTTTTCATTTTTTTCTCATATTTTTCAATTGTTATTGAATATTTTTATAGATTATCTTTTGTAATAAAAAACAATGACTACAAAATTGATATTAAAAAAATTTAAAATTTGATTATTTTTCCTTGTATAGTGATTCTTCGTAACAAAAAGATTAAACTGTTATAAAAAATAACGAATGAATTAAACTGTTATAACAGATATAATTAAGAGAGCCTATGTATATTTTTCTCTTAAATATGTAATTTGATTTTCATGTGATTTATGCAGCTCCCATGCATTATGTGGCTGAAAATCTACAAGCCAAAGAAGTTTGGCCTATCTTGGATCGCTAACTGGGTACAGAAATAAATAAAACTATTAAAGTTTAATTAATTTCTAATTACATTTATAATTTTATGATTAAATTTATTTTTGAGTTATTAATATATTTGTCTTTTAGAACGACAGTTGTGCATTATAATTGGAGTGGTATTAATGGTTTTACCCCCAATTGGTGCATTGAGGAATATCATACTTCAAGCCAAGACCTTCAAGTTTTACTCTTGATAATTATATATGTGTGGTGTTCTTTATTTTTATTTATATATAATATAGACATTTGTTGCGACTTTCGATTTTATTTATATTAATGCATTATCTTATCATAAGGATCCAAATGTCATGCTTTCACTCTGTTTATTTTTCTTTTATGGTACGACAATTATTTCTCTCTTGATTTCCTTTTCTTCTTCGTTGGCTCTCTCAATATTCATAATATGCATTAAAAAAACAGATTTTGTTACGGTATTGATGAGAATCAAGATAATTAGATCTTCAAATTATCTTTTCCAAAAAACTAGCACTTTAATTTTGAATTTAGTTTGTTATGAATTTTTTATTTAATTTATTTAATTTAATATTAATCTTTTTATTTTAATTAGGATTTTAGAATTTAAAGAAGGGTTTGAATTAGACATCAAAATCTATCTTCTTATCAGAATCAAAATAGTCATAAACCAAAATTGTATCGTTCGAGTTAATGCTTCTCTCCCAATTCTCTTCTTTTCTCTTCTCTTAAACTCTCGAATGGTTGATCCCTAATCCCTAATTATTATTTTTACAATTTTTTATTATCAAATGACATCAAACACTTTACTAATATTCACATAGAATATTCACAATGGGAATTGATACTATAAATAAAGATTTAATTTCTCTAATTAAGAAAAAATTGTAGTTTGATCCTTGATGTCAAAAAGATCGGTTCAAGCCTATTCTAATATATGTTTTGGTCCAAAGCAAACAAACGTACAGTAAATCTGAAACATATTAGGATGATTGAAAATTTAGATGATGCATCAAACTTTTAGTATATCTTCAATTATGTTCTTGATTTTAATAAAATGAGCAATAATATCCTCAATTTTTGACTTAATATTACTAATGTTCTTGGTAGATTAATGTTGTTAACTTTTTATCTAAAAATGTATTTTTGTTTCTTAGAGCTCTGATACCAAATTATGAACTAGCTATTGTTAATTCCCGTAATTTTTATATATTATTGATTAAAAATAATTCTTTAATTTTCAATTATGTACTTGAATTTAATAAAAAGAGCAATAATATACTCAATTTTTGACTTAATATTACTAATGTTCTTGTAGATCAATGCTGTTAACTTTCTATCTAAAAATGTATTTTTTTTCTTATAGATCTGATACTAAATTGTGAGCTAGCTATTTAATATTAGTTATTAATTTCTATAATTTCTATATATTATTGATTAAAGATAATTTTTTAATTTTCTTATAAGAATATTGTGTTATTTCAACATTTTAGAAATCTTTATAGTTTATTTTTTTTCAATTTATTAGGAAATCCTTGAATATTATTTAATATATGAGATTGTAGATTATGTTTTTCATCTTCTATTTCCAATCCTAAATACTTAATTTCTATTAAGCAATTATTACTTTCTTTTCAAAAAGTACAATGCCTTATTTCCTACATTTTTTTAGAATACTAATAATATTTAAATAATATTTATTTCATTCATTATTGAAAACCAAAATAAAATCTATGTAAACACAATAAATATTTTATAATTTTCTTAAAAATGTTATCCATTATCTTTTAAAGATATATGGAGTTTGTTTTAATCCAAATGATACAACAATACATTGGAACTGTCTTTGGGGGTAAATAAGTAATGTCAATTTTTGAGATTTCTCATATAATCTTGTATGTCAAAATCCACTTTTGTAATCAAAACTTGAGAAATATTTCTTTTTTTTATTAATTATTATTTCTTTGTAATAAAGTATCTATTATCAACGATTTCTTTATTCAATGCTTTAAAGTTTATTATCATTCTCTTTTTTCTCTTCTTTTTTTAACTTCTTTTTCAACTAAGAATGTCGTATTATAGTGAGGTACATTACTTAGTATTATGATTTTTAGTTCCAAAAATTCTTGAATTTGTTTTTCAAATTCAATAATGTATTATAGAGTATAAATCATTAGTTTTACACTTATAACATTGTTAAAGTCTTTTAATTATTTTAGATTTATTAATTTTAGATCTAAATGAATTTCCATGCTTACCGTTTTAATAATTTTCCGATACCTATTAGGATTGTAGCTTCTGGTATTTCATTAAGAAAAGAGTTTTGTTTAACTTCTATATCTAATGAAATATTTTCTAAATAAATTTTTGGGTCTTTCGTGTGTATCTCACCATTCTCTTTTTATGTTGTTGCATAAAAGTTGAGTTGAATACAGTCAAAACTTTTCTTATTTTTGATACATAAATGGTTTTACTATCTAGTATTGTTACACTTATTTTGTCTAAATATGATATAAAATGTTGATATAAGTTTAGAAAATTATTTTATTAATAAATTAACTTTTGTTTCTAATTGATACATGGTAGGAATGTAAAAACTTTCTCTCGTATTATTATATATGTATCTTTTAAAATATTATTAAGTTTTATTGTAGTATTATTAACAATTCTTATAATTAAATCTTTTGTTGCCTATTTCCAATGTTCTATTGAAAGTATATATTTACTTGCTACACACATGCTAACTCATGTATCCATACATGTAAATAATAACTATCATAGATCCTTTAAATTTTAATCCTACCTTAATATAAATACTATTTGGATTTGTAATACTATACAAATCATTTATCTTATAATGAAGAGTACCCATATTTTGAGTGTTCATATTTGAGTTAGATATTTCCTTGTCAGATTTCTCCAATAGATAAATAATGTAAGTATCATCTATATCTAAATCCTCAATTTGTTCTAGGTTTATCTTAAAAGCTTATTCTAAGATTTTTACTTTATGTGGAAATTTGTTTTTAAATTATTTCTAATGTTGAAGCCTGTTAAGAAATTAATTGGCATAATGTCATTCTTCATTGTAAATCCAATACTTGCATTATAATTCTAGTTTTTAGGAGGTTTATACATTTTTCTTCTAAAATATATTTTTTATAAAATTCCTTATTAATTTTTTTTATTTTAAAAATCTTGTTCAATTTATATCTTTTAAATGTCTTGTATTTCTTATATTTTTGATATTTATGTTTGTAGTGTTTTATATTATATACATATTTTTTTAATATTTTAAAATCTCTTAATTTTATCATTTCCTCTTATTTGTTTATATTCTTTTTTTCTGACATTTAATAATTATCTAGTTTTTAAGGCTTCTTATTCTTCCTCCTAAGGTATCTGGTATAATTTTCCTATTTCTTTGATTCCAAGCTTCTGTTAAGGTTTTGTGTAATGTTCTGGATAGTTTTTTAAAACAATAGGTGATAATTTATGGTAATACATTTTATATTCAAAAATAAAATACACTATTTAACACATGTTGTAAATTTTCATATTTCTTAAATTCCATTTGGCTTCATTGATTTCATTTTCACTTGATTTAGTGATGGCTCTTCCTTTATCTTCTTCAATAAATTCTTTGTATATTTCATTTACTACAATATCTAGTTATTCTCTTCTCGTGAGAGCATTCCCTTGCATTAATAAGTGTTATTGATATGTTAAATTTAAAAACTAAATTTTAACAGTTCTTGTCATTTTATGAGCTGCTAATACCATACCGATTGAAGAGTTTGTTTGTATAATTTGAGAGTTTTGTATGAGTGCACTCATACCATTAGCCTATTCATCTAAGGGTTTTTTCTATCTTATACAATCTAGATATAAAAGATTAGATTTATAATTTTCATGGAGCTTGAATTCTGGTGAGATATTACCTCTAATTTTCTAATATAATCCTTCATCTATTTTGGATGGTTGTCTTCTTCTATTGGAAGTATCAGGTTCTCCTGACCTTTGTCTGTTTCTTTTTTCCTTTTGTGAGTTAGATGTTTCTTCTTGGTAAGGAACTGGTAATGAAATTAGTTTTACATGACCTTTTGAGGTCATGATTTCTAGTTTAAAATCAATTTCACTGATAATTGTCATATCATCTTCTTCTTTGTTTGTACAAATCTTTTCATCATAATGTTTTCCTAGTTATTCATGAGTTAGTATTAACAAACTAATTAATTTTTTTATATCCCTATTTTTAGAATTCAATAATTGTTATTTTAATTCTTTTATGTACTCCATTATTATAACTTTTTCTTTATCTTTAGTTTTTTCTTTTTTCATTCCTAGGTATCAATACATTTGATTTTTTAGGTTGTTCTTATTTTAATCCTTCAAATGGATCAAGCTTGTGACTTCTAATTTGATTGTTTATTGGTATGTTATTTATATTTATTCTTAATTCTGTAAATTCTTCATGTATATCTTGTTGTAATTTTTTTTATTAATTTCTCTTATCTCATTTATAAGTTATTTTTGGCTTTTATCTATGTTTTGTAAAGACTTAATGTTTGATTCTTCTGTTATATTTATTTTCTTTTTTGCTAAAAGAATCAAAACTTTCATTATTATTATTTGATTTTTTGATATACGTGCTAAGCTTCCATTAAATTCTAATTCTATATCTTCTAACTTGTCTTTAAACATCTTGCTATTATTTTCTTTCTATTATTACATCATGTACTAATGCTTTCATTTCTTGGACTTCTTCTTTTAGTTTTATAGTTTTTTTCTTACTAATATTACATCATGCACTAATGCTTTCATTACTTGAACTTCTTCTTTTATTTTTGTAACTTCTTTTTTTTTTGTT
This sequence comes from Hippophae rhamnoides, assembly GCA_033030585.1. Classification (NCBI taxonomy): domain Eukaryota; kingdom Viridiplantae; phylum Streptophyta; class Magnoliopsida; order Rosales; family Elaeagnaceae; genus Hippophae; species Hippophae rhamnoides. The sequence goes on from CM065433.1 coordinate 31,036,092, forward strand.
AGAAGTTTCTCATCTATAATCTATAAAAATAAATCTTGGTATATTATTGTTTTTGACTACATTACTTTTTTTTCTAGTATTAGAGGTTTTTCCATAATATCTAAGTGTCATTCCTCTGATATTTCAAAGTCTATTAGTGTTTCTGATTTTAATATTTATCCAAGTTCTTGAAAGGTTTTACCTATTTTTATAATTTCATTTTATCCATATATTGAACTGTTATACGTTTTATATATTTCTACAATTTCATTTTATCCATATATTGAACTGTTATACCTGTTTGTTAATAATTACCCTATTGTGTACATTAGCAATGAAGGGCATAAATAAAATCAACTATTCTATCAAATGGCATATAAGCCATTGTAACAGGCAGAAATGATATCATTAACAACAACAAAAAACATTAAATATTATTTCTATCTTACCCTAGGGTATTATCTCCTAGATCTTCTTCTCTATGTCTTCTCCAAGTTTGGCAGTCATATCAGATGCGACAAAACCAGGAGCTACAGCATTGACCTTCACGTAAAGAATACAACAGAACTACTTGAGTTTAGTTGCACCAATCCCTGGCAAATAAGAAAACCCCAGGTCATGATGAGGGTAATTACCTTTTTCTTTTTCATCATAAGAATCTCTTAGACATCAGACACTATAAGCTTCAATACGTAAAATTAATTGTGAGATAATGGATATACAAACCTGCGTACAGAGAAATACACCAGTAAGATTCAAATCAATAACCTCTTGCCATTGAGATGTTTTCATTCTCCATCCCGTGTTATTCCTACAAGGATCATAGAACATTAAGCACAAACGTTTAAAAAAGGGAACCTTTTATAAAAGAAAATGGTTTTTTGCCTGCATTATTGATCAATACATCTACTGTTTCCCTACGCATCGACCACATGTACACATTTATAGTATATTAAAATTTGGATTGTAAACCACAGTTATAACAGAGATAATTGTAAGCAGATACGAAGAGTATAGATGCCCACAGTTGATACAAAGAGTATAGATGCCCACAGTTTTAATCATGGACTCTATATCTTCTTTTGAAACATCACCTCCAAAAGTGAGAGCTTGACCACCAATTGCCTCAATCTGTAGCACAGTTAAGTAACTACTTGATGTTTTGGCACAGACCCCAAATAGCACATGAAAAACATGTCATACATAAATAATATACAGAAAATAAGTCACTAATATAACGCATCTGTATTATATAAGTAACATCTAATCATCATAGATAATGATAACATACACAAAAGAAAACATGTGATAGATGAAACAGAAAATGAAGAATAACATATGTATAGATAATGAGTGCTCAAAAAGCACTAAAATAACCATGATTTTATGTACATTAATTGATTAAAAATATATATATTTATATGTTTTATCATATATTTATATAAATTTGTCTTTTTCGGAATCACGGATATTTTTATTGTTTTTCAGGTATTTTGGCTTAAAAACGCAATTTAAAGACTCAAAGAGGAATACTTGAAGCAATACATCACAAATATATTAATAAATAAGTGGGAAAAGGTCAACAAACATGGAAAAATTGGACAAAATGGGTCGAAAAGGTCAAAAATGTCAAAAAGACGGAAATCGCGCCCCGCTGTCCAGCCGCGCGCGCGCCCCAACGCCCCAGCCCGCGCGCCCCAGGAAAAGACCACATTTACATGTCCTTTTGGGACATTTTCTTTTCGCAGAATGCCATTTGGGTTATGCAATGCCCCTGCCACTTTCCAGAGATGCATGATATCTATTTTCTCGGACATGGTGGAAAAATTCATTGAGATCTTCATGGACGATTTCTCTGTCTTTGGGAACTCATTTGATGATTGCTTACATAAATTGACTTTGGTTTTAGAAAGATGCATTGAATGCAATCTCACCCTTAGTTGGGAGAAAAGTCATTTTATCGTTCAACAAGGGATAGTTTTAGGACATATAATTTCAAACAAGGGTATTGAAGTTGATAAGGCAAAAGTTGATAAGGCAAAAGTTGAATTGATATCCAAACTACCTCCCCCTACATCTGTGAAGGGGATAAGAAGATTCTTAGGACATGCAGGATTTTACAGACGATTTATTAAAGACTTCTCTAAAATAAGTCGCCCCTTGTGTAACTTGCTATCTAAAGATGCTTATTTTGATTTCAACAATGACTGCCTTATCTCCTTTAATACCTTGAAAGAGAAACTAACATCTACCCCTGTTATTATGGCACCAAACTGGTCTTTACCTTTCGAAATAATGTGTGACGCTTCTGATTATGCTATAGGAGCAGTCTTGGGACAAAGAGTGGATAAACGTTTGCATGTCATCTACTATGCTAGCAAAACACTCAATGATGCCCAAATGAATTATACCACCACTGAAAAGGAATTCTTGGCTATAGTATTTTCTTTAGACAAATTTCGGTCTTATTTAGTAGGATCTAAAGTGATTGTGCATTCTGATCATCTTTGCTTTAAGATACCTACTAAGTAAACCAAATTCCAAGCCAAGATTAATCGTGCTGGGTCCTACTCTTACAAGAATTTGACCTAGAAATCAAGGATAAGAAAGGCAGTGAAAACTTAGTAGTTGACCATTTGTATAGTTGATTTCTGACTTTAATTCTCTTAAAGATGAGAGTAATGAAGATATAGTTGAAACCTTTCCTGATGAATGCTTATTTTTCATAGTCCGAACCCATGGTATGCTTGATATTGTAAACTATCTTGCCACTTTGGTGTTTTGCGACCTAACACTTCATATCGGGACAAGAAAAGGTTTTTTAAAACTATTAAGGACTATTTCTGGGATGACCCTTATTTATACAAGATTGGTCAAGATCAAGTCATCCGGAGGCGTGTACCTGAAGAAGAACATAAGAGCATTCTAACTTTTTGTCATGAACTTCATTACGGGGTCATTTTGGTGGTGAAAAGACAGCCCGTAAGGTATTACAGTCTGGATTCTTCTGGCCCACTCTTTTTAAAGATGCTCATATATTTTGTGCACAATGTGATAGATGTTAAAGAATAGGAAACATAAGCAAAAGAGATGAAATGCCTTTGACATCTAATTTAGTTGTTGAACTCTTTGATGGATGGGATTGACTTCACGGGTCCTTTTCCCCCATCTAATGGTTTTCAATACATTTTGGTTCATTGTGGATTATGTGTCCAAGTGGGTAGAAGCTATCCCCACCAAAACCAATGATGCTAATGTTGTTGTGAAATTCTTGAAAGATTTAATATTCAGTAGGTTCGGAACGCCTAGAGCTATAATAAGTGATGGAGGTAGCCATTTTTCTAACAAACTCTTTGATGGAGTACTAAACAAGTACAACATCACACATAAAGTAGCTACTCAATATCATCCTCAAATTTCTGGTTTAGTGGAAGTAATAGGCATATTAAGGGAATTTTGGAACGTACTATGCGTCCTTCAAGGAAGGATTGGGCATTTAAGTTAAATGATGCCTTATGGGCATACCACACCGCTTACAAAACACCCATTGGGATGAGCCCTTACCGGTTAATCTTTTGGAAAGTGTGTCACCTTCTAGTTGGGCAATTAAAGAGTTAAACATGGATTTAGATACAGCAGGAGAAAAATGATTACTCCAACTTAATGAGTTGGAAGAAATTAGAAATGAAGCCTATGAGAATGCCAAATTATACAAAGAGCGTACTAAGCGCTATCATGACAAGAGGCTAGTTCCTAAGACTCTTCACCCTGGAATGAAAGTTCTTTTTTTTAACTCTCGTTTGAGATTGTTTCCGTGAAAGCCGAGATCAAGATGGGATGGACCATTCAAAATAGTTCAAGTATTTGAACATGGAGTAGTGGAACTATTGGACTCCAAGACACAAAAACGTTCAAAGTCAACGGCCATCGTCGTGTCAAGCCTTATTTAGAAGAACCAAACAACATTCTTGAAATGGATTGCATTTGGTGAGTAACCCTTAGCACCAAAAGATACGTCTTGCTAAGACGTTAAACTAAGCCCTGGATGGGAGGCAACCCATCATTTTAGGTAATTTTCTTTTATTTCTTTTATTTACTTAATTTTATTGTTTATTTCATTTTAATTACATGTGAATAATTTTTAAATTGTTAAAACTAAAAATATTTGTTGAGATGTTAGAAGTTCACATCGATCTGTCTGTATACACTTTAATGATGAATATGATGGATGCACCTGCATTTTCCATTACCACTTGCACTTTCTCAAGAAATAGGTAATCTTTCTTCTTTTTTCTCTTTATCTTTAATTTACAGTTGTTACATTGAGGACAATGTAAGTTCTAGGTTGGGGGTGGTGAAAAGTTACCATGCTTAATTAAAAATTTTTTTGACAATTTAAAAATAAAAAAATAAAAAAAATAAAAAATATATATAATAATTTTTTTTATTTTTTTTTATGTTCACATTTTCATTTTTTGTGTGTTTGGTTTTATTTTGTGTGATTTAGTAATTTTTGAAAAAAACAATTTCTCACAAAAACTTATCATTTCTTTAAATCAAATTTAAGTAAACAGTTAAGTCTTTTGTAGTGTTAGATTAATTTTTGAAAACATATCATGAAATATTTTGTAATTATTTTTGATAATTATTTAGTTTTTGTCATAACTAGTATTTCTTGATAAGATGTAGAAATTATATTAAACCCAAAATCGGTGTTTATGAATTTTTTTTAGTGGAGACTACCTTTGTGAGATATAATTTGAGCCTAATTTCCTTTATTCAGAGTGAAATATATATTTTTTCTACTCCAAACACATTTCTTATTTCTTCAAATTTTTAGATGATCTCTATAGGTATTAGCATTGAATGTATGAATTTTTTTCTCATCTTAATAGAGTATCATATATATTTTATTATTATTTTTGCTTAGATTAAATGATTTGAGTAGAAATTGATAGTATATGCTTATATCTCGTTTATGCATGACTGCTACAAAAAAAAAGACATATCTGGGGTTACCTAAACCAAGATCAAACAGAAAAGCCACAAAATTAACCACTCACCAAAATAAAAAAAATGTACAATCTGTACATGGGTTGACTCTCTAAAATACATATATTGAGAAATATCTTCAGAAAAAAATAGAGATAAAGAATATATAGTATAATCTACATACTATAACCCACATTGCCTACAAAGTTGTGAGTAAAAGTTAATTACAAAAGAAAGATATAGGAAATAATTCCCTAAAAAGTCATTGCACTCTCTTCATTTGTAAAAGGCATATATCTTGAAATTCTTTCTTAATGATTTTGATTTATGCATGAAAATAATTTTTATATATGATATCTTTATAATTTATACATTTGATTCCTTTCGTGAGATCAATGTTAAAATAACACTTTGAGCCTTTATTCTTTATACATATGCGAACATATTAGTTCATTTCTATACATCAACTCTTTCGCATATAAATTAGTATGAGTGTTTGAACCCATAGGATTCAGTGTTTCGAGAGTATTGACTTGTGAGGAATAGAGTCGAAGCGAATTCTGATTCATGACATTGAAATTGGGTGAAATTAAATTGATACATTTTTGACATGAAATATGAAAATGATTTTCGACTAATTATTATAATAAAATCATGATTGTTTAAAGAGATTAAAATAACTTATGCTTGAGATTTTAATTATGATCTTAAAAGAGATTAAAAAGTATGAGACATTTTTGTGATATGTTGTTTTCTTTTATTTTTAAATTAATTTTTGATTTTGTTGTAATTTTAGTTTTTGATTTGATTCTTTTGATTTTTACATTTAGTTCAATGTTTGTGGGTATCATTACTGAAAACCCTCACGAGACTCAAACTCGTCCACTAGGGCAACCTAGGGGTTTAAAGGCTTGTTGCATAGGCTAAATGCAACCGTGACAATCCACGGAAGTGATTTAGGATAGTTTAATTTTTAGTTTTTTTCGCTTCTCTTGCTAAGGGACTAGCAAGAAGCTGGTTGGGGGTTGTGATGAGTGCTCAAAAACCACTAAAATAACCATGATTTTATGTACATTAATTGATTAAAAATATATATATTTATATGTTTTATCATATATTTATATAAATTTGTCTTTTTCGGAATCACGGGTATTTTTATTGTTTTTCAGGTATTTTGGCTTAAAAACGCAATTTAAAGACTCAAAGAGGAATACTTGAAGCAATACATCACAAATATATTAATAAATAAGTGGGAAAAGGTCAACAAACATGGAAAAATTGGACAAAATGGGTCGAAAAGGTCAAAAATGTCAAAAAGACGGAAATCGCGCCCTACCGCTTGCCGCTACAAGCCTAACGCGCCCCAACAGGTTCTGCCATGCCGCGCTGGCATCGTTTCATCCGCGCCGAGCTGCGCGCAGCGCCCCAGCAGCCCCCCTCCGCGCGCCCAACGCGTTTTTGCCCCATTTTCCACGTGCAGCCGCCCCCATGACGTCATGCTGACGTCATTGATGACCTCAGCATTTCCATTACACGTTTTTTAATTTTTTAATATTTTTTTTAACATTTTTTTACTCATTTTTTCTCTCCATCCTCACCTATAAATACCCCCTTCCCTTCACTTCAAAACACACCTCAAAATACACTTCTCTCTTCTTTCTTTCTCTCCATTTCTTAGTTTTTAGTTTTTTTTAGTTTTTCTTATGTTTTAGCAAGTTTTTCTTATGTTTTAGCTAGTTTCTCTTAGTTTTAGAGCTCTTCCCTCTTTGGGAAGAACTAGTTATGTTTTTGTAATTTATTAGCTTTTTGATTCAATAAATGGTAGTGCAAATTCCGCTTGGAGGTTTTCTAGCAACGGGAATGGCATCGAAGTACTGTAAGGATTTTTTTTTTCTTTGCGCTTATTTTTTATGCTTTATTCTTACATGTTATATTTAATTTATGTCCGTGATTAAATTTAATCGTGCTAGTCGCTTGTAAAAATGATATAATAATAACGTTGTTATGCTTGCGAAATATTAAATAGGTAAAAATTTCTAAAATGAATTGATTTTATTTTTATTCAAGATTTTATATTAAGAATGTTAGAGAGAAATATATTATTTTTCATTACAAACTTAAATCGAAAATTAGATTTTAAGGTTTAGTTATCCTGCCGATTTAGAGTAGTGCTCTTTTATTTGTTGGTACAATCGCCTCAGGTAGTTAGAGTGAAGCTCTATTTCAAAAGTTTTTATAAGAATTATTATCTGAAAATGTATTGACAAAATGTTTTCAGTAGTGGTTTTAAAACTTGAAAGTTAGTACTCGGATAACTAAATTCTTAGGTTTAATTTGGACACCTTGAATAAAGTTTAAACTGTCTAACCCCACCAAAGGTGGCATTTAAATGGTTCATTTTCAATCTCTTAGAAAAAGGAATTAATTTAATTAACCAAATTAGTTATCAACCCCACCCATAGGTGTTAATTGATTTGTTTAATTAACAAAGAATATCTAACCCCACCAAAAGTGTTGTTCATACAAAAAAAGGGAGAATCAATAAATATCCATTCATATCTTTAATAACCTAAATAATACGAGCAAGCATAATTAACTTAGTTATTATATCCATAAATACTCCGCCATTATAAATGAACATAATTTGCATGAATATTTATTGAATCTATGTTTATTTTTATGTTAGTAGATTAAAAACACAAAACCCAAAATATCGTGACAGGATGTTTAGGATTTAATTTCGTTTTTAAAAGTTTGAATAATAAATTAAAAACCACATACATTCCTTCCTTAGATCGACCTTGGGAGTATACTTATCATTTTCTACGAAATGATTCGTGCACTTGCGAGAGTTTTATAAATATAAAACCAAAGTATTGGCGAGGATCAGCGATGCTTATTTTTGCTCATCAAGTTTTCGTTCATCAAAGTATTTGGCGATCACGATTCTGCTCATCAAAGACTGGTTCTTCAACATGTGTTTGTACTCAAGGCTCATTGTTAACAACAACGATTAGTCAATTACTTGAAGTGGCACACTCAGCATCTGATTGATCTTTCTCAAGACTAAGGATCTAGGATCGATTGCTTCCACTAATCATGTCATTCTCAAGAAATTTTTTCATTTCTTGATTCCACAAACCTAGTTTTATGAGATTAATAATAAAACTTATATCCCTTTGACCTTTCAACATATCCAAAGAAATACCCACTTATGGTCCTTGGGTCCAAATTCTTTTCTTATGGATTGTAGACTCTTACTTCAGACAGACAACCTCAAATGTGTACATGTTGTAAACTTAGTTTCCAACCCTTGAATAACTCAAAAGGTGTCTTTGGGACATCCTTGGTTAGAACTGAGTTCAATATATACGTAGCCACGTTAAGAGCTTCAGTCCACAAGGACTAAAGAAGTTTGATGCTAGAAAGCATGCTTCAGACCATGTCCAATAATATTCAGTTTCTCTTTTCAGCTACTCCATTTTGGTTCGAAGAGCCTGGCAAACTGTATTGGGAAACAATCTCATTCTCTTGTAAAAAACTCGCAAATGGACCACTTTCTTGTCCACTCTCAATGTATCTACCATAGTACTCTCCACCTCTATCAAATCTCATGATCTTAATTTGTTTGTCGCATTATTTCTCTACTTCAACTTTAAACACCTTAAAAGCATATAATGATTCATTCTTATTGTTAAGAAAGTAGAGATACATATATCGTGAGTTATCATCTCTGAAAGAGATGAAGTACTTATCATGTTATGCATCCATATCTAGACTACAAATGTCAATGTTTATGATTTTCAATAATTTAGAGCTCTAATTATCAGCTTTCCTTGACTTGTTACTATACTTGCCCTTAATGCAGTCTATACAAGTCTCAAAGTCATTAAAATCTAGAGTACTAAGTACCTCATCATTTACCAACCTTCTAATTCTCTCAATAGAGATATGTCACAATCTTCGATGCCATAACATAGAAGAGTCTTCATTCACAACACATCGTTTAGTACCAATATTTTCATGAACATGCATAGTTGTATGGTTGTCATCATTTTGTACATTATGGAGAAAAAGACCATCAGATAAAGTACTATATCCAATAACATCAAATTTATAAAATAAATTAAAACCAGAGTCTGAAAAGTTAGAGGAATAACCATACATTACAAGTCTGGATATTGAAATTAAATTCCTAGAAAAGTTGGGAATATAAAATGTATTTTTCAAATTTAAAATGAAATCATTACTTAAAAACAAACTGTACGTGCCAATGGCCTCTATATTTAAAGGCATCTTATTTCCTGAATAGACATTATGCTTACTTCCCATTGGTTTCCGCGGGTCTCAAAAGTCCTACAATGAATTGGTAACATGGATTGTAGAACCATAATCAATTCACCATGTGTTCTAATTAACATCAGTTATATTGGATTCATAACAAACAAACGAAAGTTGAGTACCATTCTTATCAAGTCATTTCATGAACTTGGAGCACTATTTCTTAACGTCCCCTTTCTTCTTGCAAAATAAGCACACAATCTCCTTCTTAATGTCCGTGTGAGGAGGGATTTTTCCCTTCCCCTTACCCATGGCATGATCCTTCTTATTGTTCTTCCCAAAGGTAGTTAAGTTCATATTCTCCTTTACCCTTTAAATTTCCTCCATAAACAGCCTGCCTCTTCCTGAACACAGATGGTCAACAACTTATTGATCGAACATTTGTCCTTATGTGTGTTATAGAATATCTTAAATGGGCTATACTATTGGGGTAAGGTACAAAGGATGTAGTCAACCAAGAAGGGTTTTGATATCTCAACCTCCAGTGTTTTCAATTGGGCCACAATATCCGATATTTTCATCTTTATGAACATAACGGTTATGAACATAACAGAGAGATGATTATATCACTCCCACTTATCATAAAGAACAACTATATCTAGAGAGCTAGTTTCAGATAATGCAAGGGGCTCATCCTTTCTTATGGAGTAATCTATGACCATCCATCCCAAGTGAAGGAGAACTCTCTCCTTCCAAACCTTGTAGTTGTCCCCTTTGAGCTCAGGAACATCACATTTCATATCAGAGTAATTAATAGATTGAATTATTGCAATAAATTAAATATCCATGCTCATGTTACTAAATTTGAAGCTAAAATATGACATGTTATATCAATGTAAAATCATGTAAAAATATGAATCTAGTGACATGAAACTTGTGTATGGGCTAAAATTCTAATTCAATTAGATCCATCTTAAATTTACGATGAAACTATCAAATTATGTTCATTTTCCTAATCCTTATGGGTAAATTAGAAAACATAATTTGACATTCTATCATAATTAATCACACAAAATATAACAAAAATTCATGTGAGATAAGATTTATTATATCACATATGATTAATCACAATTAATATTTATTTTCTAAATGTGATCCTAAATAAACCTTATTATAGTTTTAATTAATTAAAGATGTTGTGACTACTACCTAATTATATAAACTATATGAATCATTTAAAAATAATTTACTAAAATAATTAAAAAGAATTTAATAGAAGAAGCAAGAGAACCAATGGTTTAAAAATATGCTAACTTTGTTCTATTAGATTAAAATTATGTAATATCTCTCAATTTAAAAATCATGTAAAATTATTAAAAATATATTATATTCTTGTAGAGCCTTCATAAGATATCTAATGGTTAGATCCATTTTTTTAATAAATTACCAAATCTTTAAGATAAATTAGCTATTAACGGATATCTAGATTGTTTAAAAAAACTACAAAGAAGACAATCTAGGTTTTAGGATAAAATATATCCTTAGATTCATAATTAAGAAATACTTGTCTGTTACAGGAAAAAAAAGAAAGTTAATTAAGAATCAAATTAATAGTACAAAATATGGCCAAATGTGATAAAATATTAAAAGAAAATTGAAAATAGAATGTCCTGCATCAAAAAATAGAAAAATCCTATAAGAAAAGGAAATTTAAGTGAAAACATCGGAAGAAAATAACAATTTTTTTTAAAAAAGAAAAAATATGTAAGAAAACAAATCTATTAGGAACAAGGTCATTTCGCACCTAAGTATTCTAAAAACAAAATAAGTGTAAAAAATATGATTAAAGTTTTTGAAATAAATGAATTAGAAATTCTATATGGGAAAGAAATCTATGATATAGAAGAAATAATATATGAAGTAGAAAGTGAAGAAGAACCATTTAAAGAAGAAACTAAGATGATGTTTATGATGCAAGAACAAATAAATTCTTTAATCAACATAAATTAAATCCTCATTAAAGAATTACAAAATATAAAGTTAAAAGATGTGATAAGTGTTGAAAATGAATTTAAATAAAAATATTTTTATTATTTTCTGAACGTTATTTCATAATTATGTTGCCGTTATTTTATGATCATTATTTTCATAATTATGTAACCGTTATTTTTATAATTATGTGGTCGTTATTTTATGACCATTATTTTCATAATTATCTGACCATTATTTTTATATCCGCTATTTTCATAATTATGTGACCGTTGCTTTTATAACCGTTATTTTCATAATTATGTGTCCATTATTATTGATCGTTATTTTTGTAATTATGTAACCGTTACACATATTTTTTCAATTATAAATAGAGGGCAATAACCCTTACTTTAAAAAACAACTTAACAATTTAAAAAACAGTTTTACGATTTTTCATAGCAAAACTATAGAAAAAAAGATTTAGAATTGTTTTCTTAGATTTTCGAGCAACATAAATATTTGAGAGGTGTAGTATTCCGTACTTCATTAGTCCAGTGAAGCTCCGAGAAAGAAAAAAGATTTTAGGCTGTTTTATCTTAGGGATGACAAGACTGTATTTACTTGTATAAATTTGGACAGAACCGTGAAACGTCTTATAGAAAACGACACAATCCGCAACTCAATTCAAGCAACTCATTTCTAATCATAATGACTCGGTGTTTATCTTATTGAGTGACATAGTGATTTGGATCATTCTCATAATCGTCGTAGTACTAATCCAAAGAGCTCTAATGGGGGAACTGACAAGAGCTGCTCGTTCCACGAGTCCACGACTTCAACCCATAATCAAAGAATAAGACGGTCTCTTAGCATGAAAGATATGAAGCCCTTTGATGGTTATTTTGTAAGTTTTTCTATTTATTTTTTTTCTCTCTTCTTTTTCTGGCCATTGTCCGTTTTTTCTTTTTTTTAGTTGCAAAAATTTGTGCTGAGAATATAATCAATTCCACCATAACTTTTTAACTTTTGGTACTAATTTTAGAATGATGGTTTTGGATATTTTAGAGCCAGTCTTCAGTTTTTACTATTGACGAAGGGAGGGATGCACAAAATAGTAAAAATGGGATTGTGAAGACCATACGAGCAGTTTATGCATAGAATAAGGTTTACTTATGTTTAGAAATTTTAGCTGAAAAAACTATTTCAAATGTCTTTTTGATATGTATAAATGTTTGCATCAAATGGCTACATATACAATAAATTTATATTCCTATCTTTCATATATACATGTTATTCTATCCATGAACAATATACACAAAAATACCTCTTTCTAGAGCCAGGCGTCCAGCCGTGTAGGAAGACTCACCCTAGCCAATATAGTGACCCCACCCCCAACTCTAGCTGAGAAGCCCTCTCTATCCACTTCCCCTTTTCCGTGTGCCCAAAAGCCCGCCCGTCCGGTTTATGAGCCCCTTTTCCGATTCCCTCACCCCAATCTCATGAGAAGCAAGCCCATCCAAGTTTATTTAAGTGCCACAGATCAATTGATAAATTTTCCAATAATCAAAAGCATTAAGTACAAATAGAATAAACAAATTAAAAGTCTCATAAATCTTTCAGAAATAATTAAACTCAAGCTTCATAAATTTATATAAAAATGCAACCCTAGAAAAATTAAATTAGTTCACAATAAAAATTAAGATTACATCATTTAAGGAATATCAGTTACAGAACACAAAGAAAATTAAGACATTTCTGCTCTTAAATTTTTGGCACACGTGGAACACAACAGAACCCAAAAATGGCTTATGCGTGTTCCACAGTCCAAGTCTCCAACCGAACCCAAAACGAACCCCAAAAAGAACCTCAGAAAAATTACAAATATCCCCTATTTATAGCTCCAACACTCTAAAAAAACACATAATAAAATGGCAGACAAAATGGTACATGGAAAATAATATTTAAATCTGCGTGGGAGATAAGCATACGCGTTTCTGGATTTTTCATTTCAATTTACACATGCCACGTGTCAGCATCTAATTGGTTGAAAGAATAATCAAGACACGTAGTAGCCATTCATAAGCTATGAGGAACGGGCACACGAGGAACGGGGCGCATGGAAGAAATGCTTCGAAGACACGTGGTGGACGTAGGCACGGTTGGAAACATGCGCCGTTTTAGTGTTTTTATTTTAACCAACACATGCCATGTGTCAGCGTCTGATTGGATGAAAGAATAATCAAGACACGTGGTAGCCGTTCATACGCTGTGAGGAACGGGCACACGAGGAATGGGGCATAAGGGATAAATGCTTCGAAGACACGTGGCAGACGTAGGCATGGCTCGAAACGTGCATCATTTTTATGTTTTTATTTTAACCAACACATGCCACGTGTCAGTGTCTGATTTGCTGAAATAATATTTGGGACACGTGGCATTGTATGACTCGTTGAATGGTAGGATGCACGAAGCTTTTATAGACCGCGTCGCACGAGAAATTGCTTACGCAGTAGACACGTGGGTCCCACCCTACACGTCGGCATGCGCGACAAGTGGGCCCCACTCAGCATCGAGCAACGCCGTTGATTTCCTAATCGAACGGTGGGTGTCGCACATTGGTGATGACGTGAGTGGTCTCCTTTTCCTGCGCAGAAAATAAATTTCATTAATTGCATTCTAGCCTCCAATTTAATTCGAATTAACTTTTAACTTTTATTAATTGCAATTAAGCCCTTTTTTCTAATTTAAATTAACTTTTAAACTTTTGTTAATTGCAATTAAGACTTAGTTTAGTTTAAATTATATTTTTAGACTTTTTATTTGCAATTAAGTGCTTTTTCTATTCAAATTGGTTAATTTTCTTAAAAATATATTCCTTAAAAAATAAACAATAAATATTAATTTATTCCATTAAAATTAACTAAAAATGTCAAGAACATAGCAATTATAATTAATAAAATAGACAAAAATAACTATATAAAATATAGTTATCACATAACAATGTTTAAGACTTGCTAAAGGCCATTGATGATCAATTCGTCACTTCAAATAAGGCTTTAGCAAGCACCCTTATTATGAAGTTCTCTTCTTTAAGACTCATCAATGTGAAAGGTGTGCATGAGCACATTATGAAAATGAGGGACATTGCTCCTCAACTTAAGCATCTTGAGGTTGAGATGTCAGAATCCTTCCTGGTACACTATATCCTTAACACTCTTCCACATCAGTACGGACCATTCAAAATCCCGTACAATGCACATAAGGATAAATGGTCAATCAATGAACTAATGACCATGTGTGTTCAAGAGGAAGGGAGGCTTGTTATGGAATTTGGTGATAGTGCAATGTTGGCTACAACGTACATGAAAGGAAAATCTCAATACAAGCATAAAGGGAAAGGGATAATTCCACCTCAGAATGATATTAAGAAAGAATCCAAGTGTTTCTTTTGTAAAAAGAAGGGACACATGAAGAAGGATTGTATCAGATTCCAGAAATGGCTTGAGAATAAAGGTAATCCAACCTCATTTGTTTGTTATGAATCTAATATGGTTAATGTTAATATTAACACCTGGTGGATTGATTCTAGATCTACAATCCATGTTGCAAAATCTTTATAGGGTATGTGAAATCTAAGGAAGCCAGTGGAAAGTGAGCAATACATCTTATCTGGTAACAAGATGGGCTCACATGTGGAGGCTGTAGGGACATGCAGTTTGATTTTAAGTAGTGGTTTTATTTTAGAATTAGAAAAGACCTTTTATGTTCTAAGTTTCTCTAAAAACTTGATTTCAATTTCAAGACTTGTACCTTTTGGTTATTTCTTTCACTTTTCAGAAACATCTTTCAGTTTATTTAATAAATCTGATTGTGTTGGGAATGGTATTTTGTTTGATAGTCTTTACTGCATTAATTTATGAAATAATTCCACTCATAATGCTATGCATGTTCAAGCTGGCACTAAAAGGTGTATTATTGACGATGACTCTTCTATATTATGGCATAGGATATTAGGACATATCTTCATAGAAAGAATTAAAAGATTAGTGAAAGATGGGGTACTTAGTACTCTAGATTTTACTAATTTTGAGACATGTGTGGACTACATTAAGGAAAGGTAGACCAATAAGTCAAAGAAAGGTGCTAATAGGAGTTCAAGCATATTAGAAATCATACATACAGATATATGTTGTCCAGACATAGACATTTAAGGTCATAAATATTTTATCACCTTTATTGATGATTTTTCTTGATATATGTATCTCTACATGCTTCATAATAAGAGCGAAGCATTAGATGTCTTTAAAAGCTTTAAGGTTGAAGTAGAGAAACAATGTGGAAAGAAAATAAAATTCGTAAGATCAGATAGAGGTGGTGAATATTATGGTAGATACACTGAGAATGGACAAGTGCCTGGTCCGTTTGCTAAGTTTCTTCAAGAACATGGGATAGTTACCCAATACACTATGACTGGTTCACCAGACCAGAATGGTGTAGCAGAAAGGAGAAACCGAACACTATTGGACATGGTGCGGAGTATGCTTAGCAACTCTAATCTTCCTAAATCCTTGTGGATTGACGCTTTAAAGACAGTTGTGTATATATTAAACTGAGTTCTAACTAAGGTTGTCTCAAAGACACCATTTGAATTATGAAAATGTTGGAAACCGAGTTTGCAACATATGTACATTTGAGGATACTTGTCTAAAGTGAGGATTTATAATCGACAAGAGAAGAAGGTGGACCCAAAGACCATTAGTGGGTATTTCATTGGATATGCTGAACGATCTAAGGGTTATAGATTTTACTATCCATCTCACAATACTAGGTTTGTGGAATCAAGAAATGAAAAATTTCTTGAGAATTATTTGATTAGTGGGAGCGATCAATTCCAGGGCATTGGTCCTAAGAAAGATCATACAGATGCTCAATGTGCCACTTCAAGTAATGGAATGATCATTATTGTTAACAACATACCTCGAGTACAAACGCATGTTGAAGAGCCAGTCCTGGAAATACCACAAGCTGTTGATCCTGATCCAGTAGATGTTGAAGTTCAACAAATGCCTACAGTTGTTGAACAACCAGCTGAACAACATGATCCTACTCCTCAGGAGAATGTTAATGCAGCATTAAAAAGATCTACTAGAGTAAGGAAATCAATGATTCCTAGTGATTATGTTGTGTATCTACAAGAATGTGACTATAATGTTGGAACCGAAAATGATCTCGAGATGTTTTCTTAGGCCATAAGTTCTAAGGTTTCAAACTTATGGTACAATGCCATGAAAGAAGAGATGGGTTCTATGGCATCTAACCGAATCTGGGATCTCATCAAGTTTCCTGATGGTGTGAAAGCCATTGGATGTAAATGGGTCTTCAAAACAAATAAAGACTCACAAGGAAACATTAAGAGACATAAGGCAAGCCTCGTTGCCAAAGGAATCACTCAAAGGGACGAAATCGACTACACGGAGACATTTTCTCCTGTATCTAAGAAAGATTCACTTCATGTGGTTATGACATTGGTTGCTCATTTTGATTTGGATTTGCATCAAATGGATGTGAAAACGGCTTTACTTAATGGTAACCTAGAGGAAGAGGTTTATATGAAACAACCTGAAGGATTCTTCTCTAGTGATGGTGAGCATTTGGTTTGTAAGCTTAATAAATCCATATATGGATTAAAACAAGCTTCCCGTCAATGGTATTTGAAAGTCCATAACGTCATCACTTCATTTGGTTTTAAAGAGAACGTTATGGATCAATGTATATACCAGAAGGTTAGTGGGAGTAAGATTTGTTTTTTGGTGCTATATGTGAATGATATTTTTCTTGCATCCAATGATAAGGGTTTGCTACACGAGGTAAAATAATTCCTCTCTAAAAATTTTGATATGAAGGATATAGGTGAGGCATCTTATGTCATTGGCATTAAGATCCATAGAAATGGACTTCGAGGCATCTTGGGTTTATCTCAGGAAACCTATATCAATAAAGTTTTGGAGAAATTTTAGATGAAAGATTGTTCACCAAGTGTTGCTCCCATTGTGAAGGGTGATAAGTTCAATTTGGACCAATGCCCAAAGAATGATTTTGAAAGAGAACAAATGACAACCATTTCATATGCTTCAACCGTTGGAAGCCTGATGTATGTTCAAGTCTGCACCAAACTTGATATTGCACTTGTTGTTGGGATGCTAGGGAGATATCAGAGTAACCCATGTATAGATGTACTGATGAATTGGAAGCAATTGGCTACTCCGATGCGGACTTCACTGGCTATGTTGATTCACACAAATCAACATCTGGTGATATTTTCATGCTTGCCGGTGAAGCTGTGTCTTAGAAGAGTGCGATACAGTCCTTGACTGCTACTTCCACTATAGAGGCCGAGTTCGTGTCATGTTTTGAGGCCACATCACATGGTGTATGGTTGAAGAGTTTCATTTCCGGACTTAGAGTAGTTGACTCTATTTCTAGGCCATTAAGATTGTACTGTGACAACTCAACTGCTATATTTATGGCTAAGAACAACAAAAGTGGTAGTCGTAGTAAGCACATCGACATTAAATACTTGGTCATAAGAGAACGTGTTAAGAAAAAGAAAGTGATCATTGAGCACGTCAGCACTGAGTTGATGATTGTTGATCCTTTGACTAAAGGCATGCCATCAATGAAATTCAAGGATCATGTAGAGAAAATGGGAATTGGTTCCACTTTGTAAATGTATATATACAATTTATTAATAAAACTCTTATATATTGTGATATTTTCTCATATTCATATACACCTTAATTTATTTGAGAAAATATATATTTTATTGGACCAAGAATAAATATAAGATTTATTCATTAAGTTTTGTTACCACATAAAATATAGTACTTGAGAAACTAAATACATTGTAATACATGGAAGATAATACTCGTTCTTAGAGGACCTATCGTTATGATTCATATATTTTGTTACTCAAGAGAATCTCATTTAATGTTTGCATCGTGGGAGAATGTAACAACAGAGTGGTGCAACGTAATGGTGAACCGTGGTGACGGTTTGGTTTTGTCGAAACTGTACATCGTTTCCTAAACCGAACGAGGTTCTTGATGGAAGAACCTTTATAAAGCATTGGGTCCTTTTACTATTCACGGTTTAATTCAGATATACTATCAAAACACAAAGAATAAGTGTGAGAAACTAATGAGAGCATCAAATGGAAAATCCAATTGAATTCCCGTGTAAGTGCTGAAATTTGATCAATGACAGGAGATATGTTTTCAATCCATTTTGTTTCCGTTGTATTTAAATTTTGCATTCATATGATTTTTTGAATGTTTATGGATTAAATTGTAATCTTACGCTTATTTCCTAAACCTATTTTGACAAGTAAAAAGGATGAGAACAAACTAATTTGTTTATATTTGATTATTAATTCGATTTCTAAGAAGTGACTAAAATAAAAGATTGAAATGATTATTCTGCTAGTAGCCGTGGTAGTTGGAGCATTTCAAGTAACACTTCAGAAAATACTAGCAAACTTTTAGTCTCTAATAAGTACCAATACCTCTCATGTTCAGATGGATCTAATGTATGGCATTTTGATATGGATTACTATCTCAAACTTAAGAAGGATGAAGATCTTCTTATGGAAAGAGTTAGGCAAAAGCAGAGAATTAGTTCAGGTACTCTTGTGTTTTGTAATCGAGTATCTTTGTACAGACCAAGTTTCTTTAGTTATACTTTTTATTATTTTGTTAATAAAATTCAACATTTTTATTTTCTTTTCAATCCTAATGCCTTTCTTTATGTATTAGAGTTGTTCCACCTAATAACTCAATGCTTACATGAATTTATTTTTAATTAACTTCTAATATATATCAATACTTCTTAAAAATAAAATTAATATAAAAACTTATTTCAAATCCAAATATTAGTATTTGATAGAGAATCTTTGTCATGATGTTGAATTAGTAGTGTTTATTACACTGTCATGCATAATTAATGGAGTAGGTTTCTTGGTCTTTCTATGTATCACAAAGAAGGGAAAGGAATACCTATAAATACTTATTTTTTCACATAAAATTTTTAAAATTATTTTTGGGATAATAAAGTTAATAAAATTCATATAAAATATATTTAAAGTTTTCTTAATTTTGTTCCATAAAAAAGATAACATAATTTAGTCTAAATAAAATTTTAAATTTAATTTTTAACTTTGAAATTAAAAATTATATAAAAAAGATTATCAAAATTTTAATACTTCGACGTGCATCAATCTAATATATATAATATCTTAAATAATTTTATTTAAATATATTTAAAATATTAATAAATATGTAATGTTATTTTGAATAATATATTAATATATTATTTTTAAGGATAATATTTAATAATATATATATATATAATTTAATAATGTATCAAAAATAATAAAATATTACATACACGTATTACGAGTAGTCGGAGATTGATTGAAAGGGCAGCCCAGCCAAGCCAATCCCTTTTAATGATTCTGATCAAGAACACACAAGACTTGACCCACTAATCATTATCTCATCTAACGCGAAGCAAAAAAAGGGAGATCTCTTCCTTCTCAATCCAACCACCCCCTAAACGCCTACCTACTCGTGCTCGTAGCTCAATCGAAGGTTATGAGTGTGGTCCGGTAGTTAAAAGTGGTTAGTAAGTTGTTAATATGTAATATGCATGAGAAGATAAAAGTGAGAATTAAAGATATCAATAATTATAATTTGATAAACTCTTTTACTTATTTGTTATTTTATTATAGTTTTGAAATTTTTAATATATTTAAATGATAATTTTGATTCTTTTATATATATATATATATATATCAATAATCAAAGTTAACATAAATGGTTACAAGTTTGACATTGAATAATGCATTTTACTATCCACCAAACAACACTACTTCCTAAATATATTTAGCCAATTGTTAACTAGATTATCTCAAGATGGATCTGTATGATACAATGATATTGATACTTATTAAAAAATTGTTAAAAAATTATAAAAAATAATACTACTAAAATTTGTAACAATAAGAATGACATCATAATAATATGAAATGATTCCTAATTAAAGGACTCTCAATATTAAATAAGTTTTAGTTAAATTTAAATAGTATTCAATGTAAAAAGATGTGTTAAAATTGTTAGAATTTTATTTAATAGTAAAAATATATAAATTATTTTTATAACTACAAATTATAGAAATATTATTTTTGTTATTTTTTTAAGTTTTTTTTTTGTTGTTAATCTAAATCATATAAAAAAGTTCGGTGAAACAAACTTCGAAAAAATGATAAATGTTTTGACTATTGGCTGGATCCAGATAAATAATCAAATGTCTTTTAATTCAATTCATAAGTAAATTTATTAGTTATTAATATTTAAATAAATATGTATATATTTTATTTTATAATTTAACATAAATAAATACATTATTCTATTATATTTTAAAACTCAGCCAAATATTACAGTAAGTAATTGGATATCAAATAAGATTTTAAATACGTTTAAAAAGTAGAAATAATTATAAAAAGTTAAAGAGTAATATGTAGAAATTAACAAAAGGAATAATTTTAAAATATTATATAATTTAAATCTTGTTTTATTATCTCATATGTTTGTGTATGTGTTATTTTACATTAAAGATAAATAGATTTTAAAAATAAATAAGATTATTATTATTTTATTTGATATATTTTAAATTTTTTCTCTCCCTTAATTTAACTTTTTTTAAATATATAATTATTATAAAAAAAATTAAAAATAAAAAACTTATTACGTCATCTTTTAAAAAATAAAAGTTCTTATCATGGTTACTAATTAATTATATTAGTTTAAATATTAGGATAAAATAATATTTCTTATAGCAAATAAAATTAATCTCTTTTATTTATTTTTATATTTTTTTAATGTCTACGTGAATGTCATTATATATTACATATATTTTTAAGTTTTATGCATTACAACTTTTATTTTAATATTCTTATTTTTATTTTATTATTATATAGTAATAATGTTAATTTTAACCATAGATAATTAAAATTATAATTTACTACATAAATCAACAATTGTTTTTAAAATAACCATAACCAATAAATCATTGCTTGGGATGGTTATTGAACATATACTAATATATATATAAAACATAATACTTATAATAATTAAATAGAATTTTATTTATTTTTATATATTTTATTTTGTTTAGAAACATGTGTTAAATTTTTTTTAAAAAATAAAAATTAATATCAATATTTTAAATAATATAATAGAGTAAAAAATACGTTAAAATTTAATTTTTTAAAACTAAATATAATTTTGAATAAATTTTAAGAAAATAAAAAACGTAGTTAAATCGTGAAAAAATTACTACCGAATTATAACCAATGTTTATTATCTCAATATACTCGAATCTGGTACGAAATAGTTATGGTTATTAACATAATCGTCTTTAAAACTTTGACAAATACTATAATTCTTATTATGTTTAGAATTCTACACAATTTATTTTAATACATTTTAATATTTTAGTCACTATTTTGTTAGCATATTAAGTGTTCTAATTTACTTAAATAAAATAATGTTTTTTTTTCTCATATTACATGTATATTCTCTTTGAAATTTATTATTATATATAAAGTAGATGTGAAAAACAAATAATATATGGATTTTGTTTTATATTGTTATACAAACGTAAATCATTTATAAATAACCATGTAATTTATATTTAATATTAATTTATTAGTTACAAAATTACTTAACAATTACAATCCTCTACTTTTCAATAAAATTGTTCATTTCAAAATATATGTACGATAGTTTATGGTAAATTATGTTTTAAAAAAATTATTTCTATAAATTATAAGTTTTATTAAATTGAAAAATAAGAAATCAAATGATAATTAAGCAAATAAAATAATCTTTTCTATAATCCATGCATTCATTGTCATCCTTTCAAAATTTTATAATTTTCTTCAATTAAATTTTAAAATCTAGGTACTCTCAATAGAATTCTGACAACCAAATCCTCAGGAAAATCATAGCCCACCACTGTAATTGCAAAGCAAAATGGTTAAGCTTTTTCCATAAAAATTAGCCTTTACAACAGAAGTTACGATGATAAGAATAAAAAATAAGGATTAGGTTGTATTTGATTAGGATTTAGAAAAGTTGTCATAGAAAATGTTTAAAGATATTAATACTTATATATTTTATTAAACCTTTAAAAACTCATAACTATTATTTTAAATATTTAAATTTATTATTTAAATTATTATATATGTTATTTATGTATTGTTATGATATGAATATCAAACCTTAGATATTGATAATTTAAATATTATTCTTTATATCATTTTATATCAATTATGTAAAGAGATTTAAAAGAATAATTTAATCTATATCTTATTATTGAGATTCCACGTATCATTCGATCTGTATCATATCATTAATTTAAAATTTATATTTAACAATAATTAGAATTATATATTCTATTTATTTTCTCTACCTTTATGTTTTCATTTCATTTTATAATATGTTATTAACAGGAGAGCTCTTAAACACCTAAACTCTTGGTAAACATTTTTTTATCAAATTATGTCTCACCTTCTTTTTTTATTCAAAGAGGATTGGATAGTTTTTAATAAGATAATTATAAATATACTTCAATTTGATTCATTGTTGTATATATGGATTGACATTTTAACCTTGGTTAATTAAAATTGTGGTTATGTTTAAAAATTTGACGATTTTTATCTAAAAATAACCATAATTGATAAAATATGAGACGAAAATGATTATTATAATATTGAAAACGTGGTGAACAAAAATAGAATATATATTAATATTATTATTTTATATACATATAATTACACAAAAAAATATAATTTTAATAATAAAAAACATAATACTTTATAAAATTAGGTTAAATTTTATTTATTCTTATTTTTTATTTTTTATTTTACTTCAAAATATGTACTATATAGTTAAAAAATAAAAATTGATGTTAATATTTTAAATAATATAGTAAGGTAAGAATTAAGTTAACATTTAAATTTTTTAAACTAAATATATTTTAAATAAATATTAAAAAATAAGAAACGTAGTTAAACTGTGAGAAAATTGTTATTGATTTATAACTGATGATTATTAAATGAATGTATTCGAAACTGATATAAGATAGTTATAGTTATTAACATAACTGTCCCCACAGGTCCAGGGCTATTCATAATTGTGTATGTTAAAGGTACTTAAATCAAATGATTATATACCATTTTATATCATCTATCGTAAAATCAGTTTTTATTTTTGTTTTTTTATGAGATTCATTAGAAAAAGAAACGTATCATTATATTTATATTATTAAAGAATATATATTATCTCCTTCTAAGTTGTTAATTAGTAAGTTTTTTGTTTACAATGATTCTCATATTCTCTTATATATATATATATATATATATATATATATATATATATATATATATATATATATATATATATATATATATATATAATAGCCTAAAATAATATTATGTTTTATCATATCTATGTATATAGGGTGTCAATTAATCATGTTTTAGGTATACCTTTGATGTTTGATTGCAGAATCATCACTTTGTATCTTTTGGAATTTTATAAAAATTATTATTGGCTTTATTTCATGCATTAGGATTTTCAGAAAATAAATTTTCAAAATGTGTTATTAGAGATAATTTGTTTGATTGCATTAATAGAATCATATCCTTCTTACACCAAATTTTATCTTTGAAATGATAGGCATGTCAGATTTATTAAGAAAGTTTACATTCACGTAAATTTGTTTAGATATATTTATTAAACATTAAATTTTATCATAATTATATCTTGAAAATAATAAGAAATAATATCTTATTTAATTATTATACTAAAATATATTTTTAAAATAAGTACCTGGTTTGAAATATAATAAAATGGACACATACAAAAAAGATAAAATAAACAAATAAAGGCTTGAAAACAAACATAACTATTTTTACTTTATTTTTGATTTTATGTTACAATATAGATAATAAAATTACATTAAATATTACTATTCATATAATGTTTTAAAAATATAATAATAAGATCCTAATAAATGTAGAAGATATTTAAGAATAGAAAACCAATGGATAATATTAAATTGTAATTAAGTTTTAAATTAAAAATAGAATTTGGTATACTTATCTATTAAATAGTTATTTGTTGTATATATACAATATATATCTATTATTTATTATTTGTTAGATTAATTTTTTAAAAATAAATAATGATAATATTTGAAACTTTATCTCTTTAAGATAAATAAAGATAATTATTAGGTCTCTATCCCCTTGAAATAATTATATTATTTTTATATTTTTACGATAACTAAACATTTATTAGACTTCGTCCGGAAAATTATTCATTGATTAGTATCATTTTTTAATTACTAGATGAGATGTATGAAATTACTACAGTAAAAAATATAACTGATAAGTAAAGAATCCAAAATCATATATCAATAAAATTTGAAGTTATATTTAAATTCAATTATAAAGTAATAACTATAACTTGTTTGCTTTTCTACTTTTTTACTTATTTTTTTATGGAATTTAAAAGTTGATGAATGTTATTTGATAATAGTTATTTTATTATAGTTGTGAAATTTTTAACCAAAAATATATAAAATGTATGCTATTAAAGAAAAAAAAACTGAAGAAATTTTTTAGATGATTAACGTGGCTCTTATATATAGTTACTAGCCATTTTGTACGTGAATATTTGCACAAACAATAATATATTGATAGTCATTACAAAATTTTTTATATAAAAAAAATAATTTTAAAATTTATAATAACAACAATAGTATTCATATTAACCTTAAACGAGATATAATTAGATAATATTAAAAATTAAAGGGATTTAAATAATTATAGGTCAATTTAAACGACGTTCAATTAGACGACGTTCAATATAAAATAATGTGTTAGATTTTTTTTAATAATAAAAATATATAAACTTGATATAAAAAACTATTTTATTATTAAAAAATTTAAAAGTGATATTTATTTTTTTAAAAGTTTGTTTTCTTGTTAATCTCAATCATACAGAAGTTGGTGAAAAGTTAAAAAAAACCATGATCAAATATTTTTTAATTTAACTCATAACATAATATAAATTTTATTAAATAATATAAATTTAAATATTATGTGCATATTTATTTTATAAGTTACCATAAATAAATACATTATTGTATTACATTTTAAAACTCAACCAAATATAACATTCATGGTATACATAGGTAATTGGATATCAAATAAGAATTTAAATGTGTTTAAAATATAGAAATAATAGTAAGAAGCTGATAAGTAATTTGGTAGAAATTAACAAAACTAATAATTTTAAATATTATATAAGTTAAATCTTATTATTTTATTTTATTTTTTTTATCTTATTACTATATATATTGTTTTATTATTTTATATATTTGTATATGTGTTATATTTTATTTTTGATGATTTTGTCAATTTTTTTCTTAAATTACACATATTATCATTATTCTCAAAAATAAATATATAAAAAAATCAAATAATATATTTTATTTTATCTATGGATTTTTAAAGAAATAAAGCTATTATTATCTTATTTTATACATTTCAAAACATTTTTGTTCTCTCTTATTTTATATATTTTTATTAAATGCATAATTATCATAAAAAGAAATTAAAAAAGAGAAATTTATAGACATCATCTTTTGTAAAAGAAATAGTTTCTACTCACGATTATTAATAATTTACTATATTTTAAATGTTAAGATAAACAACTATTTCTTATATCAAATAAAATTGTGATCTTTTATTTATCTTTAAACTTTTCTAATATTTATGAGAATGTCATTATTTTTTACAAATTTTTCTATTTTTTTTTTTGCATTGTATTTTTTGTTTTACTATTTTTATTTTGTTCCTCTCCGGGTGCATTTTGTTAGAAGAAGACTTTTACAAACACTATAATTCTTATTTTTAGAATTCTATGTAATTTATTGTAATAATTTAGTTACTATTTTGTTAGTATATTAGTTATCTAAGTGTCATAATATATAATTCCAATTTATTAAATAAAACAATGTTAAAATTAATCAATAAACTCAATTTTAACAAAAATATTTTTTTCTCATATTGCACATATACTCCATTTGAAATTTATTATTGTATATAAAGTAGATATGTAATAAAAAAATAATAGATTTTGTTAGTTAATAATAAATAAATTAATTACTCATAAATAACTGATGAATAATTATGCGATTATATTTTATTTTAATTTTTTGGTTATAAATTTATGTAATGAATATAATCCTCTAATTTTCATTAGAATTGTTCATTTTAAAATGTATGTGTGATAGTTAAAAGGTGTGTTTTTTTCCTAAGATTATGTTTAAAATTATAAGTTTTATTAAATTAACTTCATACTTAACTATTTATCAAGCAATAGATAAGTGATAAAAACAAACTATATGTATTCATTTTAAAATGTTGGTTCTAACCATTATTCTAAAATATAAATATAAAAGAAAATTCAATCATATATTTTATATTATTTATAAGTTTTTCTATAAATAAAACTCTTATAATTTTATATCGTATATTTCAAAGAATTTTTCACATTATGATGATCTTTGGTTGGATAGAATCAAATCAAAAAATATAATAAGTTTTACTAATTGTTATATCCAATGATTAACATATTTGCGATTGACATTTTTGTATTAGTGTTTTTTCTTTTATACATCTTCATATCAATACGGGATATTTATATTTTTTTAATAAAATTATCGATAATATTACTAAAACGTTGTTGTTACTTATATTTTGCTTAAACATCTTTTTTTATTAAAATTTTTTAAAGATTGTTAATATTATTACTACAATATCACTTAATATAACTAAAATATAAACTCAATTTTTTCTCACATTTTATCGAAGGAATATTTTCTCTGTTTTGTTCTTTGCAGCCTTAAGAAAATATATTCTCCTTTCTCAATTTTTTTTCTTTCCTAATGAATTTAAAAAAAAAGGTGATGAGTTTGTGAAGAATTGTTTTAGCCCTATAGAAATGATCAAAAAGCTCCCACCTGCCCATTAGTTAGTTTTCTTTTCACTTGCTTAATTTGTCTTTCTTAAAGTGGACACTTTGCACTTTGCCTTTAAATTAATCTTAAGATTTCTAAGTGTTCCACTCTTTTTACTGCCTTAACTGTCAATATCCCCCGAGTTCTAGTGACCATAGAGCAAAGAAGTCCTCATGTTCTAGGATTACTTTATATATTTAATTTCTCAACTTCAGTAAATCTTTTTCCTTAATTTGCAGGATTTGTTATCCCATTTGTTATTGAAGTTTCCAATAATTAGAAATCAATCAAATTTATTTTTATATTATCTAAATTTATCTATTTATAATATTTAATATTATCTAAATATATATATTTATAATATTTAATATAATTAGATATTTTATTTAATTATTTTAAACCTTTTAACTAATTCTTTTACAATATTTTTAAATTTTTTGAAAAATTTATCTTGATATATTTAATAACATCAATATTTTAAACTTGATTGTACATAAATTAAGAATCTCAATAAGTTTCACCAAATTAAAGACCGTAAATATCTTTATTTTCTCAATTCATTTGAAAAATTAAAAAAAATATTTTATTTTAAATATGTTGTAAAAATATATAACAATTTATGTACAATAAAAATATTTTTTTACTAGAAATCTTAAGAGCAAAACATGTGAAATGGAAATTCATCAGTAGCTTTCGTCTTTTAATGGAAAAATTGTACCCAATCACTTTATAAGATTATAATAATAATAATAATAATAATAATAACAATAATAACAATAATAATAATTTATTGGTATATTTGTATATATTATATATAAAATTTTAAATAAGGTATAATTTATTTAAAAAATTTAATTTTTTTATTAATTAAATAATAAATTATTAATAATTAAAATATTAAAAATTATATATTAAATTTATTTACATGTAATCAACATTATTAATCATTAATCATTATCATGTATAAAATGTGATCACACGTGAATTCTGGTATTCTCCAAGATGCATGCTTATAAAGAACCTTGATTTTATAAAAAATGTTTATTTATCTTGAAAAGATATTATTAAATTATTTTGAAAAATTATGAAAATAATAACTTAAAATATATAATAATAAAAACATCTCAATAATATTGAACATAATTTAATTAGTTAGAGTTTAAAACTCAACAAATCTAATCTAAATAATCGTAATTTAATTTGAACGATAATTAAAATAAAATAATATTAGTAGAAAATATTTATGAAATGAACATAATAAATGCTATTTTTTTATTATAAATTTTAATAGTGTTATTTTTATTATTTTTTAAAAACATTATATAAAATAACAGTTAATAAAAATAATTTTAAAAAAACGTTAAACTCAAAACTACGGAATTTTAATTTGTTTTTTTAACATACAAAACTAATTATCTTTCTCATTTAGTTTCTCGAGAAAAAAAACCAAACTAATTTAAATATTTTTACTGTATTTTTTGAATTATATGCTACAATCTGACAAAATTATATTAACTTAATAATTTTAAGATAATATTTTGGAAATATAGTAAAATGTACGCACATAAAAAGAAAAAGAAATAAAAATAAAGGCTTAAAAACAAAATTATATATTTGTACTTCATTTTTGATTCTATGATACAGAAGTTATATGAAAGAGTAATGTACGAAATGAAATTCTAATTTAGTTAGACATCACTAACTATTATTTGTTATAGTTATCTAGTCCTTAGTTACAAAATCAGTACATATCTTTTATTATATATTATTTTAATTATATAAATTTATAATAACAATAATAATAATTTATCGGTATATTTGTATATATTATATATAAAATTTGAAATAAGGTATAATTTATTTAAATTTTTTATTTTTATTAATTAAATAATAAATTATTAATAATTAAAATATTAAAATTTATATATTAAATTTATTTATTTAAATTGATATAATCAACATCATTAATCATTATCACTTATTGAGTTTTGATAAAATGTACATAAGACTTCCGGTCTTCTCCAATATGCTCATAAAGAATAGAGATTTTATCAAAAAATCTTTATATATCTCGAAAAAATATTATTAAATTACTTTAAAAAATTATAAAAATAATAATTTAAAATCTATAACAATAAAAATACCTCAATAATATTGAACAGAATTTGATTAGATAGTGTTAAACATTGAACGAGTTTAAATGATCATAATCTAATTTGAACGGCGTTATAAATGAAATGATATGTCAATAGAAAAAAAATTATGAAATAAACATAATAAATAGTATATCGTGATTATAAATTTTAATTGTGTTATTTTTATTATTTTTCTGAAAAATTACATAAAATAACAACTTGAAAACTTATAACAATAAATATAACACTATTATATTAAATTAAAAAATGTATGAATTAATGTTATAGGATGATATTTGTTGTTATAAGTTTTATAGTAGTTAGTTATTTGATTATTTTAAAAAAAACCTTTAACTCAAAACTAAGTATTTTTTTTTTGTTTTTGTTTTTTTTAACATATAAAACTAATTATCTTTCTCAATTAGTTTCTGGAGAAAAAAAAAACCAAACTAATTTGAATATTTGTACTTTATTTTTGAATTCTATGTTACAATCTGAAAAAATTATATTAACTTAATAATTTTTAGATAGTATATTGAAATATAGTAAAATGGACACACAAAAAAGAAAAAAGAAAAAAAGAAAAAAGAAAAAAAGGCTTAAAAACAAAATTAGATATCTGTACTTTATTTTTGATTTTATGCTACAAAAGTTATATGAAAGAGTTCTAATTCAGTTAGACATCAATAACTATAATTTGTTATAGTTATCTAGTCTTAGGTGCAAAATCAGTACATATCGTTTATTATATATTATTTTAATTGTATAAATTTATAATAATAATAATAATAATAATAATAATTTATAAAATTTTAAATAAGATATAATTTATTTAAAATTTTTATTTTTTATTAATTAAATAATAAATTATTAAAAATTATATATTAAATTTATTTATTTAAATTGATATAGTAAACACCATTATCACTTATTGAGTTTTGATAAAATGTAAGTAAACAAGAATTCTGGTTTTCTCAAAGTTGCAAATAAAGAATCGAGATTTTATCAAAAATGTTTATTTATCTCGAAAAATTATTATTAAATTACTTTAAAAATTATAAAAATAATAAATTTAAATATATCACAATAAAAATACTTCAATAATATTAAAAATAATTTAATTGAATGTCGTTAAACATTAAACGGGTCTAAATAACTATAATATAATTTGAACGGCTTTAAAATAAAATGATTTATAAATAGAAAAAAATTATGAAATGAATATAATAAGTATTATTTTTATGGTTATAAATATTAATCGTGTTATTTTATTATTTTTATGAAAAATTACATAAAATAGTAACTCTAAAATTTATAATAATAAAAATAACACTTATATATTAAATTAAGAAATATATGAATTAATGTTATAGGTTGATATTTTTTATTATAAGTTTTATAGTTTAAAAAAACCTATAATTCACAACTATGGAATTTTTTTTGTACATACAAAACTAATTATCTTTCTCATTTAGTTTCTCGAAAAAAAAAACTAATTTATGTTGAGTCCCACATTGACAACTGGGCAGTCCAATGTTTCCCTCAAAACGTGCTTATTAGGAAAGGGGCCACCCAGACTTATAACCAGCACAATGTTGGCTTCCCTGGTCGATGTGGGACTCAACACTCCCCTGCACATTGGACGGAGACACAACAAAGACCGATTCCACCGGCCGGAAGAACTCAGCTTAACCAGACACCAGGGAACTGTGCCAGAGGAGCCAGAGGGGACTCATCGCACCAGGGATCTACTTTAATACCAAATTGAAAGCTGGGATCTGCTTTGATACCAAATTGAAAGCTAGACAGCGCAATGTTTTCCTCAAAACGCGCTTATGAGGAAAGGGGTCACCCAGACTTATAACCAGCACATTACTGGCTTCCCTGGTAGATGTAGGACTCAACAATTTAAATATTGGTACTTTATTTTTGAATTCTATGTTACAATATGTTAAAATTATATTAACTTAATAATTTTCAGATATTATTTTAAAAATATAGTAAAATGGACGCACACAAACAAGAAAAAAAACAAAGGCTTAACAACAAAATTAGATATTTGTACTTTATTTTTTATTCTATGATACAAACATTATATGAAATATCAATATTTAAATAAATATTTTAAAAATGTAATAATAAAATCATAATAAAGATATAAGATGTTTAGGATGAAGAGAAGAGTAATAGATCATATTAAACTCTAATTCAGTTAGAGATAAATAACTATAATTTGTTATAGTTATCTAATCCTTAGGCACAAAATCATTACATATCTTTAAGAATTTTAAAGTTTATTCTCGTACATGTGTATGTGTGATTTAATATATTCATACCTGTCAAAAAACGTACCTATTTAATCAAATATACACAATTCGTGATTTAGTATATTCATATCTGTCGAAAAACGTACTTATTTAACCAAATAGACACAATGGATTATGATCAACGCCGGAAGCAAGAAAAAGCTCAAAAACAAGAAAGAGATCTAAACGAATGGCTACCAATCACAAAATCAAGAGATGCAAAATGGTGGTACTCTGCTTTCCACAACATCACTGCCATGGTTGGTGCTGGTGTTCTTGGTCTCCCTTACGCGATGTCTCAATTCGGATGGTACAATAATCATTAAATTTGTTAACCATGTTTGTGTTGAGTTCGGATATATTTTGATTTTTTTATCTTGTTTACCTTAACAAAAATTACATGGCTTTTTGTCAATTTGCTAATAGTCATTTACGATTCGAAAAATGTTTCAAAATACTTCAAATATAAAATCCCTTTCAACTTTATATTTGCTGAATTCATGTTATGTTGTCAAAAATAGAAAAACATCACACTTTCTATATTTTAATTTAATTATATTAATGATTAATAAATTCACTTTTATTTGTCTCTATTTATATAAAATAGAGAAAAATATTCTAAAAATCTTTTAGACTCTATCAAACCGAATCTAAGTGATTTCTGTGTCATCTAAAAAAAATATTAATAATTTTATCAATATTTAGAATAGAGTTGAATTGTCAATTAAATAAAATCATGTTCTTGAATATATTATTCAATTATATGTAATGATCAATGACTTGGTTTTAATTGGTAACAATTTAATACAAATAGTTATTATTATCATTATTGCAGGGGTCCAAGAGTTGTAGAGATAGTGCTATCATGGGTAATAACACTGTACACATTATGACCAATGGTTGAAATACATGAGATAGTACCTGGGAAGAGGTTTGATAGATACCATGAATTGGGTCAGAATGCTTTTGGGAAAAAGCTTGGTCTTTGGATTGTGGTTCCTCAACAACTCATGATTGAAATTGGTGTGAATATAGTTTATATGGTAACAGGAGGAAATTCTTTGAAGAAGTTTCATGATATTGTTTGCCCTAATTGCAAACCTATCAAAACCACTTACTTTATCATGATCTTTGCTTCCGTTCACTTTGTTGTTTCCCATCTTCCTAGTTTCAATTCCATTGTTGGTGTCTCTCTTGCTGCTACTGTCATGTCCTTAAGGTACTTTGTCCGCACTCAGATATATTATGTTACCTGGTAGCCAGTTACACACCTATGTAATACATATTTATATCAAATGCCATTGACAAATGATTTTTGAACAAAATATTTTGAATATTTTATAATTTTCAACGTGAAAAAATGATAATTCAGTCTCATTAGTGCACTATAATCACCCATTTATTAGGTGAAAATAACATAAGTTTATTACCTTTATAAAAAAGATCACATAAATTCATTTTGTAAAGTTAATTTACATGTGATGCCCCACTTTTGAAAAAAGTGTTACAACACAAGTTAATTATCTTTACAAATCGGTTTGTAGAATTTGTAAAGATAATGTATTTGTACTAGTCCACCAAACAAGTATAGTCTAAATTGATTTTTTTTAAAGATAATGGACTTGATCAAACCTCCATCTTTGAAGATGTATGTATTTTTCTTTAATAGGTTTTTTACTATGTGTTGATTAAATTAATTTGGGTGAAATATAATAGTTATTCAACAATAGCATGGGCTGCTTCAATCCACAAAGGGGTGGAGGAAAATGTGAAATATAGCCCAAGAGCATCAACACCAGTAGGAAATATGTTCAACTCCTTCAGTGCATTGGGTGATGTAGCTTTTGCATTTCGTGGACATAATGTGGTATTAGAGATACAAGCAACAATACCTTCAACGCTTGAAAAACCATCAAAAAAACCTATGTGGAAAGGTGTAGTTGTTGCTTATATAGTGGTGGCCTTGTGTTACTTCCTAGTTGCTATTATTGGTTATTGGGTCTTTGGTACCTCTGTTGAGGACAATGTTCTCATCTCCTTGGAGAAGCCTCGTTGGCTTATTGATGTTGCTAATATGTTTGTTGTTATTCATGTCATTGGAAGTTATCAGGTATATTTTTTATATAATAATTACTCCCATTTTTTTTAATGTAGTCACACACTACTTGGAATCCAACATCTAATTTGCATAAATCATAGAAAAATTTTGGTGTCATTGCGATGCAATAGACTTATGACTATTATATGTTGAACACATTAATAATATTATAAATGTTTGAATATGTATTTACTTATGAGACTAAGTACTAACTTGTGCAAATATAGGTTTTTGCAATGCTTTGATATGGTAGAATCACTTTTGGTTAAAAGAATGAAGTTTAAACCATCTATGTTGCTTCACTTATTCACGAGAACTACATATGTTGGTGAGCATTTTTTCTCCATATCTATATATATATATACATATACATATACATAAATACATATATATATATACATGTATATTTGTATATTTGTATATATATATATATATATATACATGTATATTTATATATATATATATATATATATATATATATATATACATGTATATATATATATATATATATATATATATTCAATTATTTATCTAACATAATTGAGAATGTTGTGAGGAGTTTTCTTTTGTGAATATGCAGCTTTAACCATGTTTGTTGCAATCTCACTACCATTCTTTGGTGGCCTCTTGAGTTTCTTTGGAGGGTTTGCTTTTGCTCCCACAACATATTATGTAAGAACATATATATATATATATATATTAATTTTTATCATAATTTATGTTAATATTAATATTGTCTGTGTTAAATAAAAGATGATGGGTGATACAATAAGTGTCTTTCTTATCTTATGTCAAAAGTAGAAATAATCTATTT
Organism: Hippophae rhamnoides; assembly: GCA_033030585.1. Taxonomy (NCBI): domain Eukaryota; kingdom Viridiplantae; phylum Streptophyta; class Magnoliopsida; order Rosales; family Elaeagnaceae; genus Hippophae; species Hippophae rhamnoides. Next base: position 31,070,817 of record CM065433.1, read on the forward strand.
ATTATTTTTTGTAAGAGTTTAATCATTTTATTTTAAAAAAATAATACAAATGATCAATTTTTCACTTTTTTTTATATATTTCTCATATTTTTCAACTTTTACTGAGATACTTTTATAGATTATTTTTAGTAATAGAGAACAATAACTACAAAATTGATATTAAAAAATTTAAAAATTTGATTATTTTCCATCGTATAGTGATTCTTCGTAAGAAAAAGAATAAACCGTTATAAAAAATAACGAATGAATTAAACTGTTATAACAGATATAATTAAGAGAAACTATGTATATTTTTCTCTTAAATATCTAATTTAATTTTCATGTGATTAATGCAGCTCCCATGCATTATGTGGCTGACAATCTACAAGCCAAAGAAGTTTGGCCTATCTTGTATCGCTAACTCGGTACAGATATAAAAAAAAACTATTATAGTTTAATTAATTTTTAATTACATTTATAGTTTTATGATTAAATTTATTTTTGAGTTATTGATATATTTGTCTTTTGGAACGACAGTTGTACATTATAATTGGAGTGTTACTGATGTTTTTAGCCCTAATTGATGTATTGAGGAATATCATACTTCAAGCCAAGACCTTAAAGTTTTACTCTTGATCAATTATATTTTTTTTATATTTTTTAATGTCTATGTGAATGTCATTATATATTACATATATTTTTTACGTTTTATGCATTACAACTTTATTTTAATATTCATATTTTTATTTTATTACTCTATAGTAATAATGTGAATATTAACTATAGATAATTAAAATTATGATTGAATACATAAATCGACGATTTTTTTCTCAAAAATAATCAATAACCAATAAGTCATTGCGTGAGAATGATTATTGAACATATATTAATATATATATATATATATATATATATATATATATATATATTACAAAATACTTATAATAATTAAATAAAATTTTATTTATTTTTACTTTTATATATTTTATTTTACTTAGAAACATGTGTTTTATTTGTTAAAAAAATAAAAATTAATGTCAATATTTTAAATAATATAATAGAGTAAGAAATACGTTAAAATTTAATTTTTTAAAATTAAATATAATTTTGAATAAATGTTAAAAAATAAAAAACGTGGTTAAACTGTGAAAAAATTACTACCGACTTATAACCATCGTTTACTATCTTAATATACTTGAAACTTGTATGAAATGGTTATGATTATTAACATAATCGCCCTTAAGACTTTTACAGGTACTATAATTCTTATTATTTTTAAAATTCTACATAATTTATTTTGATATTTTAGTCACTATTTTGTTAGCCTATTAAGTGTTCTAATTTACTTAAATAAAATAATATTTTTCTTCTCATATTATATATATACTCTCTTTGAAATTTATTATTAAATATAAAGTGGATACGTGAAAAACAAATAATATATTGACTTTGTTTTATATTGGTATACAAACGTAAATCATTTATAAATAACCATGTAAATTATATTTAATCTTAATTTATTAGTTACAAAATTACTTAACAATTATAATCCTCTAATTTTCATTAAAATTGTTCATTTTAAAATATACGTGTGATAGTTTATGGTAAATTATGTTTTTAAAAAAAGATTATGTTTATAAATTATAAATTTTATTAAATTGAGAAGTAAGAAATCAAACGATAATTAAACAAATAAAATATTTTTTTTCTATAATCATGCATTCATCGTCATCCTGTCAAAATTTTGTAATTTTCGTTAATTAAATTTTAAAATCTAGGTACTCTAAATAGAATTCCGACAACCAAATCTTCAGGAAAATCATATCCCGCCATTGTCATTGCAAAGCAAAATCGTTAAGCTTTTGCGATGAAAGTTAGACTTTACAACAAAAGTTATGATGCTAAGAATAAAAAATAAGGATTAGATTATGATACTAGGTTGTATTTGATTAGAATTTTGAAAAGTTGTCATAGAAAATGTTTAAAGATATTAACACTTATATATTTTATTAAACAATTAAAAACTCATAACTATTATTTTAAATTATAATTATTAAAATTATGATAGTTAAATATTATTTAAATATTTAAATTATTATATATGTTATTTATGTATTGTTATGATATGAATATCAAACCTTAGATATTGATAATTTAAATATTATTCTTTATATCATTTTATATCAATTTTGTAAGGAGGTTTAAAAGAATAATTTAATCTATATCTTATTATGATTTTGTATCAGAATTGAGATTCGATCTCTATCATTTCATCAATTTAAAATTTATATTTAATAATAATTAAAATTATATATTCTATTTATTTTCTCTACCTTTATGTTCTCATCATTGTTTCGTTTTATAATTTGTTTTTAACAGGAGAGCTCTTAAACATCTAAACTCTTGGTAAATGTTTTTTTTCAAATTATGTCTCACCTTCTTTTTTTTATTCAAAGATGATTGGATAGTTTTTAATAAGATAATTATAAATATACTTCAATTTCATTCATTGCTATATATATGGATTGACATTTTAACCATGGTTAATTAAAATTGTGATTATGTTTAAAAATTTGATGATTTATATCTAAAAATAACCATAATTGATAAAGCATGGGACGAAAATTATTATTGTAATACCGAAATCGTGGTGAACCAAAACCGAATATATATTAATATTATTATTTTATATACATATAATTAAATATAAAAATATAATTTTAATAATAAAAAACATAATACTTTATAAAATTAAGTTAAATTTTACTTATTCTTATTTTATATTTTATATTTTACTTTAAAATATGTACTATATAGTTAAAAAAATAAAAATTAATGTTAATATTTTAAATTATATACTAAGGTAAGAATTAAGTTAACATTTAAATTTTTTAAACTAAATATATTTTAAATAAATGTTAAAAAATAAGAAACGTAGTTAAACTGTGAAAAATTGTTATTAACTTATAACTGATGGTTATTAACCGAATATATCCGAAATTGATATGAGATAGTTATGATTATTAACATAACTCTCCCGTTGTCCCGCCCGTCCTAGGCCTATTTAGAGTTGTGTATGTTATAGGTACTTAAATCAAATGATTATATACCATTTATATCATCTATCGTAAAATCTGTTTTTATTTTTATTTTTTTCTGAGATTCATTAGAAAAAACATATCATTATATTTATATTATTAAAGAATATATATTATCTCCTTCTAAAAATCTTTTAGACTCGATCAGATCTAATCTGAGTGATTTCTATGTTATCTAGAAAAATAGTAATAATTTTATCAATATTTAGAGTAGAATTGAATTGTCAATTAAATAAAATCATGTTCTTGAATATATTAATTCAATTATACGTAATGATTAATGACTTGGTTTTAATTGGTGACAGTCTTAATACAAATATTTATTATTATAATTATTATTATTATTGTAGGGGTTCATGAGTTTCAGTGATAGTACTATCCTTGGTAATAACACTGTACACATTATGGAAAATGGTTAAAATGCATGAGATACTTGGTAATAACACTGTACACATTATGGAAAATGGTTGAAATGCATGAGATACTTGGTAATAACACTGTACACATTATGGAAAATGGTTGAAATGCATGAGATAGTACTTTGGAAGAGGTTTGATAGATATCATGAATTGGTTCAACATGCTTTTGGAAAAAGCTTGGTCTTTGGGTTGTGGTTCCTCAACAACTCATGGTTGAAATTGGTGTGAATATAGTTTATATGATAACAGGAGGAAATTCTTTGAAGAAGTTTCATGATACTGTTTGCCCTAATTGCAAACATATCAAAGCATTTACTTTATCATGATCTTTGCTTCTATTCACTTTGTTCTTTCCCATCTTCCTAGTTTCAATTCCATTGCCGGTGTCTCTCTTGCTATTGCTGTCATGTCCTTGAGGTACTTTGTCCATACTCGGATATATTATGTTACCTAGTAGCTAGTTACACCCATATGTTTTAATGTAGTGACACACTACTTGGAATCCAACAGCTAATTTGCATAAATCACATAAGAAATTTTGGTGTCAATGCGATGCAATAGATTTATGACTATTATATGTTGAACACATTAATAATATTATAAAGGTTTGAATATGTATGCACTTATGAGACTAAGTACTAGCTTGTGCAAATATAGGTTTTTTCAATGTCTTTGATATGGTGGAATCATGTTTGGTTAAAAGAATGAAGTTTAAGCCATCTATGTTGCTTCGCTTCTTCATGAGAACTACATATGTTGGTGAGCATTGTTTCTCCATATCTATACATATACATATACATATATATACACATGTATATTTGTATATATATATATATATATATGTATATTTGTGTATATATATATATATTTATACATGTATTTATTCAATTATTTCTCTAACATAATTTAGAATTTTTTGAGGGGCCTTCTTTTGTGAATATGTAGCTTTAACCATGATTATTGCAATCTCACTACCATTCTTTGGTGACCTTCTAAGTTTCTTTGGAGGGTTTGTTTTTGCTGCCAAAACACACATATATATATATATATTGATTTTCATTATAATTTATGTTAATATTAATATTGCCTATGTTAAATAAATAAATGATGGGTGATAGAGTAAGTGTTTTTCTTATCTTATGTCAAAAGTAGCAATAGTTTATTTTTTTTTCTAATAGTTTAATCATTTAATTTAAAAAAATACAAATGATTAATTTTTTATTTGTTTTTCATATTTTTCAATTGTTATTGAGATACTTTTATAGATTATCTTTAGTAATAGAAAACAATAACTACAAAATTGATATTAAAAAATTAAAAAATTGATTATTTTTCATTGTATAGTGATTCTTCGTAACAAAAAGATTAAATTGTTATAAAAAATAACGAATGAATTAAACTATTATAACATATATAATTAAGATAACCTATGTATATTTTTCTCTTAAATATCTAATTTAATTTTCATGTGATTGATGCAGGTCCCATGCATAAATAAACAAAACTATTAGAGTTTAATTAAACTGTTATAACATATTATTTTTCTCTTATCTTATGTAAAAAGTAGCAATAGTCTCTTAAATATTGTTCCTATTCTATTTACACGTACTTGTTTCAACACTAATGGTATTACTTGGGCGAGAACTCACCAGAAGATAGAAGAAACAAGGTTTTTGTAATTGAACTTGACGCGTTCGTCAATGAACCATTGATAATGAATAAGAGATGGCCATTGTTTGCATACACACTTAAATCGTAGAAGAGAGACTCCAAGTACTCTCAATAGAATTCCGACAACCAAATTCTCAGGAAAATCATAACCCATCATTGTCATTGCAAAGTAAAATCGTTGAAGCTTTTGCGATAAAAATTAGCCTTTACAACAAAAGCTATGATGGTAAGAATAAAACATAAGATTATGATGCTAGGTTGTATTTGATTAGTATTTAGAAAAGTTGTCATAGAAAATATTTAAAGGTATTATTAAATATTTAAAAACTCATAATTATAATTTTAAATTATAATTATTAAAATTATGATAGTTAAATATTATTTAAAATATATTTAATTATATTTAAAATATTTAAATTTATTATTTAAATTATTATATATGTTATTTATGTATTGTTATGATATGAATATCAAACATAATTTAAATATTATTCTTTATATGATTTACTTTATTAAACATTTAAAAACTCATAATTATTATTTTAAATTATAATTATTAAAATTATGATAGTTAAATATTATTTAAAATATATTTAATTATATTTAAAATATTTAAATTTATTATTTAAGTTATTATATATGTTATTTATGTATTGTTATGATATGAATATTAAACATAATTTAAATATTGTTCTTTATATGATTTACATAATTAAACATTTAAAAACTCATAATTATTATTTTAAATTATAATTATTAAAATTATGATAGTTAAATATTATTTAAAATATATTTAATCATATTTTAAATATTTAAGTTAGTATATATGTTATTTATGTATTGTTATGATATGAATATCAAACATAATTTAAATATTATTCTTTATATGATTTTATATCCATTTTGTAAAGAGATTTAAAAAACAATTTAATCTACATCTTATCATGATTTTGTATGAGAATCTCTTTATCTAATCATGAATTTGAAATTTATATTTAACAATAATTAAAATTATATATTCTATTTATTTTCTCTACCTTTATGTTCTCATAAATGTTTCGTTTTATAATAACATATTAACACGGGAGCTCTTAAAGATATGTCTTGCTAAACATTTTTTTTATCAAATTATGCCTCACCTTCTTTACTATTCAAATATGATTGGATATTTTTTAATAAGATAATTATTAATATACTTCAATTTGATTATTTGTTGTGTACAAGGATTCACATTTTAACAATGGTTAATTAAAATTGTGGTTATATTTAAAAATTCAATGATTTTTCTCGAAAAATAACCATAATCGATAAATCATGAGACGAGAATTATTATTATAATACCGAAACCATGGTGAACCAAAACCGAATATATATTGATATTATTATTTTATATACATATAATTACATATAACAATACAATTTTAATAATAAAACACATAATACTTTATAAAATTAGGTTAAATTTGATTTATTCTTATTTTATATTTTTTTTATTTCACTTCAAAATATGTGCTATATAGTTAAAAAATAAAAATTAATGTCAATATTTTAAATAATATAGTATAGTAAGAATTAACTTACCATTTAAATTTTTTAAATTAAATATATTTTTAAATAAATATTAAAAAATAAGAAACGTAGTTAAACTGTATGAAAATTGCTATTGACTTATAACTGATGGTTATTAACTAAATGTATCCTAAATTGATATGAGATAATTATGATCATTAATATAAATATCCCGTCTACCTCGCACCTATTCATAACTGTGTATGTTAAAAGTACTTAAATCAAATGATTATGTACCATTTATATCATTTATTGTAAAATCAATTTTTATTTTTATTTTTTATGAGAATCATTGAACAAAATATTTCATTATATTTATATTATTAAAGAATATATATTATCTCCTTATAAGTTGTTAATTAACTCTATGTAAGTTCTTTTGGTGAAAATGATTCTTTTATATATATATATATATATATATATATATATATATAACAACCTCAAATAACAATCATGTTTTATCATATCTATGTATAGGGTGTCAATTAATTATGTTTTAGATATACCTTTGATGTTTGATCACATAATCATCACTTTGTATTTTTTGAAATTTTTTAAAGATTATTATTGACTTTATTTAATGTATTACGATTGTCAGAACATAAATTTTCAAAATATGTTATTAGAGTTATTTGTTTGAAATGATAGGCATATAGCTAGATTTATTAAGAAAGTTTACATTCACATACATTTGTTTAGATATATTATGTTACAATATAGATAATTTAAGAATAGAAAACTAATGGATATATAATATTAAATTGTAATTCAGTTATAAATCAATAATAGAACTTGGTATACTTATCTAGTCTTTCGGCACAAAATAATACATATTTTTCAATAATTTGAAAAAATTGATAATGTTATGGTATCGCATATAGCTATGTATTTGTGCTTTAGCATATTCATACCTACCGCTAAACATACTTATTTAACTAAATAAATACAATGGATTATAACCAACGGCCAAGAAGAATAAACACTTCACAAAAAGAAAGAAATCTAAAGCAAGGATTACCACTGACAAAGAAATAAGAGAAATACATATAATTATTTATTTTTTTATGAATTTTTTAAAATTATTTTTATGAAAATAAAGATAATAAAATGTATATAAAATTGATATACTTAAAGTTGGTAAAAAAGATAATATAATGTGACTATGCAGTTTTATATTTTAATTTGAATATTAAAATTAAAAATTATTTAATAAAAATATTAAAATTTTAATATTTATATGTGCGTTTAACTAACATGTATATACATATTTAAATATTTGAATATTATTCTTATATATATATATAATTAACTTAATATATTAAAAATATAATAATATACATATATTTAATTTAATTGTATATAATTACATAATATTTACAAAGATATCAACTTAATATATTTATATTTGGAAATTGGAGATAAATAAAACCTATCAACCAAAATTTATAAAAAATACAAATATATATATAAATAAATATGTATAAAAAGATGTTAATATCGATTTTTGTTAATACTAGATAGGATTTTTCTCTTTAAAATTTAAAAGATGAACAAAATGTTAGGACCTTAGAATACTTTGGGGATAGTTTAGTCCTATGATTCTTAAGTCAATGACTTTGTCTCATATCCTCTTAGAATAAGTATATTACTTTCACACTTGTCCGATGATTAGACACATATTAAGCTTGATCCATAAGGTTATTTGTTGATTATGATTACTCTTTGATTACCACATAAGATGTACGAAATTACCCCTAACACCAGCCCCAGACTCTTAGGACTTTGCTATAAAAGATTTTATTATATTTTGTGTCGATTCTTGTGTTAAATATTTCTTCTAATCTTGTAGATGATGTTGGGCTTATACCAGGTGATTTTTTACTCACCAAAGTGAAAATATATGAACTTGACATAAAGAATTATTTTTATTAATAAAAATTTTAAGAGTGATATTTATTTATTTTTAAAGTTTGTTTTCTTGTTAATTAATCTCAATCATACAAAAGTTGGTAAAAAGTTAAAAACAATCCAAAAAATGATAAATGATATAGTATTTTTTTAATTTAACTCATAACATAATATAAAATTCATTAAATAATATAAATTTAAATATATATGTGAATATTTTTTATAATCATAAATAAATACATTATTGTATTATATTTTAAAACTCAACCAAATATAAAATTCATGGTATACATAAGTAATTGGATATCAAATAAGAATTTAAATGTGTTTAAAATATAGAAATAATAATAAGAAGCTGAGAAGTAATTTGGTAGAAATTAACAAAAGTAATAATTTTAAATATTATATAATTTAAATCTTATTATTTTATTTTATTTTGTTATCTTATTACTCTATATCTTGTTTTATTATCTTATATATTTGTATATGTGCCATATTTTATTTTCGACCATTTTTTCAATTTGTTTCTTAAATTACACATGTTTTCGTTATTCTCAAACATAAATATATAAAAAAAATTAAATAATATATTTTATTTTATCTATGAACTTTTAAAGAAAATAAATCTCATATTATCTTATTTTATACATTTCAAAACGTTTTTGTTGTATCTTATCTTATTTTGTTATTAATAACTATTTCTTATATAAAATAAAATTGATATCTTTTATTTATCTTTAAAATTTTTATAATATTTAGGAGAATGTCATTATTTTTTATAATTTTTTCTTTGTTTTATGCCTTGTATTTTTTGTTTTACTATTTTTGTTTTTATTTTGTTTCTCTTCGTTTGCATCTTGTTTGAAGAAGACTTTTACAAATACTCTAATTCTTATTATTTTTAAAATTATATGTAATTTATTGTAATAATTTAGTTAGTATTTTGTTAGTCTATTAGTCGTGTAAGTATCCTAATTTTTGATTCTAATTTATTAATTAAAACAATGTTAAAATTAATCGATAACCTCGGTTTTTTTATTCTAATATGCATGTATACTCTTTTGAAATTTATTATTGTATATAAAATGAATATGTGAAAAAAATAATAGATTTTATTAAATATTAGTAAACAAATTAATTACTCATAAAACACTATGTGATTATATTTCATTTTAATTTGTTGATTGTAAATGTACTTAATGAATATAATCTTCAAATTTTCATTAGAATTGTTCATTTTAAAATCTATATATGATAGTTAAAAAATGTGTTTTTTTTCTCCCTAGGATTATGTTTAAAATTATAAGTTTTATTAAATTAACTTAATATTTAACTATTGATCAAGCAATAGATAAGTGATACAAACAAACTACATGTGTTCATTTTAACATGTGCAATAGTAGATTTTGCATTATTTATAAGTTTTTCTATAAATAAAACTCTTACAATATTATATTGTATATTTCAAAGATTTTTTTACATTCGGTGTTTGATTTTATAGAATTAAACCAAAACTTATATTGTATATTTTAAAGATTTTTTTACATTCTGAAGATGTTTGGTTGGATAGAATTAAACAAAAAAATATAATAAGTTTTGCTAATTACTATGATCGATAGTACCCAATGATGAAAACATCAATGACATCGTTGGTATTGTTGTGTCAGTGTCTTTTTTTTATACATTCTAATATCGAAACGTAATATTCATATATTTTGATAAAATTATCGATAATATCGTTAAAATATCGTTGTTACTTATATTTTATTTAAATATATTTTTTTATTAAAATATCTTAGATATTGTGAATATTATTACTAAAATGTCATTAAACCTTGCTAAAATGTTAAACTCATTTTTTTCTCACATTTATTGAAGGAATATATTCTCGGTTTTGTTCTTTATAGCCTTAAGAAAATATATTCTCCCTTCTTAGTTTTTTTTTCCTTCCTAATGAATTTAAAAAAATGTGATGAGTTTATGAAGAATTATTTTAGCCCTATAGAAAGTTTCAAAAAGCTCACACCTGCCAGTAAGATAGTCTTCTTTACATCTGCTTAATTTGTCTTTCTTGAAGTGAACACTTTGCACTTTGCCTTTAAATTATCTTAAGATTTCTAAGTGCCATTCTTTTTATTGCCTTAGTTGTCAATATCTCCTAAGTTCTAGATGACCATATATCAAAGAAGTCCTCGTGTCCTAGGATTACTTTATATATCTAATTTCTCAACTTAATGATTCTTTTTCCTTAATTTGCATGATTTGTTACGATTAATGTTTCAAATAATTAGAAATCAATCAATTCTATTTTCATATTATTTAAATTTATCTATTTATAATAATTAATATAATTAAATATTTTATTTAATTATTTCAAACATTTCAACTACTTATTCTACCATATTTAACAAAAAAAATTATTATATAATATTTTAATTAATTGATCAATTTATTTATTAATATAAATATTTTAACTATTTAAAATATATGTATTTAATAAAAAAAATTAATTTAAAATATAAGTAATTGATTGTTTTAATGTTTTATAAAGTTTTATAAAAAAATTCATATTTTTTATAAAATTTTAAAATTTATATCCACAATGATAATATCTTTAACATTTTTGTAAAACATTATTTCGATATGTTTAGTGACGTAAACTTGATTTTACATAAATTAAGAATTTCAATAAGTTTCACCAAATTAAACAACTTAAATATCTTTACTCCCCATCCTGTAAACTCATTATTTTTCCAATTCATTTGAAAAATTAAAACATTTTATTTTATTTTAAATATGTTGTAAAAATATATAACAAGTTATGTACAACAAAAATATTTTTTTACTAGTAATCTTAAGAGAGCAAAACATGTGAAATAGAAATTCATCAGTAGCTTTGGTCTTTTAATGGAAAAATTGTACCCAATCACTTTATAAAATAATAATAATAATAATAATAATAATAATAATAATAATAACTTATCGGTGTATTTGTATATATTATATATAAAATTTTAAATAAGATATAATTTATTTAAATTTTTTATTTTTTATTTTTTATTTTTTATTAATAATTAAAATATTAAAATTATATATTAAATTTATTTATTTAAATTGATATAATGAAGTAATTAATTATTATCACGTATAGAGATTTTATAAAATGTGAATACATATGAATTCTCGTCTTCTACAAAATGCTTATAAAGAATTGAAATTTTATCAAAAATGTTTATTTATCTTGAAAAAATATTATTAAATTATTTTGAAAAATTATAAAAATAACAACTTAAAATATATAACAATAAAATACCTTAATAATATTAAAAAAATTAATTAGATGGCTTTCAATATTAAATAGGTCTAAATGATCATAATTCAATTTGAATAACATTTAAAATTAAATGATATGTAAATAAAAAAATTTTATGAAATGAACATAATAAGTGTTATTTTTGTGGTTATAAATTTTAATCGTGTTATTTTTATTATTAGTTTAAAAAAATACTTCAAATAATATCTCTAAAATTTATAAAAATAAAAATAACATTCATATATGAAATTAAAAAATATATGAATTAGTATTAGAGTATCTGTTGTTATAAGTTTTATAATAAAAAAACCCTTTAACTCAAAACTACTAATTTTTTTTAATATACAAAACTAATTATCTTTTCCATTTAGTTTCTGAAAAAAAAACAAACTATTTTAAATATTGGTACTTTATTTTTGAATTCTATGTTAAGATGTGACAAAATTATATTAACTTAATAATTTTCGGATAGTATTTCGGAAATACAGTAAAATGGACACACACAAAAGAGAAAAAAAAAAAGAAAAAGTAAAGGCTTAACAATAAAATTAGATGTTTGCCCTCTATTTTTTATTCTATAATGCAAAAATTAGATGAAATATCAATATTTAAATAAATATTTTAAAAATGTAATAATAAAATCATAATAAAGATATAAGATGTTTACTACGAAGAGAAGAGTAATAGACAATATTAAATTCTAATTTAATTAGAGATCAATAACTATAATTTGTTATAGTTATCTAATCTTCGGATACAAAATCATTATTTTTTATTATATAATATTTTAATTATATAAGTTTATAATAATAATAATAATAATAATAATAATAATTTATCGTATATTTGTATATATTATATATAAAAATTTAAATAAAGTATAATTTATTTAAATTTTCTATTTTTTATTAATTAAATAATAAATTATTAATAGTTAAAATATTAAAAATTATATATTAAATTTATTTATTTAAATTGATATAATCAACGTCATTAATCATTATCACGTATAGAGTTTTGATAAAATGAAATGTTAGTACATATGAATTCTGATCTTCTCCGAGATGCTCACAAAGAATCAAGATTTTATAAAAAATGTTTATTATTTTGAAAATTTATAAAAATAAAAACTTCAAATATATAACAATAAAAATACCTCAATAATATTGAACATAATTTAATTAAATGGCGGTCAACATTAAATGGATCTAAATGATTGTAATTCAATTTAAACGGCGTTTAAAATTAAATGATATGTGAATAGATAAAATTTATATAATGAACATAATAATTGCTATTATTGTGATTATTAATTTTAATCGTATTATTTTTATTATTAATTTAAAAAATTATTTAAAATAATACTTCTAAAAATTATAAAAATAAAAATAACCATGGTATATTAAAATACAAAATATACTAATTAATATTAGATGATCATAAATGTTGTTACAAGGTTTATAGTAAAAAAAACCTTTAACTCAAAACTACTTAATTGTTTTTTGTTTTTTTTTAACTTACAAAACTAATTATCTTTCTCATTTAGTTTCTCTAGAAAAAAACTAATTTAAATATTGTTACTTTATTTTTGAATTCCACGTGACAAAATTATATTAATTTAATAATTTTTAAATATTATTTTAGAAATATAGTAAAATGTACACAGACTACAAAAGTAAAAGAAAAACAAATAAAGGCTTAACAACAAAATTATATATTTGTACTTTATTTATGATTATATGATACAAAAATTATATGAAATATCAATATTTAAATAAATATTTTAAAAATGTAATAATAAAATCATAATAAAGATATAAGATGTTTATGATGAAGATAAGACTGATGGAAAATATTAAACTCTAATTCAGTTAGAGATAAATAACTATAATTTGTTATAGTTATCTAGTCGTTAGGCACAAAATCAATATAAAATCAGTACATATTTTTTAAGAATTTTAAAATTTATTCTCATAGATGTGTATTCGTGATTTAGTATATTCATACCTGCCAAAAAACACACCTATTTAATCAAATTAATAGACACAATTCGTGATTTAATATATTCATACTTGCCGAAAAACGTACATGTTTAACCAAATAGACACAATAGATTATGATCAACGCTGGAAGCAAGAAGAAGCTCAAAAACAAGAAATAGATCTAAACGAATGGCTACCAATTACAAAATCAAGAGATGCAAAATGGTGGTACTTTGCTTTCCACAACATCACTGCCATGGTTGGTGCTGGTGTTCTTAGTCTCCCTTACGCGATGTCTCAACTCGGATGGTACAATACTCATTAATTTTGCTAATCGTGTTTGTGTTGAGTTCGGGTTATATTTTGATTTGTTTATCGTGTTCACCGTAAAAAAAATTACATGTCTTTTTGTCGAGTTACTAATAATCATTTACGATTAGAAAAATGTTTTAAAATACTTCAAATCTAAAATCCCTTCCAATTTTATTTGTGTCGAATACATGATATGTTGTCAAAAATAGAAAAAATCAAACTTTCTTTCTATATTTTAATTAAATTATATTAATAATTCATAAATTCACTTTTATTTGCCTATATCTATATAAAATAGAGAAAAATATTCTAATTTTTTTTAGATTCCATCGTATCTATTATAAGTGATTTATATGTTATCTAGAAAAAATAATAATAATTCTATCAATATTCAGAGTAGAGTTGAATTTTCAATTAAATAAAATCATGTTCTTGAATATATTAATTCAATTATTTATAATGTTCAATTACTTAGTTTTAATCGATAATAGTTTTAATACAAATATTTATTATAATAATAATTATTATTATTATTGCATGGGTCCAGGAGTTGCAGTGATAGTACTATCATGGGTAATAACATTATACACATAATGGAAAATGGTTGAAATGCATGAGATAGTACCACCTGGGAAGAGGTTTGATAGATACCATGAATTGGGTCCGCATGCTTTTGGGAAAAAGCTTGGTCTTTGGGTTGTGGTTCCTCAACAACTCATGGTTGAAATTGGTGTGAATATAGTTTATATGATAACAGGAGGAAATTCTTTGAAGAAGTTTCATGATATTGTTTGCCCTAATTGCAAACCTATCAAAACCACTTACTTTATCATGATCTTTGCTTCTGTTCACTTCGTTCTTTCCCATCTTCCTAGTTTCAATTCCATTGCTGGTGTCTCTCTTGCTGCTGCTGTCATGTCCTTGAGGTACTTTGTTCGCACTCGGATATATTATGTTACCTGGTAGCCAGTTACACACTTATGAGACTAAGTACTAGCTTGTGCAAATATAGGCTTTTTCAATGTCTTTGATATGGTGGAATCATGTTTGGTTAAAAGAATGAAGTTTAAGCCATCTATATTGCTTCGCTTCTTCACGAGAACTACATATGTTGGTGAGCATTTTTTCTCCATATATATATATATATACGTATATTTGTATATATATATATATATATATACACATGTATATATTCAATTATTTCTCTAACATAATTGAGAATTTTTTAAGGGATTTTCTTTTGTGAAGATGCAGTTTTAACTATGTTTGTTGCAATCTCACTGCTATTATTTTGTGGCCTTCTGAGTTTCTTTGCCATCTCTCTCTCTCTCTCTATATATATATATTCTTGATTTTCCTTATAATTTATATTAATATTAATATTTTTTATGTTAAATAAATACATGATGGTTTATAAAATAAGTTTCTTGTTATATCAAAAGTAGTAACAGTCTATTTGTTATTTTTTGTAATAGTTTAATCATTTTATTTTTAAAAATTATTAAAAAATGATCAATTTTTTATTTTTTTAATTTTTTTCTCTTATTTTTCAATTGTTATTGAGATATTTTTATAGATTATCTTTTGTAATAAAAAACAATGACTACAAAATTGATATTAAAAAAATTAAAAATTTGATTATTTTTCATTATATAGTGATTCTTCGTAACAAAAAGATTAAACTGTTATAAAAAATAACGAATGAATTAAACTGTTATAACAAATATAATTAAGAGAAACTATGTATATTTTTCTCTTAAATATCTAATTTAATTTCCATGGGATTGATGCATCTCCCATGCATTATGTGGCTAAAAATCTACGAGCCAAAGAAGTTTGGCCTATCTTGGATCGCTAACTGGGTACAGAAATAAATAAAAAACTATTAAAGTTTAACTAATTTCTAATTACATTTATAGTTTTATGATTGAATTTATTTTTGAGTTATTAATATATTTGTCTTTTGGAACCACAATTTTGCAGTATAATTGGAGTGGTATTGATGGTTTTAGCCCCAATTGGTGCATTGAGGAATATCATACTTCAAGCCAAGACCTTCAGTTTTACTCTTGATCAATTATATTTGGGTGGTGATCTTTATTTTTATTTATATATAATATAGACATTTGTTGCGACTTTCAATTTTATTTATATTAATGCATTATCTTATCATAAGGATCCAAATTTCATATGCTTTCACTATGTTTATTGTTCTTTTATGGTACACAATTATTTCTCTCTTGATTTCCTTTTCTTCTTCGTTGGCTCTCTCAATATTCATAATATGCATTTAAAAACAGATTTTGTTATAGTATTGATGGGAATCAAGATAATTAGATCTTCGAATTATCTTTTCCAATAAACTAACACTTTAATTTTGAATTTAGTTTGTTATGAATTTTTGATTTAGTTTATTTAATTTAATATTAATCTTTTTATTTTAATTAGGATTTTAGACGTTAAAGAAGGGTTTGAATTAGACATCAAAATCTATCTTCTTATCAGAATCAAAATAATCATAAACCAAAATTGTATCGTTTAAGTTAATGCTTCTCTCCCAATTCTCTTCCCTTCCCTTCTCTTAAACTCTCAAATGTTTCTCCTGATTCCTAATTATTATTTTTATAATTTTTTATTATCAATTGACATCAAACACTTAACTAATTTTTCACATAGAATATTCACAATGGGAATTGATACTATAAATAAAGATTTAATTGCTCTAATTGAGAAAAAAATTGTAGTTTGATCCTTGATGTCAAAAAGATCAGTTCAAGCCTATACTAATATATGCTTTGGTCCAATTAATTAGAGTTGCTTGAGTAAACAATATTTGTTTTCCTCTAAAAACTAATATATGCTTTGGTTAATAAAAAGTGAAAGTTTTTGAGAAGCAATAACTCCAAAGCAAACAAACGTACAGTAAATCTGAAACATATTCCCATGATTGAAAGATTTTGATGATGCTTCTAACTTTTATTATATCTTCAATTATTTTCTTGATTGAAGTAACCAACCAGACTTCCAACTATTAGGATTGGAACAAATGAGATAAAACCAATAAAATGAAACTAAATTTCAATCAAGAGAAATGGATCATAGTTCCTAGAAATTTTACAGGGTTGACTGCAAAAGTGGAACCATAATTATTATTATTGCACATTAACAATGAAGGGCATAAATAAAATCAACTATTCTATCAAATGGCATATAAGCCATTGTAACACGCAGAAATGATATCATTAACAACAACAAAAAACATGAACTATTATTTCTATCTTACCCTAGGGTATTATCTCCAAGATCTTCTTCTCTATGTCTTCTCCAAGTTTGGAAGTCATATCAGATGCGACAAAACCAGGAGCTACAGCATTGACCTTCACCTAAAGAAAACAAGAGAACTACTTGAGTTATCAAACAGTACAGCAGTGGACAAATACCAATGAAATTTTCAAGCTTTAACAACCAAATCTGAAGTGTCTTTGCATGCATACAGACTATTAGATCCAAAATACTCACATTGATATTACTGCTGGCATATTCCTTAGCAACACTCCAATTACACCAGTTTTTGCAACCAGACACTTAGAAACCCAGGCCTAACTCTTAATCCAAAAGCTAGCTTGTGAGTTAGAGGGTTGTCCAGACTTATAAGCAGCATTGCTGCCTTACTCTTAGTCAATGTGGGACTTAACATCCCCCCTCCACATCGACTAGAGTCTGGATTTACGGCACGAGGGCCGATAGGAGTACAAAGAAGCCAAGAGCCTAGCTCTGATACCAACTTAGAAACCCAGGCCTAACTCTTAACCAAAAGCAACGCATCCAAAAATTCAGGGCAGAAGCATCAAAATAGTAGGTAAGGGAACATGATCAGATTGCACCTTTAATGGAGTCTGAAATTGTAAGGTTTTTGTGGGCATACGGTTCAGTAGATACACAGTTGTAGTAACAACATCACTCCAGTATCTACTAGGCATATGTACACCGATTAGTAAAGTTCAGAAAGTTTCTAAAATATACCTATTCTTCCTCTCCGCAGTCCCATTCTATTGTGGGGTTTGTGAACATGAGGTTTCATGGAGAATACCATGGTTGTCCAAGTATATCCAAAATTGTTGATTAACATACTCCCCTCCATTATCAAACTTAAGGATTTTAATTTTTTCAGAAAATTATGTCTGAATCATTATGTGAAACAAGTGAAACGTAGAAAATACTTCATCATTATGTTTGAGAAGGTAAAGTCATGTTATTCGTGTACAATCATCAACAAAAATTAAAAATCAACGATAACCCGATGACGTAGTGACCGTGGAAGGTCCCCAAACATCAGAATGTACTAAAGCAAAAGGAGTCACACTTTTATGCATGCTCATATGATAAAATGCCCTATGACTTTTTGCTAAGATACAAGTATCACATTTGAAATCCGAGTGTGGGATATTTGAAAATAAACTAGGGAGTAGGTGCTTTAAATACCCAAATGATGGATACCCAAATCGATGATGACATAACCAAATTTGTCGCTCATTGTTACTAACTGTGTGTTGGATGTGATTGGCTCTTCCTGAACTGAGGTCATCCACATAATATAAGCCTCATCTCTTTGTACCAAACCCAATGATCTCCTTGGTGAGAATATCCTAAAGGAGACAAAAGGAAGAATACATCAATACTACATAGTTAAGATCTGAAGTAACTTGACTTACATACATTGGTCTGTTTGAAAGAGAGGGTACAAGTAATGTATTAGATAATGATAATGAAGGATATAAAGTCACTGTTCCAGCCCTTGTAACTGGATAAATGATCCCATTGTCATTGGCAACACGGCTCCGTCTCGGCTGGGTTTTATTGGAGAGATCTTTTGGGTTAAAGGTCATATGATCTGTAGCTCCAAAATCGAGAATCCAATCATTATTATCACTATGAGTAGAGATGTGAAATGCTTTACTTGAAGTACCTAGAGCCTGGGAAGATTTGGCCTGAGGAATAAGGGATAAAGATCCATTATTGGTAGCCACAGTAGCTTTTCTAGTGGTTTCCCATTTCTTCCGTGCTTGAAGATCATTCCACTAATCTGGATACCCATGTAGTTTGAAGTAGTTTTCACAGATGTGTTTGTATTTTCCACAATGGGCACATTTTATATCAACAGAAGGTGGATTTCTTGCTACTCAAATAAAGAGTTACTAGTTTTGGTGGCATCAGATGATGATGTCCCTTGATCCCTTTGAAAGCCATAACTGCTCCAAGAATCCTATCTCCACCCGTGATCATCACAGACGAATCCATAGGCCTGCTCCATCGTAGGGAATGGTTTGATTTGAAGCACATCAGTTCGAGTTTTATCTAGTCGGTCATCAAGTCCATCGAGGAAGGTATACACTCGATCTTCTTGTATGATGGAGTTGTATTTTTGTATGTCATTCGCACAGTCCATTGGGTTAGGGCAACGAAAATGAATTTCTCGCCACAACCTTTGAAGGTCATTGTAGTATTTTTCAATAGATCCACTTGCCTGATTTATACGAGTAACTCGACGGTGGAGATCATACACTTGAGACGTGTCTGTCCCATCAAAGTAGGTTGTAGCAGCATAATTCCAAACCTATTTTGCAGTTAGGAATCAGATAAAATTTGCAATCAAGGAGGGATCCATCGAATTGATCAACCATCCCTTGACAATGGCATTTTCAGTGCACCATCTCCTGAATGAGGGGTCGTTTTCAACAGGTTAAGGAAAATCCCCATTAATATATCCTAGTTTGTCCTTGCCAGAGATATACATCTCCACCACCTAGGACCACAAGGCATAGTTGGATCCTCCCAACTTGATACTAATGGGAGTATTCGACGCTTCAGTTAGCGGAGGTTGTGAGGTGATCTAAGCTCTAGTTAAAACTTTAATCATTTTTGTAATCAAATCGTTCAATATGGAATTGGTGGTTAAATCTCTAGATTCTACCATGAAATCTATATAATTTTTTTCCTTTTTTTACTTCGTACACCAGCCAAATATATATAGAATATTTTGTAACCCTAATTCATTTTTTTTCTATTCACGTAGCCCTCATGTGGAGCATCGCCTTCCTTCTCTTTCCAAGTTTCTTCGAGCCATAAGAACAGTACGATTGCCCACGACGACGGCTGGATTGGTATATAGAGAGACTACAACGACCTAACGAGTAGATAGACCTGGAACGCAGGGAAATTGTGACGGCTCCAACGAGCAGCTAGATCAGTAAGGCTCTAACCAGCCACACGTATAGAGACCAAACACAAAAAATGTTGCTGAGGAGACGGCACTATATGTCACTGCGTTTCAAGTTTCACCGAGGTAGGAGAATGATATGGCTGCACACGATGACATAGAGAGACTGCAATAGCTCCACGACCAACGATCAATTTGTGACCCCAAATGCAGATACAAAGAACGCGACCTCAGTGCTGTTCATCACTATGTTCTATTTTGTTTCCAAAAAAAAAACAACCACACCAGAAATCAGAAATCAAATGGTAGGAGAACAGAAATCAACGTAACAGGTAGATATCTTATTCAATTAGTCAGCAATAACTTTCCATGACAAATATTGTAAAATATGATAATTATCAATATATTCATGTATTATCTATTCTATTTATGTACAAGAATATTAGTCTATGTATACTAAGAAAAACAAAAACAAAAAGCCTAACCCTAGCAGCAGCTGTATACATGGAAACTGCTACAAACCCATATTTTACTGCTCCATTAACATTATTGTATGTCATTCCTTATTCCACTAAACATTGGTGTCTGCCACTATTGCAGCATGCACCACAACACACACCAACAGGTTTTTGACTTCCTTTTTCATCTTATTTGCTTAGAGATGCAGTAGAGTTTCAGAGGAGTAATGAAAAAAGTAGGACATCCAAAAGATTGATTGAGGAAGCAGGAAAATATATTGAGGATTTCATTTCAAATGTTGAAGATATAGACATATCATCTCTTGACAGAGAAGGAAGTGATACAAGTTCAAGTTTAGGTGGAATAACAAAGAGAGAAGTTTTCCAAAGACCAAAAATGTCCATACCTCTTACTCCTGGCATGGATGGGGTTGTATTGCCTTGGATGCAGTGGAAAACTAGTAATGATGCTTTAGCTCTACCAACCAAGAATAAGCTGGAGCTACCAGTTGCTCAAGAAACTATTTCATGGGACACTTCACAGGTACTGGCCTAACTTTGTCCTGAAGCACATTCAACTTTTAACGTGTGTTCTTATTTCCTAAACCTATTTTGACAAGTAAAAGTATGAGAACAAACTAATTTGTTTATATTTAATTATTAATTCGATTTCTAGGAAGTGACTAAAATAGAAGATCGAAATGATTATTCTACTAGTAGCCATGGTAGTTGGAGCTCAGTAAATGGCATTTCAAGTAACAATCCAGAAAATACTAGCTGTTATATATTGCTCCTTAGTGAGAAAATTAGAAAAGTCCCACATTGATTAGGAATGAAGATGTGTGTTGGTTTTGGGGCTATAAATAAAGCCCTCATTCACCATTTGTAAACATCCCAAAATTTGTAAATCTTCCTCTCTTTTGTAAGGGTAATTCATTAGCTCAATTTTTCCCAATTAGTTGTAATTTTGAAGTTCATTCATTTGGAGATAGTGGAAGTGGTCAACGACACCCGAGGAACTAGGTAACATTTATACCGAACCTCGTTAAATTTCTGGTGTTATTATTTTTCTGCTTTAATATTTCTGTTTCAATATCTATTTTAGTTTATTTTAGCATTATATTTCCAATAGCATTATTTTGTCGGGTTAGTTTGAGTTCTATTCATTTAAATAATAAGTGAATAGTAACTAATTAGAATAGGGAAAATATACCCGATTTTCCCAACAATTGGTATCAGAGCCGAAGGTTTTCTACCTAGGAATTTGTTTGTATTCCGTTTGTTTGCTATTGGAATATAGTTGCTAGTTGTTGTAATTTGAAGAAATGGTGGAAGAAAAATTTCTTTCAAACAAAGGCCAGTCATCCACGTCAAGAAGAACTATAGTGATGAATGCAAGGTTCGAGGTGGAGAAGTTTGATGGAACCGGTCATTTCGGCATGTGGCAAGGTGAAGTTCTAGATGCTCTATTTCAACAAGGTCTAGACATCGCCATTGAAGAAGAGAAACCAGATGGAGCAGATGAAGTAGAGTGGAAAAATATCAACCGATTGGCATGTGGTACAATCCGTTCGTGTCTCTCAAGAGAACAAAAGTACACGTTCATGAAGGAGACATCCGCAAGTAAGTTGTGGAAGGCGTTGGAGAACAAGTTCATGAAGAAGAATGGACAAAATCGGCTATATTTGAAGAAGAAGTTGTTCCGGTTTGAATACCTTCCAGGTACTACAATAAACGACCACATTACTACTTTTAATCAATTAGTAGCAGATTTGTTAAATATGGATGAAACTTTTAAAGATGAAGATTTAGCCTTGATGTTGTTAGCCTCCCTTCCTGATGAGTTTTATCATCTTATTACGAGCTCACTCATTGGGAAGGATAAAGTGTCTTTTGAGGAAGTTTGTACTGCTTTGTATAGTTATGAAATTAGAAAGAAAGATAAAACAGAAAGTAGGAATGAAGCAGCAGAGGTATTGTCTGTAAGAGGACGTCCGTAAACACAACATAAAGGAAGGAGAGGTAGATCTCTATCAAAAGGAAGACTTGGTAAAGATGAATGTGCCTTTTGTCATGAGAAAGGCCATTGGAAGAAAAATTGTCTAAAGCTGCAAAAGAAAGGAAAAGTTGTGCAATCTGATGCATGTGTAGTTCAAAGCAATTCAAATTCAAATTTTGCATTGGTTGGTTCGTCAACAGCATCTCATCCTGGTGATTGGATTTTTGATTCAGCATGTACTTTCCATATGTCTCCTAACAAGGAGTGGTTCTTTAACTTTGAAGAACTAGACGGTGGAGTTGTTTTCATGGGTAATGATTATCCATGCAAATTTTTGGGAATCGGTACAATTCATTTGAAGAATCAAGATGGTTCAACCAGGATCTTGACATATGTTCATTATGTTCCAGATATGAAGAAGAATCTCATTGCTGTGGGAGACTTAGAATCAAAAGGCTTCACTGTGACCATACAAAATGGGGCATTGAAGGTTACTTCTGGAGCACTAGTGGCGATGAAAGGTGTTCGGAAGAATAACTTGTACTACTACCTTGGTAGTACGGTTATTGGGACAGCATCAACAGTAGTTTCAGATGAAGAAAGAGATTTAGAAACTACCAAGTTGTGGCATATGCGTTTGGGACATGCTGGTGAAAAATCTTTACAGATTCTAGTAAAGCAAGGCTTGTTAAAAGGTGCGAGAACCGGCAAGTTGGAATTCTGTGAGCATTGTGTATTGGGGAAGCAGAAAAGAGTAAGCTTTAACACTGCTCTTCATAATACAAAGGACATTTTGGATTACATCCATACTGATGTATGGGGGCCAACAAGAACTCCATCCATGAGTGGCAAACATTATTATGTCACTTTCGTTGATGACTTCTCCAGAAGAGTTTGGGTGTATCTCATGAAGAAAAAGGATGAAGTGTTGGGGATTTTTCTCAAGTGGAAGAAGATGATCGAGACTCAAACTGGTAAAAAGATCAAGCGTCTGAGGTCTAATAATGGCACTGAGTACACAAACGATCCATTTATGAAAGTTTATGAAGAAGAAGGGATAGTACGACACTTCACTATTCAAAAAACACCACAAAAAAAGTTGTAGAATGTATGAACCGGACTTTTCTGGAGAAGGTTCGGTGTATGTTGTCAAATGCTGGTTTAGACAAGTAGTATTGGGCTGAGGCTGTGACATATGCATGCCATCTTGTCAATCGTCTACCATCGTCTACTCTTGAAGGCAAAACGCCTATAGAGGTATGGTATGGAAAACCTTCTAGAGATTACGATTTCTTACATGTGTTTGGTTCAATTACATACTATTATGTAACATAATCAAAATTGGACCCAAGAGCCAAGAAAGTCATTTTTTTGGGGATCCCTTCTAGTTCTAAGGGATATCGACTATGGTGCCTTGAAACGAAAAAGATAATCTTTAGCAAAGATGTTACCTTTGATGAATCTGCATTGTTGAGAAAGGTAACTAAGAATATTGATGGAACTTTAGAGCAGGTGGAGCAAACTCCGAAACAAGTGGAGTTTGAAAGCAAATTGTTAATCCAGTTAGTGAAGATAAGACAGAAGCTGATCCTCCATTGACAAAAGATGAATCATATGAAGAGGTTATAACCCAAGAACCTCCATAACAACAAGAAGAAACTACAATTGATAGGACACGACGACAAAATGTCAAGGTACCTACTCGATACAAGGATTTTGAAGACCTACCTGCTCAATTTAAGAATACGGTAGCATGTGCACTTTCAGTTGTGCATGATGATGTTCCTTCCATATATAAAGAAGCAATCAGAAGCCCTGAAGTTGAAAGATGGAAGGAAGCCATGGATGAAGAACTTCTGTCCCTTTAGAAGAATAAAACATGGAAGTTGACACAACTACCTAAGGGCAAGAAGGCAATTGGATGCAAATGGGTGTATGCAAAGAAAGATGGATTTCCTAACAAAGATGGTATTGACTACAAGGCAAGGTTGGTGGCTAAGGGCTACGCTCAGAAGAAGGGAATCGATTATAATGAGGTATTTTCTCCAGTTGTAAAAAATTCTTCCATTAGAATTTTGTTGGCCTTGGTAGCACAGTTCGATTTGGAACTAGTTCAACTTGATGTGAAAACCGCGTTTCTACACAGTGACTTAAAAGAGGAGATCTATATGTCTCTGCTAGAAGGGTTATTGTTGCTGGTAAAGAGAATTGGGTTTGTAAGCTGAACAAATCATTGTATGGATTGAAGCAATCTCCAAGGTAGTGGTACAAACGATTTGATTAGTTTATGTTGCAACAAAAGTATACCAGAAGCACACATGATCATTGTGTGTATTTTCGCAAGCTAAAAAATGAGTCTTTCGTCTATCTCCTATTGTATGTCGATGATATGTTGATTGCATCGAAGAGCCAAGCAGAAATTGAAAAGTTAAAGGCTCAACTAAGTCAGGAGTTCGAGATGAAAGATTTGGGAGAAGCCAAGAAGATTCTCGGTGTGTAGATAAGTAGAGACAGGAAGAAGGGGAAGCTTAGTTTGACCCAGAGTCAATATTTGAAGCGGATACTACAACGGTTTGGTATGAATGAACAGACAAAACCTGTAAGTACTCCGCTAGTTCCTCAATTCAAGCTTAGTGCTCAATAATCTCCTAAGAATGATGCAAAACGAGAATATATGGAAAATGTACCATATGCAAATGCAGTTGGTAGCTTGATGTATGCAATGGTGTGTACAAGACCTGACATTTCACATGCGGTAGGTCTTTGTAGCAGTACATGCATGATCCTGGTAAAGAACATTGGTTGGCTGTGAAATGGATTCTACGGTATATTATAAATACTGTAGATGTTGGTTTAGTATTTCAGCAAAATAATACCATTGGTCAATATGCAATCGGATATTGTGATTCTGACTATGCAGGAGATTTAGATAAGCATCGGTCAACTACTAGTTATGTGTTTACTCTTGCTAGAGCACCAATCAGTTGGAAGTCTACCTTGCAGTCCATAGTTGCTTTGTCTACTACAGAGGCAGAGTATATGGCAGTTACAGAGGCTGTGAAGGAAGCTATTTGGTTACGAGGTTTGTTTGAAGACTTGGGAGTTGGTCAAAAACATATTAAGGTGTTTTGTGATAGTCAAAGTAGTATTCATTTAGCAAAGAACCAAGTCTACCATGCACGTACAAAGCACATTGACGTTCGTTATCATTTCGTACGAGAGATTATTGAAGAAGGTGGAGTACTAGTTCAGAAGATTAGTACGACAAAGAATCATGCAGATATGATGACAAAGGTGGTAACAACAATCAAGTTCAAACATTGTCTGGACTTGATTAACATCCTACAAATCTGAATTGGCACTGGCGTCGTTGATCTAGCAATTGAAGAAATCATTTAAAACCACTAAGTCGCTAAGGTGGAGATTTGTTATATATTGCTCCTTAGTGAGAAAATTAGAAAAGTCCCACATTGATTAGGAATGAAGATGGGTGTTGGTTTTGGGGCTATAAATAAAGCCCTCCTTCACCATTTGTAAACATCCCAAAATTTGTAAATCTTCCTCTCTTTTGTAAGGGTAATTGATTAGCTCAATTTTGCCCAATTAGTTGTAATTTTGAAGTTCATTCATTTGGAGATAGTGGAAGTGGTCAACGACGCCCGAGAACCTAGGTAACATTTATACCGAACCTCGTTAAATTTCTGGTGTTATTATTTTTCTGCTTTAATATTTCTGTTTCAATATCTGTTTTAGTTTATTTTAGCATTATATTTTCAATAGTATTATTTTGTCGGGTTAGTTTGAGTTCTATTTATTTAAATCATAAGTGAATAATAACTACACAAAATAGGGAAAATATACCCGATTTTTCCAACACTAGCAAACTTTTAGTCTCTAATAAGTACCAATGCCTCTCATGTTCATATGTATCTAATGTAATGTATGGCATTTTGATATGGATTACTATCTCAAACTCAAGAAGGATCTAATGTATGGCATTTTGATATGGATTACTATCTCAAACTCAAGAAGGATGAAGATCTTCTTATGGAAAGAGTTAGGCAAAAGCAGAGAATTAGTTCAGGTACTCTCGTGTTTTGTAATCGAATATCTTTTTAGAACACTACGGTGATAATAGAATGTCTTTGTACAGACCAAGTTTCTTTAGTTATACTTTTTATTATTTTGTTAATAAAATTCAACATTTTTCTTTTCAATCCTGATGCCTTTCTTTATGTATTAGAGTTGTTCCACCTAATAACTCAATGCTTACATGAATTTATTTTTAATTAACTTCTAATATATATCAATACTTATTAAAAATAAAATTAATATAAAAACTTATTTCAAATCCAAATATTAGTGTTTGATAGAGAATCTTTGTCATGATGTTGAATTAGTAGTGTTTATTACACTGTCATGCATAATTAATGGAGTAGGTTCCTTGGTCTTTCTATGTATCACAAAGAAGGGAAAGGAATACATATAAATACTTATTTTTTCACATAAAATTTTTAAAATTATTTTTGGGATAATAAAGTTAATAAAATGCATATAAAATTGATATATTTAAAGTTTTCTTAATTTTGTTCCATAAAAAAGATAACATAATTTAGTCTAAATAAAATTTTAAATTTAATTTTTAACTTTGAAATTAAAAATTATATAAAAAAGATTATCAAAATTTTAATACTTATACACGTGCATCAATCTAATATATATAATATGTTAAATAATTTTATTTAAATATATTTAAAATATTAATAAATATGTAATATTTTTTTGAATAATATATTAATATATTATTTTTAAAGATAATATTTAATAATATATATAATTTAATAATGTATCAAAAATAATAAAATAATGTATACACGTATTATCAGCAGGAGATTGATTGAAAGGGTCGCCCAACCAAACTCCTTTAGTGATTCTGATCAAGAGCACATAGGACTTGACCTACTAATCATAATCTCATTTGGTGCGAAGCAAAAAGAGGGAGATCCTTTCCTTTCCAACCTAACCATCCCCTAAACGCCTACTTATTCGTACTCGTAGCTCGATCGAAGGTCAAGAGTGTGGTCCGACAGTTAAAGGTGGTTAATAAGTTGTTAATATGTAATATGCATGAGAAGATATATAAAAATGAGAATTAAAGATATCAATAATTATAATTTGTTAAACTCTTTTACTTATTTGCTCATTGTTATCGAATTTAAAGTTACTTAAAAGGCTTAAAGTTACGAATGTTATTTTATTATAGTTGTCAAATTTTTAATATATTTAAATGATTTTTTTGATTCTTTTATATATATATATATATATATTTATTGTAAGAGATATATTTGTTATAAGTTAACATAAATGGTTACAAGTTTGACATTGAATCATGCATTTTACTATCCACCGAAACAACGTTCTCTTATAGACCTGTATGATACAATGATATTGATACTTATTAAGAAATTGTTAAAAAATAATTAAAATTTGTAATAATAAGAATGACACCCATAATAATATGAAATGATTTGTAATAAAAGGAATCTCAATATTAAATAGGTTTTAATGGTAATAGTTAAATTTGAACAGTGTTCAATGTAAAATGATGTGTTAAAATTGTTAGAATTTTATTTTAATAGTAAAAATATATAAATTATTTTTATAACTACAAATTATAGAAATATTATTTTTGTTATTTTTTAAGTTTTTTTTCTTGTTAATCTAAATCATATAAAAAAGTTAGGTGAAACAAACTTCGAAAAAATGATAAATGTTTTGACTATTGGCTGGATACAGATAAATAATCAAATGCCTTTTAATTCAATTCATAAAGTAAAAGTAAATTTATTAGTTATTAAAATTTAAATAAATATGTATATATTTTATTTTATAATTTAACATAAATAAATATATTATTCTATTATATTTTAAAACTCAGCCAAATATTACAGTAAGTAATTGGATATCAAATAAGATTTTAAATACGTTTAAAAAGTAGAAATAATAATAAAAACTTAATGAGTAATATGTAGAAATTAACAAAAGGAATAATTTTAAAATATTATATAATTTAAATCTTGTTTTATTATCTCATATGTTTGTGTATGTGTTATTTTACATTAAAGATAAATAGATTTTATAAATAAATAAGATTATTATTAATTTATTTGATATATTTTAAAAAATTTCTCCCTTAATTTAACTTTTTTTAAATATATAATTATTATAAAAAAAATTAAAAATAAAAAACTTATTACATCATCTTTTGAAAAATAAAAGTTATTATCATGGTTACTAATTAATTATATTAGTTTAAATATTAGGATAAAATAATATTTCTTATATCAAATAAAATTAATCTCTTTTATTTATTTTTATATTTTTTTAATGTCTATGTGAATGTCATTATATATTACATATATTTTTTACACTTTATGCATTACAATTTTATTTTAATATTCATATTTTTATTTTATTATTCTATAGTAATGATGTGAATCTTAACTGTAGATAATTAAAATTATGATTGAATACATAAATCAACAGTTTTTTCTCAAAAATAATCAATAACCAGTAAGGCATTGCATGAGAATGATTATTGAACATATATTAATATATATATCAAAACACAATACTTATAATAACTAAATAGAATTTTATTTATTTTTACTTTTATATATTTTATTTTAATTAGAAACATGTGTTTTATTTGTTAAAAAAATAAAAATTAATGTCAATATTTTAAATAATATAATAGAGTAAGAAATACGTTAAAATTTAATTTTTTAAAATTAAATATAATTTTGAATAAATGTTAAGAAAATAAAAAAAAACGTGATTAAACTGTGAAAAAATTACTACTGACTTATAACCAGCTTTTATTATTTGAATAGACTCGAAACTAGTACAAAATGGTTATGGTTATTAACATAATCGTCCTTAAAACTTTTACAAGTACTATAATTCTTATTATTTTTAGAATTCTACATAATTTATTTTAATGTTTTTTAATATTTTAGTCACTATTTTGTTAGCCTATTAAGTGTTCTAATTTATTTAAATAAAATATTTTTTTCTCATATTAATTTTAAAAAAATGTATATAAATTATAAATTTTATAAATTGAGAAGTAAGAAATCAAACGATAATTAAGAAAATAAAATAATCTTTTCTATAATCCATGCATTCATCGCCATCCTTTCAAAATTTTGTAATTTTCGTCAATTAAATTTTAAAATCTAGGTACTCTCAATAGAATTCCGACAACCAAATCCTCAGGAAAATCATAGCCTGTCATTGTCATTGCAAAGCAAAATGGTTAAGCTTTTGCCAGGAAAATTAGCCTTTACAACAAAAGTTATGATGCTAAGAATAAAAAATAAGGATTAGATTATGATGCTAGGTTGTATTTGATTAGGATTTAGAAAAGTTGTTATAGAAAATGTTTAAAGATATTAATACTTATATATTTTATTAAACATTTAAAAACTCATAACTATTCTTTTAAATTATAATTATTAAAATTATGATAATTAAATATTATTTAAAATATATTTAAAATATTTAAATTATTATATATGTTATTTATGTATTGTTATGATATGAATATCAAACCTTAGATATTGATAATTTAAATATTATTCTTTATATCAATTTTATAAAGAGATTTAAAAGAATAATTTAATCTATCTCTTATTTTGATTTTGTATGAGAATTGAGATTCCACATATCATTAGATGTATATCAATTTGAAATTTATATTTAACAATAATTAGAATTATATATTTTATTTATTTTCTCTACCTTTATGTTCTCATAATTGTTTCATTTTATAATATGTTATTAACAGGAGAGCTCTTAAACATCTAAACTCTTGGTAAACATTTTTTTATCAAATTATGGATTACCTTCTTTTTTTATTCAAAGATGATTGGATAGTTTTTAATAAGATAATTATAAATATACTTCAATTTGATTCATTATTGTATATATAGATTGACATTTTAACCGTGGTTAATTAAAATTGTGATTATATTTAAAAAAATTGACGATTTTTATCTAAAAATAACCATAATTGATAAAGTATGAGAGGAAAATGATTATTATAATACTAAAATCATGGTGAACAAAAACATAATATATATTAGTATTATTATTTTATATACATATAATTAAATAGAAAAATATAATTTTAATAATAAAAAACATAATATTTTATAAAATTAAGTTAAATTTTATTTATTCTTATTTTTTATTTTTTATTTTACTTCAAAATATGTACTATATAATTAAAAAATAAAAATTAATGTTAATATTTTAAATAATATAGTAAGGTAAGAATTAAGTAAACATTTAAATTTTTTAAACTAAATTTATTTTAAATAAATATTAAAAGATAAAAGACGTCCATAGGAAAATTATTATTGACTTATAATTGATAGTTATTAATCGAATGTATCTGAAACTGATATGAGATAGTTATGGTTATTAACATAACTGTCACCCTCGTCCCAGTGCTATTCATAGTTGTGTATGTTATAGGTACTTAAATCAAATGATTATATACCATTTATATCATCTATTGTAAAATCAATTTTTATTTTTATTTTTTAATGAAATTCATTAGAAAAAAACATATCATTATATTTATATTATTAAAGAATATATATTATCTCCTTTGTTAATTAACTCTATGTAAGTTTTTGTGATAATGATTCTCATATTCTCAAATAATATTATGTTTTATCATATCTATATATATATATATATATATATATATATATATATATATATATATATATATATATATATATATATATATTAACATCCTCAAATAATATCATGTTTTAGATATAACCTTGATGTTTGATCGCAGAATCATCACTTTGTATCTTTTGGAATTTTATAAAAATTATTATTGGCTTTATTTATGTATTAGGATTGTCAGAACATAAATTTTCAAAATGTGTTATTAGAGATCATTTGTTTGATTGCATTAATAGAATTGTATCCTTCTTATACCAAATTTTATCTTTGAAATGATAGGCATGTCAGATTTATTAAGAAAGTCTACATTCACGTAAATTTGTTTAGATATATTCATTACATATTAAATTTTTTCATAATTATATCTTGAAAATAATAAGAAATAATATCTTATTTAATTATTATACTAAAATATATTTTTAAAATAAGTAACTAGTTTGAAATATAATAAAATGGACACATACAACAAAGATAAAATAAACAAATAAAGGCTTGAAAACAAACATAACTATTTTTTCTTTATTTTTGATTTTATGTTACACTATAGATAATAAAATCACATTAAATATTACTATTCATATAATGTTTTAAAAATATAATAATAAGATTCTAATAAATGTAGAAGATATTTAAGAATATAAAACCAATGGATAATATTAAATTATAATTAAGTTCTAAATCAATAATAGAATTTGGTATACTTATCTATTAAATAGTTATCTATTGTATATATACAATATACATCTATTATTTATTATCTGTTAGATAAATTTTTTTAAAATAAATAATGATAATATTTGAAACTTCATCTCTTTAAGATAAATAAAGATAATTATTAGGTCTCTATTCCCTTGAGATAATTATATTGTTTTTATATTTGTACCATAGCTAAACATTTATTAGACTTCGTCCCGAAGATTATTTGTTGATTAGTATCATTCTTTAATTATTAGATAAGATGTATGAAATTACTACAATAAAAAATATGATTGATAAGTAAAGACTCCAAAACCATATATCAATAAAATTTGAATTATATATTATAATTCCATTATAAAGTAATAACTATAACTTGTTTGCTGTTTTATTTATTTACTTTTATTTATGGAATTTAAAAGTTGATGAATGTTATTTGATAATAGTTATTTTATTATAGTTGTAAATTTTTTAACCAAAAATATATAAAATGTATGCTATTAAAGCAAAAAACTGAAGAAATTTTTTAGATGATTAACGTGGCTCTTATATATAGTTATTAGTCATTACAAATTTTGTTATAAAAAAATTATAATTTTAAAATTTATAATAACAATAACAGTATTCATAATAACCTTAAACGAGATATAATTAGATAACATTAAAAATTAAACAGATTTAAATAGTTATAGGTCAATTTGAACATCGTTCAATTAGACGACGTTCTATATAAAATGATGTGTTAGTTTTTTTTAATAATAAAAATATATGAACTTGATATAAAAAACTATTTTTATTATTAAAAATTTTAAAAGTGATATTTATTTTTTGTAAAGTTTGTTTTCTTGTTAATCTCAATCATACAAAAGTTTTAACTCATAACATAATATAAAATTTATTAAATAATATAAATTTAAATATATATGTTCATATTTATTTTATAATTTATCATAAATAAATACATTATTGTATTACATTTTAAAACCCAACCAAATATAACATTCATGGTATACATAAGTAATTGGATATCAAATAAGAATTTAAATGTGTTTAAAATATAGAAATAATAATAAGAAGCTGATAAGTAATTTGGTAGAAATTAACAAAAGTAATGATTTTAAATATTATATAATTTAAATCTTATTATTTTATTTTATTTTGTTATCTTATTACTATATATCTTGTTTTATTATCTTATATATTTGTATACGTGTCATATTTTATTTTTGATTATTTTGTCAAATTTTTTCTTAAATTACACATATTGTCGTTATTCTCAAAAATAAATATATAAAAAAATCAAATAATATATTTTATTTTATCTATGGATTTTTAAAGAAATAAAGCTATTATTATCTTATTTTATACATTTCAAAACTTTTTTGTTCTCTCTTATTTTATAGATTTTTATTAAATACATAATTATCATAAAAAGAAATTAAAAAAGATAAATTTATAGACATCATCTTTTGTAAAAGAAATAGTTCCTACTCAAGATTATTAATAATTTACTATATTTTAAATATTAGGAAAACAACTATTTCATATATCAAATAAAATTGATATCTTTTATTTATCTTTAAACTTTTCTAATATTTATGAGAATGTTATTATTTTTTACAATTTTTTCTATGTTTATGCATTGTATTTTTTGTTTTACTATTTTTATTTTGTTCCTCTCCATATGCATTTTGTTAAAAGAAGACTTTTACAAACACTTTAGTTAGTATTTTGTTAGTATATTAGTTATGTAAGTGTCACAATATATAATTCCAATTTATTAAATAAAACAATGTTAAAATTAATCAATAACCTCAATTTTAACAAAAATATTTTTTTTCTCATATTGCACATATACTCCATTTGAAATTTATTATTGTATGTAAAGTAGATATGTAATAAAAATAATAGATTTTATTAGTTAATGGTAAATAAATTAATTACTCATAAATAAATGATGATTAATTGTGTGATTATATTTTATTTTAATTTTTTGTTATAAATTTATGTATTATTTTCATTAGAATTGTTCATTTTAAAATGTATGTGTGATAGTTAAAAGGTGTGTTTTTTTTTTCCCTAAGATTATGTTTAAAATTATAAGTTTTATTAAATTAACTTAATACTTAACTATTTATCAAGCAATAGATAAGTGATAAAAACAAACTATATGTATTCATTTCAAAATGTTGGTTCTAACCATTATTCTAAAATATAAATATAAATTACTATATCCAATAATGATTACATCGATCACATTATT
Source organism: Hippophae rhamnoides (assembly GCA_033030585.1). Taxonomy (NCBI): domain Eukaryota; kingdom Viridiplantae; phylum Streptophyta; class Magnoliopsida; order Rosales; family Elaeagnaceae; genus Hippophae; species Hippophae rhamnoides. Next base: position 31,105,467 of record CM065433.1, read on the forward strand.
GACATTGTTGTATAGTGTTTTTTTTATACATCTTGATATCAATACCTGATATTCATATTTTTTAATAAAATTATTGATAATATTACTTAAATGTCGTTTTCCTTTATATTTCGCTTAAATATCTTTTTTTTATTAAAATTTCTTAAAGATTGTGACTATTATTACGACAATATCACTTAATATAGCTAAAATGTTAAACTCAATTTTTTCTCACATTTTATTGAAGGAATATATTCTCTGTTTTGTTCTTTGCAGCCTTAAGAAAATATATTCTCCTTTCTCAGTTTTTTTTTTCCTTCCTAATGAATTTAAAAAAAAGGTGATGAGTTTATGAAGAATTGTTTTAGCCCTATAGAAAGGATCAAAAAGCTCCCACCTGCCCATAAGCTAGTTTTCTTTTCACTTACTTAATTTGTCTTTCTTAAAGTGGACACTTTGCACTTTGCCTTTAAATTCATCTTAAGATTTCAGTGTTCCACTCTTTTTACTGCCTTGACTGTCAATATCCCCCGAGTTCTAGTGACCATAGAGCAAAGAAGTCCTCATGTTCTGGGATTACTTTATATATGTAACTAATTCTTCTACAATATTTTTAAATTTTTTGTAAAAATTTATCTCGATATATTTACTAACATCAACATTTTAAACTTGATTGTACATAAATTAAGAATTTCAATAAGTTTCACCAAATTAAAGACCATAAATATCTTTATTTTCTCAATTCATTTGAAAAATTAAAAAAATTTATTTTTATTTTAAATATTTTGTAAAAATATATAACAATTTATGTACAATAAAAATATCTTTTTACTAGAAATCTTAAGAGAGCAAAACATGTGAAATGTAAATTCATTAGTAGCTTTGGTCTTTTAATGGAAAAATTGTACCCAATCACTTTATAAGATAATAATAATAATAATAATAATAATAATAATAATAATAATAATAATAATAATTTATTGGTATATTTGTATATATTATATATAAAATTTTAAATAAGGTATAATTTATTTAAAATTTTAATTTTTTTATTAATTAAATAATAAATTAATAATAATTAAAATATTAAAAATATTAAAAATAGAAAAAAATATATGAAATGAACATAATAAGTGTTATTTCGTGGTTATATATTTTAATTGTGTTATTTTTATTATTTTTCTAAAAAATTACATAAAATAAAAACTTGAAAACTTATAACAATAAATATAACACTAATATATTAAATTAAGAAATGTATGAATTAATGTTATAGGATGATATTTGTTGTTATAAGTTTTATAGTAGTTAGTTATTTGATTTTAAAAAAAACCTTTAACTCAAAACTACGGAATTTTTTTTTGTATTTTTTTAACATATAAAACTAATTATCTTTCTCATTTAGTTTCTAGAGAAAAAAAACAAACTAATTTAAATATTTGTACTTTATTTTTGAGTTCTATGTTACAATCTAACAAAATTATATTAACTTATTAATTTTAAGATAGTATATTGGAAATATAGTAAAATGGACACACAACAAAAAAAGGCTTAAAAACAAAATTAGATATTTGTACTTTATTTTTTATTTTATGATACAAAAGTTATACGAAGGAGTTCTAATTCTGTTAGACATCAATAACTATAATTTGTTATAGTTATCTAGTCTTGGCTGCAAAATCAGTACATATTTTCTATTATATATTATTTTAATTGTATAAATTTATAATAATAATAATAATTTATAAAATTTTAAATAAGATATAATTTATTTAAATTTTTTATTTTTTTATTAATTAAATAATAAATTATTAAAAAATATATATTAAATTTATTTATTTAAATTGATATAGTAAACATCATTATCACTTATTGATTTTTGATAAAATGTAAGTAAATTGATATAGTAAACATCATTTTTCGAGATTTTATTAAAAATGTTTATTTATCTCGAAAATTTATTATTAAATTACTTTAAAACATTATAAAAATAATTAATTAAAATATAAAACAATAAAATACCTCAATAATATTAAACATAATTTAATTGGATGTCTTTAAACATTAAACGGGTTTAAATAACTATAATCTAATTTGAATGGCGTTTAAAATAAAATGATTTGTTAATAGAAAAAAAATTATAAAATAAATATAATAGGTATTATTTTTTATGGTTATAAATATTAATCGTGTTATTTTATTATTTTTATGAAAAATTATATAACATAATAACTCTAAAATTTATAATAATAAAAATAATACTCATATATTAAATTAAAAAATATATGAATTAATGTTATAGGAAGATATTTGTTATTATAAGTTTTATAGTTAAAAAAAAACCTTTAATTCAAAATTATGGAATTTGTTTTTTTACATACAAAACTAATTATCTTTCTTATTTAGTTTCTCGAGAAAAAAAACAAACTAATTTAAATATTGGTAATTTATTTTTGAATTCTATGTTACAATCTGACAAAATTATATTAACTTAATAATTTTCAGATATTATTTTAAAAATATAGTAAAATGGACACACACAAACAAGAAAAAAAAATAAAAGCTTAACAACAAAATTAGATATTTGTACTTTATGATACACAAATTATATGAAGTACCAATATTTAAATAAATATTTTAAAAATTTAATAATAAAATCATAATAAAGATATAAAATGTTTAAGACGAAGAGAATTGTAATGGACCATATTAAACTCTAATTTGTTATAGTTATCTAAACCTTCCGCAAAAAATCAATACATATCTTTTAGGAAATTTAAAGTTTATTCTAATAGATGTGTATGCGTGATTTAATATATTCATACTTGTCGATAAACGTACCTATTTAACCAAATAGACACAATTTGTGATTTAGTATATTCATACATGTCGAAAAACGTACATGTTTAACCAAATAGACACAATGGATTATGATTAACGCCCAAAACGAGAAGAAGCTCAAAAACAAGAGAAAGAGATTTAAATGAATGGCTACCAATCACAAAATCAAGAGATGCAAAATGGTGGTACTCTGCTTTCCACAACATCACTGCCATGGTTGGTGCTGGTGTTCTTGGTCTCCCTTATGCAATGTCTCAACTCGGATGGTACATTAATCATTAATTTTGCTAAGTATGTTTGTGTTGAGTTTGGGTTATATTTTGATTTGTTTATCGAGTTTATCGTAACAAAAATTACATGGCTTTTCGTCGAGTTGCTAATAATCATTTACAATTAGAAAAATGTTTCAAAATACTTCAAATATAAAATCTCTTTCAACTTTATTTGTGTCGAATTCATGTTATGTTGTTAAAATAGAAAAAAATCACACTTTCTTTCTATATTTTAATTAAATTATATTAATGATTAATAAATTCACTTTTATTTGTCTCTATTTATATAAAATAGAGAAAAATATTCTAAAAATCTTTTTGACTCGATCAAATCTAATATAAGTGATTTATGTGTAATCTAAAAAATAGTAATAATTTTATCAATATTTAGAGTAGCGTTGAATTTTCAACTAAATAAAATCATGTTCTTGAATATATTAATTCAATTATATGTAATGATCAATGACTTTTTTTTAATCGATAACAGTTTAATACAAATATTTATTATTATCATTATTGTAGGGGTCTACACATTATGGAAAATGGTTGAAATGCATGAGATAGTACCTGGGTTGGGTCAGCATGCTTTTGGGAAAAAGCTTGGTTTTTCGGTTGTGGTTCCTCGACAACCCATGGTTGAAATTGGTGTGAATATAGTTTATATGATAACAGGAGGAAATTCTTTTAAGAAGTTTCATGATACAATTTGCCCTAATTGCAAACCTATCAAAACCACTTACTTTATCATGATCTTTGCTTCTGTTCACTTTGTTCTTTCCCATCTTCCTAGTTTCAATTCCATTGTTGGTGTTTCTCTTGATGCTGTTGTCATTTCCTTGAGGTACTTTGTCCGCACTAGAATATATTATGTTACTTGGTAGCCAGTTACACACTTATATAATACATATTTTATATCAAATGTCATTGACAAATGATTTTTGAACAAAATATTTTAAATATTTTATATTTTTCAACGTGAGAAAAATGGTAGTTCGGTCTCATTACCTTTAATAAAAGTGCACTATAATCTCATATTTATTAGGTAAGATAGCATAAGTTTATTACCTTTATAAAAAAGATCACATAAATCCATTTTGTAAAGTTAATTTACATATGATGCCCCACTTTCAAAAAAAGTGGTACAACACAAGTTAATTATCTTTACAAATCGGTTTGTAGAATTTGTAAAGGTAATGTATTTGTACTGGTTCACCAAACAAGTATGGGTCTAAATTTTATTTTTGTTAAAGATAATGGACTTGATCAAATCTTCATCCTTAAATATGTAGGTATTTTTTTAACAGATTTTTTACTATGTGTTGATTAAATTAATTTGGGTGAAATATAATATTTATTCAACAATAGCATGAACTGCATCAATCCACAAAGGGGTGGAAGAAAATGTAAAATATAGACCAAAAGCATCAACACCAATAGAAAATATGTTCAACTTCTTTAGTGCATTGGGTGATGTAGATAATGTTCTCATCTCCTTGGAGAAGCCTCGTTGGCTTATTGTTGTTACTAATATGTTTGTTATTATTCATGTCATTGGAAGTTATCATGTAACTTTTTTATATAATAATTTCACCCATATTTTTTAATGTAGTCACACACTACTAGGAATCCAACATGTAATTTGTATAAATCACATAGAAATTTTGGTGTCAATGCAATGAAATAGATTTATGACTATTATATGTTGAACACATTAATAATATTATAAAGGGTTGAATATGTATGCACTTATGAGAATAAGTACTAGCTTGTGCAAATATAGGTTTTTTCAATGTCTTTCATACGGTGGAATCATGAGAACTACATATGTTGGTGAGCATTTTTTCTCCATATTTATACACACACACATATATATATGTGTGTATATATATATATATATATATATATATATATATATATTTTATGTTAATATTAATATTGACTGTGTTAAATAAATAAATGATGGGTGATAGAGGAAGTGTTTTTCTTATCTTATGTCAAAAGTAGCAATAGTCTATTTGTTTTTTTTAATAATTTAATCATTTTATTTTAAAATAATATCAATGATTAATTTTTTATTTGTTTTTCATATTTTTCAATTGTTATTGAGATACTTTTATAGATTATCTTTAGTAATAGAAAACCATAACTACAAAATTGATATTAAAAAAATTGATTATTTTTCATTGTATAGTGATTCTTTGTAACAAAAAAATTAAACTATTATAAAAAATAACGAATGAATTAAACTATTATAGCATATATAATTAAGATAGCCTATGTATATTTTTCTCTTAAATATCTAATTTAATTTTCATGTGATTGATGCAGGTCCCATGCATTATGTGGCTGACAATCTACCAGCCAAAGAAATTTGGCCTATCTTGGATCGCTAACTGGGTACATAAATAAACAAAACTATTAGAGTTTAATTAAACTGTTCTAACATATTATTTTTCTCTTATCTTATGTAAAAATTAGCAATAGTCTCTTAAATATTGTTCCTATACTGTTTTCACGTACTTGTTTCAACACTAATGGTATTACTTGGGCGAGAACTCACCAGAAGATAGAAGGAACAAGGTTTTTGTAATTGAACTTGACGCGTTCGTCAATGAACCACTGAGAATGAATAAGAGATAGCCATTGTTTGCATACACACCTAAATCGTAGAAGAGAGACTCCAGGTACTCTCAATATAATTCTGACAACCAAATCTTCAGGAAAATCATAACCAACCATTGTCATTGCAAAGCAAAATCGTTGAAGCTTTTGCGATGAAAATTAGCCTTTACAACAAAATCTATGATGGTAAGAATAAAACATAAGATTATGATGCTAGGTTGCATTTGATTAGTATTTAGAAAAGTTGTCATAGAAAATGTTTAAAGATATTATTAAATATTTAAAAACTCATAATTATTATTTTAAATTATAATTATTAAAATTATGATAGTTAAATATTATTTAAAATATATTTAATTATATTTTAAATATTTAAATTTATTATTTAAGTTATTATATATGTTATTTATGTATTGTTATGATATGAATATCAAACATAATTTAAATATTATTCTTTACATGATTTACTTTATTAAACATTTAAAAACTCATAATTATTATTTTAAATTATAATTATTAAAATTATGATAGTTAAATATTATTTAAAATATATTTAATTATATTTTAAATATTTAAATTTATTATTTAAGTTATTATATATGTTATTTATGTATTGTTATGATATGAATATCAAACATAATTTAAATATTATTCTTTATATGATTTACTTTATTAAACATTTAAAAACTCATAATTATTATTTTAAATTATAATTATTAAAATTATGATAGTTAAATATTATTTAAAATATATTTAATTATATTTTAAATATTTAAGTTAGTATATATGTTATTTATGTATTTTTATGATATGAATATCAAACATAATTTAAATATTGTTCTTTATATGATTTTATGTCCATTTTGTAAAGAGATTTAAAAAATAATTTAATCTACATCTTATCATGATTTTGTATGAGAATCTCTTTATCTAATCATGAATTTGAAATTTATATTTAACAATAATTAAAATTATATATTCTATTTATTTTCTCTACCTTTATGTTCTAATAAATGTTTCATTTTATAATAAGATATTAACACGAGAGCTCTTAAAGATATGTCTTGCTAAACATTTTTTTATCAAATTATGTCTCACCTTCTTTACTATTCAAAGATGATTGGATATTTTTTAATAAGATAATTACTAATATACTTCAATTTGATTCTTTGTTGTGTATAAGGATTCACATTTTAACAATGGTTAATTAAAATTGTGGTTATATTTAAAAATTCAATGATTTTTTTCAAAAAATAACCATAATCGATAAATCATGAGACGATAATTATTATTATAATGTCGAAACCATGGTGAACCAAAACCGAATATATATTGATATGATTATTTTATATACATATAATTAAATATAAAAATATAATTTTAATAATAAAATCAATTCATTTTAGAGATTTTTACCTATTTAATATTTCGCAAGCATAACAACGTTATTATTATATCATTTTTACAGACAGCCAGTATTATTATTAAAACTCAACCAAATATAACATTCATGGTATACATAAGTAATTGGATGTCAAATAAGAATTTAAATGTGTTTAAATTAAATATATTTTTAAATAAATATAATAAGAAGCGGAGAAGTAATTTGGTAGAAAGTAACAGAAGTAATAATTTTAAATATTATATAATTTAAATCTTATTATTTTATTTTATTTTGTTATCTTATTACTCTATATCTTGTTTTATTATCTTATATATTTGTATATGTGTCATATTTTATTTTTGACCATTTTTTCAATTTTTTTCTTAAATTACACATATTTTCGTTATTCTCAAACATAAATATATAAAAAAATTAAATAATATATTTTATTTTATCTATGAACTTTTAAAGAAAATAAATCTCATATTATCTTATTTTATACATTTCAAAACTTTTTGTTCTATCTTATCTTATTTTTTTATTATGATAAATAACTATTTCTTATATCAAATAAAATTGATATCTTTTATTTATCTTTAAACTTTTTCTAATATTTAGGAGAATGTCATTATTTTTTGTAATTTTTTCTATGTTTTATGCCTTGTATTTTTTGTTTTTATTTTGTTTCTCCTCGTTTGCATCTTGTTTGAAGAAGACTTTTACAAACACTCTAATTCTTATTATTTTTAAAATTCTATGTAATTTATTGTAATAATTTAGTTACTATTTTGTTAGTCTATTAGTCGTGTAAGTGTCCTAATTTATGATTCTAATTTATTAATTAAAACAATGTTAAAATTAATCGATAACCTCAGTTTTTTTATTCTAATACGCATGTATACTCTTTTGAAATTTATTATTGTATATAAAATGAATATGTGAAAAAAATAATAGATTTTATTAAATATTAGTAAACAAATTAATTACTCATAAAACACTACGTGATTATATTTCATTTTAATTTATTGATTGTAAATGTACTTAATGAATATAATCTTCAAATTTTCATTAGAATTGTTCGTTTTAAAATCTATATATGATAGTTAAAAAATGTGCTTTTTTTTTCTCCCTAGGATTATGTTTAAAATTATAAGTTTTATTAAATTAACTTAATATTTAACTATTGATCAAGCAATAGATAAGTGATATAAACAAACTATATGTGTTCATTTTAACATGTCCAATAGTATATTTTGCATTATTTATAAGTTTTTCTATAAATAAAACTCTTATAATATTATATTGTATATTTCAAATACTTTTTTACATTCGGTGTTTGGTTGAATAGAATTAAACCAAAACTTATATTGTATATTTTAAAGATTTTTTTACATTCTGAAGATGTTTGGTTGGATAGAATTAAACCAAAAAATATAATAAATTTTGCTGATTACTATGATCGATAGTACCCAATGATGAAAACATCAATGACATCGTTGGTATTGTTGTGTCAGTGTCTTTTTTTATACATTCTAATATCGAAACGTAATATTCATATATTTTGATAAAATTATCGATAATATCGTTAAAATGTCGTTGTCACTTATATTTTACTTAAATATATTTTTTTATTAAAATATCTTAGATATTGTGAATATTATTACTAAAATGTCATTAAACCTTGCTAAAATGTTAAACTCATTTTTTTCTCACATTTATTGAAGGATTATATTCTCGGTTTTGTTCTTTACAGCCTTAAGAAAATATATTCTCCCTTCTCAGTTTTTTTTTTCCTTCCTAATGAATTTAAAAAAATGTGATGAGTTTATGAAGAATTATTTTAGCCCTATAGAAAGTTTCAAAAAGCTCACACCTGCCAATAAGATAGTCTTCTTTACACCTGCTTAATTTGTCTTTCTTGAAGTGAACACTTTGCCTTTAAATTATCTTAAGATTTCTAAGTGCCTTTCTTTTTATTGCCTTAGTTGTCAATATCTCCTAAGTTCTAGATGACCATATATCAAAGAAGTCCTCGTGTCCTAGAATTACTTTATATATCTAATTTCTCAACTTAATGATTCTTTTTCCTTAATTTGCATGATTTGTTACGATTAATGTTTCAAATAATTAGAAATCAATCAAATCTATTTTCATATTATTTAAATTTATCTATTTATAATAATTAATATAATTAAATATTTTATTTAATTATTTCAAACATTTCAACTACTTATTCTACCATATTTAACAAAAACAATTATTATATAATATTTTAATTAATTGATCAATTTATTTATTAATATAAATATTTTAACTATTTAAAATATATGTATTTAATAAAAAAATTAATTTAAAATATAAGCAATTGATTGTTTTAATGTTTTATAAAATTTTATAAAAAAATTCATATTTTTAATAGAGTTTTTGATTTTTTACAAAATTTATATCCACAATGATAATATCTTTAATATTTTTATAAAACATTATTTTGATATGTTTAGTGAAGTAAACTTGATTTTACATAAATTAGGAATTTCAATAATTTTCACCAAATTAAAGACCTTAAATATCTTTACTCCCCATCCTGTAAACTCATTATTTTTCCAATTCATTTGAAAAATTAAAACATTTTATTTTATTTTAAATATGTTGTAAAAATATATAACAAGTTATGTACAACAAAAATATTTTTTTACTAGTAATCTTAAGAGAGCAAAACATGTGAAATAGAAATTCATCAGTAGCTTTGGTCTTTTGATGGAAAAATTGTACCCAATCACTTTATAAAATAATAATAATAATAATAATAATAATAATAACTTATCGGTATATTTGTATATATTATATATAAAATTTTAAATAAGATATAATTTATTTAAATTTTTTATTTTTTATTTTTTATTAATAATTAAAATATTAAAATTATATATTAAATTTATTTATTTAAATTGATATAACGAAGTAATTAATTATTATCACGTATAGAGTTTTTATAAAATGTGAATACATATGAATTCTCGTCTTCTACAAAATGCTTATAAAGAATAGAATTTTTATCAAAAATGTTTATTTATCTTGAAAAAATATTATTAAATTATTTTGAAAATTTATAAAAATAAAAACTTAAAATATATAACAATAAAAATACCTTAATAATATTAAAAAAAATTTAATTAGATGGCTTTCAATATTAAATAGGTCTATATGATCGTAATTCAATTTAAATAACGTTTAAAATTAAATGATATGTGAATAAAAAAAATTTATGAAATGAACATAATAAGTGTTATTTTTGTGGTTATAAATTTTAATCGTGTTATTTTTATAATTAGTTTAAAAAAATACTTAAAATAATATCTCTAAAATTTATAAAAATAAAAATAGCATCCATATATGAAATTCAGAAATATATGAATTAATATTAGAGTATGTGTTGTTATAAGTTTTATAATAAAAAAACCCTTTAACTCAAAACTACTAATTTTTTTTTGTTTTTTTAATACACAAAACTAATTATCTTTTCCATTTAGTTTCTGAAAAAAAAAAAACAAACTATTTTAAATATTGGTACTTTATTTTTGAATTCTATGTTACAATGTGACAAAATTATATTAACTTAATAATTTTCTGATAGTATTTCGGAAATACAGTAAAATAGACACACACAAAAGAGAAAAAAAAAAGAAAAAGTAAAGGCTTAACAACAAAATTAGATGTTTTCCCTCTATTTTTTATTCTATAATGCAAAAATTAGATGAAATATCAATATTTAAATAAATATTCTACAAATTTAATAATAAAATCATAATAAAAATATAAGATGTTTACTACGAAGAGAAGAGTAACAGACAATATTAAATTCTAATTTAATTAGAGATCAATTTAATTATATAAGTTTATAATAATAATAATAATAATAATAATAATAATAATTTATCAGTATATTTGTATATATTATATACATAATTTTAAATAAAGTATAATTTATTTAAATTTTCTATTTTTTATTAATTAAATAATAAATTATTAATAGTTAAAATATTAAAAATTATATATTAAATTTATTTATTTAAATTGATATAATCAACGTCATTAATCATCATCACGAATAGAGTTTTGATAAAATGTTAGTACATATGAATTCTGATCTTCTCCAACATGTTTATAAAGAATCAAGATTTTATCAAAAATGTTTATTATTTTGAAAATTTATAAAAATAAAAACTTCAAATATATAACAATAAAATACCTCAATAATATTGAACATAATTTAATTAGATAACGTTTAACATTGAACGGATCTAAATGATTGAAATTCAATTTAAATGGCGTTTAAAATTAAATGATATGTGAATAGAAAAAAATTATAAAATAAACATAATAATTGTTATTATTGTGATTATTAATTTTAATCGTATTATTTTTATTATTAATTTAAAAAATTACTTAAAATAATATCTCTATAATTTATAAAAATAAAAATAACCATCATATATTAAAATAAAAAATATACTAATTAATATAAGATATAAATGTTGTTACAAGGTTTATAGTAAAAAAAACCTTTAACTCAAAACTACTGAATTTTTTTTTGTGTTTTTTAATTTACAAAACTAATTATCTTTCTCATTTAGTTTCTCGAGAAAAAAAAACTAATTTAAATATTGTTACTTTATTTTTGAATTCCACGTGACAAAATTATATTAATTTAATAATTTTTAAATATTATTTTAGAAATATAGTAAAATGTACACAGACTACAAAAGAAAAACAAAAACAAAAAAAAACTTAACAACAAAATTAGATATTTGTACTTTATTTATGATTATATGATACAAAAATTATATGAAATATCAATATTTAAATAAATATTTTAAAAATGTAATAATAAAATCATAATAAAGATATAAGATGTTTACGATGAAGATAAGACTAATGGACAATATTAAACTCTAATTCAGTTAGAGATAAATAACTATAATTTGTTATAGTTATCTAGTCGTTAGGCACAAATTCAGTATAAAATCAGTACATATCTTTTAAGAATTTTAAAATTTATTCTCATAGATGTGTATTCGTGATTTAGTATATTCATACCTGCCAAAAAGCACACCTATTTAATCAAATTAATAGACACAATTCGTGATTTAATATATTCATACTTGTCGAAAAACGTACATGTTTAAACAAATAGACACAATGGATTATGATCAACGCCGGAAGCAAGAAGAAGCTCAAAAACAAGAAAGAGATCTAAACGAATGGCTACCAATCACAAAATCAAGAGATGCAAAATGGTGGTACTCTGCTTTCCACAACATCACTGCCATGGTTGGTGCTGGTGTTCTTGGTCTCCCTTATGCAATGTCTCAACTCGGATGGTACATTACTCATTAATTTTGCTAACCGTGTTTGTGTTGAGTTTGGGTTATATTTTGATTTGTTTATCGTGTTCACCGTAAAAAAAATTACATGTATTTTTGTCAAGTTGCTAATAATCATTTACGATTAGAAAAATGTTTTAAAATACTTCAAATCTAAAATCCCTTCCAACTTTATTTGTGTCGAATTCATGATATGTTGTCAAAAATAGAAAAAATCACACTTATTTTCAATATTTTAATTAAATTATATTAATGATTAATAAATTCACTTTTATTTACCTATATCTATATAAAATAGAGAAAAATATTCTAAATTTTTTTTAGATTCCATCATATCTATTATAAGTGATTTCTATGTTATATAGAAAAATAATAATAATTTTATCAATATTCAGAGTAGAGTTGAATTTTCAATTAAATAAAATCATGTTCTTGAATATATTAATTCAATTATTTGTAATGTTTAATTACTTGGTTTTAATCTATAACAGTTTTAATACAAATATTTATTATAATAATTATTATTATTATTGTAGGGGTCCAGGAGTTGCAAAGATAGTACTATCACGGGTAATAACATTGTACACATTATGGCAAATGGTTGAAATGCATGAGATAGTACCTGGGAAGAGGTTTGATAGATACCATGAATTGGGTCAGCATGCTTTTGGGAAAAAGCTTGGTCTTTGGGTTGTGGTTCCTCAACAACTCATGGTTGAAATTGGTGTGAATATAGTTTATATGATAACAGGAGGAAATTCTTTGAAGAAGTTTCATGATACTGTTTGCCCTAATTGCAAACCTATCAAAACCACTTACTTTATCATGATCTTTGCTTCTGTTCACTTTGTACTTTCCCATCTTCCTAGTTTCAATTCCATTGCTGGCGTCTCTCTCGCTGCTGCTGTCATGTCCTTGAGGTACTTTATCCGCACTCGGATATATTATGTTACCTAGTAGCCAATTACACACTTATATAATACATATTTTATATCAAATTCTTTTGACAAATAATTTTTGAACAAAATATTTTGAATATTTTATAATTTTCAACGTGAAAAAATGATAATTCAGTCTCATTACCTTTAATGAAAGTGCACTATAATCTTATATTTATTAGGTAAGATAGCATAAGTTTATTACCTTTATAAAAAAGATCACAGAAATTCATTTTATAAAGTTAATTTACATGTGATGCCCCACTTTCAAAAAAGGTGGTACAACACAAGTTAATTATCTTTACAAATCGGTTTGTAGAATTTGTAAAGGTAATGTATTTGTACTGGTCCACCAAACATGTATGGGTCTAAATTGCATTTTTGTTAAAGATAATGGACTTGATAAAACCTTCATCCTTGAAGATGTATGTATTTTTCTTTAATAAGTTTTTTTTACTATGTGTTGATTAAATTAATTTGGGTGAAATATAATAGTTATTCAACAATAGCATGGGCTGCATCAATCCACAAAGGAGTGGAAGAAAATGTGAAATATAGCCCAAGAGCAACAACACCAGTAGGAAATATGTTCAACTTCTTCAGTGCATTGGGTGATGTAGCTTTTGCATTTGCTGGACATAATGTGGTATTAGAGATACAAGCAACAATACCTTCAACACCTGAAAAACCATCAAAAAAACCTATGTGGAAAGGTGTAGTTGTTGCTTATATAGTGGTGGCCTTGTGTTATTTCCCAGTTGCTATTATTGGTTATTGGGTTTTTGGTAACTCCGTTGAGGACAACATTCTCATCTCCTTGGAGAAGCCTCGTTGGCTTATTGCTATTGCTAATATGTTTGTTGTTATTCATGTCATTGGAAGTTATCAGGTAACTTTTTTATATAATAATTACACCCTTTTTTTTAATGCAGTCACACACTACTTGGAATCCAACATCTAATTTGCATAAATCACATAGAAATTTTGGTGTCATTGCGATGCAATAAACTTATGACTATTATATGTTGAACACATTAATAATATTATAAAGGTTTGAATATGTATGCACTTATGAGACTAAATACTAACTTGTGCAAATATAGGTTTTTGCAATGCCTGTCTTTGATATGGTAGAATCATTTTTGGTTAAAAGAATGAAGTTTAAGCCATCTATATTGCTTCGCTTCTTCACGAGAACTACATATGTTGGTGAGCATTTTTTCTCCATATATATATATATATATATATATGTATATATATATTTGTATATTTATATATTTGTATATTTGTATATATATATATACATGTATATATTCAATTATTTCTCTAACATAATTGAGAATTTTTTAAGGGGTCTTCTTTTGTGAATATGCAGCTTTAACCATGTTTGTTGCAATCTCACTACCATTTTTTGGTGGCCTTCTGAGTTTCTTTGGAGGGTTTGCTTTTGCTCCCACGACATATTATGTAAGAACACACACACACACATATATATATATATATATATTGATTTCATTATAATTTATATTAAGATTAATATTTTCTATTTTAAATAAATAAATGATGGTTAATAGAATAAGTGTCTTTCTTATGCCAAAAGTAGTAATAGTCTATTTGTTATTTTTTGTAATAGTTTAATCATTTTATTTTTAAAAATTAATACAAATGATCAATTTTTCATTTTTTTCTCATATTTTTCAATTGTTATTGAATATTTTTATAGATTATCTTTTGTAATAAAAAACAATGACTACAAAATTGATATTAAAAAAATTTAAAATTTGATTATTTTTCCTTGTATAGTGATTCTTCGTAACAAAAAGATTAAACTGTTATAAAAAATAACGAATGAATTAAACTGTTATAACAGATATAATTAAGAGAGCCTATGTATATTTTTCTCTTAAATATGTAATTTGATTTTCATGTGATTTATGCAGCTCCCATGCATTATGTGGCTGAAAATCTACAAGCCAAAGAAGTTTGGCCTATCTTGGATCGCTAACTGGGTACAGAAATAAATAAAACTATTAAAGTTTAATTAATTTCTAATTACATTTATAGTTTTATGATTAAATTTATTTTTGAGTTATTAATATATTTGTCTTTTGGAACGACAGTTGTGCATTATAATTGGAGTGGTATTAATGGTTTTAGCCCCAATTGGTGCATTGAGGAATATCATACTTCAAGCCAAGACCTTCAAGTTTTACTCTTGATAAATTATATTTGTGTGGTGTTCTTTATTTTTATTTATATATAATATAGACATTTGTTGCGACTTTCGATTTTATTTATATTAATGCATTATCTTATCATAAGGATCCAAATGTCATGCTTTCACTCTGTTTATTTTTCTTTTATGGTACGACAATTATTTCTCTCTTGATTTCCTTTTCTTCTTCGTTGGCTCTCTCAATATTCATAATATGCATTAAAAAAACAGATTTTGTTACGGTATTGATGAGAATCAAGATAATTAGATCTTCGAATTATCTTTTCCAATAAACTAGCACTTTAATTTTGAATTTAGTTTGTTATGAATTTTTGATTTAGTTTATTTAATTTAATATTAATCTTTTTATTTTAATTAGGATTTTAGAATTTAAAGAAGGGTTTGAATTAGACATCAAAATCTATCTTCTTATCAGAATCAAAATAGTCATACACCAAAATTGTATCGTTCAAGTTAATGCTTCTCTCCCAATTCTCTTCTTTTCTCTTCTCTTAAACTCTCGAATGGTTGATCCCTAATCCCTAATTATTATTTTTACAATTTTTTATTATCAATTGACATCAAACACTTAACTAATATTCACATAGAATATTCACGATGGAAATTCATACTATAAATAAAGATTTAATTGCTCTAATTGAGAAAAAAATTGTAGTTTGATCCTTGATGTCAAAAAGATCAGTTCAAGCCTATTCTAATATATGTTTTGGTCCAAAGCAAACAAACGTACAGTAAATCTGAAACATATTAGGATGATTGAAAATTTAGATGATGCATCAAACTTTTAGTATATCTTCAATTATGTTCTTGATTTTAATAAAATGAGCAATAATATCCTCAATTTTTGACTTAATATTACTAATGTTCTTGGTAGATTAATGTTGTTAACTTTTTATCTAAAAATGTATTTTTGTTTCTTAGAGCTCTGATACCAAATTATGAACTAGCTATTTAATGTTAGTTGTTAATTCCCGTAATTTTTATATATTATTGATTAAAAATAATTCTTTAATTTTCAATTATGTTCTTGAATTTAATAAAAAGAGCAATAATATACTCAATTTTTGACTTAATATTACTAATGTTCTTGTAGATCAATGCTGTT
The DNA here is from genome assembly GCA_033030585.1 of Hippophae rhamnoides. Taxonomy (NCBI): domain Eukaryota; kingdom Viridiplantae; phylum Streptophyta; class Magnoliopsida; order Rosales; family Elaeagnaceae; genus Hippophae; species Hippophae rhamnoides. The sequence continues at coordinate 31,122,228 of CM065433.1, forward strand.
AACTTTTTATCTAAAAATGTATTTTTTTTCTTATAGATCTGATACTAAATTGTGAGCTAGCTATTTAATATAGTTATTAATTTCTATAATTTTTATATATTATTGATTAAAGATAATTTTTTAATTTTCTTATAAGAATATTGTGTTATTTCAACATTTTAGAAATCTTTATAATTTATTTTTTTCTTTCAATTTATTAGGAAATCTTTGAATATTATTTAATATATGAGATTGTAGATTATGTTTTTCATCTTCTATTTCCAATCCTAAATACTTAATTTTCTATTAAGTAATTATTACTTTCTTTTCAAAAAGTACAATGCCTTATTTCCTGCATTTTTTTAGAATACTAATAATATTTAAATAATATTTATTTCATTCATTATTTAAAACCAAAATAACATCTATGTAAACACAATAAATATTTTATAATTTTCTTAAAAATGTTATCCATATATCTTTTAAAGATATATGGAGTTTGTTTTAATCCAAATGATACAACAATACATTGGAACTGTCTTTGGGGGTAAATAAGTAATGTCAATTTTTGAGATTTCTCATATAATCTTATATGTCAAAATCCATTTTTCTAATCAAAACTTGAGAAATATTTCTTTTTTTTATTAATTATTATTTCTTTGTAATAAAGTATCTATTATCAACGATTTCTTTATTCAATGCTTTAAAGTTTATTATCATTCTCTTTTTTCTCTTCTTTTTTTAACTTCTTTTTCAACTAAGAATGTCGTATTATAGTGAGGTACATTACTTAGTATTATGATTTTTAGTTCCAAAAATTCTTGAATTTGTTTTTCAAATTCAATAATGTATTATAGAGTATAAATCATTAGTTTTACACTTATAACATTGTTAAAGTCTTTTAATTGTTTTAGATTTATTAATTTTAGATCTAAATGATTTTCCATGCTTACCGTTTTAATAATTTTCCGATACCTGTTAGGATTTTAGCTTCTGGTATTTCATTAAGAAAAGAGTTTTGTTTATCTTCTGTATCTAATGAAATATTTTCTAAATAAATTTTTGGGTCTTTCGTGTATATCTCACCATTCTCTTTTTATGTTGTTGCATAAAAGTTGAGTTGAATACAGTAAAAACTTTTCTTATTTTTGATACGGTTTTACTATCTAGTATTGTTACACTTATTTTGTCTAAATATGATATAAAATGTTGATATAAGTTTAGAAAATTATTTTATTAATAAATTAACTTTTGTTTCTAATTGATACATGGTAGGAATGTAAAAAATTTCTCTCGTATTATTATATATGTATCTTTTAAAATATTATTAAGTTTTATTGTAGTATTATTAACAATTCTTATAATTAAATCTTTTGTTGCCTATTTCCAATGTTCTGTTGAAAGTATATATTTACTTGCTACACACATGCTAACTCATGTATCTATACATGTAAATAATAACTATCATAGATCCTTTAAATTTTAATCCTACCTTAATATAAATACTATTTGGATTTGTAATACTATACAAATCATTTATCTTATAATGAAGAGTACCCATATTTTGAGTGTTCATATTTGAGTTAGATATTTCCTTGTCAGATTTCTCCAATAGATAAATAATGTAAGTATCATCTATATCTAAATCCTCAATTTGTTCTAGGTTTATCTTAAAAGCTTATTCTAAGATTTTTACTTTATGTGGAAATTTGTTTTTAAATTATTTCTAATGTTGAAGCCTGTTAAGAAATTAATTGGCATAATGTCATTCTTCATTGTAGATCCAATACTTGCATTATAATTCTAGTTTTCAGGAGGTTTATACATTTTTCTTCTAAAATATATTTTTTATAAAATTCCTTATTAATTTTTTTTATTTTAAAAATCTTGTTCAATTTATATCTTTTAAATGTCTTGTATTTCTTATATTTTTGATATTTCTGTTTGTAGTGTTTTATATTATATACATATTTTTTTAATATTTTAAAATCTCTTGTATCATAACAGATTTTATCATTTCCTCTTATTTGTTTATATTCTTTTTTTTCTGACATTTAATAATTATCTAGTTTTTAAGGCTTCTTATTCTTCCTCCTAAGGTATCTGGTATAATTTTCCTATTTCTTTGATTCCAAGCTTCTGTTAAGGTTTTGTGTAATGTTCTGGATAGTTTTTTAAAACAATAGGTGATAATTTAGGGTAATACATTTCATATTCAAAAATAAAATACACTATTTAACATATGTTACAAATTTTCATATTTCTTAAATGCCATTTGGCTTCATTGATTTCATTTTCACTTGATTTAGTGATGACTCTTCCTTTATCTTCTTCAATAAATTATTTGTATATTTCATTTACTACAATATCTAGTTATTCTCTTCCCTTGCGAGCATTACTTTGCATTAATAAATGTTATTGATATGTTAAATTTAAAAACTAAATTTTAACAGTTCTTGTCATTTTATGAGCTGTTATTACCTTACCGATTGAATAGTTTGTTTGTATAGTTTACACTCATACCATTAGTCTATTCATATAAGGTTTTTTTTCCTATCTTATATATTCTAGATCTAAAAGATTAGATTTATAATTTTCATGGAGCTTCAATTCTGGTGAGATATTGATGAGTGCTTAAAAAGTACTAAAATTACCATGATTTTATTCACGTTAATTGATTAAAAATATATATATTTATATGATTTTATCATATATTTATATAAATCTGTCTTTTCGAAATCACCGGTATTTTTATTATTTTTAAGGTATTTTCACTTAAAAACGTAACTTAAAGACTCAAAGATGAATACTGGAGGCAATACATCACAAATATATTCATAAAATAAATGAGGAAAAGTCAACAAATATGAAAAAATTGGACAAAATGGGTCAAAAATGTCAAAAAGAGAAAATCGTGCACGCAGCCGCACCGGCTACAACGCATAGCGCACCCAGTCGTGCCGAGCAGCCGCGCGCACCCATGCCCAATTGTGCTGAACACTGCGCTCACCCGCGCCCATTAGCTCCCTACTCTCCATTATGCGCACGTCCCTGCTCCTTTCCGTGCGCGTCGATGCTCATCTGCGCCTAGTCCGCGCGTGCCGCTGCCCCCTTTGCACCATCCGCGCGTGCCAACTCGCCCCACATCACCATGATATCATCAGTTTGACATCATCATTCACTACTCTGCGTTTTTTCAATTTTTAATCATTTTTTCACCCACTTATCCTTCCTCTCCTCACCTATAAATACCCATATTCTCTTCACCTCAAATCACACCTCAAAACACAACTTCTTCTCTATTCCTTTCTCTCATTTCTTAGTTTTTCTAGTTTTTCTTATTTTTTTAGTTTTTCTTAGTTAGTTTTAATTAGTTTTAGAGTTCTTCTCTTTTTGAGAAGAACTAATTATGTTTTTGTAATTTATTTGCTTTTTGATTCAATAAATGGAGTGCAAATTTCATTTGGAGGTTTTCCAGCAACAGGAATAACATCAAAATACTATAAGGATTTTATTTTCTTTACAGTTATTTTTTATGCTTTATTCTTACATGTTATATTTAATTTGTCTGTGATTAAATTTAACTTTACTGGCTGATTTGTAAACATGATATAATAATAACGTTGTTATGCTTGCGAAATATTAAATAGGTAAAAATCTCTAAAATGAATTGATTTTATTTTTATTCAAGATTTTATATTAAGAATATTAGAGAGAAATATATTATTTTTCATTACAAACTTAAATCTGAAAATTAGAATTTTAAGGTTTAGTTATCCGGTCTCATTTAGAGTAGTGCTCTTTTATTTATTGGTACAATCGCCCAGTAGTTAGAGTGAAGCTCTATTTCAAAAGTTTTTATAAGAATTATTATCTAAAAATATATTGACAACATGTTTTTAGTAGTGGTTTTAAAACTTGAAAGTTAGTACTTAGATAACTAAATTCTTAGGTTTAATTTGGACAACTTGAACAAAGTTTAAACTGTCTAACCCCACCAAAGGTGGCATTTAAATGGTTCATTTTCAATGTCTTAGAAAAAAGAATTAATTTAATTAACAAAATTAGTTATCAACCACACACATAGGTGTTAATTGATTTGTTTAGTTAACAAAGAATATCTAACCCCACCAAAGGTGGTATTCATATAAAAAAGACAGAATCAATAAATATCAATTTATATATTTAATAACCTAAATAATATGAGCAAGCATAATTAACTTAGTTATTATATCCATAAATACTCCACTATTATAAATGATAAAATTTGCATAAATGTTTCTTTAATCTATATATATGTTTAATTTTATGTTCTTAGATTAGAAACACAAAAACCCAAATATCGTGACAGGATGTTTAGGATTTAATTTTGTTTTTAAAAGTTTGAATAATAAATTAAAAACCATATATATTCCTTCCTTAGATCTACCTTGGGATTATATTTATCATTTTCTACGAAATGATTCATGCACTTGCGAGAGTTTTATAAATATAAAACCAAAGTATTGGCAGTATCGACGATGCTGATCCTGCTCATCAGATATTACCTTTAATTTTCTAATGTAATCCTTCATCTATTTTGGATGGTTGTCTTTTTCTATTGGAAGTATCATATTCTCCTAACCTTTGTCTATTTCTTTCTTCTTGTTGTAAGTCACATGCTTCTTCTTGGTAAGGAACTAGTAATGAAATTGGTTTTACATGATTTTTTGAAGTCATGATTTCTATTTCAAAATTAGTCGCACTGATAATTTTCATATCATATTATTCTTCTTTTGTACAAAGCTTTTCATCATCATGTTTTTTTAGTTTTTCATTAGTTAGTATTAACAAACTAATTAATTTTTTTATATCTCTATTTTTTGGATTCAATAATTGTTATTCTAATTCTTTTTTGTATTCCATTAAAATGTAATTATAACTTTTTCTTTATCTTTAGATTTTTTTTATTTTTTATTTTTTCATTCCTAAGTATCAATACATATGATCTTTTAGGTTGTTCTTATTTTAATCCTTCAAATGGATCAAGATTGTGAATTCTAATTTGATTGTTTATTGGTATGTTATTTATATTCATTCTTAATTGTGTAAATTTTTCATGTATATCTTGTTGTAATTTTTTATTAATTTTTCTTATCTTATTTATAAGTTCTTTTTGGCTTTTATCTATGTTTTGTAAAGACTTAATGTTTGATTCTTCTCCTATATTTCATTATTATTATTATTATCATTTCTTGAACTTCTTCTTTTACTTTTATAGATTTTTTTATTAATATTACATCATGCAATAATGCTTTCATTACTTGAACTTCTCCTTTTAGTTATGTAACTTCTTCTTTTTTTGTTAGAAGTTTCTCATTTATAATTGATGAGTGCTTAAAAAGCACTAAAATAACCATGATTTTATGCACATTAATTGATTAAAAATATATATATTTATATGTTTTATCATATATTTATATAAATTTGTCTTTTTCGAATCAATGTATTTTTATTGTTTTTCAGAATTTTGGCCTTAAACGCAATGTAAAGACTCAAAGAAGAATACTTGAAGCAATACATCACAAATAAATTAATAAATAAGTGGAAAAAGGTCAACAAACAAGGAAAAATTGGACAAAATGGGTCGAAAAAGGTCAAAAATGTCAAAAGACGGAAAATCGCGTCGCGGCCCCGGCCTTGCCCGGCCGCGCCGGCGCCAGAGCATGCCAGCGCGCGCCAGCAGCGTCAGCGCGTTGATCCTCGCTTCCGCGGCAGCGGGGCATATTGTTCACGCAGCCAGCTGGCTGCGCGCGTTGCCTCCAGCGCCTTGTGCGCGCGGCAGCCGCCCAGTAGCGCCCAACGTTGACCCATTTTTCACGTGCAACGCCATGACGTCATCTTGACGTCATTGATGACCTCAGCAGGTCCATTACACGTTTTTATTTTTTAATATTTTTTTAACATTTTTTAATCATTTTTTCTCTCCATCCTCACCTATAAATACCCCTTCCATTCACTTCAAAACACACCTCAAAACCTCACTTCTCTTCTTTCTTTCTCTTATTTCTTAGTTTTTGAGTTTTCTTTAGTTTCTTTCTTAGTTTCTAAGCTTTTCTTAGTTTTTCTCTTAGTTTTTAGTTAAATTCTCTTAGGTTTAGAGTTCTTCTCTTTTTGAGAGGAACTTGTAATGTTTTTGTAATAATTTAGATTTTTGATTCAATAAATGGAAGTGCAAATTCCGCTTGTTGGTTTTCTAGCAACGGGAATAGCGTCGAAGTTCTGTAAGGATTTTATTTTCTTTACAGTTATTTTTATGCTTTATTCTTACATGTTATATTTAATTTGTCTGTGATTAAATTTAACTGTGCTAGGTGTTTATAATCATGATATAATAATAACGTTGTTATGCTTGCGAAATATTAAATAGGTGAAAATTTCTAAAATGAATTGAGTTTATTTTTATTCAAGATTTTATATTAAGGATGTTAGAGAGAAATATATTATTTTTCATTACAAACTTAAATCTGAAAGTTAGACTTTAAGGTTTAGTTATCCGGTCTAATTTAGAGTAGTGCTCTTTTATTTGTTGGTACAATCGCCTCAGGTAGTTAGAGTGAAGCTCTATTTCAAAAGTTTTATAAGAATTATTATGTGGAAATGTATTGACAACACGTGTTTCAATAGTGGTTTTAAAACTTGAAAGTTAGTACTGGATAACTAAATTCTTAAGTTTAATTTGGACACCTGAATAAAGTTTAAATCGTTTTAACCTCACCAAAGTGGCGTTTAAATAGTTCATTTTCAATCTCTTGAAAAAGGAATTAATTTAATTAACCAAATTAGTTATCAACCCCACCCATAGGTGTTAATTGATTTGTTTAGTTAACAAAGAAGATCTAACCCACCAAAGGTGGTATTCATACAAAAAAGAGAATCAATAAAATATCAATTTATATCTTTAATAACCTAGATAATATGAAGCGGCGTAATTAACTTAGTTATTATATCCATAAATACTCCACTAATATAAATGATAAAATTTGCATGAATATTTATTGAATCTGTAATTATATTTATTTGTAGATAAATATTTATTGAATTTGTATCTATGTTTATTTTTTATTTAATTAATCAGATATATGTTTATTTTATGTTATTAGATTAGAAACACAAAAACCAAACTATCGTGACGGATGTTTAGGATTTAATTTCGCTTTTAAAAGTTTGAATAATAAATTAAGAACCACATACATTCCTTCCTTAGATCGGCGTAGGAGTATACTTATCATTTTCACGAAATGATTAGATGCACTTCTTGAGAGTTTTACAAATATTAAAACCAAAGTATTTGCGAGAATCGTGATCTTAGGTTATCGCCATCAAGTTTTAGCGCGGATTCTTTGAAAGGAATAGCGTTTTTAATTTATTTATCAAAATTTTAAAAATATTTTTGTGTTATAAATAATTGTGATATTTTTTTTTTTTTTTTAAAAAAAAGTAATAATAATAATAAATAAATAAAATAAAATAAAATAAAATAAAATAAAATTTAATCAAATTTCAAATTTCATAAAAAATAAATAAAAAATAAATAAAAAAAAAATAATAATAATAAATTTTTTTTTTATTATAGCATAAAAAGTAAATAATTTAGAAATTTGAAATGTGAAGTAAAAAAAAAAAGTTTTTACCATTAAAAAAAAAAATAAAAATAAAAATAAAAATAAAAATATTTAAATTTTTTTTTTTAAATTTTAAGTTAATAAAAAATAAGATAGCGTGAATAGTAAAATAAAATTACCGTTCGTAAAAAAAAAATTAAAATTTTAAGTTAATAAGAAATAAGATAGTGTGAATAGTAAAATAAAATTACCGTTCGTAAAAAAAAAAAAAAAATTAAAATTTTTAAAATTTTAAGTTAATAAGAAATAAGATAGTGTGAATAGTAAAATAAAATTACCGTTAGTAAAAAAAAAAACTAAAAGGCATGAAAAATAAAAATCTAAGGGAGTTAAATGCAGGAGACTAGTTCTTTGAAGCCTTTGTGCCACTAGTCTTTCCAGGAACGTTGTTACGGCTAGGAGAATGGTTTTTAAGGCGAGCCATGCTTGGCCACCATTCTTTCCTGGGAACACTCTTGGTTAATACTAATTATGTTATTTAAAAAAAAAAAAAAATTAATTTAAAAAAAAAAAAAAAAAAAAATTGTCTAGTGTTTTGTATTAAATGCCATGGAAATTTTCTCTAATTTCTTTATTTTTGTTGACAGGAGTTTTAAATTTACGTTTTAAAATAGTCTATGCGTGGTAGGAGATCCTTAGGAAACCCCCTAACACCATATGTAAATAATATTCATAAATTTAAACAAGTGTCAACAACACTGGATCCTACCCATCAACCTGATTTTGAGCCAAACATAGAACCACGTCTTAATCCTTTACTAGAACCAAAAGAAATGGAGGAAAACCAACATGTTAGGGAAACCACGATGAAGGAGTTTGCAAGACCGGTGATTGGCACGGCAACTGCCGCTATCCAGTTGGGAGAGGCTGCTAGGAATTATGACCTTAAAAATATTCATTTTTCTATGCTTCCTTCCTTCTATGGGCTACCTAATGAAGATTCTCTTTCCTTTATGAGAGATTTCTATGCTACGGTCCAAACATTCCCCCTCGGTATTCTAAACGAGGATCAGCTTAGAATGAGATGTTTTCCGTACACCTTAAAGGATAAGGCTAAAGCTTGGTTGATGTCACTTCCCAGGGTTCTCGATGACATGGGGTCAAATTTACAATAAATTCATGGGAAAATTCTATTCTCGTCAAAAACATCGGTGAGAGGAAAGATTGCTACTTTCTCTCGGATGGAAAGGAGAACCATTCCATGAAGCTTGGGATAGGTTCAAAATGTTTCTCACTCAATGTCCCCATCATAGCTTTCCCTACGGTTGCAGAACCAATTCTTTTACGATGGACTTACACAACAATGTCGGTTCATTGTCGACAACGCTGCGGGAGGAGCAATAGGAGAAAAAGGCGCATCGAAACATATAATCTCTTTGAGATGTTGGGTGCTAATTCCCAATGAGAAAAGCTCCAGAGTGAGAAAAGGCTGGTGTTCGTGAGATTGACTCCGGTAATGAAGTTCAACAACAACTTGTTCAACTGACTAAGCAAGTTGCCGCTTCTCGCTACACAAACCAACACAAATAATGAACAATATGGTTTGTATGACAACATGGGACAAGATGCGGCTTGTCCATATCAAGGAGATACAACCGGACTGGCGAGGTTAATGTGTTGGGAGCATATCAACAAAGACCAAGGTTTGATCCCAATTCAAATACCTATAATCCTGGGTGGAGAAGTCATCCAAATTTCTCTTGGAGGCAAAATAACCCTCCTTTCCCTCAAAGCTCAAACCAGCAGGCCAAGAATTCCACCCACCTATTCCACGAAGCATTCCAAATAAACCAACCCTGGAGGACAACTTGAATTCTTTTATTCAAGTTTGTAGGGACAATCAATCAAAAACCAATCAACGGTTGGACTCTGTGGAAGCTTCTATCAAAAAGGTGGAAGTTCAAGTTGAACAGTTAGTTGAACATTTGCAGAAAGGCAAAATTGAAACTTAAATGAATTCAATGAAGAGGAGACATTGAGTTTTTCATTCTGCAATCTCCAAGCAACGTCTTACTAGAAGACGATAAATTTTAGTCCTACATGGGAGGTCACCCATTATTGTATTTTCCTTTGTTTTAGTTTGCGTGTAAAAAAAAAAATTTAAATGAAATAAATTTGTTTGCTTCAAAAATTGTGTCCCTTCGTTTAAAAAAAAAAAAAAATTAGGTTCCTTGCATTTTTTTTAGAGATATCTACTATTATTTTTAAGAGCAAAATGTTGATTCACAATAGGAGGAGGATCATTTTCAACTACAAATAAACATGGGAGATGCTGAAGATAGGCGGAAAAAGATGAAAGACTATACAATGCCAATCATTGGCAATGTAACTTCCGGCATCCAATTGCAAGAGGCTGCAAGGAATTATGAATTGAAAAAGATTCATTATTCTTTGTTGCCTTCCTTTTACGGTATCCCTAATGAAGATCCTTTGCATTTCATTCGAGAATTCTATGCTATTGTCCAAACCTTTCCACTACATGCAATTAGTGAAGATCAACTTAGGATGAGGTGTTTTCCTTACACTCTCAAAGATAAAGCTTGGTCATGGTTCATTACTCTACAGTCAGGTTCTCTTAAAACTTGGGAGGCAGTCTATGAAATTTTTATGGGTAGGTTCTATTCCCATCAAAAGACTGTTGATCTAAGAACAAAGATAGCAACATTTTCTCAAATGAATGAAGAGCCCTTTCATGAAGCTTGGGAACGATTCAAACTCCTTTCATTCAATGTCAAAATCATAGCTTTCCACTACAGCTACAAAACCAATTCTTTTACGATGGATTGACACTACAAAGTCAATACATGGTTGATAATGCTGCTGGAGGTGCTGTAGGAGAAAAGACCGCAGAGGAAACCTATAACCTCTATGAGCTATTGGGTTCTAATTCCCAACAAAGAGGTGGTAGAAGGAAAGCAAAGGTCAATGAAGTCGGCTTTGATAATGAGATAACCTTGCAACTTGCTGAATTGACTAAACAAGTGAAATTCCTCACGTCTCACCAAATTTCAAATCAAGAGGTATGTGGAGTGTGTTGTTCAATTGGGCATGGTACTCATAATTGTTCAAATACTTGTGATTCTAGTGTCGATGCCATAGAGGAAGTCCAATATTTTCAAAAGTATCATCCAAACACCTATAATCACCCAACCTACAACCACCCTTACCCACCAAGCCAATCTTTTAAACCAACCTTAGAAGATAGCTTGAATGCTTTTATTCAAGTTAGTCGTGACAACCAACTGATGACTAATCAAAGGTTGAACACCATGGAGGCTTCGGTTAAAAGAATTGAATCTAAAGTTGGGCAACTGGCTGAACAAATGCAAAAGAAAGAACCAGGAAAGTTGCCCAGTCAACCAGAACAAGCAAAAGATGTTAGAACCCTTCGAAGTGGTAAGGTAGTCAATACCAGTGTACCTGAAATCTCTAAACTACCTTGTAGTTCATGTAACAAAGAAGGCGATATTCTAATCTCGCAAAAAGGAGAAACAAGTGTTAAACTTAACAAGCCTTCTGAAAAACTCATTGGGGGGTCATCTGACACTCCCAAAATTCAAAAGACAACAGAACCACACCAGATGCAAGTACCTTTTCCCCACCGGTTGAAAGAGTCCAAACAAGATAAGCAATTCAATGATCTTTTTAATATGCTCTCTAAAGTAAATATCAATTTACCATTATTAGAAGTGATCATGAATGTGCCCTCATATGCCAAGTTTTTCAAAGAGTTGAACACTAAGAAAAGGAGGTATGAACTGAATGAACGAGTAGTAGTGTCAGAAATTTCTAGCGCTGTACTTCAGCACAAATTACCCCCTAAGTTGAAAGACCCTGGAAGTTTTATTATAAACATAACTATGGGGGATAGGAAGGTTGCTAAAGCAATGCTTGATTTAGGTGCTAGTATAAATTTGATGCCCTACTCTATATTCTCACAGCTCAATCTAGGGGATTTAAAACCCACAACTATGTCCCTGCAACTTGCGGATAGATCTCTTAAATATCCAGGAGGAATAGTTGAGGATGTTTTGGTACAGGTAGACAAACCGATAATACCTGTTGACTTTGTGGTTCTGGATATGCAAGAAAATCCGGCATTGAATGACGTAGAGCATACAATATTGCTTGGTAGACCATTTATGGCAACTACTAAAACTATTATTGATGTCCAAGATGGAAATTTGACAATGGCAGGTCTTAGGAGAGACTGTTCATTTCAAAGTGTTTGATTCTTCACCTTTCCTTCTATTTACGCCATCAATGAAATATTCGAAGTTGATCCTTTGGATAATCTTGTCCGAACACCTTTTTCCAAACCAGAATAGAAGACAAGCTTGAAACCGTTCTTACACTTGAAAAGGTTGAAGAAGATTTAGATGAAGAAATTAAGGGGTACCTTGAACAACTAGACAATAATGAAGTGATGACACAATCTAGTGCACTTTTAAATCTACCCAGTTCTTCATCTATTAAAGAGGCCAATCCACCTGAACTTGAACTCAAAGACTTACCTGAGCACTTAAAATATGTGTTTTTGGGAGAAGGAGAAACATATCCAGTGATAATTTCTTCAACCTTGACCAAACCACAAGAAAAGGAACTCATCAAAGTGCTTAAACAGTTTAAGAAATCTATAGGTTGGAGTATAGGAGATATAAGAGGCATTAGTCCAACAATGTGTATGCACAAGATCAACTTGGAGGATGGTGCTAAACACATGCGAGAGGCCCAAAGAAGACTAAACCCAAACATGCAAGAGGTAGTTAAAAAGGAAATCCTTAAATTGTTAGGAGAAGGGATTATCTATCCTATTGCGGATAGTAAGTGGGTTAGTCCGATTGCATGTGGTACCAAAGAAATGCAGGATAACAGTTGTTAAAAATGATAAAAGTGAATTAGTGCCCACTAGAATAATCCTTTGGATGGAGAATGTGTATAGATTTTAGGAAACTAAATTTATATACGAAAAAGGATCACTTTCCTCTTCCATTCATTGATCAAATGTTGGAAAGATTAGTCAAGACACGAATTTTCTTGTTTTTGGATGGGTATGCCTGGATATTATCAAGTACCCATAGCACCAGAAGATCAGGAAAAGACCACATTTACATGTCCTTTTGGGACATTTGCTTTTCGCAGAATGCCATTTGGGTTATGCAATGCTCCTGCCACTTTCCAGAGATGCATGATATCCATTTTCTCGGACATGGTGGAGAAGTTCATTGAAATTTTCATGGACAATTTCTCTGTCTTTGGGAACTCATTTGATGATTGCTTACATAAATTGACTTTGGTTTTAGAAAGATGCATTGAATGCAATCTAACCCTTAGTTGGGAGAAAAGTCATTTTATGGTTCAACAAGGGATAGTTTTAGGACATATAATTTCAAACAAGGGTATTGAAGTTGATAAGGCAAAAGTTGAATTGATATCCAAACTACCTCCCCCTACATCTGTGAAGGGGATAAGAAGCTTCTTGGGACATGCAGGATTTTACAGACGATTTATTAAAGATTTCTCTAAAATAAGTCGTCCTTTATGTAACTTATTATCCAAAGATGCTGAATTTGACTTCAACAATGACTGCCTTATTTCCTTTAATACCTTGAAAGAGAAACTAACATCTACCCCTGTTATAATGGCACCAAATTGGTCTTTACCTTTTGAGATAATGTGTGATGCTTCTGATTATGCAATAGGAGCAGTCCTGGGACAAAGAGTGGATAAGCGTTTACATGTCATCTACTATGCTAGCAAAACACTCAATGATGCCCAAATGAATTACACCACCACTGAAAAGGAATTCTTGGCTATAGTATTCTCTTTAGACAAATTTCGGTCTTATTTAGTAGGATCTAAAGTGATTGTACATTACGATCATCTTTGCTTTAAGATACCTATTAAGTAAACCAAATGCCAAGCCAAGATTAATCGGGTGGGTCTTACTCTTACAAGAATTTGACCTAGAAATCAAGGATAAGAAAGGCGTGAAAACTTAGTAGTGACCATTTGTCTAGGTTGATTTCGACTTCAATTCTCTTAAAGATGAGAGTAATGATGATATAGTTGAAACCTTTCTGATGAACAGTTATTTTTCATAGGTCCGAACCCATGGTATCTTGATATTGTAAACTATCTTGCCACTTTGGTGTTTTGCGACCTAACACTTCATATCGGGACAAGAAAAGGTTTTTAAAACTATTAAGGACTATTTACGGGATGACCCTTATTTATACAAGATTGGTCAAGATCAAGTCATCCTAGGAGATGTGTACGGAAGAAGAACATAAGAGCATTCGACTTTTTGTCATGAACTTCATTGTGGGGGTCATTTTGGAGGTGAAAAAGACAGCCGTAAGATATTACATCTGGATTCTTTTGGCCCACTCTTTTTAAAGATGCTCGTATGTTTTGTGCACAATGTGATAGATGTCAAAGAACAGGAAACATAAGCAAAAGAGATGAAATGCCTTTGACATCTAATTTAGTTGTTGAACTCTTTGATGTATGGGGATTGACTTCATGGGTCCTTTTCCCCATCTAATGGTTTTCAATACATTTTTGGTTCTTTGTGGATTATGTGTCCAAGTGGGTAGAAGCTATCCCCACCAAAACCAATGATGCTAATGTTGTTGTGAAATTCTTGAAAGATTTCATATTCGGTAGGTTCGAACGCCTAGAGCTATAATAAGTGATGGAGGTAGCCATTTTTGTAACAAACTCTTTGATGGAGTACTAAACAAGTACAACATCACACATAAAGTAGCTACTCCATATCATCCTCAAACTTAGGTTTAGTGGAAGTGAGCAATAGGCAAATTAAGGGAATCTTTGGAACGCACCGTGCGTCCGTCAAGGAAGGATTGGGCATTTAAGCTAAATGATGCCTTATGGGCATACCGCGCGCTTACAAAACACCTATTGGGATGAGCCGCTTACCGGTTAATTTTTGGGAAAGCGTGCCACCTTCCAGTTGAACTTGAACACAAAGCTTATTGGGCAATTAAAGAGTTAAACATGGATTTAGATAAAGCAGGTGAAAAACGATTACTCCAGCTTCATGAGTTGGAAGAAATTAGGAATGAAGCCTATGAGAATGCCAAATTATACAAGGAGCGTACTAAGCGCTATCATGACAAGAGGGTAGTTCCTAAAACTCTTCACCCTGGAATGAAAGTTCTTTTATTTAACTCTCGTTTGAGATTGTTTCCAGGAAAGCTGAGATCAAGATGGGATGGACCATTCAAAATAGTTCAAGTATTTGAACATGGAGTAGTGGAACTATTGGACTCCAAGACACAAAAAACGTTCAAAGTCAATGGCCATCGTGTCAAGCCTTATTTAGAAGAACCAAACAACATTGCTGAAATGGATTGCATTTGGCTGAGTAACCCTTAGCACCAAAAAGATACGTCTTGCTAAGACGTTAAACTAAGCGCTGGATGGGAGGCAACCCATCATTTTAGGTAAAAAAATAATAAAAAAAAAACAATAAAAAAAAATATAAAAAATAATAAAAAAATAAAAAAATTTGTTTGTTATTTGTTTTATTTACTTAATTTTATTGTTTATTTCATTTTAATTACATGTGAATAATTGTTAAATTGTTAAAACTAAAAATATTTGTTGAGATGTTAGAAGTTTACAGCGATCTGTCTGTATACACTTTAATATGATGGATGCACCTGCATTTTCCATTACTACTTGCACATTCTCAGGAAATAGGTAATCTTTCTTCTCTTCTCTCTTTATCTTTAATTTACAGTTGTTACATTGAGGACAATGTAAGTTCTAGGTTGGGGGTGGTGAAAAGTTACCATGCTTAATTAAAATAAAAAATAAAAAAATAAAAAATATACTTTTTCATTTTTTTTGTGTGCTTGGTTTTATTTCTATTCTGTGTGATTTAGTAATTTTTGGAATAAAAAAAAAAAGAAAATTAAAAAAAAGAAAAAAAAAAAGAAAGTTTCACAAAAGTTTATCATTTCTTTAAATCAAATTTAAGTAAATAGTTAAGTCTTTTGTACTGTTAGATTAATTTTTGAAAACATATCATGAAATATTTTGTAATTATTTTTGATAATTAGTTAGTTTTTGTCATAATTAGTATTTCTTGATAAGATGTAGAAATTATATTAAACCCAAAATCGGTGTTTATGAGTTTTTTTTAGTGGAGACTACCTTTGTGAGATATAATTTGAGCCTAATTTCCTTTATTCAAGAGTGAAATATATATTTTTTCTACTCCAAACACATTTCTTATTTCTTCAAATTTTTAGATGATCTCTATAGGTATTAGCATTGAATGTATGAATTTTTTTCATCTTAATAGAGTATCATATATTTTTTATTATTATTTTTGCTTAGATTAAATGATTTGAGTAGAAATTGATAGTATATGCTTATATCTCATTTATGCATGACTACTACAAAAACAAAAAAAAGACATATCTGGGGTTACCTAAACCAAGATCAAACAAGAAAGCCACAAAATTAACCACTCACCAATCCAAAAAAATGTACAATCGGTACATGGGTTGACTCTCTAAAAAACACATATTGAAAAATATCTACAGAAAAAAAAAAGAGAGAGATAAAAATAGTATCATCTACATACTATAACCCGCATTGCCTACAAAGTTGTGAGTAAAGGCTAATTACAAAAGAAAGATATAAGAAGTAATTCCCCAAAAAGTCATTGCAATTTCTTCATTTGTAAAAGGCATATATCTTGAAATTCTTTCTTAATGAGTTTGATTTATGCATGAAAATAATTTTTATATATGATATCTTTATAATTTATACATTTGATTCCTTTCATGAGATCAATGTTAAAATAACACTTTGAGCCTTTATTCTTTATACATATGCGAACATATTAGTTCATTTCTATACATCAACTCTTTCGCATATAAATTAGTATGAGTGTTTGAACCCATAGGATTCGGTGATTTGAGAGTATTGA
Organism: Hippophae rhamnoides; assembly: GCA_033030585.1. Classification (NCBI taxonomy): domain Eukaryota; kingdom Viridiplantae; phylum Streptophyta; class Magnoliopsida; order Rosales; family Elaeagnaceae; genus Hippophae; species Hippophae rhamnoides. Next base: position 31,138,839 of record CM065433.1, read on the forward strand.
CTTGTGAGGAATAGAGTCGAAGCGAATTGATTCATGACAAGAAATTGGGTGAAATTAAATTGATACATTTTTGATATGAAATATGAAAATGATTTTCGACTAATTATTATAATAAATCATGATTGTTTAAAGAGATTAAGATAACTTATGCTTGAGATTTTAATTATGATCTTAAAGGAGATTAAAAAGTATGAGACATTTTTGTGAAATGTTGTTAATTTGTGATTTTGTTGTAAATTTAATTTTTAAGTTGTTTGTTTTTATTGTTTCTTTTGTTTTTACATTTAGTACAATGTTTGTGGGTATCATTACTGAAAACCCTCACGAGACTCAAACTCATCCACTAGGGCAACCTAGGGGTTTAAAGGCTTGTTGCATAGGCTAAATGCAACCGTGTCAATCCACGGAAGTGATTTAGGATAGTTTAATTTTTAGTTTTTATCGCTTCTCTTGCTAAGGGACTAGCAAGAAGCTGGTTGAGGTTGTGATGAGTGCTTAAAAAGCACTAAAATAACCATGATTTTATGCACATTAATTGATTAAAAATATATATATTTATATGTTTTATCATATATTTATATAAATTTGTCTTTTTCGAATCACGGGTATTTTTATTGTTTTTCGGGAATTTTGGCCTAAAAACGCAATGTAAGGACTCAAAGAAGAATACTTGAAGCAATACATCACAATTAAATTAATAAATAAGTGGAAAAAGGGCAACAAACATGGATAAATTGGACAAAATGGGTCGAAAAGGTCAAAAATGTCAAAAGACGGAAAATCGCGCGTCGCGGCCCGGCCCAGCGCCCGGCCGCGCCGCGACGCCCGAGCATGCGCGCCATGCGCGTTGATCCACTGCCGCGCGCGCCGCCGCGGCACTGTTCACGCTGCGCCATGCGCGCGGCCTGACCCGGCCGCGCGCCAGCGGCGCCAGCCGGCCGCCAGCGCCAACGCGTTTTGACCCATTTTTCACGTGCGGCCGCCCCATGACGTCATCGCGCGTCATTGATGACCTCAGCAGTCCATTACACGTTTTTTATTTTTTTAATATTTTTTTTAACATTTTTTTAATCATTTTTTCTCTCCATCCTCACCTATAAATACCCCCCTTCCATTCACTTCAAAACACACCTCAAAACCTCACTTCTCTCTTCTTTCTTTCTCTTATTTCTTAGTTTTTGAGTTTTCTTTAGTTTCTTTCTTAGTTTCTAAGCTTTTCTTAGTTTTTCTCTTAGTTTTTAGTTAAATTCTCTTAGGTTTAGAGTTCTTCTCTTTTTGAGAGGAACTTGTAATGTTTTTGTAATAATTTAGATTTTTGATTCAATAAATGGAAGTGCAAATTCCGCTTGTTGGTTTTCTAGCAACGGGAATAGCGTCGAAGTTCTGTAAGGATTTTATTTTCTTTCTGATTATTTTTATGCTTTATTCTTACATGTTATATTTAATTTGTCCGTGATTAAATTTAAGCGTGCTAGTATTTATAATCATGATATAATAATAACGTTGTTATGCTTGCGAAATATTAAATAGGTGAAAATTTCTAAAATGAATTGAGTTTATTTTTATTCAAGATTTTATATTAAGGATGTTAGAGAGAAATATATTATTTTTCATTACAAACTTAAATCTGAAAGTTAGACTTTAAGGTTTAGTTATCCGGTCTAATTTAGAGTAGTGCTCTTTTATTTGTTGGTACAATCGCCCGGTAGTTAGAGTGAAGCTCTATTTCAAAAGTTTTTATAAGAATTATTATGTGGAAATGTATTGACAACATGTTTTCAATAGTGGTTTTAAAACTTGAAAGTTAGTACTCGGATAACTAAATTCTTAAGTTTAATTTGGACACCTTGAATAAAGTTTAAATTGTCTAACCCCACCAAAGGTGGCATTTAAATGGTTCATTTTCAATCTCTTAGAAAAAGGAATTAATTTAATTAACCAAATTAGTTATCAACCCCACCCATAGGTGTTAATTGATTTGTTTAGTTAACAAAGAGTATCTAACCCCACCAAAGGTGGTATTCATACAAAAAGAGAGAATCAATAAAATATCAATTTATATCTTTAATAACCTAGATAATATGAGCAAGCATAATTAACTTAGTTATTATATCCATAAATACTCCACTAATATAAATGATAAAATTTGCATGAATATTTATTGAATCTGTAATTATATTTATTTGTAGATAAATATTTATTGAATTTGTATCTATGTTTATTTTTTATTTAATTAATCAGAATAAATCTTTATTTTATGTTATTAGATTAGAAACACAAAAACCAAACTATCGTGACAGGATGTTTAGGATTTAATTTCGTTTTTAAAAGTTTGAATAATAAATTAAGAACCACATACATTCCTTCCTTAGATCGACCTTGGGAGTATACTTATCATTTTCTACGAAATGATTCGTGCACTTGCGAGAGTTTTACAAATATTAAAACCAAAGTATTTGCGAGAATCGGCGATGCCGGTTATCGCTCATCAATAATCTATAAAAATAAATCTTGGTATATTATTGTTTTTTACTACATTATTTTTTTTTGGTATGAGAGGTTTTTCTTTAATATCTAAGTGTCATTCCTCTAGTTTTTTCAAAGTCTATTAGTGTTTTTGGTTTTAATGTTTATCCAAGTTCCTGAAAGGTTTTATCTATTTTTATAATTTCATTTTGTCCATATTTTGAACTATTATACCTGTTTGTTAATGATTACTCTACTGTGTAGTGTGTTGAAAATTGATGATTTAATTTATTTTTTTTTAAATTTCGTATTTCAAATTCATAAGCTCAATTTAACACTTGGTTTAAGTTCTTATCGTGAATATTAATAGCAAACTTAAAATATGGTGTGATTTTTAACTTATACTATCTTAAGTTACTATGAATCATTTCTAGTAAAGCATATTTCTCTTTTCTTATTCTATTATCTAGCAACACTATTTTTATTAGTGTATCAATTACTTCTCTAAAATGATCTTTTATTAATATTTAACTTCCTTCTAAATGAATATATCTAATTTTTTCTATATCTTTTTGAGAGATTTTTGATAGCTTATTCATTATAGTTTCTTTGTTAATTAATGATATATTATATATTTCTTTTGCATTTGTGATATTGATACTCATTTATTTATTACTTATTTCATAATAAATTATATCTTTTCTTATAAACATTTTTCTTAATTTTAAAAATGATAGATCTTTAAATTCATCTACTTCTATAAGATTTAATCTTATTTTTTGAATTTCTTTAAAATTGTTTTATTAATTATCATTTATTATAAGAAATATCCTGATGTCTTTTATTTCTATTTCTAATATTCCTTGATTTCATATTATTTGTTTTTTTATTATTATTTTTGTCATTTTTGTGCATAAAATCACTATTTATTTCCGTCAACTTTAACTTCTGTTATGTTTAGAGAGTATTTATGATATTATTGAAATCTTACGAATATTTGTGATATTACTTCAAAACTTAAAGGTATTACTGATATTATTCACGTGATTACTGGAAAAATATTAAAAAAAAATAAACAATTTTATACATTAACAACCTAAAAACTAAGCTAAAACAACTTAATTTAGGTAAAAGGATAAATTTGACTATGTGTGAGCTATTTAACACACTAGATCATTCTTATATATAAATTAGGGCATATTCTTATGTATACTCAAAAACCAAAAGGGCAAAAAGTCCTTGAGGCAACCACTTAAGTAATTCATGACATATTTTCGTAGACAGATGCATTGAATCACCATTCCTATGCGCTTCTATGAATACATCTGAACCAAACTCAAACAAAATAAAATGAATAATGAAAAGGGCTTCTATGAATACATCTGAACCAAACTCAAACAAAATAAAATGAATAATGAAAAGGACTACCGAGATTGCCTTTTCATCACCATTCCACCATCAATAGTAAAGACCTGGAATAATAAAACAATGAACTAAATTATTCTCTAATATAACAGTGCGCAAGCAAGGAAATAATATACAGAAAATAAGTCACTAATATAGCGCATATTGATTATATAAGTAACATCTAATCATCATAGATAATGATAACACACACACAAAAGAAAACATGTGATAGATGAAACAAAAAATGAAGGATAACATATGTATAGACAAAAATTAAAATAAGCCAAAAAGTTACATATAACAAACTGACAAGCACACCAGTAATCATATTTTAACCAGACTATCACATAATCAAAAGAAAACTTATTGGGATTATGTGGGATTATGTACATGAATGAGCATGGGACAGGTAGGAATGGTTATGCTAATAATTATAAATATCTCACACCAATTTCAAATACATTCGGTTAATAACCATCGGTAGTAATGTTTTTAGGGTTTAACCACTCTTCATATTTTTCAATATTTATTGAAAATATGATTAGTTTTAAAAATAATTAAATGTTCACATAATTCTTATTCTACTAAATTATTTAAAATATTGATATTAATTATCATATTTTAACTATTTAACACATATTTTTAAGTAAAATAAAAAATATACTAAAATAAGAATAAATAAAATTTAATCTAATTATTCAAAGTATTGTGTGTTTTATTATTTAAATTGTATTTTTCTATGTAATTATATATATATAACATAGTAATATTAGTATATGATCGATTTTGATTAATCATAGTTTTGGTATTACAATGACCATCATTGGTCGATTAAGGAGAAAAAGACAATCATACAAAATACTATATCCAATAACATCAAATTTATAAAATAAATTAAAACCAGAGTTTGAAAAGTTAAAGGAATAACCATCCGTTACAAGTATGGATATTGATATTAAATTCCTAGAAAAATTGGGAATATAAAATGTCTTTTTCAAATTTAAAATGAAATAACTACTTAAAAACAAATTGTACGTGCTAATGGCCTCTATATTTAAAGGCATCTTATTTCCTGAATAGACATTACGCTCACTTCCCACTAATTTATGTGGGTCTCGCAAGTCCTACAATGAATTGGTAACACGGATTGTAGAACCATAATCAATCCATCATGTGTTCTGATTAACATCAATCATATGAGATTCATAACAAGCAAACGAAAGTTGAGTACCATTCTTATCAAGTCATTTCATGAACTTGGAGCATTGTTTCTTAACGTCCCCCTTCTTCTTGCAAAAGAAGTACACAATCTCCTTCTTAATGTCCTTCTGAGGAGGGACTTTTTCCTTCCCCTTGCCCCTAGCTTGATCCTTCTTGTTGTTCTTCCCAGAGGTAGTTAAATTCACATTCTCTTTTACCCATTCAATTTCCTCCATAAACAGTCTGCCTCTTCCTGAACACACATGGTCAGCAACTTATTGATCGAACATTTGTCCTTGTTCTAAACAAACAAAATGGTCAATCTTTTTAATGACCCTTGCTCTTTGGTTTTTTCTTGTGTAGGCTGTTGGCAAAGTGTTGCCCTCTCTTAATGGAAAATTGACTGGAATGGCTTTCCGTGTTCCTACTGTTGATGTGTCTGTTGTTGACCTGACTGTAAGGCTTGAGAAGCCGGCTACGTATGAGCAGATTAAAGCTGCTATCATCAAGTAAGGAAGATTGCGATTTATTTGGGGATAGAAAGGATTTGAGTATGAAAGAGATGTTTATAGTATTTTGATATTTTTAGGTACGCTATTCGCCGTAGCAATAATTACTATTGCTTTGCTATAGTAAAATGTAGATAGAAATTTTCTACCACTATTGTGTTTCTTTGTTCTTATCATTTGTTTTTGGTACTTGACAGGGAGGAGTCTGAAGGAAAATTGAAGGGAATCTTGGGTTACACTGAGGATGATGTGGTTTCCACGGACTTTGTTGGGGACAACAGGTATGGATGAATCTTACATGATGTCTGAGAAAGATAATAATTGTCGTTTGATTAATCAGCTCTCTTACTTACCTCTGTTTTTTTTTTAATTTCTTTTCTGTCCATTTTCTTTGGCATGATGTGTGGATTGTTCAACTACACAGGTCGAGCATTTTTTATGCCAAGGCCGGTATTGCTTTAACATATACTAAGTGGTACATTTAGGAGTAGGTCTATACCTTTGATATTGGTTTGGCAAAGTTGGGCTCTAACAACCATTTCATTATGCTTATTGTACCCGTTTTAGCTTATTTTATAAAGAATAATGGGTCAAGCTATATTTTTAAATGTTCAGAATTTTCTTACTTTTGTGAAAAGGAGTAGTTAAAAGTGTAAGTGTACCTAAAAATTGTGGAAGTGAAAATTAATAAATTGACTTGATTGTAGTATAAGTGTACACTAAATTGTGGAAGTGAAAATTAATAAATTGTATAAGAGAAACTTTTCGTTTAGGTACTAGATATATTTAGTAATAGGAGGTCTTAGGATACACTAGGAATTTATGGATAATTAACAATAATTTAATATAAATGTATTAGTTTATGGATAAAAAAACCATGTTTTAGGATATATTGGGACTTTATGGATAATTAACAATGATTTAATATAAATGTATTGGTTTATGGATAAAAAAACAACCATGCATTTCATATAGATAAAAAGTTAAAAAATAATTTGAGTATTATTGTGGAAGTATAAACTCTATCATAATATGCTAAGAAGTTGGTTAAAAAGATAAAAAAAAATACCAAGTGATTAATCAAAATTATTTAGATAAAAAAATTAGATGCTTTAGCATATACTATTGAAAAATTTTAAATCTAATAATCCCATATTAAAATAATTAAGAATGTTTATCTTAAATTAAAAACTAAATTAAATTGAATCTTTATTAAAAAAATAGATGCAAATATATATTACCAATATGGTATGAATAGTCATGAAAATAATATACCTTCAAGATTATTTTATGGAATTGAAGATATTAAAACCTATTAATCTCATAAATATAATAAAATAAAATATAATAATGTTATTGAAATTCTTGAATATCAAATATATCTTTATAAAGATCTAATAGAAGAAAAATAACAATTATTAAAACAAATTCAGGAAACTTTTTCTTGAATATGAATCCTTATTATCCCATTTTAATTATGAAATAAACTTATTATCCTTTGATGACGAATTCATACATGAATATACATTTGAATTCAAGTCAAAATCTGACACTCTATATACAAACATGGTAAGTGGTAAAAAAACCGAATCAAAAAAATCTTCAAAGAACATAAACAAAGAAAACTTGAAGAATCCTTAAAAAAATTCTTAAATCAAGAAGAATTTGAAGAATACTTAAAATGAAGATTTTGTTGATATAAATTGAACTTTATCTAATAAAACAAGATACGAAGAAGAACGAACTCCTTTATATACTAAGAAAGATAATTTAGGTAAACAACCAATAGGTCAATATAGTATTTATTTAAATCTTTCTAATATATATTTTAAAGATCAAGAAAAAACTATAGAAGAATGATCACAATTCATGTCCTTTACTCTACTTAATTATATAAATACTTAGACAAAAAAAAAAGATTTTAAATTATATTACATGAACCTTTCAAGGTGATGCTTTATAATGGAAAACAATAGAAAAAAACATAAAGAGATAGAGAACAAAAAATTATACTTATTGTCAAATTTTTTAAAACATGATACTTTAAGAAAATTTACTAAAATAATTAAAAAGAATTTAATAGAAGAAGCAAGAGATCCAACGGTTTAAAAATATGCTAACTTTGTTCTATTAGATTAGAATTATGTAATATCTCTCAATTTAAAAATTATGTAAAATTATTAAAAAAATATTATATTCTTGTAGAGCCTTCATAAGATATTTAATGGTTAGATCCATTTTTTTAATAAATTATCAAATCTTTAGGATAAATTAGCTATTGAAGGATATTTAGATTGTTTAAAAAAGCTAAAAAGCAAACAATATAGATTTTAGGATAAAATATATCCTTAGGCTGATAATTAAGAAATACTTGTCAATTAAAGCAAAAAAAAACAAGTTAAGAATCAAATTTATAGTACAAAATATGGCCAAATGTGATAAAATATTAAAATAAAATGTAAAATAGAAAAATCCTATAAAAAAGAAAATTTAAGTGAAAACATAAGAAGAAAAGAACAAACTTTTTCAAAAAGGAAAAATATGTAAGAAAACAAGTCTATTACACCATTCTAAAAAAGGAAGAAGTGTAAAAAATATGATTAAAACTTTTGAAATAAATGAATTAGAAATTCTATATGAGAAAGAAATCTATGATATAGAAGAAATGATATATGAAATAGAAAGTAAAGAAGAACCATTTAAAGAAGAAACTCAGATGATGTTTATGATGCAAGAACAAATAAATTCTTTAATCAAAATAAATTAAATCCTTTTTAAACAATTACAAAATATAAAGTTAAAAGATGTGATAAGTGTTAGAAATGAATTTAAATAAAAATATTTTTATTATTTTTTGATTATTATTTTATAATTATGTTGTCGTTATTTTATGATCATTATTTTCATAAATATGTTATCATTATTTTTATAATTATGTGGATGTTATTTTATGACTATTATTTTCATAATTATGTGTCCGTTATTATTGATCATTATTTTCGTAATTATGAGATCGTTACACATTTTTTTCAAATATAAATAGAGGACGATAACTCTTATTTTAAAAAACAAAAACCCCTTTCAAATAAAAACAGAATTGGTACACATATTTGGCTATTAACATATTTCGTTCCAGATGATGCAACTATGCAAGTGCTACCAAGCTATGATAGTCTTTTTTACCCCTATTTTTTCTCGTCATGATAATATCATTTTTCTTGGGAAGAACGGCTATTATTTTTTTTCAGTCCTAGAAACGTAAACAAGATTTATTGTCTAAAGTACTGTTGGAAGAACATTGTCTGTAGGTTTTTGACATCCTTTTTCATCTTATTTGCTTAGAGATGCAGTAGAGTTTCAGAGGAGTAACGACAAAAGTAGGACATCCAAAAGATTGACTGAGGAAGCAGAAAAATACATTGAGGATTTCATTTCAAATGTTGAAGATACAGACATATCATCTCTTGACGGAGAAGGAAGTGATACAAGTTCAAGTTTAGGTGGAATAACAAAGATAGAAGCTTTCCAAAGACCAAAAATGTCCATACCTCTTACTCCTGGCATGGATGGGGTTGCACTGCCTTGGTTGCAGTGGGAAACTAGTAATGATGCTTCAGCTCTACCATCCAAGAATAAGCCAGAGCTACCAGTTGCTCAAGAAACTATTTCATGGGACACTTCACAGGTACTGGCCTAACTTTTGTCCTGAAGCACATTCAACTTTTAACGTGTGTTCTTATTTCCTAAACCTATTTTGACAAGTAAAAAGGATGAGAACAAACTAATTTGTTTATATTTGATTATTAATTCGATTTCTAGGAAGTGACTAAAATAGAAGATCGAGATGATTATTCTACTGGTAGCCGTGGTAGTTGGAGCCCATGGCATTTTCAAGTAACACTCCAGAAAATACTAGCAAACTTTTAGTCTCTAATAAGTACCAATGCCTATCATATTAAGATGGATCTAATGTATGGCATTTTGATATGAATTACTATCTCAAACTTAAGAAGGATGAAGATCTTCTCATGGAAAGAGTTAGGCAAAAGCAGAGACATTATTACAAAAATGAGCATTAAAATCGATTAAAACCCGACTTTAAACTAATATATTAATATATTCAATAGTTTTATTTAAATATATATAAAATATTTATAAATATGTAATCTTATTTTGAATAATATATTAATATATTATTTTTAAGGATAATATTTAATAATATATATATATAATTTAATTATGTATCAAAAAAATAAAATTGTACATACACGTATTACGAGCGGTCGGAACCAACCCCTTTAGTGATTCTGATCAAGAGTACATAGGACTTGACCCACTAATCATCATCTCATTTGGCTAGAAGCAAAAAGAGAGAGATCTCTTCCTTCCCAACCCAACTGCCCCCTAAACGCCTACTACTCGTGCTTGTAGCTCGATCGGAGGTCAAGAGTGTAGTCCGGCAATTAGAGTTGGTTAGTAAGTTGTTAATATGTAATATGCATAAGAAGATATATAAAAGTGAAAATTAAAGATATCAATAATTATAATTTGTTAAACTCTTTTACTTATTTGCTCCTTGTTATTCTAAGTTAACATAAATGGTTACAAGTTTGACATTGAATCATGCATTTTACTATCCACCGAAACAACACTACTTCCTAAAATTCATCCCGTTTGTTCTCTTTTATTTATTGAATTGTTAACTAATTATCTCAAGATGGATCTGTATGATATAATGATATTGATAGTTATTACGAAATTGTTAAAAAATTATAAAAAATAATATCACTAAAATTTGTAACAACAAGAATGACACCCATAATAATAAAAAATGATTTTTAATTAAAAGACTCTTAATATTAAATAGGTTTTAATGATAATAGTTAAATTTGAACAATATTCAATGTAAAATGATGTGTTACAATTGTTAGACTTTTATTTTAATAGTAAAAATATATAAATTATTTTTATAACTACAAGTTATAGAAATATTATTTTTATTATTTTTTTAAGTTTTTTTTCTTGTTAATCTAAATCGTATAAAAAAGTTCGGTTAAACAAACTTCGAAAAAATAATAAATGTTTTGACTATTGGATGGATCCAGATAAATAATCAAATGCTTTTTTAATTCAATTCATAATATAAAGTAAAAGTAAATTTATTAGTTATTAAAATTTAAATAAATATGTATATATTTTATTTTATAATTTAACATAAATAAATACATTATTCTATTATATTTTAACACTTAGCCAAATATTAAAGTAACTAATTGGATATCAAATAAGATTTTAAATACGTTTAAAAAGTAGAAATAATAATAAAAAGTTAACGAGTAATATGTAGAAATTAACAAAAGAATAATTTTAAAATATTATATAATTTAAATCTTGTTTTATTAACTCATATGTTTTTGTATGTGTTATTTTACATTAAAGATATATAGATTTTATAAATAAATAAGATTATTATTATTTTATTTGATATATTTTAAATTTTTTTCTCTCCCTTAATTTAACTTTTTTTAAAATATATAATTATTATAAAAAAATTAAAAATTAAAAACTTATTACATCATCTTTTGAAAAATAAAAGTTCTTATCATGGTTACTAATTAATTATATTAGTTTAAATATTAGGATAAAATAATATTTCTTATAGCAAATAAAATTAATCTCTTTTATTTATTTTTATATTTTTTTAATGTTTATGTGAATGTCATTATATATTATATATATTTTTTAAGTTTTATGCATTACAACTTTATTTTAATATTCATATTTTTATTTTATTACTCTATAGTAATAATGTGAATTTTAACTGTAGATAATTAAAATTATGATTGAATACATAAATCGATAGTTTCTTCTCAAAAATAATCAATAACCAATAAGTCATTGCATGAGAATGATTATTGAACATATATTAATACATATATATATAACAAAATACTTATAATAATTAAATAAAATTTTATTTATTTTTACTTTTATATATTTTATTTTACTTAGAAACATGTGTTTTATTTGTTAAAAAAATAAAAATTAATGTCAATATTTTAAATAATATAATAGAGTAAGAAATACGTTAAAATTTAATTTTTTAAAATTAAATATAATTTTGAATAAATGTTAAAAAATAAAAAATGTGGTTAAACTGTGAAAAAATTACTACCGACTTATAACCATTGTTTATTATCTTAATATACTTGAAACTTGTACGAAATGGTTATGATTATTAACATAATCACCCTTAAGACTTTTACAATAATTATTATTTTTAAAATTCTACATAATTTATTTTAATATTTTAGTCACTATTTTGTTAGCCTATTAAGTGTTTTAATTTACTTAAATAAAATAATATTTTTTTTCTCATATTACGTATATACTCTCTTTGAAATTTATTATTAAATATAAAGTGGATACGTGAAAAACAAATAATATATGGACTTTGTTTTATATTGGTATACAAACGTAAATCATTTATAAATAACCATGTAAATTATATTTAATCTTAATTTATTAGTTACAAAATTACTTAACAATTATAATCTTCTAATTTTCATTAAAATTGTTCATTTTAAAATATATGTGTGATAGTTTATGGTAAATTATGTTTTAAAAAAAGATTATGTTTATAAATTATAAATTTTATTAAATTGAGAAGTAAGAAGTCAAACGATAATTAAACAAATAAAATATTTGTTTTCTATAATCATGCATTCATCGTCATCCTGTCAAAATCTTGTAATTTTCGTTAATTAAATTTTAAAATCTAGGTACTCTCGATAGAATTCCGACAACCAAATCCTCAGGAAAATCATTTCCCGCCATTGTCATTGCAAAGCAAAATCGTTAAGCTTTTGCGATGAAAGTTAGACTTTACAACAAAAGTTATGACGCTAAGAATAAAAAATAAGGATTAGATAATGATACTAGGTTGTATTTGATTAGGATTTTGAAAAGTTGTCATAGAAAATGTTTAAAGATATTAATACTTATATATTTTATTAAACATTTAAAAACTCATAACTATTATTTTAAATTATAATTATTAAAATTATGATAGTTAAATATTATTTAAATATTTAAATTATTATATATGTTATTTATGTATTGTTATGATATGAATATCAAACCTTAGATATTGATAATTTAAATATTATTCTTTATATCATTTTATATCAATTTTGTAAGGAGGTTTAAAAGAATAATTTAATCTATATCTTATTATGATTTTGTATCAGAATTGAGATTCTATCTCTATCATTTCATCAATTTAAAATTTATATTTAATAATAGTTAAAATTATATATTCTATTTATTTTCTCTACCTTTATGTTCTCATAATTGTTTCGTTTTATAATTTGTTTTTAACATGAGAGCTCTTAAACATCTAAACTCTTGGTAAATGTTTTTTTATCAAATTATGTCTCACCTTCTTTTTTTTATTCAAAGATGATTGGATAGTTTTTAATAAGATAATTATAAATATACTTCAATTTCATTCATTGCTATATATATGGATTGAAATTTTAACCATGGTTAATTAAAATTGTGATTATGTTTAAAAATTTGACGATTTATATCTAAAAATAACCATAATTGATAAAGCATGGGACGAAAATTATTATTGTAATACCGAAATCGTGGTGAATCAAAACCGAATATATATTAATATTATTATTTTATATACATATAATTAAATATAAAAATATAATTTTAATAATAAAAAACATAATACTTTATAAAATTAAGTTAAATTTTATTTATTCTTATTTTATATTTTATATTTTACTTTAAAATATGTACTATATAGTTAAAAAAATAAAAATTAATGTTAATATTTTAAATTATATAGTAAGGTAAGAATTAAGTTAACATTTAAATTTTTTAAACTAAATATATTTTAAATAAATGTTAAAAAATAAGAAACATAGTTAAACTGTGAAAAAATTGTTATTAACTTATAACTGATGGTTATTAACTGAATATATCCGAAATTGATATAAGATGGTTATGATTATTAACATAACTCTCCCGTCGTCCCGCCCGTCCTAGGCCTATTTAGAGTTGTGTATGTTATAGGTACTTAAATCAAATGATTATATACCATTTATATCATCTATCGTAAAATCTGTTTTTACTTTTATTTTTTTCTGAGATTCATTAGAAAAAACATATCATTATATTTATATTATTAAAGAATATATATTATCTCCTTCTAAAAATCTTTTAGACTCAATCAGATCTAATCTAAGTGATTTCTATGTTATCTAGAAAAATAGTAATAATTTTATCAATATTTAGAGTAGAGTTGAATTGTCAATTAAATAAAATCATGTTCTTGAATATATTAATTCAATTATATGTAATGATTAATGACTTGGTTTTAATCGGTGACAGTCTTAATACAAATATTTATTATTATTATTATTATTATTATTATTATTATTATTATTGTAGGGGTCCAGGAGTTGCAGTGATAGTACTATCCTTGGTAATAACACTATACACATTATGGAAAATGGTTTAAATGCATGAGATATTTGGTAATAACACTGTACACATTATGGAAAATGGTTGAAATGCATGAGATAACACTTGGGAAGAGGTTTGATAGATATCATGAATTGGTTCAACATGCTTTTGGAAAAAGCTTGGTCTTTGGGTTGTGGTTCCTCAACAACTCATGGTTGAAATTGGTGTGAATATAGTTTATATGATAACAGGAGGAAATTCTTTGAAGAAGTTTCATGATACTGTTTGCCCTAATTGCAAACCTATCAAAACCACTTACTTTATCATGATCTTTGCTTCTGTTCACTTTGTTCTTTCCCATCTTCCTAGTTTCAATTCCATTGTTGGTGTTTCTCTTGATGCTGTTGTCATTTCCTTGAGGTACTTTGTCCGCACTAGAATATATTATGTTACTTGGTAATAACACTGTACACATTATGGAAAATGGTTGAAATGCATGAGATACTTGGTAATAACACTGTACACATTATGGAAAATGGTTGAAATGCATGAGATACTTGGTAATAACACTGTACACATTATGGAAAATGGTTGAAATGCATGAGATAGTACTTGGGAAGAGGTTTGATAGATATCATAAATTGGTTCAACATGCTTTTGGAAAAAGCTTGGTCTTTGGGTTGTGGTTCCTCAACAACTCATGGTTGAAATTGGTGTGAATATAGTTTATATGATAACAAGAGGAAATTCTTTGAAGAAGTTTCATGATACTGTTTGCCCTAATTGCAAACATATCAAAGCATTTACTTTATCATGATCTTTGCTTCTATTCACTTTGTTCTTTCCCGTCTTCTTAGTTTCAATTCCATTGCTGGTGTCTCTCTTGCTGCTGCTGTCATGTCCTTGAGGTACTTTGTCCGCACTCGGATATATTATGTTACCTGGTAGCCAGTTACACACTTATATAATACATATTTTATATCAAAGGCCATTGAAAAATAATTTTTGAACAAAATATTTTGAATATTTTATATTTTTCAATGTGAGAAAAATGGTAGTTCGGTCTCATTACCTTTAATAAAAGTGCACTATAATCTCATATTTATTAGGTAAGATAGCATAAGTTTATTACCTTTATAAAAAAGATCACATAAATCCATTTTGTAAAGTTAATTTACATATGATGCCCCACTTTCGAAAAAAGTGGTACAACACAAGTTAATTATCTTTACAAATCAGTTTGAAGAATTTGTAAAGGTAATGTATTTGTACTGGTCCACCAAACAAGTATGGGTCTAAATTGTATTTTTGTTAAAGATAATGGACTTGATCAAACCTTCATCTTTAAATTTGTATGTATTTTTTTAACAGGTTTTTTACTATGTGTTGATTAAATTAATTTGGGTGAAATATAATAGTTATTCAACAATAGCATGGATTGCATCAATCCACAAAGGGATGGAATAAAATGTAAAATATAGCCCAAAAGCATCAACACCAATAGGAAATATGTTCAACTTCTTTAGTGCATTGGGTGATGTAGACAATGTTCTCATCTCCTTAGAGAAGCCTCATTGGCTTATTGTTGTTACTAATATGTTTGTTATTATTCATGTCATTGGAAGTTATCATGTAACTTTTTTATATAATAATTACACCCATATGTTTTAATGTAGTCACACACTACTTGGAATCCAACAGCTAATTTGCATAAATCACATAGAAATTTTGGTGTCAATGCGATGCAATAGATTTATGACTATTATATGTTGAACACATTAATAATATTATAAAGGTTTGAATATGTATGCACTTATGAGACTAAGTACTAGCTTGTGCAAATATAGGTTTTTTCAATGTCTTTGATATGGTGGAATCATGTTTGGTTAAAAGAATGAAGTTTAAGCCATCTATGTTGCTTCACTTCTTCACGAGAACTACATATTTTGGTGAGCATTGTTTCTCCATATCTATACATATACATATACATATATATATATATATACATGTATATTTGTATATATATATATATATGTATATATATATATATATATTTATACATGTATATATTCAATTATTTCTCTAACATAATTTAGAATTTTTTGAGGGGTCTTCTTTTGTGAATATGTAGCTTTAACCATGATTATTGCAATCTCACTACCATTCTTTGGTGACCTTCTAAGTTTCTTTGGAGGGTTTGTTTTTGCTGCCAAAACACACACACATATATATATATATATATTGATTTTCATTATAATTTATGTTAATATTAATATTGCCTATGTTAAATAAATAAATGATGGGTGATAGAGTAAGTGTTTTTCTTATCTTATGTCAAAAGTAGCAATAGTCTATTTGTTTAGTAATAGAAAACAATAACATATATTTGTTTATTAATATTGAGATACTTTTATAGATTATCTTTAGTAATAGAAAACAATAACTACAAAATTGATATTAAAAAATTAAAAAATTGATTATTTTTCATTGTATAGTGATTCTTCGTAACAAAAAGATTAAATTGTTATAAAAAATAACGAATGAATTAAACTATTATAACATATATAATTAAGATAACCTATGCATATTTTTCTCTTAAATATCTAATTTAATTTTCATGTGATTGATGCAGGTCCCATGCATAAATAAACAAAACTATTAGAGTTTAATTAAACTGTTATAACATATTATTTTTCTCTTATCTTATGTAAAAAGTAGCAATAGTCTCTTAAATATTGTTCCTATACTATTTACACATACTTGTTTCAACACTAATGGTATTACTTGGGCGAGAACTCACCAAAAGATAGAAGAAACAAGGTTTTTGTAATTGAACTTGACACGTTCGTCAATGAACCATTGAGAATGAATAAGAGATGGCCATTGTTTGCATACACACCTAAATCGTAGAGGAGAGACTCCATGTACTCTCAATAGAATTCCGACAACCAAATCCTCAGGAAAATCATAGCCCATCATTGTCATTGCAAAGCAAAATCGTTGAAGCTTTTGCGATGAAAATTAGCCTTTACAACAAAAGCTATGATGGTAAGAATAAAACATAAGATTATGATGCTAGGTTGTATTTGATTAGTATTTAGAAAAGTTGTCATAGAAAATGTTTAAAGGTATTATTAAATATTTAAAAACTCATAATTATAATTTTAAATTATATTTATTAAAATTATGATAGTTAAATATTATTTAAAATATATTTAATTATATTTTAAATATTTAAGTTATTATATATGTTATTTATGTATTGTTATGATATGAATATCAAACATAATTTAAATATTATTCTTTATATGATTTACTTTATTAAACATTTAAAAACTCATAATTATTATTTTAAATTATAATTATTAAAATTATGATAGTTAAATATTATTTAAAATATATTTAATTATATTTTAAATATTTAAATTTATTATTTAAGTTATTATATATGTTATTTATGTATTGTTATGATATGAATATCAAACATAATTTAAATATTATTCTTTATATGATTTACATAATTAAACATGTAAAAACTCATAATTATTATTTTAAATTATAATTATTAAAATTATGATAGTTAAATATTATTTAAAATATATTTAATTATATTTTAAATATTTAAGTTAGTATATATGTTATTTATGTATTGTTATGATATTAATATCAAACATAATTTAAATATTATTTTTATATGATTTTATATCCATTTTGTAAAGAGATTTAAAAAATAATTTAATCTACGTCTTATCATGATTTTGTACGAGAATCTCTTTATCTAATCATGAATTTGAAATTTATATTTAACAATAATTAAAATAATATATTGTATTTATTTTCTCTACCTTTATGTTCTCATAAATGTTTCGTTTTATAATAACATATTAACACGGGAGCTCTTAAAGATATGTCTTGCTAAACATTTTTTTATCAAATTATGTCTCACCTTCTTTACTATTCAAAGATGATTGGATATTTTTTAATAAGATAATTATTAATATACTTCAATTTGATTATTTGTTGTGTACAAGGATTCACATTTTAACAATGGTTAATTAAAATTGTGGTTATATTTAAAAATTCAATGATTTTTCTCGAAAAATAACCATAATCGATAAATCATGAGACGATAATTATTATTACAATACCGAAACCATGGTGAACCAAAACCGAATATATATTGATATTATTATTTTATATACATATAATTAAATAGAAAAATATAATTTTAATAATAAAACACATAATATTTTATAAAATTAGGTTAAATTTTATTTATTCTTATTTTATATTTTTTTATTTCACTTCAAAATATGTGCTATATAGTTAAAAAATAAAAATTAATGTCAATATTTTAAATAATATAGTATAGTAAGAATTAAGTTACCATTTAAATTTTTTAAATTAAATATATTTTTAAATAAATATTAAAAAATAAGAAACGTAGTTAAACTGTATGAAAATTGCTATTGACTTATAACTGATGGTTATTAAACAAATGTATCCAAAATTGATATGAGATAATTATGATTATTAATATAAATATCCCGTCCACCTTGCACCTATTCATAAGTGTGTATGTTAAAGGTACTTAAATCAAATGATTACGTACCATTTATATCATTTATTGTAAAATCAATTTTTATTTTTATTTTTTATGAGAATCATTGAACAAAATATTTCATTATATTTATATTATTAAAGAATATATATTATCTCCTTCTAAGTTGTTAATTAACTCTATGTAAGTTCTTTTGGTGAAAATGATTCTTATATATATATATTAACAACCTCAAATAATAATCATGTTTTATCAGATCTATGTATAGGGTGTCAATTAATTATGTTTTAGATATACCTTTGATGTTTAATCACATAATCATCACTTTGTATTTTTTGAAATTTTTTAAAGATTATTATTGACTTTATTTCATGTATTACGATTGTTAGAACATAAATTTTCAAAATATGTTATTAGAGTTATTTGTTTGATTGCATTAATAAAATCATATCCTTCTTATACAAAATTTTATCTTTGAAATGATATGCATGCTAGATTTATTAAGAAAGTTTACATTCATATACATTTGTTTAGATATATTATGTTACAATATAGATAATTTAAGAATAGAAAACTAATGGATATATAATATTAAATTATAATTCAGTTATAAATCAATAATAAAACTTGGTATACTTATCTAGTCTTTTGGCACAAAATAATACATATTTTTCAATAATTTGAAAAAATTGATAATGTTATGGTATCGCATATAGCTATGTATTTGTGCTTTAGCATATTCATACCTACCGCTAAACATACTTATTTAACTAAATAAATACAATGGATTATAACCAACGGCCAAGAAGAATAAACACTTCACAAAAAGAAAGAAATCTAAAGCAAGTATTAACACTCGCAACGAAATAAGAGAAATACATATAATTATTTATTTATTTTTATGAATTTTTTAAAATTATTTTTATTACAATAAAGATAATAAAATGTATATAAAATTGATATACTTAAAGTTGTTAAAAAAGATAATATAAGGTGACCATGTAATTTTATATTTTAATTTGAATATTAAAATTAAAAATTATTTAATAAAAATGATTAAAATTTTAATATTTATACGTGCGTTAACTAACATGTATATACATATTTAAATATTTGAATATTATTCTTATATATATAATTAACTTAATATATTAAAAATATAATAATATACATATATTTAATTTAATTGTATATAATTACATAATCTTTACAAAGATATCAACTTAATATATTTATATTTGGAAATTGGAGATAAATAAAACTTATCAACCAAAATTTAAAAAAATACAAATATATATATAAATAAATATGTATAAAAAGATGTTAATATCGATTTTTGTTAATACTAGATAGGATTTTTCTCTTTAAAATTTAAAAGATGAACAAAATGTTAAGACCTTAGAATACTTTGGAGATAGTTTAGTCCTATCATTCTTAAGTCAATGACTTTGTCTCATATCCTCTTAGAATAAGTATATTACTTTCACACTTGTATGATGATTAGACATGTATAAATATTTCTTCTAATCTTGTAGATGATGTTGGGCTTATACCATGTGATTTTTTACTTACCAAAGTGAAAATATATGAACTTGATATAAAGAATTATTTTTATTAATAAAAGTTTTAAGAGTGATATTTATTTATTTTTAAAGTTTGTTTTCTTGTTAATTAATCTCAATCATACAAAAGTTGGTAAAAAGTTAAAAACAATCCAAAAAATGATAAATGATCAAGTATTTTTTAATTTAACTCATAACATAATATAAAATTTATTAAATAATATAAATTTAAATATATATGTGAATATTTTTTTTATAATTTATCATAAATAAATACATTATTGTATTATATTTTAAAACTCAACCAAATATAACATTCATGGTATACATAAGTAATTGGATATCAAATAAGAATTTAAATGTGTTTAAAATATAGAAATAATAATAAGAAGCTGAGAAGTAATTTGGTAGAAATTAACAAAAGTAATAATTTTAAATATTATATAATTTAAATCTTATTATTTTATTTTATTTTGTTATCTTATTACTCTATATCTTGTTTTATTATCTTATATATTTGTATATGTGTCATATTTTATTTTTGATCATTTTTTCAATTTTTTCTTAAATTACACATATTTTCGTTATTCTCAAACATAAATATATAAAAAAATTAAATAATATATTTTATTTTATCTATGAACTTTTAAAGAAAATAAATCTCTTATTATCTTATTTTATACATTTCAAAACTTTTTGTTCTATCTTATCTTATTTTTTTATTATGATAAATAACTATTTCTTATATCAAATAAAATTGATATATTTTATTTATCTTTAAACTTTTTCTAATATTTAGGAGAATGTCATTATTTTTTGTAATTTTTTCTATGTTTTATGCCTTGTATTTTTTGTTTTTATTTTGTTTCTCCTCGTTTGCATCTTGTTTGAAGAAGACTTTTACAAACACTCTAATTCTTATTATTTATAAAATTCTATGTAATTTATTGTAATAATTTAGTTACTATTTTGTTAGTCTATTAGTCGTGTAAGTGTCCTAATTTATGATTCTAATTTATTAATTAAAACAATGTTAAAATTAATCGATAACCTCAGTTTTTTATTCTAATACGCATGTATACTCTTTTTGAAATTTATTATTGTATATAAAATGAATATGTGAAAAAAATAATAGATTTTATTAAATATTAGTAAACAAATTAATTACTCATAAAACACTACGTGATTATATTTCATTTTAATTTATTGATTGTAAATGTACTTAATGAATATAATCTTCAAATTTTCATTAGAATTGTTCATTTTAAAATCTATATATGATAGTTAAAAAGTGTCTTTTCATTTTCTTCCTAAGATTATGTTTAAAATTATAAGTTTTATTAAATTAACTTAATATTTAATTATTGATTAAGCAATAGATAAGTGATGCAAACAAACTATATATGTTCATTTTAAAATGTCCATTAGTATATTTTGTATTATTTATAAGTTTTTCTATAAATAAAACTCTTACAATATTATATTGTATAACGTTTTTACATTGTGTTTGGTTGAATAGAATTAAACCAAAACTTATATTGTATATTTTAAAGATTTTTTTACATTCGGAAGATGTTTGGTTGGATAGAATTAAACCAAAAAATATAATAAGTTTTGCTAATTACTATGATCGATAGTACCCAATGATGAAAACATCAATGACATCGTTGGTATTGTTGTGCCAGTTTCTTTTTTTTATACATTCTAATATCGAAACATAATATTCATATATTTTGATAAAATTATCGATAATATCGTTAAAATGTCGTTGTCACTTATATTTTACTTAAATATATTTTTTTATTAAAATATCTTAGATATTGTGAATATTATTACTAAAATGTCATTAAACCTTGCTAAAATGTTAAACTCATTTTTTTCTCACATTTATTGAAGGATTATATTCTCGGTTTTGTTCTTTACAGCCTTAAGAAAATATATTCTCCCTTCTCAGTTTTTTTTTCCTTCCTAATGAATTTAAAAAAATGTGATGAGTTTATGAAGAATTATTTTAGCCCTATAGAAAGTTTCAAAAAGCTCACACCTGCCAATAAGATAGTCTTCTTTACACCTGCTTAATTTGTCTTTCTTGAAGTGAACACTTTGCCTTTAAATTATCTTAAGATTTCTAAGTGCCATTCTTTTTATTGCCTTAGTTGTCAATATCTCCTAAGTTCTAGATGACCATATATCAAAGAAGTCCTCGTGTCCTAGGATTACTTTATATATCTAATTTCTCAACTTAATGATTCTTTTTCCTTAATTTGCATGATTTGTTACGATTAATGTTTCAAATAATTAGAAATCAATCAATTCTGTTTTCATATTATTTAAGTTTATCTATTTATAATAATTAATATAATTAAATATTTTATTTAATTATTTCAAACATTTCAACTACTTATTCTACCATATTTAACAAAAACAATTATTATATAATATTTTAATTAATTGATCAATTTATTTATTAATATAAATATTTTAACTATTTAAAATATATGTATTTAATAAAAAAACTAATTTAAAATATAAGTAATTGATTGTTTTAATGTTTTATAAAGTTTTATAAAAACATTCATATTTTTAATAGAGTTTTTGATTTTTTACAAAATTTATATCCACAATGATAATATCTTTAATATTTTTGTAAAAAATTATTTCGATATGTTTAGTGACGTAAACTTGATTTTACATAAATTAAGAATTTCAATAATTTTCACCAAATTAAAGACCTTAAATATCTTTACTCCCCATCCTGTAAACTCATTATTTTTCCAATTCATTTGAAAAATTAAAACATTTTATTTTATTTTAAATATGTTGTAAAAATATATAACAAGTTATGTACAACAAAAATATTTTTTTACTAGTAATCTTAAGAGAGCAAAACATGTGAAATAGAAATTCATCAGTAGCTTTGGTCTTTTAATGGAAAAATTGTACCCAATCACTTTATAAAATAATAATAATAATAATAATAACTTATCGGTATATTTGTATATATTATATATAAAATTTTAAATAAGATATAATTTATTTAAATTTTTTATTTTTTATTAATAATTAAAATATTAAAACTATATATTAAATTTATTTATTTAAATTGATATAATGAAGTAATTAATTATTATCACGTATAGAGTTTTTATAAAATGTGAATACATATGAATTCTCGTCTTCTACAAAATGCTTATAAAGAATAGAATTTTTATCAAAAATGTTTATTTATCTTGAAAAAATATTATTAAATTATTTTGAAAAATTATAAAAATAAAAACTTAAAATATATAACAATAAAAATACCTTAATAATATTAAAAAAAATTAATTAGATGGATTTCAATATTAAATAGGTCTATATGATCGTAATTCAATTTAAATAACGTTTAAAATTAAATGATATGTGAATAAAAAAAATTTATGAAATGAACATAATAAGTGTTATTTTTGTGGTTATAAATTTTAATCGTGTTATTTTTATTATTAGTTTAAAAAAATACTTAAAATAATATCTCTAAAATTTATAAAAATAAAAATAACATCCATATATGAAATTAAGAAATATATGAATTAATATTAGAGTATGTGTTGTTATAAGTTTTATAATAAAAAAACCCTTTAACTCAAAACTACTAATTTTTTTTTGTTTTTTTAATATACAAAACTAATTATCTTTTCCATTTAGTTTCTGAAAAAAAACAAACTATTTTAAATATTGGTACTTTATTTTTGAATTCTATGTTACAGTGTGACAAAATTATATTAACTTAATAATTTTCGGATAGTATTTCGGAAATACAGTAAAATGGACACACACAAAAGAGAAAAAAAAAGAAAAAGTAAAGGCTTAACAACAAAATTAGATGTTTGCCCTCTATTTTTTATTCTATAATGCAAAAATTAGATGAAATATCAATATTTAAATAAATATTCTAAAATTTAATAATAAAATCATAATAAAAATATAAGATGTTTACTACGAAGAGAAGAGTAATATACAATATTAAATTCTAATTTAATTAGAGATCAATTTAATTATATAAGTTTATAATAATAATAATTTATCGATATATTTGTATATATTATATACATAATTTTAAATAAAGTATAATTTATTTAAATTTTCTATTTTTTATTAATTAAATAATAAATTATTAATAGTTAAAATATTAAAAATTATATATTAAATTTATTTATTTAAATTGATATAATCAACGTCATTAATCATCATCACGAATAGAGTTTTGATAAAATGTTAGTACATATGAATTCTGATCTTCTCCAACATGTTTATAAAGAATCAAGATTTTATCAAAAATGTTTATTATTTTGAAAATTTATAAAAATAAAAACTTTAAATATATAACAATAAAATACCTCAATAATATTGAACATAATTTAATTAGATGACGTTCAACATTGAACGGATCTAAATGATTGTAATTCAATTTAAACGGCGTTTAAAATTAAAATATATGTGAATAGAAAAAATTTATAAAATAAACATAATAATTGTTATTATTGTGATTATTAATTTTAATCGTATTATTTTTATTATTAATTTAAAAAATTATTTAAAATAATATCTCTATAATTTATAAAAATAAAAATAACCATCATATATTAAAATAAAAAATATACTAATTAATATAAGATATAAATGTTGTTACAAGGTTTATAGTAAAAAAAACCTTTAACTCAAAACTATTGAATTTTTTTTTGTTTTTTTTAATTTACAAAACTAATTATCTTTCTCATTTAGTTTCTCGAGAAAAAAACTAATTTAAATATTGTTACTTTATTTTTGAATTCCACGTGACAAAATTATATTAATTTAATATTTTTTAAATATTATTTTAGAAATATAGTAAAATGTACACAGACTACAAAAGAAAAAGAAAAACAAATAAAGGCTTAACAACAAAATTAGATATTTGTTCTTTATTTATGATTATATGATACAAAAATTATATGAAATATCAATATTTAAATAAATATATTTAAATATTTTAAAAATGTAATAATAAAATCATAATAAAGATATAAGATGTTTACGATAAAACTAATGGACAATATTAAACTCTAATTCAGTTAGAGATAAATAACTATAATTTGTTATACTTATCTAGTCGTTAGGCACAAATTCAGTATAAAATCAGTACATATCTTTTAAGAATTTTAAAATTTATTCTCATAGATGTGTATTCGTGATTTAGTATATTCATACCTGCCAAAAAGCACACCTATTTAATCAAATTAATAGACACAATTCGTGATTTAATTTATTCATATTTGTCAAAAAACATACATGTTTAAACAAATAGACACAATGGATTATGATCAACGCCGGAAGCAAGAAGAAGCTCAAAAAAAAGAAAGAGATCTAAACGAATGGCTACCAATCACAAAATCAAGAGATGCAAAATGGTGGTACTCTGCTTTCCACAACATCACTGCCATGGTTGGTGCTGGTGTTCTTGGTCTCCCTTACGCAATGTCTCAACTCGGATGGTACATTACTCATTAATTTTGCTAACCGTGTTTGTGTTGAGTTTGAGTTATATTTTGATTTGTTTATCGTGTTCACCGTAAAAAAAATTACATGTCTTTTTGTCGAGTTGCTAATAATCATTAACGATTAGAAAAATGTTTTAAAATACTTCAAATCTAAAATCCCTTCCAACTTTATTTGTGTCGAATTCATGATATGTTGTCAAAAATAGAAAAAATCACACTTATTTTCAATATTTTAATTAAATTATATTAATGATTAATAAATTCACTTTTATTTGCCTATATCTATATAAAATAGAGAAAAATATTCTAAATATTTTTTAGATTCCATCATATCTATTATAAGTGATTTCTATGTTATATAGAAAAATAATAATAATTTTATCAATATTCAGAGTAGAGTTGAATTTTCAATTAAATAAAATCATGTTCTTGAATATATTAATTCAATTATTTGTAATGTTTAATTACTTGGTTTTAATCTATAACAGTTTTAATACAAATATTTATTATAATAATTATTATTATTATTGTAGGGGTCCAGGAGTTGCAGTGATAGTACTATCATGGGTAATAACATTGTACACATTATGGCAAATGGTTGAAATGCATGAGATAGTACCTGGGAAGAGGTTTGATAGATACCATGAATTGGGTC
The DNA here is from genome assembly GCA_033030585.1 of Hippophae rhamnoides. Classification (NCBI taxonomy): domain Eukaryota; kingdom Viridiplantae; phylum Streptophyta; class Magnoliopsida; order Rosales; family Elaeagnaceae; genus Hippophae; species Hippophae rhamnoides. The sequence goes on from CM065433.1 coordinate 31,165,199, forward strand.
AGCATGCTTTTGGGAAAAAGCTTGGTCTTTGGGTTGTGGTTCCTCAACAACTCATGGTTGAAATTGGTGTGAATATAGTTTATATGATAACAGGAGGAAATTCTTTGAAGAAGTTTCATGATACTGTTTGCCCTAATTGCAAACCTATCAAAACCACTTACTTTATCATGATCTTTGCTTCTGTTCACTTTGTACTTTCCCATCTTCCTAGTTTCAATTCCATTGCTGGTGTCTCTCTTGCTGCTGCTGTCATGTCCTTGAGGTACTTTGTCCGCACTCGGATATAATATGTTACCTAGTAGCCAGTTACACACTTCTATAATACATATTTTATATCAAAGGCCATTGACAAATAATTTTTGAACAAAATATTTTGAATATTTTATAATTTTCAACGTGAAAAAATGATAATTCAGTCTCATTACCTTTAATGAAAGTGCACTATAATCTTATATTTATTAGGTAAGATAGCATAAGTTTATTACCTTTATAAAAAAGATCACAGAAATTCATTTTATAAAGTTAATTTACATGTGATGCCCCACTTTCAAAAAAGGTGGTACAACACAAGTTAATTATCTTTACAAATCGGTTTGTAGAATTTGTAAAGGTAATGTATTTGTACTGGTCCACCAAACATGTATGGGTCTAAATTGCATTTTTGTTAAAGATAATGGACTTGATAAAACCTTCATCCTTGAAGATGTATGTATTTTTCTTTAACAAGTTTTTTTACTATGTGTTGATTAAATTAATTTGGGTGAAATATAATAGTTATTCAACAATAGCATGGGCTGCATCAATCCACAAAGGAGTGGAAGAAAATGTGAAATATAGCCCAAGAGAAACAACACCAGTAGGAAATATGTTCAACTTCTTCAGTGCATTGGGTGATGTAGCATTTGCATTTGCTGGACATAATGTGGTATTAGAGATACAAGCAACAATACCTGAAAAACCATCAAAAAAACCTATGTGGAAAGGTGTAGTTGTTGCTTATATAGTGGTGGCCTTGTGTTATTTCCCAGTTGCTATTATTGGTTATTGGGTTTTTGGTAACTCCGTTGAGGACAACATTCTCATCTCCTTGGAGAAGCCTGGTTGGCTTATTGCTATTGCTAATATGTTTGTTGTTATTCATGTCATTGGAAGTTATCAGGTAACTTTTTTATATAATAATTACACCCTTTTTTTTAATGCAGTCACACACTACTTGGAATCCAACATCTAATTTGCATAAATCACATAGAAATTTTGGTGTCATTGCGATGCAATAAACGTATGACTATTATATGTTGAACACATTAATAATATTATAAAGGTTTGAATATGTATGCACTTATGAGACTAAATACTAACTTGTGCAAATATAGGTTTTTGCAATGCCTGTCTTTGATATGGTAGAATCATTTTTGGTTAAAAGAATGAAGTTTAAGGCATCTATATTGCTTCACTTCTTCACGAGAACTACATATGTTGGTGAGCATTTTTTCTCCACACACACACACATATATATTTGTACATTTGTATATTTGTATATATATATATACATGTATATATTCAATTATTTCTCTAACATAATTGAGAATTTTTTAAGGGGTCTTCTTTTGTGAATATGCAGCTTTAACCATGTTTGTTGCAATCTCACTACCATTTTTTGGTGGCCTTCTGAGTTTCTTTGGAGGGTTTGCTTTTGCTCCCACGACATATTATGTAAGGACACACACACACACACACACACATATATATATATATATATATATATATATATATATATATATTGATTTCATTATAATTTATATTAAGATTAATATTTTCTATTTTAAATAAATAAATGATGGTTAATAGAATAAGTGTCTTTCTTATGCCAAAAGTAGTAATAGTCTATTTGTTATTTTTTGTAATAGTTTAATCATTTTATTTTTAAAAATTAATACAAATGATCAATTTTTCATTTTTTTCATTTTTCTCATATTTTTCAATTGTTATTGAATATTTTTATAGATTATCTTTTGTAATAAAAAACAATGACTACAAAATTGATATTAAAAAGTTAAAAATTTAATTATTTTTCATTGTATAGTGATTCTTCGTAACAAAAAGATTAAACTGTTATAAAAAATAACGAATGAATTAAACTGTTATAATAAATATAATTAAGAGAAACTATGTATATTTTTCTCTTAAATATCTAATTTAATTTTCATGTGATTGATGCAGCTCCCATGCATTATGTGGCTGAAAATCTACAAGCCAAAGAAGTTTGGCCTATCTTGGATCGCTAATTGGGTACAGAAATAAAAAAAAACTATTAAAGTTTAACTAATTTCTAATTACATTCATAGTTTTATGATTAAATTTATTTTTAAGTTATTAATATATTTGTCTTTTGGAACGACAGTTGTGCATTATAATTGGAGTGGTATTAATGGTTTTAGCCCCAATTGGTGCATTGAGGAATATCATACTTCAAGCCAAGACCTTCAAGTTTTACTCTTGATAATTATATATGTGTGGTGTTCTTTATTTTTATTTATATATAATATAGACATTTGTTGCGACTTTCGATTTTATTTATATTAATGCATTATCTTATCATAAGGATCCAAATGTCATGCTTTCACTCTGTTTATTTTTCTTTTATGGTACGACAATTATTTCTCTCTTGATTTCCTTTTCTTCTTCGTTGGCTCTCTCAATATTCATAATATGCATTAAAAAAACATATTTTGTTACGGTATTGATGAGAATCAAGATAATTAGATCTTCAAATTATCTTTTCCAAAAAACTAGCACTTTAATTTTGAATTTAGTTTGTTATGAATTTTTTATTTAGTTTATTTAATTTAATATTAATCTTTTTATTTTAATTAGGATTTTAGAATTTAAAGAAGGGTTTGAATTAGACATCAAAATCTATCTTCTTATCAGAATCAAAATAGTCATAAACCAAAATTGTATCGTTCAAGTTAATGCTTCTCTCCCAATTCTCTTCTTTTCTCTTCTCTTAAACTCTCGAATGGTTGATCCCTAATCCCCAGCAGCCCTCCTCCGCGCGCCCAACGCGTTTTTGCCCCATTTTCCACGTGCAGCCGCCCCCATGACGTCATGCTGACGTCATTGATGACCTCAGCATTTCCATTACACGTTTTTTAATTTTTTAATATTTTTTTTAACATTTTTTTACTCATTTTTTCTCTCCATCCTCACCTATAAATACCCCCTTCCCTTCACTTCAAAAACACACCTCAAAATACACTTCTCTCTTCTTTCTTTCTCTCCATTTCTTTTTTTTTAGTTTTTCTTATGTTTTAGCTAGTTTCTCTTATGTTTTAGCTAGTTTCTCTTAGTTTTAGAGTTCTTCCCTCTTTGGGAAAAACTAGTTATGTTTTTGTAATTTATTATCTTTTTGATTCAATAAATGGAAGTGCAAATTCCGCTTGGAGGTTTTCTAGCAACGGGAATAGCGTCGAAGTTCTGTAAGAATTTTATTTTCTTCACAGTTATTTTTATGCTTTATTCTTACATGTTATATTTAATTTGTCTGTGATTAAATTTAACTGTGCTAGCTGTTTATAATTATGATGTAATAATAATGTTGTTATGCTTGCGAAATATTAAATAGGTGAAAATTTCTAAAATGAATTGATTTTATTTTTATTCAAGATTTTATATTAAGGATGTTAGAGAGAAATATATTATTTTTCATTACAAACTTAAATCTGAAAATTAGATTTTAAGGTTTAGTTATCCGGTTTGATTTAGAGTAGTGCTCTTTTATTTGTTGGTACAATCGCCCGGTAGTTAGAGTGAAGCTCTATTTCAAAAGTTTTTATAAGAATTATTATCTGAAAATGTATTGACAACATGTTTTCAGTAGTGGTTTTAAAACTTGAAAGTTAGTACTCGGATAACTAAATTCTTAGGTTTAATTTGGACACCTTGAATAAAGTTTAAACTGTCTAACCCCACCAAAGGTGGCATTTAAATGGTTCATTTTCAATCTCTTAGAAAAATGAATTAATTTAATTAACTAAATTAGTTATCAACCCCACCCATAGGTGTTAATTGATTTGTTTAATTAACAAAGAATATCTAACCCCACCAAAGGTGGTGTTCATACAAAAAATGGAGAATCAACAAATATCCATTCATATCTTTAATAACCTAAATAATACGAGCAAGCATAATTAACTTAGTTATTATATCCATAAATACTCCGCCATTATAAATGAACATAATTTGCATGAATATTTATTGAATCTATGTTTATTTTTATGTTAGTAGATTAAAAACACAAAACCCAAAATATCGTGACAGGATGTTTAGGATTTAATTTCGTTTTTAAAAGTTTGAATAATAAATTAAAAACCACATACATTCCTTCCTTAGATCGACCTTGGGAGTATACTTATCATTTTCTACGAAATGATTCGTGCACTTGCGAGAGTTTTATAAATATAAAACCAAAGTATTGGCAGGATCGGCGATGCCGGTTTTCGTTCATCAAGTTTTCGTTCATCAAAGTATTTGGCGATCACGATTCTGCTCATCAAGTTTTTGGCGCCGTTGCCGGGGAAGGAATAGCGTTTTTAATTTATTTATCAAAATTTTAAAAATATTTTTGTGCTGTAAATAATTGTGATTTTTTTTTTGTAAAAAATAAAAAAAAATAAAACATTTAATCAAATTTCAAATTTCATAAGAAATAATAAAAAAATAAAAAAAATTAATTATAGCATAAATAGTAAAATAATTTAGAAATTTGAAATTTGAAGTAAAAAGTTTTTTACCGTTCATGAATAATAAAAAATTAAAAAAAATTAAAAATTAAAAATTTCAAAAAAAAAAATTTAAGTTAATAAGAAATAAGATAGCGTGAATAGTAAAATAAAATTACCGTTCGTAAAAAAAAATAAAAAAAAAACTTGAATTTATACATAATTAACTAAAAGGCATGAAAAGTAAAAATCTAAGGGAGTTCTGTCTAGGAGACTAGTTCTTGGAAGCCTTTGTGCCACTAGTCTTTCCTGGGAACGTTGTTCTGGCTAGGAGAATGGTTTTTAAGGAGCCATTGCACCACCATTCTTTCCTGGGAACACTCTTGGTTAATACTGATTATGGTATTTAAAAAAAATAAAAAAATAAAAGAAAAATAAAAATTTTTAGGGTTTAACTAGTTTTGTCTAGTGTTTTGTATTAAATGCCATGGAAATTTTCTCTAAATTTTTTATTTTTGTTGACAGGAGTTTTAAATTTACGTTTAAAATAGTCTATGTGTGGTAGGAGATCCTTAGGAAACCCCCTTACACCATATGTAAATAATATTCATAAATTTAAACAAGTGTCAACAACACTGGATTCTACCCATCAACCTGATTTTGAGCCAAACATAGAACCAAGTCTTAATCCTTTACTAGAACCAAAAGAAATGGAGGAAAACCAACATGTTAGGGAAACCACGATGAAGGAGTTTGCAAGATCGGTGATTGGCACGGCAACTGCCGCTATCCGATTGGGTGAAATTTGCTCGGAATTATGACCTTAAAAATATTCATTTTTCTATGCTTCCTTCCTTTTATGGGCTACCTAATGAAGATTCTCTTTCCTTTATGAGAGATTTCTATGCTACGGTCCAAACATTCCCCCTCGGTATTCTAAACGAGGATCAACTTAGAATGAGATGTTTTCCCTGCAACTTAAAGGATAAGGTCAAAGCTTGGTTGATGTCACTTCCCCCAGGTTCTCTGATGACATGGGGTAACATTTACAATAAATTCATGAGAAAATTCTATTCCCATCAAAAAACATCAGAGTTGAGAGGAAAGATTGCTACTTTCTCTCAGATGGAAGGAGAACCATTCCATGAAGCTTGGGATAGGGGCAACCTGTTTCTCCCACAATGAGCCGATCATAGCTTTCCCCTGCAGTTGCAGAACCAATTCTTTTACGATGGACTTACACAACAATGTTAGTTCATTGTCGACAACGCTGCGGGAGGAGCGATAGGAGAAAAAGACCGCCTCGAGAAACGTATAACCTCTTTGAGATGTTGGGTGCTAATTCCCAATGAGAAAAGCTCCCAGTGAGAAAAGGCGGTGTTCGTGAAATCGACTCCGGTAATGAAGTTCAACAACAACTTGTTCAATCGACTAAGCAAGTTGCCGCTTCTCGCTACACAAACCAACACCAATAATGAACAATATGGTTTGTATAGCAACACGTAGGACATGAGTACTTGTCCATATCAAGGAGATACAACTGGACCTGAATAAGTTAATGTGTTGGGAGGCATATCACTTGAGAGACTAAGGTTTGATCCCAATTCAAATACCTATAATCCTGGGTGGAGAAGTCATCCAAATTTCTCCTGGAGGCAAACAGCCCCCAATTCACTCAAAGCTCAAACCAGGCAGGCCAACAATTCCACCCACCTATTCCAAGAAGCATTCCCAATAAACCAACCCTGGAGGACAACTTGAATTCTTTTATTCAAGTTTGTAGGGATAACCAATCTAAAACCAATCAACGGTTGGACTCTGTGGAAGCTTCTATCAAAAAGGTGGAAGTTCAGGTAGAACAGTTAGTTGAACATTTGCAAAAACAAAGCAAAGACTAATGAATTCAATGAAGAGGAGACATTGAGTTTTTCATTCTGCAATCTCCAAGCAACGTCTTACTAGAAGACGATAAATTTTAGTCCTACATGGGAGGTCACCCATTATTGTATTTTCCTTTGTTTTAGCTTGCGTGTAATAAAAAAAAATTCAAATGAAATAAATTCGTTTGTTTCAAAAAATTGTGTCCTTTCGTTTAAATTAAAATTAAAATAAAATAAAAAATATAAAAATATAAAAATAAAAAAAAATTTAGGTTTCTTGCACCTTTTTAGAGATATCTACTATTGTTTTTAAGAGCAAAATGTTGATACACAATAGGAGGAGGATCATTTTCAACTACAAACAACCATGGGAGATGCTGAAGATAGGCGGAAAAAGATGAAAGACTATACAATGCCAATCATTGGCAATGTAACTTCCGGCATCCAATTACAAGAGGCTGCAAGGAATTATGAATTGAAAAAGATTCATTATTCTTTGTTGCCTTCCTTTTACGGTATCCCTAATGAAGACCCTTTGCATTTCATTCGAGAATTCTATGCTACTGTCCAAACCTTTCCATTACATGCAATTAATGAAGATCAACTTAGGATGAGGTGTTTTCCTTACACTCTCAAAGATAAAGCTTGGTCATGGTTCATTACTTTACAGTCGGGTTCTCTTAAAACTTGGGAGGCAGTCTATGAAATTTTTATGGGTAGGTTCTATTCCCATCAAAAGACTATTGATCTAAGAACAAAGATAGCAACATTTTCTCAATTGTATGAAGAGCCCTTTCATGAAGCTTGGGAACGATTCAAACTCCTTTTCATTCAATGTCAAAATCATAGCTTTCCATTACAGCTACAAAACCAATTATTTTATGATGGATTGACACTACGTAGTCAATACATAGTTGATAATGCTTCTTTGGAGGTCTTTGTAGGAGAAAAGACCGCAGAGGAAACCTATAATCTTTATGAGCTATTGGGTTCTAATTCCCAACAAAGAGGTGGTAGAAGAAAAGCAAGGTTCAATGAAGTTGGCTCTGATAATGAGATAACCTTGCAACTTGCTGAATTGACTAAACAAGTGCAAATTCTCACTACCCACCAAATTTCAAATCAAGAGGTATGTGAAGTGTGTTGTTCAATTGGGCATGGTACTCATAATTGTTCAAATACTTGTGATTCTAGTGTCGATGCCATAGAGGAAGTCCAATCTTTTCAAAGGTATCATCCAAACACGTATAATCACCCAGCCTACACCCAATATCCAACACTAAGGTCGGTTAACAACCACCCTTACCCACCAAGCCAATCTTTTAAGCCAACCTTAGAAGATAGCTTGAATGCTTTTATTCAAGTTAGTCGTGACAACCAATTGATGACTAATCAAAGATTGAACACCATGGAGGCTTCGGTTAAAAGGATTGAATCTAAAGTTGGGCAACTAGCTGAACAAATGCAAAAGAAAGAACCAGGAAAGTTTCCCAGTCAACCAGAACAAGCAAAGGATGTAAGAACCCTTCGAAGTGGTAAGGTAGTCAATACCAGTTTACCTGAAATCTCTAACAATCTACCTTGTAGTTCAGGTAACAAAGAAGGCGATATTCTAATCTCGCAAAAAGGAGAAACAAGTGTTAAACTTACCAAGCCTTCTGAAAAACTCATTGGGGGGTCATCTGACACCCCCAAAATTCAAAAGATAACATAACCACACCAGATGCAAGTACCTTTTCCCCACCGGTTAAAAGAATCCAAACAAGATAAGCAATTCAACGATCTTTTTAATATGCTCTCTAAAGTAAATATCAATTTACCATTATTAGAAGTGATCATGAATGTGCCCTCATATGCCAAGTTTTTCAAAGAGTTGAACACTAAGAAAAGGAGGTATGAGCTGAATGAACAAGTAGTATCGAAATTTCTAGCGTATTTTCAAAGACAAACTACCCCCTAAGTTGAAAGACCCTGGAAGTTTTATTATAAACATAACTATGGGGTATAGGAAAGTTGCTAAAGCAATGCTTGATTTAGGTGCTAGTATAAATTTGATGCCCTACTCTATATTCTTACAGCTCAATATAGGGGATTTAAAACCCACAACTATGACCCTTCAACTTGCAGATAGATCTCTTAAATATCCAGAGGGAATAGTTGAGGATGTGTTGGTACAGGTAGACAAACTGATAATACCTGTTGACTTTGTGGTTCTGGATATGCAAGAAAATATAGCATTGGACAGAGAGCACACAATATTTCTTGGTAGACCATTTATGGCAACTACTAAAACTATTATTGATGTCCAAGATGGAAATTTGACAATGACAGTCTTAGGAGAGACTGTTCATTTTAAAGTTTTTGATTCTTTACCTTTTCCTTCTATTTCTGCCATCGATGAAATATTCGATGTTGATCCTTTGGATAATCTTGTCCAAAGCACCTTTTTCCAAACCAGAATAGAAGACAAGCTTGAAACCATTCTTACACTTGAAGAGGTTTAAGAAGATTTAGATGAAGAAATTAAGGGGTACCTTGAACAACTAGATAATAATGAAGTAATGACAAAATCTAGTACACTCTTAAATCTACCCAGTTCTTCATCTATTAAAGAGTCCAATCCACCTGAACTTGAACTCAAAGACTTACCTGAGCACTTAAAATATGTGTTTTTGGGAGAAGGAGAAACTTATCCAGTGATAATTTCTTCAACCTTGACCAAACCACAAGAAAAGGAACTCATCAAAGTGCTTAAACAGTTTAAGAAATCGATAGGTTGGAGTATAGGGGATATAAGAGGCATTAGTCCAACAATTTGTATGCACAAGATCAACTTGGAGAATGGTGCTAAACCTGTACGAGAGGCCCAAAGAAGACTAAACCCAAACATGCAAGAGGTAGTTAAAAAAGAAATTCTTAAATTATTGGAAGAAGGGATTATCTATCCTATCATGGATAGTAAGTGGGTTAGTCCAAAGGTACGTGGTACCAAAGAAATCTGGGATAACAGTTGTTAAAAATGACAAAAGTGAATTAGTGCCCACTAGAATAATCACTGGATGGAGAATGTGTATAGATTTTAGGAAACTAAATTTATATACGAAAAAGGATCACTTTCCTCTTCCATTCATTGATCAAATGTTGGAAAGATTAGCTGGGCACGAATTTTACTGTTTTTTGGATGGATTATCTGGATATTATCAAGTACCCATAGCACCAGAAGATCAGGAAAAGACCACATTTACATGTCCTTTTGGGACATTTTCTTTTCGCAGAATGCCATTTGGGTTATGCAATGCCCCTGCCACTTTCCAGAGATGCATGATATCTATTTTCTCGGACATGGTGGAAAAATTCATTGAGATCTTCATGGACGATTTCTCTGTCTTTGGGAACTCATTTGATGATTGCTTACATAAATTGACTTTGGTTTTAGAAAGATGCATTGAATGCAATCTCACCCTTAGTTGGGAGAAAAGTCATTTTATCGTTCAACAAGGGATAGTTTTAAGACATATAATTTCAAACAAGGGTATTGAAGTTGATAAGGCAAAAGTTGAATTGATATCCAAACTACCTCCCCCTACATCTGTGAAGGGGATAAGAAGCTTCTTAGGACATGCAGGATTTTACAGACGATTTATTAAAGACTTCTCTAAAATAAGAAGCCCCTTGTGTAACTTGCTATCTAAAGATGCTTATTTTGATTTCAACAATGACTGCCTTATCTCCTTTAATACCTTGAAAGAGAAACTAACATCTACCCCTGTTATTATGGCACCAAACTGGTCTTTACCTTTCGAAATAATGTGTGACGCTTCTGATTATGCTATAGGAGCAGTCTTGGGACAAAGAGTGGATAAACGTTTGCATGTCATCTACTATGCTAGCAAAACACTCAATGATGCCCAAATGAATTATACCACCACTGAAAAGGAATTCTTGGCTATAGTATTTTCTTTAGACAAATTTCGGTCTTATTTAGTAGGATCTAAAGTGATTGTGCATTCTGATCATGCTGCTTTAAGATACCTACTAAGTAAACCAAATTCCAAGCCAAGATTAATCAGGTGGGTCCTACTCTTACAAGAATTTGACCTAGAAATCAAGGATAAGAAAGGCAGTGAAAACTTAGTAGCTGACCATTTGTCTAGGTTGATTTCTGACTTTAATTCTCTTAAAGATGAGAGTAATGAAGATATAGTTGAAACCTTTCCTGATGAACAGTTATTTTTCATAGGTCCGAACCCATGGTATGCTGATATTGTAAACTATCTTGCCACTGGTGTTTTGCGACCTAACACTTCATATCAGGACAAGAAAAGGTTTTTTAAAACTATTAAGGACTATTTCTGGGATGACCCTTATTTATACAAGATTGGTCAAGATCAAGTCATCCGGAGATGTGTACCTGAAGAAGAACATAAGAGCATTCTAACTTTTTGTCATGAACTTCATTGTGGGGGTCATTTTGGTGGTGAAAAGACAGCCCGTAAGGTATTACAGTCTGGATTCTTCTGGCCCACTCTTTTTAAAGATGCTCATATGTTTTGTGCTTAATGTGATAGATGTCAAAGAATAGGAAACATAAGCAAAAGAGATGAAATTCCTTTGACATCTAATTTAGTTGTTGAACTCTTTGATGTATGGGGGATTGACTTCATGGGTCCTTTTCCCCCATCTAATGGTTTTCAATACATTTTGGTTGCTGTGGATTATGTGTCCAAGTGGGTAGAAGCTATCCCCACCAAAACCAATGATGCTAATGTTGTTGTGAAATTCTTGAAAGATTTAATATTCAGTAGGTTCGGAACGCCTAGAGCTATAATAAGTGATGGAGGTAGCCATTTTTGTAACAAACTCTTTGATGGAGTACTAAACAAGTACAACATCACACATAAAGTAGCTACTCCATATCATCCTCAAACTTTCGGTTTAGTGGAAGTAAGTAATAGGCAAATTAAGGGAATATTGGAACGCACTATGCGTCCTTCAAGGAAGGATTGGGCATTTAAGTTAAATGATGCCTTATGGGCATACCGCACCGCTTACAAAACACCTATTGGGATGAGCCCTTACCGGTTAATCTTTGGGAAAGCGTGCCACCTTCCAGTTGAACTTGAACACAAGGCTTACTGGGCAATTAAAGAGTTAAACATGGATTTAGATAAAGCAGGTGAAAACGATTACTCCAGCTTCATGAGTTGGAAGAAATTAGGAATGAAGCCTATGAGAATGCCAAATTATACAAGGAGCGTACTAAGCGCTATCATGACAAGAGGCTAGTTCCTAAGACTCTTCACCCTGGAATGAAAGTTCTTTTATTTAACTCTCGTTTGAGATTGTTTCCAGGAAAGCTGAGATCAAGATGGGATGGACCATTCAAAATAGTTCAAGTATTTGAACATGGAGTAGTGGAACTATTGGACTCCAAGACACAAAAAACGTTCAAAGTCAATGGCCATCGTGTCAAGCCTTATTTAGAAGAACCAAACAACATTGCTGAAATGGATTGCATTTGGCTGAGTAACCCTTAGCACCAAAAAGATACGTCTTGCTAAGACGTTAAACTAAGCGCTGGATGGGAGGCAACCCATCATTTTAGGTAATTTTCTTTTATTTCTTTTATTTACTTAATTTTATTGTTTATTTCATTTTAATTACATGTGAATAATTTTTAAATTGTTAAAACTAAAAATATTTGTTGAGATGTTAGAAGTTCACAAATGGCCCGTCTCGTATACACTTTAATGATGAATATGATGGATGCACCTGCATTTTCCATTACCACTTGCACTTTCTCAAGAAATAGGTAATCTTTCTTCTTTTTTCTCTTTATCTTTAATTTACAGTTGTTACATTGAGGACAATGTAAGTTCTAGGTTGGGGGTGGTGAAAAGTTACCATGCTTAATTAAAAATTTTTTTGACAATTTAAAAATAAAAAAATAAAAAATATATATAATAATTTATTTTATTTTATTTTTATGTTCACATTTTCATTTTTTGTGTGTTTGGTTTTATTTTGTGTGATTTAGTAATTTTTGAAAAAAAAAATTTCTCACAAAAACTTATCATTTCTTTAAATCAAATTTAAGTAAATAGTTAAGTCTTTTGTACTGTTAGATTAATTTTTGAAAACATATCATGAAATATTTTGTAATTATTTTTGATAATTAGTTAGTTTTTGTCATAACTAGTATTTCTTGATAAGATGTAGAAATTATATTAAACCCAAAATCGGTGTTTATGAATTTTTTTAGTGGAGACTACCTTTGTGAGATATAATTTGAGCCTAATTTCCTTTATTCAGAGTGAAATATATATTTTTTCTACTCCAAACACATTTCTTATTTCTTCAAATTTTTAGATGATCTCTATAGGTATTAGCATTGAATGTATGAATTTTTTTATCATCTTAATAGAGTATCATATATTTTTTTTTATTATTTTTGCTTAGATTAAATGATTTGAGTAGAAATTGATAGTATATGCTTATATCTCGTTTATGCATGACTGCTACAAAAAAAAGACATATATGGGGTTACCTAAACCAAGATCAAACAGAAAAGCCACAAAATTAACCACTCACCAAAATCCAAAAAAAATGTACAATCTGTACATGGGTTGACTCTCTAAAATACATATATTGAGAAATATCTTCAGAAAAAATAGAGAGATAAAGAATATATAGTATAATCTACATACTATAACCCACATTGCCTACAAAGTTGTGAGTAAAAGTTAATTACAAAAGAAAGATATAGGAAATAATTCCCTAAAAAGTCATTGCACTCTCTTCATTTGTAAAAGGCATATATCTTGAAATTCTTTCTTAATGATTTTGATTTATGCATGAAAATAATTTTTATATATGATATCTTTATAATTTATACATTTGATTCCTTTCATGAGATCAATGTTAAAATAACACTTTGAGCCTTTATTCTTTATACATATGCGAACATATTAGTTCATTTCTATACATCAACTCTTTCGCATATAAATTAGTATGAGTGTTTGAACCCATAGGATTCAGTGTTTCGAGAGTATTGACTTGTGAGGAATAGAGTCGGCGAATTGATTCATGATTTGAAATTGGGTGAAATTAAATTGATACATTTTTGACATGAAATATGAAAATGATTTTCGACTAATTATTATAATAAAATCATGATTGTTTAAAGAGATTAAAATAACTTATGCTTGAGATTTTAATTATGATCTTAAAAGAGATTAAAAAGTATGAGACATTTTTGTGATATGTTGTTTTCTTTTATTTTTAAATTAATTTTTGATTTTGTTGTAATTTTAGTTTTTGATTTAATTCTTTTGATTTTTACATTTAGTTCAATGTTTGTGGGTATCATTATTGAAAACCCTCACGAGACTCAAACTCGTCCACTAGGGCAACCTAGGGGTTTAAAGGCTTGTTGCATAGGCTAAATGCAACAGTGACAATCCACGGAAGTGATTTAGGATAGTTTAATTTTTAGTTTTTATCGCTTCTCTTGCTAAGGGACTAGCGAAGGCAGTTGGGGAGGTTGTGATGAGTGCTCAAAAAGCACTAAAATAACCATGATTTTATGTACATTAATTGATTAAAAATATATATATTTATATGTTTTATCATATATTTATATAAATTTGTCTTTTTCGGAATCACGGGTATTTTTATTGTTTTTCATGTTTTTTGCCATAAAAACGCAATTTAAAGAGTCAAAGAGGAATACTTGAAGCAATACATCACAAATATATTAATAAATAAGTGGGAAAAGGTCAACAAACATGGAAAAATTGGACAAAATGGGTCAAAAAGTTCAAAAATGTCAAAAACACGGAAATCGCGCCCATTGCCTACAAGACACGCTGCCTTCCCACATACAGCCAACAGGTTCTACGTGCCACAATGCGCGTCAGACCGTTTCACGGGCACCGAAGGCCGCGCCAGAAATGCCTCCGCGTGCCCAACGCGTTTTGCCCCATTTTCCACGTACCGCCCACGTCATCATTGATGTCATTGATGACCTCAAAGCATTTCCATTACACGTTTTTAATTTTTTAATATTTTTTTAACATTTGCTTACTCATTTTTTCTCTCCATCCTCACCTATAAATACCCCCTTCCCTTCACTTCAAAACACACCTCAAAATACACTTCTCTCTTCTTTCTTTCTCTCCATTTCTTAGTTTTTAGTTTTTCTTATGTTTTAGCTAGTTTTTCTTATGTTTTAGCTAGTTTCTCTTAGTTTTAGAGTTCTTCCCTCTTTGGGAAGAACTAGTTATGTTTTTGTAATTTATTAGCTTTTTGATTCAATAAATGGGAGTGCAAATTCCGCTTGGAGGTTTTCTAGCAACGGGAATGGCATCGAAGTACTGTAAGGATTTTATTTTCTTTGCAGTTATTTTTTATGCTTTATTCTTACATGTTATATTTAATTTGTCTGTGATTAAATTTAACTGTGCTAGCTGTTTGTAAAAATGATATAATAATAACGTTGTTATGCTTGCGAAATATTAAATAGGTAAAAATTTCTAAAATGAATTGATTTTATTTTTATTCAAGATTTTATATTAAGAATGTTAGAGAGAAATATATTATTTTTCATTACAAACTTAAATCTGAAAATTAGATTTTAAGGTTTAGTTATCCTGTCTGATTTAGAGTAGTGCTCTTTTATTTGTTGGTACAATCGCCTTGGTAGTTAGAGTGAAGCTCTATTTCAAAAGTTTTTATAAGAATTATTATCTGAAAATGTATTGACAACATGTTTTCAGTAGTGGTTTTAAAACTTGAAAGTTAGTACTCGGATAACTAAATTCTTAGGTTTAATTTGGACACCTTGAATAAAGTTTAAACTGTCTAACCCCACCAAAGGTGGCATTTAAATGGTTCATTTTCAATCTCTTAGAAAAATGAATTAATTTAATTAACCAAATTAGTTATCAACCCCACCCATAGGTGTTAATTGATTTATTTAATTAACAAAGAATATCTAACCCCACCAAAAGTGGTGTTCATACAAAAAAGGGAGAATCAATAAATATCCATTCATATCTTTAATAACCTAAATAATACGAGCAAGCATAATTAACTTAGTTATTATATCCATAAATACTCCGCCATTATAAATGAACATAATTTGCATGAATATTTATTGAATCTATGTTTATTTTTATGTTAGTAGATTAAAAACACAAAACCCAAAATATCGTGACAGGATGTTTAGGATTTAATTTCGTTTTTAAAAGTTTGAATAATAAATTAAAAACCACATACATTCCTTCCTTAGATCGACCTTGGGAGTATACTTATCATTTTCTACGAAATGATTCGTGCACTTGCGAGAGTTTTATAAATATAAAACCAAAGTATTGGCAGGATCGGCGATGCCGGTTTTCGTTCATCAAGTTTTCGTTCATCAAAGTATTTGGTGATCACGATTCTGCTCATCAAAGACTGGTTCTTCAACATGTGTTTGTACTTAAGGCTCATTGTTAACAACAATGATTAGTCAATTACTTGAAGTGGAACACTGAGCATCTGATTGATATTTCTCAAGACTAAGGCTCTAGGATCGATTGCTTCCACTAATCATGTCATTCTCAAGAAATTTTTCATTTCTTGATTCCACAAACCTAGTTTTATGAGATTAATAATAAAACCTATATCCCTTTGACCTTTCAACATATCCAAAGAAATACCCACTTATGGTCCTTGGGTCCAAATTCTTTTCTTATGGATTGTAGACTCTTACTTCAGACAGATAACATTAAATGCGTACATGTTGTAAACTTAGTTTCCAACCCTTGAATAACTCAAAATGTGTCTTTGGGACATCCTTGGTTAGAACTGAGTTCAATATATACGTAGCCGCGTTAAGAGCTTCAGTCCACAAGGGCTAAAGAATTTTGATGCTAGAAAGCATGCTTCAGACCATGTCCAATAATATTCAGTTTCTCTTTTTAGCTACTCCATTTTGGTCCGAAGAGCCTGGCAAACTGTATTGGGAAACAATCTCATTCTCTTGTAACAAACTCGCAAATGGACCACCTGCTTGTCCACTCTCAATGTATCTACCATAGTACTCTCCACCTCTATCAAATCTCATGATCTTAATTTGTTTGTCGCATTGTTTCTCTACTTCAACTTTAAACACCTTAAAAGCATATAATGATTCATTCTTATTGTTAAGAAAGTAGAGATACATATATCGTGAGTTATCATCTCTGAAAGAGATGAAGTACTTATCATGTTATGCATCCATATCTGGACTACAAATGTCAATGTTTATGATTTTCAATAATTCAGAGCTCTAATTATCACCTTTCCTTGACTTGTTACTATACTTGCTCTTAATGCAGTCTATACAAGTCTCAAAGTCATTAAAATCTAGAGTACTAAGTACCCCCATCATTTACCAACCTTTTAATTCTCTCAATAGAGATATGTCACAATCTTCGATGCCATAACATAGAAGAGTCTTCATTCACAACACATCGTTTAGTACCAATATTTTCATGAACATGCATAGTTGTATGGTTGTCATCATTTTGTACATTATGGAGAAAAAGACCATCAGATAAAGTACTATATCCAATAACATCAAATTTATAAAATAAATTAAAACCAGAGTCTGAAAAGTTAGAGGAATAACCATACATTACAAGTCTGGATATTGAAATTAAATTCCTAGAAAAATTGGGAATATAAAATGTCTTTTTCAAATTTAAAATGAAACCATTACTTAAAAACAAACTGTACGTGCCAATGGCCTCTATATTTAAAGGCATCTTATTTCCTGAATAGACATTATGCTTACTTCCCATTGGTTTCTGCGGGTCTCAAAAGTCCTACAATGAATTGGTAACATGGATTGTAGAACCATAATCAATTCACCACGTGTTCTAATTAACATCAGTTATATTGGATTCATAACAAACAAACGAAAGTTGAGTACCATTCTTATCAAGTCATTTCATGAATTTGGAGCACTATTTCTTAACGTCCCCTTTCTTCTTGCAAAATAAGCACACAATCTCCTTCTTAATGTCCGTGTGAGGAGGGATTTTTCCCTTCCCCTTACCCATGGCATGATCCTTCTTATTGTTCTTCCCAAAGGTAGTTAAGTTCACATTCTCCTTTACCCTTTAAATTTCCTCCATAAACAGCCTACCTCTTCCTGAACACAGATGGTCAACAACTTATTGATCGAACATTTGTCCTTATGTGTGTTATATAATATCTTAAATGGGCTATACTATTGGGGTAAGGTACAAAGGATGTAGTCAACCAAGAAGGGTTCTAACATCTCAACCTCCAGTGTTTTCAATTGGGCCACAATATCCGATATTTTCATCTTTATGAACATAACGGTTATGAACATAACAGAGAGATGATTATATCACTCCCACTTATCATAAAGAACAACTATATCTAGAGAGCTAGTTTCAGTTAATGCAAGGGGCTCATCCTTTCTTATGGAGTAATCTATGACCATCCATCCCAAGTGAAGGAGAACTCTCTCCTTCCAAACCTTGTAGTTGTCCCCTTTGAGCTCTGATGAGTGCTCAAAAAGCACTAAAATAACCATGATTTTATGCACTTTAATTGATTAAAAATATATATATTTATATGTTTTATCATATATTTATATAAATTTGTCTTTTTCGGAATCACGGGTATTTTTATTGTTTTTCAGGAATTTTGGCCTAAAAACGCAATGTAAAGACTCAAAGAAGAATACTTGAAGCAATACATCACAAATAAATTGATAAATAAGTGGAAAAAGGTCAACAAACATGGAAAAATTGGACAAAATGGGTGGAAAAGGTCAAAAATGTCAAAAGACGGAAAAACGCGCGCCGCAGCCTCAATCCCAGCTCACCGCGCCAACGCCCAGAGAGCAAGGCGCGCGCGCGTTGATCCTTGCTTTCCGCTGCCGCAGCGCGCGGCACCGTTCACGCGCGCCGAAGCCGCGCTGCTACCGCCAGCCAGCGCGCCCAACGCGTTTTGACCCATTTTTCACGTGCGGCCCCCATGACGTCATCGCTGACGTCATTGGTGCCCTCGGCAGGTCCAAAACACGCTTTTTACTTTTTTTAATATTTTTTTAACATTTTTTTAATCATTTTTTCTCTCCATCCTCACCTATAAATACCCCCCTTCCATTCACTTCAAAAAACACCTAAAAACCTCACTTCTCTCTTCTTTCTTTCTCTCATTTCTTAGTTTTTAGTTTTTCTTATGTTTTAGCTAGTTTTTCTTATGTTTTAGCTACTTTCTCTTAGTTTTAGAGTTCTTCCTTCTTTGGGAAGAACTAGTTATGTTTTTGTAATATTTTAGCTTTTTGATTCAATAAATGGGAGTGCAAATTCCGCTTGGAGTTTTTCTAGCAACGGGAATAGCGTCGAAGTACTGTAAGGATTTTATTTTCTTTACAGTTATTTTTATGCTTTATTCTTACATGTTATATTTAATTTGTCTGTGATTAAATTTAACTGTGCTAGCTGTTTGTAAAAATGATATAATAATAACGTTGTTATGCTTGCGAAATATTAAATAGGTAAAAATCTCTAAAATGAATTGATTTTATTTTTATTCAAGATTTTATATTAAGAATGTTAGAGAGAAATATATTATTTTTCATTACAAACTTAAATCTGAAAATTAGATTTTAAGGTTTAGTTATCCGGTCTAATTTAGAGTAGTGCTCTTTTATTTGATGGTACAATCGCCCGGTAGTTAGAGTGAAGCTCTATTTCAAAAGTTTTTATAAGAATTATTATCTGAAAATGTATTGACGACATGTTTTCGGTAGTGGTTTTAAAACTTGAAAGTTAGTACTCGGATAACTAAATTCTTAGGTTTAATTTGGACACCTTGAATAAAGTTTAAATCGTCTAACTCACCAAAGGTGGCATTTAAATGGTTCATTTTCAATCTCTTAGAAAAAGGAATTAATTTAATTAACCAAATTAGTTATCAACCCCACCCATAGGTGTTAATTGATTTGTTTAGTTAACAAAGAATATCTAACCCCACCAAAGGTGGTATTCATACAAAAAAGGGAGAATCAATAAATATCAATTCATATCTTTAATAACCTAGATAATACGAGCAAGCATAATTAATTTAGTTATTATATCCATAAATACTCCACTATTTATAAAAGATAAAATTTGCATGAATGTTTATTGAATCTATGTTTAATTTTCTGTTATTAGATTAAAAACACAAAACCCCAAAATATCGTGACAGGATGTTTAGGATTTAATTTCGTTTTTAAAAGTTTGAATAATAAATTAAAAACCACATACATTCCTTCCTTAGATCGACCTTGGGAGTATACTTATCATTTTCTACGAAATGATTCGTGCACTTGCGAGAGTTTTACAAATAATAAAACCAAAGTATTTGCGAGAATTGGCGATGCCGGTTTTCGTTCATCAAGCTCAAGAACATCACATTTCATATCAGAGTAATTAATAGATTGAATTAATGCAATAAATTAAATATCCATGCTCATGTTACTAAATTTGAAGCTAAAATATGACATGTTATATCAATGTAAAATCATGTAAAAATATGAATCTAGTGACATGAAACTTGTGTATGGGCTAAAATTCTAATTCAATTAGATTCATCTTAAATTTACTATGAAACTATAAAATTATGTTCATTTTCCTAATCCCTATGGGTAAATTAGAAAACATAATTTGACATTCTATCATAATTAATCACACAAAATATAACAAAAATTCATGTGAGATAAGATTTATTATATCACATATGATTAATCACAATTAATATTTATTTTCTAAATGTGATCCTAAATAAACCTTATTATAGTTTTAATTAATTAAAGATGTTGTGACTACTACCTAATTATATAAACTATATGAATCATTTAAAAATAATTTACTAAAATAATTAAAAAGAATTTAATAGAAGAAGCAAGAGAACCAATGGTTTAAAAATATGCTAACTTTGTTCTATTAGATTAAAATTATGTAATATCTCTCAATTTAAAAATCATGTAAAATTATTAAAAATATATTATATTCTTGTAGAGCCTTCATAAGATATCTAATGGTTAGATCCATTTTTTTTAATAAATTACCAAATCTTTAAGATAAATTAGCTATTAACGGATATCTAGATTGTTTAAAAAAACTACAAAGAAGACAATGTAGGTTTTAGGATAAAATATATCCTTAGACTCATAATTAAGAAATACTTGTCCGTTACAGAAAAAAAGAAAGTTAATTAAGAATCAAATTAATAGTACAAAATATGGCCAAATGTGATAAAATATTAAAAGAAAATTGAAAATAGAATGTCCTGCATCAAAAAATAGAAAAATCCTATAAGAAAAGGAAATTTAAGTGAAAACATCGGAAGAAAATAACAAATTTTTTTAAAAAGAAAAAATATGTAAGAAAACAAATCTATTAGGAACAAGGTCATTTCGCACCTAAGTATTCTAAAAACAAAATAAGTGTAAAAAATATGATTAAAGTTTTTGAAATAAATGAATTAGAAATTCTATATGGGAAAGAAATCTATGATATAGAAGAAATAATATATGAAGTAGAAAGTGAAGAAGAACCATTTAAAGAAGAAACTAAGATGATGTTTATGATGCAAGAACAAATAAATTCTTTAATCAACATAAATTAAATCCTCATTAAAGAATTACAAAATATAAAGTTAAAAGATGTGATAAGTGTTGAAAATGAATTTAAATAAAAATATTTTTATTATTTTCTGAACGTTATTTCATAATTATGTTGCCGTTATTTTATGATCATTATTTTCATAATTATGTAACCGTTATTTTTATAATTATGTGGCCGTTATTTTATGACTATTATTTTCATAATTATGTGACCATTATTTTTATATCCGCTATTTTCATAATTATGTGACCGTTACTTTTATAACCGTTATTTTCATAATTATGTGTCCATTATTATTGATCATTATTTTCGTAATTATGTAACCGTTACACATCTTTTTTCAATTATAAATAGAGGGCAATAACCCTTACTTTAATAAACAACTTAAAAACAGTTTTACGATTTTTCATAGCAAAACTATAGAAAAAAAATTTAGAATTGTTTTCTTAGATTTTCGAGCAACATGAATATTTGAGACGTGTAGTATTCCGTACTTCATTAGTCCAGTGAAGCTCCGAGAAAGAAAAAAGATTTTAGGCTGTTTTATTTAGGGATGACAAGACTGTATTTACTTGTATAAATTTGGACAGAACCGCGAAACATCTTATAGAAAATTACATAATCCGCAACTCAATTCAAGCAACTCATTTCTAATCATAATGACTCGGTGTTTATCTTATTGAGTGACATAGTGATTTGGATCATTCTCATAATCGTCGTAGTACTAATCCAAAGAGCTCTAATGGGGGAACTGACAAGAGCTGCTCTTTCCACGAGTCCATGACTTCAACCCATAATCAAAGAATAAGACGGTCTCTTAGCATGAAAGATATGAAGCCCTTTGATGGTTATTTTGTAAGTTTTTCTGTTTATTTTTTTTTCTCTCTTCTTTTTCTGGTCATTGTCTGTTTTTCTTTTTTTTTTAGTTGCAAAAATTTGTGCTGAGAATATAATCAATTCCACCATAACTTTTTAACTTTTGGTACTAATTTTAGAATGATGGTTTTGGATATTTTATAGCCAGTCTTCAGTTTTTACTGTTGACGAAGGGAGGGATGCACAAAATAGTAAAAATGGGATTGTGAAGACCATACGAGCAGTTTATGCACAGAATAAGGTTTACTTATGTTTAGAAATTTTAGCTGAAAAAACTATTTCAAATGTCTTTTTGATATGTATAAATGTTTGCATCAAATGGCTACATATACAATAAATTTATATTCCTATCCTTCATATATACATGTTATTCTATCCATGAACAATATACACAAAAATACCTCTTTCTAGAGCCAGGCGTCCAGCCATGTAGGAAGACTCACCCTAGCCACTCTAGCGACCCCACCCCCAACTCTAGCTGAGAAGCCCTTTCCATCCACTTCCCCTTTTTCTGTGTGCCCAAAAGCCTGCCCGTCCAGATTATGAGCCCCTTTTCCGATTCCCTCACCCCAATCTCATGAGAAGCAAGCCCATCCAAGTTTACTTAAATGCCACAGATCAATTGATAAATTTTCCAATAATCAAAAGCATTAAGTACAAATAGAATAAAAAAATTAAAAGTCTCATAAATCTTTCAGAAATAATTAAACTCAAGCTTCATAAATTTATATAAAAATGCAACCCTAGAAAAATTAAATTAGTTCACAAAGAAAATTAAGACATTTCTGCTCTTAAATTTTTGGCACACGTGGAACACAACAGAACCCAAAAATGGCTTATGCGTGTTCCACAGTCCAAGTCTCCAACCGAACCCAAAACGAACCCCAAAAAGAACCTCAGAAAAATTACAAATATCCCCTATTTATAGCTCCAATACTCTAAAAAAACACATAATAAAATGGCAGACAAAATGGTACATGGAAAATAATATTTAAATCTGCGTGGGAGATAAGCATGCGCGTTTCTGGATTTTTCATTTCAATTTACACATACCACATGTCAGCATCTAATTGGTTGAAAGAATAATCAAGACACGTGGCAGCCGTTCATACGCTGTGAGGAACGGGCACACGAGGAATGGGGCACATGGGAGAAATGCTTCGAAGACACATGGTGGACGTAGGCACGGCTGGAAACATGCGGCGTTTTAGTGTTTTTATTTTAACCAACACATGCCATGTGTCAGCGTCTGATTGGATGAAAGAATAATCAAGACACGTGGTAGCCATTCATACGCTGTGAGGAACGGGCACACGAGGAATGGGGCATAAGGGATAAATGCTTCGAAGACACGTGGCAGACGTAGGCGCGGCTCGAAACGTGCATCGTTTTTATGTTTTTATTTTAACCAACATATGCCACATGTCAATGTCTTATTTGTTGAAATAATATTTGGGACATGTGGCATTGTATGACTCATTGAATGGTAGGATGCACGACGCACGAGAAATTGCTTACGTAGTAGACACGTGGGTCCCACCCTATATGTCGGCCTGCGCGACAAGTGGGCCCCACTCAACATCGAGCAATGCCGTTGATTTCCTAATCGAACGGTGGGTGTCGCACGTTGGTGATGACGTGAGTGGTCTCCTTTTCCTGCGCAGAAAATAAATTTCCTTAATTGCATTTTAGCCCTCCAATTTAATTCGAATTAACTTTTAACTTTTGTTAATTGCAATTAAGCCTTTTTTTCTAATTTAAATTAACTTTTAAACTTTTGTTAATTGCAATTAAGACTTAGTTTAGTTTAAATTATATTTTTAGACTTTTTATTTGCAATTAAGTGCTTTTTCTATTCAAATTGGTTAATTTTCTTAAAAATATATTCCTTAAAAAATAAACAATAAATATTAATTTATTCCATTAAAATTAACTAAAAATGTCAAGAACATAGAAATTATAATTAATAAAATAGACGAAAATAACTATATAAAATATAGTTATCACATAACAATTTTTAAGACTTGTTAAAGGCCATTGATGATCAATTCGTCACTTCAAATAAGGCTTTAGCAAGCACCCTTATTATGAAGTTCTCTTCTTTAAGACTCATCAATGTGAAAGGTGTGCATGAGCACATTATGAAAATGAGGGACATTGCTCCTCAACTTAAGCATCTTGAGGTTGAGATGTCAGAATCCTTCCTCGTACACTATATCCTTAACACTATTCCATATCAGTACGGACCATTCAAAATCCCGTACAATGCACATAAGGATAAATGGTCAATTAATGAACTAATGACCATGTGTGTTCAAGAGGAAGGGAGGCTTGTTATGGAATTTGGTGATAGTGCAATGTTTGCTACAACGTACATGAAAGGAAAATCTCAATACAAGTATAAAGGGAAAGGGATAATTCCACCTCAGAATGATATTAAGAAAGAATCCAAGTGTTTCTTTTGTAAAAAGAAGGGACACATGAAGAAGGATTGTATCAGATTCCAGAAATGGCTTGAGAATAAAGGTAATCCAACCTCATTTGTTTGTTATGAATCTAATATGGTTAATGTTAATATTAACACCTGGTGGATTGATTCTAGATCTACAATCCATGTTGCAAAATCTTTACAGGGTATGCGAAATCTAAGGAATCCAGTGGAAAGTGAGCAATACATCTTATCCGGTAACAAGATGAGCTCACATGTGGAGGCTGTAGGGACATGCAGTTTGATTTTAAGTAGTGGTTTTATTTTAGAATTAGAAAAGACCTTTTATGTTATAAGTTTCTCTAAAAACTTGATTTCAATTTCAAGACTTGTACCTTTTGGTTATTTCTTTCACTTTTCAGAAACATCTTTCGGTTTATTTAATAAATCTGATTGTGTTGGGAATGGTATTTTTTCTGATAGTCTTTACTGCATTAATTTATGAAATAATGTCACTCATAATGCTATGCATGTTCAAGCTGGCACTAAAAGGTGTATTATTGACGATGACTCTTCTACATTATGGCATAGGAGATTAGGACATATCTTCATAGAAAGAATTAAAAGATTAGTGAAAGATGGGGTACTTAGTACTTTAGATTTTACTAATTTTGAGACATGTGTGGACTGCATTAAGGAAAGGTAGACCAATAAGTCAAAGAAAGGTGCTAATAGGAGTTCAAGCATATTAGAAATCATACATACAGATATATGTTGTCTAGACATGGACATTTAAGGTCATAAATATTTTATCACCTTTATTGATGATTTTTCTTGATATATGTATCTCTACATGCTTCATAATAAGAGCGAACCATTAGATCCCTTTAAGAGCTTTAAGGTTGAAGTAGAGAAACAATGTGGAAAGAAAATAAAATTCATAAGATCAGATAGAGGTGGTGAATATTATGGTAGATACACTGAAAATGGACAAGTGCCTGGTCCGTTTGCTAAGTTTCTTCAAGAACATGGGATAGTTACCCAATACACTATGACTGGTTCACCAGACCAGAATGGTGTAGCAGAAAGGAGAAACCGAACACTATTGGACATGGTGCGGAGTATGCTTAGCAACTCTAATCTTCCTAAATCCTTGTGGATTGACGCTTTAAAGACGGTTGTGTATATATTAAACTGAGTTCTAACTAAGGCTGTCTCAAAGACACCATTTGAATTATGAAAAGGTTGGAAACCGAGTTTGCAACATATGTACATTTGAGGATACCTGTCTAAAGTGAGGATTTATAATCGACAAGAGAAGAAGGTAGACCCAAAGACCATTAGTGGGTATTTCATTGGATATGCCGAACGATATAAGGGTTATAGATTTTACTATCCATCTCACAACACTAGGTTTGTGAAATCAAGAAATGCAAAATTTCTTGAGAATTACTTGATTAGTGGGAGCGATCAATCCCAGGGCATTGGTCCTAAGAAAGATCATACAGATGCTCAATGTGCCACTTCAAGTAATGGAATGATCATTATTGTTAACAACACACCTCGAGTACAAACGCATGTTGAAGAACCAATCTTGGAAATACCACAAGCTGTTGATCCTGATCCAGTAGATGTTGAAGTTCAACAAATGCCTACAGTTGTTGAACAACCAGCTGAACAACATGATCCTACTCCTCAGGAGAATGTTAATGCAACATTAAAAAGATCTACTAGAGTAAGGAAATAAATGATTCCTAG
Organism: Hippophae rhamnoides; assembly: GCA_033030585.1. Taxonomy (NCBI): domain Eukaryota; kingdom Viridiplantae; phylum Streptophyta; class Magnoliopsida; order Rosales; family Elaeagnaceae; genus Hippophae; species Hippophae rhamnoides. The sequence continues at coordinate 31,191,543 of CM065433.1, forward strand.
TTATTATGTTGTGTATCTACAAGAATGTGACTATAATGTTGGAGCCGAAAATGATCTCGAGACGTTTTCTTAGGCCATAAGTTCTAAGGTTTCAAACTTATGGTACAATGCCATGAAAGAAGAGATGGATTCTATGGCATCTAACCGAGTCTGGGATCTCATCAAGTTTCCTGATGGTGTGAAAGCCATTGGATGTAAATGGGTCTTCAAAACAAATAAAGACTCACAAGGAAACATTAAGAGACATAAGGCAAGCCTCGTTGCCAAAGGAATCACTCAAAGGGACGAAATCGACTACACGGAGACATTTTCTCCTGTATCTAAGAAAGATTCACTTCATGTGGTTATGACATTGGTTGCTCATTTTGATTTGGATTTGCATCAAATGGATGTGAAAATAGCAACCTAGAGGAAGAGGTTTATATGAAACAACCTGAAGGATTCTTCTCTAGTGATGGTGAGCATTTGGTTTGTAAGCTTAATAAATCCATATATGGATTAAAACAAGCTTCCCGTCAATGGTATTTGAAAGTCCATAACGTCATAACTTCATTTGGTTTTAAAGAGAACGTTATGGATCTGTATATACCAGAAGGTTAGTGGGAGTAAGATTTGTTTTTTGGTGCTATATGTGAATGATATTTTGCTTGTAGCCAATGATAAGGGTTTTCTACACGAGGTAAAATAATTCATCTCTAAAAATTTTGATATGAAGGATATAGGTGAGGCATCTTATGTCATTGGCATTAAGATCCATAGAAATGGACTTCGAGGCATCTTGGGTTTATCTCAGGAAACCTATATCAATAAAGTTTTGGAGAAATTTTAGATGAAAGATTGTTCACCAAGTGTTGCTCCCATTGTGAAGGGTGATAAGTTCAATTTGGACCAATGCCCAAAGAATGATTTTGAAAGAGAACAAATGAAAACCATTCCATATGCTTCAACCGTTGGAAGCCTAATGTATGTTCAAGTCTGCACCAAACTTGATATTGCACTTGTTGTTGGGATGCTAGGGAGATATCAGAGTAACCCATGTATAGATGGACTGATGAATTGGAAGCAATTGGCTACTCCGATGCGAACTTCACTGGCTATGTTGATTCACACAAATCAACATCTGGTGATATTTTCATGCTTGCCGGTGAAGCCGTGTCTTAGAAGAGTGCGATACAGTCCTTGACTGCTACTTCCACTATAGAGGCCGAGTTCGTGTCATGTTTTGAGGCCACATCACATGGTGTATGGTTGAAGAGTTTCATTCCCGGACTTAGAGTAGTTGACTCTATTTCTAGGCCATTAAGATTGTACTGTGACAACTCAACTGCTATATTTATGGCTAAGAACAACAAAAGTGGTAGTCGTAGTAAGCACATCGACATTAAATACTTGGTCATAAGAGAACGTGTTAAGGAAAAGAAAGTGATCATTGAGCATGTAAGCACTGAGTTGATGATTGTTGATCCTTTGACTAAAGGCATGCCATCAATGAAATTCAAGAATCATGTAGAGAAAATGGGAATTGGTTCCACTTTGTAAATGTATATATACAATTTATTAATAAAACTCTTATATATTGTGATATTTTCTCATATTCATATACACCTTAATTTATTTGAGAAAATATATATTTTATTGGACCAAGAATAAATATAAGATTTATTCATTAAGTTTTGTTACCACATAAAATATAGTACTTGAGAAACTAAATACATAGTAATACAAGGAAGATAATACTCGTTCTTAGAGGACCTATCGTTATGATTCATATATTTTGTTACTCAAGAGAATCTCATTTAATGTTTGCATCGTGGGAGAATGTAACAACAGAGTGGTGCAACGTAATGGTGAACCGTGGTGACGGTTTGGTTTTGTTGAAACTGTACATCGTTTCCTAAACCGAACAAGGTTCTTGATGGAAGAACCTTTATAAAGCATTGGGTCCTTTCACTATTCACGGTTTAATTCAGATATACTATCAAAACGCAGAGAATAAGTGTGAGAAACTAATGAGAGCATCAAATTGAAAATCCATTTGAATTCCCGTGTAAATGATGAAATTTGATCAATGACAGGAGATATGTTTTCAATCCATTTTGTTTCCGCTGTATTTAAATTTTGCATTCATATGATTTTTTGAACATTTCTGGATTAAATTGTAATCTTACGCTTATTTCCTAAACCTATTTTGACAAGTAAAAAGGATGAGAACAAACTAATTTGTTTATATTTGATTATTAATTCGATTTCTAAGAAGTGACTAAAATAAAAGATTGAAATGATTATTCTGCTAGTAGCCGTGGTAGTTGGAGCATTTCAAGTAACACTCCAGAAAATACTAGCAAACTTTTAGTCTCTAATAAGTACCAATGCCTCTCATGTTCAGATGGATCTAATGTATGGCATTTTGATATGGATTACTATCTCAAACTTAAGAAGGATGAAGATCTTCTTATGGAAAGAGTTAGGCAAAAGCAGAGAATTAGTTCAGGTACTCTTGTGTTTTGTAATCGAGTATCTTTGTACAGACCAAGTTTCTTTAGTTATACTTTTTATTATTTTGTTAATAAAATTCAACATTTTTATTTTCTTTTCAATCCTAATGCCTTTCTTTATGTATTAGAGTTGTTCCACCTAATAACTCAATGCTTACATGAATTTATTTTTAATTAACTTCTAATATATATCAATACTTCTTAAAAATAAAATTAATATAAAAACTTATTTCAAATCCAAATATTAGTGTTTGATAGAGAATCTTTGTCATGATGTTGAATTAGTAGTGTTTATTACACTGTCATGCATAATTAATGGAGTAGGTTTCTTGGTCTTTCTATGTATCACAAAGAAGGGAAAGGAATACCTATAAATACTTATTTTTTCACATAAAATTTTTAAAATTATTTTTGGGATAATAAAGTTAATAAAATGTATATAAAATATATTTAAAGTTTTCTTAATTTTGTTCCATAAAAAAGATAACATAATTTAGTCTAAATAAAATTTTAAATTTAATTTTTAACTTTGAAATTAAAAATTATATAAAAAAGATTATCAAAATTTTAATACTTCGACGTGCATCAATCTAATATATATAATATCTTAAATAATTTTATTTAAATATATTTAAAATATTAATAAATATGTAATGTTATTTTGAATAATATATTAATATATTATTTTTAAGGATAATATTTAATAATATATATATATATATAATTTAATAATGTATCAAAAATAATAAAATATTACATACACGTATTATGAGCAGTCGGAGATTGATTGAAAGGGCAGCCCAGCCAAGCCAACCCCTTTTAATGATTCTGATCAAGAACACACAAGACTTGACCCACTAATCATTATCTCATATGACGCGAAGCAAAAAAAGGGAGATCTCTTCCTTCTCAATCCAACCACCCCCTAAACGCCTACCTACTCGTGCTCGTAGCTCGATCGAAGATTATGAGTGTGGTCCGGTAGTTAAAAGTGGTTAGTAAGTTGTTAATATGTAATATGCATGAGAAGATAAAAGTGAGAATTAAAGATATCAATAATTATAATTTGTTAAACTCTTTTACTTATTTGTTCCTTATTATGGAATCTAAAGTTATGTAAAAGCGTGAAAGTGATGAATGTTATTTTATTATAGTTTTGAAATTTTTAATATATTTAAATGATAATTTTGATTCTTATATATATATATATATATCGTAAGAGATATATTTATTCAAAGTTAACATAAATGGTTACAAGTTTGACATTGAATCATGCATTTTACTATCCACCAAACAACACTACTTCCTAAAGTTCAGCCTGTTTGTTATCTTATATTTAGCCAATTGTTAACTAGATTATTTCAAGATGGATCTGTATGATACAATGATATTGATACTTATTAAAAAATTGTTAAAAAATTATAAAAAATAATACTACTAAAATTTGTAACAATAAGAATGACATCATAATAATATGAAATGATTCCTAATTAAAGGACTCTCAATATTAAATAAGTTTTAGTTAAATTTAAATAGTATTCAATGTAAAAAGATGTGTTAAAATTGTTAGAATTTTATTTAATAGTAAAAATATATAAATTATTTTTATAACTACAAATTATAGAAATATTATTTTTGTTATTTTTTTAAGTTTTTTTTGTTGTTAATCTAAATCATATAAAAAAGTTCGGTGAAACAAAGTTCGAAAAAATGATAAATGTTTTGACTATTGGCTGGATCCAGATAAATAATTAGATGTCTTTTAATTCAATTCATAAGTAAATTTATTAGTTATTAATATTTAAATAAATATGTATATATTTTATTTTATAATTTAACATAAATAAATACATTATTCTATTATATTTTAAAACTCAGCCAAATATTACAGTAAGTAATTGGATATCAAATAAGATTTTAAATACGTTTAAAAAGTAAAAATAATTATAAAAAGTTAAAGAGTAATATGTAGAAATTAACAAAAGGAATAATTTTAAAATATTATATAATATAAATCTTGTTTTATTATCTCATATGTTTGTGTATGTGTTATTTTACATTAAAGATAAATAGATTTTAAAAATAAATAAGATTATTATTATTTTATTTGATATATTTTAAATTTTTTCTCTCCCTTAATTTAACTTTTTTTTAAATATATAATTATTATAAAAAAAATTAAAAATTAAAAGCTTATTACGTCATCTTTTAAAAAATAAAAGTTCTTATCATGGTTACTAATTAATTATATTAGTTTAAATATTAGGATAAAATAATATTTCTTATAGCAAATAAAATTAATCTCTTTTATTTATTTTTATATATTTTTTAATGTCTACATGAATGTCATTATATATTACATATATTTTTACGTTTTATGCATTACAACTTTTATTTTAATATTCTTATTTTTATTTTATTATTATATAGTAATAATGTTAATTTTAACCATAGATAATTAAAATTATAATTTACTACATAAATCAACAATTGTTTTTAAAATAACCATAACCAATAAGTCATTGCTTGGGATGGTTATTGAACATATACTAATATATATATAAAACATAATACTTATAATAATTAAATAGAATTTTATTTATTTTTATTTTTATATATTTTATTTTGCTTAGAAACATGTGTTAAATTTGTTAAAAAAATAAAAATTAATATCAATATTTTAAATAATATAATAGAGTAAGAAATACGTTAAAATTTAATTTTTTAAAACTAAATATAATTTTGAATAAATTTTAAGAAAATAAAAAACGTAGTTAAATCGTAAAAAAATTACTACCGAACTATAACCAACGTTTATTATCTCAATATACTCGAATCTGGTACGAAATAGTTATGGTTATTAACATAATCGTCTTTAAAACTTTGACAAATACTATAATTCTTATTATTTTTAGAATTCTACACAATTTATTTTAATACATTTTAATATTTTAGTCACTATTTTGTTAGCATATTAAGTGTTCTAATTTACTTAAATAAAATAATGTTTTTTTTCTCATATTACATGTATATTCTCTTTGAAATTTATTATTATATATAAAGTAGATGTGAAAAACAAATAATATATGGATTTTGTTTTATATTGTTATACAAACGTAAATCATTTATAAATAATCATGTAATTCATATTTAATATTAATTTATTAGTTACAAAATTACTTAACAATTACAATCCTCTACTTTTCAATAAAATTGTTCATTTCAAAATATATGTACGATAGTTTATGGTAAATTATATTTTAAAAAAATTATTTCTATAAATTATAAGTTTTATTAAATTGAAAAATAAGAAATCAAATGATAATTAAGCAAAGAAAATAATCTTTTCTATAATCCATGCATTCATTGTCATCCTTTCAAAATTTTATAATTTTCTTCAATTAAATTTTAAAATCTAGTACTTTCAATAGAATTCTGACAACCAAATCCTCAAGAAAATCATAGCCCACCACTGTAATTGCAAAGCAAAATGGTTAAGCTTTTTCCATAAAAATTAGCCTTTACAACAGAAGTTACGATGATAAGAATAAAAAATAAGGATTAGGTTGTATTTGATTAGGATTTAGAAAAGTTGTCATAGAAAATGTTTAAAGATATTAATACTTATGTATTTTATTAAACCTTTAAAAACTCATAACTATTATTTTAAATATTTAAATTTATTATTTAAATTATTATATATGTTATTTATGTATTGTTATGATATGAATATCAAACCTTAGATATTGATAATTTAAATATTATTCTTTATATCATTTTATATCAATTTTGTAAAGAGATTTAAAAGAATAATTTAATCTATATCTTATTATTGAGATTCCACGTATCATTCGATTTCTATCATATCATTAATTTAAAATTTATATTTAACAATAATTAGAATTATATATTCTATTTATTTTCTCTACCTTTATGTTTTCGTTTCATTTTATAATATGTTATTAACATGAGAGCTCTTAAACACCTAAACTCTTGGTAAACATTTTTTTATCAAATTATGTCTCACCTTCTTTTTTTATTCAAAGAGGATTGGATAGTTTTTAATAAGATAATTATAAATATACTTCAATTTGATTCATTGTTGTATATATGGATTGACATTTTAACCTTGGTTAATTAAAATTGTGGTTATGTTTAAAAATTTGACGATTTTTATCTAAAAATAACCATAATTGATAAAGTATGAGACGAAAATGATTATTATAATATTGAAACCGTGGTGAACAAAAACAGAATATATATTAATATTATTATTTTATATACATATAATTACACAGAAAAATATAATTTTAATAATAAAAAACATAATACTTTATAAAATTAGGTTAAATTTTATTTATTCTTATTTTTTATTTTTTATTTTACTTCAAAATATGTACTATATAGTTAAAAAATAAAAATTAATGTTAATATTTTAAATAATATAGTAAGGTAATAATTAAGTTAACATTTAAATTTTTTAAAATAAATATATTTTAAATAAATATTAAAAAATAAGAAACGTAGTTAAACTGTGAGAAAATTGTTATTGATTTATAACTGATGATTATTAAATGAATGTATTCGAAACTGATATAAGATAGTTATAGTTATTAACATAATTGTGTATGTTAAAGGTACTTAAATCAAATGATTATATACCATTTTATATCATATATCGTAAAATCAGTTTTTATTTTTGTTTTTTTATGAGATTCATTAGAAAAAGAACGTATCATTATATTTATATTATTAAAAAATATATATTATCTCCATCTAAGTTGTTAATTAATAAATTTTTTGTTTACAATGATTCTCATATTCTCTTTTATATATATATATATATATAACAGCCTCAAATAATATTATGTTTTATCATATCTATGTATATAGGGTGTCAATTAATCATGTTTTAGGTATACCTTTGATGTTTGATTGCAGAATCATCACTTTGTATCTTTTGGAATTTTATAAAAATTATTATTGGCTTTATTTCATGTATTAGGATTTTCAGAACATAAATTTTCAAAATGTGTTATTAGAGATAATTTGTTTGATTGCATTAATAGAATCATATCCTTACACCAAATTTTATCTTTGAAATGATAGGCATGTCAGATTTATTAAGAAAGTTTACATTCACGTAAATTTGTTTAGATATATTTATTAAACATTAAATTTTATCATAATTATATCTTGAAAATAATAAGAAATAATATCTTATTTAATTATTATACTAAAATATATTTTTAAAATAAGTACCTGGATTGAAATATAATAAAATGGACACATACAAAAAAGATAAAATAAACAAATAAAGGCTTGAAAACAAACATAACTATTTTTACTTTATTTTTGATTTTATGTTACAATATAGATAATAAAATTACATTAAATATTACTATTCATATAATGTTTTAAAAATATAATAATAAGATCCTAATAAATGTAGAAGATATTTAAGAATAAAAAACCAATGGATAATATTAAATTGTAATTAAGTTTTAAATTAAAAATAGAATTTGGTATACTTATCTATTAAATAGTTATTTGTTGTATATATACAATATACATCTATTATTTATTATTTGTTAGATTAATTTTTTAAAAATAAATAATGATAATATTTGAAACTTTATCTCTTTAAGATAAATAAAGATAATTATTAGTTCTCTATCCCCTTGAAATAATTATATTATTTTTATATTTTTACGATAACTAAACATTTATTAGACTTCGTCCGGAAAACTATTCATTGATTAGTATCATTTTTTAATTACTAGATAAGATGTATGAAATTACTACATTAAAAAAATATGACTGATAAGTAAAGAATCCAAAATCATATATCAATAAAATTTGAAGTTATATTTAAATTCAATTATAAAGTAATAACTATAACTTGTTTGCTTTTTCACTTTTTTACTTATTTTTTTTATGGAATTTAAAAGTTGATGAATGTTATTTGATAATAGTTATTTTATTATAGTTGTGAAATTTTTAACCAAAAATATATAAAATGTATGCTATTAAAGAAAAAAAAACTGAAGAAATTTTTTAGATGATTAACGTGGCTCTTATATATAGTTACTGGCCATTTTGTACGTGAATATTTGCACAAACAATAATATATTGATAGTAATTACAAAACTTTTTATATAAAAATAATAATTTTAAAATTTATAATAACAACAATATTATTCATATTAACCTTAAACGAGATATAATTAGATAATATTAAAAATTAAACGTATTTAAATAATTATAGGTCAATTTAAACGACGTTCAATTAGACGACGTTCAATATAAAATGATGTGTTAGATTTTTTTTAATAATAAAAATATATGAACTTGATATAAAAAACTATTTTATTATTAAAAAATTTAAAAGTGATATTTATTTTTTTAAAAGTTTGTTTTCTTGTTAATCTCAATCATACAGAAGTTGGTGAAAAGTTAAAAATAAACCATGATCAAATATTTTTTAATTTAACTCATAACATAATATAAATTTTATTAAATAATATAAATTTAAATATTATGTGCATATTTATTTTATAAGTTACCATAAATAAATACATTATTGTATTACATTTTAAAACTCAACCAAATATAACATTCATGGTATACATAAGTAATTGGATATCAAATAAGAATTTAAATGTGTTTAAAATGTAGAAATAATAGTAAGAAGCTGATAAGTAATTTGGTAGAAATTAACAAAACTAATAATTTTAAATATTATATAAGTTAATTCTTATTATTTTATTTTATTTTTTTATCTTATTACTATATATATTTTTTTATTATTTTATATATTTGTATATGTGTTATATTTTATTTTTGATGATTTTGTCAATTTTTTTCTTAAATTACACATATTATCGTTATTCTCAAAAATAAATATATAAAAAAATCAAATAATATATTTTATTTTATCTATGGATTTTTAAAGAAATAAAGCTATTATTATCTTATTTTATACATTTCAAAACTTTTTTGTTCTCTCTTATTTTATATATTTTTATTAAATGCATAATTATCATAAAAAGAAATTAAAAAAGAGAAATTTATAGACATCATCTTTTGTAAAAGAAATAGTTTCTACTCACGATTATTAATAATTTACTATATTTTAAATGTTAGGATAAACAACTATTTCTTATATCAAATAAAATTGTGATCTTTTATTTATCTTTAAACTTTTCTAATATTTATGAGAACGTTATTATTTTTTACAATTTTTTCTATTTTTTTGCATTGTATTTTTTGTTTTACTATTTTTATTTTGTTCCTCTCCGGATGCATTTTGTTAGAAGAAGACTTTTACAAACACTATAATTCTTATTTTTAGAATTTTATGTAATTTATTGTAATAATTTAGTTACTATTTTGTTAGTATATTAGTTATCTAAGTGTCATAATATATAATTCTAATTTATTAAATAAAACAATGTTAAAATTAATCAATAAACTCAATTTTAACAAAAATATTTTTTTCTCATATTTCACATATACTCCATTTGAAATTTATTATTGTATATAAAGTAGATATGTAATAAAAAAATAATAGATTTTATTAGTTAATAGTAAATAAATTAATTACTCATAAATAATTGATGAATAATTATGCGATTATATTTTATTTTAATTTTTTGGTTATAAATTTATGTAATGAATATAATTCTCTAATTTTCATTAGAATTGTTCATTTTAAAATATATGTGTGATAGTTAAAAGGTGTGTTTTTTTTCCTAAGATTATGTTTAAAATTATAAGTTTTATTAAATTAACTTCATACTTAACTATTTATCAAGCAATAGATAAGTGATAAAAACAAACTATATGTATTCATTTTAAAATGTTTGTTCTAACCATTATTCTAAAATATAAATATAAAAGAAAATTCAATCATATATTTTATATTATTTATAAGTTTTTCTATAAATAAAACTCTTATAATTTTATATAGTATATTTCAAAGAATTTTTCACATTATGATGATCTTTGGTTGGATAGAATCAAATCAAAAAATATAATAAGTTTTACTAATCGCTATATCCGATGATTAACATATTTGCGATTGGCATTTTTGTATTAGTGTCTTTTCTTTTATACATCTTAATATCAATACGGTATATTTATATTTTTTTAATAAAATTATCGATAATATTACTAAAACGTTGTCGTTACTTATATTTTGCTTAAATATCTTTTTTTTATTAATTTGTTTAAAGATTGTTAATATTATTGCTACAATATCACTTAATATAACTAAAATGTTAAACTCAATTTTTTCTCACATTTTATCGAAAGAATATATTCTCTGTTTTGTTCTTTGCAGCCTTAAGAAAATATATTCTCCTTTCTCAATTTTTTTTTTCTTTCCTAATGAATTTAAAAAAAAGGTGATGAGTTTGTGAAGAATTGTTTTAGCCCTATAGAAATGATCAAAAAGCTCCCACTTGCTTAATTTGTCTTTCTTAAAGTGGACACTTTGCACTTTGCCTTTAAATTAATCTTAAGATTTCTAAGTGTTCCACTCTTTTTACTGCCTTAACTGTCAATATCCCCCGAGTTCTAGTGACCATAGAGCAAAGAAGTCCTCATGTTCTAGGATTACTTTATATATTTAATTTCTCAACTTCAGTAAATCTTTTTCCTTAATTTGCAGGATTTGTTATCCCACTTGTTATTGAAGTTTACAATAATTAGAAATCAATCAAATTTATTTTTATATTATCTAAATTTATCTATTTATAATATTTAATATTATCTAAATATATATATTTATAATAGTTAATATAATTAGATATTTTATTTAATTATTTTAAACCTTTTAACTAATTCTTTTACAATATTTTTAAAATTTTTGTAAAAATTTATCTCGATATATTTACTAACATCAACATTTTAAACTTGATTGTACATAAATTAAGAATCTTAATAAGTTTCACCATAAATATCTTTATTTTCTCAATTTATTTGAAAAATTAAAAAAAATTATTTTATTTTAAATATGTTGTAAAAGTATATAACAATTTATGTACAATAAAAATATTTTTTTACTATAAATCTTAAGAGCAAAACATGTGAAATGGAAATTCATCAGTAGCTTTCGTCTTTTAATGGAAAAATTGTACCCAATCACTTTATAAGATTATTATAATAATAATAACAATAATAACAATAATAATAATTTATTGGTATATTTGTATATATTATATATAAAATTTTAAATAAGGTATAATTTATTTAAAAAATTTAATTTTTTTATTAATTAAATAATAAATTATTAATAATTAAAATATTAAAAATTATATATTAAATTTATTTACATGTAATCATGTATAGAGTTTTTATAAAATGTGATCACATGTGAATTCTGGTATTCTCCAAGATGCATGCTTATAACGAATCTTGATTTTATCAAAAATGTTTATTTATCTTGAAAAGATATTATTAAATTATTTTGAAAAATTATGAAAATAATAACTTAAAATATATAATAATAAAAACACCTCAATAATATTGAACATAATTTAATTAGGTAGAGTTTAAAACTCAACAAATCTAAATAATCGTAATTTAATTTGAACGATGATCAAAATAAAATGATATTAGTAGAAAATATTTATGAAATGAACATAATAAATGCTATTTTTTTATTATAAATTTTAATAGTGTTATTTTTATTATTTTTTAAAAACATTATATAAAATAACAGTTAATAAAAATAATTTAAAAAAAACGTTAAACTCAAAACTACAGAATTTTAATTTGTTTTTTTAACATACAAAACTAATTATCTTTCTCATTTAGTTTCTCAAGAAAAAAAAAACAAACTAATTTAAATATTTTTACTGTATTTTTTGAATTATATGTTACAATCTGACAAAATTATATTAACTTAATAATTTTAAGATAATAGTTTGGAAATATAGTAAAATGGACGCACATAAAAAGAAAAAGAAATAAAAATAAAGGCTTAAAAATAAAATTATATATTTGTACTTCATTTTTGATTCTATGATACAGAAGTTATATGAAAGAGTAATGTACGAAATGAAATTCTAATTTAGTTAGACATCACTAACTATTATTTGTTATAGTTATCTAGTACTTAGTTACAAAATCAGTACATATCTTTTATTATATATTATTTTAATTATATAAATTTATAATAACAATAATAATAATTTATCGATATATTTGTATATATTATATATAAAACTTGAAATAAGGTATAATTTATTTAAATTTTTTATTTTTTTATTAATTAAATAATAAATTATTAATAATTAAAATATTAAAAATTATATATTAAATTTATTTATTTAAATTGATATAATCAACATCATTAATCATTATCACTTATTGAGTTCTGATAAAATGTACATAAGACTTCCGGTCTTCTCCAATATGCTCATAAAGAATAGAGATTTTATCAAAAAAATGTTTATATATCTCGAAAAAATATTATTAAATTACTTTAAAAAATTATAAAAATAATAATTTAAAATCTATAACAATAAAAATACCTCAATAATATTGAACAGAATTTGATTAGATAGTATTAAACATTGAACGAGTTTAAATGATCATAATCTAATTTGAACGGCGTTATAAATGAAATGATATGTCAATAGAAAAAAATTATGAAATAAACATAATAAATAGTATATCGTGATTATAAATTTTAATTGTGTTATTTTTATTATTTTTCTGAAAAATTACATAAAATAACAACTTGAAAACTTATAACAATAAATATAACACTATTATATTAAATTAAAAAATGTATGAATTAATGTTATAGGATGATATTTGTTGTTATAAGTTTTATAGTAGTTAGTTATTTGATTATTTAAAAAAAACCTTTAACTCAAAACTAAGGAATTTTTTTTGTTTTTGTTTTTTTAACATATAAAACTAATTATCTTTCTCAATTAGTTTCTGTTGGAAATGAATTTAAATAAAAGAATATTTTTTATTATTTTATGATCATTATTTCATAAATTATGTAACTATCATTTTCATAATTATATGGTCATTAATTTTATGACCGTTAATTTTCATAATTATGTGACCGTTACTTTTATAACCGTTATTTTCATAATTATGTGGCCATTAATTTTATGACCGTTATTTTCATAATTATGTGACCGTTACTTTTATGACCGTTATTTTCATAATTATGTGACCGTTACTTTTATGACCGTTATTTTCATAATTATGCGACCGTTACTTTTATGACCGTTATTTTCATAATTATGTGTCCGTTATTTTCATAATTATATAGTAGTTACACATATTTTTTCCACTATAAAAAGTGATAGCCACGAGTTTAGAAGATAACTTAACAACTCAAAAAAAAAGTTCTACGGTTTTTCATAGCAAAATCAAAGAAAAGAAAATTCAAATTGTTTTCTCGGTTTGAGCAACATAAATATTTGAGAGGTGTAGTATTAGGACTTCATCGGTCGATTGAAGTTCGAGACAGAAAAGATTCTGTTTGTTTTATCCTGGGAGACGCAATTTGTGTTTGCTTACCTGAAGTTTAGCGCAGCAGCGAAACGTCTTAAAGAGAGCGACCTAGTCGCGACTTCAACCCAGCAGTATATTTGATATATCGGTAATATTGTTCTTACATAGTTTTTCACATATTTGTTTCAACAATTTTAAGGCAATTCTATCGCCATGTCATCTTGAAATGTTAAGCTGATCTTAACAAAACATTTGGTTTTGAAGAACTACACTTTAAAAATGGAGACAAAAAAAAAATGTTATTCTTCTTAACCATGTAAAAATGTCACTTTTGTTTTTATTATTGAAAAACCAACAACTTTGCCTAATTCTCATCTTGGCTACAATAAAGGATTTAAACACCTGGATAGAAAATTATTTTCTATTCAATTTTTTTTTTATTCTTAATGAATTAGCTGATGACTTGTATGATTATTATAACTCTGATATCGTCTACTAAAGAAATTTGGGAAGCACTTCAAAAGAAGTACGATACTAAGAAAGCTGGAACTAAGAAGTATGATGTGAGTAGATACATGAAGTATCAAATGATTGATGAAAAAATGCAGTAGGCTCAATCACCTGACTAGAAAGATAGCTGCACGAAATAACTTTTGAAGGTATGACTTTAATTGAACAATTTCAAGTAGTTGTTATTATAGATAAATTACCCCATGCTTAGAAAGATTTTAACAATACACTTAGACATAAAACTAAGAAATTTTCTTTAGAAAGTCTTATAACCAGTTTAAGAATAGAAGAAGAAGTCCGAAAATAAGACCAAAGAAATGAAGTACTCGTTGTCTCAAACAACAATACCAATAAGAAACCCTATCCGCAATTTGGAAACCTAAAGGTAGAAATATGAAAACTTCATAATCATAATAATAACCAAAACCGCAACCACCAAAATAGAAACAAAAACTATCCTCTGCAGAATGGACCTTAACCCTTAGGAATAACACATTTGTGTGTTAAAGTTGTAACAGACCTGGCCACTTGGCTAGGAACTCTTTGGAAACGAGAATTGTCTACCACGTAGGCGAACCTTACCGAAGATCAACTTATTGCTATGATTTCTAAAATCAATTTTGTTGATGGATCCGAGGGGTGTTGGGTGGACACTGGTACTTCTCGCCATGTTCGCTATAATCGAGACATGTTCAAGTCCTGGTGAGGTGGAATTAAAGTTTACCTTTGGAAAGACTATCATCTTGAAAGATGGCTTGCATACTCCAGAGATGAAAAAGAACTTAGTTTAAGGATATCTTCTTTACTCAAACTATAGGAGCTGATTTATATACAATAACTAAAAATAATATTTTTTGTTGGAAAAGGGTACGCCACTAATGGCATGTTTAAATTGAATGTTGAGTTCCTTTAATATTTGGCATGCTAGACTTTGTCATGTTAATAAACGCATAATCAAGAACATGAGTAACTTAGAACTAATTCCAAAACTATCTTTGAATTATTTTGGATAAATGTGACTTTTATAGTCAAGCTAAAATAACAAAAACTTCACATAAGTCAGTAGTTAGAGAATCTGAACCTTTAAAATTATTACATTATGACATATGCGAACTTGATGAAAATTTAACAAGAAATGAAAAACGCTATTTTATAACTTTTATAGATGACTGTTCATATTACACTTATGTATATCTAATGAAAAATAAAAGTGAAGCGTTTGACATGTTTAAAATATTTATGACTGAAATTAAGAATCAACTTAATAGAAAAATAAAAAGGTTTCGAAGTGATAGAGGCACTAAATATGATTCCAATATCTTTAATGATTTTTATAAAACTCATGGAATCATTCATGAAAAAACAGCACCTTATTCTTCTGAAATGAATGGCAAAGTTGAAAGAAAAAAATAGAACTTTTACTAAATTAGTAGTTACAATTTTATTAAACTTTGGTGCTGCTTCCCATTGGTGGGGAGAAATTTTATTAACTGTTTGCTATGTGTTAAATAGAGTGCCTAAATCTACTAGTAAAATTTCATCATCTGAAATTTTGAAAAAAAATAAGAAACTTAACTTATTTTAAAACTTGAGATTGTTTAGTCTTTGTTAGGATCATTGATCCTTAAAAGAAATAAACTTACTAGTAGAACATATACGAATGTGTATTCATAGGATATGTTATGAATAGTAAAGCTTATAAATTCTATGACTTAAATGATCATAGTTATAGAATCAAATGATGTTGACTACTATGAACATAGGTTTTC
This sequence comes from Hippophae rhamnoides, assembly GCA_033030585.1. Taxonomy (NCBI): domain Eukaryota; kingdom Viridiplantae; phylum Streptophyta; class Magnoliopsida; order Rosales; family Elaeagnaceae; genus Hippophae; species Hippophae rhamnoides. Next base: position 31,207,804 of record CM065433.1, read on the forward strand.
ATTTAAATTGAAGAATAGTGGGGGCTCGTCTTCTAGTCGTTTACCCATAACTAAAACTATTGAAAAAAATGAAGAATTAAACACTACAATTAGAAGAAGTAAACGAGCTCGAACCCTTAAGGATTTTGGGTCAGATTTTTATGCTTATACCTTAGAGGAAGATCCCCAGGCTTCGTAAAGAATCATTCTCTTCTTTAGATGCCAACTTATGGGAAGAAACCATAAATGATGAAATGGACTCTTATGAGTATAATAAAACTTGGCATTTAGTTGACTTACCTTATGGTTGTAAAACCATAGAATGTAAATGGATACAAAAGAAGAAATTAAAACTCGATGGTACTATTGAAAAGTACAAAGCTTGTATTGTAGTTAAATGGTATAGGTAAAGGAAAAATGTAGATTTATTTGATACCTTTTCACCGGTCATATGAATAACTTCCATACGTGTACTTTTTCCTCTTTCTGCCATCCATGATTTAGTAGTACATCAAATGGATGTTAAAAATGCTTTCTTAAATGGTGATTTAGAAGAAGAAATTTATATGGATCAACATGAAGGTTTTGTTATCCTGTGTCAAGAAAATAAAGTTTGTAAACTAGATAAATATCTGTATGGTCTAAAATAAGCACCTAAGCAATGGCATGAGAAATTAGATAATATAGTTAACCCACATGAATTCAAATTGAATGAAAGTGACAAATGCATTTATTATAAATTAGAAGATAACATTTGCACTATTATATGTTTATATGTGTATGACATGCTTATTTTTGGATCAAATATTCATGTTGTGAATAATGTGGAAACTTTATTAAGTGTTAACTTTGATATGAAAGATCTCAGAGAAGCGAGTGTAATCCTTGGTATAAAGATTACTAGGTTACTGAAAAAGGGAATTTCTTTAAGATCAATCTCATTACATTAAGACGATCTTAAAGAAATATAATTAACTGCTTGTAAACCTGCGCATGTACTCAGTATGATCCTAGTTTAAAGTTGTTGAGAACAGGAGACGGTGTTATACAACCGAGTGATGCGAGCATCATTGGTAGCTTACGTTATGCCATCGATTACCAGACCGGACATAGCTTATGTTGTGGGACTCTTATGTAGGTTTACCAATAGACCTAGTGTAGAGCATTGGAATGCTATTGAAAGGGTTATGAGATACCTTAGAGAACTATATACCTTGGATTACATTATACAAAGTTTCCCATTACAGAAGGATACGGCGATGCAGATTGAAACACTTTATCGAGAAGACTCCAAAGCAACTAGTGGCTATATATTTAACATAGTTAGTGGAGCATTTCCTGGAAGTCTAAGAAATAAACAATATTGGCTTAATACATGATGGAGTTTGAAATGATAGCAGCTACTTTGCTAGTGAAGAAGCGAGCTAGTTAAGAAGTCTAGTCGAGATCCCTTTATGGGAAAGATCGATACCGATTGTCTGATCCCTTTGCGATAGTACCGCGGCTATTGCAAAGATTTAGAACCGTTATTACAACGGAAAGAGATGATAGATACACGATGACTTGTTAGAGAATTTCTCTCTATGAGAGTGTAAGAATGGATCATATAATAATGCGATGAAAATTTGGGCGATCCTTTGTGAAAGGATTAACAAGAGAGAAGGTTTTCAAAAACCTCGAAAGGAATGTGATGCCACTTAGAATGAAGAGTCACTCATGATGGTAACCCAACTTATAGGCCGGAGATCCCGAGAAATAAGTTCAATGGGTAATAACAAGTCATGAAGTGATATGAGATGAATCATGCTATTTATGAAGTCACAATCTATATTGTTAGAAGCGTGAAGTCTGACGAGCGACATAAAGGATTTGAGTTAATTATTAAACTCTTGTAATGAGTTCTATACTCACATGTGGAGTGGAGTACGTAGCTACGGGAGTACTCTTGATAGACTCACCTATGTGAATGTGGAAGTATGGCCGGCTTCCTATGAAAATTTTGGGCAAAATTTACTAGAGGCATTCTATCTTTGGGATACACGTGCGTGGCCCGTAAAGCACGCTTTTCAACTACACCTTGGAAAGATTGTGTGTGTGATGTTGTTAGAGATGAGTTCAAAACTACGAGTTACTCTAGTATATTCTAAAGCATTAACACTACGCAAAGGTTGGTCGATAGACACCTTTGCTTATGCATAATCTTATACTTTTAATTGATTGATTGCTTTCGATGAAACTATTTTTATTTAAAATTTAAGTGGGGGATTGTGGGAAATGAATTTAAATAAGAATATTTTTATTATTTTATGACCATTATTTCATAAATTATGTAACTATCATTTTCATAATTATATGGTCATTAATTTTATGACCGTTAATTTTCATAATTATGTGGCCATTATTTTATGATCGTTATTTTTATAATTATGTGGCCATTATTTTTATGACCATTATTTTCATAATTATGTAACCATTACTTTTATAATCGTTATTTTCATAATTATGTGGCCGGATTACTTTTATGACCGTTATTTTCATAATTATCACGTACCGTTACTTTTATGACCGTTATTTTCATAATTATGTGTCCGTTATTTTCATAATTGTATGACAGTTACACATATTTTTTCCACTATAAAAGGGACAATATCCTTCAGTTTACAATATAACTTAACAACCCAAAAAAACAGCTCTACGGTTTTCTTATCATTATCAAAGAAAAGAAAATTCAGTATTGTTTTCTCAGATTTCCGAACAACGTAAATATTTGAGAGGTGTAGTATTAGGACTTCATCAGTCTTGAGTGAAGTTAGAAGCGAAAAAGATTCTGAAATTTTATCCTGGGGGCAAAGGCGTGTTTGCTTGCACAAGTTTGAGTAGCCAACGTCTTAAAGAAGAAGCGACTGGTCGCGACTCAACCCAAGCAGTATATTTCAGTATATCGGTAATATTGTTCTTACATAGTTTTTTCACATATTTGTTTCAACAGTTTCTAGAGAAAAAAAAACAAACTAATTTGAATATTTGTACTTTATTTTTGAATTCTATGTTACAATCTAAAAAAATTATATTAACTCAATAATTTTTAGATAGTATATTGAAATATAGTAAAATGGACACACAAAAAAGGAAAAAGAAAAAAAAGGCTTAAAAACAAAATTAGATATCTGTACTTTATTTTTGATTTTATGATACAAAAGTTATATGAAAGAGTTCTAATTCAGTTAGACATCAATAACTATAATTTGTTATAGTTATCTAGTCTTAGGTGCAAAATCATTACATATCGTTTATTATATATTATTTTAATTGTATAAATTTATAATAATAATAATAATAATAATAATTTATAAAATTTTAAATAAGATATAATTTATTTAAATTTTTTATTTTTTATTAATTAAATAATAAATTATTAAAAATTATATATTAAATTTATTTATCCAAATTGATATAGTAAACACCATTATCACTTATTGAGTTTTGATAAAATGTACGTAAACAAGAATTCCGGTTTTCTCAAAGTTGCAAATAAAGAATCGAGATTTTATCAAAAATGTTTATTTATCTCGAAAAATTATTATTAAATTACTTTAAAAAATTATAAAAATAATAACTTTAAATATATCACAATAAAAATACTTCAATAATATTAAAAATAATTTAATTGAATGTCGTTAAACATTAAACGGGTCTAAATAACTATAATATAATTTGAATGGTGTTTAAAATGAAAAGATTTATAAATAGAAAAAAATTATGAAATGAATATAATAAGTATTATTTTTATGGTTATAAATATTAATCGTGTTATTTTATTATTTTTATGAAAAATTACATAAAATAGTAACTCTAAAATTTATAATAATAAAAATAACACTTATATATTAAATTAAGAAATATATGAATTAATGTTATAGGATGATATTTTTTATTATAAGTTTTATAGTTTAAAAAAACCTAAAATTCACAACTATGGAATTTTTTTGTACATACAAAAATAATTATCTTTCTCATTTAGTTTCTCGAAAAAAAAAATAATTTATGTTGAGTCCCACATTGACAACTGGGCAGCCCAATGTTTCCCTCAAAACGTGCTTATTAGGAAAGGGGCCACCCAGACTTATAACCAGCACAATGTTGGCTTCCCTGGTCGATGTGGGACTCAACACTCCCCCGCACATCGGACGGGGACACAACAAAGACCGATTCCATCAGCCGAAAGAACTCAGCTTAACCAAACACCGGGGAACTGTGCCAGAGGAGCCAGAGGGGACTCATCACACCAGGGATCTACTTTGATATCAAATTGAAAGCTGGACAGCCCAATGTTTTCCTCAAAACGCGCTTATCAAGAAAGGGGCCACCCGAACTTATAACCAGCACATTGCTGGCTTCCCTGGTAGATGTAGGACTCAACAATTTAAATATTGGTACTTTATTTTTGAATTCTATGTTACAATCTGATAAAATTATATTAACTTAATAATTTTCAGATATTATTTTAAAAATATAGTAAAATGGACGCACACAAACAAGAAAAAAAAACAAAGGCTTAACAACAAAATTAGATATTTGTACTTTATTTTTTATTCTATGATACAAACATTATATGAAATATCAATATTTAAATAAATATTTTAAAAATGTAATAATAAAATCATAATAAAGATATAAGATGTTTAGGATGAAGAGAAGAGTAATAGATCATATTAAATTCTAATTCAGTTAGAGATAAATAACTATAATTTGTTATAGTTATCTAATCCTTAGGCACAAAATCATTACATATCTTTAAGAATTTTAAAGTTTATTCTCGTACATGTGTATGTGTGATTTAATATATTCATACCTGTCGAAAAACGGACCTATTTAATCAAATATACACAATTCGTGATTTAGTATATTCATATCTGTCGAAAAATGTACTTATTTAACCAAATAGACACAATGGATTATGATCAACGTTGGAAGCAAGAAAAAACTCAAAAAAAGAAAGAGATCTAAACGAATGGCTACCAATCACAAAATCAAGAGATGCAAAATGGTGGTACTCTGATTTCCACAACATCGCTGCCATGGTTGGTGCTGGTGTTCTTGGTCTCCCTTACGCGATGTCTCAACTCGGATGGTACATTAATCATTAAATTTGTTAACCATGTTTGTGTTGAGTTCGGATTATATTTTGATTTTTTTATCTTGTTTACCTTAACAAAAATTACATGGCTTTTTGTCGATTTGCTAATAATCATTTACGATTAGAAAAATGTTTCAAAATACTTCAAATATAAAATCCCTTTCAACTTTATATTTGCTGAATTCATGTTATGTTGTCAAAAATAGAAAAAACATCACACTTTCTTTCTATATTTTAATTTAATTATATTAATGATTAATAAATTCACTTTTATTTGTCTCTATTTATATAAAATAGAGAAAAATATTCTAAAAATCTTTTAGACTCTATCAAACCGAATCTAAGTGATTTCTGTGTCATCTAAAAAAAATATTAATAATTTTATCAATATTTAGAATAGAGTTGAATTGTCAATTAAATAAAATCATGTTCTTGAATATATTATTCAATTATATGTAATGATCAATGACTTGGTTTTAATTGGTAACAATTTAATACAAATAGTTATTATTATCATTATTGCAAGGGTCCAGGAGTTGCAGTGATAGTACTATCATGGGTAATAACACTGTACACATTATGACCAATGGTTGAAATGCATGAGATAGTACCTGGGAAGAGGTTTGATAGATACCATGAATTGGGTCAGAATGCTTTTGGGAAAAAGCTTGGTCTTTGGGTTGTGGTTCCTCAACAACTCATGATTGAAATTGGTGTGAATATAGTTTATATGGTAACAGGAGGAAATTCTTTGAAGAAGTTTCATGATATTGTTTGCCCTAATTGCAAACCTATCAAAACCACTTACTTTATCATGATCTTTGCTTCCGTTCACTTTGTTGTTTCCCATCTTCCTAGTTTCAATTCCATTGTTGGTGTCTCTCTTGCTGCTACTGTCATGTCCTTAAGGTACTTTGTCCGCACTCGGATATATTATGTTACCTAGTAGCCAGTTACACACCTATGTAATACATATTTATATCAAATGTCATTAACAAATGATTTTTGAACAAAATATTTTGAATATTTTATAATTTTCAACGTGAAAAAAATGATAATTCAGTCTCATTAGTGCATTATAATCACCCATTTATTAGGTGAAATAACATAAGTTTATTACCTTTATAAAAAAGATCACAGAAATTCATTTTGTAAAGTTAATTTACATGTGATGCCCCACTTTTGAAAAAAGTGTTACAACACAAGTTAATTATCTTTACAAATCGGTTTGTAGAATTTGTAAAGATAATGTATTTGTACTGGTCCACCAAACAAGTATGAGTCTAAATTGAATTTTTTTTTAAAGATAATGGACTTGATCAAACCTCCATCTTTAAAGATGTATGTATTTTTCTTTAACAGGTTTTTTACTATGTGTTGATTAAATTAATTTGGGTGAAATATAATAGTTATTCAACAATAGCATGGGCTGCTTCAATCCACAAAGGGGTGGAAGAAAATGTGAAATATAGCCCAAGAGCATCAACACCAGTAGGAAATATGTTCAACTCCTTCAGTGCATTGGGTGATGTAGCTTTTGCATTTGCTGGACATAATGTGGTATTAGAGATACAAGCAACAATACCTTCAACGCTTGAAAAACCATCAAAAAAACCTATGTGGAAAGGTGTAGTTGTTGCTTATATAGTGGTGGCCTTGTGTTACTTCCCAGTTGCTATTATTGGTTATTGGGTCTTTGGTAACTCCGTTGAGGACAATGTTCTCATCTCCTTAGAGAAGCCTCGTTGGCTTATTGTTGTTGCTAATATGTTTGTTGTTATTCATGTCATTGGAAGTTATCAGGTATATTTTTTATATAATAATTACACCCGTTTTTTTAATGTAGTCACACACTACTTGGAATCCAACATCTAATTTGCATAAATCATAGAGAAATTTTGGTGTCATTGCGATGCAATAGACTTATGACTATTATATGTTGAACACATTAATAATATTATAAAGTTTTGAATATGTATTCACTTATGAGACTAAGTACTAACTTGTGCAAATATAGGTTTTTGCAATGCTTTGATATGGTAGAATCACTGTTGGTTAAAAGAATGAAGTTTAAACCATCTATGTTGCTTCACTTCTTCACGAGAACTACACATGTTGGTGAGCATTTTTTCTCCATATCTATATATATATACATATACATAAATATATATACATGTATATACATGTATATTTGTATATTTGTATATATATATTCAATTATTTATCTAACATTATTGAGAATGTTGTGAGGAGTTTTCTTTTGTGAATATGCAGCTTTAACCATGTTTGTTGCGATCTCACTACCATTCTTTGGTGGCCTCTTGAGTTTCTTTGGAGGGTTTGCTTTTGCTCCCACAACATATTATGTAAGAACATATATATATATATATTAATTTTTATTATAATTTATGTTAATATTAATATTGTATGTGTTAAATAAAAAATAATGTGTGATACAATAAGTGTCTTTCTTATCTTATGTCAAAAGTAGAAATAGTCTATTTATTATTTTTTGTAAGAGTTTAATCATTTTATTTTAAAAAAATAATACAAATGATCAATTTTTCACTTTTTTTATATGTTTCTCATATTTTTCAACTTTTATTGAGATACTTTTATAGATTATCTTTAGTAATAGAGAACAATGACTATAAAATTGATATTAAAAAAATTAAAAATTTGATTATTTTCCATCGTATAGTGATTCTTCGTAACAAAAAGAATAAACCGTTATAAAAAATAACGAATGAATTAAACTGTTATAACAGATATAATTAATAGAAACTATGTATATTTTTCTCTTAAATATCTAATTTAATTTTCATGTGATTAATGCAGTTCCATGCATTATGTGGCTGACAATCTACAAGCCAAAGAAGTTTGGCCTATCTTGTATCTCGGTACAGATATAAAAAAACTATTATAGTTTAATTAATTTTTAATTACATTTATAGTTTTATGATTAAATTTATTTTTTAGTTATTGATATATTTGTCTTTTGGAACGACAATTGTACCTTATAATTGGATTGTTACTGATGTTTTTAGCCCTAATTGATGCATTGAGGAATATCATACTTCAAGCCAAGACCTTCAAGTTTTACTCTTGATCAATTATATTTTTCGGTGGTGATCTTTATTTTTATTTATATATAATATAGACATTTGTTGCAACTTTCGATTTTATTTATATTAATGCATTATCTTATCATAAGGATCCAAATGTCATATGCTTTCATTTTGTTTATTGTTCTTTTATGGTATGACAATTATTTCTCTCTTAATTTCATTTTCTTCTTCGTTGTCTCTCTCTCAATATTTATAATATGCATTCAAAAACAGGTTTTGTTACGGTATTGATGGGAATCAAGATAATTAAATCTTCAAATTATATTTTCCAATAAATTAACACTTTAATTTTGAATTTAGTTTGCTATGAATTTTTATTTAGTTTATTTAATTTAATATTAATCTTTTATTTTAATTAGGATTTTAAACTTTAAATAAGGGTTTGAATTAGACATCAAAATAGTCATAAACCAAAATCATATCATTCAAGTTAATGCTTCTCTCCCATTCTCTTCTCTTCTCTTCTCTTCTCTTAAACTCTCAAATCGTTGATCCCTAATCCCCAATTATTATTTTACAATTTTTTATTATCAATTCACACCAAACACTTAACTAATTTTTCACATAGAATATTCACAATGAGAATTCATACTATAAATAAATATTTAATTGCTCTAATTTAGAAAAAAAATTGTAATTTGATCTTTGATGTCAAAAAGATCAGTTCAAGCCTAGACTAATGTATGCTTTGGTCCAATTAATTAGAGTTGCATGAGTACAGGCGAAACTAGTGATGTTGTAAACAATATATGTTTTCCTCTACAAACTAATATTTGCTTTGGTTAATAAAAAGTGAAAGTTTTTGAGAAGCAATAACTCCAAAGCAAACAAACGTACAGTAAATCTGAAACATATTCCCATGATTGAAAAATTTAGATGATGCTTCTAACTTTTAGTATATCTTCAATTATTTTCTTGATTTTAATAAAAAGAGCAATAATATTCTCAATTTTTGACTTAATATTACTAATATTTTTGGTAGATTAATGCTGTTAATTTTCTATCTAAAAATGTATTTTTTTTCTTATAACTCTGATACCAAAATGTGAACTAGTTATTTAATGTTAGTTGTTAATTCCTGTAATTTCTATATATTATTGATTAAAGATAATTCTTTAATTTTCAATTATGTTCTTGATTTTAATAAAAAGAGCAATAATATCCTCAATTTTTGACTTAATATTAGAGTGTTCTTGGTAGATTAATGCTGTTAACTTTCTATATAAAAATGAATTTTTTTTTATTATAGCTCTGATATCAAATTGTGAGCTAGCTATTGAATGTTAGTTGTTAATTCATATAATTTCTATATATTATTGATTAAAGACAATTCTTTAATTTTCTTATAATAATATTGTGTTATTTCAACATTTTAGAAATCTTTATAATTTATTTTTGTCTTTCAATTCATTAGGAAATCCTTAAATATTATTTAATAAATGAGATTGTAGATTATGTTTTTCATCTTCCATTCTCAACCCTAAATACTTAATTTTATGTTAAGTAATTACTACTTTCTTTTCAAAAAGTACAATGCCTTATTTTCTACATTTTTGTAGAATATTAATAATATTTATTTAATTCAGCATTGAAAACCAAAATAACATCTATGTAAACACAATAAATATTTTATAATTTTCTTAAAAATGTTATCCATATATCTTTTAAAGATACCTGAAACTTGTTTTAATCCAAATGATATAACAGTCCATTAGAACTCTCTTTGGGGGTAACTATGTAATGTCAATTTTTGAGATTTCTCATCTAGTCCTATATGTCAAAATCAACTTTTGCAATAAAAACTTGAAAAATATTTCTTTCTTTTTATTGATTATTCTTTCTTTGGAATAAAGTATCAATTATCAACGGTTTATTTATTCAATGTTTTAAAGTTTATTATCATTCTCTTTTTAGCTTTTTTTCAACTAATAATGTCGTACTAGAGTGAGGTAAATTACTTAGTATTATGACTTTTAGTTCCAAAAATTCTTGAATTTATTTTTCAAATTCAATCATGTATTATAGAGTATAAATCATTAGTTTTACTCTTCTAAATAAATATTTTGTTGCTTCGTGTGTATCTCACCATTCTCTTTTTATGTTATTACATAAAAGTTGAGTTGAATACAATCCATTTTTTTTATTTTTGATACATAAATGGTTTTACCATATAGTATTTTTAGACTTATTTTGTCTAAATATTGTATAAAATGTTGATATAAGTTTAGAAAATTATTTTATTAATAAATTAAGTTTTGTTTCTAGTTGATATATGGTATAAATATGAATATTTTCTCCCATATTATTATATATGTATTTTTTAAAAAACATTATTAAGTTTTATTGCAGTATTATTGACAATTCTTACAATTAAATCTTTTGGCTCCTATTTCCAATGTTCTTTTGAAAGTATATATTTACTTGCAACATACATGCTAACTCATGTATCTATGCATATAAATAATAAATGGAATAGCCTTTAATTTTCAATCTTACCTTAATATAAATACTATTTGGATTTGTAATACGATACAAATCATCTATCCTATAATGAAGAGTACCCATATTTTGAGTGTTCATATTTGAGTTGGATATTTCTTTCTCAGATTTCTCCAATAGATAAATAATGTAAGTATCATCTATATCTAAATCCTCAATTGGTTCTAGTTCTATCTTAAATTTTTTTCTAAGATTTTTACTTTATGTGGAAATTTATTTTTAAATTATTTATGATGTTGAAGCCTGTTAGGACATTCATTGGCATAATGTCCTTTTTCATTGCAGATCCAATACCTGCATTATAATTTTAGTTTTCAGGAGGTTTATATATTTTTCTTCTAAAATATCTTTTTTTATAAGATTCCTTATTAATTTTTTTTTATTTTTAAAAATCTTGTTTCTTCAATTTATATCTTTTAAATGTCTTGTATTTCTTATATATTTGATATTTTTGTTTGTAGTGTTTTATATTATATCCATATTTTTTAATATTTTAAAATCTCTTGTATCATAACAGATTTCATCATTTCCTCTTATTTGTTTATATTATTTTATTTCTTGACATTTAATAATTATCCAGTTTTTAAGGCTTCTTGTTCTTCCTCCTAAGGTGTTTGGTATAATTTTCCTATTTCTTTGATTCCAGGCTTCTGTTAAGGTTTTGTGCAATGTTCTGGATAGTTTTTAAAAAATATTTTCTTATAATTTGTTTGCATAGAAGGTGATAATTTATGGTAATACATTTCATATTCAAAAATACACTATTTAACACATGTGCGAATTTTCATATTTCTTAAATGCCATTTGGCTTCATTGATTTCATTTTCACTTGATTTAGTGATAGCTCTTCCTTTATCTTTTTCAATAAATTATTTGTATATTTCATTTACTACAATATATAGTTATTCTCTTCCCATGGGAGCATTCACTTGCATTAATAAATGTTATCGATATGTTAAATTTAAAAACTAAATTTTAACAGTTCTTGTCATTTTATGAGTTGCTAATACCTTACTGATAGAAGAGTTTGTTTGTATAGTTTACACTCATACCATTAGTCTATTCATCTAAGGCTTTTTTTCTATCTTATACAATCTAGATATAAAAAATTATATTTATAATTTTCATGGAGCTTCAATTCTAGTGAGATATTACCTGTAATTTTCTAATGTAATCCTTCATCTATTTTGGATGGTTGTCTTCTTCTATTGGAAGTATCAAGTTCTCCTGACCTTTTTCTGTTTCTTTCTTCCTTTTGTGAGTCACATGTTTCTTCCTGGTAAGGAACTAGTAATGAAATTGGTTTTATATGACTTTTTGAAGTCATGATTTCTGGTTCAAAATTAGTCTGACTGATAATTGTCACACAAAGTATTATGCGATCGCGACGCTTAAGGCCATCAAGTTTTTCGTTTCATCAAAGATTTTGGCGATGATCACGACTACCATCAATTTTTGTCACACATATGTTGAAGGAATAAATGGTTTTTAATTTATTTATCAAAATTTTAAAAATGTTTTTGTCAGAATAATTGTGATTTTTTTGTTTTTGTAAAAAATAAAAATAAATAAAAAAAATTTAATCAAATTTCAAATTTTAAATTTCATAAGAAATAATAAAAAAATAAAAAAATAAATTTTTTTTTAATAAATTTTAAATAAAAATAAAAAAAATAAAAAAAAATAAACAAATAAATAGAAATAAACAAATAAAAAATAAAAAATAAATAAAATAAATAAAAAATAAATAAAATAAATAAATAAAAATAAAATAAAATAAATAAAAATAAAATAAAATAAAATAAAATAAAAAATAAAATAAAAAATAAAAAATAAAAATAAATAAAAATAAATAAAAAAAATAAAAAAATAAAAATAAATAAAAATAAATAAAAATAAATAAAAATAAACCAAAATTTTAATTTTTTTGAGTTTAATTTTTACTATTTTTTTTATTTATTTTAAATCATAATTTTATTTTTTTATTTTCTTTTACCTTTTTCAATTTTATTTTATTTTATTTTTTTCTTTCTTTAGCTATTTTTTTTTCTTCTTGATTTTTATTTAACTTACTTAACTTAGTTTTTTTTACTAACTTAATTAACTTAAATTTTTTTTTAACATTAACTTAGGTTTTTACTTAGATTTTTATTAACTTAATTAACTTAGATTTTTTTTACTTCACTTAACATAATTAAATTTTTTTTTCACTTAACTTAATTTACTTAGATTTTTTTTACTCACTTAACTTAATTAACTTTTTTTTCACTTAACTTAATTAACTTAGATTTTTTTACTTCACTTAGCTTAATTAACTTTTACTAACTTAATTTAACTTAGATTTTTTTAACTTAACCAATTAACTTAGATTTTTTTAATTCACTTAACTTAATTAACCTTTTCTTTCAAACTTAATTAACTTAGATTTTCATTAACTTAAATTTTTATTTAACTTAACTTAATAAATACTTTGAAAAGTAAAGATCTAAGTGGAGTTAGCCTGGGTTTCAGAGACTAGTTCTTCGGAAGCCTTTCAGGCCAATTAGTCTTTCCCCTTTGGAACGCTTATGTTCCGTCGGTATGAGGATGCGGTTTTTAAGCATGTTTCGCACCACCATTCTTTCCTGCAGCACTCTCTTGGTTAATACCGATTATGTTATTTTAAAAAACAAAAAAAACAAATTTTTTTAACTATCTCCAAAATTTTAAAGTTTTAATTACACCCAAGGGAGCTAGTTTCTTTGTTTAATCTAGGTACAATCAGGAGTTTTTATGCCTTAATTATTTGATTTTGTACCTGGAGACGCTGGTTATCTAAACTCAAAATATGCCTCTAGTTTTAAGTACGTAAAGAAATCAAAATCAATAGGGCATGACTCAAAAGTATATAGGTAGATAACCTTGTCTTACCCTGCGTTTGATTGACTCAATGATTTAGGTGACACGAGTTTACTTAAAATGCAATCCCCAAGTTACGCTCATAAGACGTTAAACTGTTACTGATTTTGGGAGGTGCAAGCCATCATTTTAGGTAATTTTCTTTTTTATTTCTTTTTATTTACACGTGAATAATTTTTAAATTGTTAAAACTAAAATATTTGTCGAGATAGATGTTAAGTTCACAATGTACTGACCGTCTCAGATACACTTTAATGATGAATATGATGGATGCATCTTACATTTTCCATTACTACTTGCACTTTCTCAAGAAATAGGTAATCTTTTCTTCTTTTCTTTATCTTTAATTTATAGTCAGTACATCGAGGACAATGTAAGTTCTAGTGTGGGGTGGTGAAAAGTTACCATGCTTAAAAAAAAGTTTTAACAATTTAAAAATAAAAAATAAAAATAAATTAAAAATAAAAAATATACTTTTTCATTTTGTCAGGTGTTTGGTTTTATTTCTATTTTGTATGGATTCAAGAATTTTTGGAATATAAAAAAAATTCACAAAAATTTATCTTTTCTTTTAAATCAAATTTAAGTAAATAGTTAAGTCTTTGCAGAATTGCGTTAGATTAATTTTTTGAAAACATATCATGAAATATTTTGTAATTATTTTTGATAATTAGTTAGTTTTTGTATAATTAGTATTTCTTGATAAGATGTAGAAAATTATATCAAACCCAAAATCTAAGTGTGTTTATGAGTTTTTTTTAAATGGGAGACCAATTGCGGAGATATAATTGAGCCTAATTTCCTTTATTCAGAAATAAATATATATTTTTTCTACTCCAAACACATTTCTTATTTCTTCAAATTTTTAGATGATCTCTATACTATTAGCATTGAATGTATGAATTTTTTTTCTCATTACTGTAGTATCATATATTTTTGATTATTATTTTTGGCTAGATTAAATGATTTGAGTAAGGTTGATAAGTATACGCTTATATCTCATTTATGTACATGACTACTACAAAAACAAAAAGACATATCCTGGGTTACCTAAACCAAGATCAAAACGTAAAAGCCACAAAATTAATCACTCACCAAAAAATCCAAAAATGTAATAACTGGTATACTGGGTTGACTCTCTAAAAAATACACATATTGAAAAATATCTACGTAAGCAAAAAGAGAGATAAAAATAGTATCATCTATACACTATAACCTCGTGATTGCCAACAAAGTTGTGGAGTGAAAAGGCTAATTACAAAGAAAGATATGAAGTATAATTCTCAAAAGTCATTGCAATTTCTTCATTTGTAAAAGGCATATATCTTGAAATTTTTCAATGAGTTTGATTTATGCATGAAAATAATTTTTATATATGATATCTTTATAATTTATACATTTGATTCCTTTCATAGACCAGATCAATGTTAAAATAACACTTTGAGCCTTTATTCTTTATACATATGCGAACATATTAGTTCATTTCTATACATCAACTCTTTCAGCATATAAATTAGTATTTAGAGTGCGTTCGAACCTATAGGTGATTCAACAGGCTGTTTCAGAGAGTATTGACTTGGCAGTGACTGAGTATCTGGCGTGTTAATTTCGATTCATGACACCGAAATTGGGTGAAATTAAATTGATACATTTTTGATATGAAATATGAAAATGATTTTCATCAATTATTATAATAAATCATGATATTGTTTAAAGAGATTAAAAATAACTTATGCTCGAGATTTTAATTATGATCTTAAAGGAGATTAAAAGTATGAGACATTTTCACAGACGTTGATAATTTGTGATTTTGTTGTAAATTTAATTTTTAAGTTGTTTGTTTTTATCGCTTTTTGCTTTTACATTTAGTTCAACTGTTTCGTTGGCATTCATTAACAAAACCTCACTGAGACTCAAACTCATATCAACTAGTGGCAACCTAGGGGTTTAAAGGTGTTGTCAGATAGGTTGCAACGTAACCGTGTCAATCCACCAAGTGATTTAGGATAGTTTTTAATTTTTAGTTTTTATCGCTTCTCAAGGCGGATCAGTGACTAGCAAGAAATTACTGTCAGAAGTCAGGATTTAGTTGCTCAAAAGCACTAAAATAACCATGATTTTATGCACATTAATCGATTAAAATATATATATATATATATATATATATATATATGTTTTATCATATATTTATATAAATTTGTCTTTTCGAATCACTGGGTATTTTTATTGTTTTTCAGAATTTTGGCCTAAAAACGCAATGTAAAGACTCAAAGAAGAATACTTCAGTATAAAGCAATACATCACAAATAAATTAATAAATGTTTTAAAAGGCCAACAAACATGCAAAATTGGACAAAATCGGTCGAAAAGCGTCAAAAATGTCAAAAGATCTTAAAATCACATACAGCCACAGGCCCCAAATTACCACCTACACCCAAATTCTGTACCTAAGCTCTACCAGCGTTTCACCGCCGTCAACAAGGCGTTGGGGTTGCTATCATTGTCATCAAGGTTAATTTCCATTCACAGCCGAGTTCGGCGGCAATCGTTCACGCTGCTGTTGGCCGCGCGTTGGGCAAAGGCTTCACCACACAACGCGGTTTTTGACTCCATTTTTTCACGTGTGCGTACGAAATTTCTATGACGCTACGTCGGGAGGTTACCACATGATGACTTTCAAAGATGTCCACTACACGTTTTTTAATTTTTTATATTTTTTTAACATTTTTTACTCATTTTTTCTCTCCATCCTCACCTATAAATACTCCCTCTTCCATTCATTTCAAAGCACACCTCAAAACCACATCTCTCTCTTTCTTTTCTTTTCTCTCATTTCTTAGTTTTGAGTTTTTCTTTAGTTTCTTCTTAGTTTCTAAGCTTTTCTTAGTTTTTCTCTTAGCTTTTTAGTTCAATTCTCTTAGTTTTAGAGTTCTTCTTTTTGAGAGGAACTTGTAATGTTTTTTGTAATAATTTAGATTTTTGATTCAATAAATGGAAGTGCAAATTCCGCTTGGAGGTTTTCTAGCAACTAGAATAGCTGGTCGAAGTTCTGTATGATTTTATTTTCTTTGGCGCTATTTTTACGCTTTATTCTTACATGTTATATTTGTCTCTGTGATTAAATTTAATCAGTATGGGGCTGCTTATAATCATGATTTAATAATAACGCTATAAAAGTTACGGCCGAAATATTAAATAGGTGAAAATTTCTAAAATGAATTGATTTTATTTTTATTCAAGATTTTATATTAAGAGATAAGTTGGGAGAGATATATTATTTTTCATTACAAACTTAAATCTAAAAATTAGATTTTACATAGGTTTAGTTATCCTGTCTAATTCTAGAGTAATGGCTCTTTTATTTGTCATTAAGACAATCGCCCCAGAATAGCAGTTGTTGAAGCTCTATTTCAAAAGTTTTTATAAGAATTATTATGTGAAAATGTATTGGACAACATATACATGTTTTCAATAAGTGGTTTTAAACTCAAAGTTAGTACTGGATAACTAAATTTGGGGTTTAATTTGGACACCTCAATAAAGTTTAAACTGCCTAACCTCCACCAAAAGTGGCATTAAATGGTTCATTTTCAATCTCTTAGAAAAAGGAATTAATTTAATTAACCAAATTAGTTATCAACCCCACCCATAGGTGTTAATTGATTTGTTTAGTTAACAAAGAATATCTAACCTCACCAAAGGTGCGTATTCATACAAAAAGAGAGAATCAATAAAATATCAATTTATATCTTTAATAACCTTGGGATAATATGAAAGCATAATTAATTTAGTTATTATATCCATAAATACTCCACTAATATAAATGATAAATTTGCATGAATATTTATTGAATCGGTATTTATATTTATTTTTAGATAACATTTATTGAATTTTGTATCTAGCCTATGTTTATTTTTATTATTTAATTAATATATGTAATATATGTTTATTTTATGTTATTAGATTAGGAACACAAAACCAAATCCATCGCGACATAGTGATGTTGAGATTTAATTTCGCTTTTAAAAATTTGAATAATAAATTAAGAACCACATACATTCTTCCTTAGATCGACTGTATATACTTATCATTTTCTACGAAATGATTCTAATTTATGGTGAGTTTTACAAATATTAAAACCAAAGTATTTTTGTTAGAATTCGGTGATGCTCTTAAGCCTTCATCACTTTCATTATTATTATTTGATTTTTTGATATACATGCTAAGCTTTCATTAAATTCTAATTCTATATCTTGTAATTTATCTTTAAACATCTTACTATTATTTTCTTTCTATTATTACATCATGTACTAATGATTTTATTTTTTGAACTTCTTCTTTTAGTTTTATAGCTTTTTTTATTAATATTAAATCATGTAATAATGATTTCATAACTTGAACTTCTTCTTTTAGTTATGTAACTTCTTTGTTTTTGTTAGAAGTTTCTCCTTTATAATCTATAAAAATAAATCCTGGTATATTATTGTTTTTTACTACATTACTTTTTTTCCTGGTATCAGAGGTTTTTTTTAATATCTAAGTGTCATTCCTCTAGTTTTTTCAAAGTCTATTAGTGTTTTTGAAAGGTTTTTTCTATCTTTATAATTTCATTTTGTCCATATATTGAACTGTTATACCTGTTTATTAATGATTACTCTACTGTGTAGTGTGTTGAAAATTGATGATTTAATTTCTTCTTTTATTAAATCTCGTATTTCAAATTCATAAGCTCAATTTAACACTTGGTTTAAGTTCTTATCATGAATATTAATAGCAAACTTAAAGTAAGGTGAAAGTAGTTTTAACTTTATAGTATCTAAATTACTACGAATCATTTCTAGTAAAGCATATTTATTTCTTATTCTATTATCTAGCAACACTATTTTTATTGAAAGAATCAATTACTTCTCTAAAATGATCTTTTATTAATATTTAAATTTCTTCTAAATGAATATATCTAATTTTTTCTATATCTTTTTGAGAGATTTTTGATAGCTTATTCATTATAGTTTCTTCGTTAATTAATGATATATTATATATTTCTTTTTCATTTGTGATATTGATACTCATTTATTTATTACTTATTTCATAATAAATTATATATTTTCTTATAAACATTTTTCTTAATTTTAAAAATGATATATCTTTAAATTCATCTACTTCTATAAGATTTAATCTTACTTTTTGAATTTCTTTAAAATTGTTATATTAATTATCATTTATTATAAGAAATATCCTGATGTCTTTTATTTCTATTTCTAATATTCCTTGATTTCATATTATTTCTTTTTTTATTATTATTTTTGTCATTTTTGTGCATAAAATCACTATTTATATTTGTAAACTTTAACTTCTGATATGTTTAGAGAGTATTTATGATATTATTGAAATCTTACGAATATTTGTGATATTACTTCAAAACTTAAAAGTATTACTAATATTATTCACATGATTATTGGAAAAATATTAAAACAAATAAACAATTTTATACATTAACAACCTAAAAACTAAGCTAAAACAACTTAATTTAGATAAAAGGACAAATTTGCCTATGTGTGAGCTATTTAGCACACTAGATCATTCTTATATATAAATTATGGCATATTCTTATGTATACTCAAAAACCAAAAGGGCAAAAAGTCCTTGAGGCAACCACTTAAGTAATTCATGACATATTTTCGTAGACAGATGCATTGAATCACCATTCCTATGCGCTTCTATGAATACATCTGAACCAAACTCAAACATAATAAAATGAATAATGAAAAGGACTACAGAGATTGCCTTTTCATCACCATTCCACCATCAATAGTAAAGACCTAGAATAATAAAACAATGAACTAAATTATTCTCTAATATAACAGTGCGCAAGCAAGGAAATAATATACAGAAAATAAGTCACTAATATAGCGCATATTGATTAAATAAGTAACATCTAATCATCATAGATAATGATAACACACACACACAAAAGAAAACATGTGATAGATGAAACAAAAAATGAAGGATAACATATGTATAGACAAAAATTAAAATAAGCCAAAAAGTTACATATAACAAACTGACAAGCACACCAATAATCATATTTTAACCAAACTATCACATAATCAAAAGAAAACTTATTGGGATTATGTGGGATTATGTACATGAATGAGCATGGGACAGGTAGGAATGGTTATGCTAATAACTATAAATATCTCACACCAATTTCAAATACATTTGGTTAATAACCATCGGTAGTAATGTTTTTAGGGTTTAACCACTCTTCATATTTTTCAACATTTATTGAAAATATGATTAGTTTTAAAAATAATTAAATGTTCACATAATTCTTATTCTACTAAATTATTTAAAATATTGATATTAATTATCATATTTTAACTATTTAATACATATTTTTAAGTAAAATAAAAAATATATTAAAGTAAGAATAAATAAAATTTAATCTAATTATTCAAAGTATTGTGTGTTTTATTATTTAAATTGTATTTTTATATGTAATTATATATATATAACATAATAATATTAATATATGATCGATTTCGGTTAATCATAGTTTTGAAATTGCAATGACCATCATTGGTCTATTAAGGAGAAAAAGACAATAAGACAAAGTACTATATCCAATAACATCAAATTTATAAAATAAATTAAAACCAGAGTTTGAAAAGTTAAAGGAATAACCATCCGTTACAAGTATGGATATTGATATTAAATTCCTAGAAAAATTGGGAATATAAAATGTCTTTTTCAAATTTAAAATGAAATCACTACTTAAAAACAAATTGTACGTGCTAATGGCCTCTATATTTAAAGGCATATTATATCCTAAATAGACATTACGCTCACTTCCCACTAATTTCTGCGGGTCTCGCAATTCCTACAATGAATTGGTAACATAGATTGTAGAATCATAATCAATCCACCATGTGTTCTGATTAACATCAGTCATATTATATTCATAACAAGCAAACGAAAGTTGAGTACCATTCTTATCAAGTCATTTCATGAACTTGGAGCATTGTTTCTTAACGTCCCCTTTCTTCTTGCAAAAGAAGTACACAATCTCCTTCTTAATGTCCTTCTGAGAAGGGATTTTTTCCTTCCCCTTGCCCCTAGCTTGATCCTTCTTGTTGTTATTCCCAGAGGTAGTGAAGTTTACATTCTCCTTTACCCATTCAATTTCCTCCATAAACAATCTACCTCTTCCTGAACACACATGGTCAACAACTTATTGATCGACCATTTGTCCTTGTTCTAAACAAACAAAATGGTCAATCTCTGTAATGACCCTTGCTCTTTGGTTTTTTCTTATGTAGGCTGTTGGCAAAATGTTGCCCTCTCTTAATGGAAAATTGACTGGAATGGCTTTCCGTGTTCCTACTGTTGATGTGTCTGTTGTTGACCTGACTGTCAGGCTTGAGAATCCGGCTACGTATGAGCAGATTAAAGCTTCTATCAAGTAAGGAAGATTGCAATTTATTTGGGGATAGAAAGGATTTGAGTATGAAAGAGATGTTTATAGTATTTTGATATTTTTAGGTAGGCTATTCGCCATAGCAATAATTACTATTGCTTTGCTATAGTAAAATGTCCTCTTGTTGATAGAAATTTTCTACAACTATTGTGTTTCTTTGTTCTTATCATTTGTTTTTGGTACTTGACAGGGAGGAGTCTGAAGGAAAATTGAAGGGAATCTTGGGTTACACTGAGGATGATGTGGTTTCCACGGACTTTGTTGGGGACAACAGGTATGGATGGATCTTACATGATGTCTGAGAAAGATAATAATTGTCGTTTGATTAATCAGCTCTCTTACTTACCTCTGTTTTTTTTTATTTCTTTTCTGTCCATTTTCTTAGGCATGATTTGTGGATTGTTCAACTACAAAGGTCGAGCATTTTTGATGCCAAGGCCGGTATTGCTTTAACATATACTAAGTGGTACATTTAGGAGTAGGTCTATACCTTTGATATTGATTTGGCAAAGTTGGGCTCTAACGACCATTTCATTATGCTTTTTGTACCCGTTTTAGCTTATTTTCTAAAGAATAATGGGTCAAGCTATATTTTTAAATGTTCAGAATTTTCTTACTTTTGTGAAAAGGAGTAGTTAAAAGTGTGTACTATATACTCTTGTGAAAATTTTACATAGACTTGATTGTAGTATAAGTGTACACTAAATTGTGGAGGTGAAAATTAATAAATTGTATAAGAGAAACTTTTCGTTTAGGTACTAGATATATTTAATAATAGGAGGTCTTAGGATATATTACTAGATATATTTAGTAATAGGAGGTCTTAGGATATATTACTAGATATATTTAGTAATAGGAGGTCTTAGGACTTTATGGATAATTAACAATAATTTAATATAAATGTATTAGTTTATGGATAAAAAAACAATGTTTTAGGATATAATGGGACTTTATGGATAATTAACAATGATTTAATATAAATGTATTGGTTTATGGATAAAAAAACAACCATGCATTTCATATAGATAAAAAGTTAAAAAATAATTTGAGTATTATTGTGGAAGTATAAACTCTATCATAATATGCTAAGAAGTTGGTTAAAAAGATAAAAAAAAATACCAAGTGATTAATCAAAATTATTTAGATAAAAATTAGATGCTTTAGCATATACTATGGAAAAAATTTAAATCTAATAATCCCATATTAAAATAATTAAGAATGTTTATCTTAAATTAAAAACTAAATTAAATTGAATCTTTATTAAAAAAATAGATGAAAATATATATTACCAATATGGTATGAATAGTCATGAAAATAATATACCTTCAAGATTATTTTATGGAATGGAAGATATTAAAACCTATTAATCTCATAAATATAATAAAATATAATATAATAATGTTATTAAAATTCTTGAATATCAAATATATCTTTATAAAGATCTAATAGAAGAAAAATAACAATTATTAAAACAAATTCATGAAACTTTTTCTTGAATATGAATCCTTATTATCCCATTTTAATTATGAAATAAACTTATTATTCTTTGACGACGAATTCATATATGAATATACATTTGAATTCAAGTCAAAATCTGACACTCTATATACAGCTAACGTGGTAAGTGGTAAAAAAACCGAATCAAAAAAATCTTCAAAGAACATAAACAAAGAAAACTTGAAGAATCCTTAAAAAAATTCTTAAATCAAGAAGAATTTGAAGAATACTTAAAATGAAGATTTTGTTGATATAAATTGAACTTTATCTAGTAAAACAAGATACGAAGAAGAACGAACTCCTTTATATACTAAGAAAGATAATTTAAGTAAACAACCAATAGGTCAATATAATATTTATTTAAATCTTTCTAATATATATTTTAAAGATCAAGAAAAAACTATAGAAGAATGATCACAATTCATGTCCTTTACTCTACTTAATTATATAAATACTTAGACAAAAAAAAAAGATTTTAAATTATATTACATGAACATTTTAAGGTGATGCTTTATAATGGAAAACAATAGAAAAAAAACATAAAGAGATAGAGAAAAACAATTATACTTATTGTCAAATTTTTTCAAACATGATAATATATTAAGAAAATTTACTAAAATAATTAAAAAGAATTTAATAGAAGAAGCATGCTAACTTTGTTCTATTAGATTTGATTTATGTAATATCTCTCAATTTAAAAATTATGTAAAATTATTAAAAAAATATTATATTCTTGTAGAGCCTTCATAAGATATTTAATGGTTAGATCCATTTTTTTAATAAATTACCAAATCTTTAGGATAAATTAGCTATTAAAGGATATTTAGATTGTTTAAAAAAGCTAAAAAGCAAACAATATAGGTTTTAGGATAAAATATATCCTTAGGTTGATAATTAAGAAATACTTGTCAATTAAAGCAAAAAAAACAAGTTAAGAATCAAATTTATACTACAAAATATGGCCAAATGTGATAAAATATTAAAAGAAAATTGAAAATAAAATGTCTTACATCAGAAAATAGAAAAATCCTATAAAAAAAGAAAATTTAAGTGAAAACATCAAAAGAAGAGAACAAACTTTTTAAAAAAAGAAAAATATATAAGAAAACAAGTCTATTAGGAACAAGGTCATTGGGCACCTTAGTATTCTAAAAAAGGAAGAAGTGTAAAAAATATGATTAAAACTTTTGAGATAAATGAATTAGAAATCTATGATATAGAAAAAATGACATATGAAGTAAAAAGTAAAGAAGAAACTGAGATGATGTTTATGATGCAAGAACAAATGATTTCTTTAACCAAAATAAATTAAATCTTTATTAAAGAATTACAAAATATAAAGTTAAAAGATGTGATAAGTGTTGGAAATGAATTTTAATAAAAATATTTTTATTATTTTTTAATTGTTATTTTATAATTATGTTGCCGTTATTTTATGATTATTATTTTTATAATTATGTGATCATTATTTTTAAAATTACGTGGTTGTTATTTTATTATCGTTATTTTCATAATTATTTTTTTTCTTTTTTTAGTTGCAAAAATTTGTGCTGAGATTATAGTCAATTCTACCATAACTTTTTAACTTTTGGTACTAATTTTAGAATGATGGTTTTGGATATTTCAGAGCCAGTCTTCAGTTTTTACTGATGACGAAGGGAGGGATGCACAAAATAGTAAAAATGGGATTGTGAAGACCATACGAGCAGTTTATGTACAGAATAAGGTTTACTTATGTTTAGAAATTTTAGCTGAAAAAAACTATTTCAAATGTCGTTTTGATATCTATAAATGTTTGCATCAATACTGGATTTCTTTTCTCGTTGCATTTAGACAGATTACCCAACCGGGAATGATGACATAAACCATGGGTTGTATGAAGCAATGCGGAAAGAACTAAGACATGCTGTCCAAGAGATTAAAACAGAGCTAGGACAAGTCAGTATTTGTTTATGGTGCAAGTGCAACTTACCAATTTTCTTCCTACGTGCACAATTTACGTTCTTAATTTTCCCTCTTGGCATTAACTATATGGCTTTTCAACTTAATCAGGTAATGGGAAAGACAAAATCTAGTGTTTCAGATTCTGATGTACTTCAGGCTGTTGCTTCTGTCAAGAGGAATTACACAACCAAATTGGAAAAGGTATTAATACATGTATCGTTTTTTTCTCTATCTAAAAGAACCATCATATTGTTGGTAGCATATTTCCTTTAATATGGAGCGGTTACCCTGGATCTGTATTAGAGGGACTATCTGGTGCTGACCAGCTTTTACTCATGAGCTGGTTCTGTGGTCAGACATAAGTACATAGCTAGCTATTATATTATATGTGACTTTTGATATTCTTGTTAAAGAAAATCATAATTTTTATTTTGTTAGTATGTTTAATTATGCTTATGCTATGGTTTGATTTGGGAACATGTTAGATAACTCTTGGGTACAGCGGGTAAAGATAAAATGAATTCAACAGAGTAGAATAATAACACCGGAAATTTAACGTGGTTCACCCTTTAATTTGGGCTAAGTCCACGGGACAAACTCCGAAAAATATTTCTTCCACTAATAAAATTAATGGGTACAAAATGAGAAATAATACAACAAATTGAGATAAACTCAAAATAGTGTCACACAAGTGTTTTCCAAACTCACTATTTTGTCACTCCCCTTTTAGAAAAATATCCCAATATTTTTCTAAGATATTCTCTCCCACTTTCTTACACACAATACTATTTTTCTTCAAAGGAAATTGTTCCTTTGGCTTTGCTTTGCTTCACTTCTTGTTTGATGTGTTGATATTCTCTAAGGCAAAGACATTGCCTATTTATAGGCAAAATTGCATATCAATGTTAGATGTACCTACCATTGTGCTTGTACCTACCATTTGTGGTTGTACCTACCATTTGTGGTTGTACCTACCATTTATGGTTGCACCTAACATTTGTGTTTTCTTCCTCTTAAATGTAGGAGGGACTTACAAATCTCCCCCTCCCGACTACATAGAGGGCTCCACCAATCCAGCAGCTAAATGACAGTATTCAAAATTTTGTCTCAGGAGAATTTTTGTTAACATGTCTAATCCATTTTCTTCTTTATAGATCTTCTCAAGTTGTAATAGCTTCTTCTCCATTACATCCCTAATCCAGTGATATCTCACATCAATATGTTTTGATCTCGAATGAAAGGAGGCATTCTTTCTAAGATGGATAGCACTCTGAATATCACAAAATAACTGATAACTGTCTTGTTGCAACCCAAGTTCTTTCAAGAACTTTTTCATCCATAGCAACTCTTTACATGCTTCCGTTGCTGCTATAAACTCTGCTTCGGTAGTGGATAATGCAACACATTTTTGTAACTTTGATTGCCATGACACAGCTCCCCCTGCAAATGTAATCAGGTAACCTGAAGTGGATTTTCTGGAATCCACATCACCAGCCATATCTGCATCTGTGTATCCAACTAACACAGGTTTATCATTTCCAAAACATAGGCATATTTTGGAAGAACCTCGAAGATACCTGAAAATCCATTTCACTACAGCCCAATGTTCCTTTCCAGGATTTGAAAGGAATCTACTCACAATTCCAACTGCATGAGTGATATCTGGCCGTGTACAAACCATGGCATACATTAGACTTCCAACTGCTGAAGCATATGGAACCTCTTCCATCTCTTCCTTCTCTTTGTCTGTAGAAGGGCTCTGCTTAGAAGTTAGCTTAAAGTGATTAGCAAGAGGACAACTAATCGCTTTAGCCTTATTCATATGAAATCTCTGAAGTACTTTCTCAATGTACTTCTCCTGTGACAACCATAATTTCTTGGCGCC
Source organism: Hippophae rhamnoides (assembly GCA_033030585.1). Lineage (NCBI taxonomy): Eukaryota > Viridiplantae > Streptophyta > Magnoliopsida > Rosales > Elaeagnaceae > Hippophae > Hippophae rhamnoides. Next base: position 31,234,248 of record CM065433.1, read on the forward strand.
TCTGTCTCTAATAATAGTCATGCCAAGAATCTGTTTTGCTGGTCCTAAGTCTTTCATGGAAAAAGACTTACTCAACTGCGTTTTCAAGTTGTTGATTTTGGAAATATTTCGGCCAACAATCAACATATCATCCATATAGAGCAAAAGAATAATGAAATCATCATCAGAGAATTTCTGCACAAAAACACAATGGTCTGAAGTAGTCTTTTTGTAGCCTTGCTCCCCCATAACAGACTCAAACTTCTTGTACCATTGTCTTGGTGCCTGTTTTAAGCCGTAGAGACTTTTCTTCAATTTGCAGACATAATATTCTTTTTCCTTTTTCTGAAAACCCTCTGGTTGCTCCATGTATATCTCTTCTTCCAAGTCACCATGTAAGAAGGCAGTTTTGACATCCATTTGCTCAACCTCCAAGTCAAGACTTACTGCTAACCCTAGCACAACACGGATGGATGTCATTTTTACAACTAGAGAGAAAATCTCGTCAAAGTCAATACCTTTTCTTTGGCTAAATCCTTTGACAATCAATATGGCTTTGTATCGCGGACTGGAACTGTGTCCTTCATGCTTCACCCTGAACACCCATTTATTTTTCAAGGCCTTCTTCCCTTTGGGCAGCTTTATCAACTCAAAGGTTTTGTTCTCATGCAAGGACTTCATCTCATCTTGCATGGCTTCAATCCATTTTTGTTTGGATTCGTCATCCATGGCCTCTTCATAACTCTCAGGTTCTCCCCCATCAGTGAAAGTTACATACTCATCTGGAGGATATAAGATAGAGGGTCGTCTCACTCTATCACTTCTTCTCAGTGGAACAGGAGAAGCCGTAGGTGTTGGTATTGGATAATGAACATCATCATTTCCCTCATCTTCAGAACCAACTTCTATAGGGGCATCATCTTCATCAGGTGGATAAACCTGGTCTTCATCTCCAACTTGTCTTGGCAATGATGTTGGAGGAATTAATTCCAAATTTGATGAGTCACCATTGGAATTAGGAACATCTTTCTTCATTTTGATAATATCTTCAATGGTCTCATCTTCAACAAATACAGCATCACGGCTCCTGACAAGTATCTTTGCAACTGGATCGTAAAATATATAGCCAAATTGATCTTAACCATAGCCAATAAAAATACACTGTCTTATTTTGGCATCAAGTTTGGATCTCTCATCCTTGGGGATATGAACAAATGCTTTGCAACCAAACACTCGCAGATGATCATAGGAAACATCCTTTCCTAACCACACTTTATTTGGAACATCCATCTTGAGAGAAGTACAGGGTGAAAGATTCAACACATGTGCAACTGTGAGTATGGTTTCACCCCAAAAAGTTTTAGGCAACTTTTCATGTGAGAGTAGACATCTAACTCTCTCCATCAAAGTTCTATTCATCCTCTCAGCTAAGCCATTCAACTGCGGTGTCTTTGGAGGTGTCATCTGATGTCGAATACCATGCTTTTTGCAATAAGCATGGAAAGGTCCTGTGTATTGTCCACCATTGTTTGTCCGGATGCACTTCAGCTTCTTTCCAGTCTGTCTCTCAACTGAGGCATGAAATTCTTTGAAGACATCTAGCACCTGATCCTTTGTCTTTAGAAGATATACCCACGTCTTCCTTGAATGATCATCAATGAAAGTCACAAAGTATTGAGCACCACCAAGTGACTTTGGCATTGGTCCACACAAATCTGAATGAATCAAATCTAAAATATTATTCATTCTGGAAGGAGGGAAGCTCTTAAAAGCAACCCTATTTTTCTTTCCTGCTAGACAATGAACACATTTCTCCAAATGTACTTCATCCATTCCAGGCAATATCTTCTTTTTGGCTAGACTTGTCAAACCTTTTTCACCCATGTGACTGAGTCTCTTATGCCATAACTCAGCTGTACTATCTTTCTCTATGGCATTTACTGTGTTAGTGGAGAGCTTTGCTTGCATTATATACAAAGTTGTATGCTTCTCACCTCTAGCCACTACTAAGGAGCCTTTTGTAAGTTTCCATTTGTCATAAATGAAGAAGCTACAATATCCTTCATTTGTAAGTTTGCGCACAGAGATCAAATTCAGGCGCATATCTGGAATATGCCTGACATCCTTCAGAAATAATCTGGTTCTGTTCTCTGTTTCCAAGCAAACGTCTCCTCGGCCTACTACCTTTGACAGGCCTTCATTTCCCATTCTAACAACACCAAAACTTCCAGGTGTGTATGATGAGAAAAATTCTCTACACGATGTAGCGTGAACTGTAGCACCACTATCAATCACCCAACTGGTCTCGTGTGATGCAAGATTGACAAAATCTCCATCATAAACGATATTGAAGTCGTCTATGGTATTTGTTTGCTCATCATCACTGATGTCATCCTTCTTTGTTACTTTGCCTTTGTTCATTTCTTGTTCCTTTTTGAACACCCAACAAAATTTCTTAATGTGGCCCTTCCTCTTACAGTGATGGCATTCAACATTGGAAAATTTTTTTGATTTGCCTCTGCTCTTACTTCTGAGTTTTTGTTCTTTGTACAGTCTCCTTCCTCTAGACTCTGTGATAAGGGCTTATGCTTCTGAATCTCTTTCCTTGTTTTGTTTCTCATATGAGAACAAGGCTTCTACAACAACTTCAAACTCCATCTTGTCTTTTGCATAAGTCAGAGTTGTTGTGATATGATTATATGATAAGGGTAGTGATGCCAACAACATCACAGCTTTCTCTTCATCGCCAAAATTTATATTAAATCTTGCTAAGTGAGAAAGCTTACTGTTGAAATTGCTAACATCCTGCATCATGCTCACATTATCTTCCTTCCTCATCTGATATAGCTCTTTCCACAAATAAAATTTATTGGCAAGGTTCTTTGACATGTACACGTTTTTTAGAGTCTCCCATGTTTCTTTAGCATTCTTGCAAATTTTTGATTCAATATTTTGCAAGACACTATCTGAGAGGTTTAGACGGATTGTACTAGCTGTAATCTCATCTATTTCCTCCCATTGTTCCTCGGTGACGGTTGCTACCTTCTTTTCTTTTCCCAGCAATGCCTTATGGACCTTTTGTTGAATGAGAATATCCTTCATCCTCCTTTGCCATAAAGAGAAATTATTATTGCCATTAAATTTCTCAATATCTACCTTTTGGCTTGACATTTTTTTTCGCTGTGTTTCTTTTTCTGTAAATCAATACACCCTCGACCTAATAAAATATTTTCTGATGTGGAAGATCAGTCTATGCTGTAACCACAGAGCATATTAAGAATTTTTCTAGACCAGCTCTGATACCAGTTGTTGGGCACAGCGGGTAAAGATAAAATGAATTCAACAGAGTAGAATAATAACACCGGAAATTTAACGTGGTTCACCCTTTAATTTGGGCTAAGTCCACGAGACAAACTGATGAGCTTAAAATCGCCATTCATAAATACTTTGGTTTTAATATTTGTAAACTCTCAAGAAGGCACTAATCATTTCGTAGAAAATGATAAGTATACTCCCAGTCGATCTATTAAGGAATGTATGTGGTTCTTAATTTATTATTCAAACTTTTAAAAACGAAATTAAATCCTAAACATCTGTCCGCGATAGTTTGGTTTTGTGTTCCTAATCTAATAACATAAAATAAACATATATACGTATTAATTAAATATAATAAAAAAATAAACATAGATACAAATTCAATAAATAAATATAAATGATTCAATAAATATTCATGTTAAATTTTATCATTTATATTAGTTGAGTATTTATGGATATAATAACTAAATTAATTATGCTTGCTTTCATATTATCTAAAGGTTATTAAAGATATAAATTGATATTTTATTGATTCTCTCTTTTTGTATGAATACCACCTTTGGTGGGGTTAGATATTCTTTGTTAACTAAACAAATCAATTAACACCTATGGGTGGGGTTGATAACTAATTTGGTTAATTAAATTAATTCCTTTTTCTAAGAGATTGAAAATGAACCATTTAAATGCCACCTTTGGTGGGTTCATATTTAAACTTTATTCAAGGTGTCCAAATTAAACCCAAGAATTTAGTTATCCGAGTACTAACTTTCAAGTTTTAAAACCACTATTGAAAACATGTTGTCAATACATTTTCACATAATAATTCTTATAAAAACTTTTGAAATAGAGCTTCTCTAACTACGAAAGGCGATTGTACCAACAAATAAAAGAAAACCTTTACTCTAAATCGACCGATAACTAAACCTTAAAATCTAATTTTCGATTTAAGTTTGTAATGAAAAATAATATATTTCTCTCTAACATTCTTAATATAAAATCTTGAATAAAAATAAAATCAATTCATTTTAGAAATTTTCACCTATTTAATATTTATGGCTTATAACAACGTTATTATTATATCATGTTTACTAAAGCTAGCATACAGTTAAATTTAATCACACACAAATTAAATATAACATGTAAGAATAAAGCATAAAAATAACGTAGAAAATAAAATCCTACGAACTTCGGCCTTCGACGCTATTTGCTAGAAAACCTCAGCGGAACTTGCACTTCCATTTATTGAATCAAAAATCTAAAATATTACAAAAACATAACTAGTTCTTCCCTAAAAAGGGAAGAACTCTAAAACTAAGAGAAACTAGCTAAAACATAAGAAAAACTACCTAAAACATAAGAAAAAACAAAAACTAAGAAAAGGAGAAAGAAAGAAGAGAGAAGTGTGGTTTTGAGGTGTTGAAGGGTGTGATTTGAAGTGAATGGAAGGGGGGTATTTATAGGTGAGGATGGAGAGAAAAAATGAGTAAAAAAATGTTAAAAAAAATATTAAAAAATTAAAAAACGTGTAGTGGACATGCTGAGGTCATCAATGACGTCAGCCATGACGTCATAGTAGCTGCTACCACGTGAAAAATGGGAGTGGAAACGTTGGGCGCCTACAGGCATGGCTGGCTTCATTGATGCGCTACCTGGGTCAAGGCATTGCGCTGGCGTGAACGAATAACACGCCGCGATTACTCACAAGATGAACAGACTTCACTTTAGCGGAGCAGGTCTTTGAGCGGCATTGCCGCTTTTTCTCCTTTTTGACATTTTTGACCTTTTCGACCCATTTTGTCCGAGTTTTCCATATTTGTTTAGAGCCTTTAGGTATTTATTTATTGATATTTTTGTGATGTATTGCTTCAAGTATTCCTCTTTGAGTCTTTAAATTGCGTTTTTAAGCCAAAATACCTGAAAAACAATAAAAATACCCGTGATTCCGAAAAAGACAAATTTATATAAATATATGATAAAACATATAAATATATATATTTTTAATCAATTAATGTGCATAAAATCATGGTTATTTTAGTGCTTTTTGAGCACTCATCACAAACTCCAAAAAATATTTCTTCCACTAATAAAATTAATAGTTACAAAGTGAGAGGCAATACAACAAATTGAGATAAACCCAAAATAGTGGCACACAAGTGTTTCCCAAACTCACTATTTTGTCACTCCCCTTTTAGAAAAATATCCCAATATTTTTCTAAGATATTCTCTCCCACTTTCTTACACACAACACTATTTTTCTTCAAAGGAAATTGTTCCTTTGGCTTTGCTTTGCTTCACTTCTTGTTTGGTGTGTTGATATTCTCTAAGGCAAAGACATTGCCTATTTATAGGCAAAATTGCATATCAATGTTAGATGTACCTACCATTGTGGTTGTACCTACCATTTGTGGTTGTACCTACCATTTGTGGTTGCACCTACCATTGGTGGTTGTACCTACTATTTGTGGTTGTACCTACTATTTGTGGTTGTACCTACCATTTATGGTTGCACCTAACATTTGTGTTTTCTTCCTCTTAAATGTAGGAGGGACTTACAATAACATGCGCAGTATCTTTAAGTTGCTGTCAGCTTAACAAGGAAAGCATAAATTAACTTGTCATTACATTATTCTCTTAAAGAATTTGTATACTGAATTGCGGTTACAATTGAAACCCTTTTCAAATGAAAACAGAACTGGTACACATATTTGGCTATTAACATATTTCGTTCCAGATGATGCAACTATGAAAGTGCTACCAAGCTATGGTAGTCTTTTTTACCCTTTACTGTAGTCTTTCATACCCCTATTTTTTCTCGTCATGATAATATCATTTTTCTTGGGAAGAACGACTATTATTATTTACTGTTGGAACGAGAAACGTAAACAAGATTTATTGTCTGAAGTACTATTGGAAGAACATTGTCTGTAGGTTTTTGACATCCTTCTTCATCTTTTTTGCTTAGAGATGCAGTAGAGTTTCAGAGGAGTAACGACAAAAGTAGGACATCCAAAAGATTGACTAAGGAAGCAGAAAAATATATTGAGGATTTCATTTCAAATGTTGAAGATATAGACATATCATCTCTTGACGGAGAAGGAAGTGATACAAGTTCAAGTTTAGGTGGAATAACAAAGACAGACGCTTTCCAAAGACCAAAAATGTCCATACCTCTTACTCCTGGCATGGATGGGGTTGTATTTGATAACTGTATTTTATATAGTTATTTTCATTAATTTTAGTAATGATAATTTCTATGTTCTTTTAATATTTAGTTAATTTTTGTTAAATAAATTAATATTTTCCTTTTATGTGCTAAAAATACATGTTTAATAAAATTAAATAATTTGTATCGAAAATGTACTTAATTTCATATTTCTGTCCACAAATATAATTTCAGATAATATAGTTCTTAATTACAATTTATAAAAATTGAAAATATAATTTAAATTAAATTTGGACTTAATTATAATTATTAAAAGTTTAAAAATTTAATTTAAAATTAGCAAAGGGCTTAACTGTAATTTAAGAAAGTTCAAAATGTAATTTGGATTAAATTTGTGGGTCAAAATACAATTAATCATGGATCGTCCGATCAGATAAGACACGGCTGTGATTCGCGCGTCCTTATCACACCCGACCAAAGAGAGTGGGTGCAGGTCTCAATTTTTCACGCGGCTCGGTACGCCGAATGGGGCCCACCTACCCCGCAGGCCGGCGTGCAGCGTGGGACCCACGTGTTTGACGCATCCAGTCGTTGTCCCCCACGTACGCTCTGATCCCGTGCGTTGATCTCTTCGTGCAACCGGAGTTTCAGCGAATCAGAAGATGCCACGTGTCCACCTGAATCCATTCCTGAAATTAGAAATTGGCATGTGTCCCACTCTATTTTTCAGTCAATCATGTGATGACACGTGGCATGTTATCATAAGCGTGAAAGCGCAGGATCAAGCCCGTGTGTAGTCGTTGCTCCGTGCTCTGATATTTCCTATGCACGTTCCCAGAAGCCAATCAGAAGCTGCCACGTGTACGCATTAATTCCTTTCAGCGAATCAGACGCTGACACGTGGCATCCATAAAGAATTTAAAAAATGCAGAATCGGCGCCCCTGTCTCACGCGTGAATTAATTAACATTTTCGATACGAAAATCGATACGCGTGATTTTTGTTTTTCGATACAAATTATTACGCGTTTTTTATAAAAAAATAAAATAAAAAATGTAATATTTTAGATGTATTTTTTTAGCTATAAATAGGTGATATTATGATAGAGTTTAGAAGTGTTTTTTAGTTTTGGATTTTCTGTGGTGTTTGGGGCTGGACGGTGGAACACGCAGAAGCCATTTTTGGCTTCTGTTGTGTTCTACATGTGCCAAATATTTACGATCTAAAATATTTTAATTTTATTTCTTCTTCTTCTAATTTTTATGCATCTATTGTAATTTTTATTTTAATTTAATGAAGTAATTTAATTTTTCTAGGGTTGTATTTTATTCAAATATATGAAGCTTTGATTTTAATTATTTTTGATAGATTTATAAGACGTTCGATTTGTTCGTTCTATTTTGTGCTTAATGCTTTTTGATTATTTACGAATTTTATCAAAACGATTTGTGGCATAAAAATAAACTTAAGAAAGACATTTTTGTGTATATTGCTCGTAAATAGAATGACATGTATGATGAAGGATAGGAATATACCCTAATTGTATGTGTGGCCATTTGAGAACTTAGAACTTAATGAATCTTATTAAATTTAATTCTCATAGAGATATAGTGAATTAATTTAACGAGGTGTGTTTATACGGAGCTCGGAAGAGATGTATGAATAAAAAAGAAGTTTTCGGTTGACAAATTAAATGTACTAAAAAATATAAATCAAAAGAAAAATAACATTATTTGAGTGGATTAGTTTGGTGAAAAATTGCAATCCTAGAGTTCTCTTATTTTCTTTTTACCTTTTTCTTAATCATCGATTGTTTTGGATAAAATCATAGAGATACAATTTTAGTACTCAACATACTATAGTAACAAATCATCGTGGGAACGATACTCTACTTACAAATCTTTATTACTTGTGACCGTGTATACTTGCACGATTTTCTGTGTGTTGCAAAACACACAACAGTATTGCCTTGGTTGTAGTGGGAAACTAGTAATGATGCTTAAGCTCTACCATCCAAGAATAAGCTGGAGCTACCAGTTGCTCAAAAAACTATTTCAGGGACACTTCACAAGTATTGGCCTAACTTTTGTCCTGAAGCACATTCAACTTTTAACGTGCATGTGTTCTTATTGTAACACTAGAGTGGTACGACGTAATGGTAAACCATGGTGACGGTTCGGTTTCGTCGGAACTGTAAGTCGGTTCTGAAATCGAACGAAGTTCTTGATGGAAGAACCTTTATAAAGTATTGGGTCTTTTTACTATTTGATGAGTGCTCAAAAAGCACTAAAATTACCATTCATTTTATGCACATTAATTGATTAAAAATATATATATTTATATGTTTTATCATATATTTATATGTTTTATCATATATTTATATAAATTTGTCTTTTTCGGAATCACGGGTATTTTTATTGTTTTTTAGGTATTTTCGCTTCAAAACGTCACTTAAAGACTCAAAAACGAATACTGGAAGCAATAAATCACAAATATATTAATAAATAAATGGGGAAAGGTCAACAAATATGGAAAAATTAGCCAAAATGGGTCGAAAAGGTCAAAAATGTCAAAAATGAGAAAAACGCGCCCGGAGCAGTCCACCCCGCGCGCGCCAACGCCCAGCCACTCCGAGCCGCGTGCGCAGCATGACCAACGTCCGCGCGCATATGCGCGCGCATTCCTCCAGATACGCGCGCGTCGCACCGCGCACACGCTGCTGCTGCCTTCTGCGCGCGCCTGTGCGCACCCCACCTGCCCTCCGCGCGCACCGATGCCATTTCGCCCCATTTTTCACGTGCAGCCGCCCCAATGACGTCATGCTGATGTCATCAATGACCTCCATAATTGCACTACGCGTTTTGCACCATTTTTTCACCCACTTTTTCTCTCCATCCTCACCTATAAATACCCACCTTCTCTTCACTTCAAAACACACCTCAAAACACACTTCTCTCTTCTTTCTTTCTCTCCATTTCTTAGTTTTTAGTTTTTTTTAGTTTTTCTTATGTTTTAGCAAGTTTCTCTTAGTTTTAGAGTTCTTCCCTTTTTGGGAAGAACTAGTTATGTTTTTGTAATTTATTAGCTTTTTGATTCAATAAATGGGAGTGCAAATTCCACTTGGAGGTTTTCTAGCAACGGGAATAGCATCGAAGTTCTGTAAGGATTTTATTTTCTTTACAGTTATTTTTTATGCTTTATTCTTACAAGTTATATTTAATTTGTCTGTGATTAAATTTAATTGTGCTAGCTGTTTGTAAAAATGATATAATAATAACGTTGTTATGCTTGTGCAATATTAAATAGGTGAAAATCTCTAAAATGAATTGATTTTATTTTTATTCAAGATTTTATATTAAGAATGTTAGAGAGAAATATATTATTTTTCATTACAAACTTAAATCTCAAAATTAGATTTTAAGGTTTAGTTATCCGGTCGATTTAGAGTAGTCTTTTTTTGTTGTTGGTACAATCGCTTGGGAAGTTAGAGTGAAGCTATATTTCAAAAGTTTTTATAAGAATTATTATCTGAAAATGTATTGACAATATGTTTTGATGGTGGTTTAAAACTTGAAAGTTAGTACTCGGATAATTAAATTCTTAGGTTTAATTTGGACACCTTGAATAAAGTTTAAAAACATCTAACAGCCAAAGGTGGTATTTAAATGGTTCATTTTCAATCTTTTAGAAAAGGGAATTAATTTAATTAACCAAATTAGTTATCAACCATACCCATAGGTGTTAATTGATTTGTTTAGTTAACAAATAATATCTAACCCTACCAAAGGTGGTATTCATACAAAAAATGGAGAATCAATAAATATCAATTCCCCGGCAACGGTGCTAAAAACTTGATTAGCAGAATCGGGATTGCCAAAAAATTGGATGAGCAAAAACCGACATCGCTGATCCTGCCAATACTTTGGTTTTATATTTATAAAACCCTCGCAAGTGCACGAATCATTTCGTAGAAAATGATAAGTATACTCCCAAGGTCGATCTAAGGAATGAATAGCGTTTTTAATTTATTTATCAAAATTTTAAAAATATTTTTGTGGTGTAAATAATTGTGATTTTTTTGTTTTTATAAAAAAAATTAATCAAATTTCAAATTTCATAAGAAATAAAAAAAAATTTTAAAAAAATATTAAAATTAAAAAACAATTTAAGATAAAAAAATAAATAAATAATATAGCGTGAATAATAAAATAAAATTACCGTTCATGAATAGTAAAAAAAAAATTTTACGTAACTAGTAAAAAAATTAGTTTTCTGAATTTGAAAATTTGAAGTAAAAAGTTTTTACCGTTCATGTAGTAAAAAAAAAATTTCAAATAAAAAATTTTAAATAAAAATTGTAGCGTTAATAATAAAATAATTTAGAAATTTGAAATTTGAATAAAAAAAAGTTTTACCGTTCATGAATAGTAAAAATAAATAAATAAATAAAATAAATCAAACAAAATCAAACAAAATCAAACAAAATAAATAAATTATAAATAAAATAAAAAAATTATAAATAAAAACTTAATTTTTAAATTTCAATTAATTTTAAGTTTTTTTTATTTTATTTATTAGAATCTTAATTTTAATTTTTTTATAAAAAATTTTATTTTATTTTCTTTTACCTTTTTCATATTTATTTTATTTTACTTTTTTTCATTTCATTTCATTTTATTTTTATTCTATTTTATTTTATTATTTTAATTTTAATTTTTTTTCTCTATTTAACTTTTTTTTCTTCCTTAATTTTCATTTAACTTAATTAACTTAGGTTTTTACTAACTTAATTAATTTAGCTTTTTAATTAACTTAAATTAACTTAATTAACTTAGCTTTTTAATTAACTTAGATTTTGATTAACTTAATTAACTTAGTTTTTTTTAATTAACTTAACTTAATTAACTTATTTTTTTAATTAACTTAGATTTTAATTAACTTAATTAACTTAGATTTTTACTTAAATTAACTTAATTAAGTTAGCTTTTTAATTAACTTAGATTTTCATTAACTTAATTAACTTAGATTTTTACTTAAATTAACTTAATTAAGTTAGCTTTTTAATTAACTTAGATTTTCATTAACTTAATTAACTTAGATTTTTACTTCATTTAACTTAATTAACTTAATTAGATTTTCATTAACTTAATTTTTTTTACTTAACTTAACTTAATTAACATAATTTTAATAGCATGAAAAGTAAAGATCTAAGTGAGTTCTGTCTAGGAGACTAGTTCTTGGAAGCCTTTATGCCACTAGTCTTTCCTGGGAACGTTGTTCTGTCTAGGAGGATGGTTTTTAAGGAGCATTTGCACCACCATTCTTTCCTGGGAGCACTCTTGGTTAATACTGATTACGTTATTTTATTTAAAAAAAACAAAAAAAATCTCAAACTATCTCCAAAATTTTAAAGTTTAATTACAATCTAAGGAGTTAGTTGCTTTGTTTGATCTAGGTACAATTGTGTTTTGATACCTTAATTATTTGATTTGCACCTAGATGTGGGTTATCTAAAACCCTCAAGTATGCCCCTAGTTTTAAGTATAGAAAGAAAATTGAAAATCAATAGGGCATGACTGAAAAAGTATAGGTATACAACATTGTCTTACCTGTAGGTTTGATTGACTCAATGATGAGGGGACATTGATTTTAATTAAAATGCAATCCCCAAGTTACGTCTTGCTAAGACGTTAAACTAAGCGCTGGATGGGAGGCAACCCATCATTTTAGGTAATTTTCTTTTATTTCTTTTATTTGCTTAATTTTATTGTTTATTTCATTTTAATTACATGTGAATAATTTTTAAATTGTTAAAACTAAAAATATTTGTTGAGATGTTAGAAGTTCACAACGATCTATCTTTATACACTTTAATGATGAATATGATGGATGCACCTGCATTTTCTATTACTACTTGCACATTTTCAGAAAATAGGTAATCTTTATTCTCTATTCTCTTTATTTTAATTTACAGTTGTTACATTGAGAACATTGTAAGTTCTAGGTTGGGGGTGGTGAAAAGTTACCATGCTTAATTAAATTTTTTTTTTTACAATTTAAAAATAAAAAAATAAAAAATATATATATAATAATTTTTTATTTTATTTTTATATTCACATTTTCATTTTTTTGTGTGTTTGGTTTTATTTTTATTTTGTATGATTTAGTAATTTTTGGAATTAAAAAAAAACTTTACTCACAAAAATTTATCATTTCTTTAAATCAAATTTAAGTAAATAGTTAAGTCTTTTGTATTGTTAGATTAATTTTTAAAAACATATCATGAAATATTTTGTAATTATTTTTTGATAATTAGTTAGTTTTTGTCATAACTAGTATTTGTTGATAAGATGTAGAAATTATATTAAACCCAAAATCGGTGTTTATGAATTTTTTTTTAGTGGAGACTACCTTTGTGAGATATAAATTGAGTCTAATTTCCTTTATTCAGAGTGAAATATATATTTTTTCTACTCCAAACACATTTCTTATTTCTTCAAATTTTTAGATTATCTCTATAGGTATTAGCATTGAATGTATGAATTTTTTTTCTCATCTTAATAGAGTATCGTATATTTTTTATTATTTTTTGCTTATATTAAATGATTTGAGTAGAAATTGATAGTATATGCTTATATCTCATTCATGCATGACTGCTACAAAAAAAAGGGGACACATCTGGGGTTACCTAAACCAAGATCAAATAGAAAAGCCATAAAATTAACCACACCAAAATCTAAAAAAAAATGTACAATCTGTACATGGGTTGACTCTCTAAAATACATATATTGAGAAATATCTTCAGAAAAAAAATAGAAAGATAAAGAATATATAGTATAATATGTATACTATAACCCACATTGCCTACAAAGTTGTGAGTAAAGGTTAATTACAAAAGAAAGATATAGGAAATAATTCCCTAAAAAGTCATTGCACTCTCTTCATTTGTAAAAGGCATATATCTTGAAATTCTTTCTTAATGAGTTTGATTTATGCATGAAAATAATTTTTATATATGATATCTTTATAATTTATACATTTGATTCCTTTCATGAGATCAATGTTAAAATAACACTTTGAGCCTTTATTCTTTATACATATGCGAACATATTAGTTCATTTCTATACATCAACTATTTCGCATATAAAATAGTATGAGTGTTTAAACCCATAGGATTCAGTGTTTTGAGAGTATTGACTTGTGAGGAATAGAGTCGAAGCGAATTCTGATTCATGACACTGAAATTGGGTGAAATTAAATTGATACATTTTTGACATGAAATATGAAAATGATTTTCGACTAATTATTATAATAAATCATGATTGTTTAAAGAGATTAAAATAACTTATGTTTGAGATTTTAATTATGATCTTCAAGGAGATTAAAAAGTATGAGACATTTTTGTGAGATGTTGTTAATTTGTGATTTTGTTGTAAATTTAATTTTTAAGTTGTTTGTTTTTATTGTTTCTTTTGATTTTTACATTTATTTCAATGTTTGTGGGTATTATTACTGAAAACCCTCACGAGACTCAAACTCTTCCACTAGGGCAACCTAGGGGTTTAAAGGCTTGTTGCATAGGCTAAATGCAACCGTGTCAATCCACGGAAGTGATTTAGGATAGTTTAATTTTTAGTTTTTATCGCTCCTCTTGCTAAGGGACTAGCAAGAAGCTGGTTGGGGGTTGTGATGAGTGCTCAAAAAGCACTAAAATTACCATTCATTTTATGCGCATTAATTGATTAAAAATATATATATATTTATATGTTTTATCATATATTTATATAAATTTGTCTTTTTCGGAATCATGGGTATTTTTATTGTTTTTCAGGTATTTTCGCTTAAAAATGTCACTTAAAGACTCAAAAATGAATACTGGAAGCAACACATTACAAATATATTAATAAATAAATGGGTAAAGGTCAACAAATATGGAAAAATTGGACAAAATGGGTCGAAAAGGTCAAAAATGTCAAAAGGGGGAAAATCGTGCCCGGAGCAGCCCACCCTACGCGCGCCAGTGCCCAGCCGCGCCGAGCCGTGCACGCAGCATAGCCCACGTCCGCGCGCATATGCGTGCACCTTCCTCCAGATCCGTGCGTGCCGCAGCACGCTGTCACTGTTCACGCGCACGTACACCGATGCCATTTCGCCCCATTTTTCACGTGCAGCCACCCCATGACGTCATCAATGACCTCCATAATTGCACTACGCGTTTTGCACCATTTTTTCACCCACTTTTTCTCTCCATCCTCACCTATAAATACCCCCCTTCTCTTCACTTCAAAACACACCTCAAAACACACTTCTCTCTTCTTTCTTTCTCTCCATTTCTTAGTTTTTAGTTTTTTTTAGTTTTTCTTATGTTTTAGCAAGTTTCTCTTAGTTTTAGAGTTCTTCCCTTTTTGGGAAGAACTAGTTATGTTTTTGTTATTTATTAGCTTTTTGATTCAATAAATGGGAGTGCAAATTCCGCTTGGAGGTTTTCTAGCAACGGGAATAGCGTCGAAGTTCTGTAAGGATTTTATTTTTCTTTGCAGTTATTTTTTATGCTTTATTCTTACATGTTATGTTTAATTTTTCTGTGATTAAATTTAAGCTGTCTTGGCTATTTGTAAACATGATATAATAATAACGTTGTTATGCTTTGCGAAATATTAAATAGGTAAAAATCTCTAAAATGAATTGATTTTATTTTTATTCAAGATTTTATATTAAGAATGTTAGAGAGAAATATATTATTTTTCATTACAAACTTAAATCGAAAATTAGATTTTAAGGTTTAGTTATCCGGTCTGATTTAGAGTAGTCTTTCTTTTATTTGTTGGTACAATCGCCGGTAGTTAGAGTGAAGCTTCTATTTCAAAAGTTTTTATAAGAATTATTATCCGAAATGTATTGACAACACGTTTTCGGTAGTGGTTTAAAACTTGAAAGTTAGTACTCGAATAACTAAATTCTTAGGTTTAATTTGGATACCTTGAATAAAGTTTAAACTATTCTAACCCACCAAAGGTGGCATTTAAATGGTTCATTTTCAATCTCTTAGAAAAGGAATTAATTTAATTAACCAAATTAGTTATCAACCCCACTGTAGGTGATAATTGATTTGTTTAGTTAACAAAGAATATCTAACCCGCCCAAAGGTGGTATTCATACAAAAAAGGGAGAATCAATAAATATCAATTCATATCTTTAATAACCTATATAATACGACGAAGCATAATTGACTTAGTTATTATATCCATAAATACTACACTATTTATAAAAGATAAAATTTGCGTGAATGTTTATTGAATCTATGTTTAATTTTACGTAATTAGATTAAAAACAAAAAAACCCCAAAATATCGTGACAGGATGTTTAGGATTTAATTTCATTTTTAAAAGTTTGAATAATAAATTAAAAACCACATACATTCCTTCCTTATATCGACCTTGGGAGTATACTTATCATTTTCTACGAAATGATTAGGTGCACTTGCGAGAGTTTTATAAATATAAAACCAAAGTATTGCGAGGATCAGCGTCTGGGTTTTTCGTTCATCAAGTTTTTGGCGATTCACGTGATGACTCGTTGCGGGATGGCATCAAAGTTTTTGGCAATCCCGATTCTGCTCATCAGCTTGGTAATTGTTTGGTGTCCAATGATGGTCAGGGTGATTATTGGTGTTTGGATGATACCTTTGAAAGGAATTGACTTCCTCTATGGCATCAACACTAGGGTCACAAGTATATGAACAATTAAAAGCACCATGCCCAATTGAAAAACATACTTCACAGCGATCTGTCTGTATACACTTTAATGATGAATATGATAGATGCACCTGCATTTTCCATTACTACTTGCACTTTCTCAAGAAATAGGTAATCTTTCTTCTCTTTTCTCTTTATCTTTAATTTACAGTTGTTACATTGAGGACAATGTAAGTTCTAGGTTGGGGGTGGTGAAAAGTTACCATGCTTAATTAAAAAAAAGTTTTAACAATTTAAAAATTAAAAAAATTAAAAAAAAATTAAAAAATTAAAAATATACTTTTTCATTTTTTGTGTGTTTGGTTTTATTTCTATTTTGTGTGATTTAGGAATTTTTGAAAAAAAAAATTTCTAAAAAAAATTATCATTTCTTTAAATCAAATTTAAGTAAATAGTTAAGTCTCTTGTACTGTTAGATTAATTTTTGAAAACATATCATGAAATATTTTGTAATTATTTTTTGATAATTAGTTAGTTTTTGTCATAACTAGTATTTCTTGATAAGATGTAGAAATTATATTAAACCTAAAATCGGTGTTTATGAATTTTTTTTAGTGGAGACTACCTTTGTGAGATATAATTTGAGCCTAATTTCCTTTATTCAGAGTGAAATATATATTTTTTCTACTCCAAACACTTTTCTTATTTCTTCAAATTTGTATATGATCTCTATAGGTATTAGCATTGAATGTATGAATTGTTTTCTCATCTTAATAGAGTATCATATATTTTTTATTATTTTTGCTTAGATTAAATGATTTGAGTAGAAATTGATAGTATATGCTTATATCTCGTTCATGCATGACTGCTACAAAAAAAGACATATCTGGGGTTACCTAAACCAAGATCAAAGCAGAAAAGCCACAAAATTAACCACTCACCAAAATCCAAAAAAATGTACAATGCATGCATTGGGTTGACTTCTACAAAATACATATATTGAGAAATATCTTAAGAAAAAAAATAGAGAGATAAAGAATATATAGTATAATCTACATACTATAACCCACATTGCCTACAAAGTTGTGAGTAAAAGTTAATTACAAAAGAAAGATATAGGAAATAATTCCCTAAAAAGTCATTTCACTCTCTTCATTTGTAAAAGGCATATATCTTGAAATTCTTTCTTAATGATTTTGATTTATGCATGAAAATAATTTTTATATATGATATCTTTATAATTTATACATTTGATTCCTTTCATGAGATCAATGTTAAAATAACACTTTGAGCCTTTATTCGTTATACATATGCGAACATATTAGTTCATTTCTATACATCAACTCTTTCGCATATAAAATAGTATAAGTGTTTGAACCCATAGGATTCAGTGTTTGAGTATTGACTTGTGAGGAATAGAGTCGGCGAATTACGATTCATGACACTGAAATTGGGTAAAATTAAATTGATACATTTTTGATAAGAAATATGAAAATGATTTTCGACTAATTATTATAATAAAATCATGATTGTTTAAAGAGATTAAAATAACTTATGCTTGAGATTTTAATTATGATCTTAAAAGAGATTAAAAAGTAAGAAACATTTTTGTGATATGCTATATTCTTTTATTCTTAAATTAATTTTTGATTTTGTTGTAATTTTAATTTTTGATTTGATTATTTTTATTTTTACATTTAGTTCAATGCTTTGTGGGTATCATTCTGAAAACCTCACGAGACTCAAACTCGTCCACTAGGGCAACCTAGGGGTTTAACGGCTCGTTGCATAGGCTAAATGCAACCGTTTCAATCCACGAAAGTGATTTAGGAAAGTTTAATTTTTTAGTTTTTATCGCTCTTCATAAGAGACTAGCAAGAAAATTTGGTTGGGGTTTGTGATGAGTGCTCAAAAAGCACTAAAATAACCATGATTTTATGTACATTAATTGATTAAAAATATATATATTTATATGTTTTATCATATATTTATATAAATTTGTCTTTTCGGAATCACAGGTATTTTTATTGTTTTTCAGGTATTTTGGCTTAAAAACGCAATTTAAAGACTCAAAGAAGAATACTTGAAGCAATACATCACAAATACATTAATAAATAAGTGGCAAAAGGTCAAGAAATATGCAAAAATTGGACAAAATGCGTCGAAAATACCAAAAATGTCAAAAAGGAGAAAATCGCGCCGGAAGCTTGACCCGTCACTTGCGCCTTGGCCCACTACCAGTCTTGTTCATCCGCGTAGGCTGCGTGCGGCTCTGTTACGTCTGTATGACAACTGCGCGGATACTATTCATACGCGCGCGCCGTCGCAATTTCGCCCCATTTTCACGTGGGTAGCCACTATGATCGTCATCGCGTCATTAATGACCTCGGCATTTCCATTCTGGCGTTTTTACATTTTTTACATTTTTTACTCATTTGTTTTTACGCATCCTTACTATAAATACCCCTTCCCTTCACTTCAAAAACACACTCAAAAAACCACTCCTCTTTCTTTCTTTCTCTCCGTTCCTTAGTTTTTAGTTTTTTTTAGTTTTTCTTATGTTTTAGCTAGTTTTTCTTATGTTTTAGCTAGTTTCTCTTAGTTTTAGAGTTCTTCCCTTTTTGGGAAGAACTAGTTATGTTTTTGTAATTTATTAGCTTTTTGATTCAATAAATGGGAGTGCAAATTCCACTTGGAGGTTTTCTAGCAACGGGAATAGCATCGAAGTTCTGTAAGGATTTTATTTTCTTTACAGTTATTTTTTATGCTTTATTCTTACATGTTATATTTAATTTGTCTGTGATTAAATTTAAGCATCTTGTTGTTTGTAAACATGATATAATAATAACGTTGTTATGCTTGTGAAATATTAAATAGGTGAAAATCTCTAAAATGAATTGATTTTATTTTTATTCAAGATTTTATATTAAGAATGTTAGAGAGAAATATATTATTTTTCATTACAAACTTAAATCTGAAAATTAGATTTTAAGGTTTAGTTATCCGATCTGATTTAGAGTAGTGCTCTTTTATTTGTTGGTACAATCGCCCGGTAGTTAGAGTGAAGCTCTATTTCAAAAGTTTTTATAAGAATTATTATCTGAAAATGTATTGACAACATGTTTTCAGTAGTGGTTTTAAAACTTGAAAGTTAGTACTCGGATAATTAAATTCTTAGGTTTAATTTGGACACCTTGAATAAAGTTTAAACTGTCTAACCCCACCAAAGGTGGCATTTAAATGGTTCATTTTCAATCTCTTAGAAAAGGGAATTAATTTAATTTACCAAATTAGTTATCAACCCCACCCATAGGTGTTAATTGATTTGTTTAGTTAACAAATAATATCTAACCCCGCTAAAGGTGGTATTCATACAAAAAATGGAGAATCAATAAATATCACCTCATATCTTTAATAACCTAAATAATATGAGCAAGCATAATTAACTTAGTTATTATATCCATAAATACTCCACTATTTATAAAAGATAAAATTTGCATAAATGTTTATTGAATCTATGTTTATTTTTATGTAAGTAGATTAAAACACAAAAACCCCAAAATATCGTGACAGGATGTTTAGGATTTAATTTCGTTTTTAAAAATTTGAATAATAAATTAAAAACCACATACATTCCTTCCTTAGATCGACCTTGGGAGTATACTTATCATTTTCTACGAAATGATTCGTGCACTTGCGAGAGTTTTATAAATATAAAACCAAAGTATTGGCAGGATCAGCGATGTCGGTTTTCGCTCATCAAAGTTTTTGGCAATCCCGATTCTGCTCATCACTATTCATGACTTAATTCAGATACATCATCAAAACACATAGAATAAGTGTGAAAAACTAGTGAGAGCATCGAATCGAAAATCTATTGAAATTCTCATGTAAGTGTTGAAATTTGATCAACAGAAGGTATGTTTTCAATCCATTTTGTTTTCGTTGTATTTAAATTTTGCGTTCATATGATTTTTTGAACGTTTCTAGATTGAATTGTAATCTTACATTTGGAATCAAAGCCATTTTTGAAAACATATATGTTTTGCTCTGTTTCACAAGGAACTGAGATTTTGGGTCTTTTATTTTGCTTGTTTTTGATACATATGGAAATTATAAATTGTTTCAATATTGATTTTAGAGTGATTCTGTAAATTTAAACTTGAAAAACAATGAAGAAAATAAATCCAATTTACCATGCGTATTTATTTGAATCATTAATTAACTTTTTATTTAAAATTACGTTTTTTATTCAAATTGAGACCATGAATCACTTGGAAATCAAATTCTAAGAATTTTGATAAAAAGAATGCTAGATTTCATCGTTGGAGTAGAAAGATACGGTCGACATAAGAGAGGTTGTTCTTATTTTAATCCTTCAAATGGATCAAGATTGTGACTTCTAATTTAATTGTTTATTTGTATGTTATTTATATTTATTCTTAATTCTGTAAATTTCTCGTGTATATCTTGTTGTAATTTTTTATTAATTTCTCTTATCTCATTTATAAGTTCTTTTTAGCTTTTATTTATGTTCTATAAAGACTTAATGTTTGATTCTTCTGTTATATTTATTTTCTTTTTGCTAAAAGAATCAAAGTTTTCATTATTATTATTTGATTTTTTGATATATGTGCTAAGCTTCCATTAAATTCTAATTCTATATCTTGTAATTTGTCTTTAAACATTTTGCTATTATTTTCTTTCTATTATTACATCATGTACTAATGCTTTCATTTCTTGAACTTCTTCTTTTAGTTTTATAGCTTTTTTTATTAATATTACATCATGCAATAATGATTTCATCACTTGAACTTCTTCTTTGAGTTATGTAACTTCTTTTTTTTTGTTAGAAGTTTCTCCTTTATAATCTATAAAAATAAATCTTTGTATATTATTGTTTTTGACTGCATTATTTTTTTTCCCTGGTATCATAGGTTTTTCCTTAATATCTAAGTGTCATTTCTCTAGTTTGTCAAAGTCTATTAGTGTTTCTGGTTTTAATGTTTATCCAAGTTCCTGAAAGGTTTTATCTATTTCTATAATTTTATTTTGTCCATATATTGAACTGTTATACCTGTTTGTTAATGATTACACTACTGTGTAGTATGTTAAAAATTGATGATTTTCTTCTTTTATTAAATCTCGTATTTCAAATTCATAAGCTCAATTTAACACATGGTTTAAGTTCTTATCATGAATATTAATAGCAAACTTAAAGTATGTTGTGATTTTTAACTTTTAATATCCTAAGTTACTATAAATCATTCCTAATAAAGCATATTTCTTATTTATTATTCTATTATCTAGCAACACTATTTTTATTTGGTGTATCAATTATTTCTCTAAAATGATCTTTTATTAATATTTAAATTCCTTTTAAAATTTAAATTTTTCTATATCTTTTTGAGAGATTTTTGATAGCTTATTCATTATAATTTCTTCGTTAATTAATGATATATTATATATTTATTTTGCATTTGTGGTATTGATAGTCATTTATTTATTTCTTATTTCATAATAAATTATATCTTTTCTTATAAACATTTTCCTTAATTTTAAAAATGATATATCTTTAAATTCATCTACTTCTATAAGATTTAATATTACTTTTTGAATTTCTTTAAAATTGTTTTATTAATTATCATTTATTATAAGAAATATCTTGATATGTCTTTTATTTCTATTTCTAATATTCCTTGATTTCATATTATTTCTTTCTTTTTTTGCTATTATTGTCATTTTTGTGCATAAAATCACTATTTACTTCCGTAAACTTTAACTTCTGTTATTTTTAGAGAGTATTTATGATATTATTGAAATCTTACGAATATTTGTGATATTACTTCAAAACTTAAAGGTATTATTGATATTGTTCACGTGATTATTGGAAAAATATTTAAAAAAATAAACAATTTTATACATTAACAACCTAAAAACTAAACTAAAATAACTTAATTTAGATAAAAGGACAAATTTGATTATGTGTGAGCTATTTAACACACTAGATCATTCTTATATATAAATTAGGGCATATTCTTATGTATACTCAAAAACCAAAAGGGCAAAAAGTACTTGAGGCAACGACTTAAGTAATTCATGACATATTTTTGTAGACGGATGCGTTGAATCATCATTCCTATGCGTTTCTATGAATACATCTGAACCAAATTCAAACAAAATAAAATGAATAATAAAAAGAACTACAGAGATTGCCTTTTCATCACCATTCCACCATCAATAGTAAAGACCTGGAATAATAAAACAATGAACTAAATTATTCTCTTATATAACAATGCGTAAGCAAGGTATAATCTTAATATAAGTTACCTGCCCAGCAGGATTCAATGCTAAGAACTCTGCTAGTCCAACTAACTACTTTCTCAGGCTGATCATATCGACCTATGAGATAGATTTTTAAATTAAATATATATATGAAAATTATTTAGAACTAGTTTAAATTTGAAGCACTTATGTTTAAGGCAAACAAGTAGACATGAATTAGTAGACTAAATGAACCCATTTTCATTATCCCAAGAGAGCTTGCAAGAACTACAGTCAATAGAATATCTTATACTCTCCCACACTACCATGTGATGTGAGCCACTTCCGTCGAAGTAACCGACCAGGCTTCCGACTATTAGGATTGGAACAAATGAGATAAAACCAATAAAATGAAACTAAATTTCAATCAAGAGAAATGGATCATAGTTACTAGAAATTTTACAGGGTTGACTGCAAAAGTGGAACCATAATTATTATTATTGCACATTAGCAATGAAGGGCATAAATAAAATCAACTATTCTATCAAATGGCATATAAGCCATTGTAACACGCAGAAATGATATCATTAACAACAACAAAAAACATGAACTATTATTTCTATCTTACCCTAGGGTATTATCTCCAAGATCTTCTTCTCTATGTCTTCTCCAAGTTTGGCAGTCATATCAGATGCGACAAAACCAGGAGCTATAGCATTGACCTTCACGTAAAGAAAACAAGAGAACTACTTGAGTTATCAAACAGTACAGCAGTGGACAAATACCAATGAAATTTTCAAGCTTTAACAACCAAATCTGAAGTGTCTTTGCATGCATACGGACTATTAGATCCAAAATACTCACATTGATATTCCTGCTGGCATATTCCTTAGCAACACTCTTCGTAAGGCCAATTACACCAGCTTTTGCAGCACTGTAGTTGGCTTGTCCAGCATTCCTAACCAGACCAACAACAGATGCTATATTGACTATTCTTCCCTGAAAGAAGGTAAACACGCTAAGAAACTATGGTAGAAAAATATGATGTTAAAGTAATAGCTAGTTAAATATGAACTTTTACATTATTTTAAATTAATTGACTTATTTTATAGGAATAAGTTGCATAAAATTCTTTTTATCGTTATAAAAACTTTGCATTGCTTCTAAGTTTAGTTGCACCAATCCCTGACAAATAAGAAAACCCCAGGTCATGATGAGGGTAATTACCTTTTTTTTCTTTTTCATCATAATTTTGGCTGCAGCCTGGAAAATGAGAATCTCTTAGAAATCAGACACTATAAGCTTCAATACGTAAAATTAATTGTGAGATAATGGATATACAAACCTGCGTACAGAGAAATACACCAGTAAGATTCAAATCAATAACCTCTTGCCATTGAGATATTTTCATTCTCATCAATAATCCATCCCGTGTTATTCCTACAAGGATCATAGGATCATAGAATATTAAGCACAAACGTTAAAAAAAGGGAACCTTTTATAAAAGAAAATAGTTTTTTGCCAGCATTATTGATCAATACATCTACTGTTCCCCTACGCATCGACCACCTGTACACATTTATAGTATAATAAAATTTGGATTGTAAACCACAGTTATAACAGAGATAATTTTAAGGAGATACAAAGAGTATAGATGCCCAAAGTTTTAATCATGGACTCTACATCTTCTTTTGAAACATCACCTCGAAAAGCGAGAGCTTGACCACCACTTGTCTCAATCTGTAGCACAGTTAAGTAACTACTTGATGTTTTGGCACATACCCCAAATAGCACATGAAAAACATGTCATACATAAATAATATACAGAAAATAAGTCACTAATATAATGCATCTGGGTTATATAATGTCTCCATATAATCGATTCACTCTTTTTGAATGAATACTTTGAAAATGAGTCTTGTCTTATGTCTCTCAATGTTACCTTATGAGTCTTTCTTTGTATTGAAGACTTATTTATATCCAATGGATTTTACATAATCAACCAACTTGACGAGATCCCAAACTTAGTTAAATGTCATAGAATCCACCTCTTCTTTCATGGCATTGTACCATAAGTTTGAAACCTCAGAACTCATGGCCTATGCAAACATCTTAGGATCATTTTTGGCTCCAAAATTGTAGTCACACTCTTGTAGATACATAACATAGTCACTAAGAATTGTCGATTTTCTTACTCTAGTATTCTTCTATATGTTACATTAACATTCTCCTGATGATAAGGATCATGTTGTTCAACTGGTTGTTCAACAGTTTTAAGCATCTATTGAACTTTAGCATCTACTAGATCTGAATCAATAAATTGTGGTACTTACAAGACTGGTTCTTCAACATGTGTTTGTACTCAAGGCTCATTGTTAACAACAACGATTAGTCAATTACTTGAAGTGGCACACTGAGCATCTGAATGATCTTTCTCAAGACTAAGGCCCTAGGATCGATTGCTCCCACTAATCAAGTCATTCTTAAGAAATTTTTCATTTCTTGATTCCACAAACCTAGTGTTATGAGATTAATAATAAAACCTATATCCCTTTGACCTTTCAACATATCCAACGAAATACCCACTTATGTCCTTGGGTCCAAATTCTTTTCTTGTGAATTGTAGACTCTTACTTCAAACGGACAACCCCAAATGCGTACATGTTGTAAATTTAGTTTCCAACCTTTGAATAACTCAAAAGGTTTCTTTAGGACATCCTTGGTTAGAACTGAGTTCAATATATACGTAGTCGTCTTAAGAGTTTCAGTCAATGACTCAAGAAGTTTGATGCTAGCAAGCATGCTTCAAACCATGTTAAATAATATTCAGTTTCTCCTTTTAGTTACTTCATTCTGGTCCGAAGAGCCTGAAAAACTATATTGGGAAACAATCCCATTCTCTTGTAAAAACCTCACGAATGAACCACTTGCTTGTCCACTCTCAATGTATCTACCATAGTACTCTCCACCTCTATTCGATCTCACGATCTTAATTTGTTTGTTGCATTGTTTCTCTACTTTAACTTTAAACACCTTAAAAGCATCTAGTGCTTCATTCTTATTGTTAAGCAAGTAGAGATACATATATCGTGAGTTATCATCTTTGAAAGAGACAAAGTACTTATTATGGTATGCATCCATATCTAGACTACAAATGTCAATGTGTATGATTTTCAATAATTTAGAGCTCCCATTGTCACCCTTCTTTGACTTGTTAGTATGCTTGCCCTTAATGCAGTCTATACAAGTCTCAAAGTCATTAAAATCTAGAGTACTAAGTACCACATCATTTACCAACCTTTTAATTCTCTCAATAGAGATATGTCCCAATCTTCGATACCATAACATAGAAGAGTCTTCGTTCACAACACATCGTTTAGTACCAATATTTTCATGAACATGCATAGTTGTATAGTTATCATCATTTTGTACATTAAGGAGAAAAAGACCATCAAATAAAGTACTATATCCAATAACATCAAATTTATAAAATAAATTAAAACAAGAGTTTGAAAAATTAAAAGAATAACCATCCGTTACAAGTATGGATATTGAAATTAAATTCCTAGAAAAATTGAGAATATAAAATGTCTTTTTCAAATTTAAAATGAAATCACTACTTAAAATCAAATTGTACGTGCCAATGGCCTTTATATTTAAAGGCATCTTATTTCTTGAATAGACATTACGCTCACTTCCCACTTGTTTATGCGAGTCTCGCAAATCCTACAATGAATTGGTAACATGGATTGTAGAACCATAATCAATCCACCATGTATTTTGATTAACATCAGTCATATTGGATTCATAACAAACAAATGAAAGTTGAGTACCATTCTTATCAAGCCATTTCATGAACTTGGAGCATTGCTTCTTAACGTCCCCCTTCTTCTTGCAAAAGAAGCACATAATCTCCTTCTTAATGTCCTTCTGAGGAGGGATTTTTCCCTTCCCCTTGCCCATGGCTTGATCCTTCTTGTTGTTCTTCCTAGAGGTAGTTAAGTTCACATTCTCCTTTACCCTTTCAATTTCCTCCATAAACAGCATGCCTCTTCCTGAACACATATAGTCAACAACTTATTGATCAACCATTTGTTCTTATGTGTGTTATAGAATATCTTAAATAGGCTATACTGTTGGGGTAAGGTACAAAGGATGTAGTGAACCAAGAAGGGTTCTCACATCTCAACCTCCAATGTTTTCAATTGGGCCATAATATCCGATATTTTCATCTTTATGAACATAACGGATAGACGATTATATCACTCCCACTTATCATAAAGAATAACTATATCTGGAGAGCTAGTTTCAGTTAATGCAAGGAGTTACTCCTTTCTAATGTTGTAATCTATGTCCATCCCAAGTGAAGGAGAATTCTCTCCTTCTAGACCTTGTAGTTATCCTCTTTGAGCTCGAGAACAACACATTTCATAACATAATAATTAGTAGGTTGAATTGTTGCAATAAATTAAATATTCATGCTCATGTGATTAAATTTGAAACTAAAATATGACATGTTCTATCAATATAAAATCATGTAAAATATGAATCTAGTGACATGAAACTTGCGTATGGGTTAAAATTCTAATTCAATTAGATTCATCTTAACTTTAAGATAAAACTATCAAATTATATTCATTTTCTTAATTACTGTGAATAAATTAAAAAATATAATTTGATATTCTATCTTAATTAGTCACACAAAATATAACAAATATTCATGTCAGATAAGATTTATTATATCACATATGATTAATCACAATTAATGTTTATTTTCTAAATATGATCCTAAATAAACTTTATTATAATTTTAACTAATTAAAGATGTTGTGATTACTCACTAATTAATTAAACTAGATGAATCACTTAAACATTAACTAAATCATTAAGCTCAATTATTGCATAAAACTATAAACAATATTAATTTAATTTCAAATATATAAATACTATCTATACTAAGATTGCATGTATAAATAAATGAACACATCTCCAAAAGACTCAGATTTGTACTAAAGGAAACACAGAATATTTCCCTAAGAGCATCTACAAATCCCATGAGGGACTTTTGTCGTAAAACCACGTTTTGAAGGATTCATATTTTGAAGAAAGACTAGAGAAATTGTTGATATTTGTGACAATAAATGTCAAAATCCATCTAATTCAATAATTATTTTTTTTTCAATTTTGCTGTAAACCTGTTCAAACTTTCAATTTAGCAAATTACTTAATTTCTATTATTCCAAAAAAACCACTAGTTTAAATTAATCTACTAGACAATGAAAATTTTAAAAAAATAAAATTACATACGTGTAACCACATTAAACAAGTATAAAAATTATTTAAAAAGTTTTTATTGCAAAATAAACCTAACTGAAACTACACTTACACAAAACTTCCTATACTATAGTTTCCTTTTAATGTGTTCTTTTACCTTGAATAATAATACAGCTGCAGAAAAACCTGGTTACCCCAACATAAAGACAACTAACTACATATACTTTCTCTTCTTAGAATACCCTGGTTGACATCTCTTACAACGATCATATATCAAATAAAGCCGGTAATATCCACGATATCACTGATATTATCTCAACAAAATACCAAAGTCAAGCATTGTAATTTCAATTTCATCGATAATATCCGGTAATATCGTCAATATTTTGCAAAAGAATAAACATTTCAATTAATATCAATAGTCAATGTTCTTACGAGGACAATAATACCGCGATATTACTATGAACATTACAGATATTTTCATCTACGCGACTTTCCCCATTAAAACACCCACATAACGGGAAATCCCTTTGCAAAGAAAATGTGTTCCATGTTTCAACTTCATATCCCCCAAACCCAGAACGTATAAACCACAGCGCTTCTGAACCCAGCTTTGCTGCTTCCACCTATTCATTCTCATCCTCTCTTAAAACAATTGGAGCTTCATTCATACTAGAAACAGAACATATAATATATATATTCTAGCCCAAAACCATACCAGGACGCAAAAAAGAGTTCAAAACAATTCTTCTGTTATAGCCAAGCTGACCATTTTCAACTCTAATTCCTCGACCTTGCTGGACATTATGAAGTAATTAGTCAATTTCTCCTTCCTCTACATCATTTGAAGGCTCCTCTGGGTTGCTATGGAGTGGTTCATCTTCTTCCTCATATTCATCATCATCCTTCATGTACAACCCAAGTTGTTCTAACGGGTTACTACCTTGTAGTTTAAAACTACCCAGTGCATTCTCAGAAGGCTCAGGACTAGCCTCCTCCATGAAATTCGGCAAAGATTCCAAAAAATGGGTGTTCTCGTCAATATCAACAGTTTTTTCCATCTGCAAAAAGCCAGAAAATTGTAAGCAGCAAATAAGAGAAAGCACTAATGACTTTTTATCCAAAATACAGCGTGTCTGATTTACATCTTGCAATGCCCGACGTGCAGCTTCTCTCTCCAATTCCCTCTTCCTTCTAGCTTCAGCTGCAGCTTCTGCTTCAGCCTTTTTTCGAGCCTCTTCTGCAGCCTTTGCCTCAGCTTGTAAACGAGCTTTTTCTAATGACAGTAACGAAAGTAAACATCAAGATAATTGCATATAGTCTAACTCGAAGAAGGTTAACAGAAAATTACTCATCAAATTGACTAATATCCTTAGGTTAGGTAGAAATCCAAACCTTCTCTTTGCCGCCTTTCAAGCTCCTCCCTCTCTTTCCGTAGTTTATCAGGATCCCGCTTTTCATCCTGCACAAGATATAGAATTATGACCAAGAACTGCAGACAAAAATCAAAGGACACAGAATAGAGGCATCCCATGGCTACAACAGACCTTTTCAAGTGCCTTTTCCCTGGCTTTAAGTATGGTATCAGCAAATCTGTTCTTCAGCAATGCTGCACGGTAGAGCTTATCGGGGGAAACCTGCCTATCAGATGGAGCATTTTCCCCTATATATTATACAGCATGAGTGGTGAGACCATGCTCCAAAACTAACGGGAGACAGTTTTCTTCGTTATTTTCTCATGCTTACCCTCTTGGTGTTCATCCACCTCAATAGAAATTGGCTTGGACTGTGAATTTTGCTCCACTTGAGCAACCCCATTTATTGCTTCTGTACATAACTCAGGGGATAAGTTACAGGAATATTGGCCTGTAATAGCTATGCCACAAAAAAAGAAAATCTATAACTTAGTCTACAAGACTCACGATTATCAATTTCTTTATCATCAGGATCGCATCTCTTCTGATCCGAGCTTGTTCCAGAAATTTTCTGTCACATAAAGAAAAAACTTTAATTCCCAACCTTTATCTCGATAGGAAGAAGAGAGGATTAAGTACCATAAGAGTAACTTTGCTTGCGTCAACTGAAAAAATAATCACTTTGCGTTCAAAGAGGACATTTAGGCCGCTCTCTTATTAAAAATAAGACAGAATAATCACTTTTTCAAAAGTACAGTATTATTTTATTAATTTTTAGCAAAATAATAAAGTATATCTATTGGGGAAAATTTGTGGTTTTAAAGTTTTTCTTCCTTTTTACCCTTTCATCCTTTTGTAGTTCAGTATTGGCGCCATTTTATCAGCTAAATATGAAAATATCAACATTTTTTAGCTACATTCCCTCCATTTTTCCATAGTTTTTTTTTGTTGGATCAATCCCTATCTCCACACTTAAAAAGGAAATAAACTACATTATACTAGCCATTACTACTAAATCAATTTGGAACAATAGGTGGTATGGTGGCTGGTATATTGTAGTCCATTTTTTTTAACCATGGAGAGATTAGAGAAGATTGACAAAAAAAAATCTATGAAAAATAGAAAAAATGTAGCTGAAAAATGACGATCTTTTCAGCTTTATAGCTTAAAAAGAGTGCTAAAATTGAACCAGAAAAGAAGAAAAGTGTATAAAAGAAAGAAAAACTTTAAAATGATAATTTTATCCCGTTAAATATACTTTATTATTCTGTTATGAATTTTTATTAATAAAATAATATTGTGTTGTTCAAAAAGCAACTAACCCGTTCCAATTTTATTGAGAGAATGACCTAAATGTCCCATATAAAAACAAAGTGATTAAAGTTTCCACTTGACATAAGCAAAGTGACTCCAAGAGCCACCCACCCAAGAAGATACATCTCACTTGCAGATTTAAAAAGAGCACAATCTTGATCTGGATATTTTATATCAATTTTTATATATACCTTTGCAGCATTGAGAGAATCTGTAGCTTTAACGGCATTTGATTCACTCTCAGATGAAGTAGCAGAGTCTGTATCTGCACAGCAAGGAGAGATGTTCATTTTAAAGTAAAAACATGGAAGCTAAAGTCCTGTTTCTATGATGCATACAACTGGGTGAACAGCAAACACATCAATATTTAAAAGCAAACTAATTTAATTAGAAACAAACAAAACAGAACCCATTGTTCTCCAGAGCACCAAATAATGTCCCCCCAACAGCAAACTAATACAGCCAGATAAAGTTGGATTAATAAACCCTGCCTAAAGTATAGCAGCCACAACACAAGAAAGCTGAAACTTTCTACACTTCCAATAATAAAAGCAAAAGCCAGCAACAACAGAATTTGGAAGTTGAAATAAAACCCATACATGTGCATATAATAAATAAATAAAAAGTTAGGTGCATTTGCCAATGAGCTCTAGTCCAACATCATGAAGCCCATTTGGGCATAGGTATGAGGTATGGGGTTCAAGTCTCAATTACGGGTGCATAAGTAGTGTAGTTCTTTTTTAAAAAAAAAATTAGGTAAATTTACACTTCCAAAGTTCTTATTTCTACATGAAATTTCTCACATTCAAAGAAACATTTGTTGAGTTGGATGTCTTAATGATAATTGCAACATTAGGCCATATAAAACCCTTTACCATGCTCCAGGCAGAACTGCTGCAATGCAAAGAGGCACTAGAACTAGTATGCTCCAACAGTGAAGGCATGAAATGTCAATGACAGCACCAATAATACTAGCGTGTTGAGAGAAATACATTACTGTGTAAGCTCATACAAATGGGGTATATGTATTCGCAACTCTTGTGATCTCTTACATTTTAAAAAGAAATGAACTTGGTGAGGATATTAAAAGAATTCATAACTAGATCATAATATGGAACCTTTTAACACCATTTATACTGGAGATTTCTCGTACCAAAACCTGAGCTAAAAGACTTCCCCAAAAACAAATTATGAATGCCGTAAAAGGCTAACAGCATAAACCCACAACTACCAGGGAAAATATATTTCTTTTCCCCAATACATCTAGTCAAGTATGGTTTTCATCCTTTCAGAAATTGTTCCTGATAGATCCCAAAATAATTTTTAAATAACCCTAATTGTGTGCTACAGCATTTTGAACTAGTTAATGAATAAAAAAACTACGGATTTGACACTAGTGAAGATATAATAGCTGCCACTACTTTCCCAAGGTAGAAAAGAAAGTATATCAAAATACATGTCCAAAGTTAAAGAAACAATTCAGCAACCACACCCCAACATAGTATGGTCTGCTACTTTACATGGTGATGGTACATAATATAGGCATATGACTATCGTGAGAAGAGTGCACTAAAAAAATTACATCTTATACCTCCTTACAAAGATCACTAGAAAACAGCAATTATTGAACATCCCACCCAAAAAAAAGCCATATCTAGACAACAATTATCAGCCAAAATTATTGTTCTAACAAGTTTACTATTTTTTTTCCAATGTTACTATCTCTCTTGAGCAAAAAAGGTCTGAGACTCAACTGCACATCTCAAATAATTGCCAGTAATGAAAACACTTTCTCAATATAACGGTATGAATTCCATCAAACCAATAATTAACATATTCATCTTTTAACAAAAATCAACATATGCATGATTACAGAAAAAAACAATCGATGAAAAAAAAATATTTAGCTTGTCTCTATAAAAAAAAATTCAACATCTACAGTCTGTTTCTCATAAAAGATCTCTCAAGTAGGGTCATATATCTAATTTCAAACGAATAATGATTCCGTGCTCCCAGTCACAATAAAGTGAAAATAAATATTAAATCAAAATCACTTATTAAATATGCAGGAGCACGAACCACTTGATAAAGAGCCAGAGCAGCCAGCCGAGCTATTAGATTTACTGATTTTCTGAGTTGCATCTTTCCTTATCTCTACTTGTGGGAAGCTTGAAACTAGTGAATCATTTCCACCAACAATATCTACATCATCAACGTGCGCAATGCCTGAGAATGCATGAGTCTCACAGTAAAAATGTTGTGCTTTGCAAATTAAATGATGATAGCTTCTATTAATTAAAACAAGGCAACATAATGGGGTGAGCATAACCTTTACATGGTGGAATTGACGAATTGCTAAATCCTAACTCATTAATAACCTGCAGCACAAGATGCCAATAAGGAGTCAGATATGCACAAAGTATATCATGATGCTATATTAAGCAAAATGTGAGAGGATAATAATGCTATACCATTTCAAAAGTTTCAGCTTTAGTCTCTTTCTTCTGTTTCTCCGTCAAATAATCCTTCAAAAGCTTCCGTAAAGAGAACAAGGTATCATTACTGAGAGCATCAATATCAATCTCAAACTCATCCTCACTGGTTTGCCCAGCACTATGCTCTTTTAGAAAATAAATGATGCTTTCAGGCAATTCTCCCAGCAAAGCTTCCAATTCAATGCCTAATTTATGCTTCTCCTCATCAGTCATATCACGCTTAACAATTTCCTGTTTCACACTTGCCTCAATTGGTGTAATTTTCTTCTTTTTTGAGGGTGGTATACTAATAGTATTTTCTGCCTCCAAACGAACGAGATTGCCTGAAGGCATTAATTGTGCATCAGAAGCTGTTATAATCTTCTTTTCAATAGACTTCCATCTCACTTCAAAAAACCTGCTGATGTCATCAGCCATTATGTGGACATCATTTCCTGGTGGGTTATAAGTCATTGCATTTGAAAATGTAAGCCTCACATCTGCAGCAAAATACAGAGGACTTGAATATTCACCCGATGTTAACTTTCTATCTATGGTCCCCAAGTCCATTGGATGCTTAATTACAGTAAAATAGTCGGGAATTTTCATCTTTTCCACATCAACTGGAGCGTTGAACACCCAACCAAACTTGTGTGTCCTCAGACGCTTTAACAAAGTTTCACACTGTTTAATCAACATTGCATTAGCTGTAGTAGCTGGTGCTGGGGGCTTCGCTGGGGCAAAACGTCCGGTTAAATTTCGTTTTGTATGAGGTCCACTACGCCCAGGAGGGGCAGGCTTCTTAGCTTGTGGAGTCGATACCTCAGACAACCTTTGTGAATTCTCTAGATGTCTTTGATGTCCATCACTGCAGCTCCGGATATCACTTGATGGTGAAAATATACCAGTATTTGAACTAAGATTCTCAATTTTCTTTTGTAGGAGTTGGACTTTTTCAAGTTCCATTTTCAGCTTTAACTTTAAATGCTTCCTTCCGGACTGTGACATCCTTGATAGTGATAAGACTTGCATCGGGACACTGAAACCTTCATAACCATCAACATTCAAACTAATGCACTTCCTCTTAGGTGTGCACGAATCCTCTGATGCAGTCATTTCTGTGTCAACCCGTCCAGAGCTCCCAAATCCCTCTGACTCCCCTATTGTCTCAATAGCATGCCGATAATCTGGTACAAAACCACATGAATGACCTTTAGTGTACTTCCGTGACTTTCCCATAGTCTGTGAAAGAGAAAAGCTCCTGAATTCCTTTTGCCCAGTGAACTCTATGGGAACAGTTGGTGCCATAAGATTAAAGCCCAACTACTGCACATATCAACTATGACAATTAAATGATGTCCTCTATCTCCAATCCTAATAATAACCAGAAACCAAAAGATACAATTCCATGAAGTATCACGGATCCCAAAACCTAAATTCCCAAAATTTCAACACTACTTATTTCCTCAATATCTCTTGTCTGCTTCAAAAAGCTGTACGAGTGAAAGTTCGTCCCTAAATCGAAACCATCGGACTCCTATTTTCTATCCAATGTCGCCTAAGTTAAAAAAAATTAAAAAATTCCACAAAGGAGTAAAATTTTCCAATAGTATAGCAGTCTTGTAGTCCTCCAACAAATCTCAATTTCAATTTTTACAATTTTTTCATAAGTCGAAAATATACACATTCATAAAAAAAAATTAGTAACGTAAATCCAGCAACATGACTTTCAGAGATTCACTGACTTTTTTTCTGAAGAACATAATACCCAAAATTCTCAAATTCAACAAAACACTCAAAATAGTACCACTTCTCCTATAGCTCCAATCACTCGAGAACCCACTTTCCCATGGAGAACACCTCCAGGAAGCAAACAGCCAGATAAAATACAAGAGGAAAATCAAAAAACTTACAAGGGAAAACCTAACTTGCCTTCTCCATAAACCCCAAGAACGAAAACCCACAGGATCGCGATGGAGAAGCCCAAACCGAAGCAAAAACCAATACGCGAGACAAGTAATACACAAATCGTTTAGGTAAATAAAACCCTACGAACGCTCCTGCGTTAACCAATTCAAAATCTGGATCTTGAGCCCAAGCTTTGCACTTTGCTATCAAACCCTAGACATTCCTCCGTAGTTCGTTGCACCACAGAACGAGAGAGAGAGAGGTAGAGAGAGCGTAAAAAGAAAAGAAAAAAAAATGAAGCTGGAGATCTCTCTCTGCGGGCTCCTTTGCGCCTCTTAAAGGCCCACTAGGCCTCAATGCCCGCCGCCACTAGATATATCGTAGCCGTTATACCCCTATTTCGGTGATATCTTACGGCCAATATTCAAAATAGTTGTGAAACGTTAGATTCAAATCGCACGGTTCCACTTATCATTCTAGATCTACCGTGATTTAATAACCCGAGCCGAGCGTTCTAATTACTCAAAATTGGGAATAGATAAAAGAAAATTTTATTTATTATTTAATTATAAACTAAAAATAATAGATTATAATATTTTAGTTAAATATTATTTTTTATATTAATTATAATTATATCTTAATTTTAACAAAGATTTAAGGTAAAATTATAAATATCATTCTTATAATTTTTATACGTGTCATTGTATTAATAAAATAAACATAAATAATTATTAATTAAAATAATAAAATTAATCTTTTAATTTATAATTAAAAAGATTATGATTATAAGAAAACCGCCTAAGAACTGTCGGTCTTTGACTATAGTAGCATATGATATCATAAATTATAGGAATTTTAGGATGATTTGACAAATAGAAATGCTTTATATATATATATATATCTTAATATTCTTCTAATGTTTTTATCATAAATTCATTAACCACCATTGTTAAATTTTTAAATTTTAAATCTAAACTCGATAATTAATATTTATACAAAATGTTATAGATATAACACTAATATAGTTAGTAAAAAATTAAAATTACATTTTAAATGTTTTAAATTATCCTTGCAGTATATTAAAATCAATAATATTATATATCATAAATAAAATAAAATAGTTCACTGAAATTTTTGAATGACTTAACATAGTTCACATTACCCACTTGTAATATATTAAAAAAGAATTTATAAAATTTGTGATATTACAATTTACGTGGTCCTGTGGGATTTGCTATTGACTTAGCATGGGGTCACGTTAGAATATCATATATTTTAAATTATTTAGACTTAAATTTAATAGATATATTTTTTTTATAGAAACATGGAAACAAATTTTCACAAAAATTATAAACAAAAAAAATTATGAAAATTTTTGACAAAATTTCAAAATATAAAAATACTTAATTTCATATTTTTTAAATGAATTGTTTTATTTAATACATATAAATATAAATAAATTTTATATTTATTTTAACCAATAAATTAAAAAATTCAAATTATTTAAATTAATAAATTTTATGATTATTAAAAATAATAATTTTTAATTATTTTAATAATAAATAAATTTGATATTATTTTACATTTTATTGAGAATATCTATATTATTAACTGATATTTTATCATATTTTCTCGATATTTTATAGCAAATAATGTATATTCATATTGAGACTCTTAAAAATTTGATATCGTTAAGACATTATCAAAAATATCAAAAATTATTTTATTTTATTTTTTAATCAATAAAAAATTGACACCTTATTTTGTATGATCATAAATTTGTGACAAATATCATTTTTTATTATAAAAATTAAAAAATTATATGAAATAATATTATCAAAATTTGTAATGATAAAAAATAGCACATAATAATAATAAACAGCTTCCAATCAAATAATATTAAACTATTGAATGAATTCAAGATAAAAGATAAAATGATAAGTTGAACACTACAGGTCATAAATTTTTATCCCTCCTCTCTTTTCCATTCTTTTTTCCTAATGTTTTTTATTTTTTATTTTTTTATATTTAATTTCTTTCTAACAAAATTATTGTCCTTACAATGAAATTAATGGATAAATCATGTACCGTATTTGGATTAAGCATAGATTTGTGGCTTTACAGGCTAGGTTTGCCATGCACACACAAAAAAAAAAGAGTGTTTCTAATTTATCCCACAAATTTTACAAGTTACTCCATCTTTTTTCCTTTCCTTTTTTTTTTTTTTTTGACAAAACTATCTTATTATTTGTAACACACAACGTCTTTAATTAGAAGAATACTGCGTCTAATGACAGGTTAGAATGGGAGCTCAGCTAAAAGCCTAAAACAATTAATAAAAATTAATTAATTAAACTAACTTTTCTTATGTAAAATTGCTTTGCGCGACTGAAATAGAACATACAACATACTTGAAGACAAAATGAATTTTTTTTAATTATATGATATCTATATAAAGCAAATTTTAGATAACATGCAAAATTATTTTTAAAAAAAATTATACAAATCAAAAATAAAAAATGAAGTAAAGATGATGAAAAAATAAGTGAGAAAAATTCATGTTATAACTTATTGTGTTATAATTAAATTTTTTACTAGTAAATGTGAAAAATTTAGAAAAATAAAATAAAACTGATTACTTTAACATAAATATTCACTTATATATAATATAAATAGTAATTCATGTACCTTTAATTAAAAAATAAAAAAATAAAAAATTGAAATTTTGGAATAACCCATATTGATATTTTCTATATTTCTAAATTTTTAATCAAAATTTTTGAAAACTACGACACAACTTACGAAAATATAAAATTTTGAGAAATTTCGCCATATTAATCTATACCCTATAAAGGAGGCTTATTTATCATAAATTTAAAGGCACACACCTTTTTATCTCAAGGCATACATTATTTAATAAAAGATTAATCACTAAATTAACCTTATATAAAATGACTATTATGTACTTTATTAATATTAATTGCTTTCTTAAGACACATATAATTTTTCCCTCATAAATGTTTATTTATAATTGGTATAATTTTTAAAATTTAAAATTTATATTATTCCTTTCACTTAGAATCTCCATTAAAGATATAATTGAACCTTACTAAAAACAAATTAAAGTTTTAAAAGTCTAAGTTATGATAATAACGATTTATATGTCCTTCAAGTTTTATTTTTTTAGCAACAAGGTGAAGATCTTTTACCAACCATTGCCAAACATAGTGATGTTTCATCAAAGAGAACAAAAAATGATAAAAAAAAAATGGTGCAACTTTTAACTTTAGAATTGAAAACTCTAAAAAAACTAAATCGTCAAATCTACCTTTGCAAAAAAAAAATTCTTCATATGTGGAGAAATTAAAAGGCTTGTGTTAGTTATCATTTTCGATTGTATTAAAAGTTTAATTGTATTTTTAGTTTTACAATCAAACAAAATAAACAAAATTTTAAAAAAAAAAAGTGAAATAAAATATGATATATTTTCCCAACCCAAAAAATCATGACTTCAAAAGTAGCGTGCTAGCTTCATTCTATGTTTAGAATTTTTTTAAAAACTTTCTTTATTTATTTGGTTGTTTTTTAGTAAGCATTTAAGAAGGGGCTATATAAATGATTACTTGTCCACTTTGGACATTTTAGAAAGTTTATCTCGACTTTTTGGTGTGCCTTACAAGTTTTTAAATATTTTAAATTACATAAGAGGTGATTTAAAAAACGTACGTGCCTTTGAGATGAAAAGCTTGTGATTTTAGAGTTTGTACTTATTTATAGGCCTATAATTTGTTTTGTGTAAACTGAGCTGTGTTCTACAAGTCACAAATATAACCAAACAAATAAAAAATAATAATATGTGATAAATGTTATAAAGCTCCTTAATTTAAGGAGCAAACATGAAGCAAAATATGGAACAAAATAAGGAGTAAAATATGGAACGAAACAAGGAACAAAACATGGAGCAATTCATGGAGTAAAACAATGAGCTTAATTCAAGGAGCAAATTAAGAAACCATTAATTTAAGGAGTACTTCAAGGAGTGAATTTTCCTATAAATAGATGTGTAATTGTAATGAATTAATTATCAAAGTGTTAGATTTCGATTGAGAGAAAAGGCTTAGAGAGTAAGGCTTTTGTGAGAGAAAATTGAGAGTAATTTTTTGGGTGTAATTGGGTTGTGAGTTGTGAGTGTTGTAAACACGCTTTTCTCTTTATTCGGTAAAAGATGCTGCCGGGTCAGGAGGCGTAAGCAGATTGGTAGAACTCAGATTATCAAATTTTGTGTGTTATTTTCTATTCTTGCTTTCTCATCATGCGGCTTATCGAATTTGCGTTATTTCCCGACAAGTAGTATCGGTATTGGTGGTAATATTTATCAATTTTTACACAGAAATAGTCGAGAAAAGATCCGGAAGGAAGTCGGATTTTGAGTGGGAGAACGATAGCGCGAGATGAAGGAAGGGTGAAACTCGAGAAATTTGATGGCACGGTTTTGGGTTTTTGGAAAATGCGGATAGAGGATTATCTATATCAGCTACTCTCGGGGAAGAAACCGGAAGTATGAAGGAAGAAGATTGGAATCTTACAGGCAGACAAGCCTCGGAGTTATTCGATTGTGTTATCGGTAATGTTGCCTTGCCTTAAGCAAAGGAAAAGACCACGGCGGGTCTTATGGCAACTCTACTCCCGATATGTGGAGAAGCCGTCGGACCTCGAACAAAGTGCACTTGATGAGGCGTTTGTTCGATTGCGGATGAATGAAGAACGCATCGGTAACTGACATCTCGATGAACTCGACACGTTCCGACCAGGTTGAGATCGGTGGAAGTGGTCGATGAAGAAGTACGAGCATTAATACTTTTATCTTCTTTGAAGAAATTGGAATGTACATCTTGTCGACCCATTTGTGAGTAGCTCGTCGAGGAAAGCGATAAGTTGAAATTTGGCGATGTTCGTGATCTGGTTCTCGGTGAAGAGATCAGAGCGTAGAGAGTCGGGTGAATCGTCCCGACTTAACCGGTTGCATCTGAGTCGAGGAAGAAATTCAGCAAAGGGAATGAACGTGGGAGAAACAGGACTACGAGGTAGATCGAAGGACGAGAGGTCGAATCCGAGAATCTAATAATTCCCCGTAGCTCGAAGACTATCGAGTTTTGGAATTGTGTAAGAGCAAGAACCTTACAAAATCGGTGCGAGAGTGCAGAAGGGAATAGCAGTGAAGGCGGAGGCAATGACATTGCTTCCTCGGGAGGAGCGATGCATTGATATCTTTCTTTGGAAAGCGAGGAAGAATCTTTGGTGTTAGACTCGGAGCGTCGTTCCGTACTCTTCTGAAAATAATTCTTCGAGAAATATGTCCCGGAAACCTTGGAAAGGTATATCTTGAGTGATGATCAACCATGTCTTATTATTGGCAAAGGTGTAGTGAAGATTAAGTTGAACGGATCTGTTTGGGAGGCGAAGGATGTCGAGCGTATTCCCTGTCTCGGAAGGAACTTAATCTCGATAGGAGCAATTGGCTAGTGAAGGCTACCTTCTGATCTTCCATGGTGATGATTGGAAGATTTCAAAGGTGCGATGACGGTTGCTCGAGGCAAGAGAAAGTGGCAGCTCTTTACATGACAAACGGAGGCACGTTGTTCAATTACAATTGTAGCACGATAGACACGAATATGTGGCACGGAGACTAGGCCATATGAGTGAGAAGGGGATGAAGATTATGCACTCGAAAGGGAAAACTTCCCGGGTCTACGATGTCTACGGAGATAGACGTGTGCGGGTGCATACTTGGAAGCAAAGAGAGTCGGCTTTCGGACAAGTTGCGAGAATCCCGAAGAAGGAAAGACTAGAGCTTATTCAACTCGATGTTTGGGGACACGGCCGTCTCGTATTGGTGGGAAACACTACTTGCCGTGACTTTCATTGATGATAATGGTGGAAAATGAGACGGGTTTAAAGATCAAAAAGCTCGAGGCAGATAATGGTGGTGAATATGAAGACACGGATTCAAAAATTTATGTATGAGCACGGGATCAGAATGGAAAGAAGCTGTGCTAGGCACGCCTGGCCTGATGGTGTAGGTAGCGTATGAGCAGAACGTTGTGAAGAAGAGAGCCGGGAAGC
Organism: Hippophae rhamnoides; assembly: GCA_033030585.1. Classification (NCBI taxonomy): domain Eukaryota; kingdom Viridiplantae; phylum Streptophyta; class Magnoliopsida; order Rosales; family Elaeagnaceae; genus Hippophae; species Hippophae rhamnoides. Next base: position 31,275,171 of record CM065433.1, read on the forward strand.
ATTCGTATACGATCGGAGTCTCTAGAAGCAGTGCAGGCGACGGTCGACACGGTAACACTTGATCAATCGAGGCCCATCATTCCATTGGAGGCGTAGAATACCGGAAGGAGGTATGGAGGCGGAAAGAGGTGAAACTATCACATCTAAATTTTTTTGGCTGTGTAGCATTTATGCATATCGATGATCAAGGTAGGAATAAACTTGATCCTAAATCCAAGAAATGCACCTTCATCGACTATGATGATGATGGGTTTTGCTACCGCATTTGTGATGACGAAAGAAAGAAAGTTATCCGTAGCGGAGATGTGATTTTCAATGAAAGGGTGATGTATAAGGACATGCGTAAAATGAGGCCAATGACTCGGAGCGGAGAATGAGTCGGTATTTGCGGTGCGGATGATGTCCCCGGATACTTGCGACGAGAACCAATTATGGAGTCCTCGGCCCGGGAGGAACTTGTTGGACAAACGTACACGGCGTTCAGGCACGCCTGACCTCTTTACTCCGGCTCCACGTATTGAGAAGGTCTTACCGACCTCGTGTGCCTAACGGGAGATCATGAACTATATGTTCTTGGTGATGGAGGAGCACGAATGCTATGATGAAGCTTGTCGGACTCGAATTCCAGCAAGTGGGAGGCACTTCTTATGAAAGAAGAAATGAAATCTCTCATCTCGACCCGGACATGGGAACTAGTGAGTTACCTATGGGAAAGAAGGCATTTCCTGACAAATGGGTGTCTTAGGGTGAAAGAGGAGTATGATGGTTCCAAAGAGATACAAAGCCGCCTAGTTGTCGAAGGGTTTCGACGGAAGGAAGGAGTTGACTTCTGTTTGACATTTTTCTCCGTTGTGAAGCTTAATACTATCGGATCGGTATTGAGCATTGTAGCCGTCGAAGATCTTCATCTTGAAGCAGTTGGATGTGAATGCATTCCTTCATGGAGATTTAGATGAATAGATATACATGTACCACGACCCAAGGTTTCTCGAGAAAAGGGAAAGAAGAGCATGGTGTGCGGACTTAAGAAAGAGTTTGTATGGCTTGAAACAAGCCACGAGACAATGGTACAAAAATTTGTGACTTAGGTACCTGAGGAAGGTTTCGAGAAGTGCAATCTTTGATCATTGTTGCTACTTGAAGATATAGGTCAGTTATATCATTTTACTACTTTATGTTGATGATATGTTAGTAAGCCAGGTTCATATATGGATGATATTAAAAGGTTGAAGCGGCAATTGTCGAAAGGAATTTGACATGAAAGACTTGGGTCCCGACAAAGAAGATTCTTGGAATGCAAATCACAAGAAATAAGAAGAAAGGATCCTTGCGGTTATCTCGGCCGAGTGCATCGATCGTGTTTTGCAATTGAAGATGGGTGATGCGAGCCGGATCGCGCACCGCTTGGCAGGTCATTTTTGTCTATCGAGGATCAGTCACTCAGACGAGAAGAGAGAGAATTCATGGCTAAGGTTTCTTATGCACCGGCCGTTGGAAGTTTGATGTACACTGATAGTGCATGCGAGACCAGGACATTGGCCGTGCGATTGGGAGTTGTTAAGCGGTTATGTCGAATCGAGGAAAACTCATTGGGAAGCGATCAAGTGGATTTTGAGGTATCTGCGAGGCACGCAGAAAAGTGCTTGTACTTTAGTAAAGGAGAGTTAAAAAGCGAAGTGCGTGAAGCGTAGACTTTGGAGGTGAAGTTGATCGCAGAAGAAGCACCGATTATATATTTCTTTGTTGGAACTACTGTTGTTAGTTGGATGTCACAAATACTGAGAAAATTGTCACTACATCCCTTCTGAGGTTGGTATGTAGCAATAGCGAAGCTAGTAAAGAGATTATATGGCTTGAGGTTTGTTAATTGAGTTGGGATTCAAACAAGAGAAGAATGTTCTCTGTAGTGATAGTCAGTGCAATACAACGGCAAAGAATTGACATTTCATTCTAGAACAAAGCATATTGGACTTCGTTATCACTTTATCAAATCTATTGGAAGATGATGTTATCTTGGAGAAGATTGAGGAAGCAAAATCCAGTGAGATATGTTAACAAAGGTGGTGACTATTGACAAGCGAAGTTGTGCTCGACTTTAGTTGGTCTGCTAAATAACGAAGACTAGAAAAGGCTGCTTTGCATTGATCAAGGTGTGAAGACAGATTGAAATCAGTTTTCAAGTGGGAGATTGTTATAAAGCTCCTTAATTTAAGAAGCAAACATGGAGCAAAACATGGAGTAAAACATGGAGCAAAACATGGAGCAATTCATGGAGCAAAACAAGGAGCTTAATTCAAGGAGCATAATTCAAGGAGCTTAATTCAAGGAGCATAATTCAAGGAGCATAATTCAAGGAGCATAATTCAAGGAGCAATTTAAGGAACCATTAATTTAAGGAGTAATTCAAGGAGTGAATTTTCCTATAAATAGATGTGTAATTGTAATGAATTAATTATCCAAAGTGTTCATTCTAATTGAGAGAAAAGCTTTTGTGAGAGAAAATTGAGAGTAATTTTCTTGGGTGTAATTGGGTTGTGAGTTGTGAGTGTTGTAAACACCTTGTGTAATTTCTCCCCTTTCAGTAAAAAGATCTGATGGGTCAGGAGCGTAAGCAAGATTGGCCGAACTCCGTTATCAAATTTTGTGTGTTATTTTTCTATTCTTGCTTTCTCATAAATCTAGCTTATCGGAAATTTGCGTTATTTCCCAACAATAAATATATGGGTGGTGGTGTATCTTTTAGGTTACAACAAATAAGAAATAATAATATGTGATAAATATATGGGTGGTGGTGTATCTTTTAGGTTACAACAAATAAAAAATAATAATACGTGATAAATATAAGGTGATGGTATATCTTATAAGTTACTACTGGTCTAGTAACATGTATTAACATGGTAAATAACACACAATATTTGAATCAGATAAATATATTAAAAATATATAAAAAAATTTCAATCAATTCAACATCTTTTATGTGTGATCATATTCCATAAATTATGATTATATTCTTACAATTTTCGATCATACATATCATAATATATAATGAGATAAATTCAAATAGAATTCTATATGATAACATCATCTAATTATTTAAGATAAACATAAATATCTATATATATATATATATATAATTTTATATAATAATTTTGCAGTAATCAATTCACTAATAAGTAAATTAATAATACACAACTCGATAAAAATATAAACATAAATGTTCTTAACAATTGAAACACATGCATTAATTACACCTAAGCTACCCTAGTTCGTTGTAAATACAACATTTGATCATAATAATTCTAAGCACATCCTTAAAGCTTTATCATCACGTGATATGATCGAGTACTAACGACTCAACCTCCTAATATGCACATATATTGTGATTATGTAACACCCATCCAACATATAGTACATAACACACAAACACTTGATCTCCTCGCCTATGTATAATGTTCCGACCTTGCAACACCTAACCGACACACATCACATAAATATATATACTCCTCACTTATGATCACACATAAAAACATTTTTGACATCGAGAAAAATCAAGTCCCCAGTAGGACAACACTACAACAAATAAAGTTTCTAAAAGGACAACACGACAACAAACAAAGTTTCAAGCAGGACAAAGAAATAAACACTTATTAATGCAAATTATATGTAATATAGGAGAGTGTGTGTAACAAACAAACACGAACTGTACCCTAAGTGATATTAAAACATAATTAACCAACCTTACAAAAATAAACAATAACATCAAATAAAATACATATATCATGTTTTGCACGCATAAATGCCAACATTCAAATGATATAACTTATAATAACCATTATTGTGTAATATATTACAATATTGAATTTTTGTAATTAAAGTATTATTTATTTATTTAACAAAAATTCATTTATACGAAAAACGCTTAATTTTTTTCTAATATATATTTTTATTATCACCAATAAGCAATTTATATTTTTTTACTTTAAGGAGAAGTTTTTAAAAATATGTAAATTATATTTTATGTCTAAAATATATAGTATAATTTTTAAAATTATCCAAAATATTTAAATGGTTATAACTTTTTTAACATAAATCAAGCATGTGTGTTGCACATGTATTTTCTTGACTATAGAAAGATAGTTTCATGTCTTAGCGGTTAAAAAAAAGAATAGTAACTCATCAGTTGATTCGAGTAAGTCTCAATCTCCTCATACTCTTCCACCCCATTGCCCCATCGTAACTAATAGGAGTGTCCATGGTTCGGTTCGATCTAGTCTTGAGTAAAAAAAATTAACTTGATTAGACTATTTGATTATTAAAAATGTTGTAACTAAACAATTTGGTCCGGTTTGATCCGGTTAATAATATATAAATATGAAAGACTTAATAATATACTTTTGATTAAAATATGAGAAATTTAATCAATGGCTTGTGAGGAACGATACGAGAAATTTAATATATTATTAAAATCGATCCAATTTTATCTAACCGACTTAAAAGTTAATATAAACGGATCAGATATTTTGAAAAATGATTTTAATTAATATAAACAAAACCGGATAGTTTGATTTATAAAACTATTTAGAAATATATTATCACATCCGATTTTTCGATTTAATTCAATTTGATTTAATATTTAGACACCCTAATTGACAGAGTCGTTCAAGATGTCGCCGATCGTGTTCACGTTGTTGAAGCTCTCTGCCTCTGAAATAAAAACCTTCACCTCCTTATAAACATCTTTTACTTAGTGAGATTAATAATCTTCCAAAGAATCTGCAAGAAAAAAAGAAGATATTTGTCGATCCAAATCATACAAGAAAATAAATTTCAAAAGTCCCTCAAACAGATCTTCCATAAAAGTATTCGATCAGATGCATAGAGCAACACATACTTGTCACTTCTTGTTAATATAAAGCGAGAAAAGGTTTATACACAAACCCATCATGTAAACCAAGCTCATTCTCATTTCACTATAATTTTTAGAGGAATCGAACAGAAAATATAATAGAGTGATAAATGAAAGGAAGATAACTTTACCGAATTAAGAAAACGTCAATTGAAATAATGTGTGCGACTCTTAAAACCCAGAGAAGTTTTAACGGTTATAACGAATCGGCTGAAGCTGATGAAGTTCAGAAAAACGAGCAAGAGGCAGAGCTTCATCGACTGTAGAGAGCTTCAATAGCAAGAACTCGATCAGTGGCTTCTCTAACGACTCTGGCACCGCTGGGGCGATGAGGAGGAGTAGGAAGAGATTGAGACTCGTTCGATCGAATAGGCTAATGATTTACTGTTTCTGTTTTCATTTTTTTTTTAACAGCACAGACCGAAATTATTTTTCTTTCCTCTAGGAAATGCATATGCGTCCTGTTAGAAAAATTAACAATAGTTAACTTTTTGGTATTTTTTTCATATCTATTATATTTTTAGCATAATTACAATGATTTAAAAGATTTTGATATTTTTAAAAAAATTATTCCATATGTTTAAGACATAAAATATAATAAATAAATAAAAACATTTTTTTATAAACTTTAATATACTTTTAATTTATTGTGTTTCATAACTCATGTCATTCTAACATTATTTTAGAGACTAATTTTTTTTTAAAAAAACTCCAATATAAATATTTTACTCAAATAATAAAATTATTAAGTAAAAAAATAATGTTTTATATTCAAATCTAATTAAAGAATCATGTGAAAGTTATAATTTATATTAAATACATAATAATTATAATTTTTTATTTTAAAATAATAAATTAAAAAAAATAACTCAAATATTACAGCTCATATGATAGTTGGTTTAAGTGCCTAACTATGATAGAATATTTTTAAGATGTTAATGAAAAAAAAAACATACTTTTATTTATTGTCAAATACTTTTCATTTTTTCCGGGCTACAAAATATCTTCTTTATTGGGTATAGAGTAATCTTTGTTGTGACTTATCAACCTATCCTTAATATCAAATTGAGTTCATCACGATAAAGAATAACTTAAGTTCAAATATTACGAGGATTAGTGGTAAAAAATATATAACATATGCTTAAATTAATTTGTGTTTTAGATGATATGACTCTCAATTCCATCATTATATATTAAAGTTTGTATTATATTTATGTAATATTTTTTTATTTAATAAAAAAAAAGATTTAAATATCTTTTAATTTTTTTTAATACATCTTTTAGATTCAACATCAATTACTCTCTAATGTTAAATCGTTGGTGAATATCATTATGAAATTATAGAAAGACTTAGAACAAATTTTACAAAGCTACAAAGAGCTATAGGACATTATAGTATAAATAAGGTTGGTTTTCATCCTTTTGATATAATTTATATAAATCATATCCCATTGATAATTCAAATCAAGGCAAGTGGATGTTCCATTCATGCATATACTGTCCAATTAAAGATCTTTAATATTGCTTTATTTAATAGTTTGGTATTTTATATTTTTTTTGTGTATATTAATAAATATCAAAATATGTCTATAATAAATATATATTTTTTATGTATAATTATTTTTCTTAATTTTATTATTTATTAACTTTACATTATTTATCTTGGATAATTATTTTAAACACATCAAGAGTTATAATATATATGATTCATACTTATCTATTTAATGAACTTATAAATATGTTTATTTCATTTATAAATAGTTAACATTTGAGATAAATTAATCATTTTTATATCAATATCATATCATATTTAATATCAATTAAATAATATTAAATTAATACATATTATCTTTTAAGAAAAAAATGTTTTCAAAATGTTTATTATGTTCGATCAAGTCGTATATAACGTATTCATATCGTATTAACTTATTAATTGTTTTTCTCTATTATATATAAAAATCATAATCATTAAATCTTTGATTCGGTGATCATATATTTAATTTTTTTAAGTAATAAAATTATTTATATCTATTATGAATAATTATTTTGATATATTTATTTTTTAAATAATTATTTTAATTACTTTAAAAATAATAATTCATATGATGTATGAACATATGTTTATACATTTAATTAACTTATTAATTTCGATCAATTTATTTATAAATAAATTCTATTTGAATCGAATTAATTTTTTTCATACCATCTCATATTAATTAATATAAATTATTTTTAAATAAAAATTACTTATAATAATATTTATTAAGCTTGATCAAAGCAAGTATATTTAAGATATCAAAAATAAGATAATTGGATCTCAAATTTTCTTCCTAAATTTTAATTCTTCAATTCATAACTATAATTTCTTTCGTTTTTCTCTTCCCCAAATTTTATGTATTATTCTCGCTCCATATCAGCTTTATATCATGGCCCCATGCATTTTCTTTCCTTTAAAAAAAATATCCTTTCATTATATCACCACCAGTGCCTTATCAATCAGCCACCTTTATCGTCGGCCTCTCCCACCAGTGCCATCAGAACAACCATCACCCATCAACACCCCCGACGTTCTCACCACCTCTTCAATGTTGCCGGCCATTCTCTGTTCAGAATAACAGCTATATATCAGAGATTCAGGTCTGGTGCAGTCGCGAAGTTGTGGAGGAGGCTCAAACCAGAAACACGCAGTTGCCGCTCTTCCGTTCCCATCGCCTATATTTGACATCTGGCACCACTGTTGACTCGGGTTGTCGATTTCTTTTCACCAACTTCATCATTGTCGGCTTGTCGCCGTTTGTTACCATATATGCCTGCAACAGCATGACTGATCAAGCTTTCAATCAAATTTGAATAACGTATCCGGTTTGGTCTTGTCAGTTCTTATCAAGATCTAGTTCGGTTCATCATTGTTAAATCCAGGTACATTCCAGTGAACCCAACCCAGTTCATAAGCACAATGAAAATGTAATCAATTAGGATTTAGCTAAATTTTTATAGAATTAAAATTTTAAAAAATCTAAGGATTTTAATAGATTTTTTAAAACTTTAACATATAATTTATTAAATTAAAAAAAATCAATTAAAATTTACAGAGATTTTGATAGATTTAAAATTTTTAAATGTCTACAAATTTTAATACAATTTTTTAGACTTCAACTTATACTATATTAAATTTTTAAAAACTCTATATAAATTTGAATAAATTTATATGATTGTTTTAATAAATTTTTATAATCTTCTAAAAACTTTTATAATATTTTATATAAATATTCTCGTACTAGTACTTTTTATTTTACTATAATTATTTTATAATTTCTTAGTAAATCATTTACAATTATTAAAAATACTTAATATATATTATTAAGAACTTTATTTAAAAATTTAATAAAATTTATACTCTTCTTTAAACCAAAAAATACGTAGAATTTTCACAAAATCAAAGACATGTTTGCGTTAATTGAAAATAACACGTGCCCAATTTAGTTTATTTTAAAAGTAATTATTGGGATATCATTAGTCCCTAATAATAATTAAAATAAAATTGTATTAAGAAAATTATTCTTTTAAAGTTAATGTTTGAGAATTTTAAAAAAACTTATAGTTAATTATATAATCAATTTTTAGGTTGCTACGTGGGAGCTATAAAAAAAAAGAAGTCAAGAGTTCATAAAAAAATTGGAAGAGAGAAAAAAGAATGAAAACAATAAGAAAAGAAATAGAATAAGTGAAAATAATTATAAGAAAAAAGTTACAAAAAACCTCACGAGAGAAGATGTCAGTGGTGGTAGACTTTGTTTATACCTACAAATATTTAAAATCTTTAAAAAATCATTGAGATTTTGAATACCCTAGACTTTTAAAAGTAGTAATTAAATATATCTAATTTTGTAAAGAATTTTAAAAAGTTTTAATTTTTTTTAATTGAATATAACTTGTTAAGTTTATGTTGGTATTGGTGATATTTATGAAACAAAATGTATAATTATAATCTTAGTTTATACGTGTGTCTTAAAAGAATATTTCAAACCGTGGAAATTATCGTGCCTCAACTATCACATATCAAGTATATTTATATTCTTGTGCACGTTAGATTGCATATCAGATATAATAGAAAAAGTATGAATTTGAGCCATTTGATCGATCAAGTGGATGTTTGATCAATCGACCAATGTATTCGATCGATCGAGCAATTAAGTGCATCATTGAGCAGCTAGCTTTCAATTTTTTAAAACGTATTTCTAATACAATTTGGATTCACTTTTTACCGTATTGCTTTTATTTCTTAAACATGTTTTAATTGATTTTATGAACAATATAGTAATTACACTTTAACCTAATGTGCTTTAAAATATTCTATAAATACAAAGCTAAGCACACTTTTAGAAACAACCACACAAGTGTATTCTTGAGCATTATTCTCTTCATCTTATTTTCTCTCTTGTTTTGTATATATAAAATCATAATTCTTTAAGTTTCTTTATTTAGTTAATTTATCAAATATTAGTGGTTGTGTTTGATTGATTAATAGGCCTAATTGGTTTATAATATTTTGATCATATGTTCTTATAGCTTTTTCTTTTTCTTTTTTCTTGAATTGTTAGATTAAATAACCGTGTATGTTAAATAATTATTTGGTTTGATTATTAATATTTAAAGAAGCTATCTTTATTAAACTTGTGCTTAAACTAATTATTCTAGAGTTCTTAGTTGTTTTCGATTTATTTGATATATTATTTAAATAAACTAATTAGGGTTGTTCATTATTGAATTTTCTCTATGATACTCTTTCACTTGTGTTTATGTACTAATCTTTCATGTGATAACGGTGTGAGTTCGATTAACTCACAAAACTCGAGTTTATCAAAACGTTGGTCAAGATCCAGATGTCTATCTTATAAAGACTATGATCAAAGCAGCGTCTTGTAAGTAGGATATTTGGGGGCATCACTTGGATGAGTAGTTTGAATCTTAGCCTTATAACTAGATGTTTATTTTTCATAGTGGATAATTAGGTGGTCCGATGGACCGATAGTTTTTCTCTTAGGTAATTGTTGTGGCATAGGTTGTTTTCACCTAAAAATATCGTGCGTTAATATTTTTATTTTAGCATTACTTTACACATACATGATTGATTGTTTTGCCGCTTATGAATTTTTAATTTACTATACTTTCGCTGACCATATATTTAGATCCATAACTAAATGAACTTTTAACAACTAAATTTTTATAAATTCTTAAAAAGTCTTAAATGAATACACATAAACTTTTTGATAAGTGCTTAAAAAGCACACATATTCTTTTATTTTACTATGCTTAATTGAAATAAATAGATTTGATTATAGTGATTCACCTAGTGGTTTGATGATAAGACTTATCCCTCCCCCGTTTCAAGCCATAGGTTAGAATAATATAAAAGAATTGTTTGGTAAAAAAAATAATAGGGCTGATTATAGCATTTTATTTGATTATTTATGCAAATCTATTTGTTCGGAATCACAAGTATATTTTATTGTATTTTATGTATGTTTAACTTCAAAAGAGATAAAGATATTAACATATAGAGACACAACATTTGGAAAACTCAAATAGCATTCTGAGAGTTAAAAAGACAAGGCATGTAAGCCTTACATCAAGAAGCAACCAATGTGTAGGGCAAAATTAAAAACAAGCAATGCGTGCCATGGCGAGGAATATGCATGCTGCGACGGACACCTCTCAAGAATATTTATTGGACACATTGAACTTTTTGTGCTATAAAGAAGAAAATGTGTGCTGCAGTGTAGTTCTTGTAGGTCAAATTATGCGAGTAATGTTTGGCTTCATGTTGTGACGTGATAAAAAGCATGCCGCAACATATGATGTTAAATTTTTACTCTGAACCTTATTCAACAAATTTTCTTATAAATAAAACAATGTATTTCATTAGGTAATTAGCTTCTTTTTTTTACATTTGGCCAACCATATTTTAGTTTTTGTTTAGATCCAATTTCAAAATCCATTCCACTTAATGCAAAAATTTTGACTTATAAAAAACTTGAAGTGCATGAATCACTTATAATAAGCAACAAGTATACTCACATTATAATCTCTCAAGAAATTGCAGTGGTTTTAGATAAAACCTAAACATTTTATCACAATTATTTAGTTATAGAAATCCTAAACTAATAATAAATAATAAAATAACTAAATATAGATTCGATTTAAAAAAATCAAGATAGATAATACTTTTAGATAAATGGATAATTTATGGGAACTTTAGCTAGTTAACCATGCTTACTTAGAAATATTTAGGTTAATTAAAATATAAACTTAGATTATTGATTTTTTTTAAATATGAAAATGATTTTGGTTGAGTTCATTCTCTTTGTTAATCCAACCAATTAATGTCCTATGATCTGGATGCTTAATTGATTGATTAAATTATTCCTAATTCCTAATTAAGGAAATAGCAAACTGTTTAACTCGATGCTCTCGATCAAGTCATCAATTTAAACTTTTGTTCAAGCTATCCAAATTAATTCTATTTGATTGTCTGAAACCTAATTCTCGATTTTTTAATCTATTATAAAGAAAAATAGCTAATAAATTATTCATAAATAAATCTTATAACAAATATTGAATCAAAAAATAATTTCTATTTATTTAATTATAAAAGTGTTCACCAAAATATTCTATACAAACATGACAACAAAGTTAAATTTTTTATTATAAAATCAGCTAGATATACTTAAATTAATATCCATGATCAATGATTTAAAATTAGCATTTATTCAATAAAATATAAAAATATTAATGTAGAAATAAAATACTACAAATCATAACCAATAATAAATGGATGATGTTTCCTACTCTAAAATTGTAATCTTGATTTTTAGAGTGTTTTTGAATTTCTATAAATTTTATATTCTTTTCTTTCATTTAGATTGCCTCTTATTTGTTATAGTCTAATATACCTTTTGTCTTTGAAATACTAAAAAACTATTCTATGGTTGAATAAAAATTGTATATGAAAGTTATTGATCCTAAAAATCTAATGTGTTTATTTATAGGAAAAATTGATGTACAAGGCTTGAAATCAAAGAAAATGTACGCGCACAATGGCATGTGTTTTTCTCTACTACGACATAGAGCTTGATCACACTCGCACAATCCAACTCGAGATGGCTTCACTGTGGCACATTATTTATCACGTCATAGGACAAAATTTTCAACTTAACTAGTAGAATTCTTAAGAGGTGTGCACTGTGGCACACTTTGTTTTTGTTGAATTTTGCTTGTGTCCCCTTATATATTGGTTGATTTTTGATGTAAGGCTTACATGTCTTAATCTTTTTAACTCTTAGGATGCTATTTGAGTACTCCAATTGTATTATTTTCATGTGTTGACATGCTTATCTATTTTGAAGCAAAAATACTTGAAATACAACAAAACATACTCGTAAATCCAAACAAATAAATTTGCATAAAAAATTAAATAAAATGATATAATCAAACCTATTTATTTCACTTAAGCATAATAGAAAAATGGAATATGAGTACTTTTCCTACACTTATCACAACCTCTAACCAGCTCCTTGCTAGTCTCTAGCAAGTAAAGTGATCTAGAAAACTAAAACAAAAAAAATAAACTAAACTAAATTAACCTAAATCATTTTGGTAGATTGATACGTTTACATTTAGTATATGCAAGAAGCTTTTAGACCTATACGTGACCCTAGTGAAACATTTAAAGTCCCATGATTGTTTCAATGATGATATCCACAAACATCCTAATGTGCAAAAAATAAAACAAAAAATAATTCACATGAAAAAATAGAAAGTAGAACAAAATTAAAACTAAAATCAAACTTAAATTAATAAAAATCGTGCTTTAGTTTCTTTTCAATTCATAATTAAAATCTTAAGAAAAAATTTGTCAATCATCTCAAAGGATTAAGGTTCATATGCAAATAAGTTACACGTCAAAAAATTCATGCCCCAGTACAAGAAAGGAAATTTGCTTCGACTCTATTCCTTATAAGATATACTCTCATCATCAGACTAATCCTATAGGTTCAAACACTCAAAAAAGTATATGCGAACATAATGTAAAGAATACAACAAAAAGGTTCGCATATATTTATAAACAAGAAAGGCTCAAAAGTGTATAAATTGTATCTCATGAAAGGAATCAAATGCTAGAAGCATGAAGACATCACATTACTCACGTCATACTTCAATCGAAAACACTAAAGAAAAATATCAAGTATGTGCCTCAAGATAAATAAAAGTGCTTTTGACTTCAAGGGGTTATTTTTCTTTTTTGTAATAACCATCTTACTACTTTCAAGAATTTAGAGTCATCGTATTTAGTTATACTATTTTTCTCTTTTTTTATTCTCTTTTTTATTCTTTTTTTATTAGAGAATAGACATATACATACGATAAGTGATTATTTTGACTCTTTTTCTAAGGGAACTTTATATATCTTCTTTTTTTCTAGAAGTAAAGCATGAATGAAGATAGGCACACACTTTCAATTTATACTCAAATCATTTAATCTAAGAAATGAAAATAAGTACATGATACTTCATTATATGTTTAAAATCCTAACATTTAATGAAAAAACTATATAAATAATCTAATAATTTGAAATAATAGGAAAAATGTTTAACAGAGTCGAAGGAAAATCATCACTTATATTAAAACGATATAGGCTCAAAAATATCTCACAATGTAGTCTCTACTATTTGATTCCTATATACCAAATTTGGGTTTATCTCAATTTTAATGTCCAAGCATGAAACATAAACTATGAATAGAACTAATTCTTACAATAATCTATGAACATGTTTAAGACATCAAACAAACAATGCATAGACTCAATTAATCACCTTACATTAAATAAAAGTATGATAATTTTGTATCAATTTTTTTTAAATATCCCTAATTAAACTAAGCAATTAAATAATACTACATATAACATAACAATGAGATTACTATGTATCATCCATTCCCAACCCAATTGTTGATTGTCCTCATTTCCACCAAAAAGACTAAAAAAAATAAGAAAAGAACATTAATTAAAGATAAATATAACAAAAAGTAAAACTACTAAATAGGGGCCTTTTATTAAGGAATTAGTTTAATATCTTGGAAAGACTTGATCACCATCGTGGTGCTAAGGATTGTGCACATGTTGGCACTCAATGTTTGCCTTGTTATGTCATCCTTACAAATAAGGCTTCACACGATGCTCATTCACTTTGAACGTTTCTTGTGTCTTAGAATCCAAGACCATAACTCTATATGGAAATATTTGTGCAATTATGAATGATCCACACCATCTTGATTGTAATTTTCTTGGAAACAATCTCAAATGAGAGTTAAATAGAATAATTTTCAAACCAAGAAGAAAATACTTATGAACTAGGCCTTTATCGTGAAAGAGATTAATGCGTTCTTTATGTATCTTTGCATTTTTGTAGGCGTCGTCCCTAATCTCTTCAAGCTCAATGAGTTAGAGTAGTTTATTCTCTCTTGCTTTATTCATATCCATGTTTTTCTCTTTAATTTTCCAATATGCCTTATGCTCAAGTCTAATGGGTAAATGGCACACCTTCCCAAAGATTAACCAATAAGGGCTTATCCTAATAGGTGTTTTGTAAGCCATGTGTTATGCCTATAGGGCATCATTCAACTTTGTTGCCCAATCCTTCCTTAAAGGTCACACAGTGCATTCCAAAACCCTTTTGATTTGCCTATTTCTCACTTCCACTTGACCGGAAGTTTATGGATGGTATGGAGTTGTCACTTTATGTGTGATGTTATACTTCTTCAGTAACCCATCAAAAAGATTATTGCAAAAATGGATCCCTTCATCACTAATTATTACTCTAAGCATCTTGAACCTGCTAAATATGAAATCATTCAAAAGTTCTACAACAGCATTAGCATCATTCATTTTAGTGGGTACAGCTTCAACCTATTTGGACACATAGTCAATGGCGACTAAAATGTATTCATAACCAAAAGATGGGAGAAAGGGACCCATAAAGTTAATCTCCTATACATAAAATAATTCAACAATTAAATTAGATGTCAAAGTAATTTCATTACTTTTTCCTATATTATCGCTCCTTTGACATATATCACAATCATGTAAAAATTTGAGCATTGTTAAACAAAGTTAGCCAATAAAATCTAGATTGTAATACCTTAAAGGCTGTTTTATTACCATAAAAATGGTCTCTACAATGAAGCTTATGAAAAAAACCAAAATTCTCTCATGCTTTTCCTTAAGCACAAATCTCCAGTTGACTTAATCTTGACTAACCTTGAATAGATAGGGGTAATCCTAGAAGTATTGCCTATGGGAATGTGAAAACCTTTTCTTTTCTTGAAAAGAAATGGTAGACATGTTAGGACTCAAAGTACCATAGGTTTGGACCTACTATAAATATTTTTTCATTAGGAAAGGCCTCAATGGTGTCTTCTTTAATTTCACTCTTAATAGAATGAAACTCAGAAATTAACCTAGACAAAAGATCAACTATTACATTTTGTTACCTTTGTTATCTTTGATCTCTACGTCAAATTCTTACAAGAGTAAAACTCACCTAATTAGGCTTGGCTTAGCATTCGATTTACTCAACAAATATCTCAAAACAACATGATCATAAGACATAATTACTTTAACAGTACCAAGTAGACCTAAATTTATCTAACGAAAATACATCCAAGAATTCCTTTTTTGTGGTAGAATAATTAATTCGAGCATTATTTAGTGTTTTGCTAACATAATAAATGACATATAAGTACTTATCCACTTTTTTATCCAAAACAACTCATATAGAAAAATCAAAAGCATCACACATTATCTCAAACGAGAGAGACCAATCAAGTGCCATAATGACAAGGATATAAGTTAATTTATCTTTCAAAGTATTTAAGGCAACAAGGCAATCATCATTAAAATCAAAAGGAATATGTTTTGATAACAAGTCTTATCCACTTTAATATATCACTTATAGAAACTCACATGTCTTAAGAAGCCCTTAATCTCCTTAAAATATGTAAAGATGGTAGCTTAGTAGTTAACCTAATTTTTGCCTTGTAAACCTCAATTTCCTTCTTAGAAATTATATGTCTTAGCACAATCACATAAAATGGCTTTTTTTCTAAGTGTCAAGTTACATTGAATGTTACATTCTAAAATAAAAGCCAATTTACATAAGCAATCGTCAAATGAGGTTCCAAAAATAGAAAAATCATTCAATCAATTTTTCCACCATGTCTAAGAATATTGACATTGTTCATCTCTGAAAAGTGGTTAGGGTATTATAAAACTCTAATGGCACTCTCATAAAAGTGAAATTCTCTAATAGACATGTGAATGTGGTATTTTCCTAATACTCTAGTCCAATAGGTACCTAATAATGACCTGAATGACCATCCAAAAAATAATAGAAGCCATGCCCAGCTAATATCTCTAGCATTTGATCAACCAATAAAAGGAGAAAGTGATTCTTTTTAGTGAACAAATTCATTTTTCTAAAGTCTATACATATTCTCCATCCTATGATTATCCTAGTAGACATTAACTCAATTTTATCATTTTTAACTACTATGATTTCAAATTTCCTAGGTACCATATGAACTAGACTAACCAACCAACTATTAGTAATTTGATAAATAACTCCTACTGTTAAGAGTTTTAGAACTTCCTTTTTAACCATATCTTGCATGACTAGATTTAGTCTCTTTTGAGCTTCTCTTATTGATTTAGTATTATTATCTAGATTAATCTTATGCATACAAAGAGTTGGACTAATGCCTCTAATATCCCCGATACGCCAACCTATGGACTTTTTGAATCTCTTAAGCTCACTCACAAGTTCTTTTTCTTGGGTATGGGTCAAAGTAGATGAAATACTAACATGGTAGTTATCCACTCTCCCAAAAACACATACCTTAGGTGCTCAGGCATCTCTTTTAGATCTTGCTTGGATGGAGTGGCCTCTTTCCCAGGTAGAGAATTAAATAAGTCTAAGGGTGTACTAGATTATCCTATAAGTGTGGAACTATCTAGCATCTCATGATACCTCTTAGTTTCTCATCTAATGTTTTTACCTTTTCAACAGTAAGAGTTACTTCCAATTTTTCTTCCAATATCTACTGCAGAAAAGTGTTATGAACAAGTGTATCCATGGAATCAATATAAAAACACTCATCATTGTCTACCAAGAAGTATTGTATGTTCCAGTCTAAGGATAGGTTTTCTTGCATATCTAGAACCACAAAATCAATAGGTATTATTAACTTGTCTACTTGTACAAACAAGTCCTTAACCAATCCCTTCGGATATTTAACAGATCTATTTAAAAGTTGAAAGGAAATGGTTATAGGTTTCAATTCTCCTAAACATAATTGCAAGAAAATAGAGTAAGGCATCAAATTAATACTACCACCTAGATTAACCATGACATTAGCTACCTCCGTATCCCTATAATGATGTTAATGATAAAACTTCTTGGGTCTTTCAACTTTAGAGGTAGATATTGTTAAAGCACAACACTAGCAACTTCTGACATTATATCTCTCTCATTAAGTTCACACACCTTCTTCTTAGTGTTTAATTCCTTAAAGAACTTTGCCTAAGAGGGCACATTCTTGATCACATCTAACAAAGGAAAATTTATGTTAAGTTTAGAAAGTATAGCGAACATATCAAAAATTACTTATCTTGCTTTAGTTCTTTCAGCCGGTGTGAGAAAGGTTTTAGAGATTGATATAGTTTTAATGACTTAAAATTTGGGAAGGTTAGTTGAATCTTTATTTTCCTTCAAAAGGCTTACCATGCTTTACAGTTATCTCTCCACTTTTTTGGAAGACTATATTTTCATCTTCCATTTTACTTGCACTAAATGGTAAATCATTAGAAATCTCAGGTAAAATTTTATTAACCACTTTACCATTTCGAAATATTGTGATAACCTTCACTTGTTCTATTTGACTGGGTAGCTTTCCTATCTCATACTTCTAAATATGCTTTGTTAGTTTCCTCACTTGAACTTCCACCCTTTTTACCGAAGCCTCCAAGGAATCCAACCTCTAATTGTTCTTAACCTAGTTATATCTACTTTGAATAAAGGCATAATCTAGGTTATTATTTTATTTCCATGAAAAGTTATGGTGATTTTGCCACCCAAAATTGTAAGTATTGGTAAATGGATCATTCCTTTAGGTTGGTACCTTTGCATAAGATTAGCTTTCTGACTGGTACCTATAATATAATCACCTATAAAAGAACAAACATTAGCACCATGTCTAAATGTATCATAGACTCTTTATACCTCATGATTTAACATTGTTTTAGTAGTGAGAAGTTGCACTTGCTTTGTCAATTTTGCAAGTAGTATTGCCGTTTCATTTTTAGAGCATATATCATTAACTGCTATTCTTTTTCCTGTAACAATCTTTTATTGGAAAGTAATACCCAATATCTCATATAACTCGTAAGTATGCTTTGCTATCTTTTCTCCTATAGCTCCCCTTATAGCGTTATCAACTGTGTACTAACATTGTTGTGTCAATGGATCATAGAAAAACTAGTTCTATAGTTGTAATAGGTAGATGTGGTATGGACATTGAATCAAAAGGAGCTTAAATCTATCCCAAGTTTCATAGAAGGGATTTCCATTCATATATGAGAACATAACTATCATTTTCCTCAAGCCAAAAGTCTTTTTATGAGAATAGAACTTACCCATAAACTTATTATAGATTGCCTCCCAAGTAGTTAAGGCACCTGGTTGTAGAGCCAAAACTTAGCTGTATCCTTGAGTATGCATGGAAAACACCTCATCTTAAGCTGATATTCATCAAGTCTCTATTATGAAAATGTTTACATAATAGTATAAAAGTCTTTAATAAAATTTAAACATTCTTTCTTAGGGATACCGTAAAACGAAGGCAACATGAAATAATAAATAATTTTCAATTCATAATTCCTTGTCGCCATTCCCAATTGTACGTAACAAGTAGTAATGCTAATGGTTGGCCTTGCATACTCCTTTATCATTATCTATCTATCTCCAGCATCACCAATGTCTACTTACACTTGAGGTTGTTTTTCCTCATTTTGAGTGCCAATATCCAGATTTTTTGAAAGATGTTTAATCTTATGGATGTTGTCAATAGTAGGTATGAGTTCATTTCTCAAGGATCTCCTACCTTGCATATACTAAAAAGAAAAAAATCAAGGTAACAAGGAACTTAGCACTAAGCTGACCATTATGAGAAATACAAACAAAAGAAAAGAAAAATAAACAACTAAACTAGCAAATAAATTAAACAAGAAACAAAAGTAATTAAAATATATAAAAATAACTAAACAAATCAAAAAAGAAAAATCATGAATATTTACAAATAGTTTTTAAGAATTTTGATAAATAATTTAAAATAAAAATTATTTGGTAATAATGCTAAAAACTTGATTCATAAATTTAGTATTATAAAAAACTCATAAGTACACAAATCACTTATAATGGGTGACAAGTATACTCTCAAAGTCGATTTCTCAAGCAATTGCAGTGGTTTTAGATTTTGTTTTTATTTTTCTTAAAAACTTTAATGAGCTATATACGAAAAATAAAACCTAAACAATCTATTATAATGGTTTTATTTTGAAAATCCTAAATTAATAACAAATAATAAAATAACTAAATACAGATTCAACTAAAACAAAATCAAAGTAGATTATAATTATATATCAATAAAGAATTTAAGAAAAATTAGCTAATTAACCATGCTTGCTTAAAAATATTTAGGTTAATTAAAATACAAACTTGGATTATTGAAGTATACCTGGTGTGAATAATAGCTCACGAGAATTTATTAGCTCGTTCACATGTGATGGCGACAAAAAGTCGTCAAAAACACGTTGGAAACTCATCTTGAAATCTCAATGGATGAAACATGAACTATAGATGAAAAAGGAGATGAACACTATGAATATTCTTGGTATGTTTGTTAACTCAGATTTATTTAGAACACCAAATTTTTTTCTCACATATAGCGCCAAATTTTAAATCTAATTTTCGAGCTCAATGTATTTACAACTAAACTTAATGATCTAGATCTTGAAATATATTAGCAAATGATCAAGGAAAATAACAACGGATGATGTCGTATCAATTTTGATGCTTAAATTAGTTCTCAAAGGATTTAACTTAATAAAATAAGAAAGGATATAAGTGTTTAAAGTTTCATAGAAAAACATATCTTAAAATGTGAACAAAGGGATGTTTTTAAAGTATTGGATTAAAGGTAATATTGTAATATTTTCTTGATTTATAACATTAAAATAATATCAAAATAAGATCTTATTTTGTTATTAATCCATATATATATAATTTTCAATATATGAATATATTAAATCATAAATATATTTGAGTAGAAAAACAAATTATAAATATATTCTTTATATTTAAAAAATAATAATTACTATAAATACTTTAAATTTGAATTTAATTATGCGTTGACGGGCATTAATCATATACTAATTATACATATTTGATTATTCAAAGGTATTGTAGACCAATCAAAGCGTGTCACACATATCAAGTGAAAATTCCCCCAATTTATACTAAAATTATATTAAATTAGTATTTAAATTTAAATAATAAAATATAAATTTTAAATATCTATAATGGTTTGATAAGTCTCTAAGTAACTTTTTATTCTTGTTATTCTCTCCATTGTGATTATAAATAATAAATTTTATTAAAAATACACAAATATTTAGGATTTATCTTCTTAAAATTTTAATTACTTTTTGGGATTAACTTGTATTTAAGGTAGTATAACTCCCTAAACCATCACTATAAATCCAAATTTAAATCTTTGTGTAATACTTTTTCTATTTCATAAAAAAAGAGACTTTAGTACTCATTTAAAAAAAATCTATGATAATAATTCACATATGAGTTTGAAGCTCAGTCGAATTTATTCGATCCGAAAAATATGATATGTTCGTATAATTTTTGTTCATGTTTGTATTAATGTTTTGGGTCCAAATTTACTTACAGAGAAATTAAATTATTTTTAACAAATCTGTTTTTCTATAATAATAAAAAAGTTTATTATTTATAAAAAAAAATTCAAATAAAAAAAATAATTCAATTTTAGGTTTATATATGAATGTAGTCTAAATTATAATCCTAAATCAATTTATAAATGAAAATATTTAAATTTAGTTTGAATTTAGAGGGATAAAATACATAATATTATTTGGAATCATGGGGTATTAGTATAATAATAATAATAATAATCTAGATAGATAGATAGATAGAGATTTACAAACAAAATCTTTGGATATTAGTATAATATCATTTCTTGGACCCAGTGTTGACCCCTTGGTTTTTGTGGTTGGTATACGTGTATAAAATTCAAACACAGGCTTCCAAGCAGAGCTAATATAAAGCTAATTAATGTGTATTATTATGACATGTCTACGTATGAATGGTAAAAGAGTTGCAGAAATAATGGAAAGTAGCTTAAAAGTTGCAGCTAATAAGGGAAATATGAGGAACAACTAAGTAGCTGCATATAATTTGTCTTATATATTGTTTTGTATACTTGACTGAAGTAGATAAGAACATCGATTACATAAACTAATATGACTAGCTATATTTCGTAATACAATAATATATTAATACATCGATCAGAGATTATGTTCTCTTTCATTGTAAATAAGCTTTCGCATTAATTGTTTATTAATAAAATATAAAAACCGGGCATTCCACTAAACAAATTTGGGCACTTTCTGTTGATCTCTTAATGTAGGGAAAATATTTGAAGCACACGTATGTAAATAATTTGAAAAATTTAAAAACAAAATTCTAAAATTATAACAATAAAAATATAATCTTAATAATATTTAATAAAATTTAATTGGATAAATTTCAATATTTAACGGATCTAATTAGAAAGTGTTCAATTTAAAATTATGTATCATATTTTTTTAATAGTCAAAATATATAAATTTAAAGTAAAAAAAAATTATTTTATAATTACAAATTAGAGGCTTTGAAAAGTATATTTTTTTTATTTTTTTGTTTATTTTACAATTTATTCGTCACTTTAAATTTCATATATTTGGATGAAAATAAGAATTTCATATATGTATACATTTTATTAAATGAGATAAATAATTATACTTTATAAATAAATTAAAATAATTATAATTAATTTTCTAATATACTTGTGCATTACTGCATAACCTACTATTATAATAATATATATGAAGAAAATGTTGTTTTATATTAGGACGAAGAAATGATCAAAAAAGGAAATATTAGGATTAAGAATATTGATATTGCAACACTTAATTGTGGTCAAATTATTATTTGTTTATTTATTAAATTATCAAATTTTTTAATTTCATAAAAAAATTATAAACATTATGAAAATAATAAAAATAATGTAAAATATTTTTTATAAATAAAATAAGTTTCATTCGTTTAAATAAAAATACATTAAACCTTTTAAATGAAAATTTGAAAATCCACCGAATCATTAAAACCTATTTGTAGTCCGGGATTATTTTTTTTTTAATATCGAACCTTCCTTTTGCTTTTCTATTAGTCAAATTTGATAATTTTTCTCCTAGTTTGATTGTGAGAATGAAAATATGATAGGAAATGAAAATGATAATAAAAATAATATTATTATTAAGTAAATAAATTAAAATAATGATAAATATTACGATAAAATTTATAAAATTATAAATAAAATAAAATTTAAAATAAGGATTTTTTAATTTTTAAATAAAATAATAATAAATGATTTTATATATACTTGAGAAAAATATATAATTCTAAAATACTTTTGAAGGGTGTGGAAAGATTAAGTATTTTTATTTATATTGAAATATTTTATATTTCATTCTAGATTTACAGCTAAATCAAAAACAATAATTTTTATTTTATGAAAAACTAATTTATAAAATTATAACTTTATTTTTATGAAAATATTTATTATTTTATATCTTCTCTCTTATTTTTTTTTGTCTATTTTATTACAAAAATATCATAACCACCTCCACCTTACTTTTTGTGCCTTGATACCATCCCATTTTTTGACTCACCTATCACTCTTTATAGTTTACTTTAAAACAATGCAAAATTATAATTTTTATCGAAACTAAGTTAGACAATTACAAACTCATTTGAAACATCATCTCTAACTACTTCCAACTCAATCTTTATGCTCTTCTTGACACTTTATCTTTTTTTAACCACCTTATTTTTTATCAAAGTCACTTTAATTTGAGTTTGATCGAATATGATAGTTAAAAATGATAGAGGAATCAGTGAGATTAAATGGAATGAATTGTTAGTAATAAAAATCGTAAAAAGAGATTAATACTTTAAATGAGTTACTGGTGAACTAACTACATATTTAATAAAAAGTGTAGCTTTAGATTGGTTTATCGATAAAGAAATAAAACATTACGAGGGGTACGACTTAGATAACGATAAAAGTTGACCTAGTGATATGAGATGTTTTCATGTTAAAATGAACAAAAACAATTGAGAGTATGTATAAAACAATAATATTTTTCATAAAAATAATATTACTCTTTTATAAAAAAGTTTATAATTAGATTGTAATTTTTGTTAAATAGAAGTACTATTAATATATTAATTTGATAATATGAATATAAATAAATATATTTTGTTTAATAAAGATACCATTAAAATACTAAATCTAATAATACTTAAAAAATGTAATTTAATTGTGTAATTAATAATTTGGTATAAATATTCTTATTAATTATAATAATTAGAAATTTTAGTGTATTTATATAGTATATTTTTTTAATAATAAAATTAATAATTTCTAATTCATGAAATATGGGAATAAAGTAAAATTTTTCTTAACGGAACATTTGTGCCCGTCCTTTTTGTTGAACTCACACCACTTCCAATGGATGAAAATAGAAGATTACGACTAATAAGAAAAATAACTAATATTTTTGCGAACAAGAAGTTTTGGAAGAAGGAGGAGAATAAAATCAACATAATTTATAAAATTAAATCATATAAAGTATATTTTGTATAGTTTGAAAAATAGAAATAATGTTACTGTGATAATTATTTTTGTCAATAACATAATATATTTATTATTAATTGCAATAAAATAACAACAAAATTTTAAACATCAATAAATCATTTTTCTCTATATTTAGTGCACAAAATTAATATTTGATTATATTATAATTATTATTAAATAGATTAAAATATTAACAAAATAAATTACGAAATATTGCAAATAAAAAAAGCATGCACATAAATGAAGAACATCTACCATGCGTATAGATTCACACTTTGAAAATATGGATAAAGCAACGCATTTGAAGGCCAACTCAAAAGTTGATGCGACGGTTACAATAATATTTATATCTGGTTGAGATTTAGTAAAGCCACGTGGATAGTACAAATTCAAGTGTCAAGATAATCATAAATTGTAAGTTGTAACTAAAGTTAAAAGTTCGGAAAATAAACATAGACGTCATAATTATTTAATTTTATATAATTATGTATATTAGGTATTAAAAAAAAAATATCAAGTGACTTTTGTATAGATACGTAATTTCTATTATTTATACAAATTAATCACTATAAATATTCATTTTAATATTTTTTTAGAGAATATAAATACTTATTTAATAAATAATAAATTAAAAATAATTATTTTTTATAATAACAAAATTACCCACAGATTAAAAAATTAAAATACATATTTTATATTTAAAATATTTAACTTAATAATTATAAAATTAACCAACTTATTTAATAAGTTAATTTTGCCTTTAGTATTCTATCATTGAACTTGAAAGAAAATGTACAACTAATTTGATTTGAATGTATTTTATTGGCTATTTATCCATGCCCACTCTTTGTCTATATTAATTTTGTGGCACGTACAAATCAAATCTTATTTATATACTGTTAAATCTTTGTCGAATAAAATAATAAAAACATTGTGATAAAAATTTAATTTTAATAATAAAATTAAAAAATTTTAATATATACATATATTATATTAATAGTTATAGATACTAGGGGAAATATTCTTATCCTTTTTAAACAATTTGATCTCTTATTTTTTACAACTTGGTTATTTTAATATTTTTAGAAACTTGATTAATTATTAGTTTTGGATACAAACATTTGCATTGAAAATTTATAATATTTTTTTAAAAAATTATTTTTAAAAATAAAATAAAGTAATTTAAATATAATTTTTCTTTTAGGTTATTTTCATTATAATAAGTTAAAACATTTATATTTAAATTTTGTATAAAGGTTAAGAAAAATATACTTAAAATAAATAGTTAATTATTTTGTTATTTTAATGAACAATAAATATATAATAGGACGAAGGATTGTACAAGTCTATTATCTTTAATGAAATTGTACTTTACACCCGTATCTATTAGATGGACCATCACAAGCTTGGTACCTTTACCAAAAAATCACATAAGTCTATTTTTTAAAGATAATATATTTGTACAATTATTTTTACAAAGGTAATAGATTGTCCCATCAAATATGTAGGGATTAAAGTGCAATTTCGTTAAAGGTAAAGAACTTAAACTACTATTTTTTTATAATAATAATTATTTTATTAACACTAAATGCGATAATTTGTAAGTGTCATACTATCTAAACATGATACAAATATGATTGATTTGACATGATATTGATAAGACTTATATAACTTATTTAATTAATATATTATTATTATTATTTATTATTTAAGAATGTAATACAAAATGAATACGAAAAACATAATTTGATCGAAATTAATAAGCATTTTTTGTTTCAAAATATTAAACATAAAAAATGTTAGTTTTTATATGAAGTAGTAGACATGAAAAATGTTAGTTGAACACAAACATGATTGTTCATAAATGAATTAATTAGATCGGATCCAACCCATTTATAAAATGGATAAGTATAAACTGTAGAGGTAATAGCCAAATTGATGCTTGAAAATGATGAGGACGAAGGCTAACCATAAACTGTTGAAGGTTGTTATGCATTGAGAAATAATTTTAAAACTAGCACAATGTAAATGGAGCTGTTAGCACCGTGATTGATTATTGTGGGTGTTAAATTGTTAGAAGTTTAGTTTGTTAAATTTGTTTTTGATCCTCACGTGTAGAGGAAGATATGTGAGTATATGGTATCAGAGCTCTTTTCGCTAATGCAAAACAGAAAAAGAAAACTTTTAATGAATGTCATATAAAGAACTACATCAAAGAACAAACAGAACAAAAGCTTATTAAGAAGATAAAATTCAAGAATGGAAGATCAAAGAACAAAAGAATTTGAGATTATCTCGTTTCATAATCAGGTATTGAACATAAAGATAGATACATAAAAGTATATTATATGGAGAGAAAAATCATACTCATGCTTAAAAGTTATGATTTAGAAAGTTTTGTGAATGGAACTTTTAAAAGCCATGAAAAATGTGCATTCATAAGTGATCAATTCTTGATTAGTAGGATCAATGATTGATGAATTTGTGAAGAAGATGCAAGATTTTGATACCAATTGTGAAATATGGTCATGTCTTGAAGGTTATTTTCTTTCGCATTCAAAGGCTAGAATCATGCATTATAATGTTGAATTGAGTGCTATTAAAAAGGAAGGCATGTCTATTAGTGAATATATGCAACATTTGTAATCTTTAGCATCTTATTTGGCATATGTAGAGTGTGTTATATCATAAGAAGATCAAATTATGACTATCTTCAATGTGCTTGATATTGATTATAATTCAATTGTAGTGAATGTCCAAGAAGGAAGTGTGAAGTTACAAGAAGGAAGTGTGAAGTTACAAGAAGTATTATACAAAATTAAGCCATGAGAATAAATTGGAAAGAAGGAATATCCTTGTGCCATTGTTGTCCATATCCAATCTTGTTGATATAAGAGTCACAACAAATGAAAATCTTACCCATTCCATGATATCGTATACATTTTCTAGTCAAACGAATCCTATGATAACAACCAACCCTATAAAACCAGATTAGCAAGATGCAAAATCCATTAACAATGAATCAGTCTATCGAGCTTATTTTTCACATAAATCTTAACCTGTGCATTTTCCTTCTCAAGGTGTATTAAGCAATATTGATTAGGGGTATAATGGTACGCCAAGGTTTCTTAATTCTCAAAGTTACAATAGAGGCAGAGATATGAATTACTCTAACAAAATACCATAATGCCAAATATGTGGTAAATGGGGGCATTTTGCTAACAAATGTTGGCATTGATTTGATACATAAATGACACCTAACCATCAAATCAAAACACCTTCGTACCTAATCAATCTAGTTCAACATTTAAACCATTTTACAACTCTAATGTACCTTATCAATCTTCACCTCAATAATTTTTCTCTCAAATCAGCCAACCTACCTATACTTCATATCCAATACCAAGTCATTCATATAGTAATATTCTTTTTAACAATCAAATTTTTCCTCAAGCACAAATGGTTGTTTTCAGTCCTTATACACAATCTCTACCCAATGAACAACCTCTGTACCTTAAACTCAAATACCAATGATGGCTCACTGCAATCAACTTGTGACCTCTAGTTCAACATCTATATTAATACAACCACTTATGTACTACTCTTGTGTGGTTCAACCAATAGTTCCTTAGGTCACCAACTTGTTGCAAATCTTTATTTCTCTTTTAGCTTTGTATGTGTGACGAGTGCTCAAAAGGTACTAAAATTACCATGATTTTATGCACGTTAATTGATTAAAAATATATATTTATATGATTTTATCATATATTTATATAAATCTATCTTTTCGGAATCACGGTTATTTTTATTATTTTTCAGGTATTTTCGCTTAAAAAAGTAACTTAAAGACTCAAAGAAAAATATCGGAGGCAATACATCGTAAATATATTCATAAATTAAATGAGAAAAGGTCAACAAATATGGAAAAATTGGACAAAATGGGTCAAATGTCAAAAAGGAGGAAATCGTGCACGCAGCCGCCCAGCCGTGCCGAGTAACACGCGCACTACGCCAGCACAATGCCCAGTCCACACGCACCCTTGCTCCATTCCGCGTGTGCCCATCTCATCAGCACCCAGTCCGCACGCGCCAGTGTCCATCTGCACCTAGTCCGCGTGCGCTGTTGCGCTCATCTGCCCCAATCCGCCCGCGTCGTCGTGCCCCACGTCAGCAATGATGTCATCATTCACTACTCCATGTTTCCACCATTTTTAATCATTTTCACCCACTTTTTCTTCCTCTCCTCACCTATAAATACCATCATTCTCTTCACTTCAAATCACACCCAAAAACACATCTTTTCTTATCTTTCTTTCTCTCAATTTCTTAGTTTTTAGTTTTAGAGTTCTTCTCTTTTTGAAAAGAACTAATTATGTAGTTGTAATTTCTTTTCTTTTTGATTCAATAAATAGAAGTACAAATTCTGTTTGAAGGTTTTCCAGCAACAGAGTTAACATCAAAGTACTGTAAGGATTTTATTTTCTTTGTAGTTATTTTTTATGTTTTATTCTTATATGTTATATTTTAATTTGTTTGTGATTAAATTTAACATTGTTGGCTGTTTTTAAACATTATATAATAGTAACGTTGTTATGCTTGTGAAATATTAAATAGGTAAAAATCTCTAAAATGAATTGATTTTGTTTTTATTCAAGATTTTATATTAAGAATGTTAGAGAAAATATATTATTTTTCATTACAAACTTAAATCTGAAAATTAGATTTTAAGATTTAGTTATCCGGTTTGATTTAGAGTAGTGCTCTTTTATTTGTTGGTACAATCGCCCGGTAGTTAGAGTGAAGCTCTATTTCAAAAGTTTTTATAAGAATTATTATCTGAAAATGTATTGATAACATGTTTTAAGTAGTGGTTTTAAAACTTGGAAGTTAGTACTTGGATAACTAAATTCTTAGGTTTAATTTGAACACTTTGAACAAAGTTTAAACTATCTAACCCCACCAAATGTGGCATTTAAATGGTTTATTTTCAATATCTTAGAAAAAAAGAATTAATTTAATTAACCAAATTAGTTATCAACCCCACCCATATGTGTTAATTGATTTGTTTAGTTAACAAAGAATATCTAACCCCACCAAAGATGGTATTCATATAAAAAAGAGAGAATCAATAAATATCAATTTATATCTTTAATAACTTAAATAATATGAGCAAGCATAATTACTTAGTTATTATATCCATAAATACTCCAATATTATAAATGATAAAATTTACATAAATATTTATTGAGTCTGTATCTATGTTTATTTTTATGTTATTAGATTAAAAACACAAAACCTCAAAATATCGTGACAGGATGTTTGGGATTTAATTTCGTTTTTAAAAGTTTGAATAATAAATTAAAAACCATATATATTCCTTTCTTAGATCGACCTTGGGAGTATACTTATCATTTTCTATGAAAGGATTCGTGCACTTACGAGAGTTTTTATAAATATAAAACCAAAGTATTGGCAGGATCGATGATGTCGATTTTGCTCATCAATGTGACCCAAGTTGGTTCGTTGATAATGGTGTCTACTTATCATATTACTACAAACCCACTTAACTTGGTTGTTAAAATTGAATTTACATTCAATTAAAAACTACAAGTAGGAAATGGGGCTATACTACACATTGCCAACATTGATATGTCATCTATTTCTCTTACACATAACCTATAAAAGGAATTTATGTTGTCACATGTGTTACATATACCTTCTATTACTAAGAACCTTCTTAATATGACTCAATTTACAAAAGATAACAATGTTCTCATGGAGTTCAGGCTAATTGTGTATATGTGAAGGACAAAAACATGGGATAGAGACTCATGCAATGAAGGCTTAGGAATGGATTATATGCTTTTAATGTAAAAAAAAAATAGTTACCATTCATTGGGTATCCTACAAGTTGTCTTCAAGTTAACATGAAGGTAATGAATGTCAAGCAATAATCAATAAAGAAGGCTCTTTTAAAGACTCTAATATGGTACTATGGCACAAAATATTAGGCCATCCTTCTATTAGAAATACTAAATCAGTAATGAATAGATGTAATGTTAGATGTGATAAATTGAGTATAAATACTAGTTTATCAATATACAATGCTTGCCAATTAGGTAAAATACACAAGGTAATTTTTGTTTTTGCAATAAGTAAAGCTAAAGCTCATTTGGATGTTATTCACTCTGATGTTTGGGGTCTCTCACCCTTATTATCTAGTCTTGGTTTCATATGGTATGTAAACTTTACAAATGAGTTCTCTCATTTTAGTTGGATCTATTTTTTTAAAAGAAAAATCTTATTGTAAAATAACATTCATGTTACTTTAAGAAAAAGTTGAATTACTAACTAATAGACGTATTAAAAATCTCTAGTTTGACAGCCTCAATACTATACTCAGCTTGGATGGTATTACAAGACATGTATTTTGTCCTTACATACCTGAGTAGAATGGATTGGTTGAAAGAAAACACCATCAGAGTATTGATATTTAGCATATTAGCACAAGCTTCAATTTGTTGAAGTATTGGGATGAAACTTTCTATGTTGCAACATTTTTGTCAAGCAGATTACCAAGTTCAATATTGGGTCAAAAGAGTCATTTGGAAATTCTTTTCTTAGTCCAACCAGATTATGCCTTTTTGAGGACCTTTCGATACAAGAACTTTCTGTTGACCAAGCCATTCAATCAACATAAGTTTGAATTCAAATCTAAACAATGTACTTTTGTTGGATATAACCCTTGTCATAAAGGGTATTAGTGTCTTAGTATTGAAGGTAAAATTCTAATTTCAAGGCATTTATTTTTTGATGAAACTAGTTTCCTTTTCTCTAGAAATTTTAAGCATCAATTAGTCTAATCAAATCACAAAATGACTCTACCTTCTATTTCAAAGACAATACTTACACAACTTTTATTTTTCATGTTTCTAAATAATCCCATACATAATGAACATACATTTTCACCAATATAACACACAACCTCATATTTATCCATTAATAGTAATCCATCAATCAATCAATCACCTCTATCTTCTAGCCATTCTCTTGATATGATAAGAAATTCCTTAGCTAGTCAATTACCTTTGTCTTCTAGCTATTGGCCAGATGTAACAGATTCTCCAACTCTCCCTCACCAACCTGATATACTAGTTACCAGTTCCCTACAACCTATTAATATAGAAACCAATTCCCACTCTCTACCCATATCCTTTAATGTTCTAGACATTTCACAAACATCTTCTCTACCTATGAATACAACCAATAAACATAACATGATCATTAGGTCCAAGACTGGCACCTTTAAACTTAAAGTCTTTATTACCTCTCACAACATTACTCTACCTAAAATAGTGAAAAAAGCTTTTGAACATAAGGGATGGTTTAAATCTAAGAAAGAAGAGTATGATGCTCTCATGAGGAATAATATATGGGAATTAGTTCCTTGTCCTAACAAATAAATGGCCATTGATAATAAATGGCTCTTTAGGATCAAAGAACTTGTTGATTGAAAAAACTTAAATTGATATTGGTAGCCAAAGGGTATCTTTAAGTGGTTGGATGTGATTTTGTGGAGACCTTTAGTCACGTGGCTAAACATATCATTGTTAGAGTACTTTTTTCTATTGCATTAAGTAACAATTGGGTACTTGGGAAATTGGACATAAATAATACATTCTGATATGTGCCTAAATAACATGCATATCTTGTGGTTTATCGAAGTTAATTAGGAGAATTGGGTTTTAATATCGCATTTTAACTTAAGTAATTTATAAATTGTGTTTTCAAAATCACGTGGCATGTTTTGATGTATTTTAGGTACTTTTGGACTTAAAAGATGCAAGTGACAAATGACTAAACAAATAATCACAATCAAGGGCATAACTGTCATATAAGGAAGACCTAACGACAAACATTTATACAAGATACATTAAGGAGAGGTCAAAATAGTAAATTATCAAAATTAAGGGCACGCCATGGCATGATTGTATAATCATTGTGGCACAACACTCTTGGGATGAATTTGCACATCACTCATCCTAATTACATTGTAGCTTCATGTAACTTTTTTACTATAAATATGTAGCTAGGATTAATAACAAAAAGAGTCATAGATTATAGACACAAAAAATTATAAAAAATATGTAGGTCTACAAAGAAATTAAAGATTAGAGGCAACATAGGAATTCAAATAGACAATTAAGGAGTTGGAATTTATCCATTGATATTTATCATTAACTTATTCTTCTTCTTATTTTTCTTTTATGTTTTCTATTATTTTAATTATGATTCTTTTTGAATCCATGCCTACTAATTTATTTATGTGGTTGTGAGTAATTTTTCGACCTTAGACTATAATTTTAATTAATAAAATGTTATGATAATTCTTAGATTCAATCCTTGATTTTGATGTGTTCGGCTCTATGTTTAAATGTCATAACTATGTATGTATGAAGTAGAATGATTAACTAGTTTACTACTTCATATGTATAATAAGTAGTAGTAGCTACATTCATATGTATAATAAGTAGTAGTAGCTACATTCATATGTATAATAAGTAGTAGTAGTTATTATAACAATTCTTGTGGGATAGACAACCTTTGTCCTTAAAAATATTTATTATTTGTATAATTTGATCACGTATATTTACGTCTTTTCAAGCATATCACATTCCTTAATATCACTCTTCAAGAGGAGGTTCTTTGAGGCAACCTACTGAATTTATTGATAAAAATAATCTAAATTATGTTTATTATATGAAAAGGTCATTGCATGGGTTGAAGCACACCCCAAGGGCATGATTTGATACACTATCCAAGGCTCTCACTCAGTTTGACTTCATTATAGCTAAATCTAATGACTCTTTATTTTTCTTGGTTTGCTTTGAGTATAAAATCTAATGTCATTATGTATATGAATGATGTGATAATAACTGAGTTAGATCCAACAAAGGTGAATGACTTCATTTCCTTACTTAATGCTAGATTTTCATTAAAAGACATGGGAACACTACACTATTTCCTGGGAATTGTGGTTTCTAAATTTGCTAATAGCTATTTGCTTCTCAAACAGTCTAAATATACAAAGTCTATACTAGACAAGACTCGATTAACAATGTCAAGGCTACTGTTACTCATATGATATCCAGTTATAATCTAAGAGCTAAAATTAGTATTGAATTCAACAATCTAACCTTGTATAAAAGCAATATAGGCGCTCTTCAATATGTAACCATCAAAAAGCTTGATATTGAATTATCTGTCAACAAAGTGTGCCAATATATAAGCCAACATAAGAATACATACTAAATAGTAGTGAAAATAATACTTAGATGCTTCATGGGAACTATTGATCAGGGGTTAGAGTTCAAACCATCAACAGTACTACAAATTAATGGTTTTGTCGACTTAGATTAGAATTCCTATTTGGATACAAGGCATTCCATCTCTAGTATTTACATATTCCTTGGAGCAAACCCAATCATATGGTCTATTAAGAAGCAAACAATGTTTCAATGTTAAGTGTAGAGAGCAAATATAGATCCCTTGCTAGTGTAGTTGTGGAGATTGATTAGTTGCAAGCCTTACGTCAAGAGATTCAAGTTTTAGTTCTTTCTCTTCCTATGATTTGGTGTGCTAACACCATTGTAGTTGCATTGACTATCAATCTCATACTACACTCTAAAACTAAATACAAAGAGTTAGATTGGAACTATATTCGTGACAAAGTGATTCAAAGATAGCTTAGTGTACAATACTTATCACCTTATGACCAAACAATTGATATTTTAACTTATCCTCTATCCTTAGATCCATTTTGATTTTTTAAAGCCAAACTCAGTGTTACTAAAGTACCACTGAGTTTGAGAGAAGGTGTAGATGCAATAGCTGAAGTGATGTGTGAAAATGATGAAGATGAATGCTAACCATAAATTGTTGAAGGTTGTTATGTAGTGAGAACTAATTTCCAAATGGCAAAATATGAATGGAGCTATTAACACTATGATTGGTTATTATGGTTGTTAAACTATTAGACGTTTAGTTTACTAAATCTATTTTTAATCGTCACATGTAGAGTAAAAAATGTAAGGATGTGGATAAGCAAGTCTTACTCTATATATAGCATAAGAATCAATGAAAGTGAATTATAGAGGAACTTTTTCAAATACTCTTTTATAATCTTTTTCTTTAGTTCTTGTGTACGTTCATCTTTTGTTTCCACTCAATCAAGAAATCATAGAAATGAAGAAGTTTTTGTTAAAAATTTCCAGATGAAATGTATAAATTATCACTCTTAACTCTTAATATGATTAAAATAACAATCCAAATGTAATAATATAAATTCAATACTCAATAAAGTTACAAATATAACTATTCATAATAAATATATATTATGCGGATATTTTAATATTTATTGATATATGAAAAATTCAACAAAAAATTGAAAAAGAGATAGAAAGAACACGATAGTGAAAATAAAACATTTATTATTTTTATATATAATATAATAAAGAAACAATTTAAATTTTCATATAAAATATAACAACAAAACCTATCAAAAAAATGTAACAATGATTTGAAAGCTAATCCTTAGGTAAAAAAGTCTTCAAATGAATATAAAATGTAGAAAAATAAAAATAAACTTTGTTATTTTGGAGCATCAAGCAAGTTAAAAATAATAATAAATAAAAATAAGAAAACTGTGCCAAACGAATATCTCCCAATTACTTTTTCTAGTATGGTAAGAATTTGCTAAAATAAGAAAATGCTAGAAAGAAAATTACAAAATATTGGCTCGGTAGTGTAAGAAAAAATTTCAATATTTCAACAAATTAATATATATATATATATATATATTGTTAAATAAAATATATCAAATAAATAATAAAAATTAAAAAACATAAAAAAAATATTTACCTTAAAATAAATATAAATGTTTTAAATAAAGTAAAATATAAAATAAATACGTTTTCCCTATTATATACTAAAAATATATAATTTATCAAAAAATTATTAAATAAATAGAATTTAAGAAAATATATAAATTATCAAATAAATCATAAACCATCATTCTGATTATTTATTTATATGTATAATAGATATCTTATCATAAAATATTTTTAAAAAATAATAAAAATAATATTATTAAAACTTATGATTACAAAAATAAAATCCCAATTTCTCATATCATGTATTTTTTGTATTAAAAAAACTACGATACATTATTTCTTTTTAAATACAATTTAAATTAATTTACGATAATTTTAAGAGTATTTTTTTATATTTTTTAAATATTTTTTAACAAAGAGAATTAAATGTTAAAGTGATTTTTTTAAGGAAGATAAGAAAGTGGCTTGATTTATTTATAATATTATTTGTTATATTTAATATAATTCTTATAAGAATTCGATTAATATCAATCTAAATTGTTTCGAGAAAGAGGTTGATATGACATCTTATTTTTATTTTTATTTTAAATTATATTCTTAATTTATAATTTTATTATGATTTTTATTATACTTTTAAAGAACATATTGCTAGATATATACCCAAGTGGATATAATAAAATTGAACATATTTTTAACTAAAATTTATGGATTATATTTTGAGACATGTGTTCGATTTTACATAATAGAATTAGATAATTATTCAACCAATTCTATGAATAAATATAAAAAAAATATGTAATTATTTATTCAAATACATATTAAATGACAATTGGGGTTACATGTCGAATAGATTCAATCAGTTGATCATGTGTCCAATTTGACTCTAGTGAGTATGATCATCAACGAATCAAAATCGGACTAGTTTGACAATTATCAAGTTTAGTTGGATATGTGTCCAACTTTACTCTAGTGAGTAATGTCACCAGTCGACGAAACTCTAACTTGTTGAACATTTGTTTATTTAGTTGAACATGTGTTAATTTCAATTATGATGAGTGATGTCATTATCCAAAAAAAATTGACTAATTAGACAAATGTCTAATTTAGTTAGATATGTGTCCAATGTGGCTCTGGCAAGTACGTGGGTCGACCGACCAAATTTCGACTAGTTGGACAATTGTCCAGTTCAGTTGGCCATATGTCCAATTTGACGCCAATGAATTAGGTCTCAACCAACAAAAATCTGACTAGTTGAACATCCATCCAATTTCGACAAGACAAATTAGATATATGTTTAGTTAAAATTAAATCATAATTGGTTATTTTTGTTACTTTCTATAATAAATCATTATAGTATATAACCTAATTTTTATAGATATTTTTGTAAAATTAAATTGCTAATATGTTTATAAATACATATATTTTAGTTATAATCTAAGTCTAAACAAAATCTTCGTACAAGAGAATAATAATTATTAAAAAATATTATTAAAATTCTAATTATACATTACAAAATTACAAACCAAATTTATCTATAGTTATATAAGTACAATAACCATTAAATTTGTTAAAAAACTAACAAATTTTTTCAATGATAATTTACTTTGGTGATTTTTTTTATTTTTTTATTGAGAAATTACAAAAAATAATATCTTAATAACATTGAACGATATCTACTCAGACGTCGTTCATTATTTAACGGGTCAAAATAATCGTGGTTTAATTTGAATAACATTTAATTAAACATTTAATGTAAAATGATGTACCATATTTTTTTAATAATGAAAATATATGAGATTGTTATAAATGATATTATTTTTATAGTTATAAGGTTTAAGAGTGTTATTTTTGTTGTTTTTCTTTTCTTTCTTTTTTTGACAAATTTAATAACAATGATATGTACGTGATAATAACTCAAATTTAGTGGTAATTTGTAACAGTTAAAAATTTAGTGATATTTTTATAATAGTTTGATATAGGGATAAGCAAATAATTCGATCAATTCGCTTAAATTGATAAATCTATTGATTCGTCAGATTTAGATCAAATTTTATAATCGAATTGAATTTGAATTGAAAAGTATACAATCTGTTCGGATTATGATTAGCAGATTTTATAATTTATTATATTTGATCCGAACCGAATTACTATTAAATTATAAATAAATACATATTTTATTTTATAATATGTTATATTTAAATATTATATATATCATAAATAAATTAGATTAATGTTTTAGCTTAAAAATAAATATAAATACTTATAATAATTTGATAATTGTACGTACATACTTTTTTTTTAATTATGATTATAAATATATTAATTTAAATGTTGTGTATGTCGTGTTTTATATGTGATAATAATTTATAAATAAATTTTAATATTAATATGAAATTATCTAATTCGAAAATTTTGATATAATCTTATTGATGATATAATCGAATCGAATTTGAATTAAAAATCTTTAAATCTAATTCAAATCTAATTCAAATCGAATTCAATTCAAATTTATTAAAAATATATATTTTTGATACTTTGTTTACTGTTAATTTGATAGTAAAAAAGTATCTTCGGATATTTTTTTCATTACTCTATTTTCGGAAATTAGCCTTTAGCAACGAGCCTGTAAGAAATATTCGACTTCGATTCCTTATTTCCTTTCTTAAAGAAGATGCGAATTGTAGTCAACTTTGAAGTCAACTGTTATGACTTTATTTTCTCTCATTAATCGAATTTTGATTTAAAACATAAATTAGACAGTAACGACAAATAGCACAAATCTTATATTTCAACTCCTTTAAGTTTACAAGTTATGCGGCATAGGTTATTTGCCAGGTCTTTATCCATAACAATTACTTGGCAGTTTCTTAAAAAACAATTACTTGGCAGACATTTTCACGTATATATAAGCTGCCTGTAAAACAAAAGTTTTAATGTTAAAAAATAAATTTACATGTATTCTTCTCCAAATCAGAGGTAATATACGAAGATATTACATCCTAAAAAGAAATAAATTATTTTTATATTTAAATACAAGATTGATCAACTAATATATTCTTAAAAGTAATTACAAAATCAATTCAATCATTGATAGCTTAGACACTTCCCAAACATGGATATCTAGCTTGTCAATTATGTAGTGAAAAACCCTTATTGATATTGCTTTTGTGAGCAGATCAATCAACTGTGTTTCTTATTGGACAAATGAAAATTGTATAGTTTTCTTGCCAAGTTTTTCTTTGATGAAATGACGATCTATTTGAACATGTTTTGTACGATCATGTTGTACAAGATTTTGGGTAATCTCTATGGCAACTTTATTATCACAGTTAAGATTCATGGGTTTTGCATAATCAATCCTTAAATCTTTAAGTATGTTCCTGGTCCATAATAGCTCGCACACACCTTGGTCATTCCTCAAAATTCAGCTTCAACATCTTGCCACAACCTCTTGCTTCTTACTTTTCCAAGTGACAAGATTGCCTTCAACAAATGTAAAATAACTTGACGTCGATCTTTTAGTTGTTTGGTCACCTACCCAATCGAAGTGCATGTATCCTTCAATATTTGAGAACAATAAACCTTTATCTAGAGCACACTTCAAATATCTCAAAATTCGATAGACTGTCTCCATATGTTCTTCACTTGGCGTATGCATGAATTGACTTACAATACTAACAACATACGCTATGTATGGCCTTATGTGTGATAAGTAAATTAACCTTCCAACTAGTCGTTGGTAACAACCCTTATCAGTTGGAGTTTGATCTGGTAGAATTCCAAGCTTTTGATTCATCTCTATAGGAATTTCTGTTGGTTTATAATCAACCATTCTAATTTCAGTGAGAAGATCTAACATGTAGTTTCGTTGTGAAAGAAAAATTACATGTTTTGATCTTGCTACTTCAATCCCCAAAATATATTTAAGCTGCTTAAGATCCTTCTTTCGAACTTAACAACCAAATGTTCTTGTAGTGCCTTCATTTTTGACAAATCATCTCTTGTTAACACCATATCATCAATATATACTATCAATATTGTTACCTTTCCTTCTTTTGTTTTATAAACAAAGAATGGTTTGAATTACTCTGTTTATAACCAGTTGCTTTCATTGTCGTTGAAAACCTCCCAAAACATACCATGGATGACTATTTTAGTATGTATAAGGACTTCTTTAGCTTACATACTTCATTTCCACGCATGGAACTACGTTTGACACTAGGGGTAGCTCCATGTAAACTTTTTCTTCCAAGTTTCCATTGAGAAAATCATTTTTAACATCAAATTGTTTCAAGGGTCAATCTCGATTTATTGCTATAGAAATAATAATACGAATAGTATTTATCTTGGCTACTGGTGCAAAAATGTCTTGGTAGTTTATTCCATAAATTTGTGTATATCCCACTACCATTAGTCTTGCTTTATACCTACCAATACTTCCATTTGCTTTGAGTTTCACCGTGAACACCCATCTACATCTAATTGTCTTCTTGTTTTAGGTAGTGAAACAAGTTCCCAAGTAGCATTTTTTTGTAGAGTTTCCATCTCTTCATTCATCTCCTTAGTCGATTTGGGATCTTCTAAAGCATTTTGTACATTTCTAGGAGTAAATATAGTGGATAATTGATTAACAGTAAGTGCTTATGATTCTGAGAACCTATGAGATGACATATAGTTACTAATTGGGTATTTAGTTTTGGCTTTGAGATCAGGTTCATATTGTTTCTTTAGAATTCCTCTATTTGAACTTTGTGGATATCTAGGATGTATATTTTCTATAGAAATAAGTATTTCATTAGGCTCATTAGACATTGGATTTGAAATTACCTGAGAAGGAACACTCGCTTAATTCTTTAATTAATGGTATAGATATGGGTAACTTTGGTGGCTTTGATAGATCACACTTTTGTCGAACCTTATTTCCATCATGATTTTGAAGCTTTTCGATTGTCTTCTAGTTCTAAAAATTCACCTCATTCTCCATTTTGTTGTTGAACATTCTCTTCACTAGAATTCTCTCACATAGAAGGAATGGTCAGAGATTCTCCATGAATAATAAGGCTCTAATTCATGAAAAGAGGCATCTAAAGTCACATGTAATTTTTGGGTTTGTGGATCATAGCACCTATAACCTTTTTAAAGTTTAGAATAACCAATGAAAACACAACATTTGGCACATGGATCAAGTTTAGTTCGTAAACTTTTTGGAATGTGAGCGTAAACAATACAACCAAACACTCGAGGTTTAAGGTTAAGAAGATGAGGAATTGAAAGTAAGGATTGCATTTTTGTTGGGGAGTTTGAAAATCTATCACTCATGAAGGGGTTTGATTAATGAGATAAGTTGTAGATTTTACAGCTTCTCCCCAATAAAAATGAGCCATATTCATGCCAAAAAGAGAAGCACGAACTACCTCTAAAAGTTGTCTATTTTTTCTCTAAGTTAGTCCGTTTTGTTGTGGGGTGTAAGTGTATGAGGTTTGATGATGAATTCCATAAATGTTTATATAATTTCCAAGAGAGGCATCCATATACTCAATACCATTGTCAGATTGGAGTACATGAATCTGCTTTTGATATTGAGTATCTACCATTTTGTGAAAGGTTAGACACATAACTTTTTTTATAAGTAAAGACACCCAAATAACTCTAGTACATTCATAAATAAATGTTACAAAATAATGAGCTTTAGAAAGGGAAGAAATTTTTAGATGACCTTAAACATTATAATGAATCACCACAAAAGGTTCTAAACTTTTATTCAAACTTGGTAAATAATAGGTATGCTGACTCTTAGCCATTTCACAAATGTCACGATAAAAAACTAAATCATTTAGATTTGAAAAAAAAGACATGGTTGTAATTTTTTAAGATAACCAAAAGAAATGTGTCCTAATCTTCGGTGCCATAACTAAACATTTTCTCAAGTTCTATCTTTATTGGTAGCTTGATTTGCCTGATTGATATTTTGTCCCTCATTTTCTATCAATTCCAAGTAGTAGAGTTTACCTCATCTAACATTATAACCAAGAATCTTTTGAGTTAGGATGTCCTGAAAGACACAAAAAGTGGGCCAAAAAGTTACAATGCAAGAATGTGTGAAGGTAATTTGGCTAACAGTACAAAAGATTGTATTCAAGTGGTGGGACAACAAGAACAATATCTAAGGTAAGAGTATTAGTAAAGGTAACAAGCCTTTCCCCAATAATAGGAGAAGTATTATCATTTGCAGTGGAAATAATAGATTGAGAAGATGGAAGAATAGATTGTAATTGGCCAGAATCTCTAGTCATATGATTAGATGCACATGTATCAATAATCCAAGTTATATTATTAGAAGTTACAAAAAATACAAATGCCTTATCGATAATACCTAAGTGGGCAATATTTTTTGTAGGAGGTGGCTATTCTTTGTCCTTTGTTACTGTCACCATAACCTTCCCATACATTCTCTTTGAGAAATCCCACCACTCGGGATAGCCAATGATTTCATAGTAGCATTATTGTGAGTGACTTTTTCTCTGCAGTGAGTGCACACCAGATTGTTAACCTTGCTAGATGATTGATTGCCCAATATTGTTAACCTTGCTAGATGATTGATTGCCCAAATTTTTTGAAGATCCATATCGATTTTAACTAGCTAGCATGGCAAAGTTTTCAAAAATTGGATAAGAGCCTTCCATTGTTTGTCTCTGCTAGTATTCCCTTCTCACATAAGCATACATGCTTTCCAAATCAAGCTTTAGATCTTTTCGCAATATTTTTCCACGAACTTGATTGAATTGTAAGTCAAGTCCACTTAGAAAAATATGAACTCGAAGCCTAGCCATTGTAGAATGTAGTTGTAACACCCCTTTGACTGTTCTTTCTTGAGAGTAGTCCTATGATTGATTTCCTGGAAAATGGCAACCAGTTCATTGTAATACATTGGTAATGGTCATCCATTCTCTCTGTTAGAGAAAGATCTCTAATTCAAGTCAAAAATATAGGTTTCATCAATTTCATCATAGAATTTTTTTGATATAGCCTCCCATATATCTCTGGTTGTAGGAAGACGAATGAATCTTTGCATCAGCGATGGACTCATAGAATCAATCAGCCAACTTTTCACTCTGTGATTTTCAATAATCCATGATCCAAGATTAGGATCTCCAAGTGCTGGTTTCTTCTTTTCTCCATTGAGATAACTAGCTCTGTTGCAAGCATTAATCCGCATCTCCATAAGTTGAGACCATAATGAGTAGTTGGTCTCATTCAAAGTGATTCCGATTGGAAATGGTGAGTTGTCTTGATGAACAACAACTTATGGTACTGGTGGTGGGGTAACATCTGTTAATACGCAGCTATAGAATTCGCAACAACAATGAATATTTAGAATACGAATATGAATTTTGAGAGAAAAAAAATATTCAATTGTTAATACAACTTCTCTTGCAGATGAACTTCCTCTAATACCATGTCAAACAACAGTTTCAATGCTGAAAATAATTCTATATGTATTCTTCTCCAAATCAGAGGTAATATACGAAGATAATTACGTTCTAAAAAGGAAACAAACTATTTCTATATTTAGATATAAGATTAGTCAACTATCAGATTCCTAGAAATAATTACAAAATCAATTCAATAATTGATAGTTCATATAGACATTGACACATATTATTAATAAATCATAATAATTTTTAGATAAAAATATTTAAATTAATATGTATACAAATTTAATAAATAAAAAATTTTAAAAAATAAAAAAATTAATTATAACTAAAAATACATATTTTGTTAGATTATATTTATTTAAAAATTAATATTATTTAATAAAAATATTTATTTAAATCGATAAAATGAGATATATGTTAAAAATAAATAATTTATTTAATTTAAAAAATTTATATCATGGAACATATAAGAATTAATTCAAATTAATATGTATTTATCCAAAAAAAAACTTAAAATAAATATGTTTATAAATATTTTCGGAATGTTTTCTATAAAGTGATCGTGTCCTTAAATCATAATTTACCATGGTTATCAAATTCAAATACACCCTTTGGCTACTCCCAAAACAGCCGATCGAGTAACTTGATGACATATTGGTGACGCAGCATATATTTATTAAATAAGAAAATTTTAACTAGAGTGAAATTAAATTTTAATAAATTACATATATCTAATATATATATATATATGTAATATTCAATGATTTAATGTGTTTTCTTTTTATAAAACACTTGTAAAACATTGGAAAATTCATATTTAATT
Source organism: Hippophae rhamnoides (assembly GCA_033030585.1). Classification (NCBI taxonomy): domain Eukaryota; kingdom Viridiplantae; phylum Streptophyta; class Magnoliopsida; order Rosales; family Elaeagnaceae; genus Hippophae; species Hippophae rhamnoides. The sequence goes on from CM065433.1 coordinate 31,318,326, forward strand.
TATTTAATTATAATGATTTATTTTAATTAAAATATAAATAATATTATCTTAAAAATCAAAATATATCATATATTTTAACCTCCTTCTATAAAAAAAGTCTATTTTAATTAAAATATAAATAGTATTATCTTAAAAATCAAAATATATCATATATTTTAACCTCCTTCTATAAAAAAAAAAGTCCCACTAAATATTAAGCCGTAATCGATGAAAGTGGCATTGGTATAATATTAATATATAACTTGTGCTAAGTGCTAATAACCGACATGCATACCAAATATAGGTTTTATGCATATATAAGAACCACTTTTATATTTAAAAAAAAATGCTCTGTCATTTTACACGCTAGACAGTTTGGCCTAATTTGTCATGCTTAAATTGAATTATTCAAAATATTAAGAATTTAATTATACAAAATTATGAAAAATATTTAAGATATCAACGTCATTGACACGATATTTGTAAAAGTCAATAAGGTTTAAAAATATCAAACAAATATTGTTATATAAAGGTGTTGTCTTAGTTCCAACCTTATTTTAGACCAAAAAAAATTCCCACTAATAAAGCCGTAATGGTGGCCGGTTTTTAAAATTTCATTATGATACCTCCTTTGACTAGAGCACTAAAAACAAAATTAAATTAAAAAAAATATTGACACGTTAATTAATATATGTTTTATGTTGAGTAATCAATAAAATTATACATAAATTGAGTTATTATATAATTTTAAGGTTTTCTGACATATCAATATTTTATAAAATGAGATAAGTAAAAAACTAATATTGTATTCCTCACTGTATTTTCAAAAAACTATATACTTTAATTTAATAATTATATAAAAATATTATATTTTTAATTTTTTTAGATTTAATTACATTTAAATTCAAAATAATTATATATATGATGCTTTTTAATCCATTAAAACATAAAATTTTAAAAATGTAAAATCTTATAATTATTTTATAATTTATTTTTATTATTTCAAGTTAGTTTGTAACAAAATTTTATCAATGTTATTTGATATTAAAATATTATGTATTTATTGTGAAATAAATTTTATTATCTTTTATTTCACTTTTTTATTTACTCACTCAAATATTATTTTTTATTATAAAATATTTATTATTAGATTGATTTTTTAAAAAATTTCATTTATAATAAAATAAAAAATTATTAAATAATAATAATAATATTTATAATATTACTTGGATTACCGTTACTCGTTAAAAATCCTTGATATATTTTTGCATGGATTTTAAGTAAGAATGGGAGGGGTTACCAACCTTGCTCTATTGACAATTCTAAATAAACTTATTTTTTGTTGGATAATTTTTATAAAAGATAAATAATCAATATATATCTTAATTGTCTTTAAAAAGTATATCTTAATAGGTAAGATACATTCATTAGGTAAATTATAATCCTTATATATATTTATCATGTACACTTCATACAATATCTAATATATCAGAAACAATGATAACTGAAATCATTAGAATAATCACAAATCTTCCCGTTTCTTTAATCCCAAAACAAGACATTTAGCTCTTCTATTTTCTCTATGAATTCCATATTGATTTAAGCATTTGAGAGTCTTTAAAAAGAATAATCATCTCTTGTAGGGTTTAGGAGAGCTACTCTATCTAATGTCCAAGAAAGTTGGCATCAACAAAAAAATATGGTGAAAATTTTCATAATATTAGTTTTTTGATACGTAAGGATGCGCTATTCAAATTTAATAATTATATAATAGTATTAATTATTCAATAATATTTTTTATTGTTTTAAATTCTTTATTTTATAAAATAAAAGAAAAAAGTAAATCTTTAAATATAAATTTTTGAGTTACTTTTATTATAATTGAATTTATGTTAAAATATTTTATAAAGTGGTTTGTATATATATTTTTAAAATAAATAGTTAATTAATTTATTACTTTAATCATGAATAAATATATAATAGTAATTATTTTATAAGTAATAGAATACAAAATACAATATAAATATGAGTAATTTATCACTATATTTGCAATAATCATATAACTTTATTTAATACATAAATTAAATATAACATAAAAATGAATTAACTTATTTAATTAACATTTGTACTATCTAATAAGTTAATATTACATTAATGATAGAAATGACTTGATTGAATTTAATAAATATTTGTTGGTTAAAAATAATTTATGTTAGTTGACTATATTTTAATTGATATGAGATATATGATCTCGACATGAAAATTATTAATTAAAAAAATATGATCTATTCATAAATCAATTAATCGAACACTCATTAAATGGACAATCATGAACTGTACGAATTATTATCATTAATGTAATAAAAATAATTGTATTAAATAAAATAAATATTCATAAAAAAAATTATTATATAAACAATTTGGTATTTAATGGTGTAAAAATCCCAAAAACATATATGAACTTATTCAATTAATATTTTTATTATATAAGAAGTTGATCATGTATAAATGATAGACATGACTTGATTGAATTTAATAAGCATGTTTTACTTAAAAATAACTAATATTAGTTAACTATTCTTTTTTAATTGGTATGAATTATGATATGATATGATCTTGACATGAAAAATTGTTAATATAAGAAAAATATGATCTACTCATAAGTGAATTGATCGTGTAAGGTTTGAGTGTTGGCAATAGTGTGGAACAAAAAAATTATATGTAATATTAGTTTCTAGATGTCTTTCAAGAATATTTTCATGCTAAGAAAACTATCAAGCTTCAACGATCACATCTCTAGTATATCTCTATTCCTGTATACGTTAGATTTTATATTAAACATATAGGAATATTGTTCAAATAGGTCATTTGATCGATCAAGTGGCAACTAAATCGATCAAGCTTAATGAAAATTGTATGAATTAATTTTTAATATGATTAGATTGATCAAGCACTATATAGATCAAGATTAATGATTAGATTGTTCAACTTATTTATAAACTAATTAAGTTTTTACTAGATCGATCGAGTGGCCATACTCGATCAATCAAGCTAAGTATAGATTGATCGAGTAGCCATGTTTTTAAATTTAACCTAATTTTTGCTTGAGCTAATTAGTATTTTTTCTATGTTGTTCTTATGTTTTTAAAGCTCTTATAAATACTTTTAAGGATAGTTTTTTAATTAACCTTTGACCTAGGGTTTCTAATTTTGCTATTTAATTATACCATTGGCTCAATTTTGTCTTATACATTTTTTTCCACATCTTAATATCTCTCTCATTGTTTTGCAAAAGATTTTCAGGTAAGCTTTTTCATTGAGTTAATTTATCAAACATTTGTGGCTATGTTTGATGAGTTAACAAGCTTACAATATGTATAATATTTTGCTTTAAATTGATTATTCTAGGGTTTCTAGTTGATTTTAATTTATCTGATATATTTGTTACATCATTTAGTTAGGAATGTTCATTATTGAATCTGCTCTACGACACACATTTGCACTTGTGAAATTATGCTAACTTTTCAAGTGCCAACTGTATGGGTTTGATTGCTTGTGTGACTCAAGTTATCTTAATGTTGGTCCAGATCCAAACATCTTTTTTGTAGAGATTATGTTGAAAGCAATGACTTATAAGTAGATTACTTGGAGGCATTACCTTGGTAAGTAGTTTGAGTCATAAACTTACAATTAGATCTTATTTTTCATAGTGGACAATTAGGTGGTAAGGTGGCCCGATGGACCAATGGTTTTCCTTTTATGTCATTAGTATGGCCTATGTTATTTCCACCTAAAAATCTTATGTGCTGATTTTTATATTTTAACATTACTTTATTTACACGTGATTGCATACTTGGCCTTTATGCAAAATTTTAATTTCACGTTATTTTGCTTATTATCTATTCAATCCCTCTAGCTAATTAAATCTGTAACTAAATAAAAAACTTTAAATTGGTATTAGAGCCATCACTAGATACATTTAATGTGCCTAGGACCTTGTTAAGGATCACTTGAGAAAGGGTTCATTTACAATCTATGCACCTTACTTTGATGGGTCCAATTACCTTTAATAGAAGGTTCGCATGAGAGCATTTCTACGATCTATAGATGAAAATGTTTGGATATGTGCTTTATGGTTGGAAAACACCAACGGTTACCAAAGATAATGTTGTCCACCTAAGCCTAGGAAAGATTGGACCACTAAAGATATAACTGGTAATAACTGAAATAAAAAAGGTATAAAAGTTATTTTTAGTGTTGTTTGTTAATGAGTTTCATCGTATTTCTTATGTTTATACTGCTAAGCATGCTTAGGATACTTTAGAGATTACACATGAGGGAACCGTATAGGTTAAGAGAACTAAACTTTGTATGCTTGTTAGTCAATTTGAAAATCTTAGGATGAAAAAAGATGAGACCTATTCTGAATTTTATGCTAAATTAGTGATTTTGCTAACTCTTCTGCTAATCTTGGTGAGAAAATTGAGAAATTCATATTGGTTAGAAAAGTATTTCGTTCTTTACCAAATTGCTTCAACGAAAAATTCACTACCATAGATGAAAGCAAAGATGTTGACACCATTATAATTGAAGAGCTAGTTGGTTCAATTCTCACTTTTGAGATGATTTTTCATCCTCCTACAAAGAAAGAAGGTGTTTCTTTCAAAATTGTTATGATTGAGGAATGTGACAATGAAGATGTATAAATAATACTAATGATCAAAAGACTGAACAAAATCTTCAATAGAAAGAATCCTTGAAACAAAATTCAACTAAGTCGTCAAAAGGATCAGAATCTTAGAGAACTTAAATCTATGATTTCTAATGATAAGAAACCTAAATGCACTAGACCTTAATGCTTTGAATGTATGATTTTTGGTCACTTTACAGCTAACTCTACAAATAAGAAGAACAGCATCAGAGCCTTCAATACCACACTTGCTGACTCTTAAAGTGATAACAACAATCCAGTTGAACAAGAAAATAGTGAAACCAATTTCCTAGCATTTTCTACAAAAGATGATGGACACTCTAATAAGTCTAATATAAATTCAGACAATGAAAAAAGTGACACTGAGTTCTTACTTAAATATTTTAATGTCACTAGTATTGATGAAGTGTTCATATATTTCTTAATAAGCAAAAGAGATAAAGATAAGTTGCTTGTAGAAGTAACTAAACTCAATGAAAAACTGAAATCTTATGAAATAAATTCATTAGTATTGAAATAGATAATCTTGATCTATTTGAACATTCTAATATTTTGAATTCAAGTCTTGTAGGTTTAGAATAGGAAAAATAAAATTTGAAGCAGGCACTTGAACAATCTAGGAAGCTATGAAGAAATTAATAATTGGAGCTGAAAGGTTGAACAAAGTTCTTGATTATGGAAAACCTTTTGAAGACAAGAAAGAACTAGCCTATATAGATGAGGATTCTACGCCATCGTCACAAAAACAACTAAGTTTGTAAAACCCTTCAACCTTTCTTCCCCATAGGATACAAATACAACTTGAACATCAAATACTATTATAGTAAGGACTTCTATCCCTACTCATAATATTATTCATTATGCACAAAGAATGGTTGCACATGTGATTGAAATTTTTTTTAAGTTTGTGCCTATTTGTCATCATTACGGTAAGAAAGGTCATATTATATCACATTGTAGATTTCTTATGACATATCCATATTTTAACAATGCTTTTCATGCACGATATTCTAGAATTAATTTTCATCATCCATACATGAATGCTAAATCTCCATCAAAGATGAAAAAGAAAAGAAAAGTCAAAATGAGGATAAATTCAAAAACTTATTGATAAGTGCTTAAAAAGTAGTAAAATTTCCATGATTTAATATACATTAATTGATTAAATAGATTTATATTTGTATGATTTTTATCATATTTTTATATAAATTTATCTTTTTTGGAATTACGGGTATTTTTATTGTTTTTTCAAGTATTTTCCTTCAAAAATAACTTAAAGACTCGAAGAAAAATACTGTAGGCAATATATCACAAATATATTGAGAAAACAATGAGAAAAAGTAAATAAATAAATAAATAATTTTTTTGGATAAAATAGGTCAAAAATGTTAAAAACGCCAGTACAAGCCAACACCAAGTCCCATGCATACCAGTACACGTCTGCACTTATCATGTGCGCGCCAACACTCTTTTTGTCGCTAATCTCACCTCATACGTGTGAGAGCCTATCCAAACGTATCTAAAATAAGTTTTTGAGATTTCCTCACTTTTTTGGCCTTTTCCCTTATATATAAAAGGACCTTATTTCACATTGTAAAAATCATCCCAAAAATCACAAACTTCTCTCTCTAGAAAGCTTATTTTTTAGTTTTAAAGTTCTTCTCTTTTTAAGAAGAACAAGTTATGCTTTTATAGATTTCTAGTTTTTGATTCAATAAATGGAAATGCAAATATGTTCGGAGGTTTTCTAACAATAGAATTAACATCAAAGTTCTATAAGGATTTGTTTAAGGTATAGTTTTAAAATAAATTTTTTACAGTTATTTTTTTATGTTTTATTCTTATACGTTATATTTACTTTATTTGTGATTAAATTTAACATGACTAACTGTTTGTAAATATGATATAATAATAACGTTGTTATGCTTGCGAAATGTTAAATAGGTAAAACATTTTTTTTAAAATAAAATGATTTTGTTTTTATTTAAGATTTTATATTAAGGATGTTATATAGAAATATATTATTTTTCATTACAAACTTAAATCTGAAAAATTAGATTCTAAGATTGAATTATCCGATTTGATTTAGACTAGTGCTATTTTATTTGTTGGTACAATCACCCGATAGTTAGAGTGAATCTCTATTCCAAAAGTTTTTATAAGAACCATTCTTCGAAAATGTATCGACAACATATTTTGGGCAATGATTTTAAAACTTGAAAGTTATTTTTTGAATAATTAAATTCTTAGGTTTAATTTGGAAACCTCTAATAAAGTTAAATTAATTGATTCTACCTAAAGCTTTGATTAGATAGTTTGTTATTTTCTTAGAAATAAAGCTGAAATTTAATACTTAATTAATTAATAGACTCCCCGGGGATATTGGTGAATTAATATTAAACAAAGAATATGGGTCCCACCTTTCATACCAAAAAAAGAAAATCAACAAATATCAATTTATATATTTAATAATGTAAATAATATGAGCAAGCATAATTAAATTAATTATTATATTCATAAATACTCCATTGTTATGAATAATAAAAAATTACATTATTATTTATTGAATTTATATCTATGTTTATTTTTTATATGTCATTAGATTAGGAAACAAAAATCAAAATATTGTGACAAGATGTTTAGGATTTAATTTTGTTTTTAAAAGTTTGATTAATAAATTAAAAACCACATATATTCTTTTCTTAGATCAACCTTAAGAGTATACTTGTTATTTTCTATAAAATTATTTTTACACTTGCGAGAGTTTTACAAATATAAAACCAAAGTATCCGTAATATTGGTATTTCTAATTCGATGGTAGCCTTATGATCTAAGTCAATTGAATCCAAACCCAAAAATATAATGAAACTACAGTTGAAGAAAGTTTGGGTTAGGAAATATTGTCTTTTTTGATCAATTGATTGTCCTTATTTTTCACCTAGAAATTATTATTTTATGCTTGATTGACCCTATGTGAACATGTTAGATTGATTTCTTGATTTTAATTTGATTTTTTTAGTTTGTTTGTTTAGTTCTTAATTTTTATTTAAAAAAATTAAAAAAATCACAAAAGGAAGTAGAATTGTTTTAACATTGAAATAAACTACAAATATAATTTAGAATCACAAGAAAGGGAAAGTAGACTTATTTTAACTTGACATGAACATTACATACTATTATCATACTTTTGATTACATCTTTAACAATTGAATACTGTGACTTATGCACTTATATATCTTATGTATCTAGTAAACAGTGTCAACATGATCCGATTCACACACTCACTTGACTGTGCTTGATCTATTAGTCATATTTTTTATTTTTTTAATGAAAAATTTGTCAATCCATAGATTGAATTTGAATGGACAATTCATGAATTGGTTCATTGTTGATTATTGAATATTTTTTGTTTTCATTGAATTCATATATTTTTTTCCAATCCAAAAATAAGATTTATTCTTTTCTTATTTCTTTTAGAAAAATAATTTTTTAAAAACCCATTTTTTTATTTCTTTCGAGATATTTAGAAAAAAAATTGTTATTTCTTTTAAAAAACTTGTAACTAGAAAACCTTTTCTTTTTCCATTTTAGAATTTTTTGTATGTTATACATGATATTTATGATTGAGTATGTGAGTATTTAGGGACTTAGATAACCTTAACTACAATAATTATGTTTGAGCTCTCTCTTTTACTTTATAAAATACTGGTAAAGAGAATCACCTAGTTTTGAGAGGGCTACCCACTGTGATGTATGAATTTACTATAGTGAGTTAATAGGACTACCTCATAATTAATGTGAAAGTCATCGTAATATATTTTTAGCTTGTGCATATTTTCTTAAAAATAATAAAATTAATAGAAAAGGAAAGTACAAAAGAGTTTATATATAATAACAATACAAGAGGGAAATATAAAACAAAAAATATTGATTAAAGTTATCTCTTAGTTAGTAAAATTTTATTTTGTGTAAGTTTGAATTCAACTTCTATTCTTTCATGATGGGTGATACTTTTTCTGTAAATGTTTCATAACTAATCATGAATGGACTAATTGACATACTAGTGTTGATCCAAAACTCAACTCACTTATGCTGAGTGTGGATATGTCATTAGATTAGTCACACTTTAAACACAAATTTTTTTCTTATATGTGTGTAATGTTGTAATCATGTTTGGATTAATCTACTATCATATCCTAAAAAGAAATCTTTTCATCTCTACTTTATGTTTGATTCGTATGACAAAAAGGGTGAGAAAAATTGATATAAAAAATTTTGAACTTTAATTTAAACATCAAAAAAAGGGAATAGTTAATTTAGAGGGGATTTCTATTTTTGAATTACTTTGAATTTTTTTGAGATATTTTGCATAGGTGGATTTATTTTTAATTTCCATCATTTGTTTAATCCTCTTTTGAACATTCTTCATTTTTCTATTTTTTAAATACACTAAACTATTATGAACAATGAGTTCTTCGGAACAAGTTATTTTCTTATCGATATTTTTTTAGTATAAACAAGAGCTTTCAAGATACAAGCGAAGATGGTTCACCGGATCATAGGATAGTTCCACTATATAATTTTTTCCCTATGAGTGTTATGTAGTGAAAGAGAGATTTTGTCACACGAGTATACCAAAGGGAGATATGGTAAGGTTTGTGAGTGTTGGCGATATTTGTGAACAAAGCATTTGTACGTAATATTAGTTTCTAAGTGTGTCTTTCAAGTATATTTTCAAGCAGATGAAATTATCATGCCTCATCAATCACATCTCATGTATATCTCTGTTCTCATGCATGTTAGATTTCATATTAAATACATATGAACATTATTTAAATAGGTTACTCCATAGATCGAGTGAAGACTAGATCGATTGAGCTTAATTGAAACTAGTTGAATTAATTTTTAATATGACTAGATTGATTGAAGTATTAACTCAATCGTTCGAGCACTAGATCAATCGAGATTAATGACTAGATCGATCTACTTATTTATAAATTAATTAAGCTTTTACTAGATTGTTCAAGATTTTACTATATCTATCGAGCGGTCAAGTTTTTAAATTTAATCTAATTTTTGCTCGAGCCAATTACTATTTTTATTATATTGTTCTTATGTTTTTAAGCTATTCTAAATACTTTTAGGGATAGTTTTATAATTAAACTTTTATAAAGTAATTGTAAAATATTTTTAAGTAGGATTTTTCATTGAATTACTTTATCAAATATTTGTGGTTATGTTTGATGAGTTAAAAAGTTTACAATATTTGTGATATTGTGCTTTAAACTGATGATATATTTGTTAAATCATTTAATTAGAATTTTTTTTATTATTGAATCTCTTCTAAGACATACATTTGCATTTCTAAAATTGTACTAACTTTTTAGGTACCAACTATAGGGTTTGATTGGTTGTGTGACTCAAGTTATTAGAATTTTTGTTTGGATCTGAACACCTTCCTTGTATATAATATGATAAAAGTAGTGTCTTGTGAATAGATTACTTGGGGGCATTACCTTAATGGGTAATTTGAGTCCTAACCTTGTATTTGGATCTTATTTTTTTATAATTGATAGTTAGGTGGTCTCGTGAACCGATACTTTTTTCTCCTAGGTTTGTTTCCACCTAAGAATCTTGTGTGTTAATCTTTATATTTCTGGATTACTTTATTTACACATGATTGCATGCTTGGTCGTTATTTATTGTGCTGATTATCTATTTATTCACTCTAGCTACTTAGATCCATAAGTAAATTAGAAACTTTCAAATCAAATACTAATGAGTGCTTAAAAAATACTAAAATTACCATGATTTAATGTACTTCAATTGATTAAATAGATTTATATTTGAATTATTTTATCATATTTTTATATAAATTTGTCTTTTCGTAATCACATGTATTTTTATTATTTTTTAGGTATTTTCATTCAAAAACAACTTAAAGATTCGATGAAAAATACTGGATACAATACATTACAAATATGTTGAGAAAAAAATAAGGGAAAGTAAAAATAATGGAAAAATTGGACAAAATGAGTTAAAAGGGTCAAAAATGTCCAAAATGTCGAGTCTTGCTGGTGCATTGCTCACACAGCCAGTACACACCCACCACACACCCATGACGAGTTTTGCGCATGCTAGCACACTCCAGTGCTTGTCATGTGCATCCTAGCAGACACCTACACCTATTTCGTACATGCCAATGCCTATCTAAAACAAATCACACCCCTCACACGCTTACCAGCCTGTCTAAACGTGTCCAAAATCAATTTTTGAGATATGTTTTCACTTTTTTTGCCTTTTTATCATCAATAAAAGGACTATTTCCCCATTGTAAAACTCATCCCTCAAAATCACAAAAATCACAAACTTCTCTCTCTATCTTTCTCTCTGGTTCTTAGTTTTTTTAGTTTTAAAGTTCTTCTCTTTTTGAGAAGAACTAGTAATGATTTTATAGATTTCTATTTTTGATTCAATAAATAGAAATGTAAATCTGTTTGGAGGTTTTCCATTAATAGAATTAGCATCAAAGTTTTGTAAAGATTCTTTTAAGGTATAATTTTAAAATGAATTCTTTACGGTTACTTTTTATGTTTTATTCTTATATGTTGTGTTTAATTTGTGTGTGATTAAATTTAACATTACTAACTGTTTGTAAATATGATATAATAATAACGTTGTTATGCTTGTGAAATATTAAATAGGTAAAACATTTCTATAAAATAAATTAATTTTGTTTTTATTGAAGATTTTATATTAAGTATGTTAGAGATAAATATATTATTTTTCAATACAAACTTAAATATAAAAATTAGATTCTAAATTTTAATTATCTAGTCTAATTTAGAGTAGTTGGTACTAGGGGTGTCCATAAACCGGCCCAGACCCGACCAAACCATAAAACTAGACAGAACGGTTTTACAAATCAAACTAGAGGCGTCCATAAACCAGCCCACACTTATTCCGTTTGATTTGTAAAACCGTTCGGTTCGGTTTAATAAATATATTAAAAAATTTATATTATTTCTCATTAAAGGTGTCCAAAAACCGAACCAAATCGGACCGAATGGTTTTATAAATCAAACGGTCCGGTATGGTTTAATATTTTTCCCAAAATAGGACCGGATCGGACCGGTGGACACCTTAGTTGGTACAATCTCTCGATAGTTAGAGTAAAATTCTATTTCAAAAGTTTTTTATAAGAACTATAATTCAAAAATTTATTTACAACATATTTTCAATAATAGTTTTAAAACTTGAAAGTTAATACTTAAATAATTAAATTCTTAGGTTTAACTTGGACAGCTTGAATGAAATCTAATTAACTAACTTTGCCTAAAGCTGTGATTAGATGGTTTGCTATTTTCTTAGAAAGAAAGGTGAAATTTATACTGAATTAATTAATGGCCCTACCTAAGGATATTATTTAATTAATATTAAATAAAATAATTTAGGCCCTACCTAAGTATACTTTTATACCAAAAAGAGAAAATCAACAAATATCAATTTATATCTTTAATAACCTAAATAATATGAGCAAACATAATTAAGTTAATTATTATATCCATAAATACTCAACTGTTATGAATAATAAAAAATTTTATTATTATTTATTGAATCTATATCTATCATTATTTTTTTTATATCATTAGATTAGGACACAAAAATCAAAATATCGTGACACAATGTTTACAATTTAATTTTATTTTTAAATAAATTAAAAATCACATATATTTCTTACTTAGATCAACCTTGGGAGTATACTTGTTATTTTCTATAAAATAATCCATGCATTGCGAGAGTTTTAAAAATATAAAATCAAAATATCCACAAGATCGATATTGCTAACCCAATACCGATATTGTCTTCAACAAACACTTATTAAATGGATAATCATTAATTGTATAAATATTCATATTTAATGTAATAAAAATAATTAAATTATATAAAATAGCTATTCATAAAAATGTATTTATTATATGGACATTTTGGTATTGATTAGTATAAAAAACTAACAAAAAAATGAGCTTATTCAATTAATATTTTTATTATCTAGTAAGTTAATCTTACGTGAATGATAGATATAACTTGATTGAATATAATAAGCATTTTTATTTAAAAATAATTTATATCAAGTGACTATTTTTTTAATTGATATTAGATATGATATGATCATGATACGAAAATTAAATATTTAACAAAAATATGATATACTTATAAGTTAATTGATCGAATACTTATTAAATGAATAATCATAAAGTGTATAAATTAATCCCCTAATGTAATATAAATAATTACACTATACAAAATAACTATTTATAAACAATATATTAATTATATTGATATTTTGGTATTTAATGAAAAAACTAATAAAAATTATTAAAAAAAATAAACTTATTCAATTAATATTTTTAATAGCTAAGAAGTTAATCATGTATGAATAATAGATCTGATTTGATTGAATTTAATAAGCATTTTTTACTTAAGAACAATTTATATTAGCCGACTATTCTTTTTTAAATTAATATGAGATATGATATGATCTCGATATGAAAATTACTAGTTCAACAAGAATATGATTTTCTCATAAATAAATTGATTGAACACTCATTAAATGGATAATTATTAATTGTATGAATTTTTATACTTAATGTAATAACAATAATTACATTATATAAAATAATTATTCATAAAATATGTATTTATTATATAGATATTTTAATATTTATTGGTGTAAAATAAATCTAACATTATATATATAATATTTGTATTATCTAAGAAAGCTCATCTTATATAAATGATACATATGATTTGATTGAATTTTTTTATTACATTGACTTGTTTGAATTTAATAAGTAATAAATATGTATATATTATGTATGTATGTATGTATGTATATATCTAATATTTTTATTATATAAAAAGGTGATGTTATGCGAATAATATATATAATTTAATTGATTATTTTTGCTACATTGACTTAAGTGAATTTAATAAGTATTTTAAATAAAATAATTTATATTAATTAACTATTTTTTAATGGATATAAGATATGATACGTAATCGACATGAAAATTGTTAGTTCAAAAAAAGATATAATCTGCTCATATGTTAATTGATTGAATACTCATTAAATGAATAATCATTAACAGTAAGAATTATCACTCTTAATGTAATAAAAATAATTGCATTATACACGAATGATATATATGATTTAATTGAATTTAATAATTATTTTTTACATAAAAATAAGTTATATTAACTAATTATTTTTTAAATATACATGAGATATGATATAATCTCGATATGAAAAATTATTAATTCAACAAAAATATAACTTGCGCATAAGTAATTGATTAAACACTCATTAAATGGATAATTTTTAATTATATAAATTTTACCATTTATGTAATAAAAATAATTATTCATAAAAAAATTCATATTATATATATATATATATTCTAGTATTTATTGATGTAAAAATAAAAAAAATACAAACATATATTTATTATATGAATATTTTATTGTAACAAAACTAAAAACAAATCACAACTTTATCATAGAAATCTCATTTTCATTTGTTTTTTGGATATAAAGATGAATACCTTAGATCATCTATCTAATATAATTATGTACCTTTGTATAAAGGATAATTATCAAAAATATTCTTAAGTTTTAAAGTTATTTCATAAATATTTTTAAGGTTCCAAAAATATCACAAATATCTCCGATCTTAATGGAAGTTAAAATTAACATAATTAAATAGTAATTTTTATACATAAAAATGGTAGAAATAATATAAATCAAGAAACAATAGAAATAAAAACATAAGACATGTCAATATGTTTCTCAAAAGAAATGGTAATTACTAAAAAGATATTTGAAGAAATATAAGAATCAAAATTGAATCTTAAGAAAAATGATGGATTTAAAAATCATTATTCTCAAGAATAAGGAAAATATTTTTTAAAAAATATAATTTATTAGGGAATAATTAATAAAAAATGAATATTAATATTATAGATCTAAAAGGAAGATATAATATATCATAATTGAAAAAAGAAATCATTATGGATAAACTATCAAAAATCTCTCAAAAAGACAAAAGAAAAATTAGATAAATTCAAATATTAATAAAAGCATATTTTATAGAATGAATTGAAACACCAATAAAACTAGCATTACTAGATAATAGAATATTAAATAAGAAAGATGCTTTAAGAATATTTAGATACTATAGTGAATGAAATATATAAGAAGTTTATTGAAGAACAAAAGTAGACATATCACTCAATTCTGTAAAAATAGAATTTAGAAAGCCAAATGACATTTAACAAATATAGAAATATGTGACATGTGTTATATAGATTCATTTATTTATGAATATGAAATATATTATCATAAATCATCACTCTACATGCAAGAAACTTATAAGTAAATAAGTTTTCAAAAATTACCTAGAATATTACATAAAACTATAGCGGAATGATGGAATAAAAGAAATAGGAAAACTATAGCAGATACCTTAGAAGGAGGATTAAGAACTCTTAAAAATTTGATAATCATTAAATGTCATGAAAGGCATGAGTATAAAAAAAAGAGGAAATGATAAAATTTGTTGTAATATAAAAGATTTTAAAATGCCATAAAAATATGGATATAACATAAAATCTTACAAGAAAAATTATAAAAAATTATAAAAATATATAAAAAATGCAAAACATTCAAAAGATATAAGTTTAAAAAATAAGACTTTTAAAAATATAAGAGAATGTATAACAAATAAACTTATAGAAAAATATATTTTAGGAGAAAAATGTATAAGCCACTGAAAAAAATTATTGCTCATTAGGAAAAAAGAAATGTAGATATTGGATCTACAATAAGGAAGGATATTACGCTAATTACTTCCCTAATAGGCTTCAAAATAAAAAATAATTTAAAATGGAATTTCCATGTAAAGGAAAAATCTTAGAAATTTTTTTTAAGATGAATTTGGAACTAATAGAGGAATCAAATATATCTATATCTGATACTTATAATATTTATCTATTAGAAAAAAACTAAGAAAAAATAACTCATTCCGAATATGAATATTCTTATGCAGAAAATAAATGATTTGTATAATATTATAAATCTAAATAGTAAGGTAGGATTGAACTTTAAAAGTCACACAAGTTATCATGTATATGCATATGTAGATACAAGAGCTAGTAAATATGCATTCTTAGAGAAACTTTGAAACTCCTCTTCAGATTCCTAGGAATGTACTGAATCAAGCTCTACATCTAAATTGCAAATAGAGTGTTGTTGTGGAACTCAATCCAACTGTCTACACAGCACCGACATGCACTTTCCACCTAGTTCATTGACCTCCAATGGACTCACTGTAAGTATGGAAGAAGGATAGGGTCAACATTGCTGAGATTTGCATAGGAACATCTACTTTTAGCTTCATAACTATTCCTCTTATTACAGGACGCTTACCGAGCACTAAAGTATTTAATTATAATAATTACTAATAATACTCCAATAAAGTCTTAAAGATACAGATATACTAATAGAAGAAAAGAAATTTCATATTTTTATCGTATATCAACAAGAAACAAGAGTTTATTTATTAATAGGAAATAATTTTATAAACTTATATCAATCTTTTACGTAATATTTAGACAAAATAAGTCTAATAATACTAGATGGTGAAACTATTTATGTGTCAAAAATAAGATATTTTTTGACTATATCAAATCCAAATTTTATGCAACAACAT
The DNA here is from genome assembly GCA_033030585.1 of Hippophae rhamnoides. Classification (NCBI taxonomy): domain Eukaryota; kingdom Viridiplantae; phylum Streptophyta; class Magnoliopsida; order Rosales; family Elaeagnaceae; genus Hippophae; species Hippophae rhamnoides. Next base: position 31,334,786 of record CM065433.1, read on the forward strand.
AAAAAGTAAAAATGTGGTGAGATAGATACAAAGCAACAATACAAACGTTATAGAGAAAACATTTCATTAAATATACAAGAATTTTTTTTAATGAAATCTAGGAAGATAAAGCCTTAATAGATATCAAAAATTATTAAAAATAATAAGTTTTTTTCCTTTAAATCCAAAAGTAAATAAATCTAAAATGATTGCTAAATTAAAACTAAAAGACCCTAAAAAAGTGATTAGAGTAAAACCTATGATTTATGCTCCAGAAAATAGGATTGAGTTTCAAAAACAAATTCAACAACTTTTGGAACTAAAAGTCATAATATCAAGCAATTCACCACACTCTAATCTAGCGTTCTTAGTTGGAAAAGAAGATGAAAAAAAAAGAATGGTAATAAACTTTAAAATATTGAATAAAGAAACCATTGATGATGTATACTTTATTCAAAAAATAATAATTATTATCATTAGTATAAGGAAAATTTTAGTTAAGCTAAAGAAACATAAAAAGAAGACCAAGAAAAGATTTATGTGCTCTATAATAGTCCAAAACTAGGAATTTACAACAACTAACCTAAAGCAAGTAAAACTATCATCGAATTTAGTAGAATAACTTATAGAACTTTTACTTATAGAATAAAAGCTGAATATAGTTATGCCAACTATAAAGTACCAAAAATAAAAAAAAATCTAGAGAATATAATTAAAAATTACTCTGTAGCGTTACAACAATAACCATCTTCACCAAGTAGGTTAAAGACCCTAGGAAAGATGGTATGACCATTGGTACTATTTAGGAAAACATCCCCTAAAATACATTGGTCATTAAAGAAGAAAAAGACTAATATAAGAATTTAAGTAAACCATAATGATTTAGTCTTTATAACTTAGCCAGAAAATCTACTCAGGAACATATCGAATATAATAAATTTTACACCACAAAAAGAATTCTCTACAGGCAGTAAATTTAATGTTATTGAAGGAGTTGATCCAATTTAACATTCTTGTAGTTTAATTGATAACCTATATTCAAGAATTAATTTAATGAATTAAATTATTTTCTTGAAAATTTTGAAAAGGCTATCAAGAAATTCAGGAAGAAGATCAGAGCATGTGATAAGCTTGTATACCTTAGATTTTTCAGTTCACTTATAAACTAGAATGAAACATTTTGTGTTATTCCCAACCATTTTATCAAATTAGGAATTTCCAACACCAATAGAGAAGCTACAAAACCAAGGCCATTTCCAGAAAAAGAATTCAATGCATATGAACTATTTATTCTAAGAAGACATATGCTAAGTCAAATTTAAATGAAAAATTTTGTGTTGGTCCCAATTATTTTATCAAATTAGGGATTTTCAACACTAATAGAGAAGTTACAAAACCAAGGTCACTTCTAGAAGAAAAATTCAATGCAGATGAACTATGTATTTTAAGAAGACATATGCTAAGTCAAATTTATCATGAACTCAAAAAAATTGATAATTCTTTTGAACTCAAAGTAAATTACTCGACTTGTAAGATTATAATCACTTTTCATAGCAATATGACCCTCACCGAAGAAGATGGTAAAAAATCAGTAAGTTTGAAACAAATTTTAACAGTAATAACTTGAAAAATGGTCAAGAAATCAGAACAATGTTTTATTTTTACTCCAAGAAAACTACTAAAGATCACAAATATATTTGTTGTATTAGATATCGAGAAGATAAAGATGTGTCATCGTCTATGTCATCAAAAAAGATTGTTGGTAGAAAACGACAACGAGGAATAAAGATGTAGAACACACATCTTTAATAAGCAAATCATGCCAAGGAATGAAAGACTTAGATTCAAAAGTCAAAAGCAGAAAATTAGATGAATTATTAAAGTAGGGATAAAACAATGATTTTCTACTATTATAAACATGGACTCCTTGTCCTATAAAAAGAACCCTTATTTTTATTAGTTTGACATGGCTTCATTAATAACAATCTTTCTACTCTAAAAATTATTCATATAGCAACTATGCATCTAGAAACTATTAGCAGTTAAGAATCTTTTCAATTTTCTTAGTTGATTTTTAAAATTGTAATAATTATTAATATTATGAACAAAATAAAGTACAATCACTATTTTCAACATTATCGAGAGGGTATTAAGGCCGGAGCGAGTTGAAGGATATCAAGTATATCAAAAGAAGTCGAATAATTGAAGAAAAGACCTGATACATCCATTAAATTCAAGTATGATAATTATAATTCTAAGTCAATTAAAAATCTTGAATGATTATATAGTTATTTATAACATTTATAAAACTAATAAATAAGAAAATAAATACAAACAAACTAGCCACAAATCTATATGAACATAAACACAATGAAATTATAAAAATAAAATAATATTTTGATAAGAAATTTAAATATTTGCCTTTAAATAATGATATATAGGAAGTAACAACTAGCGTTACAAACAATTAGCTACAATTTAGTATCAAAGCTATAGAAAAAAAATTATTAGTGGATGAAAAGTTAACATTGTTAATCATTTAAAAATATTGATGATATTAACTATAAATTTCAAGCGTATTAGAGCTCTTTTTACAAACCTTAAGGGTATAAACAAAGATACGTTAATCCTCAGGAAAATTAATGATAAATTTCCTTTTATCAATTGGTTTTAGGAATGAAAAAAATTCAATAGTATATGAACCAAATTAGTACAGTTGTACAATCAACAAAGTTTTAATAAATCTATGATCTCATCCTATTCCTACGATTTATTAATTTTATAATTTGTAACTAATCTGATTCATTTCTATTTACATATGTATTAGTTTGTATTGATTCTAGTAATCTTATTTTTCATAGTTTAAAAAGTTATGCTAATTATAAATACACACAACCCAAAATTGAAATATTGAAATTAGATTGAATCTGCAACTTCCTTTCATATTTTAGCATACATTTAAATCAAGTTGAAATTAGATTAGAACGGTAACAATAGTGCCACAATGTTGAAGAAATCAATGTTTGAAGAAATAATCAGAGGAAGAAATAAACGTTTCATTCATTTATTTTCTTGATTTGTATAGGATATTTACATTGTTTATATAGACAAATACTAATTACTATTTCACCAACCACCATAATTGAATTGTATGATTCTGACTGATTAGTAGCGCGCGTGTATATTGGAAAATATGTTTGGCGTCGGTGCTGATTGTTGAATTTTATTTGCAGTGTTTGTTGAATTCAACACTCCCGCTCAAGTTGGTGCATAGAAGTCTTTCATGCCCAACTTGTCTGAAACTTCTGTGAATACTCGATATGAGACTGCTTTAGTGAGGATGTCAGCCAATTGATCTTCTGACTTGATTTTTGGCAATTCCAATGAATTTTCTTCTAACTTTTCTTTAATAAAAATCTGTCAACTTCAACATGTTTTGTACGATCGTGTTGAATCGATTATGCTGCAATATCACATAATCTTGCTTTATTGTCACAAAATAACTTAATTGATTCTTTCGCGGGATATGTCAAATCTTTTAAGAGAGATTGTAACCCGCAGACCTTACAAAGCCCAAGTGCCATTCCTCCGTATTCAGCCTCTGGCGCTTGAGCAGACCTGACAACATGTTGTTTCTTACTTCTCCATGTTACAAGATTTCCCCACAAAAGTGAAGTAGCCCGATGTAGATCGTCTATCATTTATTGATCCCAAATCGGCATTAGTATATACTTCAATTCTAGAAAACTCGAGTTCTTAGTGAACAATACTCCTTTCCAGGAGCAGACTTTAAATATCTCAAAATACTAATAACGCATTCATATGTTGTTCTCCGGGATTATGCATAAATTGGTGACAATACTTAAAGCATAGGCAAGGTCCTCTTGTGTGTGCCAAATACATCAACCTTCCAACAAGCCTTTGGTATCTTTCTTTATTTGTTGGAACTCTGATCAACCTTGATACATAACTTTAATCCTTCCTCTCTTGGTGTATTAGGCTGGTTGACATCTTTGACATACCGGTTTCTTTTAATAAATCTAAGGCATACTTTCTTTGAGATAAGAAGATTCCTTCTTGATCGAGAAACCTTAATCCCAAGAAAATATTTTAAGGAACCAAGGTCTTTCATTTCAAATTCTTTGAACAAGTAAGTTTGTAGCGCTTTTCCTTTCTTCAAGATCATTTCTGTTACTATCATATCATCAATATATACAATAAGTGCAAAGATCTTACCATACCCTTTTTTTAGAAATAAAGTATAGTCCAATTGCTTTGCTTGTAGCCAAATGCCTTTCATTGACCTTGTGAACCGCAAACCACGTGCTCTTTGGGGATTATTTCAATCCATACAGGTGATTTTTTTAATTTGCACACCTTTTCTCCATGGATTGTGGATTTCTTGATTCCTGGTGGTAAATACATGTAGACTTCTTCAATTAAATCTCTATGTAGAAAAGGCATTTTTTACATCAAATCGATATAATGGCCAATCTAAATTTGCTAGAATACCAAGACCGAGCAGGTGTTAATTTTGGCCTACGAGTGCAAATGTTTTACGTATAGTCGATCCCATATGTTTTGAGTGTATCCTTTTGCCACCAATCTTGCTTTATATCGTTTAATCGTACCATACGCTTGATATTTTTCTTGAAAAAATCCATCGACATCCAACAATTTTCTTTGTTAGTGGACGATCGACAAGCTCCCAAGTTCTATTTATTTCTAAAGATTTTAGTTCTTCATTCATAGCATCTTTCCATTTTTGGTCACCTAAAGCTTCCCGCACACCTTGTTAGGAATAGATACGTGAGATAATTGATTCCTGAAATGATACGTTTGATTTTGACAAACGATGTTTAGACATATATAGTTACTCGCATGGGATATTTGACTTTACTGCAATCTCAGGTTACACATTGGCTTTAGGAATACCTCTGTTGGGGCGTGATGGAAGTATTTTCTCGGTTGGTTCAATAGTTGGAACATCCTCCGCAAACGATTGGTTAGGTATATCGACTTGTGGAGAAGGAATCTCGCAGTACTCATTTAGTGGTAGTAAGGAACTTCCTCGATGATCTTGAAGTTGATGAGGACTTGATTCCATTTCCTTGAGTCTTTTCTATATTGAGAGTTATTACCATCCCAATTCAAGTTATTTATATTTTCCTCACATATAATTTGTCTTTCTTCATAAGGAAGCAATTTATATGTAAGGGTCTAATTTCAGCATGGTTGTACTCCCCTAAATTCAGGTGTAGAGGAGAAATACATTGTATCTTCATGAAAAAATAACATCCATAGTAGTAATCATTTGTTTTGTAGGAGGATGGTAACACCGATACCCTTTTGTTGTATGGCATATCCCATAAAACACAACGTATTTCTCGTGGATCCAACTTGCTACGTTGTTGTTTATGTAGGTGTACAAATGCCACACAACCAAAGACACGAGGAGGTAGATTGGGAACATTTGGTGCAACAATTGCTTGATGATGGCTTGAAGTGGTGTTTGGAAGTTAATGGGAAGGTACCCGATTGATTAAATATGCAGCGAAGTAATTGCTTCTCCCCCAATAAGATAATGACATATTAGCTTCGATCAATGAGGCAAGGACAACTTCCAACAAGTGTCGATTTTTTCTTTCGCAACTGTTTGGTTTGTTGAGGTGTATCAACACAAGTAGTTTGATGAATAATGCCTTCGATTGAAGATATTCTTGAAGCTCGTAACTTTTATATTCTCCTCCATTATCACTTCTTAGAACTTGGATCTGTGTTTTATATTGAGTACGAACCATTTTATGAAATTTTCTAAATAAGAAGTTTACCTCACTTTTAGATTTCATTAAATGCACCCAAGTAATTATACTAAAATCATCAATAAATGTAACAAACCAACGTGATCCTCCCAACGTAGAGACTTTGGAAGGACTCCCATACATCGAGAATGTATAACCATAAACGGAGATGGACTTTTATTTAAGGTTACGGGAAATGAGGAATCCGATGACTTTTGCTAGTTCTGAGACATCACACTTTAAAGTAGAAAGATCTAAGCTCAAAAATAAACTTGGAAATAATTTTTTCAAATATCCAAAAGAAGTCGTGACCCAATCTCCTATGCCATAGCCATATATTTGATTCATCCTTGTTAGATCCGAGTTGCTACCAATGCATGATTTGTTGAATTCAAGTCCAAATAATACAGGTTTCTCGCCTAACACCACGACCAATCGTTTGCTTTGTTTGAATGTCCTTGAACACACAAAAGTCGGACGAAAAAATAACAAAACAAGATAAAGCGGTGGTTATTTGAGAAATAGATATAAGGTTATACTCTAAAGAGGAACAACTAGTAATCGAGTCTAAATTCAAAGTACTAGTGAGAGACAAAGATCTTTCCCCAATGACTCGGGTTGTGTTACCATTACTGCAAGCAGGTTTGTGTGAGGATGGTTTTGAGATTTGTCTAGAATCGAATGTCATATGATCAGCTTGCACCCGAATCAATTATCCATGTATTATTAAAACAGGAGAAAAAACTTTAAGCATCTTACCAACATGTCTTGAGGAGGTTGCAACATGATCCTTTGTTGTTTTAGCAATGGTGGCAGAGACATCTGGCTGGATTTTTCTTAGAGTCACGGTTGTGATCCCACCACCAAGATATCCCACCGAGTTCAAAACATCGTTCTTTTGTATGACCCTTTTGATGACAACGGGTACATTTAAATGATGATTTATCGATCACCTTTCGTTCTTCACGATTGGAAAAAGAGCGATTTTTAGATATCATGGTAGAGAGCGTCAATATCTCTAGATTTTTCCTTGATGAGATTCGACGTACTACCTCCCGTCGAATCAAGGAATAACAACCTTCTAAATTTGGGATAGTTTCTTTTCGCAAAAATTTCGCCATACGAACTGCTCAAACTCATCATCTAATCCCAAATAGGAAAATATGTATCCTTAGTCTTTCAACGTACTCTTGATATGATATTAGATCATGAGGTGCTTTCATAACCTTATCACGATGGTCACAGCTCTTGGAAAATTTTAGTTAACTCTCCATAATACTCTGAAAGTAATTTTCCATTTTGTCTAAAAGTAAAGGCTTTTGGTTTAAGACAAATACCGTAATTCATCATTTCCATCATGTAATGCTTTTGCCAAAGACATAAATTTCAAGAAGCGTAGGTATGCGTAAATATCGCCATGATTTCCGGACTCGTTGACATAAGTAGCCATCTCTTCACTTTTTGATTTTCTCGCATACCACTTGTTATAATTGTTTGATGTTTTTCGGGTTGCAAATTTTTGTCATGAATATAAGAGAGTTTTTCTCTCTGCAATATGCATTTCTATTATTTGAGACCAAACATCATAATTAGTCTCATTAAGAACAATTCCGCATTAAACACACCTTCAGGTGAGCAAGTTGATTGTACAACAACTGGATTTGATTGCTCCGTAGGTAATGAAATTATACCCTCCTGGCGATATTATGGTAACTAAACTAGAAAATGGTGTAATAATTTTGAAATTAAAGAATATATTTTTTTTTGTGTTTTTAATATATATTTATACTAAACCGGATAAAAACCATAAAACCAATTCAAATTTGGTTTAAAAAACTTGAAAAAAATGAACCTGACGGGTGTTAGAAATCCGAGCAGGAAAAAACCGGGTTCGGACCTTTAAAATAGACCGAACTAGGCCAAAAATACGGAACTGTGGAACAACCGAGAAGCCGGGTTCAACCGAACCGCCGCCGGACCAACCCGAGCCGAACCGAGGTGACCCGAGCCGAGGCCAAGGCACGGACCGGCTCACGCCTCGAGCCGACCGAGCCGCGCCGCGTCGAGCCGAACCGTGCAGACAAACCGGATGACACGTCATCATCTTCAACCTCCGGACGGCGCGTGGGGGCGAGTGGAAGGTTTTTCTCACTTCTTTTACCAAAATGTTAATTGTGTTTAAGAGTAATCTGGTAAAATTAGGTGGGAAAATATCGCTAAAATTGATGTTTGTAATTAATATTTGTAAGGGTGTTTGAATGAAAATTTTTTCCAAGATGAAAAAAATATTTTCAGAGAAAGAAATCTCTGTTTTAGAGAACAAGAGTTTCAAATTTGTATAAAGAACGCTGGCCTGATACAAGAAATCAATGTTTGAAGAAATAATCAAAAGAAGAAATAAACGTTTCATTCATTTATTTTCTTGATTTGTATGGGATATTTACATTGTTTATATACAAATCACTAATTACTTATTTCACCAACCACCATAATTGAATCAGATATGATTTACGAACGATTGGTACGTAGTGTATATTGGAAAATATGTTTGGTGTCGGTGCAGTGATTGTTGAATTGTGTTTGCAGTGTTTGTTGAATTCAACAAATGTTAATAATCAATTATTCTTTGTAGTGTTATAGAGAGGAAAAAATTAGGTTCACTTTTAAATATTTTAATTTTGATTTTTTGTTTTTTTTAAATATATCACTATAGTAGTGTGCTTAATTGCTTATGCTTGAATTTAGTATTCATCGGAAGAAAAGTATTAAATACTTAATAAATAGTAGTCATTTGAGATTTGAGTTGCCGAGGCCAGATACAACTTTGTGTAGTGAATCCGATTTTCGTCCTTTTTTTTTTTTTTGGGTCTTGGATAATATTGTATGCAGGACATTTAAATGTGGAAATGATTCATTATGACGTAGTAATCATTTGTTCCTCAATTCGTGGCACGACGTCGTCTCATTGGGGTGGAATTACACGTTTGTCCTCTCTATACAATTAGGTCGAGGAGTAGGTATCAGCTCATTCTGACGATACCAAGCATATTCCAGGAGCTATAATACAAGATTGGGAGCCGGTGGTTCTCCACAAATCGAAGCCCAAGGCTCAAGACCTTCGAGACTCAAAGGCGATGAACCAGGTCTCCAATCCGGCGTACAGGTTGAAAACATAAGGAATTCGGACGCTGGCTCCAACAAGAAAACGGCTCCGGTTATAAACGCTAGAAAACTCGACGAAGAAACTAAGCTAGTGACTCTTAATCGGGTTTTTGGTCAGGTGAGACAGGCCATACAAAAGGCGAGGATTGATAAGAAAATGACTCAGGCTGAAATGGCCAAACAGATCAACGAGCGTCCTCGAGTGATTCAGGAGTACGAAAGCGGCAAGGCAGTGCCTAATCAAGCTGTTTTGGCGAAGATGGAGAGAGTTTTGGGCGTTAACCTTAGAGGAAAGATTGGAAAATGATCGCAATTTGAGTAATCAAGTTGTTTTGATAATGTATCAACTAATATTGAGTTTTTTGGTATATATTTTTGGTTTATGTAATCTATATATATATATATATATATATATATATATATAATTTTACATTAATTTTATACGGTTTATATTAGACCGATATGTATAAATTTTCAGTATAATTTATAAATTATTAATATAAAAGTTATGCAGTGTTGAACTTATATGTTGACAATAATTGAAAACTATAATGTCATATGGTTGAAGAAGAGAATTTTCAATTAACTTTAAGAAATAATTAATAACTTAATAAAAAAATTTGAAATAAAAAAAGAAAAAAATATTCATTGAATAATTTCAATCAAGGTGTTAAAAGAATGGAAAGTAATATACACATTTTATTAGTGTGTAGTAGAGTATAAATTTTAATTAAATATAATAAAATTATCAAAAAATACTTATAAAATCTATAAAAAAATATTATATTTTAATATATGTATATTGAATTAGATTTATGTGGATTTAAAAATACAGTTCTCTTATTTAATTCATATATATCTTGAGAATTTTAAATATTTTTATCCAAATCAATTCTACCATTGGATAGAAGTCATCAACGATTCTTTAGACCATGACAGATTTTACAAATTGATCATATGAATGAATATCTTGTATATTCCTCCAAATTAGTTTCAAAATGGGAGTGATTACCTACTATCAATTGGAATATGGATTAATTACATTTAATACTCATAATATATGGGATAATTTTTAAAATGATGTAAAACATTTACTTTGTTATAATTATATTCATAACGTATGAATAATGATAAAATCATAATATACTTCGGACATAATTACATATTTATTCATATATTATATGCATAACTATAACTTTAATAATATACATTGTTTGTTATATTTTTATCAAACAAAACAAAATATTTTAGACATTTTTATAAATTATTTTATACATTATGAGCACACAATGTAATTAATTTATGCAAGCAATAATCATTATAATTGCTTTATTGGAAAAACTAACGCATCATAAATTGAAAGTTATTGAATTGCACTATTTTTCTTTCTCTACTCACAATAGTGTTTTAAATCAAGATATAAATTAGATTATCTTATCTCATCTCATATTTCATTTAGTGTCTCTAATATATCTATGATGTAATATTATTTTATTTTATTTAAATATCATTTTATCTTATTTATATTATAACTTTAACAGGCTTAATTTTAAACATATATTATATCGTTTTTTTCTTATTAAATTTTCATTTATAATATATTTTTTATTTTTATATTCTTACTTATCTAAAATTAGTATTGTTTTACTAATATTTCATTTAATTAAAAACTAAGTGAGACAATATGTGATAGATTTCAAAAATTATTTAATTATCTTATAATTTCATTAATATCTCATTTAAACTTATACCTCTAATTGAAATTTCGGAACATGTTAGCTATGAATTTATTTATTTATTTATTTATTTTAATAAAAGGATCAATTGATAATATTAATCAAACAATTTATAAATTATGTTCACACTTATATTTGATAAACATAGGATAACTATCAAAGTAACCATATTATTTCTCAAATGAGATCAGATTGAAATTGCAACAGAGTTAGCCATGCATCTAATTTCATTTTTGATACGTTTTTCTTTAACTAATCATTTAGTGTGGTTTATATGTTTTGGTCATTGAAGAGCCATAACCCATCCGTTCAATGGCCGAAGGTTGGCAATGTTGTTGAACTTATCCTTGATCTTATTTTTATTGTGCTTGAAACTTTGACCATGTTCCATCACGTTAGCGTTAGGTATTGATGGGATATACCATCTTTTAGAAGAAATCTTGTTGTCTCCTTCCACTTTGAATCTTATTAGCAAGTCTTTTAAAGATACTTCATTTCGCTTGTACTTAAGGTAGGTCTTGAACTTTATCCATAAAGAAGGCAACTTGTCAATAATAGTTACAACTTAAAATGTTTCACTAAGTATCATCCCTTCACCATATATCTCTGTTAAGATATCTTGAATTTTATGTACTTTACTACATACAAATTTGGAGTCCATCATCTTATAATCAAGAAAGCGATCAATCAAAATTTCTTAGCATCGGCATTTTCAGTTTCATACTTCTGATCCAATGATTTACACAAGTCTTTAATTGTCTACTCCTTATTATACTCATTGTATGAGTAATCGGTTAGACTATTCAGAACATATTTTTGACATAAATAGCGAGAATGCTTCCATGCTTCAATAATATTAGTAGGCTGAAAATCATTTTTACTAGTAGGTTGATTGAGAGTTTCTTCAATTAAAAACCTTGCGAGAATTCAAAGTAATGAGATAGAATATCATCCTCAATCCTCAATCCTCAATCCTCAATCTCTTCACGTTCAAACCAATAAACTTCTTCAATTTCTCTACCACAACATAATTTATAAGAATAAATACCAATAACATTAAGTTACCTCATGAGTCACAAAAAACATCATCATTTAATTCACATTAGAACCAACAGGTTAGTACATAGTTAGATTTTTAATTTTGAAGTAATAGAGTGATCATTTTATAAGTCATTTTTATTTTCTTTTCTAAAAAATATATAATTAAGATCCAAGTCTTATAACCACAAAAGTTATATATAAAATATTTATAAAGCTATTCCACGTGAAAAAAAATTACTTATGCTAAAAGGTAACAATAAAGACATAAAACTTTAAAACAATAAACAAATAACTTAAATTTATAAAAAAAATTATGTTATCTTAAAATACTATATATAAGTCAGAAATTAATACTACTTGCACGAAAATATTAATCATATAATATGAAAGCAATTGTGTTGTGATTAAAAAGACTGTACAATAACTGTATACATGATATATAAGCAATTGATACAAGTAATAAAAAAACGTTAAAGTATACGAGAATAATAATTCCTAATACATAAAAATTGAAATTAAAGATTAAATTGTAAAAGAAATAGATGATTAAAAGTAAATATAATCAAGGATAAGAAATAACCATATTTAAAAAAAACAAATTAATTAATAGAAAAAACTGAGAGGTACAGACCAAAGAGAAAGAATAATAATAGATTAGTACAATATAAACGACAATCACTGAAATAATAAATATATTTACTTTTAATCAAAGAGTGATAATAAATATAAACAACGATCGCATTAGCATAGCAGTTAAACAAGATAGAGGTTCAAAATGAATATTAAATTACTGTCTAAATTTAATTATATAAATTTGAGTCAGTCCTGTAAAGAACAAAAGTTTTTATTTTTTTTAAATATCATTTTATCCAAATATTAAAAAAAATAAACACTTATTTTAAGATGTTAGAAATTAATAAATGTACAAATAAATTAAAAATAAAATTATTTTATCAAAATTAAAAATACATAAATATACATATAAATTAAAGGATCGAGACATGTATATCACGTAGTGTTCTTAAGATAATTTTTTTTGTTTATCGTAGATGTTAGATAATTATGAAAACTTATCTTTAGAATACAACGATTAAATAATAATAGATTTATATTATAATTTATTATTTCATTAATTTTTGAGTGTTTAAATTTCATTAAAAAAACCTTAACCATATATAGAAAATACAAAAAATAAATTATTTACTTTTCCTTTCTCCTCCCTTTTTAGCGTTTCTTTTTTTTATTATTCTTTTTCTCTTCTTCTTTTACCTACTCTGTTTCTCTATTTTTTTTTTTCTTCTTCTTTTACATACTCTGTTTCTCTATTTTTTTTCTTCTTCTGAGTATCTATCTCTATAATAAGATATATATATATATTAAACAAAACGTTCAAAGCATTAAAAGAAACAAAACGGTCAAAGGCCTTAAAAGAAACAAAATGTTATAACCATTTTTAAATTAAAACAAAAACTGAAGGATAATTAACTAAAAAAGTTATAACTGTTTTTGAATTAAAACAATTTTAGTTCATAAAATTTTCAATAGTTACTACTCTCACATCACATTATGAACTTTCAATAGTTGGACGACGATGAACTCGATTGCCAAGATATAGGAATGAAATTGCAAGGGTTTGAAGCAATCTATTGAACAAAATATGCATCTTCTTGTAAAGTTGGGTCTAGTGGATCTTTTCATGTTAACAACTCTAAAAGAACAACTCCAAAACTATACACACCACTTTTCTCTGTTATGTTCTATAATAACCAGGCATAAAATGTATTATTACCAAAATCTAATTCAGAAGTTTAATGAAAAATATGAAAAATGCATAATCATAGTCAAACTTTGATCACAATAGTTAATAACTATATATACCTTGAGCCATATATTCATAAGAACCAGTGTTAATGCTCACAATTCCAGCTAATCCAAAATCTGCAAGATAAGGCTTGAAACAAAGACCTAATTATAGAAAATTCACGGCTTTAAAATCACCATGCATAATAAAAGAAACATAAACTAGGTGTAAATAAGCAATAGCATGTACGGTTGGGAAATTGAATGAAAAAAAATTGAAATATTAATTATTACATATTTTTTAAACTATTCAATTATTTAAAAATTTTCGTTTGAGTTTCTTTTCTTGTTCGGTTTATACTTTGCTTAATTTGATGAAATAAACACTATATAAAATGTATTATTTAAGTTGATATGTAAAGTTAGTTTTTTTAAAAAATTCAACTTATAATAAATTTAAAGTCGGTTCGGTGTAGAACCGACGCTACACATGGACGTAGCGTCAATTCTACGTGTCAACCGACGAACTGATGCTACGTCATGTATAGCGTCAGTTCGACAAGTGAATAAACGCTACAAACTACGTGCATAAAATCGGTTGATACGTAGAAACGATACTACACACATGGATATTTCTTTTTATCTTATTTCTTCCCTAAACAAAAACTATTACAAGCGCTGCATAACTCTCAAAAACTCAAAATTTCATCCAATTTTCCTCCACTCTTTCTCATTTTTTGGCGCGTTGGTTAGTGGGTTTTCTTTCTTTATAATTTATCTTTTAGATCTCTTATTTTTTTAGCAAAATATTTAAAAAATGTATACCCATTTCTCACTTATAAAATACTATTTTTTCTTCATTTCCTTCATTTGATCACTTTATTTACTCTTATAAGTATTTTTATTAATCTTACGCACTTATTATTCATATTTTTTTTTAATTATTATATGTATAAATTTTTGTATTATATATGTAGGTTTTATATTATAATATCAGAAAAAGAATATGATGATCTTGAATAAATAGGATAACAACATGGTAATTTTTCTACTATTAATTAATATTTAACTTTTCAATTATTTGTATTATTTAAGTTATTTGTTAAATAGATTTTGATTGTTTTTACTATTATGCAGTTATCGAATACATGTTTTAATTTGAGTATAATATAAAATAAGTAAATTTTGTAAAAAATTAAAAAGTTAAAGCCGGTTCACGCGTTGAATCGAATTTAAATTTTAAGTCATTTAATTTAAAATTGATTTAACGAAACAACTTTAATAATCTATTTTGTAATAGTGAGTAAAAAAAAAGAAAACATACGAAGCTAAGGAGAAGAGAGAGAAAATAACTAGAAAGGAAAAAAAAAGGTTGTTTGGAAAGAGCAAAGAAAAAAAATTTCTATTTAGAATTAATTTTTTTAAATAAAGTTTAAATATTTAGAAGTTTATGTAATAATAAAATGTGGTATATATTTATTATTATTTAAACATTGTATTTTGTGAGATAATTTTAGTAGTTTTTAAACATATATTTTGACTTAAAGATATTTTATGATATATGTTTCGATTTTATTTTTAATTTATTTAAATTATATATTTATAAATATATATTTTCTAACTGTAAAACACTAGTAGAGCATATATGAGATACATTATGCGCATGTTAAAACTTTCCATATTCATATTTCGAATCTCAAAACCTTACGTGCCGTTTGTGTGGCACAAGGTATGGAAGAGCAACAGAAGAAAATTATACGTGCACCCGTTCTGTATCCATCCGGTAGATGGTTTTCATTAAAGTCAGTCGAAGAGGTAATGTGGGAGAGAACTATTGGTTCTAATTATAGGGCAGCATTAAAACGGTGTATCAAAGTTTTTCCCGAGTAAACACTACTCGATTTTTTATTGGCTTTAGGGGGCCAATAGCTAACTATTATATTCACATATTGGACCCCACTCTTGCGCAACGACAAGTTTCGAATGTGAACCAATCCCATATGACCATATCTGTGCTGTCCACTTTCCATGCACGTGTTATATCTTCACAAGTGTCACACTCTTTCAAGATCAAGAAACTCCTCATTTATTATTATAAATAATATATTTATTTATATAATTATTAATATTATTTTCGTTATAATCATATATGTGGCTAATATAAAATTTTCCGAACACTTATATATATATATTATATTATATTAATTATAATATAATAATTTTTTATTAAATATAAATTATATAAATCAAATTACAATACTAATAATATTACACCACGACAAACTTCAACAAAAAAAAAAAATCTATAAATAATGCATTGCTCTTCTTTCTTTGTGTGTACGTGTTTTAACTTTTGGATTTACAGTGAAAAAAGTAGGAAACGACATTCTAGAGAGAAAATATTTCAAAAAAAAAAAAACAACATTCTTGAGAGAAAAAGAGAAGATGATGGATGATAAAGGAGGTTGCTGTATAGCTAGGTGTGGAGGAGGTTCTGTGTATGGTATGTCAAACGTTGATAGAATAATGCTACGTTTTAGACCAATAGCTCCGAAACCCGTCGCCGGAAATTCTCCGCCGGAAAACAGTCCAACCTTCGTCAAAGGTGGTCGAGGAAGAAGAAGAAGGTACGTCAAATATAACAGCAACAGCTCCAACGATAACAAACGGTGCAATAACAAGAAGAAAAAGCCATCGTCGGAGGAAAAACAAGATGGTTTCACTGGTGAAACAATTGTAACGCTTCCTCTGTTGTCGGAGACTCCAGAACCTAAAGAATCACCGGCAAAGTTTACTTCTGAGGTAATAGAACCACCCAAGTGGTTAAGCTTTGAGAAATCAGATGCGAGTAATAATCAAGAATTTTCTGAGCCGACGATGGCGATGAATCAGCTGTTAGGATCGTGCGTGACGGTGGAATGCGTGACAGACGCGTGGATGGATGGTTATGGGTTGGGGTGTACGGACGAAGAGAGGAAGATGAATGTGGAGAAAGACACGTGTCCGTGTTTTATATCAGACGGTTTTGGAAGAGTTAAGTGGACGAATAAGGCTTATAGGAAGATGGTAGGTCATGGAGAGGATTTGGGTGAGATAATGGTTTGGATTGTGATGAAGGAGGGAATACCGTTGGGGTTGACGCTAACATACCCGGCTTTCACATGTAGGGTGAAACTGCAGTACACGTGTGGAAAGGAGAAGAACTCACTGACACTGCCTTGTGACGTGTGGAGGATGAACGGAGGTGGATTTGCATGGAGGTTGGACGTTGAATCTGCTCTTTGTTTGGGTCGTTAATCGGTATTGAGAAGAAGAATAAACTGAGCTTTGTTTTGTCTTTATATTTACAGTTATGCCATCCTTAATTCTCTCTAGATCTCTCTTCCTAGCTAAGTTGAAGACTATATATGACTCTTTAATGTGTAAATATTGTTTAATTAATATTAAGATGCTCTTTATTAATCATTAACCCTGTTTTAAATTTCTTTTTCTTTTTTTCTTTTGTATTATTTAATTGGTGCTGACGATTTTCCTCATTGTCATATTGAGAATTATTTCTATCTGATGCTGGAAATAGATATGGATTATATATATATAAGAAATTAAATAAATTAAAAGAAAAGAAAACAGTGATTATGTGAAAGGAATAATTAGAGATCTGATTGAGAAAATTGAATTAAGTATTATACATGATCTATTGAATATTTTGGATCCAATTCGTTAAGTGTTGATTTTGGAAGTACTGATTGATCAAAGAGCTGAAGCTTCGGGTTATTCGTATTTTATTATCTTAAATGTAGATATAATAAAAAAGAATGATTTAATGTTATATTAATGTGATTTAAAATGTATATAGAGAATTCTATTTATAGGGTTTCAAGAAATGTAATACAAGTGAAATAGCAGAAGTGTAGTACAAGTATAATACAAGTGAAATAGTGGAAGTATAATACAAGTAAAATATTAGAAGTGTAATACAAGTATAGTACAAGTGTAATACAAGTGAAATAGTGGAAGTATAATACAAGTGAAATAGTGGAAGTATAATACAAGTGAAATAGTAGAAATGTAATACAAGTATAGTACAAGTGAAATAGTGGAAGTAGTACAAGTGTAGTAAATGTGAAATAATACAAGTATAGTACAAGTGAAGTATAAGTGAATTACAATATCAAATATAATTTAACATCCCCCCTCAAACTCAAGGAGTAAGAGAAACAATCAACTTGAGTTTGGAAACTAATTCTTGAAATCTGTCTGGTAGATGAGATTTGGTAAACATGTCAATTGTTTGATCTATGGAGGATATTGATTTGAGACAAACAGTGTCTTGAAGAACATGTTGATGAATAAAATAATAATCAATCTCGATATGTTTTGTTTGTTCATGAAATACATTATTGTGAGCAATCTAAATAGCACTCTGATTGTCACAATATAAGATAGTTACAGTT
Organism: Hippophae rhamnoides; assembly: GCA_033030585.1. Lineage (NCBI taxonomy): Eukaryota > Viridiplantae > Streptophyta > Magnoliopsida > Rosales > Elaeagnaceae > Hippophae > Hippophae rhamnoides. The sequence continues at coordinate 31,352,759 of CM065433.1, forward strand.
GATTGGAGAACACTCATATCAGTAAGTAGCCAACGGAGGCAAAGAAGTTCTTGAGTGTTGTCAGCAAGAGCACGATATTCAGCTTCAATGCTGGATCAAGAAGTGAGGGATTATTTCTTGCTTCGCCAAGATATGAAAGAGTTTCCAAGAAAGAAACAATATCCAGTGGTAGAGCGACGATCAGTTGTGTCACCTGTCCAATCAACATTAGAGTAGGCAAAAAGAAGAAGATTAGACTTATTGGAGAAGTGAAGACCGTGAAACATGGTGTCTTTGATGTAGCAGAGAATGCGAAGAACGACAGTACAATGAGTAGACCGTGGAGCAGACATAAATTGACTAACTAGATGAACAACATAGGCAATGCCAGGACGAGTGATTATTAGATAAACAAGACTGCCAACTAGTTGTCTGTATAATGTGGCATATGAGAGAATAGTACCATCTAATGGAGTAAGTTTGACATTGGTTTCTAGAGGTGTTGATGTAGTTTTGCAATCAGTAAGGCCAACCCGATTAAGAATATCGAAAGAGTACTTTGCTTGAGAGAGATAGTATCCTTGAAAATTAGATGAGATTTCTAGGCCCAAGAAGTAGTGGAGATGACCAAGGTCTTTCATTTCAAATTGATGGCTCAAAAACGGCTTGAGATCAATAATGACATTAGAGTCATTCCCTGTTATGATCATATCATATACATAAAGGAGTATAAGTGTTACACCAGTGGGAGTCTTCCGAATAAAGCGGTCGGAGTCATAAAAACTAGAAGTGAAGCCAAAGTCAGTAAGTGTATAGCTGAATTTGGAAAACCATGCCCGAGGAGCTTGTTGAGGCCATAGAGAGCATGACGAATTCTACATACTTGATGAGGTGAATGAGTGTATCCAGGAGGAGGTTTCATATAAACTTCCTTGGTTATGTCTCCATTGAGAAAAGCATTTTTGACATCCATTTGAAACATGTTCCAATTTTGGGCAGCAGCAACAACAATGATACTCCGAAAAGAGGTGAGGTGAGCTATAAGTACAAAATTTTATTCATAGTTGATTCCATATTCCTGTGTAAAACCCTTTGCAACCAGACGAGCTTTATATCATTCCACAGACTCATTTGAATGAGTTTTGATTTTGAAAATCCACTTATAACATATCAGATATTTATTAGATGGAAGATCAATAAGATCCCATGTATGTGTTTTTATTAATGCCTATAATTCATCTATCATAGCTTGCTGCCAAAGAGGGTTAGAACTAGCTTCTCTATAGTTTTGGGGTTCATGATGAGACAAAAGAGTAGAGAAACATTGGTAATCATGAAGATGAAAGGGAAGACTACTTACACGAGTAGAACGACGAAGTGATGACTCTGGACAATCACGTAGTTGGTCTTCAGAGGATGTTGTTATGGTAGGATCAACAGAAGGAGCAGACACATCAGAATGAGCAGACACATCAGAAGAAGCCATAATAGGTGATGGTAAGGGTAATTGAGCAATGTTAGGAGGAAATAAATCAATAGTTGGGTCATTAAAAAATGAGAGTGAGGTAGGAGATGAGACATGAAATGAGGAAATAGAGGAAACCATTTTATGTTTCCAAAAGATGACATGAAGAGAAATGCATAATCAATTAGAGATAGGGTCCCAACAATGATAGCCTTCGTGTTCTATTCCATACCCTAAGAAACAACAAATACGAGCACAAGGTTCCAATTTATTACGTTCATGAGGGTGAAGAAGAACAAAACATGCACAACCAAACACTTTGAGCAGTTCATAAGATGGAAAAGTATTATAGAGACGCTCATAAGGGGATTGCTTGTAAATAATAGGCATGAGAACACGATTGATGGTATAAACAGTTGTAAGAGCTACTTCACCCCAAAAGTGTTCAGGACAAGAACTATAAATGAGGAGAGTGCAAATAGTATTAAGAATATGTCTGTGTTTTTGCTTAGCTCTTCCATTTTATTGAGATGTGCCAGGAGACGAATATTGAGAAAGAGTCTCATTTTGTCAAAGAAAATTTTAAAAAAATGTTTCTTTATATTCTATAGCATTATTAGCTCTAAGTACTTTGATATTTTGAGAAAATTGGGTTTTAACCATTTGGGAAAAATTATAATAAATTTTGAGTAATTCAAATCTATGTTTCATGAGAAAAATCTATGTGAATCTTGAATAATCATCAATAAAAATGACAAAGTAAACACATCCCCCCATAGTAGGATGTGGGGATGGACCTCAAACATCAGAATGAATTAAGTCAAAAGGGGAGACAAAAATAGAATCACTTTTATTAAAACATAAAGTAGGTTGTTTTTCCAATTGACAAGGCAAACAATTTACATTATCAGAAATAGAAACATTTCCTAATTTACCAGAAGATGCTAAGGGATGAAGACGTCCTATAGACGTATAGCCTAGACGAGCATGCCATAGGTTGATAGGAGTAGTAGAAGTAGCAACAAAAGTATGGGGAGAATTGGGTAGATGAAGGTTGATAAGTTCAAATAGTCGTTAAACCTTACAGCTTATCCCAAGGATCTGTCCTATCTGTGGATCCTGCACATGACAACCAAAAGAGAAAAAAGTAATAGTAAGACCAAGTTCACATAATTGACCAACAAAGATAAGATTTAGAGTAAGGTTGAGAATATGAAAGGTGTCAAAAGGTGATATAGAAGATGTGAAAACTTGTCTTACAGCATTAACATGCATATGTGAACCATGAGTCATATGGTTACAAGCAGAATCAAAATACCATAAAGATTTACCTGATGTGAGAGACAAGGTAGTAGGAAGAGGATTCCTAGATTTTGAGAGAACATGTTTAAGAAGACCTTCAAGTTCTTGAGTGGAGAAGGTAAATTTGTCATGATTATCCTCAGAAACAACAACAGTGATAGATGAGTTACTAGTTTTACCTGAAGCATGTTGAGAGGGATTTCAAAAGTAATCTTTGTGAAAGTGTCATGGACCCTTCTTGTGGCAATATATACATACCCGAATAGGGCATGTAAGAAGCTCATGATTAGGGTTGTGGCAGTAGGCACAGCCTTGATGTTTGAAGCCCTCTTTAGAACCTCATTTAGGGTGATAAGAGGGGGCGGCAAGAACAAAATCTGTATGATGAATTTTGAAAACCCCTATTGGAGTTTTTTCAGAGCGAAGCTCGGTCACATCAGTATCTAAGGATGGAAAAGGACTCCGATGGAGTAAGGAAGCCCGAATAGGTTCAAATCGATTATAGAGAGCCATGAATAAAATAATAAGACGTTGTTGATTACGGTAAGTTGCAAACATCTTAGCATAAATCTTGTTCATCCAAGTTGGTTCAGAGAGAGATTGTTGATCTCAAATAGTATGCATTTGAGAGAGAAATTGGTTAATGGTTTGATCAGCCCTTTTGCGTTTGGTATGAAGAGTTGTTAGAAGTTGATATTGGTTGGCCAAATCTGTTGTAGTGAAGCGAGCCTTAAGAAATTCTCAAACTTCTTTGGCAGTGTCAAAATACCCAAATTCACCATGGATGAAAGGTAAGGTGGTGTTATGAAACTAGGTAATAATTTGATGATGATTACTCTTCTAGTCTTCAAGGCGGTCAGCAAATAAGAAATTGTTTTCAGTGGTTTCTTGGATGGGTATAGAGATATCACCAGTTATGAAACACCATAGCTTGCATCCTTTTAAGAAACTTTTCATTGCTTGTGCCCAAGCTAGGTAGTTAGTATTATCAAGGGTGGCAAAGATTGTTTTGGGACATCATTTTGGTCCATTTTAATGAAATAATAGAGGAAATATAAAGAAAATATATAGAAACAATATAAAGGAGTGTATATAGGTCACAAATATCCTTAAAAATGAAAAGAGGAGTCGAAAAAAATCCTGGAACCTGTCTGTGAAGAGATGAGCAAAAAATCGGGTGAATCGGATTTGAAGTGAGCTAGGTTGAGGTGAGCCGAGTTGGAGTGAATGGAGTTGAGGTGAGCCGAGTTGGAGTGAGCTGGGTTGGAGTGAACTGGGTTAAGGTGGGCCAGGTTGGGGTGAACCGGGTTGGGGTGAACCGGGTTGAGGGTGAACCGGGTTGGGATGAACTGAGTTGGGTGAACCGAGTTGGGGTGAGCCGAGTTGGTTGTGATGAAAATAGGCAAAATTTTGATAGAAATTCTAGAGGTATATGAGAGGTTTTGATATCATGTGAAGAGTATAGAGAGATAGGAAGAAAGAATGATTTAATGTTGTATTGGTATAGTTTAGAATATAGATAGAAAATCCTATTTATAGGGTTGTAACAAATATAGTACAAGTAAAATAGTGAAAGTGTAGTACAACAAGTATATTACAAATGAAATAGTAGAAGTGTAATACAACAAGTGTAGTACAAGTGCAATGGTAGAAATGTACTACAAGTGAAATAATAAAAGTGTAATGCAAGTGAAGTATAAGATTAGTATAAGTGAATTATAATATCAAATATAACTTAACATTAAAGACCATAAAAAAGAATTCTATCATAAATTTATGGTAAATAAAAAAATATTATTGATAATTAATTTTTTTTAATATTGATAAATATAATTATAATTATGATATATAAAAAATTTTTTTATCCAATGATCTCGATTATATTATTATAATTTATCTTAGTACTTATTCAATTAATTTTTGATGTCATTGACAAGTTAATACATATGTATCTTTTGGTATTCTTTATTTGTTGAAAAATCTTATTTTTCGTACACATTTGTATTGAAATTTTATTTCCTCCAAAAAAAATAATAACATACTATAAATAGTGCGATTTTAATTTTGTGATAATTTTGGTATCCTTAAAAGTGTGAATTTAAGATTTGCATTCAAGTCTTTATCATGTAAAAAATAGTATTAGTTATTTTTTAATTATTATTTTTTTAATTAAAAAATGTTATATGTATTTTATTTTATTAAAAATATATTTAAATTATTAAATTTTTTTAGATATTAAATTTTAAATTTTTAAAATTTAAATAAAATATATTTTATTTTATTTTATACATATAATTTATCTATAATTTAATAAATATTATATATAAATTTTATAGACATGTGTCTCTAAATCCTTAGAATTCTCGTGGTAACTAAATAACATAATGGATATATATATTTTTTATGAATAAAGATATTATCATAATTATTTTTGTTATTTTTTCAATAAAAATATATAAGTAATTTATCATATTAATATAAAATTATCGTTAATAAATTATTATTATTATTAATATAAATTATGAAAATATCATTATTCTTTTTAACGAGAAAATCAATTTTGACCACCAATAAAAAATGGATATCGGTGAGGTTGTAAATAAAATTATTCAAGATCTAGAAATTGTTTGGATTGTATTAATAGTTTTCGGTGAAATTAAATGAGGAAAACAAAAAGTAGATTAATTAGGTTTTGGAAGAATATAAAGCTAGCTAGCTGCAATTCTTTTTGCAGAAATTGAAAATATATAGGGAGATAATTAATTAGGTTAAGGATATAACAGGTGGGTGAAAAGAGAGAATAAGGAGACAGGTGGATGAAAAGAATTGGAAGTTTGCCTAAAAATGAAACATGTGAGTTCTCAATAATTATCGATCTGCTGAAAGGCTGTTTAAATTCTTATTTATTATTTTTATAGTATATTTATTAACAATAATATTATTATTTTTTATTAAATATTTTTTTGAAAAAAGTATATTAATCATTAAATTTTATTTACTTAATTATCATATTATGATTAATTTCTCTCCTTTATTGAACCACGTTGCTTGTTTTCTTTTTTTCCCTTTTTGCTTGCATTTTGTTACTGTTTCCTTCTATTCTTTGCTTTCTTTAATTCGCTTTTCCTTTCTTCTATGCATTTTCAAATATTTAGTAAGTTTTCTCTGCGAAACAAAGTTGCCAAGTATAGGAGTGAATTATATTAATTTTTTTATAAAATAAATATTTTAATCTTATTATTTTTAATTAAAATATTTTAATTTAATAATTTTAATAAAAAAAAGACTTTAATTTTAAAAGTTAAAAGTAGTAAGATTTTTGTACATTAAGATTAAAATGTATACTTTTAAAACTAAAGTTAATATTTTTATCAAAATTATAGTACCACTTGTTATGCCGTTCTTCCTAATTGACAACTTTTGTTTTCTTAATTTTTTTTTGTTGAAACCTTTAAAACTTTATTTACTTTTTATTGAAAAAAATCTCTTTCTACGTTAACTTCACCATGTTTATTTTACTTAACTTTATTTTTATCTTATTGGTTATTTTGAACAAACGTTACTACAAAATTTAGTATATAAGTATCAATTTTGGACAATTCTAGGTAAAGAAAAGAAAGAAAGAAAGAAAGAAAGAAATATATATATATATATATATATATATATATATTAAAATAATAATATCATAAAATAAGCAAAAATTAAAAATAATTAATTAATTTTTTTGTGTTAATTACATGTGTCTACTGAAGCAAACCAATTTTAATATTAACACCCTCCTCTCTCTCTCTCTAATCTTAGCATAGCTGATCAAAACAATTCATGCTGATCAATGCTCTTGGTCACCCATAATCTTGTCTGTAAGTGTTTCGATCACCTCTCAATGTTCTAGTCATTCGTAATCTCGCCATTTTGGTATTTGCTTGGGTTATTTCTTTCTCTTATTTTCTCACTAACAAAATCACTTTTAAATATATTCTAATTACGTGGGTGTTGCAAGTCTAGTTTTACATCATTCTTGTATATTTTCATATTTTTATTAATTTATTTTTTATTTTATTATTATTTTTGTTGTTAATTAAGTTGTGAAGTCGCTCAAACAAATTATTTACTATCTTTTGCTTATAATTTTAAGTTTAAGGTATTTTACCCTTTGTGCTAACATTAATTATTATAAATATATGTTTTATGTATTTATAGTTTATATTAATTCTTATATATACGTGTGTTGTTGTTTATATTTATGTAATAAAAAAATGATTAAGTATTAAATGTAAAAGTAAATAATTGATCTTGATTATTTACTTTGAATAGATATCTTTTAGATTATATACAATAAAATAATAATTTTGATATTAATATGATTAGATATATGTATGTTGATAGTAAAAATGATAAGAAATTTAATAACATGGATAATTTTAAGAATCCCTTTATTTGTAGGCAAATTCTTCTTAATTATAAATGTTGTTATTGGCATGGAGAGGGTATAAGAGATAATGACATGTAAGGATTTGATCAGGGTAGACACTCAATAAGCATAATCGTAAATGTGGAGACAAAAAATGTGTCTCATGCCAATGAAAGATGACATATATGAAGATTCTGAAAGTTTTAAAAAACTTTTATAACATGTTTAAAATCGTTATACACATAGTACAATATATTTACAAAGATGTTTGGATTGGTTAGTTCGTATAATGTAAAGACAAAAAATAGTTCTTCTGATAAAGGATTTACAGAATTATAAGAGGTACTTAAAGAGATGCTTTTCGAGGGAAATAAATTACTATCTTCTATGTATGAAATTAAGAAATCTTTTAGACAGTTTGGAATAGAGTATCATAAGATTCATACTTATTCAAATGATTGTATCATTTATTGAAAGTAATATGAGACACTTAAAACTTATCCATAGTACAAAGAAAGTAGATGAAAACTACAACCGACTCAAAACCTAATGTTGGTGTTCTTGCAAATTTTTTTTGGTACTTTGCTCTAATCCATCGCTTTAAGAGAATGCTTAAAAATAAAGAAACATCAAACATGTTAAATTAGTACACATAATTGATCCTATGATGGTTATCCTACGGATTCTTTTTATTAGAAGTTAGTTGACAATATATTCCCTGAATTTGAATATAAAGTTTGGTCAATGTACGATAAAATTAATTTCATGCATATATACTTGTAGGTTGTACTTTCAAATAATAGAGTGATGTGTAGATATTATGCGATACAATTTATGAATGACATAATTTCAAATCTCAACCTTATTATTCGGGATGTGTGGATATATATATATATATATTGATATGATAATTACTTTGTGAAAATTAGTTCATACATTCGAGAGATATGTGATATGATTCTAAAGTATTTTGAAAATTTGTGTGAAGAGTGGGCATAACACTTGTTACAATTTATAAAGGTAGAAGAAGAAAATGATGATAATGATGAAGATGAAGATGAAGTGATGATGGATCCACTACTAACATCTTCCAAATTTGTGTGGTTTTTAACCCATGTAAATGTCAATTTGTGTGGGTTTTAAAAACCCATGCAAAAGCTAATCCAACAAATTTACATGAGTTTTTTTAGAATCCTCAAGAATTTATGTGTGGGTTTTTACAAAGAACCCACATATAATTTGTGTGAGTTATATTGTAGGACCTACATGTAAATATGTGTGCGCTTTGAATCAATGAATCAAGTACATCATCTTTATTAGTTCTAATGTTGTGATTAAACCATCAAGACCCACCCCGAATCTACCCTAATAGCATGGAATGCATCTCGAACACCATACTAACTAACTAACAAACTTGTTTCCTTATTTTTATTTTAAGTTGTGTCAAAACCATTACTGTATAAAGTTCTACAAAACTTTTGGTAGAGTTTTTCTTAAATTGGGACTAACCATCCTTTAGTAAAATGATAAAAATTCTCATATAATACTTTTTTACATATTAACAAATATCATAATCTTTTACATAACTAGAAAGTAATTCATATCTATCAACATGACTATAAATCATGATATACATGCTATACATAAAATCATAAGGCTTTTTACTCTTGGTTATTAGTCCATTTACACACTAACAAAAATTTACTCTATAAAACGTTAAAGAGATTAAACCATTTAAAATATATAACAAAAGATTGATCCTATGCTCCCAATCATGCTATGTTTTCTCAAAGTTTTTACCTATGGGGGAAAAATAATAGGTGAGCTTGAAAACTTATAATAAAATGCTTATGACTTAACATGAAGTAACATACTGATAAAAAAGATCTATATTTGATCTTCAAAATATAATAACATACTATCTATGAGTTACTATGAAATAACATGTTATTATAAGTATGCAAATGAAAAGTATAACCATGAGAATTGTACTTTGAATTTATTATGCCAAGAGCATTTAGGGATCCAATCGCACATGGAGGAGATATTTAGGACTAATGCTAGCTCTCAACTACATGATGTACTTTGATTTTATTATGATAAGAGCACTTGGGGATCTAGTCGCACACGAAGGATATATTTATCACTCACACTAGTTCTCAAGTATACGTGAAGAGAACTTACTTGATACAACCATTAAAATGACTCAATTGGGTCTGCTTATACATATGTTATATGTGTACTGACTTAACTAAACTGATAAATATCATTTTGAACTAAACTGATAAATATCATACTAATGTGATAACATATACTGAATTGATCTAATATCATAATCATACTGATCTCGTAATATTATTTTGAATTGATATGATATTATATTGAGTTAGTAAACATAATACTAAACTGAATTGGACCAAATCTATTGGTCACGATGTCATAAGTAGTAAAAATTTATTTTTTGAATACTGAATAGAGACAAATATAATTGAATACTAAAGGAAAAGTACTATGACATTTCTAAAATATTTACTTAACTTGCAAGCTTGTATAAAAACATATATAATAAAACTGACTTAATCTTAAGCTAAAATTGCTTGTAAATTATCTTGCTTTTAGATGGCTGTTAGATTAATAATATATATTCTCATGGTATTTTCATAATGGAAATGCATTGAAGCTAATATATAACATGTTCTTTAAATTCTAGTTAAATTAAGTTAATGCACTTTGAACTTTAATACTCAAAAACATACTAATAAAATTAATTGAATTTATTTAAATGTGAATAATATTCTCAAAGATGCTATGAAATCTTATGAAAAACAAACTCAGTATTATTTTACAAACTTCCATTTAAAATAAGTATAGCTTATATAACATAATTCTCTTATTCTAATGCTACTGAAAATGTACTAGTTAGTTCAAGTGCCAAAAGGTAATTACCATTTCATAACATGGCATAATGATAGGGACATAGAATGCATTGACATGAAACATGCATTTTAAAAGTAAATATAAGTAACTCTTGTAATAAAATTTTGGTATAAAGCCACACTATTAAAAATAACTAATATGTACTTCTAAAAATTTATTTTTACTGCATTGAAAATCTCATATTCATATACTTGAATTTTACTAAATATTTGAATGAATTGGTTGTTGAAACTAAATAATCAAGTAAGAATGTAAAATCATGTGATCTAGTTTTAAAAATATTGAATATCCACTCATGTACTACATTATTGCTATTGTTTTAGTTGCATTGAAAGGTCTTCTGGATCAACACGTCTTATATGATCATAGTTGTGTCCAAAATAAAAATAACACCATACCAAGCTTGGCTAATCTAAAATTAAATGATACTCTAAAAATGTCAAAACACGTGATGCTAATATATAACTTAATAGACTCTTTAATACTTTGGTAGAAATTATAATATTACTTATATTTTTGATATTCTTATGTTCCTAGTTCCAAATAAAAAAGGCATACTCTGAAAGCCAAACTTACAAGTAAAATAGGTCTAAAATTATTTAATAATCTTTCAATATCATCTTTTAAACTCAACTCTTTATCTATGAACATGATTGAAATATCTTTTGAAATCACCAAAAAGAGTTTCATCATTCAAGCACTCATAACTTTAAGTAAAAAGTTCAAATTATAATCTGTCAAACACTTCAAAAAGTATTATAATATATCAAAACACTCCAAAAAATAGAAATTTTCATCTTTCTATAGAGCTAACATATGTTCATTTTAGATCACCTAATATGTTTGACCTATCATAACATAAATGGGTATAACGTTTTATTGAAATATCCAAACATAATTATGTAAAAGGATAAAAAAACTAGACATTTAAACCTTTAAAAAATGTATTACACACTCAATTATTATTTGTAAAACCTTTTAAAAAATGCATAATACCGTTAAGATTAAACACATGATATTCCAATGTAACTTCTACAGAATATACCTTGAATTAAATCACTATAACTTTATTTAGAAAACTTAATATGACAAAACGTAAAATATTTATAAAACTAGACATATCAATATTTAAAACATAACTGAGTCATTTCTAGTATGTAAAACCATTTTAAATAACAAAAATATAGATAGGTTCTAAATAAGGTCTCTAACGTGATTTTCATATAACCACTTTCAGTTATTGTATAACTTTGCGTAGAAAACTCCAAATAAAAACTCATAAAATAGACTTTTATATATTTATAAGGATATATGAACCAAAGTTTAATTATTTATGACATTTTCTAAGCTTCCATTTATAAAACTTAGAATCTCTATCTTCTTCCATTTTTTCCTTCTTTCCTTTTTCATTACTCTTACTTTAATAAGATACGTAAAAGAATGTGAGTAAGACATGTTTCCATTGACTCAAATCTTAGAAACACCATTTCCTTTTTTTTTATTCACAAGAACATGTGTACTTTTCAGATAAGGATGTGATACCTTGTGCTTAAAAAAATAATTAAAAAAAGAAGATCAAAATCTACCCCTATATCATAACTTGAAATTTTTTAAGAGTAAAAGTATTTTGGTAATATTGAGAGTAAAATCGTAAGTACACAAAATATAGTCTTAATAATATTTTTTTTCCTTCTATGTTAGGAATTATTTGTTATAATTCTGTCCTTTTTTATATGAATTTCATCCCCAAAATTAGTATACCATGGCTAAATACATAGACATACTAACTATGCATTTTCTCTATTGTTTTCCATGTCGTCTATTCGACTATCTGATTCTGGACAATACTTTCATAAATCTAAATGATTATCTATAAGAAGTCTAATTCATAGGCTCAAATACTAATATAATTATAAGTAATTTAATATTCATCATCTCATTTTGTTCTTATAATGCACACTTTTCCAACTTCAAGTTACTAATCTTCACTAATCTAGGAGAACTTAGCTACATAATAGACATTCGTCGATTATTAAAATGCTATAACAAGGCCCTCTCACTCATTATAATATACATCATATTTTTATTTCACTCATTCTTTCTTTTTAATTTCTAGAAAATCAACATTTGTTCTGATACTAAGCTGTCAAGACCCACCCTGAATCTATCCTGATAGCATGGGATGCATCCCAAACATCGTACTAACAAACTAACTTGTTTCATTTTCTTATTCTAGGTTGTGTCAAAACTATTATTGCATAAAGTTTTGAAAAAAATTTGGCAAGTTTTTTCATAAATTGGAACTAACCATCTTGTATTAAAATGAGAACAATTCTTATATAATATTTTTTTTCACGTACTAACAAATATCATAATCTTGTAAATAACAACTCATGTCCATCAATATGGCTATAAATCATGATATGCATATTATACATCAAATCATAAGACTTTTTTAGTCTTAGTTACTTCTAATTACACACTAAACAAAATTCACTGTATAAAATGATAAAAAGATCAAATCATCTAACATATATAACAAAAGATTAATCCTATGCTCCCAAATTTGTTTATCACATTATGTTTTCTCAAAACTGCTACTTGTGGGAGGAAAATTATAAAAGGTGAGCTTGAAAACTTAGTGATGAATGGGTTTCATTAATATATATAATTGTAAGCTTGAAAATTGTTAATAAAATGGTTATGACTTACATGAAATAACATACTTATAAAAATTATCTATGTTTGATCTCTGTAATATAATAATATACTATCTATGAGTTACCATGAAATAACATGTTATTATAGGTATGCAAAATAAAAGTATAAATATGAGAAATGCAATTTGAATTTGTTATGCCAATAGCATATGAGGATCTAGTCTCACACAGAGGAATTATTTAGCACTAGTGCTAGCTCTCAATTACATGTGTGAATGATTAATATACAAATAGAAATTATAAGCATGAGAAATGTAGTTTGACTTTATTATGCCCATAGTACTAAGAGATCTGGTTATACACGGAGGAGGTATTTAGCATTAGCACTAGCTCTCAACTACACATGTGGAGAACTTACTTGATGCAACCATTAAAATGACTCAGTTGGTTTTGTTTATACATATGTCATATGCATACTGACTTAATTGAATCGATAAACATCATTCTAAACTAAACTGTTAAATGTCATAATGATATGGTAGCATCATACTAAATTGATATGATATTATACTAAACAAAGTTGATAAATATCATACTGATATAGTAACATCATATTAAACTAATCTGATATCATATCGAATAGATCTGATAAATATAATACTGATCTCATAACATCATATTGAAATTATCTAATAACATACTAAGTTGATAAACATCATACTAATCTGAATTGGATCAAATCTATTGATCATGGTGTCTTAATAGGTAAAACTTAATATTCTGAATACTGTGTAGAGCCAACTATCATTTAATATTAAAGGGGAAGTGCTCTGACATTTCTAAAATATTTAATTAAACTTGCAAGCTCATATAAAAACATATATAATAAAAATGACTTAATTTTAAGTTGAAATTACTTTTAAATTATCTTGCATTTAGCTTAATTGTTAGAATAATAAAATATATTATCATAATACTTTTATAATGGAAATGCATTGAAACTAACATATAATATGTTCTTCAAAATCTAGTTAAATTAACTGAATACACTTTGAACTTCAATGCTCAAAAACATACTAATAAAACTAATTGAATTTACTTAAATGTGAATGATGATCTCAAAGATGCTATGAAATATTGAGAAAAGAAAACTCAATATTACTTTAAAAACTTCCATTTAAAATAAATATAGCATGTAAAATATAATTCTCTCATTGTGATGTTGTTGACTATGTACTAGTTGGTTCAAGTGTCAAAATTTCATAACATGGCTTCATGATAAGCACATAGAATGCATTGACATGAAATATGCATTTTAAAACTAAATATGACTAACTCTTGTAATAAAGTTTTGGCATAAAATCCACATTGTTAGAAATAACTAATATGTGCTTTTGAAAATTCATTTTTACTACTTTGAAAATTTCATATCCATATGCATGAACTTCATTAAATATTAGAATGAATTGGCTACTAAAACTAAATAGTCAAGTAAGAATGTAAAATCACGTGATTTAGTTTTAAAAATATTGAATAGTCACTCATTGTATTAAATCACCACTATTACTCTAGTTACATTGAAATGTCTTATAAATTAACACGTCCTATATGATCGTATTTGTATCATAAATAAGAACAACACCATAGCTAGCTTGGCTAGCATAAAATTCAATGGTAATCCAAAAATGTCAAAACATGGACTGTTAACATATAACTCAATACTATTTTTGATACTTAAGTAGAAACCATACTTTTACTTATAGTTTTGATGTTCTTACGTTCCTAATTCTAAATAAAAAGGCATACTCATAAATCCATTAAAGTTAAAAGAAAATATGCTTAAGACTATTTAATAATATTTTAAAATCATCTTTTGAACTCAGTTGTTTAGATATGAACATGGGTGAAACATCTTTTCAAATCATAAAAATATTTTCATCATTCAAACACACGTAATTCTAAATGAAAATGTATAAATTATAATCTATCAAAACACTCCAAAAAGTAGACATTTTCATATTTCTAGAGAACTAACATATATTCATTTTAGATCACCAAATATGTTTTATAAATTAAAATTTTAGTTTGTCACCTCACTAAAAACAATTTTAAAAGAATTCTGTAGCACTAAATTAATCCACATATTTTTCTGATTAATTTGTATTGCTTCTACTATTTATCTACATGTGAATTTGGTATGAATCTCTAAGGAGTCAGTATCTCTTTACTCTGGTTATGTACCAAATGTCAAACTCTTTTTTTTATAAGCTATATTTTGTTTGATTGCATTTTACAAGAATACAATCATCATTTATTGAATATGTTCACACATATGAAGTCTTAAATTGATTGAATTTTTTTTATAGCTTTTTAGTATGTATGACTTTTCCGTTGCTATGTTTATGCATGCTTCTAGCTTGAATAGGAGCCTAGTAGGCACACTGTCACTAATGTGTTTATTGCGGTTTGTTCTTCCTTATTGTTAGTTATTTTTGTTATGTATTGAATTTAGTATGTTGTTTTATATTTTCGCTGTGTTATTTACTTAATTCACGTTTGTGAGGCTTGCTTGATCGAATTGGTATAGAGGTTGCGAAAAGATTTCATGGATTGATGTTTTCATTTCTCATCTAGGTTTCTATCTTCTATTTGAGTCGGAAGAGCAATTGATCTTTGTATAATTTTTCTTACATATGGAACTCTCGGTTTTGACAAATCTTAATGGCATTTGAATTAAATTATTTAAAAGTATAGATGTTAATACATATTAAAAATTAAACCATTAAGTAATTCTTAAAATTAAAAAAAAATATTTAATTATAACTAGAAATATATATACAGTTAAATTATGTTTATTTAAAAAGTTGAACTCATTTGGTAAAAATATTTGTCTAAACTATTTGTATCGGGAACATTCACCTTTTATACATGTATGTGTGAGTTTTCATTTTCCAAATAAAATTACTAATTAATTCTATTATCCCATAATTTACAAATATGTCATTTTTATCTATTATAAGATATTAAAAAATTAATTTACACTAAATTTAACTTTAAATTGATACTTAGTGTTTAATTTTCTCGAAACAAAATCCTCTTATTTAATACATATATATTTAATTTTATTATTAAATTATGATTTACTTTCTATTACGATATAATTACATAATAATTTATAATATTGTGTTTTCTCCCACTCTAAATATGCATATGTACGCAAATACGAATCACAATATGTGTAAGACAACTTATTATTACAAAAAACAAAACAATCTAAATATTTATAAGTAATAGCAAATGAGACCCTTTAACAATAATACTAATTATTAAAATTCTTTTATTTATACCAGTAAGTTTAACCCTTTATTGCGTTATTTGTAGTTTGAAGAATCAAATTGCACAATACACTGACTCAACAATTTGTCCTCATCTAAGATCAAAGTAGTTTCAATAAACAATTGATCATTTGTTACAAGTCTATGTCATCACCAATTTTTAATTCTTTATTTAAAACTAAAATATACTTTTGTGTGATATATCTTTTAACTAAAAGACTTGTGTGTGATATTGTGTATATATATTGGATGTACACAAATTGATTGATACAATGTTTAAGTAATACTACTGTCCGTTTTGGCTATGTTATAAGATAACCTTTTTAATTTAATTCACTTAGATAACATGTGACGTGAATATTGTTTAAATCAATAAATTAAAATTCATATTCCTGCATCATGACCAAGAAAAAAATTAAACTTTCAAATTATTTTTATACTTATTTATAAATAATGATTAAACACGTGGACGGAATAAATTTTTTTCTTTTTTTTTAAACTTATTTTTTTATCATATTATTTTTTTACTTATTTATAAATCATGATTAGACACATGCAATTTAATTATTTTAAGTATGTTGTGTTTCTTTATTAAAATTATATTTTTCTATATAATTATATATATAAAAAATAATATTAATATATATTTTTTTCAGTTAACTATAATTTTAATACTATAATAATTATTTCGACTTATGTCTTATCGATTACGATTATTATTGAAAAAATCATCAATTTTTTACGTATAATTATAATTTCAATTATTTAGAGTTAAAATGTAGAAACCTATATATAGTTACAGTCTCATATTAATTAATTTTTAGAAATATTAATTACAAATATGGAAGAAATTGTCAAATTTTTACTTATAAATATGATTTCAATTATCTACAATTAAATATATATATATATATATATATATAAATTGTTAGAAACATTAATTACAAATGATGAAAAAGGATAGCAAGAAATGAAGTTGCGGAGGAAACGAAAGAATTGTGATTAAATTTTTTATCTCAAGCTTGATTCCCTTATTTCTTCCCACTATTATTTTTATATAACAAAAGTAATTCTTATTCATTGAATAGCATATACATCGATAAAAAAAAAACTCCTACAAAAATCTATGGTATCTCAAACTACCAAGCTATATTAGTAACATATCTTGTAACGTATTTGGCTATAACGTGAGCAACAATATTTTATTCACAAGACCTAAATTACAAATAAAAATATTTATTCATAGATAACATCCTAATCTCATTTAGTATAAGATCATTCGAAGCAAAATAAGGATCATTATCTTTAAAAAGATTAAGAGCCATAAGCCAATCAAACCCAAAATAACATCTGACTATGCAAAAACACAAGTTGTGTTGATAGCCCATAATAAGACTTATAATTCATCATGTAAAGTAGAATATACTTCTCCTTAGGGCTTACAATAATAAAAATTACTTTACCATTTTCATCTCTAATCACCGTACTCTTACCAATTATTCCATCTTTATTATTTAATCATACATCAATATTAATTTTCACAAAACCATACATGGGTTTCTGTAATTTATTAGCACGATCTATAGTCTCACTAGGTAAAAAGTGTGAAAGCTTACCTAAAGATTTGCAAAATTCCTCGTGTAGCATATTGACCCATAAAAGAATACCCTTTGTATCTTTATCGTTGTTTCCATGAGTTCTTTGAGTTCTTTAGTACCAAATCGCCTGACTATTATAGCTAAACTAGCTAAGTTCAAAATTAATACAAGTCTGTTGAATATAATTCTACATATATACATACAACATACAATTCAATTATGGGAGTAAGGGTGTAAAAATAGACAGTTTTTATATCTCCTTAGCAATCTTGTGTTCCCAAAGTACATGGGTGACACTATTAGTACATCCATTACAAAGAACACACTAGAGACCACTAAAAATCTTGTGAAATAAGTTGAATTACATAGGCAAAATATTATTATTGGCTTTCCAAATAAACACTATCACTGTCACTATCACCTAGTTAGGGACATTTAGGCACCAAATATTTCTGCACCAAGATTGCTTTGATAAGGTGTTTGAATTGGCTCCATATACACCTCTAATAATTAAACATCGTTGTTCTTTAGTTGGTTAATAAGTACTCTTAATCGTAGAATATCCATTATCATATCTGTCCCAAATCAACTTATCAACATGATGGGGCCATAAAGAGGAACACTCATAATAACCTCAACCTCCAAAGAGAATAAATTCTCTCTGATAAAATTGTCACCTCAGAGACCAATATCATTAATAAGCACAAACACAAAAGTGATAGCCCTAAACATCTTTGGGGAAATGACTTTATAAGGATCAGAGTAGGGAATCCAATCATCCTCATAAATTTTGATACTTCTCTCATTACCAACTCTTCACTTCAAACCTTTCACACATAAATCTCTCCCCCAAGCAATACTTCTCCATAGATAAGAAGAAAAATTAGACACCTTCACAAAGAGCAAGTCAAAGTTAGGGAAATATTTGTCTTTCAAAACCCTTGCTACCAAAGTATCATCATTTTGTAAAGGTCTCTGATTGTGCTTAGAGACTAAGGCTTGGTTGAAAGAAAATAAATTCCTAAAACCAATACCTCTCAAAACCTTGGGTTTACATAGCTTATCACATGCCATCTAGTGTATGTAGTGGTGGATTTAGGGTTTATATCTTGAAGGGACACACACAAATAGTAAAAATCAATATTAATTATTTTTTAGTTATTACTTATTTTTAATTAAAAAAATTATATATATCTCATTTTAATAAAAATATATTTAAATTATTGAATTTTACTGATATATTTATTGTTAAAATCTTAAAATTTAAAATTTAGGTGAGGTATAGTTTTATTCTATGAATATAATTTATTTATAATTTTATAAATATTACAATTAAAAATTAATTTTCCGAAAGTTGAGGTGGGGCATGCACCCCTCATTACCACATGCATCTGCCCCTAAATGTATGGCCTTCTTATCCAAGTCATATCTTCACCAAAAAGTTTCCATTAAACTCTGTAACTCATTACACATGCCCAAGGGAAATTTAAAACAATTTATTGAAAATGAGGGAATAGCTTAAGTGACTTATTTGAGTAAAACCTCGTTATCAACCTTTGATAATTACTTTTCTTTTCAAATCTTGAGTTTTTTTTTCAAATGCTATCATTTAATTGAGCAAATAGTCTTCTCTTATTTCTTCATATAATCGCAAGCAGACCTAAATATCTCTCATGATAGTTAACAATAAGAATTCAAAGCATATTTTGGGCCAACAACTTTAAAGATTGATCAATATCGGGACTAAAAGATATAGATTTAGCTAAAATAAGTTTTTGACAAGAGGCAACCTCATATTGTTTGAGAATCAACTTTAGATTGCTACATCCTAGCCCATTAAGCTCTAAGAAGATAAAATTGTCAAATGAGAGATTCTAGTGAAACTTCTAACTATTCTCACCCTTTAATTAATTTTATTCTTTAACCCTTCGAATAAGTCTAAATAGACCATCTTTCATCGTAATAAAAATATAAAGTGAAAAGGATCCCCCGTCTTAAACCACTAGTTGGTCTAAAGGGGTCAAGTTTCATTTTGTTGACAATAAGTGAGTATGATATCGAAGTAACAATTCATTATAAGTTTCATCTAGTTTTTAGCAAAATCTAATCTAATAAGGTTGAATTCTATAAATTTTCATTCAACATGATCATAGGTGTAGCACATATCTAACTTGATGTTGGTTTTTACTTTCTTACCCACTATTGAACTTGCAGTAACCTATATTTTTTTTACTGTTGAAATGTTTATATATGATTGGGCACCATCATTCTTTGCTAGTTTTTAGAAGTGAGATCAAGCCAATATAATATGGTATCAGAGTGTGCTTTGTAGGTAATATTGAATTTGTATCTGTCCCTTATTGTCAAGTTATGTGATCATTGAGAATGAGACCAAGCTAATTTTATGGTTTTACATGGATTGTTGGATTGGTGTTGCATCCAGGCAAAAAGTTTTTTTTTTTAATTCTAATTGGTGGTCAGGTTTGAGATTTTTATTCTAACTGTTTTCTCAAAAAAAAAAAAAATTAGATTATTACAAGCGATGAGATGATGAAAATACCCTTTAATAATGAACATGTACAAGTCATCTGAATAATTTTATGGGATAAAATGTTACTTTAGATGAAAGTATTATGTAATATTAAATTGAAACAAAATTAAATACTAATAGTATTAAATTGAAATAAAAATAATAATTTTAGAACCAAATGAAACATTTACCTATTTGTTTTATACATGATCAGTTAATCTACTAGGATGACAAATGATAACTATCATACCACCTTATAAGAATTAGATATTATAAAAATAACAAACTTTCATCTATGTTTATCTTTATGAATTTTATTGTATCATAATTATTTTATTTTTCATATTTTTTAATTGATAAATATTTATTTATTTTTTCACAATTATATTAATCATAATTGTTATTATCTATCAAGAAAAAATTGTATTTATTATTATGTATAAAATAAAATATTCCATGTAATTAAACTCAATAAATTTATTAATTAAAATGTGATAAATCTATTAAATTATTTTGGAAAAAAATAGTTTCTACTTTGAATTATACAAATCCTTTATAAATAATTCGTTCTCTATGTATTTTAAGAAATTAAATTTATTAAATCTTATTAGATAAATGTACCTAACTTTAAAAAGTAAATATAAGTCGTAAAGATTGTAATTATTGACAAATTTTTCAAAGAGAATAACTTCAAATTCTTAACCTCATTTTGAACAATATTATCATATAAATTATAAGTTTTCAATTTGTTTTAGTCATGTAAATTGTGAGAAACCGCTTTTTCTATGGTGTCCATAAGGTATATTTTATTCATCAATATTACGATTAACTAAGATACTAAGATATTACTTTTGTCATATTTGACAATAAGTACAATGTATTTATTTACGGTTACGTTAATGTTTATATGAAAAAAAATTGAAGTAACCGTTTTTTTAATAATAAATTTCATTAGATTAAAATAAAAATATATCAAATTATCATAAAAATCTTATTTTTATCTTTGATTCCCCAAATATATATGACTCTTTCTATTAATAAAAATGACAAATTTTTAATCTAACTTGATCATTTATGTCTTGAGATATTTATGTTTTGAACAACATAAATACTTAAATAAAATATTCAAGATATATATCTAAATCTAGAAAAAAAAAACAAAATATGCCTAAAATTAATGTTAAATCGAAATCTAGATGAAAAAAAAAATCACACTAGATCAAAATATATGTGTAATGCATAAATTATATTCTATATTTATTGAAACAAATTAAATAAAATTTATGATTTTTTAAAGATACTTCATATGATAAAAAAACTTTATATCCGATAAGAAGTAGAAATAATAAACAGCTAGATTTTACTAAAATAAGAAGAAGAAAAAAAGAGACAATTGACAATGAACGATCTCTTTTCGGATAATAGTAGAAAATTATTTGAATAAATATATTATGTATGTTTGTTTCTATTTTTTATTTACGATTCTTATATTTAATTTTTGAATTATTTTATAAAATATATTTAAATTTAATTTTTTAAATATAATATCTAAGAATATTATCTGGTGCTGTAATTAATTAGGTGAGCTTTGTTTTCCGAAAAAAAGGCACCGATGGTGTCATTCTTATTATATTTGGTGCACTTTGGATACTTTAAATATAAAATTATAATAATTTAAAAATTATTTAAATTATATAAATTATACAAATTATTATGTGAAAATCATATTCAAACAATTAAATCATTTATTTACCTAATATTCATCATTTGACATAGTTACAGTATTTTTCACAATGAACCATGTCATTTCCCCCCTAATTCTCTAATAAGAAATAAGTAAACCTATATAAGAAGATAAACATGCATCTTAGAATTGAAATGATTTATATGACATTCATAAAATAGTTTGGGTTGTTTTAATAATATTTTATATGTTTAATTTTAAAAACCATTAATAACACTACTATACTATTAATATATAAACCTTGATTTTTAATCGTGACTTTATATCTATAGTCATAATTATAAAAATCGAAGTTTAATTAGAAGAGACCATAAACACTTATATATGATCTCAATTTTTAACCATGATCATAAACATACTATTTAGTCACGAAAGATCGTGATCCATATTATATGTTTATGATCATAGTTATAATGTTAAATTGCAATTATATCTTCAAATTTGATCTCGATTGTACAAAAATCGTAATCTTTTATCTTCATTTTTTGTTTTAATTATACTAAAATCGTTATCTTTTATTTTTATATTTAGTCTTGGTTTATACTAAGATTGTGACCATATATATCTCAATTAACCACATTCTATTAATTTTTCTGCATTCAATCAATTTAAATATTTATTTTTCAATATAAATTACAATAAATTTATCAATTATAATATTAAAAATCAATATTGTATTAAAATTACGAATACAGTTACATTTGAGAGTTTATACACAAAACATAATAAAATTTACTAGTTAATAAAAGTATTTCAAATTATTAAATATATGATTAAAGTTTACTGACAAGAATACTAATCAAATTGTATCTATCTAAATAAATCTAACTAAGAGTGCATATATAGTTTAATTAGTTAGTTATCGTTCTAAGAATCGATTTGTGAACTCCGTACAATTATTTTATTATTTTACATTTCGTCAATATTATAGTGTTAATTCATTCATGATTAAGTTTCAATGTAATCACATTTTAAATTATTATTAATCACTTATTTTGATAAATAAAATTGAAATCACTTATTCATGGTGTAAGTTTCAATGTGCATTTTCCACTTTGAAAAAAGGTTTAACAATTATTCGGGAACTTGGATCATCATCAGTGAAATGATATGAAAATATTAAATATCCGAAGCTGTTATGAATCTTTAAAAGCTAAATCATTTCAAATTCCATAAAATCAATATGAGAAAATTTCAGTACACATAGGCAACATGCAAATTTAGTTGCCTTTATTTGTCTTCTACACTCTCTACTGACCATGTTGATGAATTGTTTCAAAATCCATAATGCTTAGATGAGAAAATACCTATCAGCACCACAACTTATAACCATATCACAACAAGAAGGTAGTTTCACGCATGTTACTGTAGCAGAATGGTCATGAATTCTTCAAACAAAATCAAACTTCCGGTCATGAAGAAAGTTATATGAATACACTCCTATTATACATATACTAAAAAGTGCAAAAAATTATGCCTTCAACCTTTCGG
This sequence comes from Hippophae rhamnoides, assembly GCA_033030585.1. NCBI lineage: Eukaryota > Viridiplantae > Streptophyta > Magnoliopsida > Rosales > Elaeagnaceae > Hippophae > Hippophae rhamnoides. The sequence continues at coordinate 31,376,211 of CM065433.1, forward strand.
CACCATAAAGATGAATAAGGCATTGAAGTCTTCCTGAAGCAAGCAACCCCACACGTTTTGTATAGTCAAAAGTATGTAGGTTATAGACATGAAGGTTTCCTTCGCAATCACCAGCAGCAAGGTACTTTCCATTTGAGCTAGCAACCACCGAACTAAATCCTGGAGGACTAACATCTAACTCAATAGCATCACATTCAAATGTCCTGACACTAACTGCAGCAAAAAATAAGAATTAAATGAGAAATCTTAATAGGAAATACGGAAACACCCCAAAATGCATTATAAATATTTTAGTTATTAATAACTAAAAGCTTTGAGAACCTTAGTGTCTTCATTTTTTTTTAATATTGTATTTTGGTCTTATATTATTTAGCAATCACTTATCACATAGACGAGTAGCACCAATTGATGCAGTTAATGAAGAATGACAGTCCCCAATATTCTGTGATGAGACAGGTTGCAAGGCAATGTTCCATAACCTAATAGTACCATCAGCACAGCATGTTGCAAATGAAACACCACCAGAACATGAGCCTCTACCAACACATGCAAGAGACTGATCATGCATGTTTTCGCAACACAGATTTTTGATCCCATATGCATCCAGAATGCGAGACTAACACAACACTTTATAGCCTAAAAAAACAGAAACATTTGTTTTTGTGAAGTGTTGAAATCACCTATTTGGAACTTAGAGAAAAGAAATTCAATGAAAAAATTATAGCACAAGATATTGAAGAAATCAATGTTTGAAGAAATAATCAGAAGAGAAAATCAATATTTTCTGAGTATATTTTCTTAATTTGTATCGGATATTTACATTGTTTATAAAAAACAAATATCAATTACTATTTCACCAACCACCATTATTGAATTGCATGGTTTACAGCATGCTTGGTAGGCGCCGTGTATATTGGAAGAAATGTTTGGCGTTGATGCAGTGATTGTTGAATTGTGTTGCAGTGTTTGTTGAATTCAACACTCCCCCTCAAGTTGGTGCATAGATGTCTTTCATGCCCAACTTGGATCAAAACTTCGTGAATATTCGATATGAGACCGCTTTAGTGAGGATGTCGGCCAATTGATCTTCGATTTAATTTTTGGCAATTCCAATGAATTTTCTTATAACTTTTCCTTAATAAAGAATCGATCAACTTCAACATGTTTTGTACGATCGTGTTGAACTGATTATGAAACAATATCACATGTACTTTATTGTCACAAAATAACTTAATTGATTCTTTAGAAGGATATCCCAAATCTTTCAAGAGATATTGTAACCACAAGGCCTCACAAAGCGCAAGGCATGCCTCTCGTATTCAACACTTGACGGGCAACAACACGTTGTTTCTTACTTCTCCATGTTACAAGGTTTCCCACAAAAGTGAAGTCAATGTAGATCGCCTATCATTTATTGATCCAGTCCAATCAAAGATCATTGTATACTTCTATTCTTTGGAATTACGAGTTTTTAGTAAACAATACTCCTTTACCAGGAGCAGACTTTAAATACCTCAAAATACGAATAACCCATTCATATGTTTGTTCTCCGCGATTATGCATAAATTGGTCGACAATACTTAAAGCATAGGCAAGATCCGGTCTTGTGTGCCAAATACATCAACCTTCCAACAAGCCTTTGGTATCTTTCTTTATTTGTTGGAACTTGATCAACCTTGATACATAACTTTAATCCTTCCTCTACTAGGTATTACTGGTTGACATGCCGACATACCGGTTTCTTTTAATAAATCTAAGGCATATTTTCTTTGAGATAAGAAGATTCCTTCTTTTGATCGAGAAACCCTCAATCCCAAGAAAATATTTTTAAGGAACCAAGGTCTTTCATTTCAAATTCCTCGACAAATAACTTTTGGAGAAGCTTTCCTTTCTTCAAGATCATTTCCCTGTTACTATCATATCATCAACATATACAATAAGTGCAAAGGATCTTACCATATCCTTTTTTCGAGAAATAAAGTATGGTCCGAATTGCTTTGTTTGTAGCCAAATGCCTTCATTGATTTTGTGAACCTACCAAACCGTACGCTTTGGGGATTGTTTTAATCCATACAAATGATTTTTTTAATTTACACACCTTTTTCATCATGGATTTTGAATTTCTTGATTCCCGGTGGTAAATCCATGTAGACTTCTTCAATTAAATCTCCATGTAGAAAGGCATTTTTTACATCAAACCGATATAATGGCCAATCTAAATTTGTAGCTAGAGATACCAAGACTTCGAGCAGGTGTTAATTTTGGCTACAAAGCAAATGTTTACGTATAGTCGATCCCATATGTCTCGATGTATCCTTTTGCCACTAATCTTGCTTTATAGCGTTCAATCATACCATCCGCTTGATACTTTTATCGAAAAAAATCCATCGACATCCAACAATTTTCTTTGTTGGTGGACGATCGACAAGTTCCCAAGTTCTATTTATTTCTAAGGATCTTAGTTCTTCATTCATAGCATCTTTCCATTTGGGGTCGACTAAAGCTTCCCGCACACCGTTAGGAATAGATACTGAGATAATTGATTCACAAATGATACATTTGATTTTGACAAACGATGTTTAGACATATAGTTACTCATGGGATATTTGACTTTACTAGAAATCTCGAGGTTCATACATTGGCTTTAGGAATACCTGTTAGGGGACGTGATGGAAGTATTTTTCTCGGTCTGGTTCAATAAGTTGGAACATTCTCAACAAACGATTGGTTAGGTATATTAGCAATTTGTGGAGTATGAAACTCGTACTCACTTTGTGGTAGTAAGGAACTTGCTTGATGATCTTGAAGTTGATGAGGACTTGATTCCATTTCCTTGAGGTCTTTTCTATATCGAGAGTTATTACCATCTAAATTCAAGTTATTTATATTTTCCTCACATATAATTTTCTTTCTTCATAAGGAAACAATTTATATGTAAGAATTTCAAGATGGTTGTAACTCCCCCCGAATTCAGTGTAGATGAAAAATACATTGTATCTTCATGAAAAAATAACATCCATGGTGGTAATCATTTGTTTTGTAGGAGGATGATAACACCGATACCCTTTTTGTTGTATGGCATATCCCTTAAAAAACACAACGTATTGCTGCGTGGATCCAACTTGCTACGTTGTTGTTTATGTAGGTGTACAAATGCCACACAACCAAAGACGTGAGAGGTAAATTGGGAACACTGGGTGCAACAATTGCTTCAGAATGGCTTGTAGTGGTGTTTGGAAGTTAATGGCAAGGTACCCGATTGATCAAATATGCAGCGGAAGTAATTGCTTCTCCTCAATAAGATAATGACATATTAGCTTCGATCAATGAGGCACGGACAACTTCTAACAAGTGTCGATTTTTTCTTTCTGCAACTCCGTTTTGTTGAGGTGTATCAACACAAGCAGTTTGATGAATAATCCCTTCTATTTTAAGTTATTCTTGAAGCTCGGAGAACTTTTATATTCTCCTCCGTTTGTCACTTCATAGAATCCTGAATCATGTTTTATATTGAGTACGAACCATTTTATGAAATTTTCTAAATAATACATTTACCTCACTTTTAGATTTCATTAAACAGACCCAAGTCATTCTACTAAAATCATCAATAAATGTAACAAACCAACGTGATCCTCCCAAAGTAGAGACTTTGGAAGGACCCCATACATCAGAATGTATAACCATAAATGGAAATGGACTTTTATTTAAAGTTACAGGAAATGAGGAACGATGACTTTTTGCTAGTTCACAGACATCACATTTTAAAGTAGAAAGATCGAAGCTCAAAAATAAACTTGGAAATAATTTCTTTAAATATCCAAAAGAAGCATGACCCAATCTCCTATGCCATAGCCATATATTTGATTCATCCTTGTTAGATCCAGTTGCTACCAATGCATGATTTGTTGAATCCAAGTCCAAATAATACAGGTTTCCTTGCCTAACACCACGACCAATCGTTTGCTTTGTTTGAATGTCCTTGAACACACAAAAATCAGGCCAAAAAATAACAAAACAAGATAAAGCAGTGGTTATTTGAGAAATAGATATAAGGTTATACTCTAAAGAGGGAACAACTAGTACTGAGTCTAAATTCAAAGTACTAGTGAGAGACAAAGATCTTTCCCCAATGACTGGGGTTGTGTTACCATTGGCAGTGCAAACAGTTTTGTGTGATGATGGTTTTGAGATTTGTCTAGAATCGAATGTCATATGATCCGTTGCACCTGAATTAATTATCCATGTATTATTAAAAATAGGAGAAAAAACTTTAAGTATCTTATCAATATTTGCTGAGGAGTTTGCAACCTGATCTTTTGTTGTTTCAGCAATGGTGGCAGTAGACATTTGTCGTGGGTTTTTCTTCCGAGAGTCACGGTTGTGATCCCACCAGTCAGGATATCCCACAAGTTCAAAACATTGTTCTTTAGTATGACCCTTTTGATGACAATGGGTACATTTAAATGATGATTTATCAGTCACCCTTCGTTCTTGCTGATTGGAAAAAGAACGATTTTTAGAAATCAAGGCGGAAGCGTCAACGTCTCCAGATTTTTCCTTCATTGAGATTCGGCGTACTACCTCCCGTCGAATCAAGGAATAACAACCTTCTAAATCTGGTATAGTTTCTTTTCGCAAAATTTCTCCACGAACCTGCTCAAATTCATCATCTAATCCAGCAAGAAAAATATGTATCCTTAGTCTTTCAACAGACTCTTGATATGATATTAGATCATTAGGGTCTTTCATGACCACCTTATCACGATGGTCTAGCTCTTGGAAAATTTCAGTCAACTCTCCATAATACTCTGAAAGTGATTTTCCATTTTGTCTGGAAGTAAATGCCTTTTGGTTTAAGACAAATACTTGTAATTCGTCACTTCCATCATAGAATGCTTTTGCCAAAGCACCCCAAATTTCAAGAGCAGTAGGTATGCGTAAATATCGCTTCATGATTTCTGGACTCATTGACATAAGGATCCATCTCTTCACTTTTTGATTTTCTGCATACCACTTATTATAATTGTTTGATGTTTTTTCTGGTTGCAAATTTTTGTCATGAATATAAGAGAGTTTTTCTCTCTCTGCAATATGCATTTCCATTATTTGAGACCAAACATCATAATTAGTATCAGTAAGAACAATTCCAGCATTAAACACACCTTCAGACTGAACCGATTGTACAACAGTTGGAGTTGATTGCTCCATAGGTAATGAAATTATACCCTCTGTCGTGATATTATGGAAAACAAACTAGAAAATGGTGTAATAATTTTAGAACTAGAAAAAATGAACCAAAACGATTTTAGAAATCCAGAACCGGGAAAAAAACCGGGTTCAGACCTTTAAAATGGACCAAACCGGCCAAAAATAGGAAAACTGTGAAAAACTGAGAAAACCGGGTTCAATCGAACCGCTGGCCGGACCAACCTGAGCCGAACCGAGGTGATCTGAGCCGAACCGAGCTGCGGGCCGGCTACGCCCTCTGGCCGGACCGAGCCGAGTCAACCGAACCGAACCAAGCCGGATGACACGTCATCATCTTCAACCTCCAGACGGCGCGTGACGGCGTGTGACGGCGCGTGCAGCGCGTGGAAAATGGACCCTCTACTTTAGGCGACGCGTGACGGCGCGTGTGGAGGTTTTCTTCTATTCTAATTTTACCAAAATGTTCAGAATTGTGTTTAGAGTAATCTGGTAAAATTAGGTGGGACAAATATTGCTTCAAAAATGATGTTTGTAATTAATATTTGTACGGGTGTTTGAGAATTTTTTTCAGGAGAGTAAGGATTTTCAGAGAGAAATCTCTGTTTTAGAGAACAAGAGTTTTAAATTTGTATAAAATAACGACTTGGCTCTGATATCATGAAGAAATCAATGTTTGAAGAAATAATCAGAAGAGAAAATCAATATTTTCTGAGTATATTTTCTTAATTTATATGAGATATTTACATTGTTTATATAGACAAATATCAATTACTATTTCACCAACCAACATTATTAAATTACATGGTTTACAGCATACTTGGTAAGCGCTGTGTATATTAGAAGAAATGTTTGACGTTGGTGCAGTGTTTGTTGAATTGTGTTGCAATGATTGTTGAATTGTGTTACAGTGTTTGTTGAATTCAACATATATAGTACTCACCTGATCCACATCATGAATATACCATATATAGAAACTATGATCCCTACGAAAAAAACCACTGAAAACCAGAAACACAAGCATCTCTGATATTATTCATGCAGATGGTAATCAAACTCACTACCTTAAAAATGAAACCATAATAATTGCTTACCCAGCTTTTCTGACATTGTGAATTCACAAGCAACCGCACCACGAAGATTAGACAAAAGCTGAGTATCCTCTTCCGTATCTTTAGCACAACAAGAAATTTCTTTTTCTATGGAGTGTTTACTTTTAGCCATCGAATATAGTAGACTTCCAACATGCTTGAGAGTCTCAATGGTAAATAGCTATACAATTCTGTTACTACAAGCACAAGCAATAAGCTTGTTGGATACGGATAGTGCATAACCTTTATCAACATGAAAATATTATTTTTTAAGGTTGAAGCAATAAAAAAACATTCGTAGAAAAGTAATGCCATATTGTCAGAATAAAGTCTAAACTGTGGGCATGGAAGACAATGGACTGCCATTATACTGTCGACTGCCAGACAGACAAATAATTCTCAAAGTATGAGAAATGTGAGAAATGTCTCAATGGAGTTATGTTCTACCAACAAAATCCATTTTTCGATCATAATTTCCTCAATGGAGTACTTTGTTGCTGGCCTCTACATTCGGGAAAAGAAAACTAATGTAAATTATTGATATCGTGAGCATTAACAGGGAACACCAACTAAAGATGCACATGAAGACCAAATTTACTCTTAAATAGCTACAAATCATATAGGATGAGCATAGCGTACCTCTAAACTAATAGACCTCCTTATTGACAACCCAGAATGTATTAGGCACAGAACACATGTCATCAAATGAAGGACATCATTTGAACCTGGACCAAATTTTTAAATCTTCCAAGGATATTAGACAGAAGACTACAAGAATGATGAACTCAACCTACATAGGTCAACGCATATATAGGCAAAAAATCACCATCATGCCCATTATTTAAAATATTAATATCAGAGTGCTGCATATATGAGAGATACGAATGAGCTTCCTTTCTGATGACCAAGATTAACGGACTTTCCATGCATTGCCTATTAGGGCACAAAATGTGAAATAAAAAAGGCGAGAGAACGATAGAAGAGGAAGAAAAGATTAATTACCGCGAGTTGGGGTAGTGATGTAGTGTGAAAATTAGAATAAGGACAAGAAAGGTAATTATATTTGTATCGAGATCAAGAGCAACTCTTCGGTTGTTCTAGGGAGGATTACAAAATCATTAAAATGAAGAAAAACTAGTGTGTCCTTAGCTATGGCTATGCCCGGGCTTTTATAGAAATCAATGCTTAATCGTTTCCATGTTAGAGGCGCACGTACTCACACACACCCATACTTCCTAACTGATTTTCATGTGCCTCATGCATCACCCACACATGCTGCCACCATATGCCAGTTTGGTTATTCTATTACAATAGAAACATAAAAAGGGAAAAAGAAATCAATTTAGAAATCAGTTTCCATTTCCAACTTTCCTATATGCATCATGGTCCTCCTCTGCAACAAAATTCTTCCTCAAATTCAGATTGATCACATCAACTGCGTCTGTAGAATAGTATTTGCGAAGATCTGTTACGTTGAACATATCGGAAATATTCTAGTATTCGGGGAGATCAATGACATAAGCGTTTTTGTTGATTTTCTTAAGAATTCTGAAAGGACCATAGTTCCTGAGCTGAAGCTTGGAACAAATGCCTTGTGATAATCTGTGTTTATTGAAATGCACTATGACGAGTTCACCAGTTTGAAAATGCATAGGCCTGCGATGTTGATCAACCTGCATTTTGTATTGTGTAATGATTTTCTCAATATGCTCTCAAATTTTCCAATGGAATTGAGTGTAATCAGCAGCCCATACACCAACAACTCTTCGATTGTACCCTACACACCTCTTGTACTTTAATCTCACTTCCTTTCTTAATCCATCCTATTTTGTAAAGATGTGGATGAGGTTGAGTGCTTAGCCATAAAGACTTCACCAGTGCATGTGAGACAATATTTTTAATACTACTACTATCAACAATAACATCATATACCTTATGTTGAACTGTGCACCTTGTCTTGAAAATGGCATGTCTTTGTGATAGTGGTGATTGTTTTGGTGATAGAAATACTTTCTGCAGTATGCAGTTTAAAACCCTATCACCCTCGTCACCCTCAATGGACTATGCTCCATCTAGGTCGTCTAGAGATAGTAGATCAAACTTATCATCTGAATGCCCAAATTCATCGACCAAATTGGTTGCGCACCTTTGTAGACATTCATTAGACTGGTGCCCCTACTGATAGCACCTAAAACATTTGATAGGTGGTGGTTTGGCATATGGGTTAGGTTTTGGAAATGGGTTTTTTGGGTTATTGGGTTTAGGGATGGATGTTTTTGGAACTAGTGTGGTGAATTTTAGGGTGAAACCACTCGGGTTTTTACTAGCAAAGGGGTCACTAAAACGAGATCCAAATGGTGTGGATTTTTGTGTCTAGTTAGTTGGTTTTCCACCTTCAGTGCGATGTTGTTGGCTTCGTTGATAGACCATAAGGTTTGGCTCAACTCTAATATTTCTCTAATAGGAGAATTTAGACCCTACACATATCTAGCAACCTTCTAGGGTTCTTGCTCCCACATGTTGGCTTGCAAACCAAGCCTCATAAATTCTTCAGTGTATTTAGTAAATTTTCCTTCCCTATTGGCACTGGTGATATTGCTGATAAAAGAGTTGTTCGTAATCAGTTGGTAGAAATTGTTGCACCATCAGTTTCTTCATTCTTTCCCAAGAGGTGATTAGTATCTTTCCCCTTAATCTTCTTTCACTTTTCATGTGTTCCCACCAAGCAGAGGCTCTACCTTTGAGTGTATAAGCGACTAATTTAACTTTTCGCTTTTATTATATTTCCGTATAATCGAAGGAATTTTCAACAGTATTCAACCAATCCAAGAATTCTTCCATGTGAGAGTGGCTCGCTAAAATAGACAGGTTCACGATAAGTCAATAGTCTTGCTTACCATAGGATTGCCACCCATGAGAGGAATTAACAAAATCTGTGTGATGGCTTCCCATGCTGTCAAACTGCCTATTTCCAGCACCTTTTTTCTCGAGCCTCCTCTCTCGCTTGCTACCCACCTAGGTAGCGGTGCCTCCATCGAACCCAAAATTTCTGGGGTTTGCATTCGGTGGTATTGCGAGGTCATCGTCTGAGTCTGAGTAGACACGATGGTGTGGAAACTCATGGACACGATGAGATGGTAGATGCGATGAATACATTATAATACATTATTTTATCTCAGTTTTAAAAAGATCAAGGTTGTATCAATTTAATTAGATGATGGCTATTTAATAACTTGGACTAAAAGTTTTTTTATTGTTAAGTAAATTTTGTAGCCTAATTTATGGTTACGGTTATTGATAAAAAAAATAAAGTTATATGTACATACCATGTTTTCGGGTTTTATTGGATCGTGACCAAAATTTTAAGGCCTTCGTTTTTAAAAATATCGTGGCTAAATTTTCAAGACTAAATATTATTATTGTAGTAGTATAATAACTCAAATTGCACCAAATTTAATAAAAATGGGACTATTAGCACCATTTTTTAAAGCAAATATAGGCATTGCTCCAAGGGGACTAATACCTTACCAAATCCTATTTCTTAGGGATATCGAGTACCTAAATAAATAGGGCAATATTCGTTTTTGAACTACTTGTCCATTGCTTTTTCATTTTAACCCTTAATCAACTTATACTCAAAGTTGAAGATGTTTAAATAATAAATCTCATCTGTAATCATATTCAAGAATGTTCATGGTGTTAGAAATTATTAAAAAAATCAATTTTTCTAAAAGCTTAAATTATTGTGAGAAGAGTCAATATTAATTTTATACATTTATCACTCCCCTACAAGTGTTGGCTCTATACATCAATGCAGGCCAAACACTTGCACATTGATAATTAGGGATACTAAGCCTTTAACAAAAGACCTCCAGCTTTGATACCATGTTATAAAATATTAGAAAACCAATTTTTTCAAAAGTTTAAGCTATTGGGAGAAGGACTAATATTATTTTCATACATTTATCATATGATACATCCAGTACTACAATAAAGGGCATTTAATAAGGTTTAAAGTCGATTCTAAGTAAAAATTAACTTATAATGAATTTTAAGTCATCATGTCTATAAATTGACTTAAAATTTAATGTTTGTTCTAGTAAAAAATCAACTTTAAATGAACTTAAAAATAAAAAATATTAAAAAAATCAATAGATAATGCACTCTACACATTGTAAATAGTGTCAATTGTATATGTTAATCGACGCAAATCCATGTGTAGTAATGATTGTACACATCAATCAATGCATCACGTAGCATTGATCCTACGTGTCAACTAATGTTACATATGGATTTGTATCGGTTATACACGTCAATTGATATGACGCCACGTATAGCATCGGTTGACAAGTAGAACTGACGCATCACATGTAGTGTTGGTCTTTCGTGTCAACTGATGCTACACATAGCACATAGCATTGGTTCTACATGTCGACTGATACTATACGTGAATGTAGGACCAATACTAATTGACTTTTTTTTTCTCTTTTTCTTCTTCTTCCCCCTCACAGTTCTTACTAATGTTTCTTATTTTCTCTCTTTCTCTCACATCACACAACACCCATATATTATCCATTTTCGACCATTTTTTACCACCATTTTGGCACCATTAGTTGGGTTTTGTTTCCATTCACTTATTGATCTAAATCCACCATGTTTTAGATTAATACTCAATATTTTCTTACCCATTTTTCTACAATTTTCACTTACCAAACACATTTTTTCTTCATTTTCTCACTTGTTTGGTTCTTATAAGTAATTTTATGAACTATTTTGCCCTTGTTATTAATGTTCTTATATTTGTATTTTATTTTTACGAATTTAAATTTATTTTTTATAATTGTTTATGTATATCATGTGTTATTGATTATTTGTATATATTTTCACAAGGTATTATTTATTTATTTATTTTACTAATTTCATGTATTTAATGTGTGTATATATATATATATATAATTTATTTTGAATTTAAAATGTATTTTTTTGAACATATTCTTATATGTATTAAATAATATTTTTTCTAATTAAGTTGTCATATTTATTTATTATATTGTTATATAGATTTTTATAATTTATATTATTAGGCTGTTATATTATTATTATTATTAGGTTATCATAATTTATATTATTAGGTTGTTTATACGTGAAAAGAACATTATATTTTGTTAAAGTTACAATGAAATTATTAATTGTTTGGGTTTTGTATATTTATTTTTATATAATATTTTGATTGATATTTTAATAATTTATAAACTTCATATAATAAATTCTTATATGTATTAGTGATTAATATATGTATATCTATTAAATACATATTTAATGTGTTTAATTCTTTCAATATAAAATGAACAAATCTTGGAGGTCAAAGTTTAGAATTTAGCACAACTATATTTTTAGAGTTGAGACTTTTTTAGAATTCGCTTGTAGAAATAGTAATCATGAAATCAATATGATTCGATGCCCACATGTTAAATATAAAAATAAAAAATTTCATGATGTTAACGAGGTTTATCACCTTATATGTAGTTATTTTCTTTTAAGTTATAAATATTGGTATTATCATGAAGAAAAAGACTGATGAAACTCAAGAGATATATTGATGTTAAATTATTATTTTAAATTTAAATATATGTAGTTTTTTGGTTGGGGTAGAGTAAGCTACGATATAATTTTTTTGAAGATTTATGAGAAGAATGGACGGAACACATGCTCTAAACTATAACCTTGAAAGATAAATCAAAAGAAGAATATGATGATATGAAATAGCATAAATATCTTATTAATATGTGTTTATCTTATAAATAATAATACATATAGTATATATATGATATATTTAATATTTAATATATCATGCACATGTATATTTGCTTATAACATTTAGTGATATTATAATTAAGTTCAATTTGTATATATGCATTGTATGTTAGTGTTTTGTTATAAGTTGGTTCTTAAGTAATTAATATACAATTTTTAAATGAATAAAATGTTTTAAAAACTCTTTTAAATTTACTTGGGTTGTTTTCTACTGCTATGTGATTTAAAACGTGTAGTAGGCTAGCAGAAAACAACCAAAAAAATATTGGGGTTATATAGTTTTAAGTCGATTATAGGATAGAATTAACTTAAAATATTAAGTCGGTTTTAAGGTAGAACCGACTTAAAACTTTAAATCGATTGACACATATTATCGATTTAAAATTTAAAGTCGGTTGACATGTAGGACTGACTTAAAATTTTAAGTAGGTCCTAGGGTTAAATTGATTTATAATTTTAAGTCACCATGTTTTAAGTTCGTTCACTTAACCGACTTAAAATCCCTTTGTTATAGTAGTGATTACATTTCTTTGAGACATGGTTCATATGTATTTCGGCATTTTTTCTCTCACTGTTGCCATAGCTTATGCGACATTTGTACTTTTAAAAGCATGTATAAAATGAAACATTACTTGAACATATGTTTAAAGACATTTTTCATAATTCACACCTTTTGTAAAGGCTCAGTAAGGTTAGATGGTAATTCAACTAGGCAATATCATCCCTTTTCAAAGCTTCAAAAATATTTGTATGTTTGAACTCATGTACAAAAAATGGACATGATAAATAAAGTCATACATACTCAAACAAGTTTTTTTAGAGGCTTAACATGGTTCACTAGTAGTGCATTAATCTTTCTTGATGAAGATTAAGTGATATTAATACATTTGAAAGCATGTACAAAAACAAAACAAAAATTAAACAATGTTCAAAAATAGTGAGCAATCAAGAATAATGTTCATGTTGCATCACTTTTTTGTTGTACTATAACAAGCTTGTTTAGAGGTTCGACATGGTCTACAAGTAGTCCATTATGATTTTTTGTCGAAGATCCGTTTATATTAATACATTTGAAAGCATGTAAAACAAATTGAACATATCTTCAAAAATAATAAGCAATCAAAATGAAATGATTCCTAATTATAGGCATATCGAGAAATGTTTTCAAGAAAATACTTTTATCACAACTTGATGCATGCATCTTTACATATAATATTTATAATAGCTTTTGTACCATTGATTTAAATTTTTCTATGATTAACAATTTGTTAGATTTTTTTAGTTAATATTATTGGTCTTCAAAATGCTTCTTTGCATATAATATTACTCTATTATCAAATAGGACGAAATGTATGAGAGATTTTTATCTATAGTTACTTTAGAGTATGGTACCTTATTAGGACCAATATTAATATTTTGGTACGTATTATTGTGCAAGTTCTTAAGTGATACCTCAAAAGTAACTAAATTATCTAAATGGTACTCATTTGATCGAAAAATAAATATGTGCACAAAAAGTTGAAGGGTATTTTAGTCCTTTAATTTTTTATTATTTTTTTAATCTTTTCTACTTCTCTTCTTTCTTCTTTCTATTTTTCTCATTCTCTTTCCTTGAATTTAGGACTTAAGTTTAGGGTTTAGTGCTTGTAATTTAGGATTAGGATTTAGAATTATTGTTTAGTGTTTAATCTTTAAGGTTTAGCACTCATGATTTAAGATTTATGGTTTGTAACTTAGAGTTTAGTTTTAATAGAAAAAGAAACGAGAGAGAATTTTATATAAATAGATAAATGGGTGAGTAATTTAGCAAAAGAAAAAGATTAATGGGTGAGACAGAGAGTAAAGAAAAGTAAGAAAAGAGAAAATAAGAAAAGAGAAAAATGTGAAAGAAAATAATAAAAATAAATTAAAATGATTCAAATACCTTTTAGTGTTTTTTGCATAAATATTTTTTGATCAAATAGGTACCTAATCGTTGTCATTTTTGTATATATATTTGTACATTAATTCCCACATATTTACAATAAACTAAGATTTCTTATGCATTTTATGTATTTATTTTATGTTATAAAGGTATTGAGGGACGAAATGAGCAAAAAAATGGCATAAACATGTAATTAAGGAAAAAATAGGAAATATGATCGATCGAGCTTCATTCAAGATTATTCGAGAAGTCAATATAAGAATGACAAGCAATGTTCCATTGATCCAAAAAGGGATTTTTTAATTGATCGATCGAGACATCCTTTCAATACTCACATCTAGCATTTTTCATCGTGAACTTTTAATCATGGCCATTAGATCAAGAAAATTATAATCTAACTAGGATTAGACTGGAAAATATATTATATAAACAATCTAAAGGGTCATCAAAACATAAAAATTGCTACAAGAAACAAGAGAGATCAAATAGCACATTAAGGACAACTTTTGGAAGATATTTTGAAAAGAATATTGAGGATTTTCATAAGTTTTTCTTAATTCTTTTCTTTATAGTTTTTCATAATTAAAATGTTGATTCTTAGGAATCTATGTATAGCCAAATTAATAATATGATTGTGAACAATTCTAAGCCCTAGACTATGGTTTAATGAATTTATTGTTATATTAAATTTAGTTTTAATTCTTTATTCTTGATGTGTTCAATTCTATGTTTGAATGTTAAAACTATTCGAATTGTGAATTAGGATGTACAACTAGTTTATTACATGAATATATTCATTTTTAATTTAAGATATTAGTATACAATTATTAGTATTCTTATTTAAAGTGGTACCTTGTGACAACAGTCACAAGTAGGATTGAATGTCAACGTTAAAGGTTATTACCAATTTTAATTTTACCTAGTTTAATTATAACCTTTTTAGATCTTAATGTAATAAATAAATTAAATCTAGTAGGTGTATTTCTAGTTTGTTCAAGATTTAGGATGATTAATGATGGTATCATTAATCAATTACATGGTAAGAAAAATTTGAAAAATCTAACGGGCTTAGATTTCTAAAAGTAAAGTTAAGAATTCAAAAAGGGTTTTAAATTATAGAAGTAATTTAAAACGTAAGAAACCAAGTTTCATTCATAACATGATTAGTTGAATTATAGGTTATTAGTAAGGATAGTCACATAATCACATATCTTTCATAAATTTTGTGACATTCACTTTTATTACTTTATCTTAGTTTCTTTAAAAACAATTAAGACCCTAATTTTCCTAACTTTATTTAACTTACTAAGGAACTAAAAATTAAGAGTAATCTTTGTTATCAATCCTTATGGGTACACCAATCATTGCTCTTAAATTAGTTATCAATTATACATGATTACATATACTTACATGTGCTCAAGCTTTTTAGTACCTTTTTAAAAATATGAATACTTTCAAGGTACCACTAAAGAACTTAGGAAATAATAGGTACTATTAATGCTGATTTTTGTCAACATTAATTATTGGTTTCACTTTTCTTTACTATAGACCTAAAAATAGATAACACACCATCATAACCTTGAATCACCACGAGGTGTGGTCTTTGGCCCTCCAATACTTAAGTAAGTCCGTGTAGTTAGCAATAAAAGATGAGACTGGTGTCTCTTCTTATAGTCTAGAGAGGTGAAGAGATATTTAGGGAGATATTGTTTATCTGTAGTGTTTATCAAATATCAGATCCTTTTATGTGAAGTGTAAATAATAAATATATCTAAGAGAAATTCTATATATTGATGACCCTAACCCATTGTGATAAACTTATCTTAATGTCAGATTTTATCTCATCGTAATTATCTATTTCTTGGATAATTAAAGGATAATTGCTGGTTGGTTATCCTGTTGGATATTTATATTATAATAATGTTCATCTACTACGTAGTACATATAATATTTATATTATAATAATGTTCATTTGATGACTAAGATCTCTCATATTACGTAATATGATATGATTTAATTTACACCTAATAAATACCAAAATATAATATGCGTATTAAAATGTACTTGCCCCATTAGTTTGTTTCACCATTTTTTTAGATGTTGTTGTCCAAATCTTCTTTTTTTTTTGGAAAAAGAGATTTTTATACATCAAACTTGGGCATGCATTTTGTTAATATGACTTCTTGATACCATTGACGAAAAGTTTACTAATTGTAAAGGTACAAAGTTTACAACATGTTTGATCTATATTTTCACGATCTTTATGTTTAATTTTAGATATGAATAATTCAAAATTAGGATTTAATTTGAGATTTTAGCATTTGTCACATATATGGACAACAAATGTAGAAAACTCGTCTTTAAAACATTTTTCTTACTGTGAATCACCTCTTAATCTTCAACCAATTAACCATTTTTAAGAGCATTAAAGATATTACAAATTTTGTTAGGTGTTTATTCAAAATAAAAGCACTAAATTTATCTCGTAAAGTTATTGGACCCCTTCTTTTTTCTTGCAAAATTATCATCTTCAACATGATTCAAATTTTTTAGAATTTTTTTCAAGGCTCTTTTTATGCTTTTCTTGTGTTCTTCGTTTTGTTTTGAGATTCAATTGAATTTTTTTGATCAATAATAAT
This sequence comes from Hippophae rhamnoides, assembly GCA_033030585.1. Lineage (NCBI taxonomy): Eukaryota > Viridiplantae > Streptophyta > Magnoliopsida > Rosales > Elaeagnaceae > Hippophae > Hippophae rhamnoides. The sequence goes on from CM065433.1 coordinate 31,392,884, forward strand.
TAAATAAACTTTTTTATTTTTTAATTATTTTAAATATGAGTTACCTTTCATTTTTTGCTAATATACATAACATATGTTGAAGTTCTCAATTAAATCATAATTTTAAAACACTAATATTCCTAAAATTAAAAATAACTACTAATGAAATACGATAAAAGTATGGATCCATGTGCACATTTTTTATTAATACTATTAAAATACCAAACCTCAATAAAATATGTATAGTATACATTCTAAAAAAATGGATGTATACAAGTATTGTGTTGTCTGTGCATACGTGTTAATCTGTCATGGACTTTTTGTGAAAAATAAATAAAGAAATACTTTATATTATAAATTGTGATGACATGGATGAATTATGATTAATTTTTAATAAAAAAATTTATATGGTCACATGTATATAAGAACCAATTAAATTAAACAATATGATTTTAGATAACGTTAATTTTTACAAACTATGGCTACAATGGGCTTCCTAGATCGACTAATTTATCTTATACAATAGTGTCTATTCCTGGTTCAATATTCTATTAATGTTAAAGGTTCGGTGACTGGGAATATATGTCCTCTTATGGACCTCTTCCAAGGTAATTGGTTTTTATTGTGTGGAGAAGGGCTTTCTTTGCTTCTTAGGAACACGAAAAGCTTGGATGTAATTCAAGGTGTTAAGACACCAAGGTCAAAGCCAAACGTTTCACTCTTATATTTTATTAATGATGCTTTCTTTTCTGTGATGCATGTTTGATACAGTGCCAAAATCTTAAATAGATTTTATTAGTTTATGAATTAGCCATAGGTTATCGGGTTAATTTTGACAACACAATTGTGTCTTTTAGTCCAACTACTACTCAAATGATTCGATAAGGAATTCTTATGGCTTTGAGTGTTAACGAAGTTCCTTGTCACAAAAATTAATTAGGACTTCTTACTGAGCTCAAAAGGGATAAAATGAGTTCTTTTTAGGTGATTTGGGAGAGATGTATAGAGCGGTTGCGGGTGGAAAGAGAAGGCATTATCTAAACCCCAAAAATAAATTTTAATTAAGTCGGTATATCAAGCTATTCCAACCTATTTTATGAGTTTCTTCAAGCTTCTAATGATGTTATGCTATAAACTTAATTATCCAGCAACACAATACTGGTAATCCAATACAAAAGAGTTAGTAGAATTCATTGGGTAAATTAGAAGATGCTATGTCTATCAAAATGCTTAGGCGATTTGGGGTTTAGAAATTTCTCAAATTTTAATCAAGCATTATTAGGCAAGCAAGTATGGTAATTACATCAACGTCTCTTTTCTTTGGCAAGTAGAGTATTATTAGCCAAATACATGTCAAGTGGCTATTTGGATAGCAAGAAGTGAGAGTCGATCTATTTTTGTGTTCGGAAGTTGGATGTGGGGAAGAGAATTGCTTGAGAAAGGCATAAGGTTGGGAATAGGAGATGGTCGCTCAACTTGAATGTATTTTGATCTATGGGTGCCTAGGTTATGTGGCTTTATTGTGAAGGCTATGAGAATGCTTGGTGATAATGCTATGGTTTCACAACTAATTCGTTTAGATGGTTTGTGGTAAATAGAAATGGTATGCAATGATTTTGGGTGTGATGAAGCGGCTACTATACTTGCCATTCCTTTGCATCCAAACTAGTAGCCCAATAAACTGGTATGACACTTCAATAATGTGGGATTGTACTCTATGAAGAGTGATCACAAGATCGCTACTGACTTAAGGAGTGTTGTTATAGGTGGGTTGTTATCATCAAGTTTGGGGACCATAGAAGGGCTTTGAAGGAAGCTTTGGAGTATAAGAACAATGATGAAGAGCATTTTTTCGTGAAAAGTTCTACACAATGTAGTGCCATGTAATGCAACACATGAAAGATTTTGAGACTTGATATGCAACCATGGTAAAAAGATACTTATTCCTAAAGGATTCATCCCCACAAACAACATAATAACAAAATATAACAATAGTAATAATAAACTTAGACATGCAGTTTATTTAAACAGATGGAAAATATATTCAATGGTACACAAAAAGGAAGTAAATCATACTAAATAGAAATAAACAATTTTTCAATCATAGTCCAAATCTCATATGTGGTAGCATATAATATCAAGACTCAGATTATACTCATAACAAATAGATCATTCAAATATAATCATGTAACGAGGTAAACTCACATAAAACTTCTATCTATGTGGTAACATCCTTGGATTGCTTATGACAACTACTCGACAACAAACAAATCCATTAATCAATAAAATAGATACAACTTTAATAGAAATAAAACCATAAATACCTTTATCAATTGAGACCTCTGTCTGAACTGTCTATTACTACCCTCGCTTATTGCCTCAACAACTACTTAGTTCGACAAACGAACATGGCTTTCCTCCAAAGCCTACACCACTCGATATAGTTCAATCAGTAACATGAACAATGTGAACTATCAAACATGATGACCTTTCTTAACCTTGAACCATCAATTACCAATATGGGAAATACATTCAACCTGTATAACACACAGCTAAAGTGGGAAACACATTTAACCACTTACCACGGACAATCACTGACATGAGAACTCAAACAATACATCCCAACCTGCTCTCACAGTATTGTTCTCACAAACTTTGTAAAATAGTCAATCATAATATTTTACCCTCGTATACATGTATCACAATTAGTGAAAACAAAATTCAAATTGATAAAAAACTTGATAGAGTTTCAGTAGGTTTTTTGAATTAATTCCACAATTAAGAGACACCTACCAATGGCCAGCCAATCTCGTCGAGGGTTTAACGAGGGGGTCCAACAAGGGCCTTGTTGAGATGTACAAAAATCCTAATTTTTTTATCTTAAAAAAATGCCGAGTAATTTTCAATAAGTACACACACTCGAATCGAACCAAAAACCATCAGTCATGACCTAACTTGCATAATAAAAAAACAATCCTATTGTGTGTATTAAACATGTTTTTAATCACAATGTATCGAATTATGTACGTGTGTGCATTATTGATCTATAGGAATCAATTTTACATAAAGAAAGACAAAAAACACCTACTAAAATAAACAAACTTTGTGTTTTTCACATGAGAATCCAATACAGATATAAAGAACAACAACAATTACAACACATTTTTGTAGGAAGGCGTGTGTAAGTCCTAGCTGCATGGCATGTGGTTTTGCCTTTGAAACAAGGACTTATGCCTTTTGGGGGTGCACGGTTGCAAAGGATGTTTGGAAGTGCTCAGCGTTGATGGAAATTTTTAAACGATTAAAACAAGTAATATAATTGAGTGTGCATGTGTGGGCTGCTGTATCAGAATTGGATAGCTATAGGTAGAAACTTTCAGTAGCTTGTTGTATTGGATTTGCCGTTGTAGATACTTGGTGATATATGAGGGAAGCACGACAACTGGAATCCAGCCAGTGCAGAAAACTATGACGAGGCATGTTGAAAACTGGTTTCCCCCACCGGCTGGTACCTACAAGATTAACACTGATGCAGCCATTTCGGTTGAGGGTGGGTGTGTGGGCTTGGGCTATGTAATCCGCAATCACTTGGGAGAGGTTGTGGATGCTATATTGGACATGAGATTGTCGTTGATGTCACCACCAGCAACAGAGAGCTATGGGATATTTGGAATGGCCTTCACTTTAGTTTGGATATTGGCTCCACAAGGGTGTTATTTGAGTCAGACTCACTGAAAGCGATTTAATTAATACATAATTAAATCTTTCGATAGAAGGGCATATCATTGATGACATTAAGTTATTAATTTCTTAGACTCAATCTCATGCTTGTAATTATGTTACTAGAAAAGCAAACTTTATTACCCAAAAACTATCTAAATATAACAAATCATTTTTGGTTAGATTAAAATGCAGTCTAGAAAGTCTGATATTTTTTTATTTTTATAGATTCAATATATTATTTACCTTATTTTAAATTAATATAATTTAATTATGGAATTGTTGTATTATTGGACACTATAATTTTTTTTTCTTTCCATATTTTTGAAAAAATTGAAGTAAAACAAATTTGAAACTTACTCAAAAGAGGTAAGTCGACGTTTAATGAAGAAAATGTCTTAAAAATAGAAAATAAAATGATTAATATGTCTAATAATGTAATAATAACTTAATTAAAATACATCGATTTAAAATAATGATATTAATATATTCAATTTATAAAAATAAAATTATTTTAAATATAAATCTTCTCTTTCAATTAAATTAGAACAATTTAATTTATTAGTTATTTTTTTAATAAAATCTATACTTGTAATTATAAAAAAATGAATAAAAAAGAGATTATTTTTTAAATAACACAACCAATATATTAAAAATTAAATAAATAAATATATCTTTAAATTAATATGAAAGTTTTAAACGTATCATTTAATTTTAACGAGTAACAAAAATAACACTAAGTATTATTAATGGTACAAAACTATCATTGTTGTGAGAAATTTATAACCAAAATTCTTATTATTAATATAAATCTATTGTAAATTTTTTTATTAGTAATATAAATTTATTATCAAACATCTTATTAATTGTATAAATATATTATCAAAAATATAAAGTAATTACTTTAAAAAAATATAATATAATATTTACATCACTAATTATAATTAAATATTATTTTTATTATTTGATAAAATTAGATAGTTTGTTTACAATTTTTACATCATTTAATAATATATTTGTTAACTTAAAGCGTGTATATATATATATATATATATAAAGATTTGTGTAAGTGATTTAACCTAACGTAATTCACGTGGTTCATTTTTTTTAATTGAAATGCACTTATTTTTCATTATTATAAATGTTTAAGGCAAGCTAATTTGAAACTAAAAATCATTATATCAAAGGGGAAACATGCGCAACAGTTTTTAGTTAAGTAATTATTGAATTAGTTACATTAAATTTTATAATTTAATAAAATTAATTAGTTTAGTTTAATTATTATTGAGATAATATGATTTATAATGTATAATTGATATGAAGATATTTTAGTTGATATGTATATGAATAAATCTATTATATTTTGATAAATTAATATATATTGATTAATTTTAATAAATTATGGGGTTAATATACCCAACTTAAAAATTGTAGAATTATTAATTTTTACAAATAATATGACTATTAGGTCATGTTTGATAGTACAATTATAAAACAATTTTCAATAAATTTTAAAAATAATTAGGAGTTTACCCAATTTTTTTTAAATAAGCATTATATTATTTGGTCAAATTATTTAAAAATAATATAGTAGACAACTTTTTGATATTAAATTTAGTGTAACGATATTATCACAAAAAAATTATAAAAATATTTAATATTAAGAATATTTTGTTAAAGAATAGCTAAATATTTAATCTAGAATGTTTTTTTAACTTTACAAGTAATGTTACAATATAGCTAGATACTTTTTGCTAACAAAAACATATTTTTGTAGCTAAGTGCAACTTGCCTATATTTAATATTAAATAACTCGATACAAAAAGAAAAAAGAAAAAAAAAACAAGAAAGGAAGAAAAAGAGAGATGTTAATAATAGCTTTTTAAAAAAATAAATAAAAATTACGCTTTTACGCTGTGGTTGGTTAGAGGTAACGTTGGAAATGAATTTAAATAAAAAAATATTTTTTATTATTTTATGATCGTTATTTCATAAATTATGTAATTGTTATTTTCATAATTATATGGCCGTTATTTTTATGACCGTTATTTTTATAATTATGTAACCGTTACTTTTATGACCGTTATTTTTATAATTATGTGGTCGTTACTTTTATGATCGTTATTTTCATAATTATGTAGTCGTTACTTTTATGACCGTTATTTTCATAATTATGTAGTCGTTACTTTTATGACCGTTATTCTCATAATTATGCGACCGTTAATTTTATGACCGTTATTTTCATAATTATGTGTCCGTTATTTTTGACCGTTATGTTCATAATTATATGACCGTTACACATATTTTTTCAACTATAAATATGGGCAATAGCCCTCAGTTTAGAAAATAACTTAACAACTCAAAAAAAAGTCCTACAGTTTTCATAACAAAATCAAAGAAAAGAAAATTCAGAATTGTTTTCTCAGATTTCCGAGCAACATAAATATTTAAGAGGTGTAGTATTCCAGACTTCATCAGTGCAGTGAAGTTCCGAGACAGAAAAAAAAAGATTATGGGCTATTTTATTGTGGGGACGAAGAGGCTGTGTTTGCTTGCACAAGTTTGGGCAGAGCCGCGAAACGTCTTAAAGAGAGCGACTTAGTCCGCGACTTAACCCAAGTCGTATATTTCAGTATATCAGTAATATTGTTCTTACATAGTTTTTCATATATTTGTTGCAACAATTTTAAGACGATTTCTATCTACTATGTTTACTGAAATGTTAACTACTGATCTTAACAAACCATTTCATTTTGAAGAACTACACTTTAAAAATGGAGACAAAAAAAATTTATTCTTCTTAACCATGTAAAATGTCGCTTTTGTTTTTATTATTGAAAAACCAACACTGCCTAATTCTCATATTGAAGCTACAATAAAGGATTTAAACACCTGCATAGAAAATTATTTTCTATGCAAATTGTTTTTTCTTAATGGGTTAGCTGATGACTTGTATGATTATTATAACTCTGATATCGTCTACTAAGGAAATTTGGGAAGCACTTCAAAAGAAATACGATACTGAGGAAACTGGAACTAAGAAGTATGATGTGAGTAGATACATGAAGTATCAAATGATTGATGACAAATCTGTGGAAGCTCAATCACACGAACTGAAGAAGATAGCACACGAAATAACTTCTGAAGGTATGACTTTAGATGAACAATTTCAAGTAGTTGTTATTATAGATAAATTACCCCATGTTAGAAAGATTTTAAGAATACTCTTAGACATAAAACTAAGAAATTTTCTTTAGAAAGTCTTATAACCAGTTTAAGATAGAAGAAAAAGTCCGAAAATAAGACCAAAGAGATGAAGTACTTGTTGTCTCAAACAACAGTACCAATAAGAAACTCTCATCTGCAATTTTGAAACCTAAAGGTAGAAATATGAAAACTCAAAATCACAATAATAACCAAAACTGTAACCACCAAAATAGAAACAAAAACTATCCTCTCTAGAATGAACCTTAACCCCCTTAAAGAATAACACATTCATGTGTTATAGTTGTAATAGACCTGGCCACTTGGCTAGGAACTGCCGGAATAGGAATCATCCTGCCACGCAGGCGAACCTTACCGAAGATCAACTTATTGCTATGATATCTAAAATCAATTTTGTTAGTGGATCTAAGGGGTGTTGGGTGGACACTGGTACTTCTTGCCATGTTCGCTATATCAAGACATGTTCAAGTCCTATTTTGAGTGTGAGGATAAGAAAGTGTTGTTGGGTGACTCCCACTCCACTAAAGTTGTTGGTACTGGTGAGATGGAATTGAACTTTACCTCTGGAAAGACTATTATCTTGAAAGATGTCTTGCATCTCCAGAGATGAGAAAGAACTTAGTTTCAGGATATCTTCTTTACAAAGCTGGATTTACTCAAACTATAGGGGCTGATTTATATACAATAACTAAAAATAATATTTTTTGTTGGGAAAAGGGTACGCCACTAATGACATGTTTAAATTGAATGTTGAGTTTTTTTAATATTTGGCATGCTAGACTTTGTCATGATAATAAACGCATAATCAATAACATGAGTAGCTTAGAACTAATTCCAAAACTATCTTTGAATGATTTTGAAAAAATGTGACTTTTATAGTCAAGCTAAAATAACAAAAACTTCACATAAGTCAGTAGTTAGAGAATCTGAACCTTTAGAATTAATACATTATGACATATGTGAACTTGATGGAAATTTAATAAGAAATGAAAAACGCTATTTTATAACTTTTATAGATGACTGTTCAGATTACACTTATGTATATCTAATGAAAAATAAAAGTGAAGCGTTTGACATGTTTAAAATATTTATGACTGAAATTAAGAATCAACTTAACAGAAAAATAAAAAGGTTTCGAAGTGATAGAGGCATTAAATATGATTCCAATATCTTCAATGATTTTTATAAAACTCATGGAATCATTCATGAAAAAATAGCACCTTATTCTCCTTAAATGAATGGCAAAGTTGAAAGAAAAAAATAGAACTTTTACTGAATCAGTAGTTGCAATTTTATTAAACTCTGGTACTGTTTCCCATTGGTGGGGAGAAAATTTTATTAACTATTTGCTATGTGCTAAATAGAGTGCCTAAATCTACTAGTAAAATTTGACCATCTGAAATGTTGAAAAATAAGAAACTTAACTTATTTTAAAACTTGAGGTTGTTTAGTCTATGTTAGGATCCCTGATCCTTAAAAGAAATAAAACTTACTAGTAGAACATACAAATGTGTATGCATAGGATATGTTGTGAATAGTAAAACTTATAAATTCTATGACTTAAATGATCATAGTTATATAATTAAATTATGTTGACTACTGTGAACATAGGTTTCCATTTAAATTGAAGAATAGCGGGGGCTCGTCTTCTAGTTGTTTACCCATAACTAGAATTAGTAAACAAAAAGAGGAATTAAATATTGAAATTAGGAGAAGTAAACGAGCTCAAACCCTTAAGGACTTTAGGTCTGATTTTTAGGCTTATAACTTAGAGTAAGATCCCCAAACTCTTAATAAAGCCTTATCTTCTTTAGATGCCAACTTATGGGAAGAAGCCATAAATGATGAAATAGACTCTCATGAATATAATAGAACTTGGCATTTAGTTGACTTACCTACTGGTTGCAAAACCATAGGATGTAAATGGATACAAAAGAAGAAATTAAAACTCAATGGTACTATTGAAAAGTACAAAGCTCGTCTTATAGTCAAGGCGTATAGGCATAGAGAAAATGTAAATTTCTTTGATACCTTTTCACCAATTATATGAATAAATTCCATACGTGTACTTTTATCTCTTGCTGCTATCCATGATTTAGTAGTGCACCAAATGGATGTCAAAACTTCTTTCTTAAATGGTGACTTAGAAGAAGAGATTTATATGGACCAACTTAAGGACTTTGTTATCTTAGGTCCATAAAATAAAGTTTTTAAACTATATAAATATCTGTATGGTCTAAAACAAGCACCTAAGAAAGTCTTGAAAAATTTGATAATATAGTTATCCCACATGAATTCAAAATGAATGAAAGTGACAAATGCATTTATTATAAATCAGAAAATGACATTTACACTATTATATGTTTATATGTGGATGACATGATTATTTTTGTGTCAAATATTCATGTTAATGTGAAAATTTTGTTATGTGCTAACTTTGATATGAAAGACCTCGGAGAAGCGAGTGTAATCCTTGGTATAAAGATTACTAGGTCTGAAAAGGGAATTTCTCTAGATCAATCTCATCACATTGAGAAGATCTTAAAGAAATATAATTACTTTAACTGTAAAACTGTATGTACTCCTTATGATCCTAGTGTAAAGTTGTTCAAGAACACCGGGGACGGTGTTAGATAAACTGAGTATGCGAGCATCATTGGTAGCTTACGTTATGCTACTAATTACACTAGATCAGACATAGCTTATGTTGTGGGACTACTACATAGGTTTATCAGTAGACCTAGTATAGAGCATTGAAATGCAATTGAAAGGGTCATAAGATACCTTAAGATAACTATGAACCTTGGATTATATAATAAGAAGTTTCCCGCTGTTCTAGATAGATACAGTGATGATGATTGGAACACTCTATCAGAAGACTTCAAAGTAACTAACAGTTATATATTTAGCATTGCTGGTAGAGCTGTTTCTTGGAAGTCTAAGTAATAGACAATATTGGCTCAATCTACGATGGAGTTTGAAATTATAGAACTAGCTACTGCAAGTGAAGAAGTAGGCTAGTTAAGAAGTTTATTAGCTGAGATCCCTTTATGGGAAAGATCGATACCAACTGTCCTAATCCACTGCGATAGAACCGCGGCTATTGCAAAGATTTAGAACCGTTATTACAACGGCAAGAGATGACAGATACATAGTACTGTTAGAGAATTTCTCTCTACAGGAGCTGTAAGAATGGATCATATATGTACTCATGAAAATTTGGCTCATCCTTTGACGAAAGGATTAACAAGAGAAAAAGTTTTCAAAAACCTCAAAAGGAATGTGACTGATGCCTTTAGAATGAAGAGTCACTCATGATGGTAACCCAACTTATAAACTGGAGATCCCAAGAAATAAGTTCAATGGGTAATAACAAGTCATGAAGTGATATGAGATGAATCATGCTATTATGAAGTCACATTCTATATTGTTAGAAGCATGAAGTCCTGAAGTGACAGAAATGATGAGTTAATTATTAAACTCTTAATGAGTTCTATACTCTATGTGGAGTAGAGTACGTAGCTACAGGAGTACTCTTGATAGACTCAACTATGTGAATGTGGAAGTATGGTCGCTTCCTATGAAAATTTTAGGCAAAATTTACTAGAGCATTCACTATACTGGGATACACGTGCATGGCCGTAAAGCACGGGATTTTCGATCTACACCTTGGAAAGGTTGTGTGTGTGATGTTGTTAGAGATAGAGTTCCAAACTATGAGTTACTCTAGTATATTCTAAAGCATCAACACTATGTAAAGGATCAAGTCGATAGACACCTTTTGCTTATGCACAATCTTATACTTTTAATTAATCGGTTGCTCGATGAAACTATTTTTATTTAAAATTCAAGTGGGAGATTGTTGGAAATGAATTTAAATAAAAAAATATTTTTTATTATTTTATGACCGTTATTTCATAAATTATGTAACTGTCATTTTCATAATTATATGGCCGTTATTTTTATGACCGTTATTTTTATAATTATGTGACTGTTACTTTTATGACCGCTATTTTTATAATTATGTAGTCGTTACTTTTATGACCGTTATTTTCATAATTATGTAGTCATTATTTTTATGACCGTTATTCTCATAATTATGCAACTGTTACTTTTATGACCGTTATTTTCATAATTATGTGTCCGTTATTTTTGACCGTTATGTTCATAATTATATGACCGTTACACATATTTTTTCAACTATAAATAGGGGCAATAGCCCTCAGTTTAGAAAATAACTTAACAACTCAAAAAATAGTCCTACGGTTTTCATAGCAAAATCAAAGAAAAGAAAATTCAGAATTGTTTTCTTAGATTTCTGAGCAACATAAATATTTAAGAGGTGTAGTATTTTGGACTTCATCACTGCAGTGAAGTTCCGAGACAGGAAAAAAAGATTCTAGGCTATTTTATCCTGGGGATGACGAGACTGTGTTTGCTTGCACAAGTTTGGGTAGAGCCGCGAAACCTCTTAAAGAGAGCGACCTAGTCCGCGACTCAACCCAAGCTGTATATTTCAGTATATTGGTAATATTATTCTTACATAGTTTTTCACATATTTGTTCCAACAAGGAATGAAAAAGAATCAGAATTCATTTCTTCCATTTGTGTGTTTGGTTGAGTTGGAAAATGAGTCAGAAATGAAATCGATTCTTAAAAGAGAAGAAATCATGATTCCATTGACATCTCAATATATTTTTTTCAATTTTACCCCACCTAAAATATAATCCTAAACTTAAATCCAAAAACTCAAAACCCTAAACCCTAAAATCCAAAACCCAAAACCGTAAATCCCAAATCTCAAAATCTTAAACCCAAAATCCAAAAATCCCAAAATTTTAAAATCCTAAACTCCAAATTCTAAAACCCAAAACCTAAAACTCTAAACCCCAAAACCCAAAACTCTAAACCCCAAACCCTAAACACTAAACCTAAGACCTTAAAACCTAAATCCCAAAATCCAAAATCTAAAACCCAAAATCCCAAAACCTAAAATCCTAAAGCCCAGATGCTAAACCCTAAATCCTAAATCCTAATCCCTAAACCCTAAATCCCAAATCCTAAAACCCTAAACCCTAAATCCCAAATCCTAAAACTCTAAACCCTAAATTCTAAATCGTAAAACCCTAAACCCTAAATCCTAAAACCCTAAACCCTAAATCTTAAAACTTTAAACCCTAAATCCCAAATCTTAAAACCCTAAACCCTATTTAGAAAAATAATAATGTTAACCTTAAACCTTAACCCATAAATACAATGCTAAATCCTAAACCCTAAATCCCTAAACCCTAAATCCTTAAATCCTAAACCTCAAAATCCTAAATCCTATTTAGAAAAATAATGATTTCAATAATGTATTTTGTCTTACGAAAAAATAATAATTAAATGATATTATTTACACTTTACTGAATATAGGGGTATTAAGATAATTTACAGTTTTTTCATTTCATTCTAGTGGCAAACCAAATAGTGTAATATTGAGTTCTTTTTTGATTCCAATGATCAAACCAAACAACATTATTTTCTTTCCATTCCATTCCATTCTCATTCCGATTCCGATTCCGATTTCATTTTGTGAACTAAACGCCACCTTTGTGTTTTCACTTGTTTTTAGAAATAGTGAAAACATGTGTTAATTATTATCAAATTTTTTGTTTTATAAAATAATATGTTTATATTTTAGAAAATAATAAATTAAAAACATGGACAAACATTTCAAATTGTTTTTAAATACGGAAAATAATTTTTATGTTACGTAGATAAACAAGTCCTTGTTATCCTTCGATCTATATCAAACTATGTAAGTATAATTGTCTACTATATCAATTATAATTGTATCATAACTTAAAGGTGAGTATTTTGTTTGAAAATCGACCAATCAATCTAGAGGTTTTTTTTGCCTAAATAACATCTATTTTGATAAATATATCAATTTTTTTAATTAGTAATAATTTCTCTCAAAATTCATAATTGTAAATCAAACTACTTAATAAATAAACCAAAATATCTTTATTTTATAACTTCAATAGAATGAAAGTAAAGTAAGATCCTTTCACTTCTTTGACGACCACTTTCGATGATCTAATTAGAACTCCAGTGTATGTAACATATTGAATATATAACTCTAGTATATATATCATACTACAAAGTTCAGGTGTATGTGATATGTAAACTACATATAAAGATAAAATTAGATATAATATATTACATACAAAGATAAAAATGAATATAATATGTCATATAAAAATATATAAACGGATATTAGTTTACATATAAATCAATTAAAGTTCTATTCTAATTATTCTTATTTCTTAATCTTCTTTTAATTAATAGTTTCAACGTCGAACATAAGCCAAAAGTCCCAGAACCTTTCCTTATCTTTTTACAATAGTTTCATAAATTTTTACCTTAATATTTATTCATCTTCTAAGGAATAATAATAAATGATGAACATATGGTAGAGTGAATGACATGTCTCCTATGAGGAGACTATTGAAACAAGTTTGTTAATAACAATATTGAAACAATATTACTGAAAAAATTGGTATGAACTGCTTGGGTTGAGTCGCGAACTAGGTCGCTCTCTTTAAGACGTTTCGCGGCTCTACCCAATTTGTGCAAGCAACACAACCCCGTCGTCCCCAGGATAAAACAGTCTAGAATCTTTTTTCTCTATCTCGGAACTTCACTGTACTGATGAAGACCGGAATGCTACACCTAAAAAATTTGTTGCTCGGAAAACAAAAAAAAACTTAGAAGTTGTAGAGAGAATTGTTTTTCGTAGGGAGATGAGATTGCAGATTGTCATGTTTAAACTGAGAGTTGAAACCCTCTTTTTATAGGTTTTAGAAACCGTGTGTCAATTATGATAAAACTGTAATATCTGGGAATTAAGAGCGTAACGACCATTCTAAGTAATGAAGAGTAACAACCATTTTCAGATTAAAGATGAGTAACAGACATTTTTGTGAGTAAATTCGAGCAATGGCTCTTTTTATGAATAAATAAGACAAACGGTCATATTCTTGATAAAAGAAAATAACGGTCGTTTTCTGAGAAAAATATATATATATAACAATAAATTTTGTAAGTGGAAAAGTTTTCCTTAAAAAAAATATTTTTCCAAAAATAAAATACCACCTCACACACACACATGCACTCGAAGTCAAACTCGGACTCGGCTCGGCACGGCACGGCTGGTCGGTCAAACGGACGACAGTGGCGCGCGCGCGTGTGTGTGGTATCACATTTACCTAAGTCCTCTCCCCTTCCACAAAAGTGGATGCCCCTTGGGGCCCAATCCCAATAGCCAACTCTTCACTATTTATACCTTTTTAAAATAATGTAAAAAAGCAATGTGGGACAAGGCTTTACAATTTTTTATTAACTTTATCTTTTCCAACAATCATTTTTTATAAACTTCATCTTTTTCCAACAATCCCCCACTTGAATTTTATATATAAATAATTTTCATCGAGCAACCGATCAATTATAAGATTGTGCATAAGCGAAAAGGTATCTAACAACTTGAACCTTTGCATAGTGTTGATGCTTTAGAATATACTACAGTAACTCGTAGTTTTGAACTCTATCTCTAACAATCATCACACACACAACCTTTCCAAGGTGTAGTTCAAAAAGCTCGTGCTTCACGACCATGCACGTGTATCCCAATATAGTGAACGCTCTAGTAAATTTTTCCCAAAAAAATTTCATAGGAAGCGGCCACACTTCCACATTCACATAGGTGAGTCTATCAAGAGTACTCCTGTAGCTATGTACTCCACTCCACATAGAGTATAGAACTCATTAAGAGTTTAATAATTAACTCATCCTTTCTGTCGCTTCAGGACTTCATGCTTCTAACAATATAGAATGTGACTTCATAATAGCATGATTCATCTTATATCACTTCATGACTTGTTATTACCCTTTGAACTTATTTCTTGGGATCTCCAGTCTATAAGTTGGGTTACCATCATAAGTGACTCTTCATTCTAAGGGCATTAATCCTATTCCTTTTGAGGTTTTGAAAACATTCTCTCTTGGTAATCCTTTCGTCAAAGGATCTGCCAAATTTTCATCAGAACGTACATGATCCACTCTTATAGCTCCCGTAGAGAGAAATTCTCTAACAGTGCTATGCTTACGACATATTTGTCATCTCTTTCCGTTGTAGCCACGGTACTATCGATGTGGATCAAGACAGCTGGTATCGGTCTTTCCCACAAAGGGATCTCAGCTAACAGACTTTTTAGCGAGCCTGCGTCTTCACTAGCAGTGGCTAGTGCTATCATTTCAGACTCCATTGTAGATTGAGCCAATATTGTCTGTTTCTTAGACTTCCAAGAAACAGCTCCACCAGCTATATTAAATATATAGCCGCTAGTTGCTTTGGAGTCTTCTGATAAAGTGTTCCAATCTGCATTGCTGTATCCTTCTAGAATAGCGGGAAACTTTTTATAATGTAATCCAAGGTTCATAGTTCTCTTAAGGTATCTCATAACCCTTTCAATAGCATTCCAATGCTCTACACTAGGTCTACTGGTAAACCTACATAGTAGTCCCACAACATAAGCTATGTCTGGTCTAGTGCAATCAGTAGCGTAACGTAAGCTACCAATGATGCTCGCATACTCAGTTTGTCTAACACCGTCTCCGGTGTTCTTGAACAACTTTACACTAGGATCGTAAGGAGTACATGCAGGTTTACAGTTAAAGTAATTATATTTCTTTAAGATCTTCTCAATGTAGTGAGATTGATCTAGAGAAATTCCCTTAACAAGGATTACACTCGCTTCTCCGAGATCTTTTATATCAAAATTAGCTCTTAACAATATTTTCACATTATTCACAACATAAATATTTGATCCAAAAATAAGCATGTCATCCACATATAAACATATAATAGTGCAAATATTATCTTCTAATTTATAATAAATGCATTTGTCACTTTCATTTATTTTGAATCCATGTGAGATAACTAGATTATCAAATTTTTCATGCCATTGCTTAGGTGCTTGTTTTAGACCATACAAAGATTTATCTAATTTACAAACTTTATTTTCTTGACATGGGATAACAAAACCTTCAGGTTGATCCATATAAATTTCTTCTTCTAAATCACCATTTAAAAAAGCAGTTTTAACATCCATTTGATGTACTACTAAATCATGAATATCAGCAAGAGAGAAAAGTACACGTATGGAAGTTATTCGTGTAACTGGTGAAAAGGTATCAAAGAAATCTACATTTTCCCTTTGCCTATACCCTTTAACTACAAGACGAGTTTTGTATTTTTCAATAGTACCATCAGGTTTTAATTTCTTTTTTAGTATCCATTTACATCCAATGGTTTTGCAACCAGGAGGTAAGTCAACTAAATGCCAAGTCTTATTATACTCAAGTGAGTCCATTTCATCATTTATGGCTTCTTTCCATAAGTTGGCATCTAAAGAAGATAATGCTTCTTTAAGAGTTTGGGGATCTTCCTCTAAGGTATAAGCATAAAAATCAGACCCAAAATCCTTAAGGGTTCGAGCTCGTTTACTTCTTCTAATTTCAGTGTTCTTCAGTTTGTTCACTAGTTCTAGTTATGGGTAAACTAGTAGAAGACGAGCCCCCACTATTTTTAAATTTAAAGGGAAACCTATGTTCATAGAAGTCAGCATCATTTGATTGTATAACTACATGATCTTTTAAGTCATAGAATTTATAAGCTTTACTATTCACAGCGTATCCTATGAATACACATTCATATGCTCTACTCACAAGTTTATTTCTTTTAGGATCAGGGATCCTAACATAGGCTAAACAACCCCAAGTTTTAAAATAAGTTAAATTAGGTTTCTTATTTTTCAAAATTTCATATGGTGAAATTTTATTTGTAGATTTAGGCACTATATTTAGCACATAGCAAACAGTTAATAAAATTTCTCCCCTTGATAGGAAAGCGACAGAGTTTAATAAAATTGTAACAACTGATTCAGTAAAAGTTCTATTTTTTTCAGCTTTGCCATTCATTTCAGGAGAATAAGGTGCAGTTTTTTCACGAATGATTCCATGAGTTTTATAAAAATCATTGAAGATATTGGAATCATATTCGGTGCCTCTATCATTTCGAAACCTTTTTATTTTTCTATTAAGTTGATTTTCAATCTCAGTCATAAATATTTTAAACATGTCAAATGCTTCACTTTTATTTTTCATTAGATATACATAAGTGTAGTCTGAACAGTCATCTATAAAAGTTATAAAATAGTGTTTTCCATTTCTTGTTAAATTTCCATTAAGTTCACATATATCATAATGAATTAATTCTAAAGGTTCAGATTCTCTAACTACTGATTTATGTGAAGTTTTGGTTATTTTAGCTTGACTACAAAAATCACATTTTTCAAAATCATTTAAAGATAGTTTAGGAATTAGTTCTAAGCTACTCATGTTTTTGATTATGCGTTTATTAACATGACAAAGTCTAGCATGCCAATTATTAAAAGAACTCAACATGTAAGCAGAAGAAGAGGTTTTATTGATTTCAACATTTAATTTAAACATGCCATTAGTGGCGTACCCTTTCCTAACAAATATATTATTTTTAGTTATCGTATATAAGTCAGCCTCTATAGTTTGAGTAAACCCAGCTTTGTTAAGAAGATAACCTGAAACTAAGTTCTTTCTCATCTCTGGAGTATGTAGGACATCCTTCAAGATGATAGCAACTTTAGTGGAGTGGGAGTCGCCTAACAACACTTTCTTGTCCTTAGAATCAGAATAGGACTTGAACATGTCTCAATCATAACAGACATGGCGAGAAGCACTGGTGTCCACCCAACACCCCTCGGATCCAACAACAAAATTGATTTCAGATATCATAGCAATAAGTTGATCTTCGGTAAGGTTCGCCTGTGGGGCAGGACGATTCCTGTTTTGACAGTTTCTAGCCAAGTGGCCAGGTCTGTTACAACTATAACACATGAATGTGTTATTCCTTAAGGGGGTTGAGGTCCATTCTGGGAGGATAGTTTCTATTTCTATTTTGGTGGTTGGGGTTCTGGTTATTATTACGATTCTGAGTTTTCATATTTCTACCTTTAGGTTTCAGAATTGTAGATGAGGGTTTCTTATTGGTACTGTTATTTGAGACTACGAGTATTTCATCTCTTTGGTCTTGTTTTCGGGCTTTTTCTTCTATTCTTAATCGGGTTATAAGATTTTCTAAAGAAAATTCCTTAGTTTTATGCCTAAGTATAGTTTTAAAATCTTTTCAAGCAGGGGGTAATTTATCTATAATAACAGCTACTTAAAATTGTTCATCTAAAGTCATACCTTCAGAAGTTATTTCGTGTGCTATCTTCTGCAGTTCGTGTGATTAAGCTTCCACTGATTTGCCATCAATCATTTGAAACTTTATGTACCTACTGACAGCATACTTCTTAGTTCCAGCTTCTTCAGTGTCGCACTTCTTTTGAAGTGCTTCCCAAATTTCCTTAGCAGACTTATCAGAGTTATAATAATCATACAAATCATCAGCTAAACCATTAAGAATATAATTTTTGCACAGAAAATCATTTTGCATCCAGGTGTATAAATCCTTAGTTGCATCTTCAGTAGGAGGAGTACTCTGTATTGGTTTTTCAGTAGTAAGGGCATAAACGACTTTTTTCATGGTTAAGAAAAATAACATTTTTTTCCTCCATCTTTTAAAGTGTAGTCCCTCAAAATGGAATGGTTTGTTTAGATTAGCAGTTAACATTTCAGTAGACATGGCAGATTGAATACGTCTTAAAAATGTTGAAACAAGTTTGTTAATAACAGTACTAAAACAATATTACCGGAAAATTGGTATGCACTGCTTGGGTTGAGTCGCGGACTAGGTCGCTCTCTTTAAGACGTTTCGCGGCTCTACCCAATTTGTGCAAGCAACACAGCCCTGTCGTCCCCAGGATAAAATAGCCCAGAAGTTTTTTTCTTTATCTCGGAACTTCACTGCATTGATGAAGACCAGAATGCTACACCTGAAAAATTTGTTGCTCGGAAAACTAAAAAAAAACTTATACAAAAATGGGTATAAGTTTGCCTAAGTCTTCTCCCCTTCTACAAAAATGGGTGCCCCTTGGGACCTAATCCTAATAGCCAACTCTTCACTATTTATACTTCTTTAAAATAATGTAAAAAAACAATGTGGGACAAGGCTTTACAATTTTTTATTAACTTCATCTTTTTCAACAATTATTTTTTATAAACTTCATCTTTTTCAAACAGAGACCATATTAAAGAATCTTCGTCCAATAAAATTACCCCATTATGATGAAATTAGTAAAATAATAATAACATTAACTCGTTAACACCGAATCACAATAATAATAGAAGTGTAGGTAGATGAGGTGACAATAAAGAATATGAGAGAAAAAATAGTGATGAATCGAGACTCAAAGAGAAAAATAGATTGAATTTAGTGAAGTAAAATTTTAGAAACATTTGGATATGTATAAGGCAACGAAGGAAAGCCTAAAATGAGCAAGGATAAAAAAGTAAGATAATATGACTAAAATGATGCAATAAAACAAGGTTCATAAAATTGCATCCGACGAGTATTTGGATGCTATTTTGTATCATTATTTCAATCCATTCGAGTTCATGATAAAACAGAACTTATACTTTTCTCTTTAAGAAGTTGAAGTAGATTTGAAAAATTTGTAAATCAATTTGATAGTTTTGGATGTAGGTTTAAAAATGAGAAAATCAAACTTATTTTTTTAATATACACTGATTTTTTAAATATTTTTTATTATAATTATAATTGTTATTAAATTATAATTATCATTACATTAATATTGTATGTAAAATTAATATCTATTTCTAACCTTCCACGTAAAATTAACAAGTTATTTGGTAAGTACTCTTAAATCATCGTGAAATAATTTTTAAATTAAATGTTATTGTTTTTTTTATATCAATGAATATATTTACATACTCTGTTTTCCTTTTTTATTTTTTTATAAAATTATATAATATGTTATTTTTAGTTTCAATTATAAAAGGATTTTATATAGGTGTAAAACTAGTAATTCAATGGTCAATTTTATAAGTTAGTTTCAAAATTTGTTTTAGACTATATATATCTATTCTACTGGTCATTCTCTCGAATTAAAACTAAAATGTTCAGGGACCAATGCGTAAATAGTGAAAATTACGGGGCCACAAGTTTCAAACCGACCTTAGAAGTTTGGTTTTAGACTATATATATCTATTCACGCGTATTACACGAAGGCCCTACCTAACGCGCAAAAAGCACAAACATTGAAGACGCATCGCACATTTCGTCTCCATCGCTCTTTAGGGTTTCGTTTGATTCTCATAGCGGCTCTCGTTTCCCATCTTTTCTTTCGCATTAATTCCTTTCCGTCGGTAAGATCTAGGGTATTTTTCGCAAATTATCTATATCTCGATCTCTCTCTCTCTCTCTCTCTCTCTTTTGGTCCAATCGATCTTCTTAAAATCTGATTTTACTTTGTAATTTATTATTCCTTCTGCTCTGTTTTTCTATATTCTGTCTGATCTTGTACAAGAGGCAAGGAAAACGCATTGAATTTCTGATACAGTTAAATTAGAATACCTGAATTTTGGGGGTTAGGGTTTGTACTTCTCCCTCTTTCAATTTTGGTATTATTGATTGAGAAGAGTGTATTGACAATCATATGGCGGCAGGAGGAGTTGGTGTTTTGAGGAGGAAGGGTATTCATACATACCCCGGAAGAGATTTAGATCATCCTACGAACGATTTACGTGGCGTCAAAATTTGTGTGAATCGGAATCATGGTGTCGAGCATGAATTTGGTGGGATGTCTAACGGTGAGCGATCGTTGGTCAAAGGTGTTGAGACTTCAACTGAGGAAGTTGTGTTTCAAGTTGCTCAAGAAAAGAAGAGGAAGTTTTCATCTATTACATGGGACAAAAATAAGGACGGTAAAAATTCACCCAATAACATGGGGAAAAATGTCTTCCCTGCTTTTTATAGTTTCCCGAATGGAGAGGAAGTATATGTTGATTCACGTGACGATCTTCTTACCTCTCCAGTTTCTGAGGCAGATAATCAGGTGGAGCCTTTGACATCTGAGACTTTAATGGATGATGATTCGAATGACGAACAAAGGAAAACTCTAGTGAAGGAAGAAGAGGAGGTAGTTCAAGTAAGGAACATTTCATTATCCAGATGGGCATCTGACAGTGATTCTCCAAGGGACATCCCTGATGATGACTGCGTACATGGTACTTGTTCAACTCCTTGGAGCAGGGGGCTTAGAAGTGAGGGCTCGGTAGGGAACAGTGCCCGAACATCTGGTTCCAATGAAGAAGGCTGCTCTATTGTTTTTGGCAGTTCCGGAAATGAGTCATCTGATGGCTCTACTGTCATAGATGAGAACCAATGTGAAAATGTGAGCATAGACCAGGTTGAATCTGATTATGGGGCTGATGATGGCCTTTACCCATCTGACAAATCTTCAGTTCCTTCTCAAAGAAGTATTAATATGCTACATGACTGTCGAAGCATATTTGAGTATGAAAAACTCAGCAAAATAAATGAAGGGACTTATGGCGTTGTCTATAAAGCCAAGGATATGAAAAGTGGAGAAATATTGGCATTGAAAAAGGTTAAAATGGATGTGCATAGGTATGATGATGGTTTTCCTTTGTCTTCTCTTAGAGAAATAAACATTCTTTTGTCGCTTAGTCATCCTTCAATTGTGAACGTTAAGGAAGTTGTAATGGGTGACCTTGATAGCATTTTTATGGCAATGGAGTATATGGAATATGATCTCAAGGGGCTCATGGAGTTGATGAACCGGCCATTTAGTATAAGTGAAGTTAAATGGTTGATGCTACAACTGCTGGAGGGTGTAAAGTACCTTCATGACAATTGGGTGCTTCATAGGGATCTAAAAGCTTCAAATCTCCTTTTGAACAAGGATGGTGAGTTGAAAATATGTGACTTTGGAATGTCACGTCAATATGGTAGTCCTTTGAAGCCATTTACTTCGTTAGTAGTCACTCTGTGGTACAGGTGAGCTGCGCACTACTGCTTTTTATTGTTGGTTGTGTATTTGTTATTTTCTCTTATCTTAAATGCCTAGAAGACAAAATTGTGCTTCTTGTGTTGTTTATGCATATCATATTTTTTTATAAAGATAAAAAGATTAAACCCCTATTAAGCAAAGATTAAAAAAAAGCTATAACTTTTTTTTGATTCATTATTTGGATGCCAGAGTATTTTTGTTATTTTATAACAAATTCATAATGTGATAGTTTATTTTGCAGGGCACCTGAAATTCTTCTTGGTAAAAAACAATACTCGACAGCAGTTGATATGTGGTCGGTTGGATGCATAATGGCTGAAATGCTAGCCAGAAAACCACTCTTTAATGGAAAAACTGAAGTTGATCAACTTGATAAGGTCTTTTTTATTCTTTTAATTATGCTACTTCTGTTTATTTGCTTACCTCACAATCTTCTCTTGCTCAGTGGTAGATCTCTTTTAAATCTTTGCAGATATTTAGAACTATGGGCACTCCAAATGATACCATATGGCCTGGCGTATCCAAACTGCCTGGGATGAAAGCCAATTTTGTAAAGCAACCGTAAGTCTCGGTCTTGTGGAAAAAAAGTAGAAATTCTTAAGATTTGTATCTATAATTTATCTGCCATTCTTTATTACATGGCTTGACAGTATCTCTGAACCAATTTCAGGTACAATGCCTTGAGGAAGCAATTTCCCCCTACATCTTTCACTGCTGCTCCAGTTCTTTCAGATTTGGGATTTGACTTATTAAGCCAACTTCTTACATATGACCCTGAGAAGGTAAATAATGCCTTCAACTTAAAATTTTATTTTGAATATGATTTTTTCATCATGAATTATATCTTTCCCTTGTGTTTCTGCAGCGGATAACAGCTGCAGCTGCTCTCGATCATGATTGGTTTCATGAAGCACCACTTCCCAGGTCGGATTTTAAGCCTATTTATTCTGCACTGCATGATCAGAGCAGGTACATAAGTGGCAGGCAACATGGAAAATGTTTGAAGCGGTAATCTTAACATTTCAAACCATTATTACTCCCAAATTTTTCTACCGATTAAGCTCCTTAAAGAATGAAATAACAGTAGATTCTGATGAACAGCTGCAAAGGAATTGCAGTGTGCACACTCAAGACTAACGTCATTCACTGTGTTTGTCCTATATAAAGGTGTGGATTAATGATGATGTTTGTAGTTCGAAGGCAAAATACAAAAGTGAAAACTCTCTTTTTTCCCTGTATTTTTGTATATATCTCTAGATTGTCCTTTTTAAATGTTGGAACTGATCAATTTTAAAATTTGAGGATATTATCCTTTCTATCAAGTTTATTCATTCCTCTTTGCTTCTTTCTTGCATTTTTATGCATTCATTGCAAGCAATTATGGACCCTAAAAGAAGGGCTGGGGCATCAGATTGATGGAAAAGATCACTACAAAAGGGCTATCGTAAATGAGGCACTTTTCTGCAAGTAATTTTCATAGAGGTTGGTTTTCTTATTGAAGTTTGGGGTTTACTGTTTTGATGCTCTGCCAATTATCTTTTGACAAGCGTGATAAGTAATTACTATCTTGAGGGCTGTTTATCTGCCACACTTATTTGTTCTCAAGATTTGTAATCTTTTAAGGATGTTATGTTTAGAATTACTTTGGCATCTGATACTGATCACCAAAATCTTGACAAACATGAGAGAAGCATTTATCATTTAGCTGAAGATAGGGGGTTAAGCTGCAACGAGTATTCTTGCACTTTTTGTTAAATCTCGTCATGCGTATATTGGCTGTTATTTTTTCTTAATTTTTGTCCTTGGACGCAGAGCTTGCCATGGATAAACTTGCCTGTGTTTTAGCAAAAAGATGCAGTTGTGTGTGATCTTCCCACAATTGTACAGTAGAATTGCAATTCTTTTCTTTTATCTCATCTTCATCAGGTTTTACTTTCATCTTCGTTAGTCATTTGCTGGTTTAATTGTATTTGAGCTGTTATGCGAATCTAAATGAATGGCTAGGGATTACTAGCTGTGGCAAGAGAGCTAAACGGTCCTGCAGCTATTAATTTGGCTTTGGCTAGCACTTGGTAAGGACTAAGATTTATACCTCTGCAGATATTTATCTGGCTTTGGCAAGTGCTTGGTAAGACTGATTTATACCCCTCTGATTATTTATATTACCATTTCCACACGGGCTTAATGTTTTTTTATAATCAGTTTCTTCTATCCTTTGGGGATGTTATCATTGTGGAACGTCGTTCCTTAAATTTTGGTAAGCAATGTATTTACTTTTTCTTCATCAATCACATTGTTTTTCCTTTAACACAATTTATTCCACACATATCCACTGTTGGGTATGTGATTGATAAGCTTGTCGAAAAGATTTACGAGTATCAGATCCAAATGATGGTGCAAGATGATGATGCTGTAGCTATAAAGGATAACACCAAGGCATTCTCAATTGAGATAATGGATTGTGCCTAGCTAGTGATTACTTATTTATTTATGTATGAAATTGGTGATTACTTAAGTGATGAATTTCTTTTTGCTCGCTCGTTAATGTTTGTATCCAGTTTTAATTGCTTAATTTGAGCTTTCTATATGAATAATCTCTATACAGGATCCATGCGCTACTACCAATATGTTTGCAAAAGATTATATTGTGGCTTACAGTGGTAGGAACAAAAACTGGTTTTAAGTTGCAGCTTGCAGATAAGTTCTTTCTTATTTTTATCATCTTTCTCCACTTTTTTAAGTGCCACTGGCGGATAATAGGGATTTTGTCAAATAGACTGACTTGAGCCAAGGTTTAAAAATGGGTTATGGGTGTGAGTTTTATTAAAAAGAGGCTGTAGACCGGTTTAATACCCCTCTTATGTTGTCCCAAGTTATTAACTTAAAAAAAAGTGGTTTAATTTGGTAGCCGTAAAATAGGATTAAAATCGACCAAATTCAATCAAATATGGTACTGGTTGAATATCCAGTTAATGTACCAGGGGTTTATTTTAGACTTATGGCGATAAATAATCTTTTTGCCGGCTAAGTTCATAAATTGCAGTTACAAGACGGTGTTGTCAAATGGTTGGACTTTCTTTTTTTAATATTGAGGTTCTAGAATTTGTTGAATGCATAAGAATTGGTTTAAATCTTTATCGATTAATTGATATTTGAGCTGATTTGTAATTTGATGCTTTCTTTGTTTTTGTAAAAATGGAAGAGTTTCTGATGATATTATAGTTTATGGCACTGATAAATTGCACTTACACGATGGTGTTGTCACCAACTTGTCTTCATAGAATGTTGATTTGTGCTTAATGTGTTGCAAGTGCTTGGATTGTGTATTCTAATACTAGTGATTCTAATTTATTTTAACTGATCCTATTATGAGTTAATTTGTATATTTAGACCCAAGCACTTGGATGAGTTGATTGTTTACTGTTGGCAATGCGGAAAAATTCGATAAAAGTAAAACCATTTGCAATTAATTCCCATGGTAATTTAAAATTATTTAGCATTGTCACTTTTGTTCAATTTCAGATCACTATTTCAGTCAAGATGAGTTGTTTATTACTATTTCAGTCAAATTAGTTTTATAATCTATTATTGAGTATTTGTGTTTTCAGAAAAAAAATTATTGCATTCATTGTGTATTTAGGGTATTATATCATTACGTGAACAAGGAATAATTTGTTCTTAGTAATTGGTTAATCCAGGTTCGCAAATTTCCACATTCACATTAAAATTTTCAATTACAGGCAGGTAATGTCAGCTTGCTCAGAAGTTCCAATTGTTGTAAATATATGTGGTTTGACTTTGTTTTGGTTTAAATTTAGTTCAGAAGTTCCAATTGTTGTTAATATATGTTGTTTGACTTTGTTTTGGTTTAAATTTAGTCTTGTCAAATAAAAACGATGATTATATCTTTAAAAATTTAGAACAGAAAATGCAAACGTATTTTTACTAGGCTATGTTTGATAAATAATTCGACTTTTGATTAATTTATTTAGTGATTTTTGATTTTTTTTAAAATTAGTTATCGATGGTAAAAAGTGAAGACTATCTCCAAGTTCTTTGCTTAACTTTCTTCTTAAACTTAAAAATGACTAGTTATTTTAGTAATTTTCATCTTTATATCATTTTCTTTCCATGGTTGTCCACATTGAAGTAATTAAAGTTGATTATGAATTAAAATGTTCGATAAAAATGCAAACAATAAAGCATAAACCACTGTATAGAATCATCGTTATAAAATGTTCGTATATATATATATATATATTTTAAATCTTGCATTGTTATTGATTTCGTGAACTATATAGTTTTGATATTTATTTTTATAAATTATAGTTCGGTTGGGTCAATTTTAGTGGTTTTTAAAATTTTGAAACCTAAAATGAACCCACTAACAAATATCATTGTTCCCACTAACAAATTCATATACTAGATGCAACATCAATCTCCACCTCCACCAAGTTATGTATCAATGGGGCTAAGCATTTTCTAAGTCATTGCAGCATTACTTGACTACCCACTCCGGAGAAGTTTCTTTAAAGCATATTAGCATGTAGAAAACAACATTTAGTGACACATCTAGTTGATGCAACAACGACCATTTGAAGAGAATATCTTTTGCACCAAGAGTTGGAG
Source organism: Hippophae rhamnoides (assembly GCA_033030585.1). Classification (NCBI taxonomy): domain Eukaryota; kingdom Viridiplantae; phylum Streptophyta; class Magnoliopsida; order Rosales; family Elaeagnaceae; genus Hippophae; species Hippophae rhamnoides. The sequence continues at coordinate 31,419,514 of CM065433.1, forward strand.
AGAAAATACCAACCAGTCCATACCAAGGTTAGGTCAACGTTTTTTTTAATCAAATAATAGTTTGGAATAACTTATGAGCTGAAATGAGGTGTAATAGATCATGGATTGGTTAAAGATGCAAAGAAGACACTTCCCATTCAAGGGTAACTGGAACTCTGATTCTGGCTCCCTTCATTACCATATTATTAACTTCCCTAGTAACAACTTTCTTCTCTTTTAATATGTACCATCCTAAAAATTATAAAAAAAAGAAACATATTCTCCTCTTATTAAATAGTGAAATGGATCCTTCCATTTTGTCTGATTTGAATTATATCTTATTCTATATCATTCCATTAAAAGTTATCTTTAAGAGGCTTATATTAATATTTCTTTTTTCATTGTAATTTTACTTGTTTCATTTAAATTTATTTGAAACAAATGAGATTTCATTTTATATTTTTCCCTTACCATCCCAACCATGGATGTAGCCATGGTTAATGTTTAGAGGGACATCATGCGTAAATTCAATAGTGAAGATAAATAATTTTGGTACTGTTTGAATAATTATAGTAAAATTTATGAATTTTTTAATCAAATTACTATAAAATAATATAAAAGAATGTCATGGTTGGTGCTCTAAAAATTTATAAATTTTAATGTTTTTTATATATTATATCATAAGTGATATGTTAAATGTGTATTTTTATCCCATTAAAAAAATTAAACTATGAAAATTAAGTTTCAACAAGACTAAATAACATCTTAATATTTATGCAGATGAAAAAAAAAATTAAAAAAATTAAATAACATAAATTATAAAAAAAATAGATAAGATCAATATTATATGGTATAAATATCAATGAATATTTACATAATTATATGTAATGTAATATGAAATGATTAAATTGTATGGATTGAGAAAATTATTGATATTTGCATTGAATAGGGAGCTGTCAAATACACTAGTTACACCTAATATGTAAAATGGGTGCATAAAGATGTGCTCAGCTTGGAATACAATTATGAAATTGAAAGTATTAAAGATTCTTAGAGGCATATCGTTAGAAAAGCTTCCTTAATCCATTGGATAAAAGACTTCTCTCCTCATCTATTGTCATCTTCTATTTCATACTATCAACTCTCACCACGGCTTCTCTAAGTGTATGAGATTATCATCAATTACTAGAAGTGCGAATGCTACCATGTGTGTATTTGGTAGGCTTCCTAATCTCTCTTCTCAGTTGAGTAGTGGCAATAGATTCTTGTTGTTGATTGATTGGTGGTGATGGTGAGAGAACCTTTACCTTAATTGAGATCTCTTCTTGATCATCAATTTCATCTTCACCACAATCGGTAGTCGATGTAATCTTTTCTGGATCTTCTGGAGTCTCAAGCACCACCTTAGAAAGAGTATTTGAACTTTCATTCTCTTTCTCTGAATTTGTCTGTCTCATCATAATAGACTCATTGAATTTGACATCTCAACTTAAGATGATTTTCTTTGATTCACCACACCAAAGTTGAAATCTTTTAATTCCTTCATTAAAGACCAAGAAAATAGGTTTCTTTACTTAGGATTCAATTTGGATTCACTAATATGAAAATATGCAAGACATTCAAATATTTGCAATGAATCATAATTAGAAGCAAGTTGTCAAGACCATACCCTTTTAGGAGTTTTCCTATTTAATGCAGTGTCAGGAAGTTTGTTAACTATATGAGTTGCATATGACAAAGCCTTAGTCCAAAATATCTTGCTCAATTTGGATTGAGATGGCATACATCGAACTTTCTCAACCAAAGTACGATTCATTAGTTTTGCAACTCCATTATGCTGTGGTGTATGAGGAACTGAAAAATGTCTGATTATCCCTTCATCCTAACAAACTTTGAAAAAGGGATCTGATTTGTACTTGTCACCATTATCAGATTTGAGCCTTTTAATTTTCCTGTTTGTCTGAGTCTCGATCATTTTCTTCCATTTAAGAAAGATATCTAGAATTTCATCTTTGTCACTCATGGTGTATATCCAAACATATATAGAGAATTCATTAATAAAGGTCATAAACCAACATTTACCTCCAAGTGAAGCATTCTTAGAAAGTCCTTAAACGTCTGTGTGAATATAATATATGATGAATGACAGTGCTGAACTTGACTCTTATTTGTTTTCTCATTGCACAGTGCTTGCTAAAATCAACTTTCCAGTCTTGGCACATTTCAAAAGATCTTGCTTCATTAAGCCTTGTAAAATCTTTTCATCAACATGCCCTAAGTGTATGTACCACAGGTGGGAAGAATCATATCTATTTTCTTCAGAACTGCTTGAGACAACTGCTCTTCTTGTAATTGTACTCCCATCTAGAAAATACAAGTTTGCCTTCCGAGTACCCTTCATCGCTATAAATGCACCTCGTATAAGACTTCATTTTCCAATGTTACCTTGTAACCATCAGAATCTAGAACACCTAAAGAAATAAGGTTTTTCTTTAGATCAGAAATATATCTCATATTTGTAAGTCGTATAATTGTACCATCATGCATCTTTAGTCGTATTATTTTGATCTTTTTTGTCTGACAGGCATTGTCGTTGCTCATAAGCACAACTCCTCCATCTAGCTTCTCAAAACTCGAAAACCATTGTCTGTTTACATTTGACTTGTCCTTGGTTGGACAATCTTTCTTCTAGTGCCTTTTTTGGTGACAATAGGCACACTCGTCCTTCACAGGATGTCTTCTGGATGAATCTCCTCTGGAATTTTATCTAGATCGCTTCCTATTATTTAATCCACTTGATTTTTTGTTGTTTGTCCTGTCTTTGGTTGCAGTCAATGCTTCTGATGTTGAGTCTCTGTGATCATGTTGATCCTTCTTCTAATATTCATTATTTACCAAAGCATTTGAAACATCTATGAATTTAACCTCACTTTACTATATAACATAATCGTAGTTAAATGCTCATAGCTCTTAGGTAATGAATTCAGTAACAATAAAGCTTTATCTTCATCGATAATTTCAACATCTAAATTTTGTAGATTGACCAAATTTTTGTTGAAATTATTGTAAGTGTTCAATCATAGGGGTACCTTTCTTGTACTAAAAACGAAAAAGTTTCTTCTTCGGGTAGAATTATTTCTCTATATTTTTCATCATGTACTTGTCCTCTAGTTTCTTTCAGAAAACTACGGCTACATTTTTTTTCATGATAAAGTACTTTTGATCTTTTCCTAAGCGCAGTCGTATTGTGACACAAGCTTCTTGGTTGACATAATTTCAATCTTTATTGGAATAATCTTCTGGTTTGGTCTCGAAGGCTATATTAGATTCTTCTTAGAATAATAAATCTAATACTTCACATTGTTACATGCCAAAGTTATTGGTGCCATCGAATTTCTCCACGTCAAACTTTGCATTGGATAACATGGTTCTTTAATCTCTTTTGTATTAGTCATAAATACAAACGGATAACAAAATTTTTGCACTTATAACTTAAAACAATGTTTTTCTAAATTTTATATCTTATTTGAAAAAACAAAGTCCACAATTGAATCTGAAACGGTCTAATTAGCTTGAAATAGGTCCGACTTAGTTGAAAATGAGGGAAAACATACCAACTAGGTCCAAAATTCACCAATGACTAAGTTGACTCGCTAGGTAATAGTTAACGAAAATTCAACGGCTTAGTCAAATTGGCTTAGCGGCTTGGTCAATGGCTTTGACGACTCGATCAAAGTGGCTAAGCGGCTTGAGTTGACGGCTTGGTCAACGGTTCAATCAAACGGCTTAGATGACTCAACTAGGTGAGTTGACTCAATTGTTGGTAGTAGCACTTCGCTGGCTTCTGGTGTTGTGTCAGACCTCCGATTTGAGTGATTCTTTCGCAATTGTGTTCATCTAGTCGAGTCGAGAGCTTTGATTTAGTATATAATATTGCTATATTTGGCTTTGATACCAATTTGTTGTGTACATAAACAATAAATAACGGTATATGAATATATCAAATTATTAAAAGAAAACACAAAATTTACGTGATTGGACAATTTGCCTAGGTTCACGGGAGAAAGCAGATATAATTGAATTGATTAGAAAATATACATAATACATATACAGATTTTCTCACTAATGACATTTCTCAAGTGTTTTTTCAAACTCACAGAAAACTCTCACTCATTGAGTATTTTTTTCCCATTGAGTTTGTCTATGCTCTCTTTGATTTTTTTCTTCTTATTTTTTCTTGTGATTCAATGCATAATTTTGTTCATATTTATAGAGTAAACAAGTTTCTCTCTCCCTAAATTATGTCATAATTTAAGCCATAAATTAGACAACTAATTGAAAAAAATTAGGTGTCTAATATAATTTACTTTAGAAACAATATTCAACGTATGTAAGCAATAAAACATAAACAAATGTATAGTAATTATCGTTGTATATATATATATATATGTTTTTCTTAAATCTTACATTGTTATTGATTTCTTGAACAAAATAAGTTTTGATATTTCTTTCTATAAATTATAGTTTGGTTGGGTCAATTTTAGTGGTTTTTGAAATTTTGAAACCTAAACTGAACCCACTAACAAATATCATCGTTTCCCCACTAACAAATCCATATAGCTAGATTCAACATCAACCTCCACCTAGTCATATATCAATGGGGATAAGCATTTTCTAAGTCATTGCAGCGTTACTTGACTACCCACTCCGGAGATTTTCTTTAAAGCATATTAGCATCTCGTAGAAAACAATATGAAGTGACACATCTAATCGATGCAGCAATGACCATTTGAAGTGAGAATATCTTTTGCACTAAGAATTGGAGAGAAAATACCAACCAGCTGTCCATACCAAGGATTAGGTCAATGTTTTTTTTTAATCAAATAATATTTTGGTGTAACTGATGACCTGAAATGGGGGGTGTAATAGATCATGAATTGGTTAAATATGCAAAGAAGACACTTTCCATTCAAGAAGAACCGGAACTCTGGCTCCCTTCGTGACCATATTATAAACTTCCATAGTTACAACTTTATTAACATGTACCATCTTACAAATTATATATATATATATATAAAGCATATTCTTCTTTAATAAGTGAAATGGATTCTTTCATTTCCTCTCATTTGAATTCGTATTATTGCATATCATTCCATTTAAAGTTGTTTCTAAAAGGCTTATAATAATATTTATTTTTTTATTATTTTTATGATTTTATTTGTTTCATTTAAACCTATTTGGATCAAATGAGATTGCCTTAGAATCACTATCCCAATCATGGACATAGTTAGAATTAATGTTTAGAGAGACATCACAAGTAAATTCAACAGTTAAAATAAATAATTTTGACACCACTTGAATGATTATAGTAAAATTTATGAATTTTTCAATTGAGTTATTATAAAATAATACAAAAGAATGTCATAGTTGATGCTCCAAAAATTTATAAATTTCAATGTTTTAAATATTACATCATAAGTGTTATATATTAAATGTGTATTTTTATTTAATTAAAATAAAAATTGAAAACTACTTAAATTAATTTGTAATAAGACTAAATAACATATCTTAATACTTATGTAGATGAATAAAAAAATTTTAAGAATTTAAATAATATAAACTATAATAAACATATAAAAAAATCAAGTATATAAAAGAAAAATAAATAAAATCAATGTTATATGGTATAAATATCAATGAATATTTATATAATTATATATGATGTAATATAAAATGGTTAAATTATACGTGAGATAAAATGCATTATTTTAAAGAAAATACTATGAAAATTAAACTAGTAAAATTTAAGAAAAATAATAAAATTATACATTTAAAACTTGTAATCACAAAAATAATACTCTTTGTGTATAGTTCATATATTTTTACTATTTAAAAAGGTTTAACCCATCATTTTATATTAACCATCATTCAATTGGAAGCTATTTAAATTGAATTACACTTGTTTAAGCTCTTTCATGTTAAACTTTATCTAATGGAACCTATTCATTATTATTTTAATGCTATTTTTGTTATTATATATAAGTTTTAAGTATTATTTTATGTAAAATTTATGAGAAGATGTTAAACATTTATCAATTTATTATAATCTAGTTAGTAAAAATTGTATAATAGTAGGATAAAAGTGAAAAATATAAATGTAAATAAATACGTAGTATAACAAATGAAAAAATAATAATAAAAAATTTAAGAAAGAGCACTGTTATGTATTTTTGTAACATATAAAAATATATTTATAAATACAATTTGAGGGGCCACGTGTGCCTTCTCATCAATGTGCAACTCCGTCTCTGATCCTAACCCACGAAAAAAAGTAGAAGAGAAGATGAACTCATAAAATTTATGTGTTATAGTATAGATTAATGGGACTTCGCGTCTTAATTGGTAACTCAATTACGGAGACTCTATAGCTCTAATTCATATGAAGGGTTTATATTTAGAACATTTTAATTATTCTTTAAACATTAAATGAATATTTTATTAATAAATTCAAATATTCATTAAATGATAACTTTTGAACGGGAATAAAGGATCAATCTTCATTTTTCGTATATTTTCAACAATTTTACTTTTTTCCCTCAATTTTTGAGTTTTACATTGAGCCAATTTTCGATTGTATAATAGTTGAATATTTTTCAAAAAAAAAAATGTTTTCGAGTAAAAGTTTAAAATTTTTCGTTTTTATACTATCTAAAATTGGAGGAAAAAATAGTATGGTTTAAAACAAAGAGAAAGTTAAAGATTGATTGTTTTCTCTATGTTAAAAACTATTATTTAATAGATCGTTAAATTTATTAATAAAATATTTATTTATTATTTAAAAAATGATTAAAGTGTTTAAATTTTAAAAATTTATTAACTTATGTATCATTTATTGTAAGTAAATACAAATGACGTAATCAAAATTATTTATAGAATAATTTATCCTTTAATGTACTACTAGTTAATTCTTATATAGATAATGTTTGTGTTTAAGAATGGGCTGGGGGGACGCTCTATTTTTATGTCCTGGCGTTGTTTAATTAAGTGAAATTCTTCATTATCCTGGACTAATTTGGCAGGGCGATTCAAGTAATTGTGAGGCCTTAGGCGGGACACATTACCTGGTCTTTATATGTCATTTAATAATTTTTATTTAAATTTTAAATATATTATATTGATAATTTAAAATATAATATTAGAACAGAAATAAAAGCACACAGGGTACTAACCATTATTTATATTATTATACCCACTAATTTATTTTAAAGCATTGTTAGAATAAATAATGTTTAGTATTTTTTATCAATTACGACAAAAAAATCTCTTATTAAATTAATTAATTGTAAAAATTAATAAAATTTATATGATTAATAAAATTTATTTTTTGAACTTAAGTAGCTAAAAAAAATAAGAACTTATGTTAAATTAAAAAAATTAAAATTAAATGATGTTAAGAATTTGAACTCATTCTCTCTGAATAAAACAATTTGAACTCATTTGATTAGAAATATTAATTACATTTTTTAAGATTAATGAATTTAAATTATTAAAGTATATGAAATAAAATAAAACATTTATTAAGGGAATCTAATTAGATGTAAGAAAATTATTCTATATAATATAAATAACTAATTGTTTTAGTAAAGTAATAAATTGATTAAATTTAAATGTATATAAAAATCCATTTTATACTCTACGTACTTTATTATAATTATATAATGGCAAAAATTATGATTGATATCATTATAGTGAAAATAATTGGATATTTATGAATTAAATATACTTAATAAAAAAATAAAAAATAAAAAATTAAGATAAAATAATATCTCAATTAAATTGATTAAATTTAAATGTGTATAAAAATCCATTTTATACTCTACATACTTTATCATAATTATATAATAACAAAAATTATGATTGATATGGTTGTAGTGAAAATAATTGGATATTTATGAATTAAACATACTAAAATAAAAAATAAAAAATTAAGATAAAAAAATGTCTTAAATAAATTTTATTTCGTATCATTGATAAATGTTCATTTTCTTTAACTATTAGATTAGATTAGATTAGATTAAATTATGTTGGGTTTATATCATGTTTGTTACAATAAAATAATTAATTTTTTTTATTAAAATAAATTATTTATAATAATAAAAAATAATCTCGACTTTAAATTTATAAAGTAATTAAGAATAAATTTTAATTTATACATTTTTTGGTCCGATATGTGTCTTAAAATTGTTCCCCTTGTATACTTCAATGGAAAAGCAATAAATGAAAATTTTATTTCATTATTATATCTAAATGAAAAAAAAAAGAACACTCGTTCTACATGGACATAGACTTTAAAGATTATTAATTTTACCCATCCATTAGCTTGTGATCAGCTTGAGTAGTTTTGCTTTTTGTAACGTTACCTTAACATAAATCCAATCTCCCACATCGCTGAAAAAATTGAAATATGCATACCTCCAAGACTTCTTCAAAACCAAAGTGCCACAAACTCCCCAAAAACCAATTATAAATCCTAAAGCAGCAGAGACAAAAAATCCTAGAGTTACTAACTTGTCATCACTTTCTTCTTCATTGCTAGTACCTTCAGAATCTTCATTCGAACACTTCTTTGAAAGCGGGAGGCCACAAAGTTTCAAATTTCCAGAAAATGCATTAGCACTGAAGGTTTGAAGTTGAGTACTTATTGGAATTTTGCCTGACAAATTGTTATTTGACAAGTCCAAAACACTAACACGATCCAACCTAGACATGCTTGAAGGAATTGAACCAAACAACATATTGTTCGACAAATCAAGAACATCTAATCTTTCAAGCATGCCAATATTTGATGGGATTTGACCACTTAAGTTGTTTCTTGATAAGTTCAATGAAACCAAACCAATAAGTTCTTCTATTCCACCTGGGATTTCACCAATCAACTTATTGCTTGATAAGTCAATGATCTTTACAAGTCCTAAAGTACTTTTGTACTCAGAAAGTGTACCTTTCCATACTAATTGTGCTTGATCATTATAATATGCATCTGAATATGTAATTAGTTGCCCAACTGAAGAACCCCACGTTTGAGCATAAAGATGATCAATAGCTACATTATCACTCACAAGCCTTTTCATTTCAGCAAAGTTATTGAAACAACTTGGTATTGTTCCTGATATTTTGTTCAAAGACATGTCCAACATCTGAAGATGCTCCAATTGACATAAACTTGATGACAATCCACCAAAAAAGTTGTTTGATCTTAGAATGAGAATTACAAGATCTTTTAAACTCTCTCCTACCCATTTTGGTATTTCCCCCAAAAATTCATTCTGTCCCACATCCAGAACTTTCAATTGATTACAATTCTTTAAAGAAGGAAACTCACCACTGAAGGAGTTGTTACCTAAATGAAGAGATTGTATTTGGGTTAATTGACCAATAGAAGCTGGAATTTTTCCTGAGATTTTGTTATGTGCCAAAATAAGAACACGTAGTTCTTTAAAACGTTCCCAACAATCGGAAATGTCTTGAGAAAATTGATTGTGAGAAATATCAAGAAGTTTCAAGTTCACATGAATATGAACATCACATAAAGAACTGAGTTTTGAAAATTTGTTTTTGGAAAGACGAAGAGAAATTGCCTGGAAAAGAAACTGAGGTATTGAACCACTAAGTTGGTTTGAACTCAAATCAATTTCAGCTGAATTAAGTAAAGACCCAATTGAATAATTTGGAATTGTTCCAAAAATTTGATTGAAAGAAAGATTTGCACGAAACAAATTGGGAGATAAATTTGGCCAAAACCATTCAGGAATAGAATCAGAAATTCCAGAGTTTGAAATATCAAGTAATGAATATTGCTTTTGATAAAAAAGCCATTTTGGGAATGAAGGACCTAACTTCAAAGAACTTAAGAAAATTAGTTGTAATTGAAAAGGAGGAACCCAATTATCTCCCACATTGAAAGTTAAAAATGGGTTGGAAGATAAACTCAAACCCCAAAGATTAGAAAGTTTTGATAAATGGGTTTCAGAAAATAGACCTTTAAAAGAGTTAGAAGAAGCATCCAAAATTTGTAACTGAAACAACGTTCCAACACTTTGTGATATGTTACCATCCATATTATTGAACCTAACTGATAATCTATGTAAAGATGAGAAGAGGGAAACATTTGGCAAAGAACCAATGATTTGATTATCATTCAAATGCAAATAGTGTAAAGAATGTTGTTTACACTTTGAAGAAGATTGAGTAAACTCAGGTATGTGACCACTCACTTGGTTAAAAGACAAGTACAATTGTTTTAAATTGCATAAATTTCCAATTGATTTTGGAATTTCACCTCCAATTTTATTGTAAGAAAGTATAAGTACCTGAAGAGAAGTCATATTACCAATAGCTTCTGAGATTGAACCTTGTAAGTGATTATTTTGAAGGTTAAGAGTTTCAAGTATTGACATGTTTAAAAAAGAGTTGGGAATTTCACCTTCAAGTTCATTCTTGCTTAGATCAAGAAATTTAAGTGATTTCATATTCCCAAATGCTTTAGGAATGAAACCCTTTAATTGGTTTTCAGAAAGGTGAAGCTCAATGAGGCTATTACTTATGTTGAATAGCCATTGGTATATAGAAGAAGATAGATAGTTACTAGAAAGGTCTAGAATTGAAATAGAAGTTGAAGAGTTAATTATGAGAGAATTAGAAGAAGATTGATGAGAGACCATTGTATTTGGAAGACCACAATTTCCTAACCTTATCTCTTTTAGAAAAGGGTGTTTGCTTATTGATTGTATCCAATCATTAGCTTTTCTCAAGTTTGTTCGAGTAAGACTAAGTTGTTTTAAAGAAGAAAGATTAGAAACCCAATCGAGGTTTTTAATTGTAATACCAATATTGTTGCTAAGATCAAGAAATTCCAAGGTTGAAACATTTGAAAGTTGTTGAGAAATTTCACCACTTAAGAAATTTGAGGAGAGATCAAGGTGTGTTAATTTGCCGAGATTAGAAAAGAAAGTGGGAAAGGTTCCATTAAAACCATTGCTACTTAGATTCAAGAAGTTCAAATCTTGAAGCTCAATCAAAGAAGGACTAATATTACCTGCAATAGTAGAATATGATTGAGATTGGTGAGAAAGAGTTGTTGAAGATAAATCAAGCATTGTTATGTGACCTGAGTTGTTGGAACATTTGACACCAATCCAATTAGTACAACAATCTTTGTAATTTTGTTTGTTGCTCCAAGAAGAAAGAACATTGCTATAGTCCTCAAGGCCTTGTTTAAAGTTGAGAAGAGCTTGTCTCTCTGAATCTATGCATTTGATTTTGAGATTTGTAGCACCAACACTTGATTGTGAACCTAAAGAAACTATTAGCAGTACTAAAAAGGTTTGAATTTGGAGGGTTATCAATGTTCTCATCTTGGGTTATCAATTTTTTTATATTTCAGGTCAACTTTTTGATTTGGAAAGTAGTTTGTATTGAAGTATTTATATATAATACATATGGTGAGATAGAAATTGTATTATCAATGGGAAACTTGTAATTCTTCTCCACTCAGTCAGATTTTCAATACATGTGAACATGCATATGTTTTCACTTAAAGAAATCTAGAGTTAGAGTCTTGTTAGGTAGTCAAATAAAATATCTTGGGAGATTATATTAACGATGAAGGGTATAAAATTATACTAACAAAAGTATAAAAAAAAATTATTAATTTTTTAACGAGATAAAACGAGTTTACTAACTAAGAAAAAGATGTGTTAACGTATTTTATTTTTAACTTTTTTTAAGTTTTAAATTTTTGATATATTTGTTTATAATTAATGAACTTATTAAGTAGAAAAATTAATAAATTTTTATATACTTTTATAGTTTACATTTACTCTTTATCTAATACATAAATTTTTTTTTTTTCATACCTCTCGTTATCGATCTTCTCTCTTTCATGTTGATTGAAATAATTCATTTTAATTTTGGACTTAATTTTGAGATATTTTTTCATCAAATTTCCGAAAAAACCATCGATATAGATTCAATTATTATTTTTATACTAAAGAAGACAGCCACTGACCCAACTTCTTTCCCCAACCTTTACCACTCCACTAAAATAAGAATTAAGTTTCTTCTAGATGAAAGAAAAATTTGTCAATGAAAATGTTTTGAACGATGCAATTTTTTTTAAATAAATCTTGTTTCATTTCCAGCTTCATCCAAAGTTTTTTTTTTATTGTAAAAATTCGTCAAAGTTTTCAGTTTTTATTAAATTAAATTAAATAAAATTATTCATTTTGTAAATATTAATTGTTGAAGATTTTATCCGGTGAATATTTCATGTTAAAGTTTAATTCAATCAAGTTAATTGGTATATAAAAGAGGACTTAATTTGATATTTTTTTTATAATATCTTTTAACGAGAATAATAATATTTATTAATAATGTATGGATTGTATTTGTTTGCTTACTAATTATTTAAATTATTGATATATTTAATTTAACTGTTTATATATAACGTAAAGAAACGTATTGATTCTCATTTTTTACACACATGTTAAGAATACGTTAGAATATTTTTTTCTCGTATATTTGTATTATTATTTATTTATTTATTTTATTTAAAAATTTTAAAAAATTAATTTTAATTTTATTTTAATATTTATAATTATTTTAATTACAATACTTAATAATAATAATAATAATAATAATAATAATATTTTTAAATTCAATTCATTTTCGTATTTTAATTATATTTATATTATACTTATTAATCAAATATTATCATTAATAAGTCACGATCATAACAAACCATCATTTTCACTTAAGCCGTAATATGATAGTGGATGACCTGAAGTCTACGGCGGTCCAAATACGCTGATTGTTTCGAGTGAAATGTGCTCATAAATCTGATCCTTTTTATTTTTAGCTAAAGAAAAGTATAATATACTAATGCATCGGCACGGTCATGGGTGTTCTATTTGTAAAGTCATTATAAAATCCAATAAAAATAATTTTGAAGTCAATTATTTGCCTATGTATTGCCGAGAAGTCTGATTGGAAAATTCTGAATGAGAATTTTTTGGTATGTTTAACTCTTTCCATGTTAATAATTAATTGGATAAGTGTTATTTAGTTTGTCTGTCCATAAACTTACTTATCACAAATAATCTCTCATTTTCTTGAACGTGTCATCTACTCTTATTCTTGATATTTTTCGTTCCTATTTCTTTACAAATATTGGATTAAGGTATTTGTTTTTATTTCAACTTCAATTTGATTTAAAATGAATTTAATGTAGTTCTCAACATGGATATTCAAGTCTCACTTCTTTATGTGTGGTTATACATATAAAATTTTTGCTCAAAATATTATAGAGTAAAGTGTGCAATTGGTTCCCAAAAGTTAACTAAATTCTCACATATCTTTCTTAACTTTTAAAACATACATTTTCGTCATTAAACTTCTAAAACTTTATATATAAGTCTTTAAATTTTTAAATCATACAATTTAGTTTCAAAACTTCACATATTGATTCAAAAATTTTAATTCACAAATATGTATTTTAATAATTAAGTTAGTACATATGTGTAAAATTTTAAAAAATTGGAGATTTTTGTAGGATCTAAAAGTTTAAAGATCTATATATAAAGTTTGAAAATTAAATTGTACATTTTAAAAGTAAAGAACCTATGTGTAAATTTAGTTAAAGTTTGAAAAACAATAGTTCACTTTACAAATATTATATTTCATATATATAACATCAAAAAAATTACTTGTATGAGTACAATTATATAAGTTACAATTATTGTGTTTTTGCTTTTGTATTTTGAAACGAATGTGCTAAAATATTACTAATTATTATTTTTATAATAATGGTATTGCAAGGAATGACATAATGGTATTACTGATATTGAATTTATGATTTTGTGATGCAAATTTATGGGATGCTTGAGAATCATTACGGGTGATTAAGCATCAAAGATTAAACTAGGAGTATCATATGGAATTGAGAATGGTTTCTAATGCATCTCAATCGATCGCGATAGAACTCAAACGATCTAACAAAGTTGATTGATAGAACTTTGATTGAGCATCGATCTAGGAGTTTTTGCTTGTTTTTTGGTGCCTAGTTTTTTGCTTGATCGATCGAGCCCATAAATGTTTTCACTCCAAACGACAAAAAAACCACAAAATTGGGGAAAGAAACTTGGAAAACAATGGCCATTCTTACAATTTCCCATTTCAGCATGTATAAGCACCTTAGTATCTCCTAGAAGCCATTAAGAGAGCATTTGAAAAAAGAGAAGAGAGAGGTAGAAAAGAAAAGTTAGAGTTTTCTTTATTGATGTGTGAGGAAGCTTTGTAAGGTCTCTTTGAATGTTATTTATTATAAATGAGTATTTCTCTTCAAAATTTCTCCATTGTATTTGTAATCTCTATATTTCAAGTTAGTGGAACTCATCTCCATTGGAGGGGTGAAGAAGTGGAGTAAATTCATTACATTGGTTGGGTTGAATCACTATAAATCTTGGTGTGCTCTTTCTTTATCTTTTCCTTGATATTATTTTCATTATTATTGATATTCCATTTTTAAGGTTTATGGTATGGTTGTTAAATAATCTTCATTTGAGTTATTTTCTTTGCGATATTTCTATTGCGCTTGGATTAGTAAACATTTACAATATCTAGGAGATACACATCTCATAACAAGTGTATCAAAGCCTTGTTTGGCTTGGGTGTATTTTGTGGTTGTTGTGTGTGTGAATTTTTTGATGATTGTTATTGTGGTTTGAAGTTATTTCTAGAAACAACTCTTGAATTTTGAGAATGAGTAGAATGAAAATAGAAAAGTGGGATGGTACTAGGGATTTTCATACTTGGAAGAGTAAAATAAAGAGTTTTTTGGTTCAAAAAAAGGTAGCTTAATGTCACGACCTTAAATTTCAAATAGCGATCGTGCGGCACTTAACACGGTCTGTTACACTAAGCCTGCCTTCTTATTCGAACAAAACACTCCAAAGAGATTAGAAAGAGACTTAGAGATTGAGAGGATTCAAGAGCAAAAGCAAGAACACAAGAGAGTTGTAAAGAATGCCTTGTATTGCTCTAGAGAGAGATTATCTTATAATTTTCCAAGATGATTACAAATGAAGACCAATAGGTCCATTTATAGTGTGGCACCAAGCTTAAGACTATGCCATAACTTTCTAGATCCTTCTATGTCTAAAATGTACAAGATTGTTCTAGTTTTATTTACAACATGCCACAAGGTTCTAGGACCTTCTAGAAAACTCTAGAGTCTTCTAGGATTGTCTAGTTCCTTCATGCAAGTTCTAGGATGTTTCATAAGCTTTTAGAGGCTTCTACATCCTTCATGAACTATCCAACACGTTCTAGAATATTCCAACCCCTTCTAGCACCTTCCAGCACATGCTAGTGTACTTTGGAACATTCTAGAGTCTTCAAGGCTTAAGTTAAGTCCATCCAACTCTAGCTCTTTCTAGACATCTCTAGACCACTCTAGAACTTTCCTAAGTAGAAGAGTTTAGATCCTTTAGGCAACCACCATTTCTTTGGATTTTAAGGGACAATTTGTGCAAGACATAACACCCTCCCCCACTCAAGTTCACGATGCCGTCGTCACGCCTTCAAGCTTAAACCTCTCTATGTAATCTTTGAATTGCCATAAAGAGTCTTCAGGTTCCCAACTTGCCTCTATGTCCATGGCATTCTTCCACTTGACCAAGTATTCTCAATAACTTGGTACTCTCCTATGCCAAATTAGGTGGTTTCTAGGATATAGTCCATTCCTCTATCGAAGGAGGTTACTACTGCGGTGGGTGCCCTCTTTCATTCTCTCTGACTTGTGTCTTCCTCATCTCCATGATAAGGCTTCAACATGCTTACATGAAAAATTGAATAGATTTTAAGCTTCGAAGGGAGTTGTAATTTATAGGATACCTTACCAACTTTCTTGAGGTTTGGAAATGACCCTTCATACTTCTGTACCAACCCTTTGTGAACCTTCCGTAAGGACTTGAACTATTGGGGCAATAATTTGACAAGGACCAAATCAACCATCCTCCTTTTCTTGTCAGCCCACTTCTTCATCTTTTTAGACACCTTGTCTAAATAAGCTCGGGCTAACTTCACTTACTCATGCCATGCCTTAGCAAATTTGAAAGCAGTAAGACTCTTTCCTTTATAGCTTATGGCCAAAGCATGAGGAGTCATTGGTTATTGTCCCATGATGATCTCGAAGGGACTCTTCAAGGTGGACTCACTCCTTTGTAAGTTATAAGAGAATTGGGCTACATCCAGCAACTTAGCTCAATCATGTTGGTTGGCACTAACAAATTGCCCGAGATAGAGCTCCAACAATGCATTGGCACATTCTATTTGTCCATCACTCTATGGATGAAAGCTTGTCGAGAAGTTCAAGTCTGATCCCAATAACTTGAACAATTCTGTCCAAAACTTCCCAGTAAATCGTGGGTCTTGATCACTCACGATATTGGATGGAATTCCCCAATGCTTTACAACGTGCTTGAAGAACAACCGTTCCGTCTCATCCACAATGCAATCTGCTGAGGTAGGTATGAATGTTGCATAATTGCTGAAGCGATCAATGACTACAATGATGCTGCCAAAGCCCTCTGATTTTGGCAAGCAAGTGATAAATTCCATTGAGACACTTTCCTATGGTCTCTCTGGGATAAGCAGTGGCTCTAACAAACCTTCGGGTGCATGCTTCTTTGTCTTATCCTGTTGGCATACAAGACAAGTCCTCACATAGGATTTAACATCATCCCGTAGTTGAGGCCAATAGTAAATGAACTTGATTAAGGAAAGGGTGCGTCTCATTCCTGGGTGTCCAGCCCATAATGAATCGTGGAACTCTTTGATAAGCTCATTCCTTAAGTTACCCCACTTCGGCATAAAGATGCAATTATGCTTGGCGTAGAGTAGTCCATCACTTAACCAAAATTGCCTTGTCTTTCCTTCCTTGATAAGGGCAAGGAGGTTTTGAGCCAGGGCATCATGCTCAAGCTCTTCTTTGATCCATTCTAGCAAGGAACTGCTTGGTCTACTCAAGGCTGCTAACTCCGCCATTTGACTTAGCGCATTAGCCACCACATTGGCCTTACCGGGCTTGTAATCCAACCTATAGTCAAACTCTACCAAGAAGTCTTGCCATCGAGCTTGCTTGGGACTCAACTTCTTTTGAGTCTGGAAGTAGCTAGTTGCTACATTGTCCGTCATGATAACAAAATGAGAACCCAATAAGTAGTGTTGCCACACCCTTAGGCAATGAATGATAGTTGTCATTTCCTTTTCTTGCAACGTGTAGCGACGTTCGGTGTCATTAAGTTGGCGGCTCTCATAAGCTATCAGATGCCCTTCCTACATCAGCACTCCACCAATGGAAAAGTCTGAAGCATCTGTATACAACTCATACATCTTAGAGGGATCTGGTAAGTAAAGCATTGGTTCTCCATTGATGGCCTTCTTCAAGTCTTCGAATGAGGTTTGGTATTTGCTTGTCCATTCCCAAGACTTGTTCTTTTTGAGCAGGTCAATCAATGAGGTTTCTCTTACTGAGTAAGACTTGATAAACCTCATGTAATAGTTCATAAGTCCAAGGAAAGACCTTAACTTGGGGCCCTTGGTAGGAGGTTCCCATTCTTGGATGGCTTTCACCTTGGTTCCATCCATCATAAGCTTCCCATATTTTATCCTATTCCCTAAGAACATCACCTCATCTTGGGCAAAGGAACATTTATCCTTCTTAACATATAGCTCATTTTCCCTCAGGACTTCGAACACCTTCCTCAAGTGCTCCAGATGTTCTTCCAAATTCTGGCTATATATCATAATGTCATCAAGATATACTACCACGAAATGATCAAGGTATGGATAGAAAATCTTGTTCATAAGAGTGCAGATGGTGGCAAGTGCATTCGTGAGACCAAATGGCATGACAAGAAACTCATATGCATAGTACCTGGTCACATAGGTGGTCTTAGGCTCATCCCTTTTGGCTATGCGTACCTAGTAGTATCCCGATCGCAAGTCCAATTTTGAAAAGTATCTTGTGTTCCCTAATTGAATGAACAAGTCAGCAATAAGTGGGATAGGATACTTGTTCTTTACTGTGATCTTATAGCGAGCCATCCTTCTTCTTCTAAAAGAGCACTGGGGCACCAAATGGGGCTTTGAAGGGCCTTATGAAGCCAGAATCCAGCAATTCATCGAGTTGCTTCCACAGTTCTGCCAACTCTGAGTTTTCCATTCTATAAGGGCTCATTATTGGTGGCCTTGTGCTAGGTTCCTGATGAACAAAACCGACATCGCCGATCCTGCCAATACTTTGGTTTTATATTTATAAAACTCTTGCAAGTTCATGAATCATTTCATAGAAAATGATAAGTATACTCCCAAGGTCGATCTAAGGAAGGAATATATATGGTTTTTAATTTATTATTCAAATTTTTAAAAACGAAATTAAATCCTAAACATCTTGTCACGATATTTTGGGTTTTTGTGATTTTAATCTAATAACATAAAAATAAACATAGATACAGATTTAATAAACATTTATGCAAATTTTGTCTTTTATAATGGTGGAATATTTATGGATATAATAACTAAGTTTATTATGCTTGCTCATATATTTAGGTTATTAAAGATATAAATTGATATTTATTGATTGTCTCTTTTTTATATGCACACCTATGAGTGGGGTCGATAACTAATTTGGTTAGTTAAATTAATTCTTTTTTTAAGAGATTGAAAATGAATCATTTAAATGTCACCTTTGGTGGGATTAGGCAGTTTAAACTTTATTCAAGGTGTCCAAATTAAACCTAAGAATTTAATTATCCGAGTACTAACTTTCAAGTTTTAAAACCACTACTTAAAACATGTTGTCAATACATTTTCAAATAATAATTCTTATAAAAACTTTTGAAATAGAGCTTCATTCTAACTATCAGGCGATTGTACCACAAATAAAAGAGCAATACTCTAAATTAGACTGGATAACTAAACCTTAAAATCTAATTTTCAGATTTAAGTTTGTAAGAAAAATAATATATTTTTCTCTAACATTCTTAATATAAAATCTTGAATAAAAATAAAATTAAGTCATTTTAGAGATTTTTACCTATTTAATATTTTGCAAGCATAACAACGTTATTATTATATCATTTTTGCAAATAGCCAACATAATTAAATTTAATCACAGAAAAATTAAATATAACATATAAGAATAAAACATAAAAAATAACTGTAAAGAAAATAAAATCCTTACAATACTTTGATGTTATTCTTGTCGCTAGAAAACCTTAAAACATAATTTGCATTTTCATTTATTGAATCAAAAAAACAAATAAATTACAAAAACATAATTAGCTATTCTCAAAAAGAGAAGAACTCTAAAACTAAGAAAAACTAAAAAATGGAGAGAAAGAAAGAAAGAATAAGATGTTTTTTGAAGTGTGGTTTAAAGTGAAGAGAATTGGGGTATTTATAGGTGAGGAGAGGAAGAAAAGTGGGTGAAAAAATGATTAAAAATGGAGAAAACGTGGAGTAGTGAATGATGACGTCATACTGCTGACATCATGGTGGTGTGGGGCGCGGCGGCGCGCGCAAATGGGGCATATGGGTATAGCAGCGCGCATAGACTGGGCGCAGATGGGCGTGCTGACTAGGTGCAGATTGGCACGTGGCTTCGGCATTGTGGTGCGTGCTTCTGGGTGCACTGCACGCGTTGGCCGACACTACTAGGCGGCTGCGTGCGCGATTTCACCTTTTTTGACACTTTTGATCCATTTTATCCAATTTTTCCATATTTGTTGACTTTTTCTCATTTATTTTATGAATATATTTGTGATGTATTGCCTCCAGTATTTTTCTTTGAGTTTTTAAGTTGCTTTTTAAAGCAAAAATACCTGAAAAATAATAAAAATACCTGTGATTTTGAAAAGATAGATTTATATAAATATATGATAAAATCATATAAATATATAAATTTTTAATCAATTAACGTGCATAAAATCATGGTAATTTTAGTAATTTTTGAGCACTTATCAGTTCCAACTCAATTTTGTAGTCCTCCTTGGAGGTAACCGTTTAGGCAATACCTCATGCATCACATCATGGAACTTATCTAAGAAAACTGGCACTTCCGTCGGCAAGCTTGGCTTTAGTGATGCCTCCTCATCATCGTACTCCTTTAAGATGGCCAAGTAATTCTCTATGTCCCTCTTCAATCCTTTCTTGAATTGAAGTTCTGAGAAAGCTTGGGTAGTAGGTCTAGTGGTTCTCTCCGTCGATACCACACAAGCCTTTGATCTATCCATGATGCACATAGAGTTTGAGCATGGCACAAGGAAAGCTCTAACCTGGTCCAAGAACTCCATGCCGAATACTACCGAGAAGTCATCCATAGGTGCCACTGATAAGTCCACTTGGCTAGTTCAAGCACCAAGAGCGACCTTAACTCCATGGGCAACTCCTTGGAGAGGTAGTGCTGCCGAGTTAACTGCTTTGAGAGATCCTCCTCTGTTGACAACCTTAAGGTCGAGTCTCTTTGCTTCCTCTAATGAAACAAAGTTATGAGATGCACATGTGTCAACCAAAGCTTTGGCGACCTTCCCATTAATGGTTGTATCTATGAACATTAAGCCTTTTGAGGTCTTCAGGGTGCTTTGCAATGCACCAAGTAGCTGCAAAGAACCCATCTTTGTGCCTTCATCTATCTCACCTTCATCCTGGTCATGAGTGGAAGAAACTAAAACACTTAATGCCTTTATTTTTGGACATTCACGTGCCAAATGCAGTCCGTCACATGTGAAGCACATCACACAGGGCTTTGAGGCACCACGATACTCCCTTTCCTTCCCCTTATCTCGTGACTTGAACAAGTAGCCTTCTTTATGATTTTTAGGACCCTGACTTTTGGCATGGTCTTCCCCACTCTTTCCTCCACCAAACTTTCTATCTGTGGCCTTTGAGCTCTCTTTGTTTATGGAGTAGTCAATAAAGCTCTCTAAAACCATAATGGTCAAAGATAAGTCTTAGACACAACGTCGCTTGAGTTCCAGATTAGCCCATGATTGAAGACCATCCATGAACAAGAATAAAGCGTCCTTGTCTGAAGTGTCAGGGACTTCTAGCAACAAGGTTGTGAACTCCTTCACATAGTCCCTTATGCTACCTGTTTGCTTTAATCGTCGCAATCGGCCCCTTGCCTCCTCTTCAACATTTATAGGGAATAATTGCATTTTGAACTCCCTTTTGAAATCATCAAAGGTTTCAATTGTGCATACCACTCATTGCATATCACCATGCCTCCATCTCCACTATAACATAGTAGTGTCAGACAAGTACATGGCAGCAGTTCAGATGTTGCTGGCATGGTCCATTATGCCAGTAGCCTCAAATTATTGTTCAAGCCCCTATAGGAATTTCTCAACTTCCCTAGCATTCCTAGCACCATTGAAAGTCTTTAGCATGGGAACATCCACCTTTTTAGCCTCAATGATGGTGGTTGTGCTAGTTCCTGAGCCCATAGCTCGCTTGCAAAGAACTAGGTCACCACCCATATTCTCCACTCTAAGCAACACATTAGCAATTTCTCTTTGGATAAGATCCCTTACCTTGGAAAGTTTGGCCTTTAACCCATCGATCTCTTGCCTTAACCCACCATCTAGCTCATTAAGGGACATCTTGACTACTACATGGATCTCCACATCCATCCTTAGCCTCCAAGTTGTTGCAACGTTTCTCCAAGTTGTCCACCCTGTCGAATAGCTCCTCTAAGCTGTCCTGCACACTCCTAACACATGCTTCTAAGCTAGAAAGTATGTCTTTTGACTTGGCTCGAGACTCCTTTGGTGGTTTCTGAACTTCCTCATGCGCACGTTCCATTGGTGGAACATCCATACTTAGTGTAATTAGGGCACTATTCTTCATTATGCTAAGGATAGTAATGTTTCAACCTAAATCTCTGATACCAACTATTATGACCTTAAATTTCAAATAGCGATCTTGCGGCACTTAGCACGGTCTGTTGCACTAAGTCTACCTTCTTATTCTAACAAAACACTCCAAAGAGATTAGAAAGAGACTTAGATATTGAAAGGATTTAAGAGCAAAAGTAAGAACATAAAAGTGTTTGTAAAGAATGCATTGTATTTCTCTAGAGAGAGATTATCTTACAATTTCCTAAGATGATTACAAATGAAAACCAATAGGTCTATTTATAGTGTGGCACAAAGCTTAAGACTATGCCACAGCTTTTTAGATCCTTTTATGTCTAGAATGTACAAGATTGTTATAGTTTTATCTACAACATGCCACAAGATTTTAGGACCTTCTAGCCAAATCTAGAGTCTTCTAAGATTTTTTAGTTCCTTCATGCAAGTTCTAGGATGTTCCGTAAGCTTCTAGAGGCTTCTACATCCTTCATGAACTATCCAACACATTCTAGAATATTCCAACCCCTTCTAGCACTTTTCAACACATGCTAGTATACTTTGGAACATACTAGAGTCTTCAAGGCTTGAGCTGAGTCCATCCAACTCTAGCTCTTTCTATACATCTCTAGAACTTTCCCATGTATTCTATACATCTCTAGACCACTCTAGAACTTTCCCATGTAGAAGAGTCTAGATCCTTTATGCAACCACCATTTCTTTGGATTTTAAGGGAAAACTTGTGCAGGTCGTAACATTAAGCTCTAGATGAGATCTGAAGTATCCGGATGATTTTACGAATTTCTAAAGAAAGAATTGTCTTTGATGGCTTACACCTCAATTTTCTTAAATTTACACAATAAAGTGATTCATGAGGTTCAAAGTGAAAAGACTGTAAAGACATTATGGAAGAAGTTGGATTCGATATACATGCAAAATACAATTTCTCGGAGGTTCCATTTGAAAGAATAGTTATTCTGGTTTCGAATGGATGTATTAAAGGGTTTGAAGCCTAATTTGGCAGAGTTTCAAAGAATCTCCAATGACTTGTCAAACATTGGAAAGGGTCTTAGTGATGAGAATCTTGCCCACTTACTTTTACACAACCTATCAGATTCCTACATAAATGTGAAGACGGGTTTTAAGTATGGAAGATATTATATCTTTTTGGATCTAGTTATCTATCATTTGAGAACTAGAGAAATAGATTTGAGAACGAAGAAACTTCACACTGTTGAGAGTGAGGATGTTGGTGGAAAAACAAGCCAAAGTAAAGGCAAATAAAAATATCGATCAAAATTCCATGGTTCAAAAGATAAGATGATATACTACCTATGTAACAAGAATGTGCATTTCAAAAGGGATTGTATAGAGAAAGGTAAATCAACCAAGGGAGAGATTAGTAGTAGAAATGCATCAGTGGTGGAGGATGAGATTGATTATGATAGTGCTAAGGCATTGGTGGTTTCTTTAAGTAATTGTGATGATGCTTGGTTCTTGGACTCGGGGTGTACTTTTCACATGACACCTTACAAGTATTGGTTTGTTGATTACAAGGAAGTGAATAATGGTATTGTTTATCTGGGAAACAAACATCCATGTAATGTGATTGGAGTTGGATAGGTGTTGCTTTGCCTCAATAATAGTTCAAAATTTATATTGAAGAATACGAGGCATATGCCATCATTAAAGAAGAACTTGATTTCATTGAGTACATTGGACAACATGGGCTATAGCTACACAGGAGAGCATGGTCAATTGAAGTTGTGTAGAGATTATTTGGTATACTTTAAAGGTATAATAAGAAATGAGCTATATTACCTTGATGCTAATGTAGAAACAAATGTTGTCACAGTAAGCTAGAGAAGGAGAATGTTAACCTTTGGCATAAAAGATTAGGTTACATTAGTGAGAGAGGATTGGAGGAACTTTTCAAGAGTAATACTCATGGTAATGGTAAGCTTGATAAGCTTTCTTTTTGTGATCATTGTATTTTTGGAAAAATGAAGAAAGTGAAGTTCACGCGGAAAAAATTGAATGGATGTGACACACTTGACTATGTACATTCAAATTTATGGGGGCCAGAGAGAACATCGTCAATGGATAGTGTAAGGTACATTTTGACTATTATTGATTATTTCTCAAGAAGATTATGGGTTTGCTTGTTGAAAAGTAAAGATGAAACTTTTGAGAAATTTATAAACTGGGAGAAACTTATAAAAACCTCAAATTGGAAAGAAGGTCAAGTGTTTGAGAATTGACAATAGTATGGAATTTTGAAATGAGACTTTGAAAAATTTTTGTAAAGAGAATGGTATCATAAGGTACATGATCATTCCTAAAAATCCTTAACAAAATGGTTTGGTATAGAGGATAAATATAAAACTTTTGGAGAGAGTGAGGTGTATACTCTCCAACGAAAACATACCCAATAGATTTTAGGAAGAAGTCATTGCTATGGCTAGATAACTTATCAATAGATTCCCTTCAGTGTTTCTCAACTTTACGATGCCAAAAGAGGTATGGTTTGAAAAACCTATTAAATGTGACCATTTGTGTGTTTTTTGTTGTGTTGCATATGTACATGTAAGGCAAGGAAAGTTGGAGTCTAGAGCATTGAAGTGTATGTTTTTGGGGCATTCTAGTGGTGTGAAGGGTTGCAAGTTATGGTATGATAATTCTAACAAGTGCATTACAAGTAGAGATGTAACCTTCAAGGAGAATGATTTGTATATGTGTGGGGCTTCCGATGAAATAAATGACTAACCACAAGAGTCCAAATGCAAACATGTTAGATTTGAGGTGGAGCCATTGGTGTATAATAACCTAGGGCTAAACATATGCAACCATAAGAGCATGTTATACAAGAATCTCCTAATTTTGATAATCATGGTACAAAGATGGAAGAAGAAAAAGACACCAATAAACTTGAGTCACCTAGATTGGAAAATGGCTACTTATTGGTACGAGATTAGAGTTTATGTGTAACTAGAGCTTCTGAGAGCTTGAACATCATAGACTATACATTGAGTATGGAGTCAAAGGTCTCAAGACTTGAACCAAGGTTCTATGAAGAACCCATGAGTAGGAAGGATGTCGATAAATGATAGAAGGCCATGAAAGAAGAAATGAGTTCTCTATACAAGAACAAGACATGGACACTAGTTCCTGGATCGAAGGGTCAAAAAGTTATGGGTAATAAATGGGTCTACAAGATGAAATAAGGTGTGTTAAAGGTCAAGCTAGCCTGCTACAAGGCTATAGTTGTTTCAAAGGGATTCTCCCAAAGAGAAAGTATTGACTTTATTGAAATTTTTTTTATGTGTTATTAAATTTAGTTCCATTAGATTATTGTTATATGATTTTATGAATAATGATATGGAACTTGACCAATTGAATATGAAAGCTAAATTTTTGCATGGATACCTTGAGGAAGAAATTTTCATGGAGCAATTGAAGGGGTTTGTTGAAAAGGGCAAGGGTGACATGGTGTGTCTCTTGAAGAAATCTTTGTATGCTTTGAAACAATCTCCAAGATGTTGGTACAAAATATTTGACGTATTTGTTTTGATGATCAGATTCAAATAGAGCAAGCATGATAATTGTGTGTATTTTAGAGGTACAACTAGCTCATATACTGTGTACTTCTTGCTATATGTTAATGATATATTGATAGCTAGTTGTGACCTATCTCAAATTAAAAAGTTAAAAAGTAAACTTAGCTATGAATTTGAAATGAAGGATCTTGGGTGTACCAAGAAGATTTTAGGGATAAAAATTAGAAGAAATAGAGAAAAAAATAGGTTGTTCATTTCCCAATATGGGTATTATGAGAAGGTTCTAAAACAATTTAACATTTTCAATGCTAAATCAACTGCAACTCTGATAGGATCAAATTTCAAGTTTCGGCCTCATATTCTCCTTCGATAGATAATGAGAAGAAAGAATGGAGAAGGTGCCTATTAAAGTACAATGGGTATTTTAATGTATTTAATGATTTATACAATACCAAATATTGTATTTGGTATAAGTTTGGTGAGCTTCTACATTGGCTAATCTAGGTAGAAATCATTTGGAGGTAATAAAATGAGTGATGAGGTATCTAAAGGGTATAACATGAGTTGGTCTTCTCTATTACCGCTTGGAGGAGTTGAGTGTTAATGACTCTATGAAAGTAAAGTCATCGGTCATTTTTTTGTTTAATATTTGTTCGTTTTATTCAATAAGTAGTACTTTTGGGATTAAAATATGAAATTTCTAATGAAAAGGAGTGAAAATATATTTTTTGTAATATTTTTAAGTTTTTTATGAATTTTTTAATGTAGGACCAATTAGAAGACACCACATGAATGACACATAAGCAGGGGAGCTGACCAGGCAAACCATATGGATTCCACACAAGCAAGAGGGTCAATCAAAGCACGCTACATGAACCAAGTGATGCAAGCCTTACCACCTATAAATATGCATTCATTCCGAGTTCGATTGCTCGGTCAATAGGTGTGTCATACGTCGTCACCTGATTCGTCCATTCTTCCTATCAAAGCGCCACATAATTTGTATCTGTGAATCATAGCATGTCATGTTTCATTGACTCAATTGTATTGACTATGACCAGTCTACCCACACCACGCATTGCACTCTGATTCACCTAGTGAATCTCACATTTTACGTATCACATTACTATTGGCCAACGTTGTTAATTGATTTTTTTTCATCTCAACCTTTAATCTAAAGTTGATTTGGCGGTCCATATTTTATCTAAACTTAATTTAACCTCATAATTTTCCCATAAATCCTAATAAGCCAAAAATTACATATTGTTTTATCAGTTTTGGAGCTAAGAAGAGAGAAAATAGAAAAAATTCAACAAGATACAATTTTGGTGGAGATTCAAGAGAAGACTGGAGCTACAATTCAAGAAATTGGTTATAATTATTCTTTTTCTCCTTTCTTTGTCAATTTTTAAGTCTTTCTTTATAAAAAAATATGAGTTTTATGAACAAAATTATGTCTATCTAATTTATTGGTCTAGAGGTTTTACGAACCTAATTTTTAACATATGATGATATAATATTTTATCCTAATTATGATTTCAATTTAATTATATTACTTAATCTAATTTTTATGCTATTAATTATGTGTCAAACAATTAATTTTTAGAAGCAATTATATAGACTTGAGAGAATTATTTAATTGTTTATCTTGATTAAATAATATGCATAGTTTTAGGTAAAGATGTATGATTCTTATGTATATCATCCATAATTTATAAACTTAATGAGTATTATGCAATTTAATTGACATGAGTGTGCAATTAAGTTAATTATTATATGTTGTGTAATTTACTTGAGAGAATAATACATGTTAGATTAAATTCAATTGATATACTTGAGAGAATAATCATTTTAGTAATTCATATGTTTAAAAAAATAAAAAATTAAATATTTTTAGATATTTTCTCATATATCTTCTTAGCTATCAAATTTGATTTAATTAATTACTGATATTTATTTTTAATTCTTTTAATTTTGTTTTCTTAAAACATAAACACAAAAAAATGATTTTACTTTTTAGCTTCAAAAATTAGTTTATAATGACATAATCTTCATGAGAAGGATATTTTTTTATCATTATATTATTTGTTACAATACATATATTTGCTTATTTATTGCACAAAATTTATGACCGATCAAGTTTTTAGTACCGTTGTCGAGGATTATAAACATTAAAATTGATTTTTTATTTTAGTTATTTTTCTTTATTTAGTTATTTAATCATTTATTTATTTTAGTTATTTTTTTAATTTTAATTTTAATTTATTTATTTGATTATTTATTTATTTTTAATTTTGACATCTCTTTAGTGCTATTAAAAATATAGTTGGCTCTATTACATGAGAAGAGTTTGTAAGGAAGAAATTTTACCTTTAGATCCCAAAATCGAGCGTACTTTAAAATCAATAAGCAAACAATAAATTGTCACCTAAGTAAAAAAATGGTTAATATATTAGAAATAAACAATAATAAGCTAAATTTGAACAACTAGATACTTTTAATGGATGATAGAGATAGAGCTATGAATAAGTGCAATAGCTATGTTGGAAGGGCTGAATCCAAGTACTACTAGGTCAAACATTCAAGTTAATTAAAAGCTAATTAATTTGAACTAAAGCTATTGATGGTGTGATTGAAAAGGCATTAAGACTTAGATTATTCCCTTAATTTTTACGAGACTATACTCGAGTTTCACTAAACTCTTTGCCAGCTCATTCCATTACAACTTGGAATGATTTGATGGAGAAATTCTTGATGAAATACTTCCCACCAACAAAAAATGCCAAGCTTAGGAATGAAATTACCTTCTACCAACAATACAAAGGGGAATCTTTATATAAAGTATGGGAAAAATCCAAAGAATTGTTAAGGTGTCCTCACCATGGTATCCCTTATTAGATCCAAATGGAAACTTTATATAATGGTTTCAATGCTCAAACAAGAACCATTGTTGATGCATTCGCTAATGGAGCTCTACTAGCCAAATCTTACAATCAAGCTTATGATTTACTTGATAAAATGGCTAATAATAATTATCAATGGCCAATGGACATAATGATAGCCACAAAAAGAATAGCCAAAGTGCATGAGGTAAATGATACCATGGCACTTACAACTCAAGGGTCATCTTTGGTGAATCTTTTGAAGGCTCAAAAATCATTAGTAAGTATGAACCAGGTCCAAGATTCGAGGGTGTCTTATGTGTTTTGTGGTAGAGCTTATTCGTTTGATAATTGTCCAAATAATTTTGAATCAGCATGTTATATGGGTAATGTGAACCAACACAATAATCTATACTCAAACACATATAATCTAGTATAGATACAACATCTAAATTTATCTTGGAGTAATAACATGGCAATCAGTTCAACCATTAAGCATTTCCACCACTTGGTTTTCAAAAACCACAACAATCATAAGCCCAAGAGAAAAGCCACCTATTGAAGACCTTACAAATATATAGGATTGGTAGCAAGCTGAACGGTACTCAAACTATCACACTATATCAAAGGAACAGTTGGTCTACTCATGAAGTGAAGTTTGAATCCACATGATTTCAGAGGCTACATTTTTCAAGAGATTTGTACTCAACCTCAATGCTTGATCCAGACACTAAAGCCTTCTTCTTGAAAGTCCAAAAAATGGGATTGGCACCCAAATAAATGACAGTCCTAGATATGGATATTTTGTTATCCGGGAAAGTACCCCAGTTAGCATCAGTATTACCTTGCAAAGAAATTGAGAATATGACTTTAGAAGTCAACTATAAGAGCTAATGCCTTGAAGGTATACCAGAATTCTTTTAAGATCTAATCAATAGGGCTATCGAGGAGCTACCATAAACAGGTATACCTTTATTGATTGCAAATGAAAGATCTTGATGACTAATGGTGATATACAAAAGAGCTCCAATAATACTTCTATGCAGAGTGGGAGTATGAAGAGTTCTCTATCATGAGCACTAAGAGTATGGATTTTAAGTATAGGAATGGAGATGGGTTTATAATGATCCATCTTGGATTTAAGTAGAAGCTCCCTAGTATACTTTTGTTGTGTGAGCATAAGATCACCATGGTCCAAATTATTCACCTAAATACTAATAAAGTAACTCAACTAGCCCATATACTTAACGGCCAATTGAGTGTGCAAAGTTGAAATAAGAGTCCAAATAATCACCTTATTATTGGTGGTAATGATCATATCATCAATATACACCAAGAGATAAATGGTGGTGCTAGAAGAGGACGAAAATAATAAGGAAAAATCATCTTTGGATCTTACAAATCCCATTGCACACAAGGAATTGTTAAGAGTATCAAACTAGGTCCGAAGAGCCTGTTTCAAGCCATAAATGGCTTTGGATAACTTATAGAAATTATTAGGATATTGTGGGTACTTAAACCCTTTTGGTTGTTACATGTACACCTCATCATGTATTGTACAATTCAAGAAAGTATTGTTGATGTCTAATTTATGGAGCTACTAACCATAAGACAAGGCGTATGAATAATGCTAATGATGACCTACTTAACCATAGGACCGAAAGTCTCTGGAAAATCAAAACTAGGAACCTATTTATACCCTTGTACTACCACTCTAGATTTTCTCTTATCAAGGAGACCAGATAGAGGCCTCTTAACTCAAAAAATCCACTTATTGCCAATAATAGTTCTATCAAAAGATGAGACATCAGTACTTAAATCTTATTCAAATAAGAGCATCAAATTCAATTTTCATGGATTTATACCATGCAACACTAGCTAAAGTTTGCTTGACTGAAGAAGGTTTTATCTCACATAAATCATTAGTAACAATCATGTGTACCTTAGGATGCAAAACACCTATCTTGAACTATGTGACCATTATGGAGTCATGGAACACACTTTATTAGATCCTGTGATCATTGAATGAGTATTGATAGTATATGACTGAATAAAAGACTGAGGCTGAGAGGAAGATGATGGAGGAATAGAGATTAGTTCTAAGATAAGCATTGAACCTGAAGTTGGAATAGAAGGAATGGAAAAAGAAGATTCAAAACTAGGTGATAGAGAATTAGAAGAATTTAAAATAGGTGATGAAGAAATAGATGACATAGGAACATGAGAGAAAGGTTCATCAAGAGAGATATGTATTACTGGATTATTGACAATAGAAGAAACAACATGCAAAATAGTTTTAATATATTGAAAACTAGTTCAAGGAGACATAGGTTGAGAACAATTGACCTTTTGTTAAAAGAAACACAGATTCATGAAAGATAACATCACGACTCAAGTAAAGTTTTCCATCACTAGAAAGACACTTGTAGCCTTTGTATCTTGGACTATATCCAAGAAAAGTACATGCATGGGATCTGTTATGCAATTAATGAGATGCATATGGTCTAAAGTAGGGAAAACAAAGGTACGCAAATACTTTAAGAAAAATGTAATCAGTTTGACACCAAAGAGGATCTTCAAAGGAGAAGAGTCATTAAGAATTGAGCTAGGTAGAAGATTAATAAAAAAAACACTTGAAAATAATGCTTCATCCCGAAAGGCAAGAGGTAAAGAAGCATTGGCTAACATTTCTAGTAGTAGATCTACTATATGTCTATGTTTTATTTCGAAAACTCCATTATGTTCATGTGTATTAGGACATTATGTATGATGCACAATGCCACATTGATTAAATAAAAATGTGAGAGATTGAAATTCACCACCCTAATCACTTTAAAAAAACTTTAATTTTGTAGTTTGTTTGTAGTTCATGTTATGCCTTAAAATGAAAAAAAGGCTTGATAAGTAGCAAATTTTGTCATTAGAAAATAGATCCATGTAAAGCATGAATATGCATCTATAAAATGAATGTAATACTGATGGTCATTTGGGAAAGTGATAGGGACTACTACATGTACGAATGAACCAATTCAAATGGTTTCGTGGCTTTGTGCAAAGAAGGAGAAAAAGGAAATTTGTGAGTTTTGCTATTATGATAAGCAACACATATGGATTCACAATCTTTATGACTAGAAGAGAAAGGATCTTGTATTGATTTAATGCTTTCTTTATAATAGGAAATGTAGTATGGCTTAATCTCTGATGCTACAGAGAAGGTCAACCATATTAGCAATAAGAGCAAAAATTTTGGTTACACGGCTAGTAGGCTCTTTATCAACAAACAAATAGGGACTAGTGTTATGACCTTCCTTGCACATTGTGTGATCAAATTTGCATAATCCATCATTGAGTATGCTCTAGAACGGTGCTTCTCTTGTATTTTTATCCTTAACAAAACAAGAATTAGAATGGAATTCAAAGAAAATAGAATTATCTTTTGCAAATTATGACACATTATGTAGACTTTTAGCAATATTAGGGACAAGAAGCATGTTATTCATTTTGGGAGATCTATTAGGAGAAAATATGGATTGAAAATGATTATGACCTCTCTTAGAGATAGGAAAACCATAATCATTTCCTATTATGAGAGATTGATTACCTATGTAAGACTAAGATGAAGAAAAATTACTTGGATATACAATCACATGGTGACTTGCACCATAATTTGAAAACCATGCAAGATCCTGATGAAAAAAAGCTAATACTTGTGACTGAAAATAAATTTGATAAGATAAAGATCCATAAGCTTGATTGACAAACAAAGAATGATAAGGGAAAAAAGATATAAGAGTAAGAATCCAGGTGTATTAGTAATAGGAGGCATAACTAGTAGGCTAGTTCCATTAGCAACATTAAGCATAACATGCAACTATTATTGTAAAGGTCATGGTGGTTAATGTGAGGTTGAGAGCTGACTAGGTGTGTTGTTATTTTTGTTGTTCTGATTTGGTTCAAAATTCCTATCATACCTAAACTGCAATTGAAGGCCATATGCCCAAATTTTCTACACACTTGACCATGAGGTCTATTTCCTGTATGATATCTTCCATATCCACGACCTCTACCACCAGGCTAAAAGTTATTATTTCCATTATAGTTCTGTGAGTTATTAGCTCCTTGTTGATAAGGTTTTCCACTTTGTTGATTATGATTTGCAACACTGAGTTGCTACAATTGTGATATTGTATCCTTACTAGTTAAAGAGCTTTTGATCACAAGATCATTTCTTGATGCAACATTTACACTAGGCAAAGATGAGAAAATTGTTCATCTCCTCCTCTCGAACCTACTCTCATGGCTATGTAGTAGTGCTTTTGCATCATCAATTATTGTTTGCTCTACTATCATTTTTCTGTCTACATGGAGAAGACATTGTCGAAGCTTTCATAAAGACCTCTTAACACATCTATGAGTTTTTCCTTATGAGTGACTATATAACCAATTGCTTAAAATTCTTCACAAAGCATTTCGATCTTAAGAACGTAGTCATTGACTTTCATATCTCTTTTCTTGAAATTCTTAAGCTCTTATTTCAACGGAATCATGTGAGCTGTGACTTGGAGGTAAAATTATTTTCTAGCATACACCAAGCCTTTCTTAATGTTTTGAATCCAGCTACCTATTTCATAAGCTCATCATTTATGAAATTCGTCAACCAAAAACTGAGCATATCATCTTTCCTTTTTCCAATTTTTGTACTCATCTTTGACAATTCCGTTCTTATGAAATTTATCTACTAAATCTTTAAGAATGAAGTTGTCCAGGTTTAGACTTCTTAGAACCTTTAAGATATGATATCTCTATATCGTGAAATTATTATTATCGAGCTTGATTGTAAACAAAACATTACGAAAAGAATATATTTCAATCTATTTGACAATTGCTAGCACTAATTAAGGATCTGGCTATTGAACTACTTTAGGAAACTCAACCATTGATGCTTTCTCCAAGAATGTAGAAGCTAACGTAGCTTCTAAGCTCTGATACCATGACAAATAGGAAAGAAATTGAATAATATTTTTCATTTAACTGAAAATTGATGATCAAATCAATGACATACCCTATCTATTTATAGAGAAATGATGGTTATAAGTTTGATACAATGAGACACATTACACTTTATTACATCACTCAAAAGCACACATTTCAATGTAACAATCTTTATAACAATCTTTTGAAAGGATTAGATGTACTGTTGACCACCATAGTTATTGTGCACATGTAAATCTTTTTATTACAATATCTATATATGTATACATGCTATTAGCACTACTTGTGTGTGACGCATGTGTAGTAAGCCTAGCACATGTGCGTATATTTGTGACAATTTTAGACGTAAAGTGTGCAACATCAGCTCGCATTCTAATGTCATCATGTACAATATCTACGTGCATTCTAGTGTCATCCTTGGGTGCAATACGCACATCACATGTGCGTATTTATGTGTCATCTTCAAGCATAGTATATGACATATTTTGCCTATCACCCACTTGGGTATTATCACCAACACTCCAAATAATAACTTCATGACTTCTTCTGAGATTACTTGATAACTTGACAACTACTTCTTCTTAATCACAGACCCAGAGATCTAGAATATTTGTCTCTCAAAATATCTCTTTCTGCATATCTCTATATCACGGGGAGAGACATTAGTCTCATCCTTATCCTCGTTACTTCAATTTATTTAAACATTGGAGGATTAAAGGCCACCACATCCCGTGGTGGTCCAAGATCATAACAGTGTGTTATCGGTTCTTAAATATACAGATAACGTGAGGTACACCAAACATTAATATTGATAAAAATGGCATCAATATAAAATATTGATAAAATAATATTATTTTATTTATAATATTAATAAAAAATATTTTTTGTTCTTCTTTCATAATCTCTACTATAACAAAAAAAATTAAATGACATTTTTTTAAAAGATTAAATGATATTTTTAACTAAAAAAGTAATTATTTTGTAATGATACTTTAACTAAAATGTTAAAAGAAATATTTTTAGTGGTTGGATAAAAAAAATGCAATTTTATTGGGCCTAGTTCAGTCGATGCAAAAGAGATGAGTGCTTTTAAATTATTCCACACATTTATAAAAGACAACGTTTATGTATTTTTTTTTCTTCAAATGAAATATAAAATTCACAAAGTTTACCTTGGTATTTATTAAAATTAAAATTATTATGAAGGATAAATGATTGAGTTTTTTTTTAAGTCAACAGTTATATTTGAATATTAGAATGTCTATTATTCAAAACCTATTTACAGGTACGAGATTAATATAACTATTTTAAAAAATAAGTTTTATTATAATAAATTTTTGGGATTACTGTTATAATTTTTCAAATTATCTTTACATACTCCCTTGAGTCTAAAATGGCTTAGAAAAAAGTTGATTATATTATTTCACTATCAAATCTGTATATACTCTTTGTTCAAATTAAAAAAAAAATACTTTTTTTATAACAATAAACAAATAAACTTAAACCCATCCCCTCATTTTACTCCTTTTCAATTTCCTCTCCAATTTAATAACAAAAATATTAATAATAAAGATTTGATGCGGAGAAGGTTGAGAAGTTTCAAATCTAGGAGAAGTCTCTTTCATATCGATGTTAGAGCATCTTTCTTTTACCGGGGTTTTGAGATACACTCATTTCTCTTGGTTGCTAATCTCTGCTATTTGTTATTGCCTTTTCAACTTTCTTCCAAATAGTTAAAACTTTTGTGTTGAATCATGGATAAGCTATAGGAAAAAACAGGACTTTTGATTAACTCTTTGACATAGATGTGTGGAGGGTAGTCATTGTTGAGTAAAATTTAGAATGAATAACTCTAAATTTACTAATATTATATCTAAACAAGTAAAGAAATTACTTGTATTATACTCACTATAACACATTTCAAAGGCAACTCACAAATTGAAGAGAAATACAAACATTCAAAGAGAAAGCTCTCGACTCACATTCAAACTAAAAATATAAAGACTTATTTGTTTTTGATTGAATGATTAAACCAAATGCAAGGTAGGCTATTTATAGTCCTCACCATGCAATCTACACCACACAAATATAAAATTAAGAAATAATCCTAGTCATACAAATCTTATCTACACACTTCTCTTTTCTACAACCTTTAACCACTTCATTTATTTCTACAACCTTTAACTACTTCATTTATTTCTACAACCTTTAACTACTTCATTTATTTCTACAACCTTCAACCATTTCATTTATTTCTCTTCCTCTTCAACTACTTCATTTATTTCTCTACCTCTTCAATTATTATTTTGGTGTTGATTTTCAACACTCCCCCTCAACACCAACTCTCACTATTTTTACTGTGTCAAGCTGATGGCGAAACATTTCGAACTTGCCAACGCTTAAGCTTTTTGTGAACAAGTCTGCAACTTGATTATCTATCTTGATTTGCCTCATTTCAATTTCTTCTTGCAGAACCTTTTCTCTGATAAAGTGATAGTGTATTTCAACATGCTTAGTTCTTGCATGAAAGACCAGATTCTCTGCCAAACGAATTGCTGATTGATTGTCACAATACAACGGTACTGCATAATCTACTGATTGATGTAGATTATTCATTAGCTGTATCAACCATGTACACTCTTGAGCTGCCATTTCCGCTGCTCGATACTCAGCTTCAGTGGTTGATAATGATACTGTTGGTTGTATTTTGCTACACCAAGAAATTGTTCCAGAACCCAGCTTAAACACATACCCAGTTGTTGATCTCCTGGTGTCATGATCTCCTACATAGTCTGCATCACAGTAACCAACTAACTTGTTGTCTACACCTTTCTTGTACAAAATACCATAGTCAATTGTACTCTTCACATATCTCAATATTCGTCAAACTGCTTCCAAATGTGGCTTCTTTGGATTTTACATGTACCGACTCATTACACTAACTGCAAAAGAAATGTCAAGTCGAGTTAAGGTTAAGTAGATCAGACTGCCTACCAATTTTCAATACATTGTTGCATCTTCCAAATCTTTTCCTTCATGTGCACACATGTTGGCATTTGGCTCCATCGGCATCGAAATTGGTTTGCATTCAAGCATTCCGAACCGTTTTATCAAATCTTTGGAATATTTTTGCTGACAAAGAAATATTCCTTCTTGTGTGCGATCAACCTCTAAACCAAGGAAGTGCTTGAGCTGGCCAAGTTCTTTCATCTGGAAACGGACTGACAAATTATCTTTTGTCCGAAGAATTTCTGCCTCATTATCACCAGTTATGATTAAGTCATCCACATACACTAGCACAATAGCTAGCTTTCCTTCATTGGCTTTAACAAACAAGCTAGAATCTGCAGGTGTTACTGAATAACCACTTTGTGTTAGAAATTCAGCAATCTTACCATACCATGCCCTGGGTGCTTGTTTCAATCCGTAGAGTGCTTTCCGCAGCTTACACACATATTCAGGATGATCTTGGCTCTGAAAACCCATTGGTTGGATCATATAGATCTCCTGATCTGGCTCTCCATGAAGAAAAGAATTCTTCACATCCATCTGCCACAACTTCCAATCTTTGTTTGCTGCAAGTGCAAGTAGGACTCGAACAATTGTAAGTTTTGCCACTGGATTAAACGTTTCATCATTGTCTAGTCCATACTGTTGAGAGAAACCACGAGCTACCAATCTTTCTTTGTACCTCTCAATTGACCCATCTGGTCTATGCTTTATCTTGTAAACCCATTTATAGGATATAGGTTTCACATCTCTTGGCTTTCTCACCAGATCCCAAGTTTGATTTTGCTGAAGTGCATCGATCTCTTCTCTCATAGCTGTCATCCACTCAGATCTTTGCGATGCTTCTTCAAACGTCTCAGGTTCTATAACTTCTTCAATTATGGATGCATTGGCATATTTGGGATTTGGCCTTCATGTTCTTGTTGACCTACGGAGTTAAGATTGTGGATTTGATTCTTCTATTTCAATAGGCCTACCTTCTTCATTTAGTTGTTGATATATGCCAGTTTGCCAAGGATTCTTAGCTACTCTTTGTTCGGCACCATCATCATCTGGATCTCTGAATTCATCTAAACTTGGTTGGAATTGAATACCCATCTTTTGTTGCAGCTTATCTCCAAATTCTCTTGAGTCTGGCAATGCTTCCTTCTTTGAGGACCACCAAGAAGATGCTTCATCGAACACCACATCTAGTGAAGTGTAGCATCTTCCACTCGTTGGATCACAACATTTCCACCCTTTTCATGTAGCATACTTCGACAAATTTTTGCAAGATGTCGGTTCTTTCTCTCTACTACACCATTTTGTTGTGGCGTATTGGCACAAGTGTATTGATGACGTATTCGACATTCCTTTAGGTATTGAGAGAACTCGCTTGAGCTATATTCTCCGCCATTGTCAGTGCGCAAGCAACATATCTTCTTTCCAACTTCTCCTTCAGTTGACTCTTTAAACTCTTTAAACTTTGAGAATACGTTAGATTTTTCTTTCATAAAGAAAACCCACACATACCTTGAGAAGTCGTCAATGAATGTCACCATATATCGCATACCGCCAATTGATGGTTGCTTAACAGGACCGAATACATCAGAGTGAACTAACTCCAATGGTTCTTTTCCTTTAAACTTTGATTCCTCATATGGCAATTGGTGAGCTTTACCATATTGGCATCCTGTATAGATTGTGTCTGTTCGCACGTCTAGTTGAGGAAGCCCTTTAAGCATCAACTTCTTCACCATCCTGTATTGGTGTGTTTAGAATGTACATAGAGAACCCTATTTATAGGATTGTAACAAGTGTAGTACAAGTGAAATAGTGGAAGTGTAGTACAAGTATAGTACAAGTGAAATAGTGGAAGTGTAGTACAAGTGAAATAATACAAGTGTAGTACAAGTGAAGTGAATTACAATATCAAATATAACTTAACATCCCCCCTCAAACTCAAGGAGGAAGAGAAACAATCAACTTGAGTTTGGAAACTAATTCTTGAAATCTGCCTGGTAGATGAGATTTGGTGAAGATGTCAGCTGTTTGATCTGTGGAGGATATTGATTTGAGACAAACAGTGTCTTGAAGAACATGTTGACGAACAAAATGACAATCAATCTCGATATGTTTTGTTCGTTCATGAAATACATTATTGTGAGCAATCTGAATAGCACTCTGATTGTCACAGTATAGGATAGTTGCAGTTGATTGGAGAACACCCATATCAGCAAGTAACCAACGGAGCCAAAGAAGTTCTTGAGTGGTGTCAGCAAGAACACAATATTCAGCTTCAGTGCTGGATTGAGAAGTGAGAGATTATTTCTTGCTTTGCCAAGATATAAGAGAGTTTCCAAGAAAGAAACAATATCCAATGGTAGAGCGACGATCAGTTGGGTTACCTGCCCAATCAGCATCAGAGTACGTGGAAAGAAGAAGATTAGACTTTAATTTCTGAATCTCGGACTTATTCTTAGAAGCAATAAGTATGTCATCAATATAAAGCAACAAATAAATGAATGAACCATCATGAAATCTTTTATGATAAACACAACTATCATAATCACTCCTAGAGTAACCATGATGAATCATAAAAGAATCAAACCGCTTATACCACTGCCTAGGAGATTGCTTCAGCCCATATAAAGAATTTTTCAATAAGCAAACATGATCTTCCTTACCTGGAACAACAAACCCCTCTGGTTGATGCATATATATTTGTTCCTCAAGCTCACCATGTAAGAAGGTTGTCTTGACATCAAGTTGTTCTAATTCCATATCAAACAATGCAACCATAGAAAGCAACACACGAATAGAGCTATGTTTCACAACAGGTGAAAATACTTCATTGAAGTTAATACCTTTCTTCTGACAATAGCCCTTTGCAACAACACGTGCCTTGAACCTAGCTGCTTCAACCTCAGGTATACCTTCCTTTTTCTTGAAGACCCATTTGTTTCCAACAATCTTCTGGCCCTTAGGCGGCTTCACCAATTCCCAAGTATGATTCTTATGAAGTGATTCAATCTCTTCATTCATAGCAACCAACCACTGAACAGACTCATCACAAGTGACAGCTTCATGATAACTAGAAGGTTCATACACCTCAATAGACTCTGCCACAGACAATGCAAAAGAAACTAAGTCTGCATCTGCGTACCTCTGAGGGCGTCGAATCTCTCTTATTCCTTTACCCTTAGCGATACTGTATGGTTGCTCATGTTGCTCTTCTACTACATCATGAGCAGAATCATCTATCTCATCCATAGATGGCTGATCTGAAGTGCCTTCTTGCACTCGACTAGGAACTCCACTCTCAAGCTCCACCTGCTCACTAACACCGTGGTCTTTATCTGCAACAATAGACTCTTTTTTCTTTTGCAACATAGAAAACTCATCAAACTTAACATCTCTGCTAATAAAAAATTTAAGTGACTTGGGTTCAACACACTATAATCTATAACCCTTCACCCCAGAAGGATACCCCAAAAATATGCATTTCAATGCCCTAGGCTCAAGTTTACCATCATTAACATGAGCATAAGCAGGACAACCAAAAACTTTCAAATCAGAATAATTAGCAGGAGTACCAAAGAATACCTCAAACGGAGTCTTCAACTCAATTGCAGTTGATGGAGACCGATTCACCAAATAGTAGGCATGGTTATAAGCTTCAGCCCAAAAGGATTTGTCCAATTCAGCTTGAAAGAGCATACAACGAGCTCTTTCTAAGAGAGTCCTATTCATACGTTCTGCTACTCCATTTTGTTGTGGTGTGTGTCTCACTATGCCATTTCTT
Source organism: Hippophae rhamnoides (assembly GCA_033030585.1). Taxonomy (NCBI): domain Eukaryota; kingdom Viridiplantae; phylum Streptophyta; class Magnoliopsida; order Rosales; family Elaeagnaceae; genus Hippophae; species Hippophae rhamnoides. The sequence continues at coordinate 31,459,688 of CM065433.1, forward strand.
TCACATAACTCATTAAACTGGCTGTCACAAAATTCCAAGCCATTATCAGTTCTCAAATGCTTGATTTTCTTGCATGTTTGATTTTCTATACAAGCCTTGAATTTCACAAATTTTGGGAACGCATCATTCTTATTCTTCAGAAAATACACCCAAACATGACGAGAGAAGTCATCAATAAAAGTCAACATATACCGGGCACCACCCTTAGACACAACACGAGAAGGACCCTAAAGATCTGAATGAATATAATCAACAGTACCTTTCGTTTTATGGATGGTTGTACTGAACTTGACCCTGCGATGCTTTCCATAGACACAATGCTCACAGAAATCAAGTTTCCCAGTTTTCTGACCACAAAGCAAATCTCGTTTGCTCAAAATAGACATCCCTGCCTCACTCATATGCCCAAGCCGCATATGCCATAATCGAGTAGTGTCTGAATCTTGATCTGACAAGGATGAAACTGATACACTGCCAATAACAATGCTACCCTGAAGCTTATAGAGACCACGCGACAATTGCCCTTTAATAACAATGAGAGCACCCTTACTAACTTTTAAAACTCCACCTTCAGCTACATACTTATAGCCTTGTGAATCAAGAGTACCCAAAGATATCAAATTCTTTTTCAAATCTGGAACATGGCGAACATCTTTCAAAGTCCTAACAATACCATCATGCATCTTAATTCGGACAGTACCAATACCAATAACCTTGCAGGACATATTGTTTCCCATCAAGACAACACCCACATCAATAGACTGATAAGAAGCAAACCAATCTCTACTGGGGCACATATGGTAAGTGCAACCCGAATCAAGAATCCAAAAATTTCCAGGAGAACCAATAGATACTGATAGAACATTTTCACCATTGGAACCAGAACTATCTGCAACACCAGCAACATCATTAGTACCAGAAGACGTTGTGGCAAATTTTCCTTTACCTTTGAGTTTTGGACAATTTACTTTCCAGTGCCCTTCCTGACGGCAATAATTGCATTTATCTTTTTTTTCTAGATTTGGATCTAGACTTGCCTCTATTACTGCTTGTTCCTTTTTCTTGATTTCTATCTCTGACAAATAAACCACTGCTATTATCATTGTTGCTTGTAGACACCTTTTTCTTCAACTCTCTGGAATTCAAAGCTGCTTTGACATCTTCCAAAGAAATAGTGTCTCGCCCATATAGCATGGTATCAACAAAATGTTCAAATGAATGAGGTAAAGAACATAATAGAACTAAGGCCTGATCCTCATCGTCAATCTTAACACCACCATTTTTCAGATCACGAATAATTTTAGTAAATTCATCAAGATGATCGTGCAAAGGTGTACCTTCTGACATTCTGAATGTATACAAACGCTGCTTCAAATATAACCGACTGGTCAAAGACTTGGTCATATACAAATTCTCCAATTTAAGCCATAACCCAGCAGGAGATTTCTCATCACCAACCTCACGTAATACCTCATCAGACAAGGATAACTGAATTGAACTCAAAGCATTTTCCATCAATGCATCTTTTTCTTCATCAGTCAATTTTTATGGCAATTTATCCTTGCCTTCAAGTGTCTTAACGAGCCCTTCTTTAACTACTACGGCTCGCATCTTCATACGCCATAAACTGAAATCATTTCTACCATTGAATTTCTCAATTTCATATTTTTCCGCCATGACAGAAAACTCAATATTAAATAAACAGAAGCACAACCCAGAAAATATGAAACCAATCAGATAACTAGAAGCTCAAAATAAATCCAAAAGAGCAAACTTGATCAGTTCCAATAAATAACAGAATAACCCAATAGCTTTGATACCAATTTGTTACGAAATGGCACTTGCGAAAGCGAATATGAGGTCCAATTTTGGTTACACAAATTAATAATAATGGGTAACGGAAAAAGTAATAAGCAGTAAGAAATTAAATGGCACACAATGATTTAAGTGGTTCAACTTTTCAATGTGAAAAGTTTACTCCACTGACGACGGCACACCGAGGAAAATCCACTAATAATCAAAAGGAGATACAAACACCAATTTTCAGAGAGCTTCACAAATTATACTAAAATCCAAAGCCAACCCAAAAAATATCCCTTCTAATTTACTGGTAATATATAACAAGATAAATTAACAAACTTGCTATTAAATCAAAAATATTATCGTATAAATTTGAGAGACTCCACCAAAGAAAGCAATAATGAACAGCTTGTATTTTAGGGATTGATTCCCTTACCCACGCAGCTACTAATTTTCTGCTTTGTTTCTCTGCTTTATGTTTCTTTTCTTCTTCAATTTTGGAGGCTGCTACTTTCTCTCTTCTCTGCAATTTTCTTTTGTTTTCTACAGCTTTCTTTTGTTTTCTGCAGCGGCACACTAATGTGCAGAGTAAGGGAAATATGTATATATATATATATATATATATATATATATATATATAAGCTAGGGTACAGGCTGGGAAATAATAGATATATGGGCTTATGGGCTTGATGTTTTGGGCCAACAATAAATAACACATTAATATATATCACACAAAATTATTTAAGATCTTTAGACATCCATCCATCTTTGATAGACTTGTGGGACTATATTTAATCTAAAAGACATTATATTATATTGATAATATCATCTTAGTGTACTAAAGGTTCTCAATGATTGTGACTCCTCTGTTCATTTAATTTGCTATAATCTAGATTTATAATCAAATTTATTAAATTTTTTGGCTTCTTTAGTTTATTAACTAATGCATCTTTTATAGGAATAAAATATCTATCAAACTCTAAATACTCATGTAATCTTTTGTAATTAATAATCATTCGGGTTTTTTCCCTTTTTATTTCAACATGTAATCTTTTGTAATTAATAATCATTCGGGTTTTTCCCTTTTTATTTCAACATGATTTCTTAGTATGAAAGCTGAATTTTTAGCTTCTTCAATTAATTTTTTATTTAATAATTTATTTATTTGAATATCAAATTTATTTATATTTTATCTAGTATAGATCATTGGTTTAACTCAAATAATAACATTAAGATCACGTAATTTTAAAGTACAATATGTAGGACTTCTAGACAAGTTTAAGTGGATTTTTACTAAAACAAATTTCCAAAAGTTTATATAATCAATGAGTTTCTTCTAATTGGTTGACAGATAGTATATGATCATCATATTTAACTGGTGCAAATTTTTTGTCACACTTATACTTATGTTGTTGTAAAATTAAAATTTCAACAAATTTTTTTTATCTAAAGTAAAAGATATGAAATTATGATTTATTTTCATTTGATAATAATTTATCATAAAATTATTTCCTAAGACAAAATCTTCGTGCATATTAGGAAAACATAATATTTTGAGGATAATGAATTTTCTGCTACTAAACCAAATAGCTATTTTTTTACTTTTGTATTGAATAATGGTTTCTTTTCCATCTATTCCTCTAATTAGAATAGGATTTTTCATAAGTATCCATTTTTTATGGAATTGCATTAGGTCTAGAAGAACATATAGTTGCTCCTATATCAATTAAATTATATAAACAATATAGTTTATAGCCTGCAAAATTAAAATAACATAAAACATAATTATAATATTTTTTACCATAGCTTGGTGAAAAAATTGTTTATTCTTTACTTACTTGGATATGATAAATTTGTGCTTGAAGGATTTCTTATTTTTGGTTAATTTCGGGTAAAATTAAAAATTGAACATTTTTAACAGCAATAATTTTATCATGATTATCTTCATGTTTATAAAATGAATCCCCAACTTTTGTCTTTTGTTTAAAGTTTTTCCAATCTATTTCAGGATATGAAGTTTACCGATCTTGATTGATTGAATTTTTTTAAAATATAATTGATTTCTTGAGATTTGTATTTATACTGTTGAAGGATTTTTATATCTAGGATTATCTATGAGATTTATAAATAACCATTGTTTTGGTATTTCTAAGTCTTTCCAATTAATAAACTAGGGTTTAATTTATGTTCCATAAGGTTTAGGATCAAATAATTATACAAAAAATTTATCAACTTCTTTTGTTGAAGTTTCAGGAAATTCTGTTAATTCATGGATGTTTTTCCACTATATAGCTAAACTTTGGGATTAATAATCCCTACTCAAATTTTTAAGTTGAATCTTCATTTTTATTGAATTATTTATATTATGATTTATTATAGGTATAAAGAAATTTGGTCTTATATTAAACCAAATAATATCATTTATTAAATTTGGATGTACAATACCTATTATTGATTGTAATGGATCTTTTATTTATTTTTATCTAAAATTATTGAAAATAAAGAAGTGTCCATTTTTTGTCTAAATAAACCTGTAATTATGATCTGTATTAGACTTATGTGAACATATTTGAATTAGAGATATTTCCTTTTCCATATTTCTATTTTCTTTTTATCAAAAAGTTGTATTTCAGTTGTTCTGTCATCTGTACATTTAGCATCGAAATTTCCAACAAATTGTTCAAAAATTCTTGTTGAGAAAACTTTAAATTTTAACATTTTGTATATATCTTCTTTTTGAACATTTTGTTTGTTCGTTCTATTTCCTCAAGTTGTTCTTGAGTATAAGTTAATTTTTCCGCCTCACATCATTTAATTTAATATTTGTAGTTCTTTAATAGGAGATTCATTTATTTTTATTATAGAACTTGATTATTCATTCATAATAAATATCATTTTAGTTTTTTGTTCAGATGATTCTTCTTCACTTTCTACTTCATATATTATTTCTTCTATATCAGAGATTTCTTCCTCATATAGAATCTCTAATCCATTTGTTTCTAAGATTTTGATAAAAAAATATTTGCGTTTTTTTTTCTTTTTTTAGGACACTTGGGTGCATAATGATCTTCTTCAATACAAATATAATATCTGCATTTTTTTCTTTTTAGATAAGTTTGTTTTTTTCTTCTAGGGTTTCCATCTAAACTTTCTTTCTTATAGGATTTTCTACTTCCTAGTATAGGACATCCTATTTTTTAATTTTATTTTAATATTTTATCACAATATTGTTGACCATATTTTGTATTGCTAATTTGGTTTTTAATTGCTTTTTTGCTTTAACTAATAAGCAATGTTCATTTATCAGCCTAAGGACATGGTTAATCCTAAAACCTATATTGTCTACTTTATTTAGTTTTTTAGTCAATCTGGATATCTTTTAATAGCTAATTCATCCCAAAGATTTGGTAATTTATAAAAAAAATTGTCTAACCAATATATGTCTTAGGAAGGTTTCACAAAAAAATAATATTTTTTAAATAATTTTACATAAGCTTCAAATTGACAAATATTGCATATTTCTAGTTATGATAAAACATAATTAACATCTTCTTGAACCATTGGTTCTCTTGTTTCTCCTATCAATTTTTTTTAATTATTTTTGTGAATTCTCTTAATATATCAACATGTTTGAAAAAGTGACAATAAGAATAATTTTTGCTCTCTACTTCTTTTAGTCTTTTTCCCATTGTTTTAAACGATTACAGAGTATCACTTTATAGGGTTCCTACAATATAGTCTAGAAATTTTTCTTTTGTCCAAGTGTTTATATAGTTGAGTAAAATAAAGGATATAGATTGTGCCCATTCTTTTATATTTTTTTCTTGATATTTAAATGGTACATTAGTAAGATTTAAATAAGTATTAAGTTGAGTTATTGGTTGTTTACCTAAATTATCTCTTCTAGTATAAGAAAGAATTGGTTCTTCTTCTTATTTTGTTATACTAGATGAGGCTTCATTCATATCAATATAGTCTTCATCTTGATTTCTTTTTAAATATTATTTGAATTCTTCTTAGTTTAAATTTTTTTAATGGTTCTTCAAGTTTTTTTTATGAGTATCTGAATATTTTTTAGATTCAGTTTCTTGATCACTCATCACGTTGGCTACATATGGAGTATCGGATTCTGACTTAGATTTAGATATGGATTCATCATCAAAGGATAATAAGTTTATTTGATAATCAAAATATGATAATAATGATTCATATTTAAGAAGGGTTTCTTGAATTTTTTAATTTGTTGTCTTTCTTTTATTTCTAATATTGGATATTTATAAAGATGTCTCCAATAATCAAGGATTTCGACATTATTATTATATTATGTTTTATTATATTTATGAGTTTGAAAAGTTTTTAAATTATTTAGTCCAATAAAATAATCTTGGAGGTGTATTACTTCCAATATTATTTATACCATATTGATAATAGATTTTTTCATCTATTTTTCTAGTAATGATTCAATCTTGTTTTTAGTTTCTAATTTAAGATCAAGATCTTTAATTTTCTTTATATGGGTTAATTGGTTTTCAAAATTTCCCATATTAAATTCTAAAACATCAAATTTCTTTTATAAGTCATTTTGATTAATAACTTGGTATCTTTTTAGTTTTTTTAACCAACTTCCTAATATGTCTAATAAATAATTTATACTTCCACTAATAATACTTAAATTATTTTTTTGATTTTTTATCTACGTGGAATACATGCCTAAATTCAGATGATTCTTTTTCTATCCATGAACTAATACATTCTATATTATATTGATGTTCATTATGCATAAAAACTTTTACAGTACCTAAAACCTCCTCTTACTTAATTTTTAGTGCTTAAAACCAAAAGTTTTTTCCTTATACCATCCTTATTAAAAGAATAAAGTTCTAAAATAAGAGATTATACATGTACAATCTAGATGTATATGTGTTTTTAATTTTAATTAAATATTTTTTTGAATTTAAAAATTACTCATTAATTTAAATTTTTATATTTATTAATAAATCTATACCTTTAATTAATTTTTATCTATGTATCACTATGATTTTTCAATTAAATATATTAATTAATTTTAAAAATTACTCATTAATTTAAATTTTCATATTTATTAATAAAATCTATACTTTTAATTAGTTTTATCTACATAATTTGTCAATACTATTTATCTAAATCACTTTTCACCAAATGAGCATATATATATTAAAAATAGAAAAAGGATAGTGATATGTAAATACTATTTATCTAAATTATTTTTAGTGATCTATCAAAATTATTTATCTAAATCATTTTTCACGCGAATGAAAATATATATTAAAAATAGATTACCTCTTAAAATAACAAATATTAGTAAATATTTAATCCAAAAAGACGTTACGTTCCATTGATAATGTCTTCTTGGTATACTGAAGGTTGTCAATGGTTTTGATTCTTCTATTGATTTAATTTGTTATAATCCATATTTACAATCAAATTTACTAAATTTTTTGGGCTTCTTTAGTTTATTAACTAATACATCTTTTATAGGAATAAAATATCTATCACGCTTTAAATATTCATTTAATCTTTTGTAATTAATACTCATTAGGGTTTTTTCTCTTTTTATTTCATCATGATTTCTTACCATGAAAGTTGGATTGGAACGTGGACTTTTAGTTTCTTCAATTAATTTTTTATTTAATAATTCATTTATTTGAATATCAAATTCATGTATATCTTGTCTAGTATAGATCATTGATTTAACTCAAATAATAACTTTAAGATCATGTAATTTTAAAGTAGAATATGTACGATTTCTAGACAAGTTTAAGTGTGTTTTTACTAAAAATTTCTTCCAATAGTTTATATAATCAATGAGTTTCTTCTAATTGGTTAATAGATAGTGTATGATTATCACATTTGACTGGCACAAATTTTTTATCACACTTATCCTTATGTTGTTGTAAATTTAAAATTTGTACAAATTCTTTATCTAAAGTAAAAGATATGAAATTATAATTTATTTTCATTTGATAATAATTTGTCATAAAATTATTTCCTAAGACAAAATCTTTATGCATATTAAGAAAACGTAATATTTTGAGGATAATGAACTTTCTGCTACTAAACCAAATAGCTATCCTTTTAATTTTGTATTGAATAATGGTTTCTTTCCCATCTATTCTTCTAATTAGAATAGGATTTTTGATAAGTATCCATTTTTTTTATGGAATTGCATTAGGTCTAGAAGAACATAGAGTTACTCCTATATCAATTAAAGTACATAAATTATATGGTTTATAGCCTGCAAAATTAAAATAACCTAAAACATAATTATAATATTTTTTACCATAGCTTAGTGCAAAAATTATTTCTCCTTTACTTAATTGGATATGATAAATTTGTGCTTGAAGGATTTCTTATTTTTGGTTAGTTTCCGATAAAATTGAAACTATAACATTTTTAACGGCAATAATTTTATCATGATTATCTTCAGGTTTATAAAATGATTCTCTAACTTTTGCCTTTTTTTTAGTTTTTCCAATCTGTTTTAGGATATGAAGTTTGTCAATCTTGATTGATTGAATTTTTTTTTTTAAATATAATTTATTTCTTAAGACTTGTATTTACATTGTTGAAGGATTTTTATGTCTAGGATTATCTATGAGATTTGCACATAACCATTGTTTTGGTATTTCTAAGTATTTCCAATTAATAAGTCAGGGTTGAATTTATGTTTCATAAGGTTTAGGATCAAATAATTCTACAAAAAAATTTATCAACTTCTTTTGTTGAAGTTTTAGAAAATTTTGTTAATTCATGAATGTTTTTCCACTAAATAGCTAAACACTAAGATTGATAATCCATACTCAAATTTTTAAGTTGAATCTTCATTTTTATTTAATTATTTATAATATGATTTGTTATAGATATAAAGAAATTTTTTTATATTAAACCAAATAATTTCATTTATTAAATTTGGATTTACAATACCTATGTACAATACCTATATACTGATTGTAATGGATTTTTTATTCTTTTATTAAAATTACTGAAATTAAAGAAGTGTCCATTTCTTGTCTACATAAACCTATAATTGTGATATGTATTACACTTATGTGAACATATTTGAATTATGGATATTTTTTTTCATATTTCTATTTTCTTTTTATCAAAAAGTTATATTTCAGCTATTCTGTCTTTTGTACATTTAGCATTGAAATTTTCAACAAATTGTTCAAAGAATCTTGTTTAGAAAACATTAAATTTCAACATTTTGTATATATCTTCTTTTTTAACATTTTTTTCATTCGTTCTATTTCCTCAAGTTGTTCTTGAGTATAAATTAGTTTTTCTCCCCTCACATCTTTTAATTTAATATTTATAGTTCTTTAATAGGATATTCATTTATTTTTATTGTAGAACTTGATTGTTCATTCATCATAAATATCATTTTAGTTTTTTGTTCAGATGATTCTTCTTTACTTTCTACTTCATATATTATTTCTTCTATATTAGAGATTTCTTCCTCATATAGAATCTCTAATCCATTTGTTTCTAAAGTTTTGATCAATGTTTTTTGCAATTTTTCATATTTTAGGACACTCAGGTGCATAATGATCTTCTTCAATACAAATATAACATCTTCTTTTTTTCTTTGAAGTAATTTTAGATCTACATTTTTATTTTCTAATATATTTTTTCTTTTTGAATAATTTTGTTTTTTTCTTATACAATTTCCATCTAAATTTTCTTTCTTATAGGATTTTCTACTTTCTAGTATAGGACATCCTATTTTTCAATTTTCTTTTAATATTTTATCACAATATTTTTGACTATATTTTGTATTGCTAATTTGGTTTTTAACTTGCTTGTTTGCTTTAATTGATAAACAATGTTCATTTATCAGACATAATTAATCCTAAAACCTATATTATTTACTTTATTTAGTTTTTTTAGTCAATCTTGATATCTTTTAATAGAAAATTCTTCCCAAAGATTTGATAGAGCATAATTAACATCTTCTTGAACCATTGGTTTTCTTGCTTCTCTTATCAATTTTTATTTATTTATTTTCGTGAATTCTCTTAATATATCAACATGTTTGAGAAAGTGACAATAAAAATATTTTTTGCTCTCTACCTCTTTTTGGGTCTTTTTCCCATTATTTTAAATGATTGCATAGTATCACTTTATAGGGTTACTACAATATAATTTTAAAAAAAATTATTTTGTCCATGTATTTATATGAGTAAAAAAAAGGATATAAATTGTGCCCATTCTTCTACAATTTTTTTTTATCTTTAAATGGTACATTAGTAAGATTTAAATAAGTACCAAGTTGAGCTATTGATTGTTTACATAAATCATCTCTTCTAGTATAAGAAAGAGTTGGTTATTCTTCTTATTTTGTTCTAATAGATGAGGCTTCATTCATATCTATATACTCTTCATCTTGAGTTCTTTTTAAATATTATTCGAATTCTTTTTGGTTTAAGAATTTTTTCAATGGTTCTTTGAATTTTCTTTTTTATGAGTATCTGAAGATTTTTTAGATTTCATTTCTTGATCACTCATCACGTTAGCTACGTATGGAGTATCGGATTCTGACTCAGATTCAGATATGTATTCATCATCAGAGAATAATATGTTTATTTGATAATCAAAATATGATAACAATGATTCATATTCAATATAGGTTTCTTGAATTTGTTAATCGTTGTATTTCTTTTATTTCTAATATTGGATATTTATAAAAATGTCTCCAATAATCAAGAATTTCAAGATTATTATTATATTATGTTTTTATTATATTTATGAGTTTGAAAAAATTTAAGTTATTTAGTCCTATAAAATAATCTTAGAGATGTATTACTTCCAAGATTATTCATACCATGTTGATAATAGATATTTTTATCCATTTTTCTAGTAATGATTCAATCTTGATTTTAGTTTCTAATTTAAGATCAAGATCTTTAATTTTCTTTATATGGGTTAATTGGTTTTCAAATTTTTCCATATTAAGTTCTAAAACATTAAGTTTCTTTTATAAGTCATTTTGATTAATCACTTGATATCTTTCCATTCTTTTTAACCAACTTCTTAATATGTCTAATATATCATTTATACTCCCACTAATGATATTTAAATTATTTTTTTGATTTTTTTTATCTACGTGGAATACATGCCTAAATTGGTTCTTTTTCTATCCATTACATTCTATATTATATTGATGTTCATTATGCATAAATTTTTTTATGGTACCTAAAACCTCCTATTACTTAATTTTTTAGTGCTTAAAACCAAAAGTTTTACCTTATATGATCCTTATTAAAAGAAGAAGATTAATGAAAGATTATACATGTATGATCTAGACGTATATATATTTTTAGTTTTAATTAAATATTTTTTTATTTTAGAACTTACTCATGAATTTAAATTTTTATATTTATTAATAAAATCTATACCAAATGATCATACATATATTACTCATTTTTCACCAAATGAGCGTGTGTATATATATATATAATAATAATAATACTATTTATATAATTTAAAATACAATTTATAATTAAAATACAAATTGATTAACCAATCTATATAATTAAAATACAATTGTTATAAACAAAATGATAAAATAATACTATTTATCTAATTTAACCTATCTATGTCGCTGCACTCCCATTTTATTTTTATTTATTTTATTGGAACCAAACCATGCATATATATTTTTTGAAATATTATACCTTTTAGTTTTATATAAAAATCCAAAACATACATGTTTTTACTTACTAAAGAGGAGTAAGTAGATTCATAGAAATTAATTAGAACAATCCCCTAGAAATTGGGACATCAATCCATTGCAACTTAAGCTCAATCTCACCACATTCCACATTTCTAAGTCTAAGAACCATGTTTTGTACAACTTTGCCATCTGACCAAATAATACAACTCTCTTCTGCTAAGCAATTATTTCTGGTTGGTTGAACCTTTGTAATTATGGTTCCATCTGAAAGACCTTCCTCCTCCTCCTCCAATCTCATCTTTAACACTTCCAAAAATGCACCAACTTCAAACTCTGCATCTCCCATTTTGTCATCAGGTGTGAATCTGTCTCTATCGTATACATTCTGTCATATATATATTCACATCATAAACAATTTCTTATCAAAATATTTTTTTCCCTATTATTTCCATTAAATATCACTAATTCAAATTATAAAAGCATTAATTTTGTCAGAAAATAAGATTTTTTTTTTATAAATATTTTTTTACGGATCAATAACAGTTGTATTAGTGATATTACCAGTTTTACGGGAAGATTAGGATCGCTAATAGAAAGAGTTAAATATTCATTCCATTCTGGATTCAAATTCTTCTTCACCACACGAGTCTTCAATTTCTGCAATATCAAATAATTTATCAATTTATTAAATTTTGTCAAATATATATATATATATATATATATATATCAAAACAAAACTGTTTTTAAGTCATTATTAAAAAAATAAACTTCTTTAATTTTAAAAGATGATGAATTATTTAGATATTGTTTTTAAAAATTATTTTAGACAATAAAAAATAGAAAACATATTTTTTAATGTGTTTGGTCAAATTATTTTAAAAATATAACAATAAAGAAATTTTTTTATTTTAAATATAACATTGTCCTTTTTTTCTCTTAAGACTTTTTATCATAATTTATGAGAAATTGAAAATGTTATATAATTTATAACATTGAGTTCTTAGGCTGTTCCTTGAGTCTGATTCCTTGAGATGTTTTCAATTTTTTGTTTTTTTAATTCAGATAATTTTAAAAATTGTTACTTAAAAGTCGTGACTAAACATGTTAGTTGTTTTTAAAATCAATTTTTGTTTTCAAAAAAACAATTTTAAAATTATATAACCAAATAAGCCCTCAGTTTTTGAAATTAATTAAGACAAACTACCCAATAGCCAACAATTAATTTACTCTCTTTTTGTTGATTTTGGTATTCTTTATACAAACCATTTGTGATTTAAGACTATGTAATTAACAATAATCTCAATTAGTTGTAATTAACGGCTTCATTTGCAGTAAAGAATAGCAAGATAGTATTGGTGGAAAATTAAATTAATTTAATTTAATGATCGCATATAATTAATTACTTATATTTAACATGTAATTTAAAATTTAAAAAAAAAGTACAAAACCGTGAATCAAAATAATCATTTAAGTCAAAATAGACGGCTTATTTTTTCAGTCTTTATTAATCAGCGTATTTTATATTTTTAAAAAATAAAATAATATATTAAAAATTTATAATCATAAAAATAATATATATTTATCTCATATATTTTATTATTAAAAAAATTTAATATATTATTTAAATTTATTAAATATTAAATATTATTTATTTAATATTATTATAAAAATATTATTTTTATTGTTATAAATTTTAAATATATTTTTTTTTATAACTTTTTTTTCAATTTTTTATAAACACGATAAAAGCGACAATATTATTATTATTAAATGAAAACAATAAAATAATAATAACAATAGAATTGTGTAGAAACCTATGATGAAAAATTGAAAATATATAATTTTTCGAAATTATAAATTCATTATAGAAGAAGAAATCAACACATAAATTAAACTTACAAAACTTAAAAAGTGAAAATTGAAGTTTATTCGATAATGATTTTAATTTTTTTAAGTATTTTTTAATTAAATATATTTAATAATATATTTTTTATTTTTTATTTATTATTTTAAAATAGAATAATTCATAAAATCGTAAAAAAAAGTTGAATTAAATTTTTTGATTTTTGATTTTTAATAATTTTGATTTTTAATAAATATTTTTTATAGAGTAAATAAAATCTTACTATTTTTATATTTATAAATATTTGAAAAATATGATTAAAAAAATAAAAATTATAAAAAAATAAATTATGTTTTAAAGTTTTTGAAAAAATAAAAAAAATATCAAATTAATATGAATAATAATTTTTGATATTTGATTTCAAAGGAGAAGAAATAAAATTACCTTATTGCCCGTTCTTACAAGAACATAGGGATCACTGCTTCTCAAGTCTCTGACAGCAAGGTTGATTCCTCTTTGAATGTGAATTCTCAAAAGACCCAAATAATTCTCCATTTTTTGCTTTTTTAGACGATAAATAGAAGAAGGAAGAGATTTACAGCAGATTTACTAACTTTTAGGGTCTCAAAATCTTTGATCTCGATAATAAGCTTAATTTGGTGGCTCCCTCACTTTCTCTTTCTCTCTTAAAACTCTCTAGGTTTTAAATTTGAGGTATTTGAAACAGAAATGAAGGCAGTATTATTTGAAATGAAATCTACATTTGCTATGGTTTCATCAGCACCTATAAGTCTGTCTCCTAACATACACATTCACGTGCATCAAATTGTTACTTAGTATTAAATTGACTAATTTCTTAGACTTTTGTGATTCGCTTTCAAGTCATATTTATTGTAAAAAACTTGAAAAAATATGGGACTTAAAATCTTGTTGTGGTGGTAAATGGTCTCCTCATTCTCACCTTCACACCTCGTACTTTGATTTTCTTTTTCTTTTTCTTTTTTTTTTACATTATATATAAAAATTAAAAAAAAAATGCCTAATCCTTAACGTGTTTATATGACTAACATGTGTTTGATTTTTCTATTATTTTGGATGCATAAAGTAATATAATATTAAAATGAAGCAAAATTACATCATTTTAATAGTAAGTTAGAAAAAAGTTTTAACACGAAGTTGACACATAAGTAATAGTTTTAGTATTAAATAAAATGTTTATTCTTTTATCTTTATAAATAAGTATATTAGTATTATAATTATTTGATTATGTACATTAATTTCCATAATTTTTTAAAATAAATATTTTAGTATTGTAAATATAATTATAATAATTATGTATTTATTAACTCTTTAATTATTAAAATAAATACTTATAATCTATCAAAAATATTTAAAATGAACACTTATAATTTCATAAATTTTAAACTATATTGACTCACTTTCATAAATAATAGAATTATAGGTATTCAATTTAAAAATTACGAAAATAAAGTACTTATTTATACATAATAAAGATATTATTGTGATACTTTTTCAAATATTATTAAATCTCTGGTGCTCAATACAATAATTATGAGATTTTTAACGTATTATTTCCATTTTTTAAATATAAAAAGTGAAAAAATTTGGTAGTTATTTTTGATATTTTGAGGACAAAATTGTCTTTATATATATATATATATATATATATATATATATATATATATATATATATATATATATATATATATTATTTTTAAATTTGTTTTATGCATAAATAAATATTAAAATTATCTTATAATAAATATATTATACTCTTATAAAATATTACATTTGATCATTTTATCGTATATTATCTTTATATTATTAACCTTCGTTGTTTAAAATTAGTAACGATAAGTGCATGGTATAATTTATAAGTGTATGCCCATGCATCATATCTCTATTCATATAATAGCATATCATATTTATATTGAAATAATTACTTTTGTGTCGAGTTTAAGTTAAATCTCATGTAAATTAAATAAATAGTTAATTAATATATATTATTTTTAAACAAAAGATACTTATAAATATATTTATTAAATTTAATCAAGTCTTGTATATACTGTTTATATTGGATTAATTTTTCCAATAATAATAAAGCATATATTAATTAAATCAATTCATCTAAATTATTTTTTTTATATTTGATTTTTTCATTAAAAGAATATATATAAGCTTTGTTAATTTCATGCCAAATTACAAACATATATACAAAATTTAACATTAATTTTTATCTCGTTAATTGTTATAACCCATACGTAAGTACTTAATTTAATGTTTATTTAAATTTGATAAGTATATAATAATATTAATTATCAAATACATTTATTTGAAAATTTATAAAAAAAATGAAAGAATCAATATAACGTGGTTCTTAACGATATTTAATATCCAACTTAATTTGATTAAATTTTTAAAATTTTTAAATTAAAAATAAATATTATATGTTTTTAAAACTCAAGAAAGATCTATAAAATAAACTAAGAGTTAAATACTAACGTTAACATTTTTTCTTCTAAATAAAATTATTTTGATATTAATAATAAAATAATTAATAAATATTATTTTAAATATAAATTATTTTATTATTAATATTATACAATCAAACATTATTCAATGAAAAAAATATATTTATCATATATTATAATATTATATTAATTATAAATTAAAAAAATATTATTTTATATTATTTTAATTAATAATTATTTATTATATTAATTATAATATTTATACATTAATTATAATATAATTTATCTACTATGATCGTACGTACTTATCTTGTTATATAAGTTATACCAAATATGTCAAACTGTTATAACAGTTAGGTGTAATCCTTCTCACATGAGATCTCTCGAAGACTCGAACCATCTTTAATCCATTACTCTTTTAAAGCAAAATTTGCACTATATTTTTCATTTTTATTACATTATATTAAATATCAAATTATAAATACATTTTTTTTATTTTTTATTAATTAAATCATAACAATTATTATACAAAATCAATTGATTAATTATATATATATATATATATTAATTAATAATAATAATTTAAAAATTATACTTTTAATAAAAATTACAAATATATTAATTAAAATATTATATTTATTATGAGAACTAAATTTTATATTTAATTGTTAAAAACACACACAATTAAAATATATCAGATGAACATTAATTCTTTGAACTAGTACATTCATCGAACTAATACATTATATTTAATTGATTTAAAGTTAATTTTTAACCGATTTTAATGATCCGTTTTGTAGTTGTGATATCACACAATAAGTGTAATGTGAGTTTTTTTATTTTTAATTTATCTGTATCGAACAAGAAATTTTAGAAATTGAATATTTTTATCTATCACCATTTTAACTTTTATAATTGGTGTTTTCATTCATTATTTAGTTGGGTAAATTTATAGTATATTTTTAATTATAATATTATTAAGTTTTTAATTTGTAAATGTTAATTTTTTTATTTTTTATTATATACTTAATTTTAATAAAAAAATTAATTAAATATATATAATTAAGATAAAATAGAAAATAAAATGATATTTTTTATATTTTTTATTTTATTAATATTAAAAAAACAAAAAAAAAACATTGCAATAAATAAATCATCAAATATAGCATTTGTAATATTTATAGTATTATGTGGCAAAATTCTAAACTTTTTTAAAAGAATTTTTTATGCAAATTTTTTTTATGAGACAGTCTATTTGAAATGATGAAAAGTTTATTTTGATATATATATATATATATATATATATTATGTAAAAAAATTAATTTATTATTTTTATTATAATTGAATTGTTATGTTATTATAATCTATTACGGTCCATTATTCCATTAAAAAAATAATTTTTTTTCTACTCATACGATTTTTTTCTTTTATCATAACTCAAATTCTAACGAGAAATTAAATGAGTGTTAAGAATTTTTTAAATTGTTTTTGCACAAAAAAGTTTATTAACGATATTATAATAATATAATTAAAAGAAAAATGTATCCAAAATTTCTTAGATTAGATTATTTATGTTATTTAATCACTTAGATTAAAAACAATATTATTTAGTATCTTTGCTTTGTAAAAGATGATTTATTAAGGGAAAATTATATTATTTTAATAATTTTTTATTAAAATATTATTATTATTTATTAAATAATTAAATATAATTAAAATATCAATATTTAACAATGATAAAGTCATATTCAATATGACAAAAATTCACAATACATTTATTTTTAATATTTATCAATTTCCATACATTTTATATTAATTTTTTAATTTTTACTAAAAATTACAATATATTTAATTAATTTTTTATTGAATTATTATTATTATTTATTTTTTTAAAACTATTTCATATTAAATTTAACTTTTATATTTATTAAATATTTGTATTTTAATTATATTTTAAATAAAAAAATAATATTTAAAATATTTTTATTTTTATTTAAAATAAAATTAAAAAATTATATAATATTATTAAATAATATAAATAATTTAATTTAAAGATGTGTGACATCCCATTAGAGATGGGTACGAGTACAGACATAGACGGTTATTGATATAAATATCCCCAAGTCGAATTATAAAATATGTAATCAAAATTATCAAAAAATCGTTACAATTTAGGAACGGTTTTTTACCTGTGAATAACGGTTCAAGACAGTTATGAAAAAATATCCAAAAAAATCATTTTTTTAAAATTTTTAAAAAAATTTCTAGGTAACTACATAAAAAATAAATAAACTCTAATTATTAATTAATATATAATTTAATTTAATAAATATATAAATTAATTAAATATAATTAATTAATTTTAGGTATAGACGGATATAATTATCAATATAATCGTACACGTTGGTTCATGTTTGATTTTTATTTGAAATCTACTCATTTTTAAAATTTATCGGATAAAAATTAAATCAAAATGATAATTGAAAAGTTATTTTTCTCCCGTTCCTAACCACAACATATAAATAATAATTATAATAAATCAAAAAATTTCGCATTTTCACAAATCAACGTTTGCCCATTTAAAATTGCATTCATTGTCTCAGGTATTAGTTACGCGAACGAAATTTACACATTACTGTTGTAACTTAGAATTTTCATTGACTAATGAGCCCACACCGATCACTGTATTAATTTTTAATTAGGTGAACAAGTGAACAAAGGAACAAGTGTTTCAGTCACACACTTCTTCTTACTATTGTACTTGTATTTTCCTTAAAAAAAAGTCAAAATAATATTTTAAAATTTATAATTATAAAAATAATAAATTATTATATTTATTTTTTATTTTTATTATTAAAAAATTAAAAATAATAATTTTATAATTTATAATTATAAAAGATCATATTTATATTCCCCTTATATATTTTAATTATTAAAAATCAAATTTGATACATTATTTTTATTTGAGAGAAATACTGGGGGTTGCAATATCTAAGGGTTCAAGACCCAATGGCTTGAACTTTCATCTATTTGTACAGAGTACACACGTGACCAAATCTAATTACTTTAGGTATAGAACTTTCAATGCATACTGAGTTATTATAGGTACGATTAATATGCTAATTTAACCTCCTAAGGTTAAGAATATTCGAGTAATCTTGACCATATAGGATAGGGGTGAGTAAATTGGAGAATATCGCGTTGATTTTATCTGTTAATTAAGTTACAAGCTTATTGGTTTGATCATCGGGTTAGGTTTTAGACTCGTTGGTTTGGTCTCTGAGCTGGGTCATGGGATCATTATGTTGTTGGGAAATAACGCAAATTTTCGATAAGTTAGATTTATGAGAAAGTAAGAATAGAAAAATAACATACAAATTTGATAACGGAGTTAGGCGTCTTTACGTCTCAGAGGCATAGCTGAATCTTTTTCTTGAAAGGGAGAAAATTCTGGCGAGGTGTTCTATTTCGCTGACTCATGACGATTACACGAAAATTACTCTAAATTTTCTCTCACAACTTTTCTCTCTAAGCTTTTCTCTCGGTGGAATGAGCAACTTTGGATGATTAATTCATTACTGATTACGTACATTTATAGGAAAATTGACTCCTTGGAATTACTCCTTAAATTAATGGTTCTTAATTGCTACTGTGAATTAAGCTCGTTGTTTTGCTCCTTGTTTTGCTCCGTGTTTTGCTCCTAATTTGCTCCTTAAATTAAGGAGCTTTATAATCACATGCAGTGATTTCAATCGATTTCAGCAGCGCGTAATCGTGACTTTTCTAGTCTTTGTTACTTTCTGGCAGACCAAGCTGAAGTTGAGCCTGACTTTAGTTTGTCAATAGTCGCTTTTGTTAACATATCTGCTCGGATTTTTGCTTCAGCAATCTTCTCCAATATTAACACGTCATCTTCCATAGAGATCGATGAAGTGATAACGAAGTCGATATGCTTTGTTCTAGAATGAAATGTTGAATTCTTCGCCGAGTGTATTGCTGCTTTGACTATCACTTATGCGGAACATTCTTCTCTTGTTTGAATGAAATGTATCTCTCTTTACTAGCTTGATTCTTTAACTATGCTCTGTAGTGGATAGAGTGACAATTTTACGTATTTGTGACATCCAACTACGGCTATAGTTAAACCGATAAATATATAAGCAGGTGGTGCTTAGCCGGTGATCAACTTCACCTCCAACGTCTACGTACCGCTTGTACTTTTAACTCTCCTTTACTAAAGTACAAGCACTTTTCTGTGGTGCCTCGCATGATACCTCAAAATCCACTTGGTACCTTCTAGGTTTTCCCTGGATTTGACATAAATCTACTATGACTCCCATTGCTGCGGCCAATGTACGGTCTCGTACGGATCGTGCGTACATCAACTTCAATGGTGAGGCATAAGGAACCTTAGCCATGAATTCTCTCTCTTCTTACGTACGGGGTGATCCTTGGATAAGCGAAAATGGTGCCAAGGGTGTCTTAACGGCAGCATCGCCCGTGTTGAATCTTTGCAAAACACGATTGATGTCTTTCTGCTGAGATAAGCTATGAGGATTCTTTCTTCTTATTTCTTGTGATTTGCATTCCAAGAATCTTCTTTCTTCGGACCCAATTCTTTCATGTCAAATTCCTTTGACAATTCTTTCTTGACCTTTTTAATATCATCCGTATACGAACCCCTGCTAACGTAGCATCAACATAAAGTAGTAAAATGATATAGCCCGGACCTATATCTCTTGAAGTAGCAATGATCGGCATTGCACTTACGAAAACCTTCCTTGTATGTTGTCAAATTTTTGTACCGTTGTCTCGGGGCTTATTTCGAGGCCATACTGAGCTCTTCTTAGAGTGCAACGCGCATTATTCTTCCACCTTCTACGAGAAACCTTCTAGCGGTACATGTATATATCTTCATCTAAATATCCGTGAAGGAATGCGATGCTTCACATCCAAATGTTCAAGATTAAGATCTTCGATGGCTGATACGATGCTCGTGATCGATAGTATTAAGCTTCTGACGGGAGCAAAATGTCGGTGTAGTCAACTACGGCCTTCCTGTTGAAACCACTTTGACAACTAGGCGCGCTTTGTATCTCTTGGAACCGTCATGCTTCTTTCACCCGGTTTCACCCGGTACACCCGTTGTTGTGAAGTGCCTTCTTTCCACGTAGGTAACTCGGCTAGTTCCCGTATGCAGTTTGGAGATGAGAGATTTCATTTCTTCTTTCATAGCAAGCTCACTTGTTGGAATCTCGAGTACGACAAGCTTCATCATGGCATTCGAGGCTCATCCATCGATCGACAATATAGTTCATGTATCTCTGTTAGGCACGCTGAGGTCGAGAAGACTTACCGATACGGGAGGCTGGAGTAAGAGGTTGTGGTGTGTCGAATACGTATGTGTCTTGCTTTGTCAATAGTTCCTCTGGTTGAGGACTTGTTACAATTGGTTCTGTTGCGGAAGTATACGGGACATAAATCTGCATCTGTAAATCTTGACTCGTTCTGCAACGAGTCGTTGGCGTCTATTTTATGCATGTCCCATCACCCTTTCGTTGAAAATCACATCTGCTACGGATAACTTTCTTCTTTTCGTCATCCCAAACGTGGTAGCCAAACTCGTCCTTGCATAGATGAATGTGCGTTTCTTGGATTTGGGATCAAGCTTATTCTGCCTTGATCAGCGATATGCCTGAAATGCTACCTGGCAAGAAAACTTTTAGATGTGATAGTTTCACCTGCTTTTCGGCCTCCATACCTCATACTGGTTTCTATGCTCGTGGAACGGATGGGCCTCGGTTGATCAAGTAGGCTTTGTGTTGGTGTTTTCACACTTGAGAATTGCTTCGGTGACCTAGCGTATACAAATGCTTACGGCTCTTTACATCGCGTTCGGTTCGTACGCTCGGCTACACCATTGTGTTGAGGCGTGCAGCACGATTCTTTCCATTCGATCTCGTGCTCATGAGAAATTTTTAGAACGATGTCTTCGTATTCCATACCATTATCGGTTCGAGCTTTTTGATCTTTAAACCCGTCTTATTTTTCACCGTAGCTTTCCATCTTACGAAAGCCTCGGAATACTTCATACTTATGCTTTAGAAAGTAAACACATGCAGCCGAGAGTGATCATCGATGAAAGTCACAGTAGTGTTTCCGCCCCGATAGATGAGACGGTCGTTGGTCACGAACATCGAGTGAATAAGTTTGAACTTTAGCCTTTCCTTCTTTTGGGATTACCAACTTGTCGAAAGAGTGACTCTCTTTTGCTTTCCAGTATGCAATCTTCGCACGTGTCTATCTCTTGTGGTAGACACTGGAAGTTTTCCGCTTTGGTCATAATCTTCATCCCTTCCACTCGTATGGCCTGGTCTCTGGTGCCACGATTTGGTGTTTCATTGCTTCTATTTTGCATTGTAATTGAACAAGCGTGCCTCCTTGTCGTACGTAAAGAGTGCCACTTTTCTTGCCTCGAGCAACTGTCATTGCACCCTTTGAAATCTTCCAATCATCACCATGGAAGATCGTAGTGTAGCCTTCACTGGTGATGAGTGCTCAAAAAGCACTAAAATTACCATGATTTTATGCTCATTAATTGATTAAAAATATATATATTTATATGTTTTATCATATATTTATATAAATTTGTCTTTTTCAGAATCACGGGTATTTTTATTGTTTTTCAGGTATTTCACTTAAAAACGTAACTTAAAGACTCAAAGAGGAAAACTCGAAGCAATACATCACAATTATATTATTAAATAAATGGGGCAAGGTCAACAAATATGGAAAAATTGGACAAAATGGGTCGAAAAGTCAAAAATGTCAAAAAGGAGAAAATCGTGCGGAGCTTGACCCGTCCGTAGCGCGGCTCGGCCCGCCGGCTGCAGCGGCTGGTACTCGTTCATCCGCCGAGCTACGCGGAAATCTTGTTCATCCGCGCCTGACTGTAGCGCGCGAGTGCTGTTCACAGCGCCCGGCTGCGTGCGCCCAGTACCACTCGCCGAAGCCATTTCCCATTTTCACGTGCGGCCTTGTGGCGTCATCTTGGCGTCATTAATATTCTCAGCATTTCCATTACGCGTTTTTTTCATTTTTTTAACATTTTTTTAACATATTTTTAATCATTTTTCTCTCGTCCTCGCTTTATAAATGCCCCTTACTTCACTTAAAAACACACCTCGAAAACACGCCTGTCTTCTTTCTTTTCTCAATTTCTTAGTTTTTAGGTTTTTTTAGTTTTCTTATGTTTTAGCTAGTTTCTCTTAGTTTTAGAGTTCTTCCTCTTTGGGAAGAACTAGTTATGTTTTTGTAATTTATTAGCTTTTTGATTGATAAATGGGAGTGCAAATTCCGTTTGGAAGTTTTCTAACCGCAGGAATGGCATTGAATCTTTGTAAGGATTTTATTTTCTTTGTTATTTTTTATGCTTTATTCTTACATGTTATATTTAATTTATTTATGCGTGATTAAATTTAAGCGTACTAGCTATTTGTAAACATGATATAATAATAACGTTGTTATGCTTGCGAAATATTAAATAGGTAAAAATCTCTAAAATGAATTGATTTTATTTTTATTCAAGATTTTATATTAAGAATGTTAGAGAGAAATATATTATTTTTCATTACAAACTTAAATCTTAAAATTAGATTTTTAAGGTTTAGTTATTGATCGATTTAGAGTGATACTTTCTTTTATTTGTTAGTACAATCGCTTAGGTAGTTAGAGTGAAGCTCTATTTCAAAAGTTTTATAAAATTATTATCGAAAATGTATTGACAACGTATGTTTTGTTAGTGGTTTTAAAACTTGAAAGTTAGTACTCGGATAACTAAATTCTTAGGTTTAATTTGGACACCTTGAATAAAGTTTAAAGTCTAACCAACCGCTGAAAGGTGGCATTTAAATAGTACATTTTCAATCTCTTAGAAAAATGAATTAATTTAATTAAATAAATTAGTTATCGAAACCCATGCAGGTGTTAATTGATTTGTTTAATTAACAAAGAATATCTAACCCCCTTAAAGGTGGTGTTAAATACAAAAAATGGAGAATCAATAAATATCAATTCATATCTTTAATAACCTAAATAATAAACGGCGTAATTAACTTAGTTATTATATCCATAAATACTCCGCCATTATAAATGAACATAATTTGCATGAATATTTATTGAATCTATGTTTATTTTTATGTTAGTAGATTAAAAACACAAAACCCAAAATATCGTGACAGGATGTTTAGGATTTAATTTCATTTTTAAAAGTTTGAATAATAAATTAAAAATCACATACATTCCTTCCTTAGATCGACCTTGGGAGTATACTTATCATTTTCTACGAAATGATTCGTGCACTACAGAGTTTTATAAATATAAAACCAAAGTATTAGCGAGGATCAGCGATGCTTGGGATTTTTTCGTTAAATCAAGTTTTTGGCGCCTTGATTCTTGCACGTGGATGACTCCGTTGCGGGGATGGCATCAAAGTTTTTGATAATCTCGATTCTGCTCATCAAGTTTTTGGCGCCGTTGCCGGGGATGGCATCAAAGTTTTATTTTTTAAATTTTATTATTATTTTTAAATTGTTAAAACTTTTTTTTTAATTAAGCATG
Organism: Hippophae rhamnoides; assembly: GCA_033030585.1. NCBI lineage: Eukaryota > Viridiplantae > Streptophyta > Magnoliopsida > Rosales > Elaeagnaceae > Hippophae > Hippophae rhamnoides. Next base: position 31,484,157 of record CM065433.1, read on the forward strand.
GTAACTTTTCACCTGGCCAACTGCCCCACTAAGATTAAGTTCCTTCTAAGATCGGGAATATGCCTGACATCCTTCAATTCCCAAACAGATCCGTTCAACTTAATCTTCACTACACCTTTGCCAATAATAGTACATGGTTGATCATTACCAAGATATACCTTTCCAAGGTTTCCGGGGACATATTTCTCGAAGAATTCTTTTTGTGAAGTAGCATGGAACGATGCTCCAGAGTCTAACACCCAAGATTCTTCCTTGCTCTCCAAAGATCATATCAATGCATTGTCTCCTCCTGAGGTGGGAGTAACATTTGCCTCTGCCTTCACTTGTTTGTCCTTGTGCAACTCTTGCATGATTTTTGTAGTGCCGGTTCTTCCATAATTTGACACTCGATAGTCTTGGGTATGGGAATTATTAGGATTCCTGGTTTGGACCTCCATCGCTCCTTTGATCTACCTCGGTAGTACGTTACGCCATCCATTCCACTTTGGTTGAATTTCTTCCTCTTGACTCTGTATGGCGAAGAAGTTGGGATTCACGCGACTCTACACGGATCTCTTCCGAGAACCAAATCACGAACATCGTCAAATTTTAACTTATTGCTTCACGACGAGCTACTTCGCGTAGTAACGGTAGCATTCAACTTTACGGTAAAGAAGACAAAAGTATTAATGATCGTACTTCTGACCGAATTCAATTTCCTTGAACTTAAGCCCGGGTTGTATTTGTGTTGAGTTCGTTGAGATGTTAGCTACCGATGCGCCTTCGTTCATCCGCAAATTGAACAAATGCCTCATCGAAGTGCACTTTGTTTAAGGCGTCTCACCGTACATATTGGAGAATCTGCCGTAAGCTGCCGTGAGTAACTTTTCCTTTACTATGTTGAAAGGCAACATTACAAGGATAGCGTCAATCGAATAACTCCAGAACGTATGCATCTAGAAGATTCCAATCTTAACTTCTTTCGCTAACGGTTTCTTCCGAGAAGAGGTTGATATAGATTTCTTTGATACTGAGATAATCCTCTGTCTGCATTTTCCAAAACCAAAATCGTGCCGTCAAATTTCTCGAGTTTCACCTTCCTTCATCTACGGCCGTTGCTCGCTAAAATCGACTTCCTACAGATGGTTTCGACTATTTACGTAAATCACCGTGTATTAGAACACCTCGTCAGCGAACAAATATCGATTAACAAAATTTCACTATTCACGTAATTCACTTTATTCCGTAAGCAGTAACCTTGCGAGAAAATTGACAAAAATCACCACCGATAGCTTTGATACAGGTTGTTGGGAAATAACCACAAATTCGATAAAGCGGATTTATGAGAAAGCAAGAATAGAAAAATAACACACAAATTTGATAACGGAGTTCGACCAATCTTGCGATACGTCTGGGACTGCTGAGATCTTTTTCTTGAAAGGGAGAAATTACCTGCAGGTGTTTACAACACTCAGCGACTCGCTGACAATTACACCCAAGAAAATTACTCTAAATTTTCTCTCACAAAAGCTTTTCTCTCTAAGCTTTTCTCTCAATTGGAATGAACACTTTGGATGATTAATTCATTACAATTACACATCTATTTATAGGAAAATTCACTCCTTGAATTACTCTTTAAATTAATGGTTCCTTAAATTGCTCCTTGAATTAAGCTCATTGTTTTGCTCCATTAATTGCTCTATGTTTTACTCCATGTTTTGCTCCTTAATTTTCTCTTTAAATTAAGGAGCTTTATAACATATGTTGGGTCTCAGATTGGTTGGTTTGGTCTCCGAGCTGGATAACAAGCTCATTGGTTAGGTCTTCGAGGTGGGTCGCGAATTCGTTGGTTTGGTCTTCGGGTTAGGTAGTAAGGTCATTGGCTCTGTCTTTAGGTTGGGTCAGAAGTTGGTTCGCGGTATATTCAAATAATTAAACGTTATTTATATTAAATTAATATTATTTAAATTCATTCAATATTAAACATTATATTAAATAACTTTTTAATGTTACGTGTTATTATTTGATCATTTTTAAGATTGTTTTTTTTTATTTTCAAAAAAGTTTAACAAATCATTTTATGATAATCATCTAATTAAAAGTCATTTGAATTAAGATTTATTAATATTAATTGTTAGTTAAATTAGATCTCATTTAATATTATTAAGTTGTTATTTTTATTATAATAAATTTTAGAAAAATTTATTTTATTTTTAAAATTTTCAATTTCTTTTTTAATATGAGTACATGGAGAGAATATTATATCTAGCAAGATATCTGAATATTTACGCTATAAATTAAATTTATCATTAATATTTATTTTTATAAAATGAAAAAATATATTATAAGAAATGGTAACGGAGGAACAAACCTATGATATCTAAAGTTTTCTCGAATTTGTGACTCCGTTTATATTAAGCTGGTTTTAAAGAATGGAATGTGACTTGAGTATTGTCGTGTTGAAGTCTTAGGTGACAGGCTTGTCGTAGTAATCGTGATTCTGTTGATACTGGTTATTCTGTTAATGCTCGTTTTATTGGACCAATATTTGACGTTTGTAATCTAGAAGAATGAAGATATATTCAATTACTAAAGCGAAAAATTCTAAATAAGACGGCGGATATTCTTATGATTTTTTTAAGATAAAAAATAATATAATTTAAAATTATAATTATAAAAATAATATTATTTATGATTAATTTATAAATTTTTATTATTAAAAAAAATTTAATATATCATTTTATAATTAAACATACTTCAAACTTAACAATAATTATTTAAAATTAATTAATATTAAACGTTATTTAATAAATTTCTTTAATATTATTAAAGTATTATTTTTAGGATGGAATGTAAGTTAATTTTTTAATTTATATAAAATGTGTCATTTAGTTATCTAATTTTAAGAATGTAAATTAGTACATTTATTTATAAAAATGGTAACAAAAATAAATATTTAATAATTTTAAATTTATTTAAAAAAATAATTTTTTTTTGAATATTTTAGTCATGTGAATAAAAGATAATGTTATCCTGGTTAATTATGCTTATAATTTTTTTTATTTGATAAGGTGTAGTTAGATTAAAAAAATATTCTCAATCAATATTTGTTATATATTTTTATCAACAAAAGTTTTTTTTCTCTTTTTTTTTTATAAGTAAAAGGATTAATAAGTATATTTTTTATAAATAAAATTATCAATGAACATATTTTTTATAAATAAAAGGACAAAAAAATACCTTTTAAAGTTAGAAGAATAAACAATATTTTTACTCAAAAAAAAATACCCTTGTGTCATTTTTTTCTTATTTTTATTATTATAAATTTTAAAAATTATATTTTATATTATCTCTTTTTATATATTATTATTTCTAAAGTAAATAAATGAGCTATTTACTGTACATGCAAATAGAAATATTAATCATACACTGCTGGATTAAGAATCTCACTTTTAATAGCTCTTTAAAAATAATATTTTAAAAATCATACACTGCTGGATTAAGAAGCTCACTTTTAATAGCTCTTTAAAAATAATATTTTAAAAATTTATAACTATAAAATAGTATTTTTTATATCTATTTTATATACTTTTATTATAAAAAAATATTTTATTTGAACATCTCTCAAAACGCATGTTGTTAAAATTAAATTACATTTATTTAAATTCGTTGTATATTAAGCAGATGTAATTTTATACAATTCAATGTTTGGGGGACCAAGGTTGTTGCAGCTGTGCCTGGCCGTATAGACAATATGTGCCGGAGATACGCATGCATGCAGTTTTAGATATTACTCATTAGACAATGGATTTTGTTATTTCTTTTGTTTCTCTTGCCCGTAAATTGCTTTCCTTTTACTGCAATTTTAAACTTTTCCCTTTTAATATACATAACAGGAGGTGGAAGGTTTCGTAGATCGTGAGTCTGAGCGACCGGCCCTTGGTCCCAATGATTTTGTTCCATTACCAATGATTATTTCTACCACAATGTGGATCATTCTACGGAAGACGCTAGTAAGTTACTGACATTATGATTGTTTTTCTTGTGTATATGTACTGACATTACATGATGTGAACCATTGTTTGCGGAGGATCTCTTTTTCTTGTCGAAGTTTATGTAATACTACTGTTTTTAAATGTTTAAGTTTCAGTGTACTTTTTTTTAATGTGTAAGTTCGTACCTTTGTCTATTTTTACTGTACTTGTAATATTTTTCTCATGTTTAATTTCAAAATGCAGCAAAAATTCAAAGAATAGGAGATTCAATTAAGAAACAAAAGGCTGCAAAATTTAAGCAGCCTAAAATGAATAGTCAAATTTATGATCACTCGGATGCTAGGAAGAAGTATGTAAGAGCACCAAGTAGACGGAAGAAATGTACTGGACATGATGAGAACATGGGCCATCTTGAGTTGCATCATGGAAGTTTGGATTTCAGACTTAATAATGATAGTGCTGGGACTCATGTTGGGAGTGATACTATAACTCTAAAAGGAAGACTAGTAAGGTGCAAAGTAGAAGGAAGAAGATACAACAAAATCAGGAGAACATTGGCATTCTGCAGGACTTTCTAGGAAGTCACCATTACTTGAACCTGCTAATGATGCCAGATTTCAACATGATAATATATTTTGTTTGGATCTTACGCAATCATCCAAGGCGGATGGAGAAGAGACAGATACCTGTGTTTATAATGCTGGTGCTGAGAAGACAGTTCAAAAATCACAGCCAAAATAGAAGAAAAAAAAGTGTGGATATTAGCGATAACTGCAGTTTATCAAGTTGCTTGTTTGAGTAATCTGGATTACTCTCAGTCTACAATTCAGAACAAACTGGGATTTTCTTCCGAAGGGAGAAATTGACAAGTTGGAAACACAAAGCTGTCGGACATGACGGGTAATGTTGTTTTGGTTTCAGAAAAATCATCTAGCCAGATGCAGAGCAGTCACTTGAAGCATAACACAACTTATGTGTCCATGGGAAATGAGCCGGTGAAAGATCCATTGAACATTAGTGTGGAAAGTAATCATGAAGTTGATGGCATTTGTGCTGCATCCTTGTGGAAGAGGTTAAAAAAGCAGTCTCAAACAAACAAGTGTGTTTTTCTTCATCCGTTGTGAGTCTTGTGATAAGGGGATCACAACCACTATTGATTTTCTTCTTCCCACCAACCATGAGCTTTATCCTTATCAATCCAGATCATCTTAGAAGCTTCCATGAACTGGACTTCAAATGGGCTAGAATTTTTCAAAGTTTATTTTGATTTCTTTGGGCTTGTAAACAAGTTTACAAACCAACACTCCCCCTTAAACTTGTTTTATGATGCCGAGCAAATTTCTAAATCTGACAAAGTCTTCTTGCTTGAGTGGTTTAGTGAAGATGTCGGCAATTTGATCTTGTGATTTTACATACTCGAGTTGTACATCCTTTCTTGTGATGCACTCCCTAATGTAATGATATCGAGTATCTATGTGTTTACTTCGATCATGGAAAACAGGATTTTTGGCTAAGGCAATGGTTGACTTGTTGTCGACACATATTTTGGTTGGCTCTTCTTGTGTCATACTTAACTCTTTTAACAAGTTTCTCAACCAAATTGCATGTCAAACACATGAGGTAGCTGCTACATATTCTGTTTCACAGCTAGACAATGTGTGATTAGAAGCCGAATAGAACAAGCTAAAATTAATTGTACCTTTTAGATAGCGTAGGATTCTTTTTGCAACTTTGAGATGAGTGATTGTCGGTTTCTCCATATAATGGCTAATCAATCCAACGGCATACAAGATGCCAGGCCTTGTGCATGTGAGATAACGCAGACTCCCAACTAAACTTTTGAAAAATGTTGGATCCACATTTTCACCATCTTCATGCTTGGATAGTTTGATTCCACATTCCACTAGTGTGTTGATCGGCTTGGAATCATTCATCTTGAACTTTTTTAGTATCTCCCTTGCATAGTGTTGTGTGTTTTACAACACATAAAATCGTGCAAGCATACACGGTCACAAGTAATAAAGATTTGTAAGTAAAGTATCGTTCCCACGAGGATTTGTTACTATAGTTTGTTGATTACTAAAATTGTATCTCTCTGATTTTATCCAAAATAATCGTAGATTAAGAAAAAGGTAATAAGAAAATAAAAGAACTCTAGGATTGCAGTTTTTCACTAAACTAATTCACTCCAATAATATTATTTTCTTTTGATTTATATTTTTTTGTACATTTAATTTGTCAACCGAAAACTTCTATTTTTATCCATACATCTCTTCCGAGCTCCGTATAGACACACCTCGTTAAATTAATTCACTATATCTCTATGAGAATTAAATTTAATAAGATTTATTAAGTTCTAAGTTCTCAAATGGTCACACATACAATTAGGGTATATTCATATCCTTCATCATACATGTCATTTTATTTACGAGAAATATACACAAAAATGCATTTCTCAAGTTTATTTTTATGCCACAAATCGTTTTGATAAAATTCGTAAATAATCAAAAAGCATTAAGCACAAAATAGAATGAACAAATCGAACGTCTTATAAATCTTTCAAAAATAGTTAAAATCAAAGCTTCATAAATTTAGATCAAATGCAACCCTAAAAAAATTAAATTACTTCATTAAATTAAAAATTAAAATTACAACAGATGCAGAAAAATTAGAAGGAAAAGAAAGGAAATTAAAACATCATGTAGTGAAAATATTTGGCACACGCAGAACACAACAAAAGCCAAAAAATGGCTTCTGCGTGTTCTGCAGTCCAAAACCGAACAACACAAAAATTCTAAACTCTACCCAAAACTCCAAAGCCTTCTAAAACTATCATCTTATCTCCTATTTATAGCTAAAAATAATACATCTAAAATATTACATTTTTTATTTTATTTTTTTATAAAAAACGCGTAATAATTTGTATCGAAAAACAAAAATCACGCGTATTGATTTTATTAATTAAATCACGCGTGAACTAGGGGCGCCGATTCTGCATTTTTTAAATTCTTTATGCATGCCACGTGTCGGCAAAGATTCCATTCGGAAAGGAATTCATGCGACACGTGGCGGTACTTCGATTGGCTTACGGGAACGTACGCGTAGGAAACATCAGGGCACGGAGCAACGGCTACACACGGGCTTGATCCAGCGCTTTCGCGCTCATGATAACATGTCACGTGTCATCACATGATTGGCTGAAAAATAGAGTGGGATGTGTGGCAATTTCTGATTTCAGGAATGGATTCAAGTGGACACGTGGCATCTTCTGATTCGCTTAAACTCCGGTTGCACGCAGAGATCAACGCACGGGATTAGAGGCGGGCGTACGTGGGGATGTTGGCTGGATGTCGGAGACACGTGGGTCCCACGCCGCACGGCCCATACGGCGGAGTGGGCTCCACTCGGCGTACCAAGCCGTGTGAAAAATTGAGACCTGCACCCACTCTCTTTGGTCGGGTGTGATAAGGATGCGCGAATCTCAGCCGAGTCTTATCTGATCGGACGGTCCATGATTCGCGCGTGTATATTAGCGCGTAGATTCTTCTCACCTGCGCAGAAAATTAAACTTTATTAATTGCATTTTGACCCACAAACATATTTTAAATTACATTTTCAACTTTCTTTAATTACAGTTAAGCCCTTTTCTAATTTTAAATTAAATTTTTAAACTTTTAATAATTAAAATGAAACCCAAATTTAATTTAAATTATATTTTCAATTTTTATAAATTGTAATTAAGAACTATAATATTTGAAGTTATATTTGTGAACATAAATTTGACATTAAGTACATTCTTGATACAAATTATTTACTTTTATTAAAAATATATAAAAAACAATAAATTCTAATTTATTAATCGAAAATTAACTAAAAACATCAAGAACATAGCAATTATAATTAATAAAATAGGTGAAAATAACTGTATAAAATACAGTTATCACATAGCTTTCTTGAGAGATGAATATGCCTTCTTCCTTTTGCCTCACTTCAATTCCAAGGTAGTATGCTATTAACCCGATATCTGTCATTTCGAACTCTCGAGTCATCACCTTCTTAAAATCTTCAAATAGCTTTGGATTACTTCCAATGAAGATGAGATCATCTACGTATAGACAAACGATTAGAATATCGCCATCTTCAATCTTGATGTAGAGTGAATATTCATAGGGACACTTGGTGAAGTTGTTCTCCAGAAAGTACTTGTCGAAGAGGTTATTCCATGCTCTTGGTGCTTGCTTTAACCCATAGAGAGCTTTCTTCAACTTCAATACCTTGTCTTTGTGACCTTTTGCTTAATAACCTGATGGTTGCTTAATGTAGACTTCTTCTTCAAGGGCTCCGTTTAGAAAAGTAGATTTTACATCCATTTGATGTATCTTCCACTTATTTTGAGCTGCCAAATAAATGATTAGTCTTATAGTTTCTAATCGAGCAACAGGAGCAAATACCTCATCATATTCAATTTCATCCTTTTGACTATATCCTTTTGCTACTAGCCTCGCCTTGTGTCTTTCAATCTCTCCCTTAGCATTCCTCTTTGTCTTGTACACCCATTTGACACCTATTACCTTATGCCCTTTGGGAAGTGAAACAGATTCCCATGTGTCGTTCTTCTCTATAGCATTGATTTCTTCGTCCATGGCATCTCTCCACTTCTTCTCTACACTGGTGCTCACTGGTTCACAATCAACAAAGAGACAGAATAAGGTAAGATTATCTTGTCATTCTGTTACCTCATAAAGATCTTGGAGATTTCTTGTACGTGTCACGGCTCTTTCACTTCCACTCAAAAATGATGACGAATCTTCATGAGTGATTGGCATTAGTGAAGTAGGTGGAGTCATTGGCTCTTGTTGAATTTCTACGGATTACTCCCTCATTGTCTGCTCATCTTCTTAAAACTGAGGAAAGAAATTGAAGTTATCTGCATGGGAGTTAAAATTCCATTCTCCATCTTCGTCAAATACCACATCTCGACTAATCACAATCTTCTTATTGTATGAGTTGTACAGCTTATAGCCCTTTGAATTAGTATCATAACCGATGAAGATAAAACTCTCGCTTTTATCATCAAGCTTCGTTCTTCTCTCATCCGATACATGAACATGGGCTATACTTCCAAAGACTCTTAGGTGGGAAATACCAGGCTTTCTTCCACTCCATGCCTCTTGCGGTGTCTTTCCCCATACACTTCTTGTTGGAGATCGGTTTGACAAGTAACCGCACATGTATCGGCTTGCAAAAACTCTTTGGGTAGTTTCTTGCTTTTAAGCATGCTTCGTACATATTGAGGATTGTTCGGTTCTTTCTTTCGGTACACCATTCTCACGGGATCTTGGCACCGTTAAAGATCTATGAATTCCATTTGCTTCTACGTAACTCTTGAAACTCCTTGGATGTAAATTCTCCACCTCGGTCTGATTTCATGGCTTTGATTTTTCTACCACTTTCTCTCTCCACTGTAGCTTTGAACTTCTTGAATACTTCAAAAACTTCTGATTTCTGTTTCAAGAAATATACCCAAGTTTTTCTTGAAAAATCATCGTTAAAAGTGTTAAGAAAATAGTTCTTATTCGAGAGAACTAGGCTTGATCGGTTCGCAAACATCAATATGGATTAGCTCGAGTGGCTTCTTGGCTCTTGAGTCTGACTCCTTTGGAAAGCTTTTTCTGAATTTCTTCCCAAGTAGGCACCCTTCACAAAGTTGATTAGGATGGTTAATGCAAGGCAGTCCCTTCACCATCTCTTAGACAACAGCTCGATCCTCCAAAATTGAGATGTCCTAATCGAAGATGCCATAGCCACGATGCATCTTTATAGCGAACTTCGCACACTTTGCAATGTCATTTTGTATGTTGATCAAGAACATTCTATTCTTTGACATCGGCACGTTAGCAATGAGGTTTTTCTTATCATCTTTTATAGAAAGATTGCAATCCTTCATATGAATATCATAACCTTTCTCTAATAGTTGTCCTAAGCTTAAGATGTTACTTTTCATATTTGGGACATAGTAAACATTGGAAATAAATTGATGTTGCCCATCTTTCAAACGAATAAGAATGTTACATTTTTCTTTCACTGCTACGTTTGAATCATATCCAAATGAGACATTTCCACTTACTGACTCATCTAGTTCCACGAGCATGTCTTTCCTTCCACACATATGGTTGATTGCTTCGTTGTCAAGATACCAGGCATTTGGTTAACTACTATTACCCTCATTTCGTGCTAGAAAAAGAGTTTATTTCTCATCGGTCTTCTCCTCTATGTAGTTGATTTTCTCATCTACTCTATTATCGGGAGCTCTACATTCTGAAGCATAATGTCCAAATTTCTGACAATTATAGCATTGAACTTGAGATTTTTCATATCTTGAGTTCATATTACCTCTTCCTCGACTTTGCGTTGAGCTTTCTGCTCTCTCAAAGTTGTTGGAATTGTTGTTGTAATTCCAACCTCTTCCACGACCATGGCTTCCACCTCATCCACGCCCTCTACCTTTACCTCGGCCACGTTGGTTTCTGTCATTGCCTTGGCTTTCTTGCTTATCCTTGAATTGCATCTTGAAGAGTTGCTCAGTGATCCCTTACTTCTTCTTATGCTTTTCTTCATATGCTTGTAATGACCCATTGAGTTCATCAATGGTCATTTCTTCCAAATCTTTTGTTTCCTCAATCGTTATGACGATATGTTCAAATTTGGAATCTAATGAACGAAGTATCTTCTCCATTATTCTTACATCTCCCAATATCTCACCGTTTCTTTTTAATTGATTAGAAATAACTGCGACTCTCGAGAAATAGTCGGAAATAGATTCGGAAGCTTTCATATGTAGAGATTCAAACTCACCTCTTAGTGTTTGGAGACGAACCTTCTTCACTTTCTCGGCTCCTTTGAAAGAAATTTGAAGCTTATTCCACGCTGCTTTGGAAGATGTTGCATCTGAAATCTTCTCAAACCCATCATCATTTAAGGCTTGATAGATAAGAAAAAAAGCTTTCTCGTCTCTCTTTCTCAAATCTTTCAAAGATTCTTTTTTCACTTGCGTTAGAGTAGCTTCATCGTTTGGATCACTTAAGCCTTTCTCTACGACTTCCCACACATCATGTGCACCCAAAAGAGCCTTCATCTTGATACTCCAATTATCATAGTTGTCGTTGTTGAGTGTCGGGACTTGAAACGATGACATACCTCAATTTAACATAACTCTCAATATAGTGAGAATTTGTAAATTCTGATCGCACAGATGGATTCAGAACGTCAAAAAACTTTAGAAGGAACTCCGTGGGAAAAACTGATTTTTTTGGTCAACGGTCAAAGTCGTCGGTCAAAGTCAACTTTTTGGTCAACTGTCTCGGCAGCTCGGTCAAACGGCTTGACGGCTCGGTCAAACGGCTCGGTGGCTTAGTCAGCGGCTCGTTCAACAGGCTTCACGGCTCGGTCAACTCGGCTCCAACTCGGCTGACTCAGTGAGTTAACTCACTTTCTGGCAGAAACTTCCAGAGGATCGTGGCGACGCGTCCGAACTCCAATCTGGATGATTCTTGCAGCGTCGGATTTGTCTTGTCGAGAGCTTCAATTTGATACACAATAGTGTATATTTATATTTCCAACTATAGCTCTGATACCACTTTGTTGGAAAATTATGAATCAAAACTCTCAAAACTCAAGAACACTCAAGAACAATTTTCCAGAAACACTCAGAAATTATTGAATTTTTATTTCTGATTTATTTAGCTTGATTATTACATTGCTAATGAGAGGTATTTATAGAAAAAAACAAATAAATCTAAGCCATATAATCTAAACCTACCAAAACAATCTAAACCATACACATATCTTCTTACCTAACCCATTGATTTTTCTTCTTCTCACCAACCATGAGTTGTATCCTTATCAATCTAGATTATCACCATAGAAGCTTCCACGAGCTAGACTTCAAATGAGCTAGAATGTTTCAAATTTTGTTTTTGATTTCTTTGGGCTTGTAAACAAGTTTACAAACCAACATGACGATCTTGAGATTCTCACTTAGTGTAAAGAACGTCCTCCAATGGGTGATGGTATAGTGGCTGCTTTAATCTCTTCTGGTTAAAGGTGTGCCTGTGTGTTTTGATGGAGACAAATTAGTCAAATGGAAATATATATTCTAGTATAAATTATTGTTGAAATCACAAGATATTTAAAGCAAAATAGGGTCTCTTTTTAGTTATTTGAACAACTATTGGGTCAGTTCTTTCTACTGTCCCCCACCCTCCACCCATCATGCCCAAACAATGGAAAGAGAGAACCCACAACCAGATATTCTATCCTTAATAGCCAAGCTGAACATATGACACTAACTACATTGTCCCTAGTCCTAACAAGGTTATTTTATAAGTGAAGATGACCATTAAGGACTATATAAATCACAAGCCTATATCGTTAGAGATAAATACTAATAGGCTATATAGTCATGAAATTACTATTGATAGTCTTTATCAAGGATTTGCATGTAACATAATTTCTAACATAGAAACATAATTCATAAATTTTTGGATAAGAGAAATTAAGTATTATCTAACTCACCCAATTAGACCAAGGGAGTAGGATGATGAGACAAGACCGTCATCGGGCTAGTAATATTGATCTCGTAAATATTTTGGTTTTATATTTGTAAAATTCTTTCAAGTACACAAATCATTTTATAGAAAATGAAAAGTATATTCCCAAAGTTAATATAAGGAAAGAATATATGTGGTTTTTTAATTTATTATTCAAACTTTTAAAAACAAAATTAAATCATAAACATCATGTCACGATATTTTGATTTTTTGTGTTTCCTAATCTAATAACAAAAAAATAAACATAGATATGGATTTAATAAACATTTATGCAAATTTTTATCATTCATAACAGTAGAGTATTTATGGATATAATAATTAAGTTAATTATATTTTCTCATATTATTTAGGTTATTAAAGATATAAATTGATATTTATTTATTCTCTTTTTTATATATAATTATCATCTTTGGTGAAATTAGATATTCTTTGTTAATTAAACAAATCAAATAATATCTATGGATGGGTCGATAATTAATTTAGTTAATTAAATTAATTTCTTTTTCTAAAAAATTAAAAATGAAACATTTAAATGCTACCTTTAGTAGGGTTAGACATTTTAAACTTTATTCATAGTGTTCAAATTAAACCTAAGAATTTAGTTATCCAAGTAATAACTTTCAAGTTTTAAAACCATTACTGAAAATATATTATCAATACATTTTTGAATAATAGTTATTATAAAAACTATTGAAATAGAGCTTCACTCTAACTATCGGGTGATTGTATCAACAAATAAAAAAGCACTGCTCTAAATCAGACCGGATAATTAAACCTTAAAATCTAATTTTTAGGTTTAAGTTTGTAATGAAAAATAATTTATTTCTCTCTAACATCATTAATATAAAATCTTGAATAAAAACAAAATCAATTTATTTTATAAAAATATTTTACCTATTTAATATTTCGCAAGCATAACAACGTTATTAATACATCATATTTACAAACAACTAACCATGTTAAATTTAACTACAGACAAATTAAACATAACATATAAGAATAAAACATAAAAATAACTATAAAGAATTCATTTTAAAATTATACCTCAAAATAATCTATACAGAACTTTGATGCTAATTTTGTTACTGAAAAACCTCCAAACGGATTTACATTTTCGTTTATTGAATCAAAAACTAGAAATCTATAAAATCATAACTAGTTCTTTTTAAAAAGAGAATAACTTTAAAACTAAAAAAACTAAGAATTAGAGAGAGAAGTTTGTGATTTTTGAGATGATTTTTACAATGAGGAAGAGGGTCCTTTTATAGATAAAGAAAATGCCAAAAAAATGGGAAAATATCTCAAAATTTGATTTGGACAAGTTGGAATGGGTGTGGAAAGCGAGATTTGGGGCAAACAAGTGTTGGCATCCGTGGTACAGGTGTAAGTATGTGCTGGCGCGGACGGGACTTGGCTCGACCGTGAGATGGCTACGCACGAGCGCGTGTTGGCTCCGCACAGGCGTTTGTTGGCTACGCGTATATGACTCAACCTTTTTGACATTTTTTACTATTTTGACACGTTTTGTCCAATGTTTTTCATTTTTTTATTTTTTCTCATTTTTTTCTCAACATGTTTGTGTGTATTGTCTTGAGTATTTTTTTCGAGTCTTTAAGTTTTTTTAACAAAACACCTGGAAAAAAAAATTCTTGTGATTCTAAAAAAAACAAATTTATATAAAAATATGATAAAATCATACAAATATAAATTTATTTAATCAATTAAAGTACATTAAAATCATGGTAATTTTAATTCTTTTTAAACACTTATCATGGGCCAACATAAAAAGTCCATTAAGATAGTCAATCTCAACAATCTAGTGGATTTCTTGTTTGGTGAACATTCCATTACCACCAAGCAAGCCTAAAAAAAGGGCCCAATAGCACTATCTACGTTAAGGACCAAATTATTTGCCTTTGAAAGGGTATAGGTTTCAACTTGAACAACATATTCCATATACTTGACTGAAGGGAAATGTGTGCGTACGAATTTCAGTAACAATTTAAATCTCTTATCTCTATTATCACAACTCTTGATCCTTTTAACAAATAAAATATTCCAAAACTCAGCTAATCATTTCCTTTATTGAAATGATGAAGGAAGAAATAAATATGTTCATTTTACAAAAGCAGAATTAAACATTAGACTTAATAAAAAATTGTTAGATTTGATAAATACCTCTATCATATGAGATGGTGGATATAATATTGGTTGGAGCATGAACCTTTCCACTCTTAATAGTAGAGACAAGGACGACGAGACGTAGAGAAGAGGACGACGACACACATAAAGCGATAGAAAAGGTGAATTTTGAATCTAATGTGAAAACCCTAAAATGATAACCAGCACGAGAGCGAGGGGGAGAAAAGGAAAAAAGAAAAAAATATGAAAGGGGGAAAAGAAAAATAAAAGAGGGAAAAGGGAAAAAAATATAAGGAAAAAAATTGATAGAGAAATTTGGTGTGTGTTGTAAAAGAGAAAAAATACATAAAATTAAATTAATAGAGAAATGAAAAAAATTTAAAGTAATTAGTATTTTTTAAAATGAATAACCACAAAATACATTATTTGATTTCAATTTTAAAAACACTAAAAATTATATTATTTTAATTAAATTACCGTCATTTAATAATCGTGACTATATAAGTTTGTTTATATTTAAATAATTTTTGTAATATAACTTATGATCATGATTACTAATAAAAATTGAAGTTGTATGTATACATTATAACCTCGGTTTTTATTAGACTGTGGCTAAAACCTATAACCTTGTTTTTTTAAAAAACGAGGCTAAATTTTCGATACAAAAAAAAACAAAGACTATTTTTGATACCAAAAATCACTATTTTGACATTTTTAAGATCTCATTCACAAAAGTCTATTTTTTTATTTCC
Source organism: Hippophae rhamnoides (assembly GCA_033030585.1). Lineage (NCBI taxonomy): Eukaryota > Viridiplantae > Streptophyta > Magnoliopsida > Rosales > Elaeagnaceae > Hippophae > Hippophae rhamnoides. The sequence goes on from CM065433.1 coordinate 31,499,634, forward strand.
TTTGACGAATGATGGTAATGCATGAATAAATTTTGTTTGGCATTGTAATAAGACCATATCCTATGCACTTTAGCTTTATCTCCTAATTGTTTTTATTTATTTATCAAAAAGGAATTATTTTAGTTAAAATATACCAAAAAAATGAACTATTCTTTAAGTCATTTTTTTTGTATTATTAGGACATTTTGTTCACATAAATTATACAAAAAACATATAACTTTAAAATTACGTGACTAAACTGTTACAGTTTTAAAAATCAAGTGATTTATGTGTTCTTTATAAAAGTCATATGATTAAAGTATCCTATTAGTATAAATAAAGTGACTTTTAAAATACTTTTACCAAGAAACAAATCCCATAAAGCATTCTTGATATGCATTTTTAAAACCCTAACTACATATTAGCATGGATTAAATTTTGTTGAAACATTACAATATATCTTGAATTGTATCATGTATTCATTTTCCCCGATAATGTGTTTTGAGCTTCTAGATTAATTTCTTAAACTTGTAGCATATTATTTTTACTTGCATTAGTATTTTATTTTTAATAAAAAATAAGACAGTATTTTATTTGACATTAAACTATTAGTTTATTGAAAAGATCGTTGTAGATGTAATATTATTTATGAAAAATAAATTTTCTAAAAAAATGCAATATTAACTTTTTACATAATTTTTGTTTTTTTAAAAACAGACAAGGAAAATTATTTTGATTAAACTTCAAATTTTCCATATTAGTAGCTAGCTTTGATATTTTTTATTCTATAAATGTCATTTTTTGAGTAAAATTTATATTAATGTCATATCACTGTAACAATAAATGGATTCTGGGATGGTTCTAAATATGAGAAAAAAACTCAAACATCCTTAAAAGGGTGATTTAGGGACGGTTGTATACAAAAATTTAAGAAATTTTTTTTGGACGATTATGAACATCCATAAAACTTTTTCTACACTATTTTGGGAAGGTTAATAACCGTCCCTAATACTTTCCCATATTTAAAAACATAACTCTCTTTTTTTTCCTCACATTTGTCCTAACTATTATATACACATAATTTTCCAACAACTGCCTCCCTCAACCATCGTTGCCGACAAAATGTCACCCACAATTGACCAACCCACCAGGATGCCACCATCAGCAATGTGATGCTACTAGTAAGCTTTTTCTTCCAACACTCGAACTGTGTTTGTGCGAACTGACTTGGATCGACGTAAGCCACCAGACCCTCTGGCCACCAGAATTTTCACTCCAACCTCCAACCTCAGCCACCTGTGAGTGAATATAGATTATATGTGAGATTTTATAAGATACAGATCTAATTAACCTAAAATTTGAATAAGTTATTTTCAATTTTTATCAATTTATAATTTAATAACCTAAATAAAACGGATAAACATGCAATCACATGTAAGTATAAAGTGCATAAATAAAAGAATAATACACAATATTTTAGGTGGAAACAATCTATGCTACAATTATGATGTAAGAGGAAAAATACCGATCCATCCGATCACCTAACTTTCCACTATAAAAAACAAATGTTTAAGTACAAACTCGATCTTATACTACTCTCCTTAAGATATTGTCCCAATGTACTTTACTTATGAGCCACTGTTCTATTTTCACAGTTTTTAATATTAGCGTGAGTTGTATCTAGACCAATGTTTCAATAAGTTTTCCGCCAATCATATCATTTATGAATCAATTGCAAAAGGGTTAGCACAAAAATACAAGTGTTTGTGTGTATACTGAAATAAATTTAATAATGAATAATCATAATTAGATGATTCAAAACATATGTCACTTAAATCAACTAGCAAATTTTAGAACAAAAAGATTAAGCACAAGTTCAATAAAAATAGTTACTTTAAAGATTAATAATCAAATCAAATAATTATGATATGATACACACAATTATTTGATCTAACAATTCAATAGCAAAAATAAAGAAGAAGCTATAAGAACATATGATCAAAATATCATAAAACTGATTAGGCTTATCAATCAATCAAACACAACCACTAATGTTTGATAGATTAACTACATAAAAAAGCCTAAAGAATTATAATATTATATTTATAAAACAAGAGAGAGAGAGATTAAGAAAAATAGAATAATATTCTTATGTGATTGATTGAAACAATAAACAATGAGTTTTATTTATAGGAAAAATTAAAACCATTAATTCTATGTAATTGATAAGTATATTTTCTATTACAAATAAGATTAATAATACTCATTAATCAAGAAGACTACTATTTAAGGAAGAGTTCTTTTAAAGTAGACTCATTAATCAAGAAAACTCATATTTAAAGAAGAGTTCTTTTAAAATAAACTCATTAATAAAAAAGACTCATATTTAAAGAATAGTTTTTTTAAGTAGATTCCTATTCAAAGAATAGTTCTTTTAAAAGTATATTTTAAGTTCTTTTGGGCTAAGATTTAGCCTATAGTTTAGGTTAAATCTTATATAATATTTTAGCATATATCTTATTTTCTATTTTAGCAGCAAAAATAATTTTAGATTTTTTAATATATGATATTAAATGTGTGAGTGTAATCCTATATGTTATAGTTATAACAAATATACCTGAAGTACGACTATCTGAAATTTTGACGTTTCTTCGACTGTATCTGATAGACTTGTTAGCGAGCTTAAAAACAAGTTTACATACAAATATTTTGTTCACAAAATATTCAATACTTATAATTCTTACAAACTCCCCATTTGACATTTTTGTGTCCTAAAACTTCTCTCTCACTACATGACACTTATAGAAATAAGATAAAAATACAATGATATCTTAAACTCTATAATGGAACTATCATATGGTCCGATAAATTCATCTTCGTTGTAACTTGACAACCTTGTTAGTAATTTAAATGACATTAAGCAAACGACAATTTAGCTTAAAAACTTCATTGTATGTTAGTTCAATTTATATAGAAATAAACAAATTGTAGCAAACGACAATTTAGCTTAAAAACTTCATTGTATGTTAGTTCAATTTATATAGAAATAAACAAATTGTAAAAAATAATAATGTAGTGTATGCATTTATACTAATTAAGTTTAACATAAAACAAAATGATGTAAAACATTATTATCTTAAATATGTTCTCCCCCTATTTATATAACAAAATAAACATGAAATGAAACATTCTCTCTCCCTTTTTGTTAAGTGAATCACACGTGATCACTTTAAATGATAAATTTAGACAAATGATGAAAGTTTGCTGGTATTTTTGTTTGTCACGTAGAGTTTATTTAATAAAAAATATTCTTTAGACACCTAAATAAACATTTACTTAATATTGATGTATATTTAAGTGGTAAATTTAAACCAACAATATAGTTATTTCAATTTTTTTTAAAACTTAAAAAGGTTACGTAAATGTTTTTAGTAAGGTTTGATACTATGAATTTAAAACCAACAACTCCAAGATGAGCTATTAGGATTATATATTTAGGTTATTCATCCTTTTAATTTTGTTTATTAAAATTCGTGATATAATAATATTGGATGTGATAGTTATTTATATATTAAAATTTAGATTTTATTATTTTATTAATAATTATTTAATAAAATTATAATAGTAATGTGATATAAAAAATTGTTAAATAAAAAATCATGGTAGATTAGTCCAAAAAAAAACAAAAACAAAAAAAGGTGAACTACACGAAAGCCATTTAGGCGTTTGTGGGGCTGCTGAAACAAAGGAAGGGCGAAGCGGCGAGAAGGGTTTAACGTGTAAGCTGTTGTGGAGCATAGGGCCATATAGACGAAGCCGAAGAGTTGCCGCGCTAAGCTTGAGTAGTAGTAGGAGTTGGTGGGAAAAATGGGAAGGAGAATACTGAATGATGCACTTAGATCGATTGTCAATGCCGAGAAAAGAGGCAAATCTCTAGTGGAGCTGCAGCCCATCTCCACTGTCATGTCTTCTTTCCTCAAAATCATGAAAGATCGAGGTATTTTCACCTTTTTATTCTTCTTCTTTCGAATTTCGGATTATTTATCAAATGGGAAAAATTCATATTTTTTGAGTTCGTTGTTACTACATTTAAATTCTTAGTTTTTCTTTTATTTTCGATTTTCAAGTTATTTAATTTTTCTTTGGATTCTGTCTTGTATATTTTTTTATTATTGTTAATGTTCGACTGTTTATCAGATTGGTTAACTCCATATGTTGTCTGGAGGAATTGCCTATTAGATGTTTGATACTATGCCAATATGAGGTTGGAGGTGGTTGTTTGTTTGACATTTGTAATGGAAGTGCTGCCATCTGTATCTAAAATTTCCTTATGTGTGCGAGTAATTCTATATGATCATTCTTCTGCCACATTTCATATATAACTATCCAGTTCCTTTTGAATTTGTATAGAAGTTGTGATGGTCCCTGAAGATGTTGTGAACTTTTGTTTTTCCATTGCTTTCGAATGTTACATTCACTTGAAGAGAGCATTACCATTACGATTTTCCATTTCCCCTCACTGCTTTTTCTGTTGCTTATCCCTCAAGATATTTCGTTTCTCCCTGTTGGAGATAATGTCCCACATTGATTAAAGATAACACTATGGTAAAGTTTATAAGGATTGTGGATATCTTTACCCATTAGTTAACCTTTTGGTATTGGAAAACCTATAATTTTTATGAATTTTGACATTATATCAAAATTTCAGTCGATTGGGTCAAAAACTTTAGACTTTCTCTAAAAAATGAAATGAATCTTGCAAAAAGAAAAAAAAATGCAAGTAACTCAAATATAATATAATAGAATATAATAAAATAGATTAAAAATACGGAGTGATAGGTTTTATAAGAGACAAAGACCCACCCATTGAGAGAGGATGTTGAAGATAATGTCCCACATTGATTAAAGATAACACTATGATAGAGTTTATAAAGATTATGGGTGTCTCTACCCATTATGTTAACCATTTGGGATTCGAAGACTCATAGTTCTTATAGATTTTGACACTCTTGTCGATCCCCTCATGTTGGACTAAATGAAAAGGAGCAAACTTGATGGAGTCAAATGAATTTACCTTTAAAATTTTAACTAATCAATTATAAACATGCTTTTAAATTACTATTTTGAGGCTCCTAATTAGTTTCACCTTAGTAAGTCTCATCAATCTAACGAGTTAAAGCATAGTCTCAAATGATTTATTTGAAGCTTATGCTTTTTTCGATTGAGGGTTACACAATTAGATATTGCACAATGAGGCTATTGAAGCTATAAGCCTCAACATTTATCTGTTTATGGTATTATTTTTTCTTAGGTGGGTCAAAAATCCTTGGTGATACAATATCAATTCTTACTAGGCTAAGAACTAGTTCTTAGAAGGTAAAACAACAACAAAAATAAGTAGCATTTCTTCCCGCTAATATTCTCAAAATCTTATTTTGATTTTTTTTCATGACCATTTTAATATCGAATTATAACTATGTTGTTATATAGATTTTTTATATTTTATGAATGCTATATCTTATTAGTGTTTGCATATTCATTGTTAATAATGATTAAATTAGGCTTATAACTTACATTGTGGGTGAAAATTGTCTCAAGACTCTTAAAATAAGGCTTATGCCTCATATTGCCTTAAGGTTTGTGCCTCGTCTCATGCAATAAAAATACATCAAGGCGGAAAACCGCTTTTTAAAACCTTGATTATAAATACATATGTACCGGCTTAGTTTTTTTCTAGTTATTGGAATACAATTGCCAAGAAGATGGAAAATGATAGTTGTAAGATCAAGTCTTTATGCCACACTCTGCAATTACCATTTGCAATGTCCCTGACTTGGATGTTTACTTTTAGGTTATATCAAAGACTTTCAAGTTTATGATCCACACAGAGTTGGGAAGATAACAGTTCAACTACAAGGTAGGGTTAACGATTGTCGGGCTCTCACTTACAGGCAGGATATAAAGGCCACTGATATTGAGGAATACAAGATACGTATGCTGCCAACACGGCAGGTATTTTTTTTCTCCATGTTTGAAAATTATTAACTCTCATTGTGCTCTCATCATGGAAAGGGTGCTTATACGCATGGCTATTGGTTTTGCTTACTGGACTGTATCTCATAAAAGGATGATGATGTACTTCTTTCCTAACCTCCAACTTTCTCCATGCAGTGGGGTTATATTGTGATTACGACTCCTGATGGCGTTTTGGATCATGAAGAGGCTATGAGACGTAATGTCGGTGGTCAGGTTCTTGGCTATTTTCATTGACATTCATCTCATATCTATATATATTTTCATCAATAAGAGGATCAAGTGGAGTATTTCGTATTGTGATAGTCTCCATAATGTGTCCATTGATGACTTAGGTAAATGTTAGATGATGCTTTTGGATTTTGATGTTATAAACGTATCTTTATTTGAAAGGATTAGTTGACCAATTTTAATTTGGAATTTGTTGTTCCATAAATTGTTGCTCTAGTTGACTGGATGCTAAAAGTCAAGCAATGTAATCACCTAGTCAAATTACTTAGTCTCTTTGGACTTTTGTTGAGTCCCCAATCTTTCTCTAGCAGCTAGGGGATACCAAATAATCTAATCGTTTTTATGAAATCAAGCAATCTGATTCAGTTGGAGAGTTTGAATGACCATCAATCATATGATTGATGAAAAGCATATGAGAGGCTATAGTCCTAATCTTGATCGTAATAGAGGAGACGCAACAAGTGGTATCTGATGTACAAAAAACTTAGCACTAATTCGATGCTTAGAAGGGACTTCAACAGACCCATATCAGTCTCATACAATTGAACTTTGATTTCTCCACACTCGATGTTTCGGAGTTTGAGAAGTCTTGCACCAGTTTGATGTATTACGAAATCAAATACACCAAATCAAAGTATTGGAAAATTGTATGTCGCTCTTGAGATTTATGAGAGATATGTGAGAGAAAATCTAATATATATATATATATATAGAGAGAGAAGTGTCATTGAGGTTATATATATATATATATATATATATATATAGAGAGAGAGAGAGAGAGAGAGAGAGAGAGAGAAGTGTTATTGAGGTTTTTTAGAATAGGTTAGTAGTATTATTTAATTAATTTGTTTATTACTAGTATCATTTAATCTTTTTAATTATATAAAACATGTTAATTAAGGACATAAATATTATTTTAATATATAAAGTCGAAACATTATTATTTTAGAATAAAGTAATTTGGTGTGGTTAAATTTTAAACAAACATATTTAGAAAAAAATTGTATTATTCGGGTTGCTCTTCATGGAGGGAATAAAAATTATTAAAGTAACTCTACTAAAAAAATAAAATATTACCTTAATAGCATTAGTTGTCATTATTTGGTATATTTTGGAAAAAAAAACTAAAAAACACATGTTATAAATAAAAGGACCAAATGCTACTATTTACTTAATTTAAGCCACCTTCTGGATATTTCTTTTTCTGTGTATCTCGTTGGGAAGATACGTCCTTAAGGCAGAGTTCTCTCTCCAATAGATATTTTCTTTTTCTTTATTTTCTTGCTTGACACTCTTTAGTTGAAAGTTTATGTTTCATAATTAATCCATTGTCATTATTACAGTGGCTAGATTTGAATCTATAAATGTCAGATCTAATGTGTTTTCTTTTTTTTTTTACATCTTATATGAGTTTTGTTAAATATGATGTCTTTTATTAGACATATGTTTATATATTTTTATAACTCTTAGATCTGTAAAGATAAAGTAAGTTGCAATTATTTTGCTCATAATGAAGTTTTATTCATGCTTAAGCAACTATAATTGATAGAGAAGATACCTAAAGATGAGTAAGAGAAAAAAGCTCAAGATTTGACTATACTCTTAACAAACCATCATTCTCAATATATATGCTTTTATTATTTAGTTTTTTTTTTTAACTATCTGAATAAATAATATTATTATTGTATTATTTAAATCAGAGTTTCAATGAAATATCTCTTACTTAAATTAGTTCTCTACCATATTATAAAGTTTCAAAATTCAGCTATTCTGTACACAGCATACATGTTTTTACTTACTAAAGAGGAGTAAGTAGATTCATAGAAATTAATTAGAACAATCCCCTAGAAATTGGGACATCAATCCATTGCAACTGAAGCTCAATTTCACCACATTCCACATTTCTAAGTCTAAGAACCATGTTTTGTATAACTTTGCCATCTGACCAAATAATACAACTCTCTTCTGCTAAGCAATTATTTCTGGTTGGTTGAACCTTTGTAATTATGGTTCCATCTGAAAGACCCTCCTCCAATCTCATCTTTAACACTTTCAAAAGAGCACCAACTTCAAACTCTGCATCCCCCATTTTGTCATCAAATGTGAATGTGTCTCTATCGTATACATTCTGTCATATATATATATATATATATATATATTCACAACAATTTGTTATCAAAATATTCTTTTAATTATTTCCATTAAATATCACTAATTCAAATTAGAAAAGCATTAATTTTGTCAGAAAATAATATTTATCTTTTTTTATAAATATTTTTTTTATGGGTAGGAGTTTGAAATACTAATTGTATTAGAAAGCAACTGACTCATAAATAAGATTTATCTTAATTATTGTGATTTAGTAATTACCAGTTTGATTGGAAGATTAGGATCTGTAATGGAAAGTGTTAAATCTTCATTCCATTCAGGATTCAAATTCTTCTCCACCACACAAGTCTTCAACTTCTGCAATATCAAATAATTAATTGATCAATAAATTAAATTTAGCCATAAATCAGTTTTTGGAATTAATTAAGACGAATTAACCAATAGCAAACAATTGACTTACTTCTTTTTTGCTGATTTTGGTATTCCATAAATCAGTTTTTGGAATTAATTTAATTTAATTATCGTATTTATAATTAATTACTTATTTTTAACTTGTAATTTAAAATAATATAAAAAAAAGAGTACAAAACCGGCAGATTATTAAATAAATTAAAATAATCATATAAGTCAAAACAGATGGCTACTATTTTTTCAGTCTTGAAAAATCAGCATATTTTTTCTGGTTGGTATCAAAGATGACAAAAGCTGGAATATTATTATAACTAAATAAAACCATAATAATAATAATAATAATAATAATAATAATAACAGAATTGTCTATAAACCTGAGATACTCAGCGATGAAAAATTGAAAATATATAATTTTTGGAAATTATAAATTCATAATAGAAGCCATAAATTAAGGAAAACACTTTACAGACTTGAATGTTATAATTCTTTACTTAAATAATTTTTGTGACTGACTGATACCATATACAACTACTCAGATGAACACAATGATTTACAAAACACAAAACGTCAAAATTAATTAAACCCAGAAAAGATAGAAGGAAAGGAAATAAAGAGAAGCAATCGATTTCAAAGACGAAGAAATAAAAAAGAAAAGAAAAGGGGGGTTTAGTTAATAAAATTACCTGATTGCCCATCCTTACAACAACATAGGGGTCGCTGCTTCTCAAGTCTCTAACAGCAAGGTTGATTCCTCTTTGAATGTGAATTCTCAAAAGACCCAAATAATTCTCCATTTTTTTTTCCTTTTTCCCTTTTTCTAAAAGATAAATAGAAGAATGAAGAGATTCACAGCAGATTTACTAACTTTTAGGGTCTCAAAATCTTTGATCTCGATAATAAGCTTAATTTGGTGGCTCACTCGTTTTCTCTTTCTCTCTTAGAACTCTCTAAGTTTTTGAGGTATTTGAAACAGAACTAAAGGCAGTGTCTGAAATGAAATCTTAGCTATGGTTTCAGCACCTATAAGTCTGTCTACCTTATATATATACATTCACGTGCGTATTAAATTGACTAATTTCTTATACTTTTTCTGTTTGACTTTCAAGTTTTATTTTGTTTTACAAATAAAAATAATTCTTTAAAGATAAAAATATTTTAAAATCTAAGCGTTTTACTTATTGCTAAAATTATTGATTTAATATTAAAATATTTTTTTTTAACTTACAACTAAAATCATATAATTTTATTTCATCTTTTTATTCCATTCATTTAGGTGTTTAAAAAAATAGAAAAATAAAACACATGTTATGATCATATTATTATTATTTTAATAATTTTTATATATAAAGTAAAAAAAAATAAAAAAATAAAAAAATAAAAAACACAAACATACTTCTAGAAAATGGAATTAAAAGAAAATAACTTTGAAGAATATAAGGTTAGAAATATGGAGTATGATAGTTGTCAAAGAAAATAGTGATAGGATTTTCGTGTTTGTAATAAATGGATTGACTGATTAAATGAGGTTAGGTATCATGCGATTTTGTTGCTTTGCTCCTTGTTCTAGATTGAGGTTAAGTTGCGAAGAGGTGCGATGGTGATTATTATTGGACGTGATAATGAGACAAGGCAAAACGACATTGCAACAATTATTCTACTGAATGGTCTACTCCTTCTCACCCTCACACCTTCGTACCTTGTTATTATTTTTGTTGATTTTTTTTTTACATTATATATGAAAATTAATAAAATAAAATAAAATTATATAGTTTTAGCATTAAATGAAACGTTTGTCCACTAATTTTTATCAAATAAGTACATTAATATTATAATTATTAGGTTAAGTACACTAAGTCTCATAATCTTTTAAAATAAATATTTTTATCTTATAATTTATAGATTAAATACTATTAATCATATTATTATGATAAATAATCATTTTTAACTCTATAATTATTAAATTAAGCATTTATAGTCTATCAAAAATATTAAAAATGAGTACTTATAATCTCATAATTTTTACATTAGTATCTAACTTTCATAAATAACAGGACTATAGGTAACAAATTGCAGGTATAAATTACTCATTTGCACATAACATCAGATTTATTATGATATTTTTCTAAATATTATAAAATCTCTGATCTTCAATACAATAATTACGGGATTTTTAGTTTCTAGTTTCCATTCTTTAAATATAAAAAGTGAAAAAATTTGGTAATTATTTTTATCAAAATTGTGTAATATATATATATATATATATATATATTATTTTTTATTTTTTTAAAAAAAATTCTTGTATATCAATAAACATTAAAATAATTTTATAATAAATATATTATGCTCTTATAAAATATTGTATTTAATAGTTTTATCGTACATTATCTTTATATTATTAACTTTCAATAATATTTTAATCACGTAAAAATTATTACTTAAAATCTTTAACATTAAGCATTACAATTCATGAATTCCATGCCTATTTAATAAATGGGTTTGATCTCGATTTATATAAGTGTGTATCATATTTGTATTAAAATAATCATTTTTGTGTTAAGTTATTGTAAAATCTACTATCAATTATATAATTAGTTAATTAATATATATTATCTTTTAAGTAAAAAATACTTATAAAAATAATTATTAAATTAAATCAAGTCATGTCATGTCTATATTTTAATGTCAAATTAATTTCTTCAATAATAATAAAAAAATATATTATTAAATCAATTCATCTAAGTTTTTGTCTTTGTTAATATCATGCCAAATCTCAAAAATTTATACAAAATTTAACATCAATTTTTCACCTTGTATAATAAAAACAACTTAAAAGAATGTTATATTTTAATTTTCAAAGAAATATGCTTATTAATTAATATTATTATATATTTATCAAATTTAAATTATCAATTAATGTTTATGTATGAGTATAAAACTAATAATATATATAAAAATAATGTACATTGGTTCTAAATTACATTGCATATCTAACTTATTGAATTTTTAATTTTTAATTTTTTTAATTAAAAATAAATTTTGATTGTTTTTAAAACTTAAGAAATATCTTAAAACTTAAGAAATATCTAGAAAATAAATTAATATCGTTAATTTTATAAATATAATTATTTTGATATTTAGTAAAGTAATATAAAAATAAATAAATATTATTTTAAATATAAATTATTTTATATTATACAACCAAAAATTATTTGATTAAATAAAAAGGTTTAATTATTATAAAATATGATATGATTAAAAATATATTATATTATTTTAATTAATAATTATTTATTTTTATCTATGATACTTATAAATTAATTATAATATTATTTAATTTAATTTACTATATATGATGGCACGTACTTATCTTGTTGGATATGTTGTACCAAAGATGTCAAAAAAATGTTATGACTGTTCGTGTAATCCTTCCCACATAAGATCTCTCATACCATCTCCAATCCATGGTGTTATTTTAGAGCAAAATTTGTATTTTATTTTTATTTTTAATTCACTACAAAAATATATTCTTTTAGGAAACTAAAATATTTGTTATTAATTAAATCATAAAAATTATTATATTGAATCAATTGATTAATTATAAGTTATTATTAATTAATTAATAATAATAATTTAAAAATTAAATTTTTCAAAAATTACAAATCTACTAACTAAAATACTATATGTATTATGTGAATTAAACATTACATTCATAAAAACTAAATATTACATTTAATTAGAAAAAACACACAATTAAATATGCATAGATAAATATTAATTTTTTAAATTAATATATTCATCCCATAAATATATAATTAATGTATTTTAAAGTATAATGTGAACAACTTTATCCTTTATTTGTCAATGTGGAGTATGAAATGTTAAAAATTAAATATTTTTGTCTATCATCATCTCAACTTCTAGAGTTAACGTTTTCACCCATTCTTCCATTGATGCACAAACATCATGTTCATCCATTCTTCAATTGAAAATTTATAATGTATTTTTTATTATGATATTATTAAATTTTTAATTTCTAATTGTTATTGTTTTTTAGTAATTTTTATAGTATATTTAATTTTAATAAAAAAAATATAATTGAAATAAATTTTAATTATAAATGTATAAAAGATAATATAGAATTTTATTAAAAATATAGTAATAAAAAATTGCAATAAATAATATATTATCAAATATAGCATTGTAATATTTATTGTATTATTTTAATGTCAAAATTAAAAAACTCTTTATTGGATGCAAAAATTGTTTTATTTTAATAAGGTAGAGTCTCTCTAAAATGGTCAAAAATATCATTTTGGTATTTATATTATGTAAAAAAAAATTCAATTTAATATTTTTGTTATTTTTAATATAATTGAGTATAATAATATTTTTTCAATCAATTAATATTTCATTAAAAAATTAAAAATAATTTCATTTTTTTCTCTTTTCATGCTTTTTTTTCTTTCACTCTACTATAACTCAAATCTTAATGTACATCTAAAACTCTAAAATCCATATTTTTATTGAAAATAGAAAAATTAGATGAATGTTAGGATTTTTATTTTTATTTTTAAACTAAAATAATTGATTAAAATATATTATAATAATATAAATAAGAGAAAAATGTCATAAAAATTTATTAGATTAAGTCATTTAGTTACTTAGATTAAAAAATAATTTAATTTCTTAATTTTTTTAAAAATATTAATTAAAGATAAATTATATTATTTTAATGATTTATTATCAAAATAATATTATTTTCTATCAAGTAATTAAACGCGATTAAAACATGAGTATTTAATAATGATAAAGTCATAATCAATATGAAAAAATTTACAATATTTTTTTAATATTTATTAATGACCATGGTTTATTTTAATAATAAAACTTAAAATTAAAATAAATATTTAACTAACTTTTTGTTTGAATTTCATTATTATTTATTTTCTTAAATTGTTTCATATTAAGTTTTAATTTTATCCTTATTAAAAACTCATATTTTAATTACGTTATAATTTCTTGACAGAAAATAATAATTTTTTTAAATAAAAATTATTAAAATAATATAATTAAAGATCTAAAAAATTAAAAAATAAAAATAATTTAATCTAAAATATTTCTAAATCACTTCACAGTATAAATAATCAACTATAATAAAAATTATAAATTCAAAATTTCCACCATAATAACGTTGCACATTTGAAATTGCACTCAGTGTGTCACATATTACGCGGACGAAATTTACACGCTAATGTTGAAAGTCAGATTTTCAATTGACAAATGTGCCCACACCGATCACTATATTAATTTTTAACTAGGTGAGCAAATGAACAAATGTTTAGGTCACGCGCTTCTTGTTGTTATTGTACTCGTTTTGGTGAATTTTTCTATAAAAAAACAGTTAAAATATTATTTTTAAAATTTATAATTATTAAAATAATAAATTATTATATTTATATCATACGTTTTAATTATTAAAAAAATAATAAAAATAATATTCTAAAATATTATATTTATATTAAATTTATATATTTTTAAATTTAAAAAATCTGATACATAATTTTATTTTAAATATTGTGGAGTTATTTAAACTGAAATTATTTAAACTCGTTTAATATTAAACGTTATATTAAATATCATTTAATATTATATAATGTTATTTTTGTTATAGGTTTAGGATTGTTATTTTTTTTATTCTCAAATTTTTTTAACAAATTAGTTTAACTTAAATTTTATCTAATTAAAAATTTAAATTAAATTATTATTATTTATATTTTTAATATTAAATATTTTTAAATCAAATATTATTATGATGCACGGTATAATAAATTTATCTTTAATATTTTATTTTTATAAAAAAGAAAAATTATAAGAAATGGTAATGGATGCAAAAACCTATATAATATCTAATATTTTCTCTCCAATCTGTGACTCCATTTACATGGAATTTGACTTAAGTATTGTCATGTTGAGTTCTTAGGTGACGGGCACGTCGGGCATGTCTTATTGACTAATATTTGACATTTGTTATCTAGAAGAATGAATATATATTATATTTAAATAGGACGGCGGATAGTGAATTATTCTAAATAGGACGGCGGATATATATATTAAAGATAAAAGTGATATTTTTAAAATTTATAATTATAAAATAATATTTTTATGTTTTTATTATCAAATAATTTTAATATATCATTTTATTTTAAATATCATTTACTTGAACATCGTTAAAATTACATTACGATCATTTAGATCCGTTTAATGATAAACGTTATCTAATTTAACCTAATTTACTAAATATTATTTTTGTTATTATAAGTTGTAATATTGATATTTTTTATAATTTTTTAATAATGTAATACAATTTTGAACAAATAAGTTTTGTTATGATAAATACCATAAAAATAATCTTTATAAATCATCAAAATAATATGTTTTTTTATATTATGTTCATGTATTTCTATTAAAAAAATTAATTTAAATATTTTAGATTGAACTCTATTTAAATTGAATTCGAATTATTTTAATCTGTTTAGTATTAAACTCTATTCAATTTAATATGTTTCAATGCTATCAAATATTAATTTTATTATTTAATGTAATTTTTTAAAAGCTTTTTATCATGAACAAGTCCACATTTTACTATATAATTAGCCTTTGTTAATATGTAATTTCATAATTATTTTAATATCTTATTTTTCTATTTGAAGATCTAATCTATCAGTAATATGTAGCTTAATACGAACAATAATTTAATGCATATATTATTATTAATTAATAGTCCTTAATCAATTTATTTGGTGTATGTACTTTGTTTTTTGTTCTTCTTCAATATTTAGGATCCATTGTTGATCATTTTTGTGCCCTTTAAATAAAGTCTTGTACATTTCCTTTCATCTTTGAATATAAGTTATGTTCATGCATGAGTTTTTTGGGTGATTGAGTTATGTTCAATCATCGGTTCTTTGGGTACTAAAGATTTGTACATTTCCTTTCATCTTTGGATATGAGTTTTATTCACACATGGATATGAGTTCATACATATTGGTAAAATAATGTGATTTTGGGCTATTTAGTTTAGATTCTTTTCGTTTGATCACTATTTGAAGTTTAATAATAAACCAATTCCCTGACTTGTTAGTTTTGACTCCTAATGGTTAGGTTTTATTTCCTATATTGTGATTATGTATTGTTATTAGTGTTATCTTTTTGTTGTAACATTTAGACGTATAAAGACAAGTGAATTCTTATTTAGTCATTTGTAATAGAACTATTGAATTTGAGCATATGTTGTTTAGTTGTTAGTGATTTGATTCTCTGAATTAAAGAATTAATTTGTCGCATTGGTTTTTTATACATAATTATTTTGAAGTCAGTCACAATTTGATTAATACTTAGTACTAATATTTTCTCATAATATGTTATTTTGTCCGAATAATCAACCTTATAGATTAGTTTGAGTAAACACCACATCACTTATCAAAGAAAATCTTATAAATCACAAGTATGCCTCTATTGATATTAATAGTCAAGTTAGTTCTCAATTTTTTTTATTGTAAAAATAAAGAGCTAAAATAAAATTGTTACACCACTTGTGAATGCGTAGTAAGATTTACTTTGCTTATTCTAGACTTTTTCCCATCGAGTAATTTTATAGAGAAAATCTTTTAATCTCAACTTGTGTTGAGATATCAAGTGAAGCATCGATATTTGATTGAATAATCAACTTAAGAGGTATAGATGTTCATATGACATTAGTTATTTTACATTCAATATATATATATATATATATATATATATATATATATATATATATATATATATATATATATATATATATATATATTTGGATTGTATAATAAATTAATATCACTTTTAATCTCATTTCATTTTAATTTGAAAAATATTATGTATTGAATCTGATATGTACTCATCTATTTATAGGTGATGATGTTTTACATGAGTTTATTAGATCAAGTTAATTTCTAGACTCTACTATGATTGAAGACATTGAACTTGAAATTCATCCAGAGAAAATGAAAAAGTCATCACATAATTTAAATGACTCATCTTCAAAAAAAGGAATAAAAGCAAGTAATGTCGACCCGATAACAAATCTAATATGAAGAAACTGAAAAATTTCAGGTCAAAAATATGAATCATTTTTCATTTATTTTACCGTATGATGTGGAAAATCGTATAACTACATGTCATTATTGTAATAAAAGTTATACTGCTCATCCCATAAGAAATGAAACTATTTCAATAATATATCACTTCAAAATTTTTTGTAAGAAGACAAAAGATGTTAAGTTTTCAAACACAAAAAGAAGAAGGTGATACAACAACTCATAAATTAGTTGTTGTATCATTTAATGCAAATCTTGCTAGAGTTGTTTTGACAAAAAATGATTATAATTGATGAATTGTCTTTTAGGTTTGTTGAGGGTGAGATATTTAAAGATTTTATAGCTGAAATTTATCCTAAGTTTCATGTGTCATCTCATCAAACAATTTCTAAGCATGTGTTTCAACTTTATATAGATGAGAAAAAAAGTTTGAGAAACTTTTTCATAAGTGAAAAGTAAAGAATTTGTCTTACTAGTGATTGCTGGACTTCAATTCAAAATGTTTATTATATTTGTCTAACCACTCATTATATTGACAAAGATTGAAAATTACAAAAGAGAATTATAAACTTTTGGCAAGTTGAGAATCATAAAGGTGATACAATTGAGATAGTGATAGAATAGAGTTTGCGTGATTGAGATATATGTAAGATATTTACCGAAACTCTTGATAATGTTTCCTCAAATGATACTGTTGTGTCATACTTGAAAAGTAAGCTAAACAATTGGAATGATGGAATTGTTATGAGTGGGGAGCTCTTTCATTTGCTATGTTGTGCTCACATTTTGAACTTGGTTGTAAGAGAAGAACTTAAAGATCTTCACAATACTATTATGAGTATTCGTTGTGTAGTGAAATATGTTAGATCTTCTCCTTTGAGATTACAAAAGTTTAAAATGTGTTTTGTTAAGGAAAATATTGAGTCCAAAGGAAGTGTCGTGCTAGACGTGCCTACAAGATGGAACTCCACATATCTAATGTTAAAATCTTCTTTAGATTTTCAAAAAGCTTTTGATCTTCTCGAAGAAGAAGAAAGAATAAACTTTATTTCTTATTTTCATAAGGAGCGATCGAGTGTTGGGCCTTCAAAATTAGATGATTGGAAGAATTCTAGTGTTTTTGTCAAGTTTTTGAAGACCTTTTATGACTCTACATTAACATTCAGTGCATATTTATGGCAATATCAAATTTATATTTTACAAAATTGCATAACATTTAATCTCAAATACTTACATGGTATGGTTCTAATGATGAGTTGTTGAAAAATATGGTTACTAGCATGAAGAAAAAATTTCAGAAGTATTAGAGAAATGTAGAAAAGACTAATAAGATATTGTATGTTGCATTTGTACTTTATCCAAGGTATAAATTGGAGTATTTAGAATTCCTATTTGAAGAGATTTATGATTTAGAAACTGTTAAAAAATTAAGAGATAATGTCAAAAATATTTTCATGGATATGTTCAAAGCTTACTATAAGTTAGTGCATGGAAATGATTGTCAATCTAATGTGACTCAACCACAAGATGTAATAGGAATGATTCCCTTATCTGAAGAAACAAGAAATATGAAATTTCTTAAACGCTTAGAGGAGAAAAATAGTTTAGAGTTGAAAAATGAGGTTGAGAAATATTTGAACACCCTATGTAAAAATTTCATGTTGGATAAGTTTGATATCTTGAAACGATGGAAGACAAATTCTTTTAGGTTTCCTATCATCTCTCTCATTGCACATGATGTGTTAGTAATTCAAGTTTCAACTGTTGCATCAGAATCAACTTTTAGCATATGAGGGTATATTCTTGATCCATTTAGTTGTTCTCTAATCTTGAAATGGTAGAGGCATTAGTATGTACTCAAAATTGGTTATGTTCCTCCATTAATAATGACTATATTGCCTTATTGGAATACATTGATGACCTCGAGATTTACGAAGATATTGATTTAGGTAATTGCAATACTTAAAAATTATTTCTAATTTTATTTTTTAAATATTATTATATAATAATATATGATTTTATTTGCTTGTAGAGTTCATTAAAGACACTACATTGATTATTGATGATTAATAATAGATAAGTTTCTTCTTGTTGGTCAAATAATTAAATGTAAGCTTATGAATGTAATAAAAAAATATTATTAAATTTATGTAAGTTTATGAATGCAATCAAAAATATTATTAAAAGTTTCTTCTTGTAGGTCTTAGTTACGACGGAGCAGGTGGTCTGTATAGATAGGTACTTTATCACACCCTCTAGAGATTTCCTATCAGGGAGACTTTGTTTGATCAAAAGAGACCTAATAAACTATATCTTCTTTTGTATGGCTTAGACAATTTTTGTAGATTGATTAAGATAATATTTATTCCTATAAACTGTATCATATTTATATATTACGAGCAAGACATTTGGTGATAGTAATGTCCATGAATAACGACATAGAAGAGTTGTGTTCTATCAGGACTAGTACTAGTAGATATTAATAGTTGCTGGAAAAGAATAATAATAGGAATGTGAGTAGTAACCAAAGACACAATTTCATCTTTATTTTACATACATCGTAGTGTTTACAACATTAATAATTTATGTTGAAAACTGTTTTCAACATTAATAATTGAACCGTTGAAAATTGTTAACCAAATCAGACCAAACCGGATTGGACCATTCGATTACAACACTTTTATTAGTCAAACAGTCCAATCCAATTTGATTAAAGCAATATGAATGATTTGATTTGGTTAAATTTTTTTTACTAAAAATCGGACCGAACTAGAACACGAACACCCCTATATTTAATTATTGTTTTCGAATGTTGCCACATTTCTTACAAGGACATGAAACATCATTTAAATTGGTTTCATTTTTTCAAACTACTTCTAAGAAACTATTTAACCCACTTAAAAATTGGGTGGGTGGATCTTGAAGTTACTTTTCTTATGTTAAGTAGATACTTTAGTCATTTCACTTTCAGAAGAGAAACTTAGGCCACTCTATAAATAAACATATAATATGTTAGTCACTTTTTCAACAGTACAATATTATTTTGTTAATAATTTTTTTTATAAAATAATAAAGTGCATTTAATGGGAAAAAAGTTTATTTTAAATTTTTCCCTCTTTATACCATTTTCTCCTTTTATTGTTCAATTTTGGGGCCACTTTTAACTATAAAGCTAAAAATATCAATATTTTTAGTTATATTCTCTACTTTTTTATAGATTTTTTTATTATCAAATATCTCTATTCTATTCATAATTGAAAAAGAAAATGAACTACATTATGCCAACCACTATACAAACTCTAAATTATTTGGAATAACAACTAGAAGAATTATAATTAAGAGGATAAATTATATATGTAAACTAATTTAAGTATCATATCAATAATACACAAACTAAAACAATACTATCATTTATTAGTTTAGGACTTTGGAGTTCTCACTTTTCAATCCAATCTTATGAAAATTAATAAGTTTAGGCAAAATTTATGGACATTTTTTCTCATATTTCTCTCTAATTGTTCTATTACTCTCTATGCATCTTAATCTTTTAGGTTTTCTTTATCAAACAAAGAGCTCTTCTTCTTTTAAAGTTAGCTCTCTCTAAGTAAGTTTTATTTTAATTTTTTTTGTTAAATAAAAACAATGATGATTTATGGTTGTTTTTCATCTAGATCTAAATTTAAGTGAAATTTCTTTGCATAGATTTTCTCTAGTGTAATGTTTTGACACATTTTTCATTTTTATTTTTTTGCACTTATTTTGTTTGAATATAATCTTAAATGTAAATATGTTACTTTATTTGTTAAAAGTGATGATACTTTGGAGGCCAAATAACGTAGGAAATATGAGTAAACTCCGAGCCAATAAGCTGTAAAGAGGAAGAAACAATTATTTAATTGTTCTTTGTTTGTGGAATTATGAAAAACAATTTGAAACAATTATTTTATTGTTCTTTGTTGTGGAATTAAGAAAAACAATTCTCTTACTTAGAATTGAGGTACAACATTATCAAATTTAGCAAAAGTGATCAACCTACACTATATGTGCACTTTCTATAGTCACCATTAGCACCTTCAAGCACTAACATAATTTCATAGAATAATAAACTCTTTCCTAATCATACTAAATTCCAAAAAGAATCAATACTCTAGCTTCCTTTGCACATTAGGGAATTGAACAAAACAACTAATGTAAATGACATATAAATGCAACAAATGATAGTTAAACAAAATAAACTAAGTCTTCACCTAGATGCTCTTACATTAGAGCCTCCCTCCTGAAAAGAATTCAACTCTAAATTTAATGGAATGGATACTTTATCCTTTGATGGATGATAAACATATATATATATATATATATATTGTATTTTGAAGTTAGGAGGAGATATTACTATATAATGGTAATTCAATGATGAAGGAATTAGTGTTTATTTTCTTCTTGATTTTGAACAGGCTATAGTTTTTAGGTTGTAGCTTGGGAAAATACTATAAAGGTAACCTTTGTTTGTTGAGATGATTCATTATTGATTCTTCTTCTAAAAATTCTTGAAACCTCTTGTATTTATTAGCTTAATGTTTGTATTAGGAGTTCATATTCTCTATATGCCTTAATCTCTTAGTGAAACTTGATAATCTTTAGTCAAAAAGTTATAAGGTTTTATCCTAGGGTTAATGGAGCATAAATCAAGTGTAAAATTAGGAAACTTAGTATAAACAATAGCAAAAAGAGACTTCCATGTTGTCTAATTTGGAACACTATTGAGAGAAAATTCCACCTAAGATAGCAAGAGGCCCTTGATGAGCAGAATCGGGATTGCCAAAAACTTTGATGCCATCCCCGGAACGGAGTCATCCCCGGCAACGGCGCCAAAAACTTGATGAGCAGAATCGGGATTGCCAAAAACTTTGATGCCATCCCCGGAACGGAGTCATCCTCGACAACGGCGCCAAAAACTTGATAAGCGAAAACCGGCATCGCCGATCCTGCCAATACTTTGGTTTTATATTTATAAAACTCTCGCAAGTGCACGAATCATTTCGTAGAAAATGATAAGTATACTCCCAAGGTCGATCTAAGGAAGGAATGTATGTGGTTTTTAATTTATTATTCAAACTTTTAAAAACGAAATTAAATCCTAAACATCCTGTCACGATATTTTGGGTTTTGTGTTTTTAATCTAATAACATAAAAATAAACATAGATTCAATAAACATTCATGCAAATTTTATCTTTTATAATGGTGGAGTATTTATGGATATAATAACTAAGTTAATTATGCTTGCTCATATTATCTAGGTTATTAAAGATATGAATTGATATTTATTGATTCTCCCTTTTTTGTATGAATAGCACCTTTGGTGAGTTAGATATTCTTTGTTAACTAAACAAATCAATTAACACCTACATGGGTGGGGTTGATAACTAATTTGGTTAATTAAATTAATTCCTTTTCTAAGAGATTGAAAATGAACCATTTAAATACAACCTTTGGTGAGGTTAGAGCGATTTAAACTTTATTCAAGGTGTCCAAATTAAACCTAAGAATTTAGTTATCCGAGTACTAACTTTCAAGTTTTAAAACTACTCTGAAAACATGTTGTCAATACATTTTCAGATAATAATTCTTATAAAAACTTTTGAAATAGAGCTTCACTCTAACTACCTGGGCGGATTGTACCAACAAATAAAGAAACCTTTACTCTAAATCGAATAGGATAACTAAACCTTAAAATCTAATTTTCAGATTTAAGTTTGTAATGAAAAATAATATATTTCTCTCTAACATTCTTAATATAAAATCTTGAATAAAAAATAAAATCAATTCATTTTAGAGATTTTTACCTATTTAATATTTCGCAAGCATAACAACGTTATTATTATATCATTTTTACAAACTATTAGCACAGTTAAATTTAATCACCGAACCAAATTAAATATAACATGTAAGAATAAAGCATAAAAAATAGCGTAAAGAAAATAAAATCCTTACAAATTACTTGACGCAATTCCCGTTGCTAGAAAACCTCCAAGTGGAATTTGCACTCCCATTTATTGAATCAAAAACTAAAATATTACAACAAACATAACTAGTTCTTCCCAAAGAGGGAAGAACTCTAAAACTAAGCAAAACTAGCTAAAACATAAGAAAAACTAAAAACTAAGAAATGGAGAGAAAGAAAGAAGAGAGAAGTGTGTTTTGAGGTGTGTTTTTGAAGTGAAGGGAATGAGCTGTTATAGGTGAGGATAGAGAAAAAATGAGTAAAAAAATGTTAAAAAAAATGTTAAAAAATGTAAAAACGCAGCGTAATGGACATGGTGAGGTCATTTATAGCGTCAGGCGTGGCGTCATGGAGGCTGCACGTGAAAAATGGGGCGAAATGGCGGCGCGCGGGAGGTAGTAGGCGTGTGCGGATGAATAGTACCCGTCGCGCGTTGATTATGCGCATGGATGAACAGTATGGTCGCCGCTGGGCTTGATTGTCGCGGATGAGCCGATGGCGCCCGCGTGCGACTGCGCGTGATGACGATGTATGCCGCTGCCGACTTTGCGCGTATGAACAGATGGCCGCGCCGACTGCGTATGTACAGTACCCGTGGCTTCGGCCGGGCCGGCTGAGATAAATTTGCTCCGTCGCGATTTTCTCCTTTTTGACATTTTTGACCTTTTCGACCCATTTTGTCCAATTTTTCCATATTTGTTGACCTTTCCCCATTTATTTAGTAATATAATTGTGATGTATTGCTTCCAGTATTCCTCTTTGAGTCTTTAAATTGCGTTTTTAAGCCAAAATACCTGAAAAACAATAAAAATTCCCGTGATTCCGAAAAAGATAAATTTATATAAATATATGATAAAACATATAAATATATATTTTTAATCAATTAATGTGCATAAAATCATGGTAATTTTAGTGTTTTTTGAGCACTCATCAGCCCTACTATTTTGTTTTTTTTAGCCAGATATCTTAACATATTCCCAATTAATCTATTAATCATTTCTATCTCACTATCAAACTAAGGATCATAGGCATTAAAAGTTAAGTGTATTTGAGATTTATTTCCGTAGTTCTTTCCAAAAGTGGCCTATAAACTTCACATCCCTATTAGAGCTTAATATCTTAAGCAACTTATGTAATCTCACTAGTTCTTTGAAGAAAATAAAGGTGATTTGGCTTGCATAATAATTTTTTTTACAAGGGATAAAATATGACATCTTAAAAAATTTGTCAATAATGACTAAGATAGAGTCAACATTCATTTATGTCTTGGGTATGGACCTTATAGGTGGCCCTAGGATAAGGTCCATATCCAAATGTTTTCAAATTTTTGGGGGACAGGTTGAGGCATATACAGGCCTATATTTTGCATTCAACCTTTATACCTTTGACAAATAGAAAATTTTGAAGTGTTCTTAGCTACCTTCTTTTTAAGATGGGGGCATTAATACCTCTATTCCAAAATGGTGATGATTTTTTCTCTATCTGAATGTGCCATTAACCCATCAGCATGTACTTCATGGAAGAGTTGATCCTCAAGGACATTTTAGGAATGCTTAACCCATTCCTACAAAACAAGTACCCATCCTAAACATGGAACTCACTAGATTCTTCTTTGTTAACACATTTCTCCGAAATAACTACAAAATCTTCATCATTGGCATAGAGTTTAGGTAAACTTTCAAAGCTTGTAATTTCATTGGAAAGCACTATTAGTAATTTATGTTTTCTACTAAGGGAATTTGCTACCTTATTATATTGCTCAGCTTTGTGTTTAAACAAAAATGAACTTCTACAAATAAATAACCTATCTAGCATACATCTTAGAGATTTTTTTTAGAGTTCAACCATTAAAAGGCTGGGTGGTCAATGTGGAGAATGAACTCCCTCTAAAATAGATAGTATTCCCAGTGATGTAAAACTTTGAAAGTGGTAAAAAAATTCTGGTCATAAGTAGACCATTTTTGTTTAGTTAAGCTCAGTTTCTCACTAAAACACTTTATAGGTCGTCCTCTTTAGATAATACAATCACTACAAGCATTTGTTTTCATTTCAAAAACCTTATCAAAATCAAGTAAGGATAACATAGGTGCACTATATTTTCTCTTTAACTAGTTGGAAACTATGTTCTTATTCCTCCCTATGTAAATTGTCCCTTTTTTAAACAATTTGTTATTGGGGCTATAAAAGACCTAAACCATTTAACAAATTCTCTATAGAATGTAACTAAATCATGAAAACTTATAACTTTAGAAATTGACCTAGGGGTAGGCCAGTTCATAATCTATAGATACAATTTCAATTCCTATATTGAATCCAAGAGAAATAATGAACTCACACTTCTTTAAGGTACAAGTTGTTATCCCTTAAGAATTGTAAAATAGAGCTTCTTCTTTGGTCTTGGTGCATACAAGAATGTCATTAAAGTAAAAAAAAAAACACTTCTCATTGAATGGTTTGAGGAATTGGTTCATGAGCTTCATAAAAGTACTTTGGAAATTACAAAGCTCAAATGGCATCAAAAGCCATTCATAGAGACCCTCCCTAGTCTTTAGTGAAGTTTTTCACTCATCCCTAACCTTATCCTGATTTGATGATATCCATTTTAAAGTTCAATCTAAAGAATATTTATGATCTTTATAACTTGTCTGGTATATATTCTAACCTTGGTATAGGAATTTATACTTAATGATAATCTTATTTCTGGCTATACTGTCCACACATATAAGCATTGTATCTTATTTTTTGGCAACCAATAGGGCTAGCACTACACATGGGCTTTTGCTCTCTTGTATGAGGTTCTTGTGAAACAAATCTTCAATTATCTCTTATAGAAATTGGTGCTTTAAAGGACTCATCTTATAATGAGGCAAGTTTGGTAAGCTAGGCATTGGGAAAAAGTCTATATAATGCTGCTCATCCCTTGTAAGTGGTAATTGATTATGTAGCTCATTAAGTGATAAGTCTTCATATTCATTCAATTATGGAGTCATTTCTAGGGGAATAGTTTCATGACTAGTGGATTACTATTTAGCAAGGATGGTTTGGATGAGATGACTTCATTTAATCTCTTTCTCAAATTCTTTTATATTTACACTAGGAATGGTTTCTTAACTGGTGGGTTGTTATTTGGCAAGAATGGTTAGGATGAGGTTGCTTCTTTTAACCTTTTTCTCAAATTCTTTTAGATTTTCACTAAGTAGAACCTTCTGCTTGATCTCTGTTCTTTCTTTGGGTTGAGAAGATCATTGATGGGAATGAGTGCCACTTTCTTCCCTTTCCACATAAACAAATATATATTTTACATATATGCATATTTTTCATAGCATATTGCAAGGCATTCTTAGCAAAAGTTGACATGCATCCATTTCAACTATATCACATTGAACCTCATCTAATAAAACTTTCCAATTGAAAATGGAGCTACACACTTCCTATACTTTAACTTCCTTTCCCTTTCTTAGCAATCAAATTCTATAAGGATTTAAATGTTTACAGTAACTAGGCCCAAAACCTTGGATTATAGTCCTAAAAATAATTTTCATGTGCTACCACTATCAATTATAACATCACACTCCTTAAATTTCATAGTGCACCTTGTCTTGAAAAGGGAATGCCTTTGAGACACTTTAGTTGTTTTGGAGCTACAATATCTTTTGGAAATTGTAAACTAGTGTACTTTCTCCTTAATCTCCCTTATAGGTTCATCACCTTCAATATCAATCTCTTGGCCATCACATTCTTCCTCTAAATAGTCTTGGTCCTCAATTAAGTTTGTAGTTCTTTTCTCTGGACATTCAAAAGCATTTGATATTTTGAGGTTTTCTAGTAGGATTGGGATGGTGAATTGGGTTGGTAGGTTTAAGGGGCTTTAATGCTAGAAGATTATCAAGGGCCTATCTTTGAGGAAATAGAATATAGTTAAGTTTTGGCTTAGCTGGTGGGGGCTTATAGTAGTTTTTTTTAAGAGGAAGGTTTCTTGTTTCTAAACAACTGATTTTCAATTTTTAAGGTTATGTTGGTAGCTTCCTTGATAGTCCAAACTATCTGGCTTAATTCTAACCTCTCGTTGATAGTTGATAGGAGAAATGAAGCCTTGTAGATATTTGTATACCTTTTGAGACTTTTTTTCCCATATATTAGCTCGAATACCCAACCTTATAAATTCCTCAATGTATTCATTGATATTCTTGTTTCCTTGATTTCATTAATGACATGGTCAACCAATAAAAACTGTTAGATCATTAATATCTTCCTTTTTTCCCAACTCACTACAAGTAGCTTGTTAATTAATTCCCTTTCATACTACATATGTTCCCACTATGACAAGGCTCCCTCTTAGGCTTATAAGCATCAAACTAGACTTTCTTTCTTTTTTTGGAAGTTCTGTGTAGTTGAAGAATTTGTCTAATGCACTAACCCAATCAATGAAGTCTTCAATGTGAGTATGGCTAGTAAAATTGGGTAAATCAATGTTAAGTTTGTAGTTATGTCTTTTGTGATCGAGGAAAGGTGGGTTGGCCAAACTTTTCTTCTTTTACATCTGGAGTGTATTCTCTATACCCAATGTGAGTTTGAATGGTGTGAGTAGAGAGTAGTGTTCTTTATCAGAGTTAATCAGCTCTGGTGGATCAATGAAACTTTGCGAGTTTAATGAGGTGGTTTTGATGGTGTGGGGGATGAACTCTGACGAATTTCCTTACCTTTATTCCTCAAGCTATGTTGTATGTTAGCAAGTTGCTTAGTGAATTGTTGAGTCAACCGCGAAGGTCTCTTGACACTTCATCAATCCTTCTATCGACTCTATTTTTCAAAGCATTATAAAAACCCTAAGCTTTTATAGAAATCATTTTCAAAAAAGCTTTCAGACATGCGCTAGACACGTGCCATGTGTCATTCTTCTTGAGTAGACATGTGGCACATGTATTGGCATGTATCTCATAGCTTTTTTGAAAATGGACTAATAATCCCTTTTTGTAAAGATATCCCGCTAAATAAGTTCTAGTTTAAAGTGTATTTTTTGTGATTTTAAAAAATATAATTTCATTAAATATAATGTGCTTGTGTTATCCCTTTTTTTGAATAACAAACTTTTGTCTAATCATGTTAAATGAAAAATAAGGAATTTAACAAACATCTAATACAAACGGCATATAAATGCAACAAATAACTATTAGACAAAATAAATTAAGTCTTTACTGAGATGATCCTACATCACCAAGTTCATGAGATTGATTGAAGATATTGACTCATTTATTGTAATAATTTAATCAAGCAAAAAGTTATTAAATAAGACAAATATTGTTATTGTCAATACTGAAACAATCTAAAAGAGTGTTCGAGTTGTTATATGTTTGTCCATTGTAATTGATTATGTAATGTGATTTTCAATTTCAATTAAATAAAATTTATTTATGTTTTTTTAAATCCAATCTCGTGGATCGAAAGAAAAATTCTAAACATTCTTATTATTATTTTATCCCATTCTATTCATATTCAAAAATAAAATATTTTCATTACTTACTATGGGTCAAATATGATTTAAAAGTGAACTTCATTTATGACGATTAATAAAAAAATTAAATATATTGGTGGAACACAAAATCATTGTGTATATTTAATTAGGGATGAATAATGGATCAAAATCGCTTATTTTTTAATGATTTGAATCTGATTCAATCTAAATTAGATTTGAATATTTTAAATTCAAATCCGATACATTGATGTAATTAATACGAACTAATCTAAATTTAAATAGATATGATTTTTCGGATAGGATAAGTTTGGATTGATGTTAAATTTATTTATGAATTATTATCATATATAAAATACGATATATCCAACATTTAAATTTTAAATTAAAATATCTTCAGCAAAATTTATTATTTATAATTACAACTAAGAAAATCAAAACAATAAAAAATATATTTGAATAATTATTAAATTATTATAGAGATTTAATATTTATATTTATTTTTAAATTGAAATAATAATTTAATATGATTGTAATATGTATATTATTTAAAATTAATACATAAAAAAATATTTATAATTTTAATAGAAATTTGATATATATTTTTAAATTTAAATTTAATCTGATCGTAAAATATTTTAATACAATCTAATTTTTAATTTAAAGGTAGTGATTGAATTATTTGTAAACTCATTCGGATATAAAATTTCAACCTCTTATTTTTTACACCACGTGGAAGGCAATATCTCGACACGTGCTACTTTTGCAGGAGCCGCAGCCTCTTTGGAGCGCAGGGAAGTTAAAACTCCTCATGCTTCACGGGAATTTTCTGAGGATGCTGCGGTAGCTGAAACCACCAACAATGGCAAACATCCAATAATTAGGTCGCTCAATTTGCAAAGCTGCTTTGTAAGTACCCAAAACCCAAATCAAATTATTCTTATTTTTTTCTAGTACAAAATCCAATTCGATTCCTTGCATTTCTAATTGATTGTAAATACGTAAGGCCTTCAAAGTACGGTTAATGGCTATCAAAATTTCCATGCTCGCGAGTTCAATTGTTGTACCTGATATAAGGTTTATTTATTTTTTATTCTTTTTAATTTTTGATTTAGAGAATTGGGCGGAAAATGAGTCATTTCAATGGTTAGTATTTGATGGGGATGTCTTTATGTGTAATGGAGATTCCGGTTAAGAGTGAAACGATTCTTTTTGAAATCGTCCTTCTTCATTTTTTGCCCATACTTGTCAATGGTTGGTTTTGATGGGCACGGTTTAATCGGTTGATTACTTCTATAATCACGATGCTTAGTTTCTTAATCCGTCAAATCATTTAGCGGAAATAAATTATTAGAGGGGGATCAAAATCATGCAATATTTCTCGAGGGTTGTGGCAAATATGGCTACCCCTCTTATTAATTATTATTATACGCTAAAGGTGCATCATAATATGTTTCTCAGAGTATTGCTCCCATGTGTTTTTTCCTCAAATTTTTTTTTGGGTCAAGAATAGAAATGCCATAGTTGATTGGCTAATATTGTAAAGCTGCAATATTTTCTGATAATGAACGATTTATAAAAGCTAAACAGCTTTATCATATTTGACATGTAATATTTTTTTTGTTGATTTTTTTATTTTTCTATAAATGATGAGCATAACGGATAAAAAATTTGACTCTTCTTAATCCGAATATTGTCTGATTCATTGTTTCAATTGTTGGACAAGTTTAAGAGTGCATTTGTTTGTGTTTCTGTTAAAATTGGTTTCCATCTGAGATGGTTTTAGAAGAAAGCGTTGGAAGAGCACATTATTTGTGCTTCCATCATAAAGCATAAAATGTGTTTTCTGAGGTGTGAAAGCACTTACGGTAAAAAATTATTTGGTTTAAAAGTGCTTTTACGCAATTTAGAAACAAAAACAAATGGACCCAAATTATCTTTTGATTTGTTTCCAGTTCAGAAGTATACAACATTTTCTTTAGCTCACAATTTTTTCATGTAAATTCTAGTCTATGTACACTAAGTGAATTCATTGAGTTGAAAAACCCTCTCATCAATGCTTCGTCGTTTATAAAGAACATTTGGATGGGCATGTTTCGAACAACATTTCAGATGATGATATTCTTCCTAATAGAAGACTTCATTTACGTTTTTCTTGTTATTGTTCAATGCAGGTTTGATATTATATAATATCTGGTTTATGAGATATTATTTCATTATTTTTTACAGAGGAGATTCTCTGACTAATCAATCTTATGCTGGTGCAACTATAAGTTTAGGCTCAGTGTACTTGCATCATTTATCATGAAAATAGGTTCCACAAGGTAAGCTTTTTACACATTCATTTTCCACACAGCTTTGTGCTCTTTTACAAAGTAGTAACTTTTTTTTCGATTTTTCTATAAATATTTTGGCTAATGAGAGACTGATTATCTCACTCTCTGTCTGTCTCATTTATTCTTCTGTTCATATCAATCAAAAGCATCTTAGTTCACAGTTTCTTTCCATAGCAAAATAAATTTTTTCCATCTATATATGTCGTAGTTATTACCTTTTCTAATATAATCTTGATAGATGCTCTCTTGGAAAACAAATTCCATGGCTTTCAAGGAATAAAAGAACTTTAGGGTTGGAAAATGTTAGCCAACTGCCGTGTAATTTTACTACCTCGAAGTTGAGGAAGGCCTGCCAGAGGTTGACACTTTTTCAGACTTCTGCTAGGGACCATCCCATGAGAAGTGTAATTTGCAGAACTCATTCTTTTCCTCTCAGTTTGGTGGAAGCTTCTATTTCACAGTTGGAAAACTATCCTAATAATGATGAGTCTGAACCACAGGATTCACAAGAGGATATTCTTGCTCAAACATTAGGCAACGATGAGGTACTTTCAATGTAACCCATTAGTTTGTGTTTTTCTAATCAGCGGAAAATATGTTTTATATTGTTTTTTTTAATTGTATAGTAGCATCCCTTAACTCAACTCATTACATGCCCTTTTCATAAATATGATTTCTTCTGTTCGTATGTTCATACAGTTAATAAGTTTTTTTTAATGATGATTAAAACAGTTTAGCTGCACTAATTTAAATTTTGCTCATTAATACCAATCTCTTGTGACGTTTCTGCATCTATGACTGTGGCTGAGGGCTGTTGGTCAAACAATAATGATCGGCTACTTGGCTATTTAGGAAATGGAACCATGTATCTGCAGTCTTTGTACAATATTACTTTATTTTTATATTTCTATTGGGTATAAAAATGAGGAGTCAGACAATTGAATCTTGAGTCCTGAAACTCAAATACAAATTACATTTTGTTAGGAAATTCTATCAAGAGATCACAGAATAAGAAGCATCAATACAAAATACCATAAAGTGAAAGCTAAGGAAAGATTGCTAAAAAATTACTAAAAAATTAAACAAAGATCCATCCAATTGAAATGTGAAGCTAAGGAAAGAGAACCATAGCCCATCTTAGTGACTGTGGGCTGTGGCTATGAGAAGGTATACTTCGTAACTATTAGACTTAATTAATCATCATTGACAGTTTGGTTCTGTATCAAATAATATGTCAACAGTTATTATTTTTCTGACACTTGCCCAATCTGAGTTTTTTCTTGCCATTTTTTTTTTGTGGATAGTTATGTTTATCTGTCTTACTTCAACTTGAATTTTTTTTTTTAATAAAAGGTTCAACTTGTTAATTAAGGAACACACTTTCAGTGGGGTAAACTGTGGTGATATTATAGCAATTTGAGGATGCAGAATAAAGGATAAATAGATAATGGGCATTGGTCTGTTTTTTACTCAATCAAATTATGAATTTGGAAACATTGGTTGTTAATCTTGTCATTTTCCCAATCATAATTGTTAAAATTTATGTTCCAATGAAAAACTGTCTACCATTTACAGTGTCTTATGATTATATTTGACTTAATGAGATAATAAGGGGATGTTCATGCAGCAAATATTTTTTCTTCGACTACTTATGTTGAAACTTATCTCAGCTTAAGTCACTGCTGGCTGATTCTGAAAGAGCTAAGCTAATTAAGAAACTAAGCCAAGCCAATCAACAGAATCGGTTTCTCAAACGCCAGGTCTGTACTTATGCAGTTGTTTATTTTTTTCCTCCAATTCTGACATTCTATCTTGGGGCCATCTTTATTATTTTCAAAGGAATTTGATTGAGTCATGCTCCATCATAACACTGTCTTGCAGCTATTCCCTGTATGTTGCAGTTTGTACTTTTAATTTACAAATTTGGTGAATATGTTCTTTTTCATCTTAGGATGTGGCTTTTCAGTCCTTTTCTTGATTTGCAAGCCCCGTATATAGCATTCGGGGTTTCAATAATTTTGGTTGGAAAACCTAGATGGATCCTCCTAGAGTAGGGTTTGGTTTTTAGCATAAATTCTCACATGATAAGTTGCTTCCATTTACAACTAACTTTTTGAACTGAAATTTCTGTAATTATGTCATTAGCTGATTGATTGAAAGATGAAATGTTCACTACAAAAGACAGATGGTGCACTTATTGAAATCCTAAAGAGAAACAGTTTGGCTGACTGACTTGATTTATAATTACCCAGAGACTGATATTGTTTATGGACTAATTCCTACAGTTGCAAATAAAGGAGGATGCTTTGGTTAATTCCAAAAGTGAACTTTCTGTAATGGAACTTGAAATTCAGGTTAGTAGACTTTCTGTTGAAATTCAGAACTGAGAAATTTTGTTAACATCAACAACTAGGCCTTTTCACTTTATGTTTTGTTGTACAGAATAATGTCTAATCTTCTGATTGAATGATTCCTTTAGCTGTACTCTACTGGCAGGCATTGGCCACACTAGCAGAAGAAATTGCAAATTCTTCCATTCCGCAAGGTTCAAGAAAGATCAATGGAAAATATATTCAATCCCACCTTTTTTCTCGATTACAAGGTACAATTATGGAGCTATTTTTATGTCAAATAAATTCTATCTTCTGCTTGGGTTAGTCTAGTCAGTTTCTGTTGCTGATTTTCCATATGATTGTTCCAATGTCTACTTTTTCTCATCCTTGGCTTGCCTTTAAACAACATAATTATTTCTTATAAAAGCTATTATATTACTTCATTATTTAATAGCAGTTCATGATCCAATGATTTATATGTAGGATTTCGCTTGATGGCAGAAGAATCGACTTTTAATTAGTGATTTTGCCTTTCATAGTTGTGTATTCTATGTGATGGACTAATTTTATAAGAGCATTCTTCAAGAAATAGGAAGTTGTAGGAAATGGAAAAAACTTTTTGAAACTGAAGTAATAACGCACAATGCTAGGATGGATAGGAAAGGTACTAACCTGTCACAAGATAACACAATGTATAAATTAAATTTACATGCTAGAAAGATCAGCCAAATCAGCAAGGATCAGAAACACAAAGCCCTTGAAACTCATTAGTAACTATAACCTAAAAAGAAACCAAAAGCTTGATCATAAACCAGATGTTTTCACTTAAACAAACTTGCTCCAAATATTCTGTTTTTCATTTCTAATAAATCCAAAAAGAACAGCCATTGCTGTAGCAGCTGCAGTGTGATTGGATATATACCCTGAAATCCTTATGAAGTAAGCCCTGCACATGAAGCTGAAACCCAATCAAAAGAAATGATATTTCGTAGCTTATGCTAAGGAATGTAAGACAAGATGATTAGGCAATTAGGCATTAGCTGTTTCGTCCCCCATTTTGATCACATAACACTAAATTGGGCAGTGAATACATCTGATGAACCACACTACATTATAACTTATTGGACTTACTACGAAAGATACTCCAAAGAAACCATGGTCATTAGAAGATTAAAGCAATAACATTTACGGAGGCTTTTTGCAATGTACTAACAGAAGCCCTGTTGCTTGTGTGAAGCTGTACTTGAAAAAGTAAAAGTACAAATAAAGGACACTGAGGCTACTCATTCGAAGGAGGTTCCCATAATCTGGTTTGGCATGGCTGAGGTAAGTTGCTAAGTTGTCTTCTTTGGTTATAAACATGCAGTGTGGTTTGTTATGCATAATTATAATCAGAATTATCAGAATACTTCTGCAAAATCTTCATTAAAATGTTAAGGGTATCTTCCAGCTTCTGAAACAGCCTCTACCTGTTGCCTTTTGACGTTAAAGAACACTTTTTTGTTTGATAGCTTCAAGCTGCAACATTTTTAAACTGAAGTTGAAATGGAAAAACAATGCACCACAATGGTAGGAGCCAGGAGGTTTTCCTTTCATTTAAATCTGAAAACCTTCCTTTCATATGTTATTGTTTATCACTTCATCTGAAATTTTCTTTGAACGATTTGACACATGTATAGTTACCTCTGTGTGCAAAGCCCTGCTTTGTGTTAGACAGGATAGATTTCTTTAAAATCAAGAGTGAACATTGAAATGTGACCTTATTAGATATATACATTAGTTGAATATTCCTTTCGTTTTTTTCCTCTTCTGGCAGATACATATGCATAAATTTGATCAGTGTTTGATATGAAATAATCGATCTCATTAATCCCAAAGGGAGTCCTTAACAAAAATTCATGTAAACCCCCCAATAGGAACATGGATTAGGCCCCGCAAAGTCGTAAAGTCTACCAGTGTTCTTTCAAAACACCCAGTATTAGTCCACATTACAGACCAATGTATGAAGCTTCTGTTTTAACAAAGTTAGTTCCTTGCAGCTAGTTATGAAAAACTCCCTCATCTCATTGTAACCCACTTTTTTGGATTCAAAACATTTCTGTTATGTTGGGAAAACAGAAAACGCCAATTTTTGGTGTTTTGGAACCTTTAAATAGAAAATATTGATGCTTTGCAGCGCACATCTTCTTATAGTGAAGTGTTCAAGCTATTGTTTCAAAATCTCTATCTTTCTCCTTTATCAGAGTGTTCAAGTTATGGGCACATTCGATGGGTGGAGCCAAGGAGAGCACTTATCATCAGAGTATACTGGTTCTTTTACCAAGTTCTCAACAACCTTAATGCTGAGACCTGGAAGGTATATATATATCTTTAGTTTGACCTATGGCCATTTCTTTCTTCCTTCCTTTCATCATTCTCTTTATTTTTTGATCAAATGAAGCTAATATTATGAAGGTATGAGATGAAGTTCTTGGTGGATGGAGAGTGGAAATTATCTCCAGAATTTCCTACTGTTGGTGAAGGATTAATGAAAAACAACTTGTTAGTTGTGGAATGAAGCTCTAGATGTCTGGTCTTGGTCATGTCTGATGTATATGTTTCTCATGTTCATGCAAAAATGTTACCATTCCATCATGTTGAGATTTGTTTGGACGCTAAATTAGAATGCTTTATGAACATGAATGTCATTATTTTAAATGATGCACTTTTGTTCCACATATAAAGGTTGCACTTTAAAATATAGGGTATTAAAGTAATTATTTGGTAAAAAAGTATGGGACTGCCAACGACCTTCTCCCATTAAAGTGCAATATGCCATCTTGAAAATTGGAATATATACGAGGACTAATGCTTTGAATATTTGGGAGGACAAGCTTTACGTTAAGAGCATGCAAAAATTGCTTGGGTATTTTTTAATTGTGTATTTAAGAAATGGGAACAGAATATTTCTCTTTACAGTTTTGCTTCATACTAGAAGGTAACCCCTTATTTCAATGCACTTTTAAAAAGCTTTCTTTTAGTACGAAGCTATTCTCATTGTCCATGACCGAACATAATGAGTTAGATACAGTTATATATACTTGTCACGTTTTGAGACCAATGATAATTACGAATGGGAAGAAGATTCCAACTCCTTTGGGAAGGTGTTAAAGGTCTTTAAACACCTCAACTTTGAGATATTTCAAGTTCATAGAGGAAAATTTTTTATACAGTAATTATATCATTTATTAGTTAATGTGTCACGATATAAATGACATTATGGTTTTAAAATTATGGGAAAAATTTAAAAATATTTCTCATTGATTTAATTCCCATCTCTTTCATGTTTTCTTTTAAAATAAAAATGAAAGGTTAGTATGATTTGTCTTATCACTTATTAATGTCAATGTAAAAATCTCTTAATAATTATTAAACATCTTACATTTTTAACATTACATTTAATTTAACACTAATATGTAATTTGATGATACTCTATCTAAAATATGTCATTGCAAACTTCAACGACCGCATTGTTGATTCAGTAAAGACAATTATGAGATTGTTGTGATGAATCATTATAAATTATTAAACAAAAAAACCATTACAACTTGATTTTTTAAAACTACACCGTATTAATATATAATTGTTCATTAAAAATTTAAATAATTTTAGTTTAATTAAGTGCGAGACTTATTCTTCTCTCGTTTCAAGTTCCAAGTACACCAAATATCATTTATTTAAAAAAATTAAATAATTATTTGATAATATTTATCATTAAATAATTGTTTATGTTATTTACTATTCTTTTGTAAATATATATAACAAATGTTTCACAATTTTTTTAACTATTTGGTTTTCAAGAAAAGTAAAAAATACTTATTATTTTTAGAAAAATATCATAATTTCATTTAATAAACTTGAGATGTATAATTCAGATGAAAATTCATTCATTTAAATACGTCAATAATAAAACTCGTTAAATTAAAACTAAAAACATTATTAAACACATGAAAAAAATGATATTTTATCTTTCGCTCGATTGTAACTTAGAAGACACTCGAATCAATTATTTGATTACTTCAATTGATATAATAAATATTCTTTATAGAAAATGAGATATTAATATCATATTATAATCTTAAAAATCTTATATACATCGTATATACACGAAGATTAAAATGACGAGAAGACAAAAACAAAATAAGGATAAACATGAGTAGAAAAGTCTTTACATGGAAAAAGATTGGTGAATAAAAACAAATATATATTTTATTTAAAAAAATTAATATGATACAATAATATATGTACTTATCTATATGGAGTTTAGTATTTTTTTTTATACCCATATTATTTTTTGATACACATTGTTGTCAACGTTTTTAAGTGATACTTTAAAAGTATCTAAATTCTTAAAAATATATCCATTTGACCAAAAATGAATTATGTTTATGAAAAATAAGGATAATTTTTTTTCTTCTATTTATGCAAATAAAGTGAGGTGAGAGAGAAGAAAAAATATTAAAAAAAGAAAAATTGAAATAGGAAAATCAAAAGTCCTAAATTACCTTTCATTTTAGCGCACATAATTTATCTTTAATAAAATGGGTGTTTTTTTTTTTTTTGAAGATTACTCAAATAGTTAAGTAACAATAATTAACCAAGAAAGAAAAAATTAACATCACTAATAAATTACCATATCTGAAATAAACTAAAACAACCGATCATCCAGTGAAACCAATGGCTTTTATGAGTTGGTTATTATGTTGTAGATACGTGTTTCAAGTATAGAGGTTCAGCTCTTCAAGCAGGAATCGGCATGCTTCATGTTAATTAATTAACTTCTATTTATTAATAATTTACATTTTTTTTCCAATTTTTCCTATCCATACAATTTATTTTAAAATACATATTCACTTACTAACTATATTAAATTATATATAGAAATTCATACCCAAATCTTTAAAAAAAAAAATATGAATCACCACCTTTGCTAAGCTGATAGTTACTTTTTCTTATATTCTTTCTATTATACCTTAATTGTTTATTATTCATTAAAAAAAATTAATTGCATATCTTATTAATACGAAATATTAATTACACCAGGAACAATTAATAGTTTATGGTTGATATGACAATTAATTTAAAATTTTCAAATTAATTATATTTATTTCATAATGGTTCAATGTAATTAAGCTAGTTAGGGTAGGTTATTATCCTTTAATCTCCTACAAACTTTTTTCCTTAGAATAAATATACTATAAATCTATTGGCTTAAAAACCAAAAATTATACAATTAGTTACCCTTTAAAACTACAAACAATAAAATAACAATTTTATTTTGAATTATTGTGGCTTCATTACATACCTTAAGTTGGGATTTGTTTAAATATGATCAAGCTTTTCCTAATGCTTCTTAGCATCTTACTGTTCTGAACATTAGTGGTTTATTTATTTGATTTTGTTATTCTTTTGGATTGAATTGCTTTGTTCATACATTGTATTGTTACTATTCAACTTATTAGGTGTGAATGATCAATAAAAGTTTCAAGTCATTAGTTTCTAGGAAATTAAAAAAAATATATACTGTTAAAATTTAATAATAATAATAATATTATTATAATATATTCGATAAAAATTAATTAAATAAAATTTAATATTAAATTAATTTAAATGGTTATAATTTAATTTAAAACTTTAGATAATGATAAATATGTTCTGTTTTAATAATATCAAATAACACAATAGCCCTACTACCCTTTTACCAATTTAGATGTTATGTTCTGTTTCCGATTAAAGAATGGTAATATATTTCCAAAGAAAAACTTTAAATTGCAGTATTATTGTAATTGATTTGCTGAAGTTAATAAAAAATATATTTTACTGTATTAATTAATAATTATTTATAGTATTAATTATGATTATATTATAATTTATAATATAAAAAGTGATGATTTCCAAATGCATTGATATTCAATCATATATTCTTTTTTCCCAAAACAAACCCAAACTCTACAAGAACCCTAAATTCCCATCTATACTCTTCCTTCAATTTACCCTTTCTTCCTTTCTTGAATTAGCACACAAACTCTCTTTCTTTCATGCACTTTCTCTACTCCCCTAAGAGGAGTACTGCGCGTACCCTCCACGCGCTTTCCTCTTCTTCTTCTTCCATCTATGGTTCTTGCAAACAAGTCTGGTACTATCGCTGTCTTGGCCTTGATCCCTAGATCTTTTCATCTCTGTTTTTCTCTATTTTAATAAGACCCTTTTTTTTTTTTGGGTTTGGGTTCGTTTCGAAGAATTACAGAGAAAAAAAAAGTTTATAAAAAAATTTAGAAAAAGAAATGGCTAACCGAACGATTTCTGAGAAAATAACACGGCAGAAGCAAAAGAAGAAGGTGAATAATAATAACAAGAGTCAGGAAGTGAAGAAGAGCAGGTTCTTGATAACAGTGAATGTTGTTGGAAGCCCAGGACCAATAAAGTTAGTGGTGAATGAAGATTCACTTGTTGTTGAGGTTATTGATACTGTTCTCAAAACTTATGCCCGTGAAGAAAGGCTTCCGATTTTGGGTTCAAATCCCAACAATTTCCTTCTCTATTGTGCTAATGCTGGAATTGATGGTACCATACTATTTCCTATTACTCATTTTCTCAATCTTTTTCATATTTTTTTTTGGGTTTTGGATTTCAATTATACTAGTTTTGATTTGATCTTGAATATAAGTTTCTGCTTTACTAATTGTTCTGTTATGATTCATGGGTGCCTACTCAATCGATGGAATGCCTTTACTTACATTACGTATATGTTTTCAGTCAGAATATTGTTGTTCATTTCAATTGTTAATGTAGAGCTATACTAATTTGTGTAATTGAGGGTATGTTTGTTTCTTATTCTTAGATTTTATAAAAGCACTTTTGATAGAAAACAAACTTTTTTTAAAATCAAATAAGTACTTTCAGAGCACAGAAACCAAATTTTATGAAATCTAACAGAAGCACAACTATTTTCTAAACTAAAACGAAAGTACTTTTAGAAGAAGTATAATATCATTATTTTCAGACCCTTATTTATCACTGTTTAAGTTTTATTTGTCTCTCTCTCTCTCTCTCTCTTTAAATAATAAAAAAAGTTCACTTTTTCCTGTCAGCTTTTGTACGCACGTTGTATATTTTGTATAATAATAATATCATATATCATAAATATCTCATAATTATACACATTATTTGAAATACAAAATACATATCAAATTTGATATATATAGAATTTTGAGGTATGTAAGAGACATAAATTTGCACCCACCCTTCTTAAATTTTATTAGGTATCAATATTATCTTAAAATCATAATTTTTTATTAAGTATCAATATTATCTTAAAAAAATTAAATCATAATTTTTTTTGTGTAGCATTGAATCCCTTTGAGTCAATAGGATCCAATGGAGGAAGGATCTTTGTGCTTTTCAACAAACAGAGAACACAAGTGCCCAAGACAGAAATCATTGATCACCAAAAGGGTAACAATAGCAATAGTAATATTGGGTGGAGGGCATGGCTGAAAAGATCTTTTGCTTTCAACATATTACCTCACTAATTTAAGAAAACTATTACCAGTACTTAATTATGAGTTTGTTGTTAGTTTGGGCTTGTCATCGATATCATTATCCATAATGTGCCCTATATGTACTGTGTTTGTTGTAACTATGAAAGCTCTCATATATAAGTTCTATTCTAAGCAAATGAGAGAGCTATGAATAATTAAAGGATCTGTTCCTCGTTAATAATACTATTGTGTCTTATTGTCTCTTTTTGGCATTTTTAATAAGAAATATGTTGCCCATGTCTTCATGCTTTGATGTTATTGATCAAAAGTTCAAGGTTCAATTCTCAATCATTCTCAAAATGGGTGTTTTTGGAAGAAGAAAAAAAAGGATAAAAAGAGATACAGATTATGTTCATGAAGTTGTGTAAGTGGAGAAATCATCTTGCAATAGGGGAAGGGTCCTAAGAGGTATATTAGTTTTAAAAAAAAGTACATAAAAGAATTGTATTTATTAGGGGTATATTAGAATTACTTTTTTTTTAAATAGGTACAAATTTTATAAATAAATTCTAATAGGTTAAATATTACTTATTAAATCTTGATATATAATTTTGTTTTACATTATAATCCAAATAATTCATATCATGACTATCCATAATAGTGGTCAATGGTAAAATAAAAATCCTTGTTCAAACCAAACCTCCTCTCAAGCGATAAATAGAACCAAATCTTTGTAATAAATATTTTGAACCATTCATAAATATCACAACAAATAAGATTAAAACATTTATATCTCTCACGTAAATAAACAATTGTATTGCATCTATAAAATAAGAGTTTAATAGAATATAAAATAAGGATATACAAATAAGAACTAGTCCTGAAAAGGCACAATAAATTGGATTGGTAAATAAGACTATTCTTATAACTCTAATATAAAATCTAATCCTAAAAAGACAAAAAGAAAATCATGTATTGGACCAGGTAGTACTTATTTATTTTGAGCAAATTCAAAATTATTCGAATTTTATAATCTTCAGTTATTGACATTAGTAAACGACCCAAAACAATTTGATTATAATTCAATTAATGATGATCATAAGTAGAAAGTTCATATTCTTTAGTCATTAATAAACAATTTGTTGGATAATACTCAATGCAGTTACTATAAAATATATAGATCCTTAAATCAATATTGTAATTAAGAATTATGAATATCAATTTCCAATTTCTAATCAACAACTAGTAGGTTTATAGGGCATATACAAACTCATACTTCAAAAGCAATACATTTATCAAATTCAAAATCAATTCGACCTTGGAAACGCTCCACGATGATTGATTTTTCATAAGAGTATTGAATAGTTATAGGTAAACGATTTGCATTGGATAAGAAAATCATGAAACTTTGATCAATGTACTTTCCCGCTCGTACTACCTGTTGATCATAATTCATGAATCCTATTACCATAGGAAACATACTGTGTGTATGTGTGTGTATATATATATATATATATTAAGAATTAAATGTTTATTTTTATTGTGTAAGCCAAGTTATGAATGTAAAATAGTATATTCCTTTACAACACAAAGAGTTAGAAAGATGTTAATAGCACATTCAACATTTGGTCCATTCTTAGTCTAGGTAAAGTCCATCTTATTGTGATAGAAATAAACAAGAACAAATAAGTTTTAGCTAATATAATAAAGATACTAATTGTTGCTCTAAAAACTCCATAGTTTGTGTTTATTTTAAAAATATCAAAAACAAATAGATATGGAATGGATAGATTCTAACTTCCCAGGTACATAATAGTTACAAATAATGAAGAAACTAATAGATTTAGATAAAAAGAAACGTAAAACAAACCAAATTTGATACTTGAGTATTCGATTTGATAACCTACCATTAGTTCTTCTTTTGCTTTTGGTAAATCAAAAGGTAATCTCTCACATTTTGTTAGGGAAGAAATTA
Organism: Hippophae rhamnoides; assembly: GCA_033030585.1. Classification (NCBI taxonomy): domain Eukaryota; kingdom Viridiplantae; phylum Streptophyta; class Magnoliopsida; order Rosales; family Elaeagnaceae; genus Hippophae; species Hippophae rhamnoides. The sequence continues at coordinate 31,542,159 of CM065433.1, forward strand.
AAAAAAAAACGATAAATCCTATAAGATGATTACATAAACTCCATCCCAAAAAATCGTACTAAGATTGCGTCTCAACTATATAAACTACACTTGAACTATTAGATACTCATAATTAGTGATAATGTTACTATTACCATTGTTATTAGAGAATCGTACATAAGATTTTCATCTCATACAGCTCCTTGAGGACCATAAATAAATTTAAGAGCCAGTTGGGATTATTTTATCTCGATATGGTTATAAAATAATATACAAATAAATCTTGTGGCCTTGAATTAGACCAATTGAATTATGTCTGTTATGTTTTAATTTATTATTTTTCATTCTATTTTATTTTTAATTAAATTCTAATAAAAAAGAAAACCATGAATAATTAGAAAAATTCTTTTTGAATTCTTTAGTAATAAAGAAATTATTTCATGAATTCTAATACAAATTGTATAAATGGATATAGGAAAGAATAAATTTTTTTTATTGTATTTGTATTCTTTTCTATAATATATTTTTATTTTTTTGTTCCCATTTTTCTTTCTGTTTATAAGAAAGAGGGGATTTACAAAAGAAAAGAGGATTATTTCATTTCTAATAGTCATGTAATCAATCGATTGGTAGGAGTATACTCTGGATTGAAATTATGGGGAGTACTTTCTAATCATTTCTAAAAATGTAAAGCCCTAATTAATACTTTTTCCATATTATGCAACTATGCAAAAAATTCCTTTTGGGATACTTTCTACAATCTCCTTTACTAATCCTTTATGTGACTTAGTGTTTCTAACCATCCGCTCATTTTTATTCAATAGCTTATTATGGTAATACATGTATGAAAATGCATCCAAACAATAACGAAAACTCAATACGATTGATCTTTTAAGCCCACTTCAAGCCATGATGATTAATCAACCAATCTTAGGGAATGATATCTTCTACTTATGCTTATTCGACTCAACGCTCTAACTCTTATACATAAAAAATGAGACTCAAAACTTTGACTAATTATTTCTATATAAGCTATGAGACATTTTTTTCACTCATATAACTATCTTATTTAGTTCATCAATTTGAATAATGAATAAAAAATATACTCAAGTTGTTCTGTCTCTTTTTAGAAAGGAAAGAAAGTAGAAAATTTCATGTCTCAACGAATCGCACTTAGAGATATTGAGATGTGAGAGCCTTTCTACAGTTTATATATTAAAGCATTTGGAACTATTATTTATGGTTGGAAACCACCTATGGTTACCAAAGATAATATACTCATCCTTAAGCCTTGGAATGAATGAACTAATCAAAATAAAATTGGTAGTAATTGGAATAAAAAAGCTATTGATTTTAATTTCAATGTTGTGTCTGTTAATGAGTTTCTTCATATTGCTCATGTTGAAATTGCTAAGCATGATTAGGTTATTTTGAAGGTTTTTCATGAGGGTACCTCATAAGTTAACAAACAAAATTTTGCATGCTTAGTACTCAATTTGGGATAATTACGATAAAAGAATATGAGACTTTTCTAAATTTTATATTAGATTATGTGATATTACTAACACTTTTGCCAATCTTGGAGAAAAAATTGATGATTTCAGGTTAGTTCAAAAGATTTTCTACTCATTACTAGATTACTTTCATGGAAAGGTCATTTGCATTGATGAAAGCAAGGATATGGACACCATCAAGATATAGGAATTCATTGGCTTCTTCAAACTTTTGAGATGAGTTTTTAAAAACCTCTAAAGAATAAAGGTATTACACTCTTAACCTAAAGATTGAACAAAATTCTCAACAACAATAATCCTCAAAATAAAGGACAATCAAGTTGTTAAAAGGACAAGAATTTAAGAGAACTCAAATCTATGAGTTCTTGTGGTAGGAAATCTAAACCCACTAGACTTCAATGTTTTGAATGTATGGGTTTTGGTCACTTTGAAGTTGACTGTGCAAACAAGAACAACCAAACTGGTAGAGCTTTCAAAGTTATAGTTATTGACTCTAAAAGTGATAAGGATAATCCAATTGAATTTATCACCAACCACTTGGCATTTGCTATAATTGATGGTGATCCACTAAGTCTGATGTTGAATTTTTACTCAACAAATTTAATGTCACTAGTATTCATGAAATGTTCATAGAGTATGTAAGATGTAAAAGGGAAGTAGCTAAACTAAATGAAAAAAATTAAATCGGTTGAAATAAATTTCTCATTTATAGAAAAAGAAAAAAAATTGAATTATTTGAATGTGCTAATGTTTAAATTCAAGTCTTACAGATGTTAAATACGAAAACAAGAATCTTATGCAGGAACTTGAATAATCAAAGGAAGCAGTAAAGAGGTTAACAATTTGAGGTGAAAGGTTATACGGAATTTTGGATTATGGAAAACCTGTTAAAGACAAGAGAAACTAGCTATGTAGATGAGGATTTTGCACTATCATTTTAAAAAAACAATTGAGTTTCTAAAATCGTCCTACCCTTCTTCCTTACATAATACACATAACATTGGTTATAAGGATGAGAGCTACACCCCTTCAACATCAAAAACTACATCTATAAGGCCTTCTAACCCTACTCCTAATGTTACTCATTATACACAAAGAATAGTTGTACCTATGATTAAAATATTTGTTAAGTTTGTAATTGTATGCCATCATTATGGTAGGAAAGGTCATATTAGGTCCAAGTGTAGATTTTTGATGAATGCTTCTAAATTTAATAATACTTTTCATGCTTCACATAGTAGGACTCATAACCATCATCCATCTATGCATGTTGCATCATATTCTAGGATGAATGGAAATTATAATAACATGTTCAAAAATTATACTAGAAAGCATGAAGTTGTTGGTTCAAAGAGGCATGTAAAATTCAACACTTGTAATTCTAGGACTAATTAGCATTATGCTATCATACATGCTGTATTTTCATTTAGGATGAATGAGAAATCTAAAAATAAGTTTAAGAATATGCCTATGATGATTATTCTTAGTTTATGTGCTATTATTCTTAGTTTTTTATATTACCTTGTTGAGTTTATACGTACCACATGAGATGTCTATGCTTATTCCACAACCAATCTACAAATTGGATATCTAGTCCAAGCTTCAAAAAACCCAAATGGTCTTGTAAGGAACTCATTTTCTTTGATAAGCTAGGCATACTATAATAGGATAATGGTGTGAGGTTGAAAATTGTTTGTTTACTACAAATGCAGAAGGATATTTTAGCAGCCAACTAGTATTGGAGATAGCTCGATCTAATCCATTTTTAAGAATATTAGTGTCAACTTTTATTCCTCCATGTAAATTGATATCCAGTGACACCTAAATCCAAGGCTCTAAAAGAGTCCATAAGTCCCTTAAGTTAACTCTTATGAGCATGAACTTATCTACCTCTAGATTGTTAAGAAGAATCAAGAATCTCATTAAGATCATCTATCATTAACCAACTATTTTCATATTCTGAGATAATATCAAATAAGTACAACCAAAATAGTTGTTTTTTTCCTTAATCCTTAATATATGTTTTCCATACACAAAACAAGCCCATCATTTGGTTATGTAATTTACATTTACATTAAAAAAATCGATAGCCAATAGATTACCACTTTGTCCTATGATATTAAAAGTGAAACCAAATTTCACATAGAATGTAAAACCACCACCAAAATTGACAAAAAGACTAACAACCATATTTCTAAATCCTAAACTAGTAGCTAGAATTAAAAAATGCACATACGAGGACTTAGGTTCCATTAACCAAATGACATCTGGGTTTTATTTTCATTAACGAGTTTTTTCAGAGCCTATTAAGCACTTTATCAGACTAATCCCCAAGTGTTTCAAGATATTCTTGAGAGGCATGCTATAGATTGCCTCTACATGCTCTTATCTTGAACTACCAATAGTTGAATAGAAACTATAATTGAGCTCGAGCTTAAAATAAATTTAATTTTTTTTATTTTTTCCTCCTTTTTTTCTACTACTTTTTCTTCGCTACTCCTTCCCATTCGCTTTTATTTCCTTTCTTTTCTTTCTCTTTACTCTTTCTTGTTAGAGATTGCTATAAATCTCCTTAATTTAAGGAGCAAATTAAGTAGCAAAACATGGATCAAAACAACGAGCTTAATTCAATGAGTAATTTAAGGAACCATTAATTTAAGGAGTAATTCAAGGAGTGAATTTTCCTATAAATAGATGTGTAATTATAATGAATTAATCATCCAAGTGTTTATTCCAATTGAGAGAGAAGATTTTGTGAGAGAAAATCGAGAGTAATTTTCTTGGGTGCAATTGGATTATGGGTTGTGAGTTGTGAGTGTTGTAAACACCTTGTGTAATTTCTCTTTTTTTAGTAAAAAGATCTGCAGCAGGTCTGAAGACGTAAGCAAGATTGGTCAAATTCCGTTATCAAATTTGTGTGTTATTTTTCTATTCTTGTTTTCTCATAAATCTGACTTATGAGGAATTTATGTAATTTCCCAACAATTGGTATCCGAGCTTTTGGTGATGATTTCTATCAATTTCCTGCAAGGTTACTATTCAAGTGAATAGTGAATTACATGAATAGTGAAATTTTGTCGACGATATTTGTTCATTGACGGAGGTGTTCTAATACACGGTGGTTTGCATAAATAGTCAGAAATGATCCGGAGGAAGTCAGATTTGAATGGGAGCAATGGTCGTAGATGAAGAAAGGGTGAAACTCGAGAAGTTTGATGGCACTGATTTTGAGTTTTAGAAAATGTAGATAGATGATTATTTGTATCAAAGAAATCTCTACCAACCTCTCTTAGGGAAGAAGCCATAGGCTATGAAAGAAGAAGATTGGAATCTTCTAGACAGACAAGCCCTCGTAGTTATTCGATTGACATTATCCCGTAATATTGCTTTCAACATATTAAAGGAAAAGACCACGGTGGGTCTTATGGCATCTCTCTCCAATATGTATGAGAAGCCATCGGCCTCAAACAAAGTGCACTTGATGAGGCATTTGTTCAATTTGCAGATGACGGAAGGCGTATTGGTAGCTCAACATCTCAATGAACTCAACACAGTCATAACCCAGTTGAGTTTAGTTGAAATTGAATTTGATGAAGAAGTACGAGCATTGATACTTTTGTCTTCTATACCAGAAAGCTAGAATGCTACTGTCATAGCTGTGAGTAGCTCATCAGGAAGCAATAAGTTGAAATTTGACGATGTTCGTGATCTGGTTCTCAATGAAGAGATCTGACGTAGAGAGTCGGGTGAATCGTCAACCTCTTCAATTTTGTATACAGAGTCAAGAGGAAGAGATTCAACCAGAGGGAATGGACGTGGCAGAACAGACTACCAAGGTAGATTAAAGGACAGGAGGTCCAAATCTAGGAATCCTAATAATTCCCATAGCTCGAAGACTATCGAGTGTTGGAATTGTGGGAGAATTGGGAACTACAAAAATCAGTGCAAGAGTGCACCGAAGGACAAACAAGTGAAGGCAGAGGCAAATGTTACTTCCACCTCAAGAGGAGATGGAGGAGATGATGCATTGATATGCTCTTTGGAAAGCAACGAAGAATCTTGGGTGTTAGACTCTAGAGCATCGTTTCATGTTACTTCACAAAAAGAATTCTTTGAGAAATATGTCCCCGGAAACCTTGGAAAGGTATATCTTGGTGATGATCAACTGTGTGCTATTATTGGCAAAGGTGTAGTGAAGATTAAGTTGAACGGGTCTGTTTGGAAACTAAAGGATGTCAGGCATATTCCCAACCTAAGAAAGAACTTAATCTCAGTAGGACAATTGGCTAGTGAAGGCTATACTAGGATCTTCCATGGTGATGATTGGAAGATTTCAAAATGTGCAATGGCGGTTGCTCAAGGCAAAAAGAGTGGCACTATTTACATGACAATAGGGCATGTTGTTCAATCACAGTTGCAGCAAGCAATGAAATACCAAATTTGTGGCACTAGAGACTAGGCCATATGAGTGAGAAAGTGATGAAGATTATGCACTCAAAGGGAAAACTTCCAAGTCTAGAGTCAGCGGAGATAGACATGTGTGAAGATTGCATACTTGGAAAGCAAAAGAGAGTCAGCTTTCAGACAAGTGGCAGAACCCCAAAGAAAGAAAGGTTAGAGCTTATCCACTCTAATGTTTGGGGACCAACGACTGTCTCATCCATTGGTGGGAAACACTACTTCATGACTTTCATTGATGATCACTCTCAGAAGGTATGGGTTTACTTTCTAAAACATAAGTCTGAAGTATTTGAGGCTTTCAGAAGATGGAAAGCTATGGTGGAAAATGAGATAGGTTTGAAGATCAAAAAGCTTAGAACCGATAATGGTGGTGAATATGAAAACACCAGATTCAAAATTTTTTGCTATAAGCATGGGATCAGAATGGAAAGAACTGTGCCAGGAATGCCTCAACACAATGGTGTAGCTGAGCGTATAAACCAAACGTTGACAGAAAGAGCTAGAAGCATTCGTATACAGTCAGGTTTACCGAAGCAGTTCTAGGCAGAAGCAATCAACACGACAGTTTATTTGATCAATCGAGATCCATCTGTTCCATTGGAGCACAGAATACCATAGGAGGTATGGAGCATAAAAGAGGTAAAACTATCACATCTAAAAGTTTTCGGCTGTGTAGCATTTGTGCCTATTAGTGATCAAGGCAGGAATAAGCTTGATCCCAAATCTAAGAAATGCACCTTCATTGGCTATGGTGAGGATGAGTTTGGATACTGCATTTGGGATGACGAAAACAAGAAAGTGATATGTAGTAGAGATGTGATTTTTAATGAAAGAGTGATATATAAGGACATGCATAAAAAAAAACACCAACGACTCAAAGCAGAATGAGTCAGTATTTGTAGATGCAGATGATGTCTCAGATAGTTCTGAGAAGGAACCAATTTTAGCAATTCTTCAGTCGGAGGAACTCGTTGGACAGAGCAGTGCGTAACAGTCCAACACACCATAGCTTCCTACTACGGCTCCTGTATTGAGAAGGTCTTCTTGATCTCATGTGTCTAACAAGAGATACATGAACTATATGTTACTGACTAATGAAGGAGAGCTTGAATGCTATGATGAAGCTTTTCAGACTCGAGATGCCAACAAGTGGGAGCTTGCCATGAAATTGAAGTTGTGCTCAACTTCAATTAGTCTATTAGAGTAATAAGACTAGAAAAGCTACTGCATTGATCGAGGTGTGAAGACAGATTGAAATCAGTCTTCAAGTGGGAGATTGTTGGAGATTGTTATAAAGCTCCTTAATTTAAGGAGCAATTCATGGAGCAATTCATGGAGGAAAACAAGGAGCTTAATTCAAGGATAAATTTAAGGAACTATTAATTTAAGGAGTAATTCAAAGAGTGAATCTTCCTATAAATAGATGTGTAATTGTAATGAATTAATCATCTCAGTGTTCATTCCAATTGAGAGAAAAGCTTAGAGAGAAAAACTTTTGTGAGAGAAAAGCTTTTGTGAGAGAAAATTGAGAGTAATTTTCTTGGGTGCAATTGGGTTATTGGTTGTGAGTGTTGTAAACAACTTGTGTAATTTCTCTCATTTTAGTAAAAAGATCTGCAGCAAGTCCGGAGACGTAAGCAAGATTGACCGAACTCCGTTATCAAATTTGTGTGTTATTTTTCTATTCTTATTTTCTCATAAATCTAACTTATAGAAAATTTGTGTAATTTTCCAAGTTTCTTTCATCTCTCTCTTTCTTTTCTCAAACTGCCTACTTCTTCTACATCTGCTACTGCTTCTTCTTTAATTTGTCTTTGTAAAAAAATAAGATTGGATTGAAGACACTAAAGAAAGAAAACACCCAGTACTAAAGCACAAGTTCTACCCAAAACTAAATAATTCCACGTGATCTTCCTAAGCAGATGAACAACAAGAGAGCAGATTTTTCAATGGAATGAAAATGGCTAGAAAATGGCCAGAAATATTCAAAAAGATATAACAAAATTTTTTGATATGATAAGATCAAAGAAAATTAGAAACATGGAAATGTTGATAAAGTTATGCTGAATTTATTGGTACCACAAAATTAATGATCAGTTTGAAAAATTACCATCATACAAGTAGAAGAAGATGTCCATGCCATTCTCTTCTCAAAAAAGTTATTACTTTTGAGACTCTCTCTCTCTGGGTATCAGACCACCTAATTGTAGTAGAGAGGAAAATGTTGCACATGTATAAGTTACATTAAATAAAAATGGTTATTTATTCCCTTATGGGGAAAAAATGTCAATCATTTATTTTCTTTTGTTTAAAAAGTCAAACAAGGATAAAAAAATTACTAATATTATTATTTTAATATTTTATTTTATTACAGATTAAAAATAAATTTTATTATGATATTTATTATAAAACTATTAAAATATTGAATGAACTATTAAAATATTAAGCGAATAATAAAATTTTATTAAAATATTGATCGAATAGTAAAAACAATTATTCTTTTATACCTGTTATAAAATATATGAAATTAAATAAAATATTTTATAATATAAAAATTAATTAATACAAATTGTTTAATACAAGAGACTTTTAGGTTACCTCATCACATGATTAAACATTCAGTACAAAAATTAAATAAAGAATAGATATGAATAACGAAAGATACTTAAAGTAGTTTGTAATCTTCTTTTAATTGAAAAAAATAATAAAAGTAAAGAAAGATACTTAGAGATTTATTTTAAATAATAAGCATAAATTTTGTTACATGTACCGTGAATTAAGTTCATTTTATTTTCTAAAAATTAATAATAAAACAACAAAGTGAAAAAAAAATAAAAATCCAAAGTAAAGTAATAATAAAAAAATCCATTCAACATATATTTAATTTTTCTAGCAGTTTAACATTTAATAATAATGAAAATTAAATGAAGACAAGTACAGTCGACCATTCACGAAAAACTGTCATTTCTTGAATTCATATGAGATGAGTTTTTTTTCTAATAGGTCACATTGATTTCACATTAAGAAAATTTATATTTTACTCTTTCACTTTTTAAAATATTTTAATTTGTAATAATTTCAAAGAAAAGTATACTATTTAAATTTTATTAAATTACGTGGGCAAGAGATTCAAATGAATGAACTCTCAAGAATGAATGTCAAATATTTATCAATTGTATTAGAAAGCAGCTACGTACATATCTTTAGTATGTCAATAAAATTGAAATTAAAAAAATTAAAAAAATTAAAAATATATCAAATTATTAAAATTATCATAAAAACTATTATTGATTTGTAGCGTAAAGAATAAATTTTTTTGAACATTCTTTTTTTAGTTTTTGGTGGTATAATTTAAGTTTTATTATTCTAATAGAAAATATGATAAATTTTTAATAAAACTTGATATTTTATGACTTAATTCTTTAAATTTTAAAATGTAATAAAACTTCAAATAAAAATACTAAATTTAGATTTATAAGTAAGTAAAAAACTTAATAAAACATACCAAAACATGTACATCGTTATTATAAATTAGATACAGGTGAAAAAATTATGATATTAAATTTACTAAATATAAATATACATTGAATGAAAAATTATATAATAACTCTTATATTTAGTAGTAATACAATTTTATTTTTGTTATTTTTTTTTACCAATATATATTTTTCAAATAGTATATACTCCATTTAAAAAAAATGTATTAATTAATTTAGTATAATTTGTATATGTATAGTGATACAAGTATGAGATTAAGAGAGAATTTTCTCTTCAATTAAATCAACAGTTTGTTAAAGAAAAAGGGAAAAAAAAATAGAAAACAAGGAACCCTAATCACTCACGTGTGCGAGAAAGAAGATAACCCTAATCACCCAATGATCCCAAATATTAAGTAATTCATTTTTCTTTCTATCTGTTATGTTTCTATCTTGATACCAGTAGCAGCTTTTTCCCTTTTGGATTCTATTTTTAGACAATTGCGTACAAGTTGTTTGCTAATTAAAATGCTTAACTAGATTATTAATTCTACTAATTTTATTTATTTATTTTTGGTTTCACAGCTCTAATTTTATGATTGCAGTTATTACTTATATTATTGTGGACATTGTAGATTTTGTGGAAAAGAAATTCATAGAAAGTGAAAATGGTAGCAAGGAAGCCTGGTAGGCGTGTTATGTTCCATGTTGATGGAATTATTAGATTATAAGAAACATATTTTTCCCTTTATATATTCTTTTATTCGTTATATATATATATATATATTGCTTTATTATTCCATTTGAATTATTATCAATTTTGTAACTTTTTATGTCTGTTTCAATTGTTTTATGATGGATATTAATTATATATCTACATTTCTTGAATCAGTAAAGGTGCTTATAATAAATCTTTTTGAAGTGCAATTTGGAAATACTGTATCCTTTGCAAATACAAAGACATGGTAATGGAATGCATGGTTCTCTCATTCTGGTAAAACAAGGAGCTAAAGCTGTAAGTCAAGCTATATATGATGTATATTAAATGACCATGTGCTAAAATGAAGATAACCCTAATTTTAGGTTAAGAACGAGAAGTAACCTATACATCATTCTTTTTTCTTTTTTCTTTTTTTGCTGAAATGACTTATACATCCATTCAGTTCCAAACCACAAAGATAGAAGATCAAGAAGTACTAGACATAGATTTGCACCAGAAAATAATATGTACAGAAAGAAAATGTTGAAAAAATGTGGGAAATATATATAACTGTTAGAAGTCCTTGGGCAGGAAAAGCCAAAAATTCCAAAATATCCTATAAAAAGCACAAATGTTAGATCTTTTATTAAAATTGTACCAAATTAATATTTTTTTTTAAATGAAACTATCACTGAAATATCACTTGAAAAATATGGTAAAAAATAATACTAAAACTAAAATTATTGTATTACTAAGATAACAAACCTCTCAAATGGATAATTTGTACATATGATTTTCATTTCTCTAATAAAATAAGAACTTAGGTTATATTTGGTTATGTATATGGATATTTTACTCTTTTAAAAAAAATTTACTCTGTATATTTTAAAGGGAAAAATATCCTATTAATTCTTTTATTATGTACAAAAATAAATTTTAGTTTCGTAATTTTTAGATTGAATACTTCTATTTTTGTTAATTATGAAAGTTAGGTATTTTAGTGTAAAAATTGGTACCTTGATGGAGCCAAAAGTATATTCTTGAATAATTATGAGACCTCATTTTAATATATGTATTAAATTTTTATAATAATAATATTAATAGTACATAATATAAAAATTACATTACTAAATTGTATTTTTCTAAAAAAAATGAGATCATTTATGCTCCTGAAATATGTTTAAAATGTGTGTTAATGGAGAGAGATTGAATATTTTTATTTTCATTAGAGATTGAATTTTTAGTTATGAAATAATTGTATTTAACTATTTATTCTGTGTGGACTGGACAGATATTTGAGCATTTCATGATGACCTATTGATAAAGTTGTACTAACTTGGCCCATATTTCTTTTTAAGTAACCCACATGCAAGTAGATGCTTAAGTATGAACATGTGGGCTAAGTTGGCAGAAATATGGGATAGTTTTTAGCAGATACTTTGTTTTTTTAAACATCCGACTTTATAACCTTGACCATCTTTTAAATTTTAATATTATATTTAATGTATTAATGACCAATTTTCCATACATTAACATTTAACATATATATACAAAATTTCGAAAACTTCTACCTCCCAAAGTTCAACACTAATTCTTGAAACCCAAAACCCTAACATCCCCAGCCACCGTTGCCGCTACCTCCTCCTCCTCCTCCTCCTCCTCCTCCTTGACTACCGACACCATCACAAACCTTTCATTTCCACATAGAAACTGATTGATAGAGGAGGTTCGATAAGTAAGAGCTTGCCAAACCTAATGTGATTTAAAAAAATATATAACAATTAGATACCAATCCAATCATTGAAATTGAACGACCTTCTTTATCTACTGATGGTATGATTACTTCCTCCATCTTCAATCAAGTAAATTAGATTAACACTATCTTAACATTTAGTTTTTCAAATTTTGAGACTATTTAGAGTTTATTTTAATGAAATAATGAAGAAGTTGATGTAGCTTGAATTTTATTTTTTGGTTAAAATTAGGTAGCTTGAATTTGGATGTAGAAGCATGGTTGTACTTTCTTCAAGTTGTTAAATAATTAATGTAAAGGAAATTCTATCATATTTATGAGAAGTATCGATATAGTTAATAAAATATTAAAAATAAATGTATAAGGCTCTCAATTTAGATTTTTTTTTAATAATTTCCCTTCATGAAATGTGTTTGCACTTGGATTCAAACTACTCTGCTCTCTTCTTTGGGCTCCAAGTGAAAGTGCAACTTTAAAGCTTAACTCAACTCAATTGCTAGTCAACCAGAAAAGAAAAGAAAAAAACATTTAAGGTTTTCTTTTATAAATAAAAATTAACAAATTATGCTAATTATCATTTAATTTATAAATAAAATGATGTTCTAACCCATATTCTCTTAGTTTTACTAAAAAAAATTGGGTTTTTAACCTATTGTTAAATACCAATTTGATGCATCATTTTAAGTGAGACTTACTTAGTATAAGTATGGTTGTGATTGATTTAGATTCTCTTTTACAATGTCTTTAAAATCATATATTTATATACTTAAAATGATTTTAGGATGAATGAAAAATTAAGTCTTAAAGTTCACTAATTAATAAGGAAAAATATGGTTATTTTGTATTTGTCCCACGTGAAAAAATTAATAACACGTTAAAAACTTCATATATCATTTGTTTTTCTAAAGGTTATAAGTAAGTGTAACAAGAAAGCTCTCTTTACATGCATACGAGATTTTTCTTATATGTTCTCAAACATCAGTGTTAAGGAAATAATTTATCTTAAGGAGATCGTGGAATATGAGACTTGATATTTCCTTAATTTTTTGTTTGTTTAGTTTACTTAAATTACAGTTTATTTCAATTATGTAATTTTGAGTAGTAAATAAGAAAAGGGATAATATTTTTCATTATCAATTTGTTTTCATTACTGCTTTTGATCCCAAATCTTTGAGGTTACTTTTTTCAATAAACGTTGGTTACATTTCTTTGTGTTATTTGTATCAGTAACCGATTTATAGATGAGTGCTTTTAGAGTAGTCAATCTAGCTCTGAATCTATATGCCTAAAATGAAGAGTTATCCAATCAAAACATTTTCCATTTTGATTTTTTTCTATATCTAAAATATCATCTTCGAATAATTATATTGATAGAAATACCCTCTAGTATATTATCTAATTTTCATTTATGTTTATTGTAATTATAAAACATTTCTTGATTCTGATTTTCCTGGAATAGTAATCCATAAATAGACTAATTCTTCTTATCTTCATAATTAATAAATTCATATAATATAAATCGATAAGATAAACGATCATATTTATAATTTTTTTTATAATTTTCTTTTTGATTCCATAATGAATCCACCTTAAAATGATTTTTTTGTTCTTGATTAATTAATTGGTTTTTTCTTAAGAATTATATTTATTTAAATGTTTACTTTTTATATAGAGTATTGATTAACTATATTTATCCACTTTTGGTAGATTAATCTAAACCTTCTAATAGTAGATAAATCATATTGATAATAACTATTTGATCAATTTTTCATTGATTCGTTCTAGAATTAGAAATGTTCTTATGCCTTCATTCTGAGGGAAATATTTTCTGCGATACAACAAAAAAAATCTTTTTTTTTGTTTTTAATAAAATGAGATGATCCATTATATTCAAAAGTTGTTCTTAACTTATATAAGATTGAGTTAAAAACCAAAGGTTGTGATAATTTGTAAAATACATATGCTTCTAGTAGGTAGGATAAACAAAAAAAGGTTTGTGATCTATTAAAAAGAGTTCAACAATCAAAATTTTCTTTTTCATTAGTTCTGTAAAAGTTAATTTTTTTTAATCATTACAATATCTAGACTCATTTTTCACCTTTAAATAGAGGATATATATAATTATTTCTTATGTATTTATTGGTCTAAATAGGAGACAATACACTTTAACGTTATTCATGAATTTGTGATTGAAAATATCGTTCCATTTCAATTGAAAATGCAAATACATTTTTAGGAAAATTCAATTATGTTTTTGTGTTATTTCTATATTGATTTTTATTTTTCTCTTTTTTATCTTTGATTTTACATAATTTTTGACTTCTTTTTCTAGGTTGAGGAGAGATAGTCAAAATATACTTTTCTTATGGATTATGTTTCAAATTCTTTGTTTCCATTGTTTATGTTTTCTAAATCTATAGATTTTTTATTTCTCGTAATACTATTATTTTTACTAGCATTTTTATATATTTTCAAATTTAAAAGAAGCAATTTGATTGGCATTGCCAAGGTTATCACATTATAAAATATCACAAATTCTTAAAAGAGACAAAGTTTTAGATTCCATATGGGAAAACTTAATATTTCATTATTCATTCCCATCCAATCCAAAAGTTTTTTTTTTAAGAATAGCTTAATCCTCCGTATCTCATATAGGTTTCATAATTATAGGAATAGGTTTTATAAGTGACACATGACTCAATGGAGCTATTTTACAAATAATTTCTCGTGGATTTATTAGAGTTGTGCCTTTTTTTTTGTAGGAATGAGTTATGATTGATACGTCTTGTTTATCTCGACGAAATGGGTGGAATGGTTATTAAAATTCCAAAAATATTCATGAATTTTATTATATTTTTTATGGCTTTTCTTGCATTATGAGTGGTTTTGTTGCCGAATTGATAATATTTTTTGGAATACTTACCATCCCTAAAATACCTTTTAATGACAAAAATATTAATTATTTTTGTAATGACAATAGGTATATTAATTTCTATTTATGTACTACTTATGTTACGCAAGATGTTCTATGGATACATTTTTTTTAGTGCCATGAATTCTAATTTTTTTTATTATGGACCTTGAGAGTTATTCATTTCGATTTCTATACTTATACCTATAATAACTATTAGTATTTATTTTAGAATTTTTTTCTCATTATGCATTGATAAAGTAAAAAGTGTTCTATTTAATTATTTTTGTCAATAGCTTTTATGAGTAAATTAAAACATCAAAAGAAAATTCTATGATTTTTAAATTAAAAATCATTGATTGTATAATGAAAAAGAAAAAAAAAATTCTCTTACGCTTGAACAAAATAAAGAATAAAAATTAATTGAAATTCTACTTTAAACGATCGTGTAAGTCATCAAAAAACATTACTTGATAAGGGAACAAGTTATTGAGTATTGCTTATTTAGTGTAGAAATTATTTGTTATCCTGGATCATTGATAATAGGATCATTGATAATATGATATTTTAAGTTAATTAAATAAAAAAATAATTACAATAACTTTTTAAATATCTTTCATTTAATTAGTGCTAAGTACAATATTATTTACTAGTATATAATTTCTCTATTTAGTATTAGCAGTAGCTTTCTTAAGGAATAAGATCATCCACTTATTTTTTATTTTTACTTGTAAAATATAAGTTATATATTTTAAATTTAAGGATTAATTTAATTTTTTTTTTTAGTAATAGCTTCAAGCTATTATATGTAATGGAGGTAAAATATACACTTCAAATAAAATAAAAATAAAAAAAGTTGAGTATCCACTCCCTTAACTAATTACTACTATGAAATGTATTAATTATTTTTAAGGTTTCTCATTTCGGCTTGAACTTTTTAGTTTGATCAATCAATACTCTAATCTCTTCGGAAAAATAAATATATATACACTTTTATTTCTCACGACACTTTTGAAAAAATGAAAAAAAAAAGGGAGAAAAAAAAGGTCCAAACATTAAGGAAAGCTTTGATTATCATAAATTGTCCTTAAGCATTTTCGTTACTTTCCAAAGGAAAGCTTCGATTATCATATTTAAAAAGAAACATAGCAAACAACTCGAGAAGAAGAAATCGAACCAAACATTTCGATATACGAAAACACTTTCAATAAAAACTTCTCTCTCACGTAATATACATAAAAAGTGAGTCCCTTTGTTTAGAATTAATAACTATTTAATATTTTAATTTGAAAAATAAGTTTTTAATTCGCTTTATTTATTAAAAAATATTTCACCATATAAATTAACTTTATAATTAAATATATTACATATGTGTATTTATATTTTTTGATAAATATATATTTAATATATAATTAGTTAAAAAATTTATTCAAATTTTTTAACAAACTTTTTTAATCAAATTTAAATATATATTTTTTATTTTCACTAAAGAAGAAGTAGGCGGAGGTCTCCGGGTGAGTTTGGGAATTTAAATAATTTTTTTATTAACTAATACCTAATATTTGATATTAAACAACAATTTTTTTTTATTAAATTTAAATAAAAAAATATAACTATTTATTTAATTTTTACGTAGATTCTACATATTTGAAGTAGGTCACACATATTATATGATAGATTGAGTATATACAGTTATTGTATATTTTTAGAAAAAATAATATTTATCACTCTTTAAAATTTATAACTATAAAAATAATATTTTTTATATTTAACTCATATAATTTTACTATTAAAAAAATCATCCTAAATTTATTTTCATAATTTTGATATTTATATATTTATAATAGTTAATACAATTATATAATCTCTTTCGTTATTTCAAACCTTTTTACAAAATATCTAAAACAAAAGTGAGAGAAAAATCAAATGCTTGATTAAAAAAAATATACTACATAAGACCTATATCCTCAACTTATACCCCACGTTTGGTTGGAGGGAATGGAATGGAATCAGAATCGATTCCTTCCATTTTGTGTGTTTGGTTGGACGAAATTGAGTACGGAATGGAATCAGAATCGATTCCTTCCATTTTGTGTATTTGGTTGGACAGAATTGAGGGCGGAATGGAATCTCATTACTAAAAGAGAAGGAATCACAATTCCTTCTCCCACCTTTGGTAATCATTATTCCATTCCTATCTAAACATTTTTTTTTTCAATTTTACCCTCACCTAAAATATAACCTTAAATTCAAATCCCAAATTCTCAAACCCAAAATTTCAAAACCCTAAATCCAAATCCTAAAACCCTAAACTCTAAACCTCAAATCCCTAAACCCTAAACTTTAAAACATAAATCCCAAAACCCTAAACACATAAATCCCAATTCCAAATCCTAAATCCCTAAATCCTAAACCCCAAATCCCTAAACCATAAACCCTAAACCTTAAAACATAAATCCCAAAACCCAAAGCACTAAAACATAAATCCCAAAACCCAAAACACTAAAACATAAATCCCAAAACCCTAAACCCTAAACCCCAAATTCCAAATCCTAAAACCCTAAACACCAAATTCCAAATCCTAAAACCCTAAACACCAAATCCCTAAACCCTAAACGTTAAACCCTAAAACCCTAAACCCCAAATCTCCAAATCTCTAAACCCTAAACCCAAACCTTAAAACATAAATCCCAAAACCCAAAACCCTAAAACATAAATCCCAAAACCCAAAACCCTAAATTCTAAATCCTAAAACCGTAAACCCTAAATCCAAAATTCTAAAACACTAAACCCTAAATCCAAAATTCTAAAACCCTAAACCCTAAATCCAAAACTCTAAAACCCTAAACTATTTTTAGAAAAATAATAATTTTAACCCTAAACCTTAACCTACAAATATAACCCCAAATCCTAAATCCCTAAACCCTAAATCACACATCCCAGACCTCAAAACCCTAAACCCTATTTAGAAAAATAATAATTTTAATAATATATTTCTTTTTAATTAAGTAATACTTATTTAGAAAAATAATGATTTCAATAATGTATTTTGTCTGACGAAAAAATAGTAATTAAATGACATTATTTGAACTTTACAGCATGTAGGGGTATTAAGGTCATTTACAGCTTTTTTTATTCCATTCCAGTGGTAAACCAAACACTATAATCCTGATTCTGAGCTTGATTCCAGTGGTCAAACCAAACAAAATTGTTTCTTTTCCATTCCATTCCGATTTCGATTCCGATTCCGATTCCATTCCACGAACCAAACGCCACCATATAGTAATTGCACATCAAGATAAGATAAGATAACCTAAAAACTAACCAGTTAACAACCCTTAGACATGTGTCTATAGGTGATAGAATAAATCCTAATAACCCAAGTAATTAACTACATCTTATACATGCTTAACAGCTCCCTCACAAACTGATTGTTGGGAGCAATCAAAACTATCAATTTGAATCTCAAACAAGTGAACATGGGATCTTCAAGTGGCTTTATCAAACAGTCTGTTAACTAATCAATAGATAAAATATGCATAACCTACAATAGCCTTTGAACTTCTTGATCACGTATGAAGCAGTGATCAATTTCAATTTGTTTTGTATATGCATGAAACATTTGATTGCAAGCAAGAACCTCAACCCAGTAAAAAGAATAGGCATAGACTATACACACAATCGTAGTTCAATAAGAAGAGATTGTAACCAGATGAGTTCAGCACTAACTACAGCCATAGCCCTATATTCACTCTCTATGCTACTTTGTGAAACAACCTTTTGCCTCGAGGAAAGCCAAGACACAAGTGATTCACCCAAGAACACACAATAGGCATTGGTGTTACGTCTATCATCGGATGCAATAGCCAAATTAGCATCACAATAAATTGTTAGATCAAACTGGGATGCCTTTGATAGAGTTATACCATAGCATAGGTACCTTTAAGTACCTAAGCACATGCTTAACAGAAGCCAGTGTTCATTAGAAAGGCAAGCCATAAACTGGCACAATTTATTGACACAAATACTATATTAGGCCTGGTAAGAGTTAAATATCAAAAAGAACCTTCTATTCTTCATACTCAATAGGATATGCCAAAGGCACACCATCAAATTTTCTAAGCACCTTGCATGCACATAGAGGCACACTTACTGGCTTGGAATCTATAAGACTAGTGACATCTAGCATATCCAAGATATACTTGAGTTACACAAGACACATTGTATCATTGCCATAGATCACTTTAATACCAAAAAGTAGTACAGAACCCCTAAATTCTTAAGAGATAATTAAAGAAGCAATTACTAAATTAATTGATCAACGTGATCCCTCTGTGATCCTGTGATCAACATATCATCAATATAAAATAAGACCACCAAATAGAATTTATCACAAATTTGTATAAACAAAGAGGTATCACTCCTAACAACCAAGAATCCCTATCCTAGCAAAGAATTGCACAATTTTGTGTACCAAGCATAAAGAGTTTGTTTTAGGTCATAAAGTGTCTCCTTCAATTTGCAAACTAAAGATTTATCAGCATGTTCAAAGGTAGGAGGTTGTGTCATGTACACATCTTCAGTCAAATTCTCATTTAGAAATGCATTATTAACATCCACTTGCCTCACAATCCATCCTTCTAATAGTGCTAAGGTTAGAAAAATTCAATTTGTTATAGTCTTAACGATTGGGCTATAGCTTTCAAAATAATCAATTCCAAAAGCTTTCAAGAAACCTCAAATAACCAACCTGGCCTTATATTTTTTCCAACGTGCCATCAACAAGTAATTTGACACGAAAAACCCACTTATAGTTTATAACTACATGACTAGTTCTAAAAGTGACTAACTCCCAAGTATCATTGGCATTTAAAGCACCTAATTCATTTTGCATTGTTGATTTCCATTCTGGGCACTTTAACCCTTCCTTATAGCTCTTTGGTTTGAGGTACATAACCATGTGAGGATAAAGTAGCAGCCAAGAATTTAGATTTGTACACACTAGATTAAGACCCTGTGACCATTGAATGTCTACTAACTAAAGGCAACTCATATATGATAGGAGAAGAAATGGGTAAATGAACTTTAAGATTCAAGGAATTTGAAGGTGTAAGAGGAAAAAAACAAATGGAACAATAGAATCATTATAAACAACCATCTCATTGCTAAGTTTAATGTATCCAATTATGATTAACTATTCATGGATTGTCTAGATGCTAGGAAAGAGAGATAAAATACTTGTAGAAGTAAGTAAACTTAATGATACTATCAATGTTCACAAAATAAATTCCTCTAACCTAGAAAAAGATAAAAAGGAATTGTATGAACATATTAATACCCTGAATTTGAGACTTGTAGAAATCAATGAAGAAAAAAAAAGCTTAGGCAAGAACTTAGTATTTCCAAAGAGACTATGAGGAATTTGACCATAGGTGTTGAAAAATTGACTAAAGTCCTAGACTATAGAAAACCACACGAAGATTATAATATATGAACAATAAACATCTTCAATATCAAATACCACATTTGTAAGGTCTTTAAACTCTACTCCTACTATTACTACTTATGCACAAAGAACCATTGCACATATGGTAGAAAAAGTTATTAAGTTTGTGCCTGTTTGTCATCATTGTGGTAGGAAAGATCATATAAGACCAAAATGTAGATTTTTGATGAATGCTCATTAACTGAATCATTATTTTCATGTTTCACATAGTAGGACCCATAATAATCATTCATCTATGCATCATGTATCATATTCAAGAATAAATGAAAATTATAATAACGTGTTCAAAAAGTTTACTCTATGCATATTGCATCTTCATTTGGAATGAATAAGAAAATTACAGTTAAGTTCAAGAACATGCCTATGAAACCTAAGTTAGTTAAGTCCCAACCCAATGATATAGTAAAACCAAAATGCAAAAAAATGTGCGTTAGAAAAGGTTTTTTTCTGGTCACCTGACCGTTTTTATTCCTTCATCTAGGTATTTTTGTTAGAGTGATTAAATGAACTAGGTGAGCAATCTTTATTGTTTTTATTTTATTTATTAGTTAAACTTAAAAAATAGAAGTAGAATCCTTATTTGGCCAACACAATATTGGACTTATTTAATATTTACATATATATAACCTCATTTTAGTGACTCAACTCATTTTGATATTTTTTGTATAAATTATTCTACAATTTTGACTTATGCACACATATATTCTTGTATATGTGATGATCGATGTTAACATAAACTTATTCACACACTCACGAACGTACATATATGTTATGCTTGAAATTTATGAATTCTCTTGAAAGACTTTAGGACTTCAACTAATTTTGAATGTAAAATTATGTTGAGTTATATTTTTTTCTTTCTAAAATTTTACCGTAGTGAGGCATATAGTATTGAGAGGCCTACCTACTGTGATGTATAAATATATCGTAGTGATCAGAGAGGGCTACCTCACAACTAGTGTGAAATTCATCATGTTAGGTTTATGACTCATGCAAAATAAAGAAGGAAAGATTATGCAAAAAGAAACTGCTTATAAAACTTGTACTTGGAATGTACAAAAAGAAAAGGCCAATAAAGGTTAAACAATAAAAAATAAAAAAAATATCATGTGCCTCATTTATAAAATAAAAAAAATTTAAGTCTTCTTTTGGTAGATATATTTTATTTTGTGAGATTGAAGACTCGATTATAATTTTATATGATATGTGATATTTTTTTATTTTAAATCGTTCTTGATTGATCATAAATGAATTAATTGGTATATTTGTAGAGTTTAAATATATACACTAATTTTATGTAAATGTCAATATGTCATTATATGTACAAAGTGTGTTTGTATGCCTTTTCTACTCTACTTGCTTATTTATACAATAGATAGTTAAAATTTGAGTTAAAAAAATAATGATAAGTTTTTAATTGGCTATGTTCTCGTTTGTGATTAAATGAGTTTAATAGCTTATGTGGCTATTTATAAAAATTTAAATAAAAATATAAAAAAATCACATTTGTATTCCTTTACATATTTTATTTATTTATTACCTTTTTAAAAGGTTTTTTAAGTTAGAGAGTCATAGAACTTAAGAAGAGTTTAAACCACATTGTACTTCTGTATTAATCTTCTTTTACATTTCTCTATCTGTAAGGAATGTTTAGCTTCATTTCTTTGTCCAATGTTTTTTCCTTCTCATATGTCAAAAAATGGGAGAGTGGTATCAATATGTTTCACTTTCATGTTTTATTTTGTTATTTCTAAAAGATAGCATAAAGTATACTTTAAAAGAACTTTTTTTTAAGTATGAATGTTCATGATAAATTAGTCTACTTTAAAAGAACTCTTATTTAAATAAGAGCCTTCTTAATTAGTGAGTATTGCTAATCCTATTTGTAGTAGAAAATATATTTATCAATTACATAAGATTAAGGGTTTTAATTTTTTCTATAAATAAAATTCATTGCTCATTGTTTCAATCAACCACATAAGAACATTATTCTCTTATTCTTAATTTCTCTCTTTTGTTTTGCACATATAATATTATAATTCTTTAGTCTTCTTTATTTAGTTAATTTATCAAATATTTGTGTTTGTGTTTGATTGATTAATAAATCTAATTAGTTTATGATATTTTGATCATATGTTCTTATGACTTCTTCTTTATTTTTGTTCTTGAATTTTTAGATCAAATAATTATGTTTGTCATATCATAATTATTCGATTTGATTATTAATCTTTAAAGAAGCTATTTTTATCAAATTTGTGCTTAATATTTTTGTTCTAGAATTTGCTAGTTCATTTGATTTAAGTTACATGTTTTGAATAATCTAGTTAGGATTATTTATTATTAAATCCATTCTAGAACACACACAAGGGCACTTGTGTTTTTGTCTTAACCCATTTGTAGTTGATTCGTGAACGTGTCTGATTGGGGGGAGTTTATTGGAATGTTAGTGTGGAAACTACTCACACTAATATTGAAAATTGTGAAAACCAAGCAGAGGATCATATGTAAAGTACATTGGTGCAGTATCCTAGGAAGGGTAGTATACGACCGAGCTTGTATTTGAACATTTGATTTTCATAGTGAAAAGTTAGATGATCTGGTGGACCGGTGATTTTTCTCTTAGGTCATGGTTATGGCCTAGGTTGTGTCTACCTAAAACTATTGTGTGTTATTCCTTTATTTTCGCATTTTATTCTTACCTGTGATTTCATGCCCATCCGCTAAAGGTGTCCACGATTTGATACAACCTGATTTTGAGTAAAAAAAATTAATTGGACCGAACCATTCATATTGCTCAATCTAGACTAGATCAGACCATTTGGTTATTAAAATTTTTGTAATCGAACAGTTTAGTCTAGTTAGGTTAACGGTTTTTAACTATTTAGTCTTATTAAAAATACATAAATATGATACACCTAATGATATACCCTTGATTAAAATATGGGAAGTTTAATCAACGGTTTGTGAGAAGTGATTGAAAATTTAATATATTATTAAAATCAGTCTAAACCGATTTAAAAATAAATATAACTTGATCGAATCATTTGAAAAAATACTACACAAGACTTATATGGGCAGCTTATATAGCAAGTGCACACCGAGATAGGATAACATAAAAACTAACTACTTAAGGACCATTACACACAGGCATATATATTTAATTATATCTCATACATATTTAACACTTTTAATTAATTATTCTACAATATTTTATAAAATATATATATATATATATTATAAAATATTTTAATTAATTGATCAATTTTTTGATTAATATAAATATTATAAATATTTAAAAATACATGTATTAAATAAAAAAGTTAGTTTAAAATATAAGTACGTGATTATTTAGATATTTTTTAAAATTTTATAAAATAAATCCATATGTATGCTAGGGTTTCTATAATTTTCTTTTCCAAAGTTTTCATTAATTATAATATTTTTGTAAAAATTATATATCAAAATCTTAAACAACATTTACATTCAAACCTTGTTTGTATGTGGCCATGGTCTAGGTAAATTAGTGCATTTTTGTGAAAAAATATATAATTCTTAAATTAATAAGGATTAAGGGACAAGGAGATTAAATATTAGGAAAAAAATATCTCAAAAAATAATCTTAAAATTTATAATAATAAAAATAGCATATTTAAAAAAAAATAAAAAAAGTACGAGTTAGTGTTAAGAGTGATATTTTTTGTTTTATGAATTTTAAAAGGCATTAAATTTATCATTTAAAAAAATAGAGTTGATAAAAATTAAGTAATGTTTGTTATTAAAATTAAAAAAATAAAATATATATGTACATAGAAACTAAAACTTCATTTTCGTCTATTACTATTATAAGGAAATAATTTCATATAAAGAATCCAAAGCAAGTAGAATCTAGTTTTTTTTTTTTTTTAATTTATGTACATCTTACATATTCACACTGTTATTTATATTAGATAAAATTTGAACAAATATGCTATTAATGTTTATTAATTAATTTAAAGCATATATCATCGAAGACATATAACAATTAAAATCTAGTTTTGGTCCGATATGTTTATTCAAGTATGTAATCAATTTGAATTGGTACACTACAATAACTTGTTTAAAGTCCATAAAGCATAAAAAAAAATGTTAGACTTAGTGTTAGTTAGTAAGATATTATCGAACCAAAGAATAATTCTTGCAGGATTCGACCTTTGACTGCATATTCTTATTTTCCTTTTATTTTATTTTATTTTTCTCGGGCTCTTTTTTAGAGGAAGAAAATGCAAACAAGTAATTTATTTGTTTTTATTTTATTTTTTTTTTATGTTTGACGTTTATTTATTTGTAAATTTCATGTATAAAGAAAATGACCGTAGTTGTTTATTATTATTATTATTATTATTATTATTTTATATTTTTTTATGTTTTTATTTTTTTATTTAATAATTATTTGTCATATTAATTGTATTTTTATCATATAATTTATAGTATAAAAAATGCTAATAAATACATCTATTAAACTATATAGATAAAAAGAAATTTTGAATTATATTTGTAATTGTTCCGGGAAATTATATTTTTTTAATGGAAGAGAGTGATGAAATTATGTTAATTATTTAATTTATATTCTATGTTAAAATAGCAAGCCATATTAGAAAGACTGAAAATATGCTCTCTCTAATGTGGGTTAAAATTGTCAAACTTGTAATATATATATGTTGGAAAAATTGGGTATATTTTCTCAATTCTAAATAGTTACTATTCACTTATGATTTAAATGAATAGAACTCAAACTAACCCGACAAAATAATGCTATTGAAAATATAATGTTAAAATAAACTAAAAGAAACAGAAATATTAAAGCAGAAAAATAATAACACTAGAAATTTAACGAGGTTCGGTATAAATGTTACCTAGGTTCTCGGGCGTCGTTGACCACTTCCACTATCTCCAAATGAATGAACTTCAAAATTACAACTAATTGGGCAAAATTGAGCTAATCAATTACCCTTACAAAAGAGAGAAAGATTTACAAATTTTTGGGATTATTATTTTTCTCCTTTAATATTTCTGTTTCAATATCTGTTTTAGTTTATTTTAGCATTATATTTCCAATAGCATTATTTTGTCGGGTTAGTTTGAGTTCTATTCATTTAAATCATAAGTAAATAGTAACTACTTAGAATAGGGAAAATATACCCGATTTTCCCAACAATTGGTATCAGAGCCGAAGGTTTTCTACCTAGGCATTTGTTTGTATTCCGTTTGTTTGCTATTGGAATATAGTTGCTAGTTGTTGTAATTTGAAGAAATGGCGGAAGAAAAATTTCTTTCAAACAAAGGCCAGCCATCCAAATCAAGCAGAACTATGGTGATGAATGCAAGGTTCGAGGTGGAGAAGTTTGATGAAACCGGTCATTTCGGCATGTGGCAAGGCGAAGTTCTAGATGCTCTGTTTCAACAAGGTCTAGACATCGCCATTGAAGAAGAGAAACCAGATGGAGCAGATGAAGTAGAGTGAAAAAATATCGGCCGATTGGCATGTGGTACAATGGTTCGTGTCTCTCGAGAACAAAAGTACACGTTCGCTGAAGGAGACATCGCATGAAGTAAGTTGTGGAAGGCGTTGGAGAACAAGTTCATGAAGAAGAGTGGACAAAATCGGCTCTATTTGAAGAAGAAGTTGTTCGGT
Source organism: Hippophae rhamnoides (assembly GCA_033030585.1). Classification (NCBI taxonomy): domain Eukaryota; kingdom Viridiplantae; phylum Streptophyta; class Magnoliopsida; order Rosales; family Elaeagnaceae; genus Hippophae; species Hippophae rhamnoides. Next base: position 31,568,130 of record CM065433.1, read on the forward strand.
TTGAATACGCTTCCAGGTACTACGATAAACGACCACATTCTTGCTTTTAATCAGTAAGTGCTTGATTTGTTAAATATGGATGAAACTTTTTAAGATGAAGATTTAGCCTTGATGTTGTTAGCTTTCCTCTGCAGTGAGTTTGATCATCTTATTACGAGCTTACTCATTGGGAAGGATAAAGTGTCTTTTAAGGAAGTTTGCCTTTGCTTTGTATAGTTATGAAATTAGAAAAAAAAGATAAAGAGAAAGTAGGAATGAAGCGACGGAGGCATTGTGCAGCAAGAGGACGTCCTGAAACACAAACGTAAAGGAAGGAGAGGTAGATCTCTATCCAAAAGGAATACTTGGTAAAGATGAATGTGCCTTTTGTCATGAGAAAGGCCATTGGAAGAAAAATTGTCCGAAGGCTGAAAAGAAAAGGAAAAGGCTGTGAAATGCGATGCATGTGTAGGCTGAAAGCAATTCAAATTCAGATTTTGCATTGGTTGGTTCGTCAACGGACATCTCATCCTAGTGATTGGATTTTTAATTCAGCATGTACTTTCCATATGTCTCTAACAAGGAGTGGTTCTTTAACTTTGAAGAACTAGGACGGTGGAGTTGTTTTCATAGGTAATGATTATTCATGCAAAGTTTTGGGAATCGGTGCAATTCGTTTGAAGAATCGAGATGGTTCAACGAGGGTCTTGACGGATGTTCATTATGTTCCAGATATAAAGAAGAATCGTTGATGTGGGAGTCTTAGAATCAAAGGCTTTCTTTGTGACCATACAAAATGGGGCATTGAAGGTTATACGGAGCATTGGTGGCGATGAAAGGTGTTCGGAAGAATAACTTGTACTACTACCTTGGTAGTACGGTTATTGGGATAGCATCGTGCGAGTTTCGGATGAAGAAAGAGATTTAGAAACTACCAAGTTGTGGCATATGCATTTGGGATATGCGGTGAAAAAAGCTTCTGATTCTAGTAAAGCAAGGCCTTTAAAAGGTGCGAAGCCGTGAGTTAGGAATACTGTGAGCATTATGTATTGGGAAGGGAAAGAGTAAGCTTTGTGCTCTTCATAATACAAAGGGCATTTTGGATTACATCCCATGCGATGTATGGGGCCAACAAGAAATCCATCTATGAGTGGCAAACATTATTATGTCACTTTCGTTGATGACTTCCCGAGAAGAGTTTGGGCGTATCTCGCTGAAGAAAAAGGATGAAGTGTTGGGGGATTTTTCTCGAGTGGAAGAAGATAATCGAGACTCGGTGGTAAAAGATCAGCGTCTGGTCGATAATGTGGAGTACACTGAAACGATCCATTTATGAAAGTTTGTGAAGAAGAAGGATAGTGCGACAACTTCACTATTGAAAAACACCACGCAAAACGGAGTTACTGAGACGTATGAGCAGGACTTTCTTTGGAGAGAGGTTCGGTGTATGTTGTCAAATCTTGGTTTAGGCAAGCGGTATTGGTGAGGCTGTAACATATGCATGCCATATCATCGGCCAAATGCCACCATAAATGCTCTTGAAGGCAAAACGCCTATGGAGGTATGGTATGGAAAACACGCTAGAGATTACGATTTCTTACATGTGTTTGGTTCAATTGCATACTACCGTATATGAGAATCAAAGTTGGACCCGAGAGCGAAAGCCATTTTTTGGGATCCTTAGGATTCTAAGGGATATCGACTATGGTGCCTTGAAACGAAAAAGATAATCTTTAGCGAGAGATGTTACCTTTGATGAATACAATTGTTGAGAAAGGTAACTAAGAAGATTGATGGCAACTTTAGGCGGGTGGAGCAAACTCAGAAACAAGTGGAGTTTGAAAGCAAAATTGTTAATCCGGTTAGTGAAGATAAGGCAGTTGATCCTCATTGTGAGGAAGATGAATCGGATGAAGAGGTTTTAACCTGAACCTCCATGACATTAAGAAAAGCTGAGTTGATAGGCCACGGCGACAAAATGTCAAGGTACACTCGATACAAGGATTTTGAAGACCTGCTCAATTTAAGAATACGGTGCTTTGTGCACTTTCGGTTGTGTGCATGATGATGTTCCTTCCATATATAAAGATGCAATCGAAGCTACGAAGTTGAAAGATGGAAGGAAGCCGTGGATGAAGAACTTTTGTCCCTTGAGGAAGAATAAAACATTGAAGTTGACACATGACTACCTAATGGAAAGAAGGCAATTGGATGCAAATGGGTGTATGCAAAGAAAGATGGATTTCCTAACAAAGATGGTATTCGGCTACAGGCAAGTTGGTGGCTAAGAGATTCTGTTTCGGAAAGAAGGGAATCGATTATAATGAGGTATTTTCTCCGGTTGTAAAACATTCTTCCATTAGAATTTTGTTGGCCTTGGTAGCACGATTCGATTTGGAACTAGTTCAACTTGATGTGAAAAGCAGCGTTTCTACATGGTGACTTAGAAGAGGAGATCTATATGTCTCAGCCAGAAGGGTTTATTGTTGCTGGTAAAGAGAATTGGGTTTGTAAGCTGAACAAATCATTGTATGGATTGAAGCAATCTCCAAGGCAGTGGTACAAACGATTTGATCAGTTTATGTTGCAACAAAAGTATACCAGAAGCACACACGATCATTGTGTGTATTTTCGTAAGCTACAAAATGAGTCTTTCGTCTATCTCCTATTGTACGTCAATGATATGTTGATTGCATCGAAGAGCCAAGCAGAAATTGAAAAGTTGAAGGCTCAACTAAGTCAGGAGTTCGAGATGAAAAATTTGGGAGAAGCCAAGAAGATTCTCGGTATGGAGATAAGTAGAGACAAGAAGAAGGGGAAGCTTAGTTTGACCCAGAGTCAATATTTGAAGCGAATACTACAACGTTTTGGTATGAATGAATAGACAAAACCTGTAAGTACTCCGCTAGTTCCTCAATTCAAGCTTAGTGCTCAATTATCTCCTAAGAATGATGCAGAACGAGAATATATGGCAAAGGTACCATATGCAAATGCAGTTGGTAGCTTGATGTATGCAATGGTGTGTACAAGACCTGACATTTCACATGCGGTTGGTCTTTGTAGCAGTACATGCATGATCCTGGTAAAGGACATTGGTTGGCTGTGAAATGGATTCTGCGGTATATTATAAATACTGTAGATGTTGGTTTAGTATTTCAGCAGGATAATACCATTGGTCAATGACTATGCAGGAGATTTAGATAAGCGTCGATCAACTACTGGTTATATGTTTACTCTTGCTAGAGCACCAGTCAGTTGGAAGTCTACCTTGTAGTCCACAGTTGCTTTGTCTACTACAGAGGCAGAGTATATGGCAGTTACAGAGGTTGTGAATGAAGCTATTTGGTTACGAGGTTTGCTTGAAGACTTGGGAGTTGGTTAAAAACATATTAAGGTGTTTTGTGATAGTCAGAGTGCTATTCCTTTAGCAAAGAACCAAGTCTACCATGTACGTACAAAGCACATTGACGTTCGTTATCATTTCGTGCGAGAGATTATTGAAGAAGGTAGAGTATTAGTTCAGAAGATTAGTACGACAGAGAATCCCGCAGATATAATGACCAAGGTGGTAACAACAATCAAGTTCACACATTGTCTGGACTTGATTAACATCCTACAAATCTGAATTGACACCGGAGTTATTGATCTAGCAATTGAAGAAATCATTTAAAACCACTAAGTCGCTAAAGTGGAGATTTATTATATATTGCTACTTAGTGAGAAAATTAGAAAAGTTTCATATTGGTTAGGAATGAATAAGAATATATATATATATATATATACTCTTTAGCTCCAATATGCAAAGAAGAATAAAAAACCTATAGTTCATTGAATTGGTGGAAACTTTGTCGACTTTGCCCTTTTTACTTTGTAAAGTATAAAAAAAATTATTATAATTTCTAATTTTTTTTAATAAATATAATTTACAAATAAGAAGAAATAGAAAAGATAAAAAAAAATTCCATGCAGCAAGTTGCAAATTAAAAAAATAATAATTAAGCAGTAAAGGAAAACTCATGAATCATGTGATATATATAGTAGTTACTAAATAATAAGCAGAACAAATTCCGCTATTATAAACTAATTTTGGGCTAATGACTAAGTGACTAACCCACCGATAATTTCGGTCAAATCACATAAACTAATCTCATAATTTTAAAATTAAGGACTTTAATATCATACATTTGTAAAAGAATATACAATATTCATTTGTTTTAAGTTAATAGAAAAAATTGCCTAACTTTCTAGCATTATTATTTTAAACGATAATAATCAATTTTTAAGTTTGAGATTAAACCAGGATTTATACATTAAATTTTATTAATAAAAATATCACAATCTTACCGACAAATAAAGTCAAATAGGTGAGGACATTTAAAAAAATTTGAATATGTATTATAATATTTAATTATTATTACTATTTTATAAACATGATTTACTTTTAGAAATCTTATAGTAGTGATCATGGCTTTACTATTTGTCAATAGTAATGTGTGATATAACACCTTGAGAAAAAGTAGAAAACAGTAACATAATTGTATATTTTAAAAATCCAAGAGTAGAGGATCTAAATTTTTAGAGTATTAAAGTCAAAATTAATGAACCCTTTCGTCTAATCGAAAGGATCAACTTCATTTCATTTCATTGATATATATAGAAGAATAATAGTAATTAATGGTGGGGGAAAGCATTTTACTTATCATCTTTGATGATGAAAAAGAAAAAGATAAATTATCAATCAGTGGTTGTTGAAAAGACTTTCCACTTGATGAAAGTGGGAAATGAGTAAATAAAAACTTTCTTAATGCTTTAAGGGACCCCTGTGCATGTAAAAGACTATATGTAAAAGCATATAATATAAAGTAATTGCTTGTTGTGCTCAAGCTAATAGCTAGCTAGGGTTGTCAAAATCAAGGAAGCACTTATAGCACTAGCTTATTTCAAGACCTCCCTACACTATCTTTCCTCAGCTTATCTATTTTAGAGATAATGACTCTAGAACCACTTAACAAGTTGATTTGTTGAAAATTATTGGATTAATTAGATAAAGTGAATCTAGCTAGCTATTTAACTTATCTACTCTTACTATATATATTGAAAAGAAAAGCCTTTGTAATTAATTAAGGTTAATTTTTACTAATTAATCATCATTATATACAATATTATTTTCTTAATTTGGTGGCTTTTAGCTTCGTTGTAAAGCTCAGTAAGATCACCATTTATCTTATTTTGACTTGGCCTCTTTAATTTATAATAGTAGCTAGTGTTGTAATGTGAATACAACTTACGAAGAAAGCAACGTTCATTGAATTAATCGATAATTTTAAAATATTCATTAATTCATATGCAACCTATTAGCATCCTTAGATTATTCTTTGTTACCAAATTAGTATTTTAATGATCACACTTAAACAACAATAACAAGTTCATATTAACAATATCTCAAAAAGTATCATCTCTTACACTATTACAATACATGTTTCTAATTTTGAAAATATGGGTTTGAAAATCGAGTTAATATATATAACTTATCATTTTTTTCTTTTATACATTAAATATCAAATTTTTTATTTTTTTCTCTCTTTTTTTCCTTTTTCCTTTTTTTCCTAACTTTCTTCCCCCTTCCCTCTTTTTGATGTTATTTATGTTGTTGGAAAAACTCCAAACAGAATATATACTTTCATTTATTGAATCAAAAAACAAATAAATTACAAAAACATAATTAGTTCTTCTCAAAAAGAGAAAAACTCTAAAACTAAGAAATTGAGAGAAAAAAAGTGAGAAAAAGATGTTTTTGAAGTGTGTTTTGATATAAAGAGAATGTGGGTATTTATAATAAGAAATATTTGTTGGAAATGAATTTAAATAAAAAAATATTTTTTATTATTTTATGATCGTTATTTCATAAATTATGTAACTGTCATTTTCATAATTATATGACCGTTATTTTTATGGCCGTTATTTTCATAATTATGTGACCGTTACTTTTATGACCGTTATTTTTATAATTATGTGACCGTTACTTTTATGACATTTATTTTTATAATTATGTGTCCGTTACTTTTATGACCGTTATTTTTATAATTATGTATCCGTTATTTTCATAATAATGCAACCGTTACTTTTATGACTGTTATTTTCATAATTATGTGTCCGTTATTTTCATAATTATATGACCGTTACACATATTTTTTTCAACTATAAATAGGGGCAATAGCCCTCAGTTTAGAATATAATTTACCAACTCAAAAAACAGTTCTACGGTTTTCATAGCAAAATCAAAGAAAAGAAAATTCAGAATTGTTTTCTCAAATTTTCGAGCAACATAAATATTTAAGAGGTGTAGTATTCTGTACTTCATCAGTGCAATGAAGATCTGAGACAGAAAAAAGATTATGGGTTATTTTATCCTGGAGACGACGAGGTTGTGTTTACTTGCACAAATTTGGGCAGAGCCGCAAAACGTCTTAAAGAGAGCAACCTAGTCCGTGACTCAACCGAAGCAGTTCATTTTAAATTATCGGTAATATTGTTTTTACATAGTTTTTTCACATATTTGTTCCAACAATATTTTTTGCAATTAAGTTTGATGCTAAAATTAAGATTCACAAATGGTGTAGCAATAACTGAAAACCTAGATTCTTGAGGTGTATCAATCACTTCCTTACCACAATCAAATGATTTGGTTGAATTTAGAGAAGATTGAGTAGAGAAATCATTCATGATTACAACCCTCAATTAGAGAAAACAAAAGAGCAAGTGCGGAAGAAAATAATTGCCAAAAATATTATAATTGTTATGATTGATTAAAAATAATATTAGGTTTGTTAGTCAAAATAGGAGGTGCCTAATTTAGAAGAAAATTCATGAAAGGTGGCTTACCATATTGTCAAAGATGGAGATGCCTAATCTTGTTTGAATAAAGAATAGGAAAATTAGATAGCCTAATTTTGTTGAATGAAGAAATGTTTGGCATATGAAATGAGAACTTGAAGGCTATAAATATGGTTTCATTTCTTCATTGATAATCATCCCAAAAATAGAGAAAAGCTTGTATGAGAAGTTCTTAAGTGAGAGAATTTTGTGGGAAAATTCTCTTGGGCTTGTAATTACTCTTGTCTTTTGGGTGTGTGAGAAAATTACTGAGAGTGTGGTTGTAACAATTTTCCACATAGTGAATTTTTCTATGGTTGTCTTTTGACAACGAAAGTGGTTTTTCTCTAATTTGGAGTTTCCACTATAATTCTTGTGTTGTGTATTATCTATTTCTCTGTTATTTGATATTCTGCTAAGGAAGATCTTAGGAGGGAGAATTTTTGATTATACCATTTTATCCAAATTTCCTAACAACTAGTATTAGAGCCAATTTCAAAGAAAGAAGGAGAAATGTCAGGAGTCAAGATTGACATTGAGAAATTTGATGGGAGAATCAATTTTGGCTTGTGGCAAGTAAAAATCAAAGATTTGTTGATCCAATATGGGTTACACAAGGTGTTAAAGGGGAAACCAGGCCTTTTTACTAGTATTGAGTCCAGTAAAACCAATATAAGTGATGAAGATTGGGAAGATCTTGATCTAAGAGCTGCAAGTGCAATTCGGCTTTATTTGGCCAAAAATATTCTTGCAAATGTGCATGGAATATCTATGGCCAAAGAACTCTGGGAAAAGCTTGAAGAATTGTATCAGGCAAAAGGCGTTTCAAATCAGGTGTATTTGAAAGAGCAGTTTCATACTTTGTGTATGAATGAAGGAAATATTATTTCTGACCATCTAAGTGTTCTCAATGGTATTGTCTCTGAACTGGAAACCATTGGAGTTAAACTTGATGATGAAGATATAGCTTTAAGGCTCATCTGGTCTCTTCCATCTTCTTATGATCACATGAAACCTATCTTGATTCATGGAAAGGAGAAAATAATTTTTTCAGAAGTTACTAGCAAGTTGTTTTCTGAAGAAAAAAGGCTGAGTGGTGAAAGAAATGTTTCGCCTGAAAACTTAGCATTGGTAGCTGACAACCGAAAGAAAAACAATTTCATGAAAAAGAAGATAGTGTGCTGGGGGTGTGGACAATCTGGGCACCTCAAAAGAAATTGTCCAAAGGGTGGAGCTGATCCTGCAAGAAGCTCAAATACCGACGGTGATGCTAATAGTATGTCTATTTTCAAAGACTATAGTGATGCTCTTTGAAAAGAGCGTGTACATCCTCATGGCATGCCGCTAGTCTCTAAATATTGCCATGAAAGAGGGTGTGTTACTGGTAGTGGGTCCACAAGTTTGCACACGGGCATTGGCTTGGTATAGATGCAAGTTGTGTGGTTGAAAAGATATCGATGGTTGATGAACTCTCGGGAAAACCAAGTGTGAGAGTTGCACCATAAATTTCAGCAATTTTTTTTCTCGACATGAGCCGATGTGAAATTCTTAGAATTGGTGATTAATTCTAAATGGGTGTACTCTTTATGGTGGAGTATGATAATTCTCGGTGTAGAGAATTATGACTGTTGGAATAGACAGTGTTGTAGTGGTAACCATGTTTATTTTTAATCAATGTGGATATTGTTATGATTGATTAAAAATAATATTAGGTTTGTTAGTCAAAATAGAAGGTGCCTAATTTAGAAGAAAATTCATGGAAGATGGCTTACCATATTGTCAAAGATGGAGGTGCCTAACCTTGTTTGAATAAAGAATAGGAAAATTAGATAGCCTAATTTTGTTGAATGAAGAAATGTTTGGCATATGAAATGAGAACTTGAAGGCTATAAATATAGCTTCATTTCTTCATTGATAATCATCCCAAAAATAGAGAAAAGCTTGTATGAGAAGTTTTTAAGTGAGAGAATTTTGTGGGAAAATTCCCTTGGGCTTGTAATTGCTCTTGTCTTTTGGGTGTGTGAGAAAATTACTGAGAGTATGGTTGTAACAATTTTCCACATAGTGAATTTTTCTCTGATTGTCTTTTGACAACGAAGGTGGTTTTTCTCTAATTTAAAGTTTCCACTATAATTCTCGTGTTGTGTATTATCTATTTCTCTGTTATTTGATATTCTGCTAAGGAAAATCTTAAGAGAGAAAATTTGTGATTATATCATTTTATCCAAATTTACTAACAATAATGACCGCTACCATTCAAAGAATTCAAGAAGATGAAGAATAAATTGTTCATTGTATATAGATAAGTTAAACATTACACTTCTTATATACTCTAAGATAACAAATTATGACCGGTAGGCATGAGTACCAAATCTCTAATAACCTAACTAACTTTACAATGGTAAGATCTCGTACACATGATTTATTAAGAAGTTGAAAATGTATTATTTTATGTAATTTTCCAACCATTAATCTATTTAGTTTTCATTTAGGAAAGATTACATTATATGTTGCAAACGAACATGCACATATTGGATACAACTAAGTTTCCTGAACTGGAATATCTAATCGTATTATACTTTAAGATAGATCATAAGTTTTTGATATTTGGAGTTTTAATTTTATTAGAAAAATACCCTTTATTACTAGTTTATGAGTTGGGTGAAATTATTTGTGAACTATTATTGGTCGAGGTAACAGCAGAAACCAATAGAATTAATTAGGTATTTTTTTTATTGTAAATAATTGAAATTTCTATTGATTGAGATTTATAAAATAAAATAAAAATTAATAATTGCTCTTGTATCATCTACCTTTCCTTCTTAAACATTACATCTCAAATCACAATTTAATAAATATATTTAATTAAATAATATTTGATATAATTTAAAATAAAAGAAAATGATAAAACTTATCTTTTGATTATTCATCTAAAAGCATGGCTCATATAACTTAAAAGCATTCAAATTAGTGTGGTCCAATGCAACTAGGTTACTATTATGTCCACAGATTTCCATCAAATTTGGTCCCTTGAAAAACGGAATTTTTATATGGAGAAAAACAAATGCAAATTATAAGTAGGATTGAGAAGAGTGTAGAGACGATAATACTGAGTTAAATATAAAAATATTTATTTCTCTCATCAAAAATTATCAGTAGATCAATATTCTTCAAATATTTAAAATCATTTTCTAATAAAAAAGTTTGGCAGGCTAACCCAAGGACACGTCTGTATCCTTGAACCGACTTTCTTTTTATGCATAGACAGTAGTCCCCTCAATTGATCAAGTCGAGCATCTATTTTAGCCCCCCAAAAAAAATATTAAACACTAATTTTAAACTTTCTATGTAACTAAATAATCTTAACTGATAAAAATTTTATTATATAGTATTTCTATAAATAAAATTTTATTTTTAATCTTCACACGTGGACGTATCTTTTATATATATAACATAAAAACATATATATATTTTTACATATTCAAAAATATTATACATCTATATTTTTGAAAAAATAAAAATAACTTTATAAATAAATATAAATTAATTGACTCAAATACGAAATAAATAAACTAAAGAGATAAAAAATAAGTAAAACAATGATTTTATCTCTAGCCATTGAATTGTTCTTCGAGCTCCAAAAATGATCAAAACTTAAGTATTTTCTTTATTTGAAACTTCTAAGCTCTCAACATCACTCAAATCCTCCAGCCATTAAATTGTTCTTCAAGCTCCAAAAATGATCAAAATTGAAGTAATCTCTTTGTTTGGAACTTCTAAGATCTCAACAACACTCAAATTGGATGGTGTATTGCGTTGTAATTGTGTGTTGAGCTTATGAACCATAAAACTCCTTTTATAGTCGTGTTTTCCATTAAAACATTGATATATGTTACCAGCTTTAACTATAATTGACAAGATTTTCAATGATAGAAATGTTTGGACCATTAAATGATCCGTTAAAGAAAAATGGAAAATGGAAATTGAAAATGGAGAACGAACGGATCTGTTACATTCTCTCACTTGGTCCGAACGTTAAACTTAATCGCATCGATTATCTTTCTTAAGAAATAAACACATGAATCATGGCGATAGTCCTTAAAGAGCGAGTATTATCTTCCAAGTATTACAATGTATTTAGTTTTTCAAGTATTATAATTTATGTAGTAGCAAAACTTAATTAATAAATCCTTTATTTATGCTTAGTCTAATACAAAATATATTTTTTCAAATAAATTAAGGTGCACATGAATATGAGAGAATATCATAATATATAAGAGTTTCAATAATAAACTATATATATACTTTTACAAAAATGGAACTAATTCTCATTTTCTCTACATGATCCTTAAATTTCAATGGTGGCATGCCCTTAGTCAAAGGATCATCAATCATCAACTCAGTGTTAACGTGCTCAATAACCATTTATTTTCCCTAACACGTTCTCTTATAGCCAAGTATTTGGTATCAATGTGCTTACTACGACTACCATTCTTATTGTTCTTAGCCATAAACACAGTAGTTGAGTTGTCATAGTATAATCTCAATGGCCTAGAAATATAGTCAACTACTCTAAGCTTGGAAATGAAACTCTTTAACCATACACTATATAATGTGGCCTCAAAACATGACACGAACTCGACCTTTATAGTGGAAGTAGCAGTAAAAGACTACTTCGCACTCTTCCAAGACACTGCACCATCGATAAGCATGAAAATGTAATCAGATATTGATTTGTGTGAATCAAACAGTCAACAAAGTCTGTATTAGAGTATCCAATTACTTCCAAATTTTCGGTTTGTTTATACATTAGCATATAGTCCTTGGTTCCATGAAGGTACCTAATCACTTTCTTAGCAGCTCTCCAGTGGTCCAAACCCGAATTACTCTAATATCATCCTAATATTATAATAGCAAATGCAATGTCAGACCTTGTGCAAACTTAAGCATACATCATGCTTTCAACTGCAAAAGCATATGAAATGTTTTTCATTTGTTCTCTTTCAAAATCATTCCTTGGACATTGGTCCAAATGGAAATTATCGCCATTCACAATAGGAGCAACACTTGGTGAACAATCTTTTATTCGAAATCTCTCTAAAACTTTATTGATATAGTTTTCTTAAGATAAACCCAAGATGCCTCGAAGTCTGTCTCTATGGATCTTAATTCCAATGACATAAGATGTCTCACCCATATCTTTCATATCAAATTTTTTAGAGAGGAATTGTTTTACCTTGTGTAGCAAACTCTTATCATTGGTTGTAAGAAAAATGTCATCCACGTATAAAATTAGAAAACGTATCTTACACCTACTAACCTTCTAGTATATACATTGATCCATAGGGTTTTCAACAAATCCGAATAAAAAAATTACTCCATGGAATTTATAATACTATTGGCAGAATGCTTGTTTTAGTCCGTATATGGATTTATTAAGCTTACAAACCAAATGTTTATTATTAATAAAAAGAAATATTTCAGGTTGTTTCATATAAACCTCTTCTTCTAGATCTCTATTAAGAAAATTTGTTTTCACATCCATTTGTTGCATCTCAAGTTCAAAATGGGCTACTAGTGCCAATATAATGTGCAAGGAATCTTTCTTAGATACAGGGGAGAAAGTCTCTGTATAATCAATTCCTTCTTTCTGAGTGAATCCCTTAGCAACTAATCTAGCCTTGTATCTCTCAATGTTGTCCAACGAGCCTTTCTTTATCTTAAAGACCCATTTATATCCAATGGCTTTTGCACCATTAGGAAACTCAACAAGATTCCACACTCTATTACTCTTCATGGAACTCATCTCATCCTTTATAGCATTGGACCACAATTTAGATTCTTTGCAACCCATGGCTTGTGAAAAGGATTTGGGATCATTCCCAGCTTCAATGTTACAATCAGATTCTTGATATACAACATAATCACTAGAAATTGTTGACCTTTTAGTTCTAGTAGATCTTCTTAATGTTACACCATCATTTTCTTAGGAAGTGTGAGGTTCAACTTGTTGTTCAAAAGTTTCAAGAATCTCCTGAACAGTCTCATCTATTGGAATGAGGTCAACAACTTATGAAATTTCAATGATTGATTGTTTAACACCAGCGTGCACTTAAGGGGTGTTGTGAATAACAATCAATCTCCTGAATTGGAAGGTTGAGACTCTAAATTATCAGTATCAGAAACAATGTTCCTAATTTGATCGATCCTACTAATCAGGTCATACTCAAGAAACTTTGCATTTCTTGATTCCATAAACTTAGTGCTATGAAATGGACGATAAAATTTATAGCTCTTAGACCGTTCGACATATCTAACGAAATAACCACTAATGATGCTTAGGTCTAGCTTATTCTCTTGTGGATTATAAATCCTCATTTCAGACCAGAATCCCCAAAAATGCATATGTCGCAAACTCAGTTTCTAACCTTTCCATAATACAAATGGCATCTTTGAGACAACCTTGGTTGGAACACGGTTTAATATATACACAATCATATTTAAAGCTTCAATCCAAAAGTATTTAGAAATATTGGAATAGTTAAGCGTACTCTGTACCTTGTCCAATAGTGTTCGGTTTCTCCTTTCTACTACATCATTTTGGTCTGGTGAACCAGACATAGTGTATTGGGAAATTATCCCATGCTCTTGAAGAAACTTAGCAAATGGACCTAATGCTTCTCCATTCTTAGTATATCTACCATAATATTTATCACATCTATATGATCTCATGAGCTTTATTTGCGCTCTACATTACTTCTCTACTTTATCCTTAACGATCTTGAAGGCATCTAATGTTTCGCTCTTATTATGAAGCATGTAGAGATACATCTATCGAGAAAAATAATCAATAAAGGTAATAAAATATTTTTGACATTGCATGTCTATGTCTGGACAATATATATTAGTATGTGTGATTTTTAATATGCCTGAACTTCTATTGGCACCTTTCTTTGACTTATTAGTCTGCTTTTCCTTAATGTAATCCATACATGTCTCAAAATAAATAAAATCTAGAATACTAAGAACCCCATCTTTCACTAATCTCTTAATTATTTCTATGGAGATATTTCCTAATCTCCTATGCCATAATGTAAAAAAGTCATCGTCAATAATACACCTTTTAGTGCGAGTTTGAACATGCATAGCGCTATGAGTGACATTATTTAGTAAATTAATACAGTAAAGACTATGAGACAAAATATCATTCCCAACATAATCAGATTTATTAAATAAACTGAAAGATGTTTCTGAAAAGTAGAAGAAATAATCAAAAGATACAAATCTTGAAATCTAAATCAAGTTTTTAAAGAAACTTGGAACATAAAAGGTCTTTTCTAATTCTAAAACAAAACCACTGCTCGAATCGCATGTTCCTACAACCTCCACATGTGAACCCATCTTGTTTCCAGATAAGATGTATTGCTCACTTCACAATGGCTTCCTTAGGTTTTGCATACCCTGTAAGGAGTTTGAAACATGGATTGTAGATCCATAATTAATCCAGCAAGTGTTAATATTAACATAAACCATATTAGATTCATAACAAACAAACGAGGTTGGATTAATTTTTCCCTTAAGCCTTTTATGGAATTTGATACATTCCTTCTTCATGTGTCCTTTCTTTTTATAAAAGAAACACCTAGCTTCTTTCTTAATATCAGCTTGAGGTAGAACTATCTCTTTCCCTTGTTTTGAGATTTACCTTTCTCACTGATGAGTCTTAAGGAAAAGAACTTCATAATAAGGGTGTTTGTCAAAGTCTTATCTGAAGTGATGAACTAATCATCAATGGCTTTTAGCAGGTCCTAAACATTGTTGTACTAATCAACAGAACCACGAATACCAATAGAGATCTTAGTCTTAATGAACATCATGCTAAAAAGGTTAGATTGCTCCCATTGTTTATAAAGTGTGATATTCGTTAAAGCATTGGTTTCAAAAATTTTAGGTGGTTCATTTTTTTTCTAATAACATAGTCAATATCCATCCACCTTAGATGAAGGAGAATTTTTTCCTTCCATACTTTATAATTATCTCCTTTCAATTCGGGAATGTCAAAACTAGGGCTGTTCATCGGATCAAAACCGTTGATTTTACACCCATTCGATCCGACCATCCGCTCGGATTGAAACATCCTAATAAGCAACCGATCCGATCAACTCTCACATCCGCTCAATTCGATCCGTAAATTATTTGGATGACATCCGATCAATCTGATCAATAATACCAATAAACTTAATTAACTCTATTTTTTGTATTTTTAAATAAAAATTTAAATTTTCACATAAATCATAACATAAAATTATTTGATTTAAAAAAATATTAAAAAATCAAATAAATATATATTAATTATATATATATATATTTAATTTAATAAATATATATAATTAATTTCGGTCGGATCGGATGAATCGTAGTGAAATTCGCCATTCAATCTGCACTTAATGGATGGGAAAAATTTCCAACCAATCCGACCATCGGATCGGATTGATCAGATGATCGAATTTTTTGCACACCCCTAATTATAACGAATATCAAAAAAATTCACAGATTGTAAAGTTATGATTAAAGATTATATGCTTATTAAAATTTAAGACCTAAATTAAAGTCATTCTTTACCAATGTAAATCATGAAAAATATGAATCTAGTGACATAAAACTTGTATATGGGCTAAAGTTCTAATTCAATTATATTCATCTTAACTTTACGATAAAACTATCAAATTATGTTCATTTTCCTAATCTCTTTGGGTAAATTAGAAAATATAATTTGATATTCTATCATAATTAATCACACTAAATATAATAAAAATTTCTATGAGATAAAATTTATTATATCATATATGATTAATCACAATTAATATTTATTTTTCTAAATGTGATCCTAAATAAACATTATTATAGTTTTAATTAATTAAAGATGTTATGTCTACTCCCTAATTAATTAAGCTATATGAATCATATAAATATTAACTAAATCCTTAGGCTCAATTATTGTATAAAACCACAAGCAATATTAATTTAATTCTAAACATACAAATATTATCTATCTTAAGAATGCATGTATAAATACACGACAATAAATTATATAAGCACAAATTAAATTCATAAAAAGCAATTAACAATTAATTCTATTATACATAAATTATTTGACTAAATTTCATATGTATAGTTTATACATACAAATACCAAAACAAATAATTTAAACATAATGTATTTAATCATAAATAATTTTAATGTGTAAAAATTATTTAAATAAATGTCACATGTATAATAAATATTATACACATGACAAACCAAAATTAAATAAATTAATCACATTAAAATTGTATTTTTAATTCAATATTAATATTAGTCAAAATTAAAAATCAAATTTTGAATATATATAATAATAATAATAAGCCATGTATACAAAATTATACAAATTCGTTGTAGCCTAATGGTCTGTACGTTTGGCTCTCAACCAGGAGGCTTGAGTTCGATTCACGTGAAGAACAAATTTTAACCCGATCGTATCTCCCAATTTCGAAGACGAAAATTGACATTCTTTTTATTAAAATTCTAAGAATTGAATTTCTCGTCTCAGTTTAAATCAAAAATATCATTTTAAATAAAAAGATAATTAATACATTCTAATGAACGCGCACAAGAAATTGGAATGGTGTTCTTCATGATTTTTTAACGTTTTAATTCACAAAATAATTGGAATATCAATAATAAAATCATTTATAATTGCTATATGTATCAAAATCGTGTCTTTCAAAAAACCTAATTTCAAGGTGCTCGATAAAATATAACAAAATAGAGATCATTTTAAACTGATCAAGACATAGGTAATATGAGCTTTGATATTAAATATAAGCATAAATTAATTGACTCAAATATTGAATAAACAAACTAAAGGGATCAAAAACAAGTAAAATAAGAATTTTATCTCCGGTCATTGAATTGTTCTTCAAGCTCCAAAACTTAAGTGTTTTGTGTGTTTGAAACTTCTAAGCTTTCAACAACACTCAAATTAAATGGTATATTACGTTGAAATTATGTATTGAGTTTAGGAACCATAACATATCTTTTATAATCGTACTTCTCATCAAAACATTGATATCCGTTATCAACCTCAACCATAATCGATAAATTCTTTAATAAAAAAAACGTATAGACCACTAAATGATTCGTTAAAGAAAATCATAAATGAAAATTGAAAATGAAAAACAAACAAATCGGTTACAAAATTGTCTAATTCACTCCTTAAGCTTCCTTCTTTAGAAGGAGCTGATACCCTTTTCTTATTATTCCTTTTATTTTTTTACAAGGTGTTCCACTTTATCATTTTGAAAATACATCAGTCATATTATGATCAGGTACATATACTTTACTGTCCTTTTTCTTTTTTCTTTTTTCTTTTTTCTTTTTTCCGCTAGAAACACTATCAAAACTTGTAACATTTTCATCTTGAATATTCAACTTAAATTAACTTTATAATCCTTAGTTTATAGATAAATTAATAAACTAGTATTTCAATTGAGTTGATCACATGATTTTATTGACTCTTAAATATAACATTGTTTAATATAATGTAAAATCTACTAAAACTTTCACTGAACTATAGATAAAAAAAGTAGCCCTTAATCATGTTCTGGTCTCAAGCTTGTGCATTTGGGACAGTAATCATACCTCTTGTTTATTCAAAAGGAGAGAGAGAGAGAGAGAGAGAGAGAGAGAGAGAGAGAGAGAGAGAGCTCATGCCCATATTGTGATGGATCTCTGACTCTCATGAGATAAAAGCAGATAAGCTTTAGACACACTAAAAACACAAAACTTACATCTTAATAAATAATATTAATAATAATAACTCAACACTTGAAGTTTAGACCAACGTTATTGAAAACTCGTAGCAAGTAATGAATAGTAACTTTTATCGTGACGCCAATAATATTTTCAACTACATAATTCCAAGACAAACTTGGTTTCACTCAAATAAATGTTTTACCAATTAGCATGATCATAAAACCATTGGAATGTATAAAATTAATTAATTTGTACCTATAATCCATATTCATAATTAGATGCTTTGGGGACAAGTGTCACTTGAAGCTTGATTTCAACGTGTCCAGTATGATACTCCTGCATTTACAAGATAAATGAAATCGCTTTCTATCCTGTTGGGAGAGAGAAAAAATAAATAAATAAGTACATGAGTCATTGATTGTGAGCTATCGACCCGAAAGTATTATATTTATTATAAAAATAATATTTTTATTTAAATAAATCATAATAAAAATAATAATAATTTATTCTTGTGTATATTTTTTTTATAATAATAATATTAAATTATCACAAAAATAAATATATTATCTTAATATTATTTTTAAAATAAGTGATAAAACTTCTTCTCCATTCAATGTTTTAAAATATATAATAATGAATTACAATTATGTTTATTGCTCATCTTCAAGAAGACTACTTTTTTTTTTGTTAATTAAGCCAAGACTTTACTTGATATACAATATTGATCGCTTATTAAATTCCTTGTATTTACAATTCAATCTTTTAAGAGAAAATAAGTTAGCTTGAAGCTTTGAACTATATATATATTGAGCTACAAAGATTAGTTTGACTTCTAAATCAATTAACTACTCTCTTTGGATAACTTAAATACACAAAACTAAAAAACCCATTTGAGACTTCTCAATATAATATAATATAATATAATATATTTTTCTTGCTAAATGAGTAAAGAAAAAAAAATATTTTTCATTTTACATGTTCTTTCAAGCTAATTAAGGCTAATAGAACAACAAAGGAAACCATTCAATCAATATTGTCATAATCTAACAAGGTAGAGATAAACATGTACACAAACTCAGTTTTATAAAGAAGCATTCAACATTTATAGACATAAATTTCATAAGCTATGTACCACTCAAATTACGTAAATGGGCATATATCATTCATACAAAAGTACATAACTCGCAGGCCCATAGCAATATGAAAGAAAAGGCAAACAAGCTTAAGAAGGAAGATGGAAAAGCATATTAAGTAAATAAATAAAAATTACTAAGAAAATTACATTAAAAGAGGTCTATGACCAAAATTAAAATGAAGGGAAAAAGAAAAGAAAAGAAAAGAAAAAAAAAAAGTGACCAGGTTAAAAAAAGATGAAGAATTACACCCTTAGACTTGATTTGTATTGGCTTGATACTGTTGTTCCCGTTCTCTCTCTCTCTCTCTCTCTCTCGAACCCATACAACTCAGCAAAGCACTGCCATCACATGAGGTCATTCGAGTTGAATCCATGTAACCTTGAAATCAGTTAGAAACGAGTCGACTTGTTTCAACTCAGCTCAGCTTGTAGAAACAGCGAGTTGCCAAGCGGAGGTAGCAATGAGAGGCCTAGTGTGCCACCCAAGCATGAGACTCCCGTTGTTCTCCTCCACTTTATACCCATCACCACCCGCCGTGTAAGCTAATAACATACTGGCCTGTTTGTAGGCGTTAGACCCCAAGTGAACCGGATCAAACCCGGCCGAGCTCATCCGATTCCGCCACTGAGTCAGCTTCTCATGTCTCTCCACTCGGTCCGCTCCTTCACAAGCGACCACGTTGCATATCTGTTTCCCCAAATACACTTCAGACATAACAAAATCCTGACTCGGAGCCGCTAACCCATTTGAAGAAGACGAACCTTCCAACGAGTCAAACAAACTCGAGTAGTAATGCAAAGCCTCCGTGAACCGGTCCACGAAAACCGGTCCATTATGGTTCGCTTCTTGCTCAACAATGGTTACAATCTTAGGCTTCATAGCAGTAATGGAAGACAAAACCTTTTCTACAGCGCCAGGTCGGGCCAAAAGTCGGTGAAGCTCGAATATAGAGTTCACAGCTACGGTCTCAACTTCCGCTGGTCGAATCTCAAGCATGGCGGGTTCCAGATCAGCTAAACTATTAGCTACAAATCCACGAAACTCGAACTCAATCCCAATAGTTTCAGCCAACTGAGCAAGTTTCCAACCCACTTGTTGAAGAGAATCAGTGTTGTCTGGTTGAGGCGGCCCAATTCCGGTTAATCTAAAAGCCGGAGGTCCACCGGGTCTTAAAGCTAGAGCTTGCATCAGAGCCGGCCATTGCATACCTTGTTTGAGACCAAAATCGATAACATGGACTCTGCTTGCAGTTTCAAAAGCTTCCAGAATGGCTTGATTGGCTGTGAAATGAGCGAATTTGAGATATGGGCAAGTCTCATAAAAGTGCATCTGAAGAATATCAGTGTACGACGAATCGAGAGACTCTTGTGGGTAAATTCTGTAAATTCGACGAGCGAGGGCGTCGGCAAAGTAGCTAGCGACTTTTCTCATAGCACCGGCCTGAGAAGCAGCTAGCAAACTTATATGTTTGACCAGTACATCTGCGAGCTTGATATTGTCCTGTTGAATAGCTTCAGCACAAGCCATGAGAGTATGAACTAGACGAACCCCAGTTTCTTGTGAATCAACTACGACAACCGGTCGGATCGGTTCCAAAACAGATCCTCCTGGAGTTGGTGGATCTTCAATCGTGGAAGAAGATGTCATCAATGGAGGGGAAGAAGACGATCCAATTAAGGTTTTCAAACGCTTATTGCTATTTTCACTTTCTGATCGAGACTGGCTAGGTGGGTAAGCAGCAACACCAGGAATCGCTCTCAGATCGTACTCGGAATCATCGTTGAAAACCCGAGATTGGTTTCCAATCTGTTGGTGTTGGGAATTAGAGAAATGGACGGAGCTTACAGTGGAAGATTCTGCCGGAGTGAGAAGTGAATCGTCCATTGCCCGATTTTGAAGCGCAGAATCAAGATTTGTAGGTGGGTTGTGAAGCTCGGAGAGCATACTTTGAACCCAACCAGATAGATCAGATGGGTTATAGTGAATAGTATCAGAGAGCTGAGAAATTCCATCTTCTTGGGCAGAGCCCATAACCATCTCGAGCTGTTCAAGTTTCTGAGCCACATCGGCCATGTCCGATGACCTAACCTTGTAACCTAAAACGGCGAGCAACTCATCCATACCTCCAGTGTCTGCTTCGTCCCAAATCGCCGTTTTGCAATTTGACAAAGTCTTGCATCGACTCTCAAGAATAGCACCTCTAGACCCAACATCTCCACCGCCATAGCCATTAACACCACTACAACCAGTGGCTGAACTAGCACCAAGACCACCACAACTTTCTGTATGCTCCCTCTTCATTTTCTTTCTTTCTTTCTTTCTCTTTTTGTATGGTTGATGGACAAAAGCACTGAAACAAAGAAACCACTAGAAAATTTCCATGGTGGTCAAATGTGGTTTTTACTCATCTGTTTGGTTTCTTGTATTTCTGAATCTGATTTTTTTTCTTTTCTTTCCTTTCCTTTCCTTTCTATCTTCTTTCGCTTATTACATTGAAAGGGTACGATTAGAAAGAGAGAGCTGAGAATGGGGTTTTTGAGGGTGAGAGGTCCAATGAAGGAACAGGAGAGACTGAGTGATAGAAGAGATAAGGAACAAATGGGGGGCCACATTTTATTATATCATGGGGTATTAATTTTGGTAGCCATACATACTCTTGTAATAAAAATTGGAATATTTTATTAATAATAATATATAATTAATATTTTATATTTTTTTAATAACAATAATAAAATTATCGTACAAACGTCGTTACCCTTAATTTCCTCTACCCTTCCTCAAATATTTAAGAATTTTTATTTTTATAGTTAAGATATTTTTGTACTCAATTTTTAATATCATATTTTAAATATTAATATTTTTTCTATCAACCTTTAACAGTAACAAAATTTTATCAAAATATACTGTTTGCTTTTTAACGAAGGATTTTTATTTTTTTTTATGAAAATTAATTAGAGTTTTAAAAAAAAATTATTAAAAGTTGATTTTAACACTTTTTATTAAAAATTATAAAAAATAAAAATAATTAAATTTATATCTTTAAAAAATAAATAATATAAATAAGTAATAAAAATCATAATATTTAAATAATTTTATTAAATTTTTGTGTAAATATTTTTTAATAAGTAACTAATATTGATAACAATACAAATATTTTTAATGAATAATTAGTTAAAAATATTTTAAAAATTATCAAATTTTTATTTTTTTTAATTCTAATTAATTATCAAAAATATTATTTATAAAAATATCAAAAAGTATTTTAGGTAAATATATTAATTATTATTTAGAAAGATAAAAAAAAGTATATTATGATATTAAAAAAATTAATAATATAAAATATTTAAAATATCAATATATCTCACTAGGTAATTTGCATCTAAGAATTTTTTTTTCTTTTCTCAATATATGTCATTTAAACTTTCAACATTTTACCTAAAATTTGTTACCATACAAAAACGGATGTTAATCTATCTATTCCTTTTATATATTATATTATTTTCTTATAAGATTTTATATGCTGCATTATTAAAAAATCTATTCCAATATTTAAATTTAAATAACAGTATATTTTATATTTTTAATTAAAGTATATCAAGTAGATCTATATAACAAATTTTACAAAACCATGGTAAAAATTTAAGAAATAAAAAATTAATATTACGTTATAGTTATTAGGATCATCGTTTCAATCTGCAAGTCCAAAACATTGCATTCTTCGTTGGCATTAATGTTGATGATTACCAAACATTTTATGATTTTTGGGCTGGATTCACAACTAAAAACTCAAATTTGATTATTTTTCTTATGATAATAATAGTTAAATTAATTTCGTTGATTTAAAATTCATTTTACTTATTAAAAATCTAGTTTATATAGACTCATTTTTGGTACCTTTTATATTAATTTTTCATAATATTTTGTAAAAATTACCAAATAAGGGTAGTCTGATATACTTTGACAACATTTCGTTTAAAAAAAATAAAATAAGATACCAATACTTGAATTAAAATACTAAAATAAAGTTTTTTTTTAATTTAAGAAGATATAAAGAATAATAATACATTAACATAGATACCTTTATGACGTTGAACTCTTCTATGTATACAAACGAAACGAAGTTAAACACATTTTTAAAGTCTAATTTATGATTAAGAGTATTATCATGTTTCTATAAATTTGTATTCATATTTATAATCATATTAATTATAATGTGATATTTGATTAAATAAATTAGAAAAATATAAAAAAATAACATATTTATCACAACAAAAATAGTATTATAATAACATAAATAGGTTCAATTGGATAACATTTTGTATGAAATGAGTCTAAATGACATTGATTCAATTTAAATGGCGGACAATTAAATGGCATTTAGTTTTAAATTATATGATTATTTTTTTAATAGTAAAAAATATACGAGCTAAAAATAAAAGATATTATTTTTATAGTTATAAGTTTTAAAAACGAAATTAAATCTTAAACATTCTGTCACTATATTTTAATGTATGCTTATTAATCTAATAACATAAAAAAACATATATATAAATTCAATAAAAAATAATGCAAATTTGTATCATTCATAACATTAGAGCATTTATAGATATAATAATTAAGTTAATTATACTTACTCGTATTATTTAGGTTATTAAATATATGAATTAATATTTATTGATTATATCTTTTTTATATAAATATCACATTTATTGGGGTTAGATATTCTTTATTAATTAAATTAATTCTTTTTTTCTAAAAGATTCAAAATGAAAAATTTAAATGACACATTTGGTGGGGTTAGACATTTAAAACTTTATTCGAGGTGTCTAAATTAAACCTAAGAATTTAATTATCTGAGTACTAACTTTCAAGTTTTTAAATCATTATTAAAAATATGTTGTCAATACGTTTCCGAATAATAATTCTTATCAAAAATTTTGAAATAAAGCTTTATTCTAACTATCGGACGAATGTGTCATCAAATAAAAGAAATATAATAAATTAGACCGAATAATTAAATCTTAAAATCTAATTTTTAGATTTAAGTTTGTAATGAAAAATAATATATTTCTCTCTAACATCATTAATATAAAATTTTGAATAAAAAATTAATTTAATTTATAAAAATGTTATACGTATTTAATATTTCACAAGTATAACAACTTTATCATTATATCATATCTAAAAATAGTAATTGATGTTAAATTTTATCACATACAAATTAAATAACATATAAGAATAAAACATGAAAATAACTATAAAAAATTTATGTTAAAATTATACTTCAAAAGAATTTTTATAAAACTTTTATGCTAATTTGGTTTCTATTAAACCTCTAAGCGGATATGCATTTTCGTTTATAGAATCAAAAATTAAAAATATACAAAAACATATTTTATAGAGAGATAAAGCTAGAGAGAAGAAAGATTTTTAGGATGATTTTTATAATGAGAACGAGGGTCACTTTATATATATGAGAAAAAGGTAAAAAAAAAAATCTTAAAAATTGATTTTGTACACATTTAGACATATTGGTACGCATGTAAGGGATGATATTTATGGTAGGCAAAAATGACACTTGTGTTATATGCGCGCGCAAATGGTGGCGCACGTAGGACTCGATGCGGGTGTGTGCTAGTACGCACGAGACCTGGAGTAGACATGTGCTTACTACATGCGAGACTCGACATATTTAACCATTTTAACCTATTATTTTTTAATTTTTTATTTTTTCTCAACATATTTATGATATATTGTCTATTATATTTTTTTATTCAAGTTTTTAAGTTATTTTTAAACAAAAATAACTAAAACATAATAAAAATACATGTGATTTTGAAGATATAAATTTATATAAAAATATGATAAAATTATATAAATATAATATATTTATCAATTTATTATAAATAATGTAAATTAATATCAAAAAATTTAAAATAAGAATAATGTACCTTTTCTTTATTAGCATTGCCGTGTTGCCACGGTTCTTCGATGCTTTTAAGCACGGATTCGATATTTTAGAGATGATTGAGTTGATGTATAGTAAGTCGACATTTAGTTAGTATTATCAAAATTTCATTCATTTTTCTTTTTCTTTTTTTCTTTTATATGAAAGTACGCAACATTTTTGAAAAGTTGGTTATATTCTCGTAAAAGGCATACTGTACGGATTACATAGGTTAATTTAGCCCTTACAAAAGTAGAATAAACTATTTGATTAATATAATGTCTAAAATTACATTATATATATATATAAAGTCTAAATCTTAAAATAGATATCAATTATGATATCTTTCACATAAATTATCAAGAAAATATTAAACAACCAATTTCATAATAACCAAAATTATTTGTTTTATTTAATTTTATTATTACTTATTAATTTAAAAATGTGAATTTATAAAAAAATTATACTAAAGTTGGTTATAATTATTATATTATCATTTGAAAATAATTTTATAAAATATTACATTATTAATTATAAATTTATAAAATCAAATCAAAAATAAATTAAAATTAGTGTGTTATGTGTCAAATTTTTTTAAATAAATAATTTTATTATTTTGAAAATTATTTTATCAGTTATCAAACTAAAATTAATATAAATATAAATTTAAAAGAATATTTGAGAAATTGTTTTTTTTTTTTAATAACATTGTTGTATGGCAATCACTCAATGCCAACCGTATGATTCAAAATCGATTGTACGATCATCAATGGAAGGGGTAGTCTTCCCACTCAGAATGATAAGTGGGTCCAGATAGAATACCCTGCTTTGTGTACTACGCATCTAGCTAATTTACCTAGTATATTTTATTAGCGCGTCTGTACACGCTCGTTTGGGTATGCTATTACCTATTAAAATATTGAAAGATGGAGGGTAGAAATTACACAAATTATGAATTTAGTATTGTTTAATTTTTTATATTTAATCTTTTTTAATTATTTAATTTTAAAAAATAAATAATATTAATGTAATAATTTTTATATTAAAATATAATTTTTTTTATAACGATATAAAATATAAATTATTAATAATAATAAAGGTAATATTGAATATGAAATTATTTTAAAAAATTAATATTAATAATATTTTAATAAAAAGATATTTAAATATATATTTTTATGTTTTAAAAATATAATATTAAAATAATTATAATTATAATAAACAAATATTAAAAATAATAATTTGTGAAAAAAAATTATATTAATTATTTATTTTTTCATTATTAAATGATTGAATATTAAAATATAATACTGATAATGAACAAATATTAAAACATAAAAATTTATAAAAAATGTTTCATATTAATTATAATTTTATGATTATTAAATAATTATGTTTTAATCATTCTAAATGCATAAATGTTTCTATTATTTATTTGATTTTATTTTTAATTATTATTAAAAAAATTATTTTTTAAAAGAATTAAAAAATATATTTTCATTTATTTATAATAAAAATAAATATATTTTTTTCAATATGTTAAAACTGAAACTTCGTATATTGAAAATGTTTATGTTACTTAATTAAATTTATTTTAATAGCATTTTATTTACTTGATTTGAAGTAATAGTATTTTAATAAAAAAATAATTAAAATAATATTATTTGTTTTAACATATTTATTTTCTTAAAGTTGAAGAATTAGAAAATATATTTTATGATATAAAGGATTAAATACACACTAAGATTTAATATGATTGGCTTGGATGATACTTTTCTTTATAATATTTTTAGGTATATTTGATAATTATTTTGACTCATTATTTTTAATATTTTTTAATTAGATATATTTAAAATTAATTTTTATTTTTATTTTTTTATTGAATTAATGTCAAAATTTGAGGTGATTTATAAATTTTTAATTAAATTTATTATTTTTCTTAAAAAAATTTAAAGAGTAAACAAATTCTTATAATTTTTTTTATAATTTTTAAAAACTTTAAATTTATTTATAATAAATAGAATTTTTATTAATTTTTAAGTTTTTTTTTAAATCATTATCAAACAACACTTAGTTAGTTTTTTAATTTATTAAATCAATAAATAAAAATTACTATAAATACATTAATAATTATTTAATTTAAAATTATAAATCATAAATTATAATAGTTATTTAATATTATCTTAATATTCAAGAAACCATGTTGTAATTTATTGTTTAGAATTCTTAATTTTTTCAATTGGTTTTTTTAATATTTAACTTTTAAAAGATAAATGATATGTAGTATTTCTTTAAAAATAACTATCTCAGGTACCCAGATCCCACAATAATATATTTTTTTTTTCAAACGATCAATTTTTAATTAAATATAAATTAATTAATTTTTTTAAAAATATAATGAAAAAATTTAAATTTCACTTATAAGAAGAACATCTAACTAGTCATCTCAACTGGAGGGGCATGGGCACCACAACTCTTACAACTTTTTTAATGAAAGGACATATTATTTGACATGTCGGGCATAATTAAAATAAAAAAAATACATCAAAATATTTAAGAATATCATGATATTTTTATCATTTACGTACCTTAATTATTATTTTTTAAAATTATATATTTTAATTATCATATTGTTATAAATTTAAATATTTTAATTATTTTTTGATAATTTTAATATTTTTGAATCATAGTTTTGTAGAAAAAACTTAAGTGATTGAATTGAAACTTACAATTACAAATGTAATATTTTAAAAAATTAAAAAATATATAAATTATTAAAGTAATTAAATTCAATAAAATTTATTTAAAATAAATAAAATATCTTCAAATATAATAATAAAATAATTAAAATATATTAAATTAAAATAAAATAAATAATATATCAAAATGCAATTCTTCCATATTCAACATACAAATGTTAAAAGTAAATATTTACAGGGATGTTTTGGTAAATAAATAAGTTCGGTAACGCCTTCGCTAATGTGCACTAATAGTCAACAATGTGGTTAACAATTAATTAAAATAGGATAGGAATGTTTACATTTTGGCATTACAATTGAATATTTTCTACTCTATAAACAAATGTTATAAGCAAATAAGAATTTATACTATTTTAGGGGGAAAAAAAGTAATTTACAAAATTTATAAACAAATGTTAGAGAATATATTTCTGGAGTTATAGATTTTAAAATATGTATGTTAAAAATTCATTAAAAAAAAAGTACTAAATCTATAACTAATTGGAACGTTACAAAATAAAATATATAAAAAAAATTTGATGGTCTGCTCTTTACTTCACCTTTTTCTTTCACAACAAAAATACAGTTACTAGTTATATTCTATTTTTTTTTTCAAATAATAGAGGAAAAGAAATTTGCCCTTTACTCTTAAGCAATAAAAGCTTATATTTTAGTTTGAGTATTCTTACTTTACTGCTCTTCTTTGTTTGACATTTTTTTTTTCATTTTTCAATCTTTTTTTCATTTTGAAGGATGTAAATTAAGAGGTAGTTATGTTGGAATTTTACATTTAGAGAGATAGTCTCAATTAGTATTATTTAAAAAAATATTTTATTTTTAATTAAAATTATGTCTTATGATGATATACTACTAAAACTTTTTTTTTTTTTGGGTAAACTTATTATTAAAAAAATCTAATTTTATTTCAGTTTGATATTCAGTTAGTTTAGACATCCAAACTAAGAATATTTTTAAAAGGGTTAATCCCATGTTAGTTACGTGTTCACAATTAAGGGTATTTTAATAATTTTTTTGTATTTAATGTAAAAAAAAAAGCATAAACCAATTCATCTTTTATGAGCTTAATTAAACTAGCCACCAAGCCTCTCGACTCCAACCAGTGTTCTTCTAGATAAAAACATGTTATTCTAAAAATAATGTTAGTTTGGATGTCTAACTAACATAATATACAATTGAAATAAAATTTGGTACCTTTAGTAGTAAGTTGACAAAAAAAATGTTTCAAAGGGTATTGATGACGTAGATTTTTATTAATATTAATGATTGATTTTACTTGTTCTTGTTGTAGATTTGAGAATAGAGAATATGTCGTTAGAACCTCGTACTATTAATAAGTGTGTTTACTTTTGGTTTTTTAATGCTTAAATAAATCTGAATTGTTAACGATAAAGAATAAGATTATCATTTATCTTTATGATCTAAAGAGATTTAAGGAGAGAAATATTTTTACCTGTAGTATTAGTCAGACATTAAAAGGTCTTTTTTTGATGTATTAGATCTCCTACTTGAATTCATCAAATCACCCCAGCATTTGGTGTTTATACTCATAAAATCTATTTAATATTTGGTGCATTATTCCATCCTATCAAGACCTTAGTTTAAGTGAGATTGGGTCTAGAATTGTAGCAATTTATAGACCCGAAAGTTGTTATTGTCTATTTGTAGTCAATTAGAGCCTATTTCCAAGATCTATTGTCCTAGAAGATAAAGAACTTGTCAAATTGCTCATCGCATTTATTTTAGTATGAATTGTATAGTCGGTACTTATGATGCATCATATCCATAACCAGAGGCACCAACTTTTATAAATGGCAAATGACCTTCATCCTAAGAATGTATAACGCACCTATGTGGTAGCTTTGGTCTATGTTCTTTTAGAGATATAAACTTGAAGATAATAGTATGTAAACTTCCTAAAGTCTGCACATCTTAGTCCTTTTTCCATTTAGACTTCCCTTGTCCTTTTCAAATTCAACAAGTGTGGCCATACATAGCCTAAATACCTACAAAAAATACATACTTATTAATAAAGAAATTACCCATTTTTCGTCATGTTAAGATGTTTCTTATATTCTATGTTTGTTCCATATAAGTGGCATCTCGTCTTTTAAGACAATTATTATTTCTAATGCTTTTGGTGAAGATGATATGTGAGGGAAAAATCACTTAGGCTTATATAGAAACAACCATTCTGAAAATCTATTATAGGGATTTCTTATCCCATGCTCACCTTTTGGGTGCATGCTTCCTGGGTATCATGTAAATTTATGTAATTTGGAAGAAGTTAGAACATCGTTATGAGTCTCTTATATGTGAGTATACACATATGTTATCCTATTGTTGGAAAAAATGCATTTAGGAAGGACTCGTTGTTTTATCAAGTCTGTGTGTAGCCTTGCTTGGTTGCATAGATCTTTCCAAGTACTTTCAAAGGAAACTTGGATATATTTTTGGAATATTCTCTTAGGATACTATCGAACCTCTTCTGAAAGTATTTCCTTGAGAGGTGTGCATCCTTTACTTAGTATGTTATAATTAGACACCTTTCGACAGGTCACAATCCCTTCTACTGGTACGGTGCAACTTCATCAGTTTTGCACAAGGTCATGGCCTTAATACTAGAAATTTAGTTCTTAAAAGAGAACATTGTCATACTTCTTAGACATCATGTGACAAAGAATCTTGTGTTGGATAGAATCACGCGATACATCTTTGGCCTGACAAATAACCCAATACACATGTTAAGAAAATTGAAGGTGCATCCCTTGAGGGTCCATGGTTAACAACGATGACTTAGTCTGCAAGGTTGAATGGCCATATCCTGGATGATTAAGGCTTGGTATTCGTGATCTATCATATAGGAAGATGCGGCGTTCTAGGAAGCATACTATTATATCTAGTGCAGTCTTGTTGGCAGCATCCTAGACTATACACCTATGATGGATGTAACCTATACTATGTGGCTTAGAAGGTGATGCTCAAGAATTATAGAATGAGACATTATGGTGGAGTAATGCTACCTATAAGGTAGTGGTTTATCATGTCCATTGCTTCCTAAACTATTTCAACTAAGTGTGGAACCAACGCAACTTTTGGTATGAACTAGGACTTCGTAGAGACTACCAGGTCTGAGAGTCTATGCTCTATTCAACCTTTTTTGTATCTTTGGTAGTTGGAATGTTAATCCATCAATGGTAGGATGGAGAACTGTTGGTACATCTCCAAACTAGTCTAGATAGAATGAAATTGCATATGGGCTTTAAGTAGCTTATGCAAGTTCGTTTGGATGGGCCCTAAGCGATCCAATATGGATGGATGGAAGGGAAGGATCTTAGCTTTTGTGGACGAACAGCTCTGGACTATATGGAAGCATTATCTCTAGTTTCCCTATTGGCTTGGATCCCATTAGCATAGGTTGTGTCTTTGATTCGAACCTTTCTAACTATGGTTCAGATCCTATGCACTTTGGAAATTGGAAGATGTTACAGGGATGCTTTCTAGTTCAAGGGCTTGTGGCCCTGGCAAGCATTTGCACAACTTGTTGGACTTTGGGTGGGACTTCATTATCCCTTGTAGAAGTTTGGCTATTGAAACCAAAAGGCTAATTTATCTTCGAAGGATAGAATTCCTACCTCTCAAAGACTATGTAGTCTTGGTGATAGAAGGTTGGCCTCTTAGAGATTGTGTAGAGTATCAACTTCTTTTTAGAGAAGTTTTCTAGACTTTAAAGGTCCTTTTTTCAAAGATCGTACAACTCAAGGATCTAAGAAACACCATATATATATTTTTAATCTAGTTTTCATTTACTTAGCAAAACACAATCGTATCTAACAAATGGTGCAAAATATTGATGCCAATTTTCGTCAATATCGATGATTGGTTGCCATCTTCCTTACTATGGAGTTAAGAACAAAGAACACACTGTTAGAACCTCATATCATCACAGGGTGTGGTGGCTTTTGGCCCTCAAATGCATAAATAAGTACGAATATTTAGCGATAAAACACAAGACTAGTGTCTTTCCTTGTGATTTAAAGAGATTTAGGAAAAAATTAGATAGATTTAGTGATAGGTTGTTTATCTATAGTGTTTGTCAAACATTAGGTGATCCTTTTTTTGATGTATTAGATCTTCTATGTGAAGTAGTCCTACTTGATAATGACTCTCACCCATTATGATATACATATATTAATGTCAAAATTTATCTCACTGTAATTATTTTTTTTATTGATTAATTAGGAGATAATTATTGGCTATTATATTGTTTTATATTTATCTAATATTGATATTCATTTACCGACTCAATATTTACTGGACTAATCTTTGAGTTATCTACTGACTAAGATCTCTCGTGTCATGCCATATAGCATGAGTTAGATTACACCCAATAAGTTGTAAATCAACACAAAATTGATAGTTATAATACAAAATAAAATATTTGCTAAAAAAACACATATATTTTTTTCTTTTACTTTCTATACAACCACTTCTATCTCATTTTCATATTCTACACATTTCTTTAGTCTCCGATCTTCATCTCTCCAACAAATATTTCTCTCCCATTGGAAGGAGAGATCTCTTACTTTAAAAGAGCTCACCTTTTAATATGCCATTTTTAGTATTTTTTTCTTCATTTTATTTGGATTTAATTACTTTATAGACTTCATGGTGTGTTGCACACCATTTAAATGTTGTGTCGCATTCAAGTGTTGGGTCAAGTATGTCATCTTTGTGTGATGGTAACGTGATAGCTTTTTGGTTTATCGAGGTACATAAAAATTCAAAATTGGTTCTAATGAGTTACACCTAGAAATATAAAGCGGGTTATATCGTATTATCTCATCTCATATTTTATTAGTATCCTTAATGAGCTCATGATTCAAACATGTCTCATCCCATTGAAATATCATCACTTCACATCATATTTAGATTGTAATCTTAATATACCTCACTTTAAACATAAATTCTTTTTTTCTTTATTCAACTTTCACATTATGAATTATTAGAATCATGTTTTATATTTTCATTGTTTTTGTATTTAACTTATTTCATTTATATACATTTAGGATAAATAAGATATCTCAAATACTATTAACTTATTACTATCTTATCTTATAAAAAATTATATAGAACAAGATTGGATGAGTCTATAATATTAATAGGATGTACCTTTGATTAATAAGATATCACATTCTAATTTACACCTTGATGAATGCTTAAAAAATACTAAAATTACCATATTTAATATATTTTAATTGATTAAATAGATTTATATTTATACGATTTTATCATATTTTTATATAAATTTATCTTTTCACAATTATATGAATTTTTATTTTTTTTCAGGTATTTTCATTCAAAAATAATTTAAAGATTCGAAGAAAAGTAATGGAAGTAATACATCATAAATATGTTAAAGAGAAAAATGAAAAAAAGACGCCCGCGCGCAGCCAACACACGTCTACTACAAACCCTCTACGCTCTAGCACCCATCTACTACAAATCTTGTGTAGGCCTGTCCCATTGCAAATCTAGCCCCACACGCTTTTCAGTATGTCAAAACACGTCCAAAATCAATTTTAGAGATATTTTTTCATTTTTTCAGCCTTTTCTCACCTATAAAATGACCATCTCTCTAATCTCAAAACACAATTTCTCAACTCTTCTCTCTTTAGAAAGCTTTTTTAGTTTTTTTAGTTTAGTTTTTTTAGTTTTAAAGTTCTCTTTTTGAGAATAACTAGTTATGCTTTTGTAAATTTCTAGTTTTTAATTCAATAAACGGAAATGTAAATTCGTTTGGAGATTTTCGAGAAACATAATTAGCATCAAAGTTCTGTGAGAGTTCTTTAGAGTAATATTATTTTATTTATTGGTATAATCGTCTAGTAGTTAGAGTGAAGCTCTATATCAAAAGTTTTTATAAGAACTATTATTCGAAAATGTATTGATAACATATTTTCAATAATGGTTTTAAAATATGAAAGTTAGTACGAGGATCATTAAATTCTTAGATTTAATTTGGATACTTTGAATAAAGTTTTAAACGTCTAACTACATCAAATGTGACATTTAAATAGTTTATTTTTAATCTCTTAGAAAAAAAAATTAATTTAAATAACTAAATTAATTATCGACACCACTCATAGGTTTTAATTGATTTGTTTAATTAACAAAAAATATTTAACCCTACCAAAGGTAATATTTATATATAAAAACGAGAATTAATAAATATCAATTTATATATTTAATAACCTAAATAATATAAGCAAGCATAATTAATTTAATTATTATATCTATAAATACTCCATTGTTATGAATGATAAAAAAATGTATAATTGTTTATTGAATTCATAATTATGTTTATTTTTTTTATGTTATTAGATTAGAAAACACAAAAAGTCAAAATATTATGACAGAATGTTTAGGATTTAATTTCATTTTTAAAAGTTTGAATAATAAATTAAAAATCACATATATTATTTCTTTAGATCGACCTTTGAAATATACCTGTCATTTTTTATAATGATTCGTGTACTTGTGAGAATTTTACAGATATAAAACCAAAGTATTTACAAAATCGATATTGTTAACCCGGTGATGATTTTATCTCATCAAATTTTTGACGCCGTTGTTGGAGACTTAATTTTTTTAATCACACCACTATATACAACAATACTCAAACATTTAAGGATGGATGTATTTCCTTTTATCTCAAAGCTTCCTATCTAGATTCAGATTGTTTAGATATATAATCTTTTTGGTTTTTTTATTGTTTAAAAAAAAGATTATTTCACTTAATTTTGCAAGGTTACTATATATTAAAGTATTGTGTTGTATTTTCTTAAATCCACAATACTTATTAGGTTATCATCTTAAGATTAAGCATATCTTAAGATGTTTTAGTGTCCTTTTGGTTTAATGTTTAGATTGACATTGTTTGCGTAATAAAATAATAATATAAGTTATTTCACGTTTTTAAACAACATCAAAAATTAACTAAAATTAGATTATAATAAATATTTATGATATTTGTACAATAAATATATAAAATTAAAAAAATAAATATGTATATTAATAATATGTAGGTTGGTTCGATAAATATGAGTTTGTAAATTTTAAAACCTTAATCGATTCAACATTTTTTTTTTTTTTACATTTTTAAAATTGAAGCCAACCTATTTGAATATATAAAATCTAAAATTCAATTTGATTTGATTCAAAATGATAAATTGATTTATCAATTATTATGTAATTCCATTAAGTTCAAACTTTTTTTCTAACCTAAAACTTAATAAAAGTTTTACTTATCATATTTAATAGGTTAAATATAATTACATTTAATTCAAATATATTAAATTATAATACAATTATTCAATATAATATTTAGTGATAACTTGTATAATATATACGGATAAAATTGATGATAATTATTTTAATAAAATTTATTTTTAGAATAATATTTAATTGTTTTATGTAATTTTTTATCTATTAAAATAATTTTATTATAAAATTTTATTTCAATTAATATTTATATATTTTTTATATTTTAAAAAATAATTTTTAATTAAGATGAAAGAAAAAATCCAAATAAATAATTTCAAAAATAAAATTTTAAATAAATTAAATAACTTTTTTAATATAGTTGAGATTCACACTTATTATAGTAAATTTTTATATAATCTTATAATTTTTATTTAATATTTCTTATTTAAAAATCAAATAAATCATTATATAAAATTATATAATTAATATATTTAATATTATAAATAAAATTATATAATTAATATATTTAATATTATAAAAAAATTATTATAATATTATAGATAGTTATAATTATACAATACTAGATATGATATAATTGTAAATAGACCAATAACAGTAAACTTAGTCTCTCAAACAACACATGGCTAAAGCTGCTGAGAAAACCTACAACACGCGATAAATTTTGCGACTTTGTTACTACAATACTCACTGTAATAAGTTTCACAAGAAGTTGATCCATTCAGACGTCAACATCAGCTTTTGCACCATCAAACAGACAGTGTGATACAGTGCAATGGGAATTGTATTTTTTTAAAAATAATAATAATGTTAGAATAATTTAAATTCTATGTTTATAATTTAATATTAAGTGTTTATAAAATTTAAAACTTTATTTTAATAATAATAATAATAATAATAATATCTCTTATAATATGATTATTCAATACAAAATATCAAATATTATTTTTAAGAATAAATAAAAAAGAATTTTTTTAACAATGACGATATAACTGACGGTAGCAATTTAACGATGTTCATAAAGGAACGGTCGCTGTTGTTGCTTTTCCTGCATTTTTATGTGTAAAGTGCAAAATGACGTTTTTTTTTCTTTTATTATTATTATTATTATTATTATTTTAAGCAGTTTATGTTCTCTAAATGATTTTCCAGTTTTTTTTCTTTATATTTTTGAATTTTTAAATTTGTTTAATAAGTTTTAGGGTACGGGAGATGGAAAAAGGAGTAGAAGTACTGACAACTCCCACACACAAAAAATGCAAAAGTCCAGTACACGTGATTATGCCACGTTAGTAGATTCTTTTTATTTGTTGAATTATGATGTATTGACAATTCACTTTTAATTTATAAATGATTTATTTCAGTCAATTTTTTAAGTGACTCGTCTAAATTTATTTTGTTATTAAAAATATAAAAAAAATTCATAATTTAAAAAAAAAATCAATCAATTCATTTCGTTTACTATATTTTTTAAATACAAAAATTCATATCATTTTATAAAATTTATTTTTAATTATAAAAATTATATAATAACATAATATATGAAAGTTTGAAAACAAATTTAATAAATTTAAAGAGATAAATTATTTTTAATTTTATTAAATTATAATTTGGTAATATAATAAGAAAAAGTAATTATATATTAAAAATAAATTCTAAAACAAATAAATGACACACAAGATCTTTAGACATGCATAATCTAAATCACAACCATGTTATTAATTACTTAATTTTATTTTACTTACAATCCCCTGTTATATTTTCACAATTTATATGACTAGTGTGATTAGTCTTCAAACCAATGTACTAATTAACTAATCACAAATAAAACACATTTACTAATTAACCTACAAACAAGATTAGCATAAAAAAATATAAGTGTATTGTGTGTTAAAGAATTGATTTAATAATTAATAATTATAACTAGATAATTTAAAATATATATCAAATAAATAAAATTAATTAGTGAATACTAAAACTTTAATTAAACAAAAGTTCAATAAATATGCTCAGATCTATACTAACAAAAATCATATAAAATAAAAGATTTAAAATCAATGAACAGACTTACATTTAAATTCGTATATATCATATGAATATATTAGATGAAATAACAAAGCTCAATTGGAATAAAAGAAAGCGAAACAATAGGGATATCTAACTTTAAAAACTCTATGTTCCTTAAAATTGCTCTATCATTATATGTATGAATGATAAGAGACAAGTGATGTATTTGAAGAAAACCTAGATAGGAAAATATCACTCATCTTACATGACAAAATACAATAGAAAGTTTGCACTAGACTAAGATTTAAAAAAACATAAAACAAGACAAAATGACCAATTTTCTTTCGGGTATCTATCTATTTATCTCTAAGGAGATATATCTCTCTCAAAATAAAAGTTACCTCAATGAAATAGGGAATGGATCTATTTTAGGTAGGAATTAGTGATACATAAAAACTTGATTATCAAATTTTGTATTTATAAGAAGCTCGTAAGTGCATAAATCACTTATAATAAGTAATCAATATACTCTCAAGATCGTCTTTCAAAGATTTGTGGTGATTTAAAAAAATCTATTTAGAAAAGAAATAAATCCTAGTCATTCTAAGAATTTGTTTTTTGATGAATAGAATCATAACACCTAAACTATATTATATCTAAGAAAGCATATAAATTGAAGCAACTGAACTTAAGAATGATGAATGCATAATCCTTCATGAAAAGAACAAATTAAATGATTTAAATATAAGTTAAATTTATTGATTTAATTTTTTTAAATAAAACTTCCTATAATGATGATAAGTTTTCAATGATAATCAATTAATAAAATTTCATTTGGTCAAGGTTGAAATTGATTAAATGGTAAACTAAAGAAATATATGTACTAATTTTTTTAATTAATTAATAGCTTTCATTGATCGGGTTTGAGATTAAAAATTGATAAATTTAAAGTAAATATATTTTTTAATTATAAATAAAAATTTGGTTCATCTTTAATTTATAATTAAAGTTATTTTTTTCAATAATCTAAATTAACACAAATTAATGAAATTAAAATAGACTCTTACTCATTATGCACAATTAAACACAGATGATATGTCTAATGTTTAATTCTAAAATATTCTCTTTAATCATAAATCAAGACTTAGTCAATCATAATTTATGATTAATGATCTAAAAATTGTGAATAAGAAATAAATCTAAATTTTCATTTATTTAAATCACAAAACTATTCTTCCGATCATTGAAAACAAAGACTAAAACTTCATATAAAGATTTAGTCAATGATAGTTAATTAACAAAAGTCAATTTAATTATGAAAGACATCAAACTACAAAAAGAAAGAAAAGATATAATCATAAAATTACCCCCTTCTTGATAAACACGATTTCAGATCTCTAATTAGGTTGTCACTACCTTCTTTTCATCATCAGATTATTTTTACAATTAGAGGGTTTTCTCTCTATATTTGTACATGATGGTAGAATAACTAACCTAAAATTGACACTACAAACGACTGAACTTTTCTACCTATTTCCAAACCTAAAAAAGAAAACTATGCATTTATAGTTGAGGCTGGCCAGAGGGCTTTTTAAAAGGAAAACATTCGCATGCCATGGCTTGAGTCTCGTAAAGGTACGTCTCATGTTTACCCTAAATAGGTCGTGGAGTGACTCAATATTTTTACATCACGACACAAGACAAACTGCGTGAATTTGATGTTAAACAGTGAGAAATGTGTCGCGACCAAATGTAGTTCATGTCGCAGCCCGCAATGGTTGATTCCTCTTCTTGTTTTTACCCTCTTCCAACTGTTAGGATCACATGTAAGATTTACATGTATTGTTCTTTTATTCTTCTAAAGTACAAATGAGTGTTTTAGGTATGATTCTTCATGTGTTGGTCAATTTATCAAATTAAAGCTAAAAGTACCTAAAAAATTACAAAAAAATACTTGTGATTCTAAACACATAGATTTGCATAAATAATATAAAATCATGCATATTTAAATTTATTTATTGTATTTAAGTGTAATAAAATCATAAAATATTAATGCTCTTTAAGCACTCATTAGTCGATCACTCTTTTTAGAACTCTAATATTTCTTCGATTATACTTGATATATTTGATAATGATCTTAGAAACAAATTTACATGTAATACAAAAATAATCAACACTCATAATACTTACAAAATATTTATAAGCATGTGATTATTATGTTAAAAATAATTAAAAAATGGTAAAAAATTAGTTGATTTTCAAAAATTTCTATTTTGATATAGATAGTTTTTTTCTAATTTAAATATAATAATATAAACAAAAAGTAAATTTGTTTTTTTAAAAGTGAAATGACTAAAGATGAGTTAGGAAAAAAATTGATTAAATTTATTTATTTGTAAAAAAAAGTGATTTAAGGACACTTCATCTCTTATTAGCTATCATTAATTGTACAAAATAATATTATTTTTACCTTCCTATTTTAAAAGATTATTTTTGACTCTAGAAGATTATAAAGCTATAATGGAGAGTTCATTTTCTTGTATAGCTTGATAATATAGATATATGTCTAGAACACTCTTTATATATACTATGTACATGTTCAAAAGTAAAATGGGAAAATAAAACTACAAAATTCATCAAATTAAAAATGAAATTAGAGCCAACCACTTGATTCGTTAATTCAAAAATAAAAATAAAAAATATCATGTATCCCAACTAAAAAATAAATAAAAATGAATGGGTATTTCAAAATAAAAAATTATTCAATTCAAGAAATCAAGATCAGTAGATTTCTCATTTTTTTCAAATTTTCCCACAATACAAATGCCTTCATATGCAAACTCTATAAAACCTAAAATCCAAACAACATAATCAATGACCTCTATTTTTGTAATCCATCTTCAATGTGCCTATGTGCCTCGCACCTAGAACCAAGAACCGACTACCTCACCCAGACCTATCATTGAAACACTCAACGAAGGAAAATCCATTCCACCCCGTCCCGTCCTTGTTGCTCATCGTTGAAGAAGACCCACTCTTACCCATTTTGACTCATCTGTTTGCTTATAGTTAGTTCACTCCATATATTTTCTCTCTAAATAGAATTTATCTTTTTTTTGTTTTAATTTCAATCATTTTTGGTTTCATTTGATTTTTTAAATTTTTTTTATTAATTAAGTTTGCCTTTGAAAAAAAAAGATGAAAAAACAAAAGAAATGAATGAAAAAGAAAAATAATAATCATCCAAAATTAAATCATTTTAGATTGTAGTTCATTTTGAAGGATTTTTTAATAGAAGAATCATCCTCAATGAATCAAATTTCAACATGTGATCTCAACTAATGAAAATATAAACGGTTGAAATTGATAATATCTTATACATTTGTGGCCAGACTAAACTATAATCTTATGTATGTTATGAAAAATAGTATGTTGAAAATCAAAAGGACAAACAATGGTTATTAATATCTATGTCTCTAAAAAATTTGAGACATTATTTATGTTTATCTACTATTTATGACATTTGAAGTGCTTTCTTACAAAAGAATTCTACGATGAAAGTGATGAATTATAAGTCTTTATTCTGAATTAGAAAGTCTTTTTATGCCAAACAAAATGGGAGAATCCTTCCTATGTATTATGGAGAATTTTAATTTTTTTCAAAAGTTGGACCATCATGATACGATGGTTATAAAAGATTTAGACGATGTCAAATCCCATTGCAAATCTATTGAATGATTAAGA
Source organism: Hippophae rhamnoides (assembly GCA_033030585.1). Lineage (NCBI taxonomy): Eukaryota > Viridiplantae > Streptophyta > Magnoliopsida > Rosales > Elaeagnaceae > Hippophae > Hippophae rhamnoides. The sequence goes on from CM065433.1 coordinate 31,608,650, forward strand.
TTTCATATACTTTTAATTGGATTGGATGAGGACTTTGGTAAAAACTTAGTGCCAAACTTGGATGAGTGTTACTCTTTGGTTCGACTAGAACCTATACAAAATACCACCTTAAAAAGTGATTATGGAGTATCCAAGTCTAGTGTCATGATGACTCTAAATCGATCTATATAAGGTCAACAAGATTGAGCATGATCCAACAATGGTAGACAAAATAGTGGTATTGACAATTCTTCCTACATATGCATTCCTTGCAATAAGATTGATCTTACCAAAAATTGTCATTTTAAACTAATTGGATATTCATAATGGTGAGATACTAGTTGAGAAAAGAAAAATCAACTAGTATTATCCGTTGTAGTAGTTATTCAAATGAGGACAAAAGATGAAGCTATTGAAAAAACCTTAACATTGGTAATATATGTAGACAATGGTGATAGATTTTTAAATATTTATACACCTATTTTAAATAGTGCATAAATAATTGATTAAGGTACAATAGATAACATGACATATGATTATAAACAGATTTTCACTACTACAAAACAGGTCATTAAAGTCGGTTAAAAACCGACTTTAAATCAATTTAAAACAATAATTGACCAAAAATTTAAAAAACAATTGTACTATATAATTTCAATTTTAAAATAAAAAAAATGCACATAGGACATAGTGTCGATTGATGTGTAGAACCGACGCTACACATGTGAATAGCGTCAGTTTTCACTAAACCGATTTAAATTCATTATAAGTCAATTTCTCCAAAAACAGACTTTATATATCGACTTAAATATCACATTTTGTAGTAGTGTTTCTCTCTTAATTCCTCTACCCAAAGTTTGTATCTAATACACCCAATTAATGGGGAATGTCCTTTGACTCTAACTGATAAATTGAATTTAGATTCTATTTTGGTTTTTCCATCTTTAAATTATAATCCATTTGTTAATTTCTCAAATAAATACTACATTATCTTGTATTGTAATTTTCATGCTTGATTTTGTGTGTATAAAGACATTAAAACCAGAAAGATGATTGGTAGTGGTAATGGACTTGAAATCAAAGAGTATGGAAAGTCTATAACAAGATTTTGCAATGGGTGGTTTTGAAGACCAAAAAAGAGAAGAAATGAGGTTATGGAATTGTTGTTTTAGAAGTTGATGTTTCTAATTTTTAGTGTAATGTTTATGAACTTTTAAAGAGCCATTATGCTTCATTTCTATAATGATTGAATAAAAGTTCAATTTCTTTTATGATTATTCATTGTGATGTCTAAGGTCCATCCAAAATCACTATGTTGGGTGGGGTCACGTTGGTTTGTAACGTTTTTTTGACCATTATACCAAGATGACATGGCTTTACTTGATGAAAGCCAAAAGTGAAGTGAGCTTGATATTCCAAAAGTTTCATAAAAAGGTGAAAACTCAATACAACAAAAGGATTTAAGTTCTTCGTAGTGCTAATAGTGGAGAATATCATAATATTTAATTTCAACCATATTTGGAAGAATAAGAAATAATTCAACACATAACTTTCCTTAATACACCCTAATAGAACGGGTGGGTGAGTGAAGAAATCAACATTTTTTTAGGAATTTTTTGAGTTTTGTTAATCGAATCCCATATACCATTATTTTATTAGGGAGAAACGCTCACTTCTGTAACATATTTAATCAATTAAGTAACGTTAAGTACTATCAATATCAAAACACTATTCCAAACTCTCAATGATGCAATTGCTGCCCCATTATCTCAAATTTAGCTAACTTCTTAAGTATTACAATGTGTTCTTTTATATGCTACTCATAAAAAAGGATATCGACATTACCATCATCCACACATCGATTATTTATCATAATGGATGTTTTTTATGAAAATATAATGTACTTTTTGAAGTCTGGATTTTAGGAGTACCAAAAGAAAATTCAAGCTCTAGATTATTATGAGAGTGATAAGCAAGATGTGGACAACTTCGATTTAAGTGGCATAATATTGGATTCCACTAGTGGTGACTCCCATGCTAAAAAAAATCAACAAATGAGTGAATTAGATTCAAGTGGTATGTCACAGAACAAAGTGGTGAGAAGAACCCAATAACTGAAGAAGTGGGTATATTTCCAACTCACCCTAGAACCAAGTCTTTGAAAAATATGGCTTTACCTCTTATTGACATTTCACACCAATCGATTACTAAAGATATTCTTGAGCCACACAAAAGAAGGTTACCATAGCGTTATATAAGAAATATTATTAAACCTACATATGAACATGAATTTTCTAGTATAGTAAAGTATCTTATGAGTCATTATGTGTCTAACCATCATTTGTCAAAATTAAACATATAATTTATGAATAAATTAGCTGTTGTATCTGTTCTTAATTGTGTGTAATAGACCTTCATTGATCCTAGGTAGAAAATAACTATGAATGAGAAGATGAAATCTTTAGGAAAAAAATGAAACATGGGAACTAATTGATCCTTTACCAGAGAATAAACGAGTTGGATGTTAGTGGATTTGAACAATGAAGTAGAATGCTGACAACATAGTCGAATGTGTTAAGGCGAGATTGGTAGTAAATGGATACACTCAAACCTATGAGATTGATTATACAGAAATATTTTCACCTATATCCAAAATCAATACGTTTTATGCCCTACTATTTTTAACTACAAACTTGCATTCTCCATACAATGATTTCTATTATTACCTTCGGTTATCATTAGAGCAACTCATATCATACTATTTTTCTTAAAAAATAGCACGATAAGATCACTACACTCATTCTTTGTGTGGATGACATGGTGGTTATAGGGAATGACCCCAAACAAATGAAGGTCTTTCATAATTAGTTTTCCAAAGAATTTGAAATGAAAGATCTAGGCTCTTAAAAATATTTTCATAGGATTAAAGTATCTTAATCTTAAAGGAACATTTTTATCTCAAATAAAATATGTTTTAGATCTTTTACAAGATATTGATAAGTCAACATATCAAGCAATTGATACACTAGAAGAAAATGTATAAAATTGTGTGCTGAGTCAAATTAGGTACCAATTAACAAAGAAAGATATCAAATACTTGTAGGGAAATTAATGTAGTTATCTTATACTAGACCAAATCAAGCTCATGATTTGAGTATTGTAAGTTAGTTTATGCATAATCCTATAGAACAACATATGAATGCAATTATTCGTATTTTGATATATTTGAAATTTAGTCCAGGAAAATGAGTATTATTTATTAAAAACACAAACTATCAAAGTATAGAAGTATATACTATGTCGATTGAGTTGGTAATAAGGATGATAGATGATCTATTTTTGATTACTTTACCTTTGTAGGAGGTAATTTTGTGACAAATAGAAGCAATCAATAAAATATTATAGCCCGCTTAAGTGTAGAAGCTGAACTAAGAAGTTTGATAAACATACTTTTTGAGGCCTTATGGTTAAGACTCATCCTGTAAGATTTGAATTTTCTATCTGAACAAGCTATTCGAATATTTGTTAATAATAAGGCAGTGTATAACATTGTATATAATCTAGTTTAATACGATTGTATATAACATATTGAGATAGTTAGATTTTTCATTAAGAAAAGTTGGATATAAAGATTGTGAAATTACTTAAGATTTGTTCAGATGATCAATTGGCTGACATCTTCAACAAAGCATTTTCAAATCAAATATTCTTAAAGTTTTTAAATAAGTTGTACATATAAAACATCTATGTACCAATTTGAGAAAAAATGTTAAGTTATGTTTGTTATAGCTATCATTAGTTATACAGAATAATGTTATTTCTACCTTCTTATTTTGAAAGATATCTTTTAGCTATAGAAGATTGTAAAGCTATAATTGAGATATCATTTACTTGTATAGCTTCGTTATAGAGATTTATACATAAAGTACTCTCTATATATATTTTGTACATATTCAAAAGTAGAATAGAAAAATTAAAACTACATAATTTATCAAATTAAAGATTATTATAATGGTCTCCCAATCTTACCATTCATCCTTTTACTTAGTATTTCATTTGGAAAACTCCTTATATATCTACTATTTAATATATTGTCATATTTAGTTGACAATAATAAAAATGAAAATGATTTATGATATTTGTGTGTTTGATTTGATTATTAATCTAGAATAAAATTTAAACCATTATAACAGTATTAAAAATTCTCGTTTCTTTCGTACTCCTCAAAAATATGCTAAAATACTTTATTTTTCTTACACATTTATATAATTATTTATTGTTATTATTTTCATTTTAAAAAAATATTTTTAATTTTGCTTCATTTATAATTTTACTTTAATATTTATTATTATTTTGATTACATTGCTAAAACAAACATAATAATAATAATAATATATCTATTGAATTTAATTTATATTGACATTCATATTCCTATTATGTTTTCGTATTAACCAAACACAACCTAAGTTGATCCTATGTTTTATTATATGTAATATTACGATCTTTTATTTTTTTTATAATATTACGTCCATTATCTTTTACATTTAATGTACTTAGATAAAATTTACTTATCATTTTACATGTAAAAAAAACTTTAAAATATTTCTTATTCAATGTTCAATCATGTATGATAAATTTCAATTAAAAAATAAAGTATTAGGTCTTATATAATTTGAAAGCTAATGGGTAAATTGAACTATTAATTACTATTTAACTAAGTTGACGTAGCGATTCTACTAATTAACATACTAGAAGGAAAATCATCGAAAATGGTAAGATATATAAATTTACTTAATTTCCTCTCTCTCTCTCTCTCTTTTTGCTTCTCATTGTATTCTCTTGATTGACATGAGTTTTATGTTAACTTATTCAAAATATTTCTTAGGATTAATTATATATTCTAATTTTTTATATATGATTTTATTTTTAATTTTATAATATATATATATATTAATAATATAAATAATATGTTTTTTTTATTGTTGTTAAAAGTGAAACTTTAAATGTGAAGACAGGAACATCATATTTTTTTTAATTAATTAAAAGTGAAATTATTTAAATAAATATATCATATCTCTAAACTTTTGTTTCTTACACACAAATGTTCACAAAATTTGATTATTTTTGTCATCAAAATATTAACTTTTAATTAAGTTGTATCGTTTAACATATTATTTGATTAACGTTTAAAGTTCATTTTAAACTCATGTGAGAGTTAATGATGAAAGTTCAACGAGTTACATTTTTTTAATAATAAAATGTAAAAAAAATGCTAATCCCAAGAATTGATATAATTTGTAAAGTAGGCACATTATTAAATTAGTTAGAGTATAGAATTAGTCTTCATTCTGATTCGCCTAATAATTTCTCTTTATTATATATATATTTTCTTTCAAATTGCAACAATTAATTTATGGTTTTAAATTATTTGAGAATTAATAAAATAGTTAATTAGCAGGCAAGAAGCATTTGAGCACGTGCTATCAGATTTGCATGGGATAGTTAAAAACCGCGTGGATTGAAGGAAAATGAATTTGTGATAAGACTGACGGAGTCAACTTTAACACTAAAAGGCTTTGTTGTAAGACGGAATGATCATATCATTTGTTTATTAATTATAACAGATATATTTATTTTAAATTAACAGAGACAGAGCATCGTTTAAAAGCTCCATATGTCATGTCATTTATATTAATTTATTATTATCAACAAAACAAAATTGAGATTATATAGAAATAATAACACATAGTAATTGGATCTTCGTATGTATTTTTATAATTATTTTTGTTATTATAATAATAAAATTATATATAATATTTATTTAAAGTAATAAATTATTATTATCACAAAAATAATTTATTAATAATAATTTTAAAACTAACAAATAGAATATAAAAGAAATATGCTTGTGGCATAATATTAGTTTACTATTTAAAAAAAAATTGTTCTTTCTTTAAGTATACGTACCGCAGGTATTTTCTTATAAAATAAAGGGATAGAAAATAAGAAACTAATTATCTGCACATGCAGCGTATACACGTGCTCATTTTTCATCCACCAAGAAAAGTTTGTCAAAGCGTCTTAGCATTTTGATACATACACGCATATTTATTTGTTCATGCGTGCATATATTGATATAGATAAGATCAAAAGTTGAGGTGTTTAATTTTATTTTTTTTAAATGCATAATTAATTCTTATATATTAATTAAACTTAGACATACATCTTAAAATTTTAAAACATAAATTTTTAAAAATTCAGTCTTTTAAATTTTTAAAACTTGTCGTATAAATACTAAATTTTTAAATTATATGATTTAGTTTTTAAGTTTTTATGATTTTACACATAAATCATAAATATATATTTTCGAAATCAAGTTATAACATAGATGTGAAATTTTAAAAATTTAATAGTTTAAAAACCTATATGTAAAGATTTAAGAATTTATTTTAAAATTTGAAGAATTATTCGTTAATTTAGTTAAAATTTAAGTATCAATAATATCTTCTAACCTTAAATCTTTTCTAATGTTTTTCTTTCTTTTAATAAAATAAGGTATCAATGAAAATAAACTAATATTAAATAAAAAAAATTATTTTTTTAATATCTTATTAAGTTAATTTTTAAAGCAATCAATTAAATCTCAAGCGGATGTTGTCAATTTATTTTTTAACGGCCAGCAATGGCATGTTTGGAAGGAAATTAATAATCTCATTTTTAATTAAATATTTTTTGACCGGTTTGTGTGATTTGTTAGTTCAAAAATATCGATAGTGAGATTTCATCAAAAAATAAAAAAAAATTCGATAGTGAGAGGTATATTACTTTCATGACTTACACGGCTATTTGTTTTTGGTTTGTTAAATTTCGTATTGTTCACAACATTAATTTGAGTTCTTAAATTTTTTTTTTTAAGAAAAAAATATCTTATTTTTAAAAGAAATTCAACTAAAAAATTTCATGATTTTAATAAGGGTAATGATATTGTTAAAATTATCTTTTAATTATCACAATAAAATATATAAAATCTCTATATATCATTATAATTAATACTACTCTAGCTAATGAAATTATAATTAATACTACTCTAGCTAGAGCCACTGGCATATTTGGAAATTATTATTATTATTATTATTATTATTATTATTTTGCTAAGAATTAATATTCGGTGCTTTAACTGAAATTTGAGTAATATTCCCCGTACGTCTTTATCATGACTTGTACAATTATTATATGTAGACTAAAATGTTTTGAATTGGACTCAACTTATTTCATGGCTAACATTAGCTGCGTGATTTAGTAGGACTTTTAAGAAGATTTGAAAGAGAACTAAACCCATCATTTGATGATTTATTGATCCATGTATTCGATAATTCGTTAGTTTCACAACTCAAGAACATATTAGTTTCATTGAATTTAATTGGATAAACTTCTAAACTTTACCTCTAATATAAGTTTTTTTTTCTTTTAAAAACAATAAAAATAAAATCTTTAATATTTATAACTATAAATTCCCGTTACTTATAAAGAAGTTCTCAAAAAATTTCCCTTTTCTTTGACTTCATATCTTTCTTACTCTTCTTTCGTTACGAGCTTTTCTATTTAAGAGGGAGTCTACTTTTCTAAGAGCTATATATTCAATGCTTTTTTTATCTACGTGTATACATGAATAATCTGTTATTTATAATCTTAGATCTTAAATTTACTATACATAATTGTATGAAAATACAATCGGATATTATAAAGAGTTTTATGTACTTTTGTGACTCTTAGATTTATAAAATTTTATCAAGATGTAGATATTTTATTAAATTTAAAGATTTTTTGATATATCTTTTCAAGAAATCATGAGTCATAAGAAACATTTATGTAAAGAATTTCAAGTTTTTTTAAAAGATGAAAGCAATTAGATATCTTGTTTTCGTATTTTCTAGAATTATATCTTTATATCAATTTTTATGATTAAAGCTAAAGTAACGAAAGAATATAGAGTGAACATTGAAGGTTCTAAAGTATTCTCTCAAAGATCTTGAATGTGTTGTTAACTTGTTTAAGTTTTTAATTTAATACTTTGATGTATCTAAAAAAAATAAAAGTTTGTATTTATTGCATATTATTTTTATCTTTAACAAAATTCTTTATTATTTATAAAAAAAATGTAACTATAAAAATAATAGTTTTTATATTTGCACTAATAAAAAATAATAGTTTTTAAATTGAATTATGATAATTTATATTCGTTAAATTAAATTAGATACCATTTTATTTTTATAAAATTTATGTGTTTTTTTTGTTTTTTGAATTTCTCAATTAATAAGTATAAGCTACTACATTAATAAGTCATGGAATCCATCTTGACACAATAGAGTTTTAGCAGGGGTATTTGATGCATGTGAACCCCTCGGATTTCTCAAACTAGTTTTGTTTAAGTCAAGCGTCATTTGTATATATAATTTTTAATTTTCATTATATTATTAGTCTATTACTAATTAATCATTAGCTTAATTTCTTTCTTGAAATTAATTTTGCAAATATCTCGATCGACATGTTGATCAATTAATCAGTCTCTTTCATGACATTCATCAATTCAATTAACCACTCTGTCATATTTGATAAAAAAAATTATAATATTTTATTAATTCAATAGTTTAAAGTGATTTTTTTTTAAGATTTAATATCAATATTAATTAAAAATATCAAATTAATATACAAATATATCATAATTTGGATAGTTTAAAAAGAGGAAATTTGATAAATCAGTTACACATATTAACATATGAAATGAATTACAAATTTTCAATAATTTCCTTGAATAATCTTTGGTGTAAACTGAGCTTATATGTATATGTGTTTATTTATGTTTTAATTGCAATTATTGACATTTTTTTGTCCCAATTAATTCTCAACTCTCAATTCCCACAAATTGGGAAAAAACAGTTTTTAGAGTTTTGAAAGTTGACCTAGCTCCACTTTCATGTTAAATTTTAATGGCCATTTGTTTTATTTATTTTTTAATGGAAATATCAGTGGCTAGATAATATATAGATAATCATTAAGTACTATAAACATGAATAACATAAAATTGAAAGACCAAAAATTTATTATTATTTTGGCCCAGCTTGTCCACAAATTCAAATTAATGATGAAATTATATATTCACATGCTTGTCCACATCACATACTTTTTTATAAAAAAAAAAATCTTCTAATAAGTAACATATTTATACTATTTTAAGTTATTAATTATACACTATAATTTTTTACTTATCTATTAAGATTTAGGTTTTTCAATCATATCAATCAACTACGAAAATAATTGTGCTAAATCACGTGGGTTCACATTACATGTATGTCTCGGTTATTCTTTTTGCATTTATGATCGCACCGTATATCATATTTTTTAATTATTATTATTATTATTATTTACAGAAAATTTAAATATTTTAGTAATTTTTAATGAGCCGAAAAATTATATATTTTTTTAAAAATATTCATTTCCTCTTCTTCTCATTTAAGGGTATATATATATATATATATATACATTTATGTTCATAATGTGATACATATTAGCGACCTAGTTACTATAAATTAATTTACAGAATCGAGATCGTTTGTAGATTAGATTGATGTGTTTTTTCAAGTTTGTTGGATATAAATTTTTTATAGAACTTTTTATCTTAACGGAATACTTATATTCATCAGGTCGTATATTTGTTACATATTTAATACAAAATAATTATTATTTGTTATTTTTATAAAATCTTCAATGTATTAGGACAATATTTTTCGTTAAAATACAAATGGTTCAATAAGATTCCTAAATTGCAAATTGCGAACCATTGAATGTGTACCATATTGTCTCGTTATGTAGACGCTCAATTATTTTAACGATAATGTATTATAAAGAAAGAGATAATTGCCTTAATATTACAAATTAACAAGAACGACGTCGATTTATATAGAGATTATAATACTAGGTATTAAAATTCATGGTTTAATCACTGACGTCGTTAAGCATGCCTAGTCTATGTTACTGTTTGTTAACTATGTGTGCCGTCTGTAAATAATACAAACAAGTATATGCAAACAAAGTGATTAAGATATAAATTATATTATTATATATATATTTTTTAAATAACATTACGTAATTAAAAAAATTAAATCCGTGATCTTTCATTCAATAATAAGAGGTTTTGGTGTCACTAAACTACAATTATTCAAACTTAATAATAATAATTTTTATTAAGATTATATTAACAGTCACTAAATTAAACATTTCAAGATGATTACATCACTTAGAAATTTAGAATTAGATTGGTCCCTACCACTAACATAAGTGATAAATGAAACACATTCAATAAAATTGAGAATTTGAGACAGATCAATGAATTAATATTAATAATTAGGATAATGAGAGTTATAATTAGGTACACTACTTATAACCAAACACTTTTGTTCGTCACTACATTGCAGTTAAATTAAAATTTGCTGCAATTCTTGTTACTCCATTTGGTGAATTTTTTTATTGGTTAAAAAATATATTTATATTTAATTTTAATTTTAAAAATGATAAAATATTTTTAAATATATTTTTAATTGACATAAAATCAATAAATTTTAAAAAAAAATGTTTTCATCAATTTAAAAAATTCATTAAATATGATAATGAAAGAACAAGAAAGTGTGTTAATAACCCAACTATTTTTTATTATTATGAAGCAATAATTAAAGATTGATTAGACCGAATGACAGAATTGAATTATCGTTTGATGTCAAGTCTTACCGACTTATATCATATAATAATACCTGGTACTATACGCATTAATTATGTGAAATATTTTAACCATATATTTAATCATTAACTATGGTTATAATGCATTGATTAATCAATTGTTATATAAATTAAATGATAAGTAATTATTAATTTAGACGTGAAGATGTGTTCATTCTAATTTAGAAAAGATGTAATATAGATATGAAAATATTAATAAATATATCTTCAAATTATAAAAAAATTTATAAATATATAATTTAATTATATCGAATGATAAAAATAATACTAAATTATAATTAATAGTATAATTATATCATTGCGTTATTTTTTGTAGCGGATGTAATTAATAAATAATTTAGTGGTAAATATATATTAATAATAAAATATTTGGTGAAATATTTATACAATTTGTATCAATATTAAGAAATTTAGTGATAGATTTATACCATTAGTAATACATCAATGTTATCTTTATCACTTTATAAAATGAAATGATATATTTATAATTTTTATAATATTTCAATAATATATTTATCTTTAGATTTTTTAAGTTTATTTCAAGAACCATAAAAATTAAATTTGAGTTATTAAATTTAGATATAGCAAAAAATATTGAAAAATAAACTTTTTTTGAATATATTAAATTTGATTATTAATATATTTAAATTGATAAATTTTAATTTTAATTATATCTTTTATCTTTATTAACGAAATATAATTTTATTTCACTAAAAATATATATTATATTGCATACCGTCATTATGATCTATTTTATTCTAATGTGATATTTAGAACAAACTCTCCACGGATTACCAATTAAAGAAGATGGGTTAATCATTCACTTCTATATGCACCTTGTATGACTTAGTAGAGAAAAATATATATCAACTTTTTTGAGTTGTCATTTTACAAGTGCACTATGTAACCTTTTATGCTCCTTCTTTGACAAAACGTCACATACTAATTCTTCAATCCTTAACCTATGCACAACCACAATGGAAGCAAACTTTGGGTCTTAGCTTGGCAATTTATGAAAACCAAGGATTATTTATGTCATTTGGGTAATATGAAAATAAGAAATGGTTGTTGGTTTGAGAATAGATAGATGACTAAGTTTTATATTTGTCATAATTTAGTAATTTATTTGTGAAGTTGTCTTATCATAATAAGGATTCGTGTGTCCCACGACGAGTCCATAATTTGTAGAGATTATTTAAAGAGCACCACCATTGTGATGGACAAAGTTAATTGAATACAAATTGTGCTACTTTTTGATCACCAAGCCTACTCGGAATCTCATATGCTTTTCAGGCAAAACTTATGGTGATAATTTACGTTGTGATATATGCTTACAACTTTGGTTGTAGTCAAACTCAATTTATGTTGTTACTTTTTTTTCATACTATACAACTCTCGGTGCCATGGAGGTGGTATTTTTCTTAGTTTGACTATTCAGAGAAAGTTACTCATATAGAGTTTTATTGTTCTCAAATTTATTGAGATTAATGTTATAATTGATAGTATAACATCTTGAACTCTTAATATTTGTACAACGACTTAGTGGTAGGATACCTCGTCATTTGTTAGGTCTTTTTTTTTATTGGATGCTAGCAACAAATCTAATTGTATGTTTTGTTGAGACTTGTTTTGGATCTCTTTTTTCTATTTATTTAGTAACACTTTGATGGACTAGATGAAGAGGGTGTTAAGCATATGTAAACCTAATTGTGATGTCTCGGGACACCTATTGACACCTATAAATTGCAATCTTTTATTTAAAAATAAATAAATAAATTTTTTTATAATCAAATTTTAAGAGTTGTTACAAAAATATCATATAATTTTAATTTATTACTTTCGTACCATTAAACGTTGTAATAATTAAAAAAATATCATCAATTGTATTTACTTTGATAAAATTAAAATTTGTAAAATATTACAAAAATATCATTAAAATTAATCTGTTAATGAGAATTAACGATAAGTTATACATATTTTAATGATATTTTTTGTTATATTTATAAAGTTTAATTTTATGGAAATAAAAAAAGTTTAGTGATATTTTTGTAAGATTTATTTAATTTAATAATATAAAAATAATAATTTAAAATTTGATATATTTTTATAATAATTTTTAAATTTTAATGGTAAAAAAATCTATTTATTATTTTAAAAAAAATATTATCAATTTATGAAAACCAAGGATTATTTATGTCATTTGGGTAATATGAAAATAAGAAATGATTATTGATTTGAGAATAGATAGATGACTCTAAGTTTTATATTTGTCATAGTTTGGTAATTTATTCGTGAGGTTATCTTATCATAGTGAGGATCTCTGTGTCCCACGATGGGTTCCATAAATTGTAGAGAATATTTAGAGAGCACCATCATTGGGATGAACAAAGTTAATTGAATACAAATTGTGCTACTTTTTGATCGCCAAGCCTATTTGGATCTACGTTGCATTTTTCAAACCTTTAGATAATTTTTAAGGGATGTTTATGCAACCTACTTGGAATCTCTCGTGCTTTTCAGGCAAAACTTATAGTGATAATTTACGTTGTGATATATGCTTACAACTTTAGTTGTAGTCAGACTCAACTTATGTTGTTAATTTTTTTCATACTATACAACTCTCGGTGCCATAGAGGTGGTACTTTTCTTAATATGACTATTTAGAGAAGGTTACTCATATAAAGTTTTATTGTTCTCAAATTTATGGAGGGTAATATTATAATTGATAGTATAACATCTTGAACTCTTAAGATTTGTACAACGACTTAGTGGTAGGATACCTCGTCATTCGTTAGGTCTTTCTTTTATTGGATGCTAGCAACAAATCTAATTATATGTTTTGTTGAGACTTGTTTTGTATCTCTTTTTTCTATTTATTTAATAACACTTATAGTTGATGGACTAGATGAGTAGGGTGTTAAGCATATTTAAACCTAATTCTGATGTCATGGGACACCTATTGACACCTATCAACTAAAATCTTTTATTTAAAAATAAATAAATAAATTTTTCTATAATCAAACTTTAAGAGTTGTTACAAAAATATCATATAATTTTAATTTATTATTTCCGTACCATTAAACTTTATAATAGTTAAAAAAATATCATCAATTGTATTTACTTTGATAAAATTAAAATTTGTAAAATATTACAAAAATATCATTAAAATTAATATGTTAACGAGAATTAACGATAAATTATACATATTTTAATGATATTTTTGTAACATTTATTTAATTTAATAATATAAAAATAATAATTTAAAATTTGATATATTTTTATAATAATTTTTAAATTTTAATGGTAAAAAAAATCTATTTATAATTTTAAAAAATATATATTATCATTGTATTTAGTCTGAATAATATTGGAATGGAAACGATAGTAAAAATTTGGAAACAAACCAAATTATTTTAGTTTAAATAAAGAAATACGATCGAAAAAAAAATATAAATATCTAATAGAAACATAATAATTTAAAGTATTTTATTGCTAGTAGATGGAAACAGTATTATAATTGATTCTTTTTAATTCTCTGTTTTAAGATCAAACCAAACACGAATATCAAATTGTTTTAATTATTACATCCCAATTCCCAACCAAACTTAATACATTCATTGTTTTTCTTTAAAATACACCAATCGTCAATTTGATACAGGCCAAAGCTTTAAAATAATGCAAGTATGTATTTTATCTAACACCAGTTGTTGTCTTCTAAGACTACTTTAAACTCCATCAAACAACTATATATTCTTTTATTTTTATTTTTTTTAAAAACTAACAATTTCATATAATTAGATATCTCAAATTAATTAAAATTAAACATAAAATCTTTCTATTATACATTAAAAGTGACTTTTCATTTCGCACGTGTATCACATGTGCTATATTACTCACTTTTTTTTTTCCTTCACTAATTTACATTCATGTACAGACTATGCCAATATATTTTATTTTATTTTTCTTTAAAAGAGGGGGGAAAAAAAAAACTATGTCAATAGAAAATTCAGGTAAGTACTCTTGAATGACCCACAGAGTTCAATCATGGCGTCTTTTATTTCTCTATACATTATTACTAGACAAAATAAATAAAAAAATCAAGAATAGAAAATATTTTATGATCAAATCACGTCGGCATCCGGACAGAGTCACGCCAAGAACACGTCGTCGTGCTGGCAGAGCGGGATCGCCACTCGCTGGACCCTCATCCCGAAAGACAACAACCGGCAGAACATCGCTCATTCCGTCGCCGATGGATTCTCACCGACCAGCTACCCAACCGTCGCAGCAGAGCGCCGCCTCAAACCTAGTAGCCGACGGGCCGACCAACCAACCGACAGGCCGTCCGTCAGTCAGTCAGTCAGTCAGACCTAGGTGATTGTTTTTAAATATTTTATTGAATAATATTTAATATAATTCGAAAATTTAATTGAAAAATTTGTATGCTAAATCAAACTAAGTACCTATATGCATTTATGTTTATGACCTGCGCCTGCGCCCTTAACACCGATTTATCAACAATTGAGTATAAATTGAGGGTAAAAAATAAAGGAAAATGATCCTTATAATTGAACATTTATATAATTATGCGACTAAATATATAAGAATATAGTATATAATGCATTAGGGTTTGGTAGGGCCCTAGAAAAAGGTAGAATGAATGCTACCCTTCTCTTTTCTTCCATTCCATGTGCAAATGTTGTCAATATTCCAGTACAAAACCCAATCTCTACGTATCTGGGGCTCAGATTATTGGGTCCCAATCCCAAACAACAGGATCAAGATAGATGTTACTACTCTTTCTATATTGCATAAAAGCTTTTCTTGCCTCCTTTGTACTTCACTTACCAAAAATACGGCTAATATTGGATGATCAGTAAAACTAACAAGAAACAACTCCCATATCCACATGCTTTTTACATATGATTTTGAAGATTAATTGAGGGGTAATTTTCTGCACATTGTTATTAACAAATGAAACTTTGGGAAGCTAGCTGTGATGAAATGAAAGCACTTAGATGTAACGTGGGCTATCCTATCTGGACCACCCCTGGCCCACTATTTCTGAGCTGTCTGGTTGGTAGTCACATGCGAGTAAAGGATACCTGGCCCCCTAAAACTTAGCAGTACCTACCCGACATTCATCTCCTTTCAATACATGGTTTGGCTTAGAAAGAGACAGCTTCATTCATCATTGGTACGTTCTACTATGGAATTTGTATATTGAGATGTCATCATTTGAATTGCACAGTGAAGTTCAGTGTGCTTGGACAAGCCTAGTAAATTATTTCGCCAAGAGAGATTCATAAATTTCTTTTTCATGAAGATAGTTTTTACCCACAACTGTTGAGAGAATAGTTCTTTTTTAATAAAGAATTACACATGCATGCGTACACACTTCACATCGGATGATACTCAAATATGAGATGTACACATTTTTTAAAATTATTAGTGTTACTCAAAATTATTATCATTATATTAAAACCACTTATAAGATAAACACATCCAAGTAAACCCAATGTTAAATCAAATAAACATGCACTTAGTGCAAACATAATGAAGTTCTATGTAAGTGACACCCCTCCATGGTGTAAAACTTGTTTACTCTCAAATCTGATGAAACAATTTTTCTTTTTTGGAAGTAAATCTGATGAAATACAAATGTATACACATCTAGTAATCTTTAAGATAAATAAAGTCTCCCAAGTACACACCATTAATTAACCTTCTTTTCTGTTTGTACAATAAAGAAGAAAAAACTTCAGGACAAAGAAAAAAAAAACTAAACAAAAACCGACATCACATTAAAAAAATTAATAAAAAATAAACAAGAACTAACTTGGTTTATCAAGTCATGCTGCAAAACTTGGAGAAAAATCCCACAGGGACCACCAGAGTCCAAGTTGTCTCAAAGTTCATCATATGATTAAGACCACCACAGAATGGATGATTAAGTTAGCTGTGTTTGTTTTTGGTCAATAATTAACTTAGCTGTATGGGCAGATAAGATTTTCGTTCTTATTTCAAATTACATATCACATATTCGTACCATCACAAATACATTGACCTAAAACAAATATATGCAGAATATGATTTCCTACCATCACTTTTCACATGTGCAGATAAAACAAATTTTAATCCAATAAAAACAAACATTCCTGTATAAGTTTTCACATTTGACCACATAAGAAAGCAACTTTAGTAATAATTATGGTTCAAAAATTTCCATTTCAATGCAATACCATTTTTCCATTACTCTTTGTGATTTTGGTCAATTAGAA
The DNA here is from genome assembly GCA_033030585.1 of Hippophae rhamnoides. NCBI lineage: Eukaryota > Viridiplantae > Streptophyta > Magnoliopsida > Rosales > Elaeagnaceae > Hippophae > Hippophae rhamnoides. The sequence continues at coordinate 31,625,701 of CM065433.1, forward strand.
GACAACAAACCACAAAAACATGCAACACAGCGTTTAGAAATGAGAACAATGCCAACACAGCATCGAAACCTAACATATTCGCCAAATACACACATTTTGACATTGAACTGAGTTCTAGTCACATGTTTGTACATCTAGTCACATTTCACTGATGAATGGAAGATCCAGATTGTTCTCCAACGATATGCTTTCTGAAACACTTGACATACTGAATTAGGCATTTCTCAATTTTTTTTGGCTGATTTGACATAAATTCTAAGTCTTGAGTAATCATGAACAAAAAAAAATAGTTTTAGAAGATCACCTCTGCTCCAAGAGGCCTAATGGTGACAGGGATCAGTATTTGGTCTATTCCCTAAAAATGAGAAACTATACGTAAATTAATCAGTAACAGTGATGGAACATTAACATCTCATATAGATCGGGATTGCTTCAACCCCACACCCCCCCCCAAAAAAAAAAAAGCTAGTATAAATAAAAGTGTCGACCAGCCACTGCGTGCAACTTTTATTTTTATCAATTGATCACGCATCTGCCATGGGATATGAATGAGTTTATTGCTTGATACATCCTCTAGATGACAGCAAGTAGCCCCATATAGTGATCAACTGTTATCATTTGTTCAATTCGCAGTAAGATATCCAATGGTCTGAAATCAAGAAATACAGAAATGCTGATCAGCAAGTAGATATATCAGGCCAAAATAAAGCCATACGAGAAGTCAGGATCTGAAGCAATGTGAATGGTCACAGATGAGCCTCTTTTGAAACAAGAAGTGTTGATTTGAGGAAAGCTAGACGGTTTTTGGTGAGAATAATCTTCTCTTTTGTTTCTGCTGCTTTTTCTCTGACTCCACGGACAATATCCTCGGGAGCTTTCTCTACAAACTGCACAGAATTGGAAAACATCATCAAATGCCACATGTTTATTACATAGAGAAAGGGAACACAGAACTTCATCAATAATATCAGAAGTGTACATGTTAAGTATTCATTTGCAAAGCTAATATTAACATCAAACAACTACCACATGTAACTTCATCGGGCATGAAGACCCCTAACTAATGCATTGCCCGCGAGAATATCAAAAAGATGGATTGGCATGGGAACAATCAATTATATCTGTGTTAATAATTCAAGTTGAATGCTCTCACTGAAAGTAAACTTTATCTTCTTTCAAGGAAGTGGTGAAAGAACTAGCATCAAATATTTCTTGCTATGGAACACAGAATTTCTTGAAAATTGATGAAAATGGAACGTACTTTAGGAGAACTGAGACGAGCAGTTACTCCATCATATTCTGTCTGCATCTTGGAAAGCCGCTTAGAAAGTCGCTCAACTTCAGCATTGACATCAACCATATCAGCAAGAGGAAGATATGCCTCTAGGCCTTCTCCAGCGACAAGGTGTACGGATTGATCCGCATTCCCTGGAGTAATCACATCCAAATAATTGCACCATAAGTCTTATCACCAATTTTATTAAAAAAAACTAAACACAGAAACCTCTAAAATATACTTGCTACGACTTGTGACTGGCTGAAAGAAACATGATGGTGAAGACAGCATACCTGGAGCAGAATTCGTAAACTGGACACCCTCTAAATCAAGCCTGGAGAGAAGAGATAAGACCTCTTTCTCTTTCTATAAAAAAAGAGAAAAAAATTTGAAAAACATGGAAGTGAGCAACATTCATTAAATTTTTACACTATAATGTAAAGCCATGACCCAATATGCATCTAAGGTACTATACATTCAAAGCAATTAAAGGAGCAAAGCCAGATTCTGATTCTGCAATTAAACAATTAACATGAAAGCATATTATGAGGTTTACTTCTACCTCCATACTCAGAATTTGGATTCAGTACACTTTTGGTTGACTAGTAATGATAAGTACCACAAAGACATGGATTTCTGAACAAGCAAATGAATACCATTCCCAGAATTACTTCTAAATCATCCCTAATAGGATCAACTAATAATGGATACAAGTTATACAATTGCAATAATGCTTTATGTGCAAACACTGCTTGTACATAAATCTATCAAGAAACTCATCTAAAATCCCGATAGAGGTTATGAAGGTAAGCCTTTACAAGCAACAATGAGGGCACAATCCTCATTTATCTTCGTCTCAAATTACCTACTATTCATTTTACTTAATTATCTGTTTTCTTCTTTCACATTCATTAGAAGGTGATGCAATCCGTAAGATTTTTTGTTTCCAAAAAATGCCTTCCCAATGTTTCATATGATACCAGAACAAATAACGTGTTTAAATTTTCCCTCCAACTCTTAGTTGTCCACATATGGGCCTTCTAGATCATGTCTGGCCCAAAGACGAAAGACTGTTATATGTTCTTAACTTCTTATACAGTACTAAAACTTTAGCAGTAGGTGACTTGTACAGCTCTAAGATCGTATATAAAAGGATAAGAACTGATACAAAGTAACAAGCAGCTTGGATAAAAGAAACAGGAGGGAACTCACAAAATAGGGTTGAGTTATACCAATATTCACCATTTAATTTGAGTTAGTTTTATTTAACAATATGTTTCAATCACTATTTATTTTAGTGTTCACTTTCCCAGTTTTCATTTCCGCACCACTTGCATATATTTGTGTGAAAACTCCACACTTGTAATACGTTACATGTCAGTGTGGAATTTTCACACAGGTATGTGAAAATTCAACAAACCCATTTTAACTCCCCTTTTCACACGGTTAACTCCCCTTTTCACACGGGTATGTGAAGGTATGTGAAAATTTCATGCACCCAAACACTAAATTAAAACTTTCGCTTAACTTATCAACATTTGTCAAATGCATTAAATCTGCAGCCCAAAATGGATGACTTCCGAAAGAAATTCATACAAGTAAAGCCATATCATGCTTGTCTTTCTCTCTTAATTGTGCACAGCTGCCATCATACGAGTCTGGCCAGACAGCATGGGACCATAATTATAATTATGCCATAGGAGTGACCTGAACATTATTCACACACCATACCACTTCTACCAAAACAAGATATATCTCAGGAAAGATCTATTTGGGCTGCTTTCTATTTGCCGTGGAAAAATAAATTTGAGCTTAATGAAGATTGTAGCCAGCATTTCATTATACAAATAAGAATGTAGTATACTTACAGATATATATTGGATGACCCCTTCATTTGCAACAATGGATGCTGATATACGCTTAGCTGGCTCAACTGAATATTCTGCTCTAGCATTCCTGATTGATTTAATCTATAAGGTAAACAAAAATGTTATTCAGCTTTCCTGTCATGGTTTTTAAGGGGAAAAATGAGTTTATAAAGCAAGAGATACATCTCATGGACTCACCAAGGCTTGTAAATTTTCAAACTTTTTTATTGAGTTGGTATGCCTCGGAAGTGAATTATGTGGCCAGGGAGAAATAATGAGAGCTTCTTGCCGATTCGGAAGTGCCTGTTTCAAAACAAGAGCCGTCAGCAATGACTATAATAAAACAAGCTTCACAGATTAAAAGTGACTGGGTGCAACATTAAATATAACTCACCGAAAAAAATCACATATCTTATTGCAAAATAATAAAATAAAAATTCGACGATTCACAAAAACAATAAAGTAACAGCGTCTAGCAAAGTTAAAAACGAATCTTAAGATATAGGGTAGAAGCTTACCTGCCAAAGCTCCTCGGTCACGAAGGGCATGAAAGGATGCAACAATTTCAGTATGTTCTCAAAAACATACAATAGAACTGCTTGTGTCATAGAAGCTACTGAATCACCTCCAGAGTTATAAAGCCGAGCTTTACTGGCCTCAATGTACCTGAAAATGTGACAAAGCAAAGGATTAAAAAAAAATTAAAAGAGAGATTAAATGTCAGGAATAGTAGAAGAAAGCAGAAACATGTCATACAACTAGAACTAGTTCATGGTAGGTGAAACTTAAAAGAACAGATAAAAGGAACACGCACAAATTAAAGAAATCAATGATCACCTTTCCAGCAAAACAAATTTTGCCAGAAGCAAATCCTAACCTACTAGAATCCCTTTTCTAACATAGCTATACATGCTCAAGCAGTTTTTATCTTTATTGAACAAAATGATAATACAAATAAATGATAACTGATATAGCTTTAGCAAAATCAGCAAACGTACCAATCAGCAAAATCAGCCCAAAAAAAATCATATATCTCCCTTCCAACATCTCCAAAGAAAAATTTGTCATAGCTTGTGGTGACTGTGTCAATAAGCAAATGAAGTTTTGAGATCTGGATAATAGAAAGGGAACAAAAAATTAAAAAAAAAAAGTCAATTAGCAGCAGTTAAAAATAAGGATTCTGAAATTTTCGTTTAATCATATGAATAGATTGCAAATATACGTGCATAGAGCACACATATAAAGAAAATGGTACCCTAGCTTTAGCATTCTCCCTAAAACCAGAGTATACACTCTCAATATGTATCTCTAGCATAAAGGATAAAGTCGGTTGTTGGTAACAATTATCTGCTAGTTGATTTTCATACAGATTGTGTCACAACATCATCCATTACTACTTTTCAAAAGAGATGGAAATCCAACTAAAACTCTTTAGTAAGTTCAGGGAAAACAGACTACTGCAGATGGCCTCCCCTCCTTCCCTCCCTCCCACATGGCGTGCACAGACACATGGCATATAAAGATGTTGCAGCCATATAAAGTCAACAGCAGCATGACTCGTGGCAAAATACCCTGCATCAACCTAGATTTTGCTAGAATAAAAAATCAGGGTGATTAGATTAGATTTGACCCCCTCTAAAAAATGTGCAGTAGTCTCAAGTCACCTATTAAACCAATAGTAGCCCAGCCAAAATCTGCTTGTATTTACAATATCAACTCCTGACCCCTTTCTCGTACAAAATTCCCTATGTGTCAATATCAAAAACGGCAACCAAGGAAACTACAGGGTGGTAGCAGTTGGAAAAGTAAAGCAAATAAAATTGAATTGATGTGGCTAGTATTAATGCTGGACCGGTAAGACACCATGTTAAAATGTTGAGAGAATTGATAAGAGAATTATTCAATATTGAGTAGACAGCACAGACTCAAATATAAATAGTGCAAAAGCACTGAAAACAGCATTGATAGCCTTGGTTTATAATTACTTATTAATGTAAACCTATAATGCAAAGAACTCAATGAAGCAAATCACTTACCACCCAACATTCTGGTAAAGGTAGCATGCGTAGAGTCTCCTCTTTGTCAAACTGAAAAATGCAATTGTTGTTCAGTACACATAACAAGTTCTGTCTAAAACCTAAAAATCTGTGCATTGCACCTGGTAAATTATTATACATATTCTGTCATCAAGACACTGACTTAACTCGTGATCACAGAGATTAAGTAATTGTAACACGTAATAAAGTGCTCAAGTTCAGAGCAAGACACTAATCAAAACACTACCCGGTAAAAGAGTATATTTTCCCAAACACATGCATCATTTGGACTAGGCAAATTCTGAAGTACAAACTTTCCAGCATTCCATAGCTTGTTGGTGAATGCCTTGTTAGAGGTCAATCTCTCATTGGATAAATTAAGGTCCTGAAAAAGACATGGTAAAACATCAGTTGAAAAGGTGGTAAGTGTGCCAGTAGTAAAATTGACAATTACAGCATAGCAGACCTGTCCTGCAGTTCCTAAAGCAAGTGTGAATCTTAAGGCATCTGTGCCGAATTCCTTAATTGTATCAACTGGATCTATCACATTCCCCAATGTTTTAGACATCTTCCGTCCCTGAAACAATATGTAATATAATGTTTTCAGTTATAGATAAGAAAGGTAAAGGAAAGATTATCAACTGTGCATAAAGACTAGATATACATAAATACTTTTAACAAATAAAGTTGATCGAGAGCAAGGAATGAAAACTATGCTACAGCAACAGTGATCCATATACCCCAAAAATGACGAAAAAGCAAAGGCAACAAATAAAATGACCAAAGACCCCATGCATCTATCATTGTAAAAGCATAATTCTCTCTTATTATTATCATTCAAAGACACTACCTATTTATATACAAAGATAGAAACAATCTTAGGTGACATACACCTAATACACCACTAAGACACCTAATACACAACTCACACCACTAAGACAACTAGTGTTAGACACCTAATACACACACTCATAAATCATCTTTAACACTCCCCCTCAAGTTGTAACATAGATATTAATCATGCCCAACTTGTTACAAAGATAATCAACCCGAACCCCACTTAAAGCTTTCGTGAAGATATCTCCTAGTTGTTCTCCAGTCTTCATATATCCTATAGAAATCAACCCTTGCTGAATTTTCTCGCGAACAAAATGACAATCAATTTCAATGTGTTTAGTTCGCTCATGAAACACAGGGTTAGAAGCAATATGAAGAAGCGACTTGGTTATCACACCACAATTTCACAGTCGAAGTTTTAAGACCTACTTCATCCAAGAGCTGATATATCCATATTATCTCAGACGCAGATTGTGCCATAGCCCTATATTCTGACTCTGCACTCGATCGTGACACAACATTCTGCTTCTTACTTTTCCATGAGACCAAATTTCCTCCAATGAAAATACAATAGCCTGATGTGGATCTTCTATCCACTTTGGAACCTGCCCAATCTGCATCTGAAAAACATTCAATATGAGTATGTCCATGATTTGCATACAAGATGCCACGTCCAGGTGCTCCTTTTAAGTAACACAAAATTTGCTCTAACGCTGCCCAATGATGAACTGTTGGGGATGACATAAATTGGCTAACAACACTGACTGAATATGCAATATCTGGACGAGTCACGGTAAGGTAATTCAGCTTTCCAACCACCCTTCGATATCTCTCAAAATCTTTAAAGGGTTCTCCATCTCCTGTAAGGTGGATGTTCGGAGTCATTGGAACACTACAAGGTTTTGCTCCTAATTTTCATGTCTCAGTTAATAGGTCCAGGACATATTTTCTTTAAGATAGAAATATACCTTTTTTACTCCTTGTGACTTCAACACCCAAGAAATACTTTAGCATCCCCAAATCCTTCGTGTGAAACTGAGTATGTAGGAAAGACTTAAGAGATGAAATTCCCGTAGTATCACTTCCAGTAATAACAATGTCATCTACATACACAACTAAAAGAATGATACCAGCTTCTGATTGTTTGTAGAACACAGAATGGTCAGACTTGCTTTTCATCATACCAAACGTTTCTATAACTTGACTAAATTTTCCAAACCAAGCACGAAGACTCTATTTCAAACCATACAAAGATTTGCGGAGACGACAAACGTGCCTAGACGAAAAATAGGGTGTGTCTTCCATGAAGGTAACATCAATTGAGACAAGATATTTGTTAAGACTAGGACAATAACATCTATAACCTTTTTGGAGATGAAAATAACCAAGGAAGATACACTTCAAAGACTTGGGATCTAATTTAGTAACATGCGGACGAACATCTCGAACAAAACAAGTGCTACCAAATATCCTAGGGTCAACCGAAAATAGTGACTTATTTGGAAACAAAATTTTGTAAGGAATCTCACCATGAAGAACAGATGAGGGCATGCGATTAATAAGAAAACATGTTGTTGAAACTGCATCGGCCCAAAAAGGTTTATATACAAAGATAGAAACAATCTTAGGTGACATACACCTAATACACCACTAAGACACCTAATACACAACTCACACCACTAAGACACCTAGTGTTAGACACCTAATACACACACTCATAAATCATCTTTAACAATCATAAAAAGAAAAGAACAACATATAAGTCTCCAATCAAAGTATGCATGTGATAGTTGCAGTAAGAACAAAAGGAGGTGGAAGAAGAGATACACACTTGAGAATCCCGGATAAGACCATGTAGATAAACATAAGAAAATGGGGAAGTGCCCGTGAACTCAATTCCCATCATAACCATCCTTGCAACCCAGAAGAACAATATGTCGTGCCTGCAAACATTATGGTATAAAACTGTCTTTTTACATAATACAGATAACAGAAATGTCAACTCAGAAAAATGTTATTCACAACCAACAAACTCAAAAGCACTTTGACCTGGCAGGGTGGGGGTGACCAGATAAGGATTTGTAGATTTCCTCAATAGTAACTACATAGATAACTAATTTTTAACAGGCAGTATCAGATTTTATAAATTAAAAACAAAAGGTGTACCAGTCCTCAAGTTTATACCAAGAATTCAGCTTCATCATCCTTAAGCCCAAAATTTACTTTGTAGGACAGTAGATGATCAATACAAGTCCTACACACCTAGAATTACCAATTTCATATGATTGAATTTGTTTAAATAATTCAACAAAAAAATTAATAAATTGAAAAGTAAAGCACCGTACAGAATTTTGGGAATAAACTTGAGGACAAATAATACAATTCACCCCAAATTAAATGAAAAACTTAAAGATGGATAATTAAACATTACTTTTGTGAATAACTGGTCCATCATATCAATTGTTAGCCTTATACAGTAAATGCTAAATATTCACAGAATAATACAAATAATAATATACACAATTTAACTCTCCCTCTCAAGTTGGAGCATAGATATCACACATGTTTAACTTGAATAATAAAATGTGAAAAGATCTTCCTCCAACACTGAGTCATGATGTTAACTAATTGTTCACTACTCTTGACATATGGAATTCTAACAACACCCGCATCCATATTGTCTTTGATATAGAATCTATCCAGTTCAATGTGTTTAAGTCAGTCATGTTGCACTAGATTATTAGAAATTTCAATTGCTGAAATATTATCACAGAATCAAGTTAAACTCTTTAGGACCAAAACTAAGTTCACTCAACAAAATCTTTAACCATGTAAGTTCCGTAATACCGTGGTGAAGAGAATGGTATTCAACCTCTATACTACAAAATTTCCTCCACGAATACAAGGTACCTTGAAGTAGATTTTCTATCCATCTTAGAGCTCGCAAAATATGAAAAAGCTTAATTTTTCATTAACCCTACTAGGGTATTTATAAACTAATATATGTCCTAATTATGGCAAGCCAATAAATGCTAAATATTCATAGAATAATACAAATAATAATATAAACACAATTTAACTTTTATAAACTTTAACAAGAAACAAACTAGACTTTGGTAAAAATATCATTAGGGAAAAAATAGCCAAAAGCCCAACCTAACTAGATTTACTAGATTTACTGCAAAAGAAAAAGAATTACAAATAAATTGTCAACAAAAAAGCAAAATGTACAAAAGTTTTATAGTTATTATTTGTTTCTTCAATGAAAATGAACGATATAGATCTACATCGTCATTATCCCAACAAATTAAGAATTGACGCCAGGACAAGTGTTTGATGGAAAAGAAAACGATTGATTGTGTCTCCGGCATAAGCTAAGAAATATAGTACTTTTCGGACCCTTACAAAATCATGTAAAGCACTATTTCCTGAGGAAAAATTATTTGAGTTACCTCATAGCTAACTACATTGGTTGGAAAGGGAAGAATATTTGAAGGGGATCTTCTAAACCACTACTGGACTACATTATACACCAATGAGTTACAAGGAGTGTTGGTGTTTTGAAGCTCACATAAGCTACTAAATACATTCTTTTCTGAGCACCCATAGCATAATTAAAAGTACTACTTCATGAGGATTCAAGTCATGTAGGAAGATTATTTGGGTTACCTCAGTGCTAGCTACAATGGTTGGAAAGGAAAGATTTTTTTTATTTTTTATTGTCATCAAAGTAAAGCCAATTTTGGCCTAAAGGGTTCAAGGAAGGGGATCATCAAAACCATCCACTATTGAACCACATTATAAACACCAATGAGTTTCAAGGAGTATTGTTTCGATGTTCGCTGATTGAGTTGCAGTTCATATTACATGGGTTAAGTTTTATTTCACTAGTTTTTGTCTTGTAAAAGGTTGTTAAGACTTCTCCATCCTAGCATATGTACGATGATATTTTCTTGAGGAAAGTCTTTCTTCTGAAAAGGAACAAGGAAAAGAGAAGAGGTGATGCAGACGGATGCTATAATACTACCTTACGCAAGACGGAAATGCAAATGCATTATAAAAGTCCTCATATTTGTATTATAATAGACACAAGACAACTAGTTAAACTAGAGAGACACTCTAATAATTCTAAAGTAGGACAAGCCTGAAAAGAATTCTTCAAATAGAAAAGAACACTAACAACCTTCAAGTAGGACTAGCCTAGCTACATTATCTTTATCTCTAGTCAAACACTCTAGCAATTCTAGGACTAGTCTAGAGACATTTCTCTATCTAACAGATAAAATGACTCCTCCTACTAATTATTTTGCTTTAGTAAATAAAAAACATTCATAAGGATACAGTTCCATCTGAGAGACACTTTAACATCATCAACTAAGTTGAACTAGAGAGAAGAAACAAAAAGGCGGAAGGAAAAGATAGACTAAACTAACAAGGAAGCACATACCCAGTTTCAAGCATTGTTGTTGGATAAAACCGCTTAAAATCCTCTGCTGATACATCTGGCCATCCAAGAGTACTGAAAGGCCACAATGCACTAAAAACAAGAAATACATGAGCTTTGTCAAAATAATGGATTACATCATACAATCAGTTACAGAACTTATTAAGAGCACATAAAGAGAAAACGTGATATCTTTAATAGGTTGGCTCATGAACGAAGGTATACCGTTCCAATTTTAACATGCAGCTTCATGAGAGAATAGTTCACATTAATTAACTGGGATAACTAGCAAATTTCCAATGTGCAGTAAATAAAATTGTTATAAATAAAATATGAGAAAAGTGCACTACTTTATGTCCTCTTATACAACAAAGTAAAATATACAACTAATGTAAAAGCTATATAACTGGTTTAAAGTAAACATATAAGAAAATTTTCATACTGAATAATGTCTTAGAAAAAACAATAAAATAATAAGAATTCATGCCCAATATGCCCAACCAGCTGTGCAAAATCATTTTGAGGAACTAAGGAGCGGTTTGATAACATTTACAGTTTCTGATTTCTGGTTTTCTCATAAGTTATTTATGTTCTATTTTTTATACCAAAATTACAATCACTACTGCATTCTATAACTACTTATATTTTCTGATTCAAAAACAACTATAACTTTTTTGATTAAGTTTCCTGATTTTGAAGTTTTTTTCATACCAAAAAGAACATGAACGTTATTTAGTAATCATTTTTAACTTCCTAGTCTTTAGTAATTACTGATTCCCCTTAAAATTGTTCCTTTGATTTATTCTCTAACAAAAAATGTAAGTTATAAATTGATAAACATAGAAAACATAAATCCAATTCTGGAAATGACTTATTTTAGATTAAAAATCAATGTTTTGCTATCGGTTTTAAAAAGGTGAAAATAAGAAACATAAATTATCAAATGCACCGTGTACAAAATACTAAAAACAAAAGGAACTAAGAAATCGTCGACTAATCAAAGGACCCCCTAGATATGACTAATGTTTACATAGAAGGAAAGAGCTCCAAAAGCTATATCATATCTCAAAACTCAAATTCTCTGATGTAGGACAAGCGCATGCACTATGACCCCATTGATTTTACACAAAATCAAAGCAGTTGCTGGGTAGCTCCATCATAAGCCATTAGGAAGAGGCAGTACAAAATACATATACAAGTTGTAGTCAATAACATCAGTTTCACATGTAATCGAAACATTTTAAGTGGAAAGTGGAAAGTTTTAATAATTACAAATCATTTTAAGTGGCTTACGCTTGAGAAAACAACCAATGCATAAGAACATTTAAATCATAAGTATCCCTCTGTTAGATCACAGACCTTGAAAACCAAGTGTCAAGCACATCTGGATCTTGAGAAATTTTTACATCTTTTCCATACTTCTTTTGTGCCTTCTCATGAGCTTCACGAGCATTCCTTGCTACTATATATTCTTCTTCTCGATTTTTCCCCTCAATGTACCAAACTGGTATGCGATGTCCCCACCAAAGTTGTCTGCTTATACACCAATCCTTAATGTTTGATAACCAGTGATTATAAATCTGTAAACAAGAGAAAACATGCTTAAGCAAATAAACAACATTCTCTATCAATAATCCACAAATAGAGAAACATAGGTGAATGGATTGCTGCAACCCAAGACACAAAGGTAACCAGTCGATATCTTTTACGTTCTTACATACATGTTTTAATAACAATCAGCTAGTCAAATAAAATACAACAGATAGAGGTTGAAGAAAACTGTAAATCATAAAAGACACGGCAAGAAATCCAGAGCTGCAGCGTCAGTATTACTACACGAAAGTCGATGCAAGGATTTCACTTACCTTTTCAAATCTTTCAGGAATGATCTTCAAATCTCCTTTTTCTACCGCTTGCAATGCCTTCTCAGCTAAGGGTTCCATGGTTACAAACCATTGCTTGCTTATCAGCGGCTCTATTACCTGATATATGGAAAGAAATAAAAATAAAATGAGAACAGCAGCATACCAAAAAGGATCTGACATTCATCAAACTTTATGCACGCAGAATTACTAAGGACAAGTCTAGAAACTCACTTCTCCACCACGCTGTGATCTAGGAACCCGTAAAGTGTGTGACTCCTTTTTTACAGCCAAACCTGTCTCCTCCAGATCTGCCCATACTTTCTTTCGAGCCTCAATCCGGTCAAGGCCACTAATATGGTTAAAGGTATAATTGCATGGATCAGAAACAAAATAAAAGGCACTTCTTAGTGTAATCAATTTTCAAGAACATATTAAATTTGATGAAAAGTTTTACCAGTATAGTCCAGCAACATCGTTAAGCGTCCCATCTTTGTTCATTACATTAAGTATTGGCAGACCAAGCTTTCTTGCCAGAAAGTAGTCATTATGATCATGCCCAGGGCTGATCTTCAAGACACCAGTTCCAAAGTCCTTATCAACAAGCTGCCATATCAGCAGTGATCAATAAATGAATCAGGTTATTCATTTGGAAAAGAAAGATTCTAAATATATGATTGAACCAACGGAAAAAAAATCAAAGGAAAGAGATGATGCATAATACACTTTTATACAAACCAAATGAGCCATGGCAGGGGAAAGAAAAAAAGGTGGAAAGAAACCAGAGAGAGATGAAAACATTTAAAATATGGGGGTTGGTTGACATTAGTTGCTCTTCTCCCACAACATTTCACTTTAGACTCATTATTGCAATTTAGGTCTCTGGCATACTTATTCAAACCATACCAAATGCCTTTTTTGTAATTTTCTTATAGGTGGTGACATACTTTTAAACCAATATCCTAAAAAATTTATAATTATAATCAGTAATTCTAAAATGCAAACAGAACCAACTCAACTGAGACTTCAACTTTCTAATCAATTTTCATTACAGTTTCAAGCTTTGTCTCTTTGCTTAATTGGACAGCATGGATGCCAGTCCTAACGTTAAGGAGTAATTAGCAATTTATAAATATAGTAATAACAACAGAGTAGCCAAACATGCAATGATCTAATCGCCAAGGGAAAAAAACAAGAATATGCAGTGATCTTTTTAGTTTTACGAATAGTATTCTGGGTATCTTACCTTATCAGCAATTATAGGTACATGACGACCGTACGTCAAAGGTACAATAGCCATTCCTCCAATATATTTAGAATATCGATCGTCCTGCGTAATGAAAGTGTAATAGATAAAACTGGTTATACATTCTCTCCCAGAAGAAGGAGAAGGGAAGAAAGATGAAAAAGAAACCATTAATGTATTTGACTGCTTTATGGTCTTCTACACTTTGGGAAGGGTTTGGTAATTTCTTGATACCCTTTGCCTCATGTTATTAAAAGGTTCCGTTTTAGTACCTCAATTTAAGTATTAGTACTTTTTTTAACCATTTTGAACAGAATTTGCCCTCCTTTTTGGTCAGAGTTGGCCACATATGTCTTACATGGCAAATTGGACAAGGGTATTTGTGAAAATTTAAGAAAAAGAGAAGGCCAATAGCAAAAAATAATAATTTAATGGCTAAAAAAGGTATCAATAATTAAATTAGGGTATTTAAAATAGAATATTTTAATAACATAGGGCATTAAAAAGACCACTACATTAATTAGGTTGTTGAACCTCATATAACAATAACTAGAATATTTCAATTTTAATGTTCTTTTTTGTGTCAATACATTTATATTATCATTAATAATCCGAGTTTAAAAAATTTAACAAAATGACATAAAAATTTAAAATAAAAAAGTCATACCATTAAATTTTTATCTTATGGGAAAATATAATTATAATTCTTTTTTACTGTTGTCACTTTTTTTAACTTTTCATAAATACCCTTGTCAAATTTGCAACTTAGGACATATGTGATTAACTTTGGCCAAAATGGCTAAAAGGAATACCAATACATGAATTGGGGTACTAAAACGAAATATTTTAATAACATGGGACATAAAATGTACCAATGCATTGACTATGGTACCTCGAGGATACCAATCCCCTTCTAGAAGGTATGATTAAAAAATATTCATTATCTTACTTAGAATTTCTTACTGTTGGTTGTATCTTTAGTTATTGGTGTATTTGTTCTTTCTTTCTAAATTATTATGTTCAAGCTTGGTTAGGTGTCCACATTTGAATTTTGTACATTTTTCTCGTTTCATTAAAAAAGCTCAATGTAGTTACAATTTGATTGGAACGCACTATAAAAGACAATGGATTTATCAATAAAAGACAAAAGGCTGCAGATCAGCCTACCTGAGGGTTCACTGCAACAGCTACATCACCAAACAAAGTCTCTGGCCGAGTTGTTGCAATTGTCAAATAGTCATTTCTATAAGATTAAGACAATCAGTATGCATAGCATAAAAACCCTAGTATATTTGATGTACTACAACACAATCATTTGCAAATATTTGTGATATTTTTAAGGCACACATTTACTTGGTAAGAAAACTTTTTTGGGATAGTCAACCTGGATGTCAATGCACTTCTAAGTTAAGTAAAACGGGAGTTCCTAAAACTTTGCTGCGTGTATTGCCCAGTGAAACAATATGCCCAACAAACCACGTAGACATATAATTGTTAGACAGAAAACATGTGGTCATGTAAACTGAATAAATGAGAAATATTATTTCATTTCTTCTCTAAAACAATGTCCATGGACTCCTAATTTATAGTGTAATTCTGATAATAAGATAAAAAATAAAATCTAATGATAAACAGAAATATATTTGAATTATATACAGTTAAATCGTTAACAAATAAGAAGAAATATCTCAACAATTTCGGGATTTCCACAAATCCCCTCAAGATGGATCATAAATTTTGATCATGTCCAACTTGTAAATGAAATCATCGGTCTAGGAAGCCCTTAGGTGAAGATATTTACCGTTTTTTTTTTTTTGGGAGAACATAGGTCTTGCAAATAATTCCCTCTTCAACCTTTTCTTTGATAAAGTATTTATCTATTTCTATATGTTTGGTTCGATCATGTTGAATTGAGTTGAAGGAAATGTTGATAATAGCTTTGTTGTCACAATATACTTTACATGGAGCCTTGTTTTTGATTCGTAGTTTATCCAAGAGTTTTCTCATCCATAATCTTTCACATATTCCTTATGTAACAACTCAAAACTCAGTTTCAACACTACTTCTAACTATTATATTTTGTTTCTTACCCCTCCAACTTGTTAGGTTTTCCATTACAAACGTGCAATATTCGGTAGTGGATTTTCTATCGTCTATTGAATCTGCCCAATCTACATCTATAAATACTTCTCTCTCTCTCAACTTCACTTTTTTTGAAGAATAATTCCTTTTCTGAAGACCCTTTGAGATATCTAAGAATTATGTATATGACATCTAATTGAACTTCTATTAGTGAATGCATATATTAACTAACCACACTTATTGTAAATGCAATGTCGGGTCTGTTATTAATTTTTGTTTTCTTTTTTGCTTCAATTGGAGTATCACTAAGTTTACTTTCAAGCATACTAGTTTCAGTCTAGAGGTCGAGGACATATTTTCGTTGAGATACACTAATATCATCTTTTGACCTAGCAATTTTGCATACCCGAAAAATAACGCATTTGTCTAGATCTTTTCAAATTCAGTGGCTAGAGTTTTCTTAATTCTCAATCTTAGCTAAATTATTCTCTATTAGGATTATATCATCAATATACACAATCAAAATCGTTTTCAACCCTTCATTAGATTGTTGGAAGAATAAAGTGTGATCTGACTATCCTTGTGGGTATCCTTGAATTTTTATTACCCTTATAAACCTATCAAAACACACTTTGGGTGACTGTTTGAGATCATAGAGAGGCTTCTTGAGTTTGCATGCCATGTTTTCCTCCCTTGTTTACAAAAACTTGGAAGTATTGTCATGAAGATTTCTTCGTCTAACTTTTCATTGAAAAATGCAGTATTTATGTCAAATTCTTGAAGTGTCCAATCTAAATTTGTTGTTGATGACAATAGAACCTGAACTATATTTAATTTTGCCACAAATGTGAAAGTATTTATGTAGTCGATCCCATAAGTTTGAATAAACTTCTTAACAATCAGACGGGCTTTATAACGTTCAATTGTCCTATCAACCTTATATTTTACTGTGAAGACCTATTGGTACCCTACAGGATTTTTTTCCTCGTGAGAAGTCAATCACCTCCCAAGTTTCATTTTTTATCAAGGCCTGCAGTTCTTACATTACTGTTTCTTTCCATTCAAAAATCTCCAATGCCTTTTGAATATTATTTAGAATTTTTATCCTATCAAAGATAAAAGTAAAAGCATGGAACCTAAAGGATAAAGCATTATAAGACACAAAGTTTGAGATGGGCTGGAGCGTACAAGATCGGCGTTGTTTTCTAAAAGCAATAGGTAAATTATCAATAATAGGTTATAATTACCTGTGTCTGAAGGTGACTCAAGGAAACTTGGAGCTATCGTTGGTTTGGACTATCTTAGTGTTTCAAGTGTGAAATTTTCCTTGTACTTTGTGTTTGGCCTTTGCGAATAAACAAGTATTTCTTTGTCTTCTTGTGCACCCGTATCTTTCTCTGAGTTCAAGTTTCTTTCTGTAAATGGCTCATTAGAATGTGGTGTAGTCGGCTCGACAATAGTGTTTGGAACATTGTTAGAAAATGAAAAATCAAATTTAAACAACCAAGCTTCACTGACATTCTTCCCTAGAAGAGAAAGTTTGTGAAAATAAGGTGTTTTTAAAAAAACGGACATCAAGACTAGTGTAGACTTTTTTTGTAGATGGGTCATCACACTTGTAGCCTTTTAGAGTGGGAGAATATCCAAAAAATATGCATTTGAGTGCTCTTGGATCTAATTTACTTTGAGAGGTAGATTAGACATACGACGAGAAGTAGGCAAACTGTGTTCCAATTTTTGGATAGGTGTCTTAAAGGAAAGAACATAACTAGGCATTTTGTTTATTAGATAGGATATGTCGCAATTACATTGTCCCAAAACATTTTTTGCACATTAGTAGTAAACATTATAACGTGCACCTTTCAAAAGATATATATTTTTCATTCGACAACTCCATTTTGTTGAGGAGTGTCGACAAAGGAACTTTGGTGAATTATTCCATGTTGTAGAAGATAGTTCCTCAAGGTGACATTGAAATATTCTATAACATTATCGATACGCAAAATTTAAAATTGTGTTTGAATCATAGAATGAATATTGATAAATACATTATTATATACGTCAATTTTGTCGTTTAATAAATAAACCCAACACATCCAAATGTGATCATCAATAAAAGTACCAAAACACTTAATATGGATACAATTCGAAGTAAGAGACAGACCCCATAAATCACTGAATTATAGTAAATGGTTTAGATGTATATATGTGTTTTGAGAAAGATGTACGATGATGTTTCGCAAGTCATAAATTTTACGTTGTAAATCAAATACCATTTTATTCGAAATAAGAGAATGAAACAGTTGTTTTAAATGCGAAAAATTTGGGTGACACATTCTAAAGTGCCATTGGATGCGGATTCAAAATCGGCAATTTGATACTGTCCACTCACATTGGATTCCTCAAAATAGTAGAATCCTTTATATTCTTTAACATTGTCAATCATCTTCCCCAATGATAGGTCCTAAAAAACACAAGATGAAAGGAGAAATTTAGCAAAACAACTAGACTATTTCGCCAACTGACTAATAGACAACAAATTGAATGACAATTTTAGAACATGAAGAACAAATTCAAGAGTTATAGAATTAGAAATTTATACTCCCATTTTCCACAACAGGTGAGAGAGTTCCATCTACAATTTTTATTTTAAAATTTCTAGTACAAGGTAAAATATGAGAAAAAAAGGTAATACACATCAATCATGTGATGTAAAGCATCAAAATCAATAATTCACAGAGTTTTAATCCGATAGGTCGTACTTAAAGCTTTTAAGAAATTACCTTTGTGGGATAGTGAATCTGAAGGGATATATGTAAAGGACTGACTAGATGTTTGGAAGCTCAAGAACATTTTAAAAAGTTGATCCATTTGTTCGAGATTGAATGTTCCATTGGAAACGGGTTTTTCCCCTTGAGCTTTTTCTATTTGATACTCAATAGTAGTTTGATAACCTCAACTCCTATTGTTATATTGTCTCAGTTTTCAATCTACAAGTTTTCTGTGTATTTCTCAACAAATATCTTGTGTCCATTCTTACGACAATGTTCACATCGAGGGCTTTTTTTTTGTTAATCCTAATTAGGACCAGTTTGAGGCCCAAATGAGGGCTTATAGCCCAATTGAAATCCAGTATTTTTACATCCACATGAAGGCCCACGACCCAATTGAGATCCAAAACTTTCCATAGGCCCACAGGTCAAATTTTCATTGGTTGACCCATGATAAGATTTATGGTTCTCGGGACAACAAAGTCATGGCCTCCAATCCGCATTAACGTCAAGCCACCTATATCGCATGTTTCCTCTTTCAACATAACCCATCTCCCCTTCTCTTCACAACAAACTTCAGCGAACACCTCATGAGTGGATGGAAGGGGACAACGGCCGAGGACCCTCCCTCGCACGTCGTTGAGGTTAAAAATAAATTTCGATAAGAAAATTGAAAATTTGACTCTCGAGCATCATTTTGTACCTAACATTGTCCTCTTTGCAAACCCAATTCTCATCAGAGCTTAAATCCAACTCTTACCACAAGGTGATCATCTCTATGTAATACTCAATCACCTCTCGATTGTCCTGTTTTGATTGCCACAGCTGGGCTTTGATCTCGAAAATCTGTAAGAAGTTTTCGATGTTTGAGTATATTTCACGAATCGCCTCCCAAATGTCATTCGCCGTTGGCAAGAATAGATATGTTTTCTTAATTGAAGGTTGCATGTAGTAAACCAACCAAGCCCTAACCATTGAATTTTCAGACTTTCATTTTTGGTGGTTGACGAGATGAGTAGAAGCTGATTCTTCTGTCTCGTAAGTGAGGTAACCCAATTTCCCTTTGATGTCGATTGTCAATTTGATAGATTGTGCCCACTCATGTTAGTTTTTTCCGTTGAGTTATTGGACTATGAGGTGGATCATTTGGATGGATGAATTATCAAAATCCTCTAGAGCTCATAGTGGGTGTTTTTGTTGTTTCTTTATCAGAATTCTCGGAGAAAACTGATTCTAGATTATTGCTATTAATCTCAATCATCATTAACAGGATTTAAAAAAAAAAGCCGCTCTGGTACCATGTAAACTGAATAAATAAGAAATATTATTTCATTTCTTCTATAAAACAATGTATATGGATTCCTATTTTATAGTATAATCATGATAATAAGAAGAATAAATAAAATTTAATGATATCCCTAATAATCAAGAATATAAATATATTTGAACTATATACATTTAAATCACTAACAAATAGGAAGAAATATCCCAACAATTTCGGGATTTCCACACGTTAACATGAAACTGGGGCCAAAGTGTGGCAACATATACTTTTATAGTCTGACTTGTATTTAAAACTATCTTTTGGTCTTAGGAAATGGGAAAAATATCTACCCTTTTACTCTTCCGTATGTTATGGGCTTTATGACCAAAACGAAGCAAATAAATTTTAGTCTCATGTACATCCCTAAGAAAATAAAATAATATTGACAACCTAAATTGGAACCAATTCCCTAGAGAGCTTTTGTCACATATCTCGAAAGTCCCTCTGGCTATGAAGAAACCAAGCACCCTAATTTATTTAAATAATTTTTTTTTTCCAAAACAACTATACATCTTCATTATACTCAAAGATTCTCCTATTCTCAAGCCATACCATCCAAAATAAAAATTCTCCAAACATATCTTACCCAATTTTCATTTCTTGAAGCCCTCAAAATTAAGTGTGAAACTGATTTAAGCAATATCCATTACTGCATAATCAATTTAAAAGAGCCCACTGCACCAATCTTTACAGTCTAAAAAGTTAATAAAACATGATATTACATCTCCTTTTGCATAAAACCCACCATTCAGTTAACAAAATAAGCCTAAGACAACACGTTATCAGTATGTTAGGACTGGTTCGTCATTAAATTAAGTTTTCCATAAGCCAAGACCAAGTAATTCCACCTTTTTTAGGAGAACGTCAGTAAGTAATTCTACTTCAAAACATTTCTCACTCGCATATGAAGGAAGGAAATAAGACAGATAGATCCAATCTAATTAGATTCTAAAAGAAAGAACTCCAAAAGAGAACCTGAAAAAATCCCAACACCCGTGTGAGCAAAAACTAAAAAAAAAAGGTTTAAAAAATTCAACAAAGGAAATTAATAGTGTCCATTGTTTAATAAAATTGCACAAACATTCAAGCAGATAATATCTGTTAACTAAATCATATTCCTGATAATACAGACAAACAAAGTTTTTTTTTTAAATTTGTTTAATAGGAAACAAAAGCCTTCGTTCAATATTGTACAATAATGGAACAAGGGTCCAACCATAGAAGTTAATACATAAAAGGAAGACAGATTTCTGCCTTCATCGTTTCTTAGCCTAATCAATTCCATAGCTCTTATTGAATTTTCACAAAAAAGTTTCATTTTGGTAATGAAAAAATTTATAGTTCAACAATGACCAAAGGGTAGATGTTGATTCACAAACAATCCAATTCCACTTTTTATCAAAAAAGAAATCAAAGAACAAAAGCAGACCTACACCAGTGAAGCTATGTTCCAATATCCATAATTCATAATTCGTAATAATTTCAAATCCCAAGTAATACTATGCATTAAAAACACCCAAGGCAAAAAAACTCAAGTGAATACTTGAAAAGAAAAACCTAATCACCAGGGACAGAATAACATCACCACCAAGAGTGAATATTTACATTGATCGCAAAGATAAAACAAAACCAGAAAGGAAATATCTTTTCTTCACCAAAAATAAAAAGCTGTTCAGAAAGGGATTTATAAGAACAAATTTTCGTAATGAAACAAGAAATATAGGCAATTACTACTACCTTGAACCTCCAGCAACACGATACTTGATATGATATAAGAAACCCGACTCTTCGTGATATTCTACTTCCTAGGTGCAAATAATAAGGACACCATCAAATTGTTAACTTATAACATAAAGCCATAAAAGATTGATAGCTCAGAAAACCAAATAAACTCACCAAATCAGAAACAGCAGTTTGAAGATTAGGAGACCAATTTACTAAGTATGACCCTGGGAATGAGACAAAAAGAAAATAAAAGTTCAGATTACAACTTAACTTGGTTGTCAAGTATATTTCCTTGATACTCAAAAGCCTAAATAAATAAATAAATAAATAAAACAAGAAAAACATGCATTCTTCTCTCTCTGGAGTTTCACGATCTAACTCTTACGGACAGAGGAATGCTTCTTCAAACAAATCTTTTAATTATAAGAATAAAATACTAGCCTGTTAATATCTAGTACATTGGACAAGTATTCATAGACACCTAGTGAAACTTGTATATACCTGAATGTCTACATATGCTGTACAGCACATTGGACATGGTAATCTAAAGCATATCGAATAGCTATTTACTACACACTGATTAAAGTAATTTCTAAAAAACAAGAAACTTAATTCCTCCGGCAATAAATAAAAATAGCTTTTAACACTTTCTACTCTACAAGACCAATTTGCATTTCTCCTGATATGTAATTGAAAATTTAATCTTGTTCACTATCTCCAATCAGTTAAATAACACAAACTGACAATGGGTTAACTAACAGGTAAGACGGTACTATAAGCTGGGAAATATGTCTACTACAGGGCACTGTTGCATTGTATTGCTATTTTGATTGAACTTTCCTACTTAAAAATCGACTTTGTCCAATTCTCTCGAACATGAAAACCATTTTAAATTATAGGAAATAGCTTATATTTGGCTATTTGCAATGAAAACTCAGAATGTTACCAAGTTACCAACAACTTTTTGGTCCTAAGTTCATAAAAAATTTGGATGAGCAAGTAAAATAATACCATGACATATGTCCCAATTAAATAAAAAAAATGAAAAGGGAAACAATGCTCCAAAATAAATGGACCAACAGATTCAGTGGCAATAACAATTTCTAAGGAAATCCATGGCATGAAACCTTCCCAAATGAAATTATCTCATACCTTGGTAGATAAATCCTTTCTCGTGAAGCCTAACAAAGGCCTCAACTACAGCTCCTGCAAGCAGTATAAAAATGGTATCAGTACGTTAAAACACTCCAAAGGTAAACAAGTTTAAGCCAGAAATGTGTTCATTGTACTTTTTTATAAGAAACAAAAAATTATTAAAAAGAAAAACTGCCATGTGTTACTCTTTTAAGATGAATTTCCCTACATAATTAATAATAAATAAAAATTAAGACTAATTTAGAGAGAGAGAGAGAGAGATGATCTCCTCCCAAATGGTGTGAAGCCCATCTCGGTCGATGATAGCAGAACATAAATAGTACACATTGTAGTACGTTATATTTCACAAAAAATTAGGTATATCTTACTTATATTTTGTACTTAGTGCAATTCAATTTTTGCTACTGCAAGGGTACAAAATGTGTATTTTGCTATTATCTGGCTGGATAAGCTTAGGAAAAAAGGTCCTCGCAGTCCTATCACTGTGTGTAAATGAACATTTTAGTTTGATAATTTTTGAGTTAAGCACTTCTAGTCCCATTATTTGAAAAAGTTGAACACTTTAGTGTAAAAATTGATCACTTCTAATGAGACTAAAAGTGCTCAATTTAATAATTTGATGACTAGATGTGCCCATTTTAATAATTAAGGGACTAGAAGTATTTACTTTTCATTATAACGTGACTAATAGTACCTAACCCGTAGGCATAAAGTGTTCATTTTAAAAAAAATTGACCTTTAGTGTCTCGCATCCGATGTACTTCCCCATCATCTAGATTCTAGAAGGAGACCAATCTCATATATATATATATATGGGATAAGATCAATAGCTACAATATATTACTTAATTTTTTACATTTCCATGTATCAATGGTTTAGATTTACAAGGGAGAGAAGAGAGAAAATGACTTAATTACTCGACGCCTGATACATGAGAGTGTATAATTATGTAATATTTTGTAGTCATTGATCTTACTCTGTAGATATATAGTATTAAATAGCCCAAGAGTCATTTTGTTTGTGTCACTAGAACATTTTAGTCACTAAGTTTTTACAAGGGATACTTAGATCACTCTCTTTGTAAAATGTAAAATGTGACACTTTAATGGAAAAATATTATTTCTTAATAAAAAAATTTTGAAATAATAAAAAGAATTTAAGGAAAAAAATTGTCATTTTATTTTGATAATTTAAAACAATTTGAACATTACAACATTTTTTTTGGTAAACCATTTTTATAAATTTTATATTTTATGGAATTTTTCTATGTTTTTTGGGCACATTTTTGTATAGCGTTTTATGCATGTATCGTGTTTAGATCAAAACTGTAGACTTTATAATATCAAAAATAGGGGTTACACAGGTAAAAAAATTAAAATATCAATAGCGTTGGAATTATACGGATGGGCTCTCTCATGTCCAATATATAAGGAGACTAGTGCCAAAAGTTGAATGTCGCATCTCCACTTTGTTTATCAGAGTTGGGGCAACGGTTGCACCATCTGTGCGATCTTAACGATGGTACACTATAGATATCTTATCCGTGTGGTTCCAATACCATTTATATTGTAATTTTTTGACCTATGTAGTCCCTATTTATGATACTATAAAGTTTACAGTTTTGATCAAAACGCGAAACCTACAAAAAACGCGATACAAAAAAATGCCCAAATAATAAAAAATAAAAAACTATATAAAATATAAAACTTACAAAACAGTTAACCAAAAAAATAAAAATAAAATATTATACTGTTCAAATCTCGTTTTAAAATATTAAAATAAAATAATAATTTTTCCCTCGTTAAGTTTACTTTATTATTATTTCATAATTTTTTATTAATGAAATAATATTTTACTGTTCAAAAAGTGACTAAAGTGTTACATTTTTACAAAAAGAGTAACCTAATCCCTTGTGAAACAAAGTGATTAAAATATCAACTTGACAATAGCAAAGTGACTTCCAATAGCCCCATCCATATGTGTGTGTGTGTGTTTGAGGATGTAAAAGGGAAGAAAAAAATTATGCCTTAACTCATGACCATTTCAAAACCAATTCTACATAATCATTTAGGGTTATCTATATGGACATGTTGTTGAAATATTTCAAATTCAAATGTAAATTGGTTTTGCATTTAATATAATGATTTTAGTAAGTTGTGTATGGTTAGGATATCACTAAAATTATTGAGAGGATATTTTGACTCTAATTAGTTTTTTTTTTCATTTTTATCATTTACTTGTATTATAAATTGAGAGTAGAGTTGTGTACGAATTCATTCAAAAAGTATGACAGAACACATTCGTTCTAACCTCTTTTAGTCCCACAATCTATTCCATATGATATCAGAGCAATGGAAGATCTATTAGTTTCTAATAAATCAGAAACCACCCTTGAAATTTGGAACCAAAATTCAGAATCTATTCCTACTATGAGTTTAAATGATAGTCCACTTCTACAACTTTCTATAAAAAAATTAAATGGAAGAAATTTTAAAGAACTTACCCAATCGCTAAAATTAGTCATCGATGGAAAGGGAAACCAATTTGAGTTTGACCCAAATCCGTAGCGGAAAAGAATATTTTGTGAGCTTTGTCAAAAACTCAGACACACAAAGACACTTGTTTGAAAATTCATAGAAAAACCCGTGGATTAAAAGTCGAGGCAAAACTGGTCTCTTAGCTTCCAAGCCTCAATTGAACCCAAGACAAGAGAAGCTTTTAATCCAACTCATCTACATCAACTTTATAAACTGTTTTCCAATTTTCAAAAGGCACACTTGTTGGAAAATTCATAGAAAAACATGTGGATTAAAAGTCACGCCAGAACTGGTCTCTTAGCTTCCAAGCCTCAATTGAGCCCAAGACAAGAGAAGCTTTTAATCCAACTCATCTACATCAACTTTATAAACTGTTTTCCAATTTTCAAAATGCAGGTCAGTCATCTACCTCATTAGCTTACAAAAGTAATTACTTAATTACCCTTGTTACCACTTCTTAAAACAAAATCCCTTGGACTGTTGATTCTAGAATGTCGGATCATATGACTGATGCATATTATTTATTTACCACTCATGCACTTTGTGCTGGAAATCTTAAAATTAGAATTATAGATAGATCTCTCTCATCAGTTGTTGGAAAAAGGAGTATTCGAATCTTGAATTCTATAACTCTCAATTTTGTACTCCATGTCTCGAACCTGTCTTGTAACTTAATTTCTATTAATCAATTGACAAAAACCTCTAATTGTTCTGCTAATTTTTTTCCATTTTATTATGTCTTTCAGTACTTATCATTGGGGACGACAATTGGTAATGAAGGTTTGTACTAATTTGATTAGGCTAAATTAAGTGAAATTAATCAATTTGCAATTTGTTATGTTATAATAGAATGGGACATCTAAATTTTCAATATTTGAAATTGTTATTTCCTTCCATATTTTCAAATAATAAAACAGTTAAACTTTATGCGAAATTTGTGAGTTTGCAAAACATAAGCGGACTTCTTTTCCACGAGTTCCATATAAACCCTTCAAACCCTTTTACTTTCATCCACATTGATGCGTGGAAACCATCTTGTATTCCTAATCATACTCATACTAAGTGGTTTATTACCTTTATTGATGATCATACTCATATTTGTTGGGTGTATCTATTACAAGAAAATAACTGAGGACTCGTGTTTTTTGGGTTTACCTGTTAAAAGAAAAAAACTAAGGACATATTTGTTGGATGTATGTATTAAAAGAAAAAACCGAGGTTTCAAATCTTATTAACTTTCATACAATGATTCAAACTCAGTTTAAAACACAAACATAAATACTCCGCACAGATAATAGCACCAAGTATTTCAATCATATATTACAAAATTATCTTCAAAATCATGGGATAATACATCAAAATTCTTGTGTGAATACACCCCAACAAAATGGGATAGTTGAACGCAAGAATAGACATCTTCTCATAGTAACACGGGCTTTAATGTTTACCATAAACATACCAAAAAGTTTTTAGGGAGATGCAGTTCACACTTCCACACATCTCGTTAATTGTATGACAAGTCAAGTTCTCTCCTTTGAAACTCGTCTTAAAAAATTACCAAACTTCTTTACCCTTTCACATCTACAATCTACCCTAATCTTAAAAGTATTTGCTTGTACTGCATTTGTACAAAACCATTCAAAACGTATATCCAAAAGCTATTAAATGCATTTTCATTAGTTATTCTCTTATTCAAACGGATTACAAATGCTATAATTCATTTACTTATAAGATTTTTATCAGTCTCAATATCACATTTTTTGAGAACATCCCCTATTATCAAAAGACCTCTCCTAAAGGAGAGAATGGTATACCAGAGGATAAAACTTTTGATCAATACTTGAACTAAGATCTCTTTTGATGATTTTCATGAAATTACTCAAACAAAATAATGACAAATAGAAAATCTAAACCAAATTGGGAGCCAAACACACATTGTTGTACTATAGAGAGTAACTTGAACTCAAGGGAAGAAACAGATAAACATAATAAGGATATAATTACTTATTCACGAAGGTCAAAATTAATCAATAGGGAGAATTTCACACTTAAGCATTTCAAGAGTCAAAATCGGTGATAGATGATGATACCCATGAGTCTACATTGAATCCAGGTAACTCTGAATCCACTAAATCTTATGAGTTACTCATTGCTCTTAGAAAACAAACACGGTCTTATACTCTTCATCCAATTTCTAAATTTGTTTATTATAAAACATTATCTTATGAATTTCGTACTTTTACCACTAATCTTGACAGAATAAAAATACCTAAAGATATTCATGAGGTCTTGAGAATTCCAAAATGGAATAAAACTGTTATGGAATAAATAAAGGCTCTCAGAAAAAATAGAACTTTAGATGTAATAGAACTACCAAAAGGAAAGATTTTTGTTGGTTGTAAGTGAATTTTTAAAATAAAATATAAAGCTGATGGGATAATAGATAGGAAAAAAAAGCTCGTCTGGTTGCAAAAAGATTTACATAAACCTATGGAATTGATTACACTGAAATATTTACACCAGTGGCTAATCTCAACATAGTTAGGGTTCTTTTATTCCTTGCAGTTAATTTAGATGGCCACTACCTCAACTTGACATAAAAAAATGCATACATTAATAGAGAATCCGAAGAAGTCTTCATACTATGCCTCCAGGATTCTGTAAAAGAGATAATACTGTATGCAAATTAAAAAGATCACTCTATGCCTTTACAATCACCTAGAGCTTGATTTGATAAATTTTCAAGAGTGATGAAGAAACAATAATATCAACATGGTCAATCATATCACATAACGCTTTTGCACCACACTGAAAATGGAAGAATAGTTATCTTGATAGTATATGTTGATGATATAATCATGACTAGCGATGATTCAGGTGAAATTGAAAGGTTGAAAAAAACAATGACCACAAAATTTGAAGTCAAGAATTAAATGAGGTATTTTCTAGTGATAGAGGTTGCAAGATCAAAAATAGGAATTATTATGTCCCAACGGAAATACATCTTTGATCTCCTCACTGAAACCGACATGCTCGGTTGTAAAGCAAGTGAAACTCTAATAGAGGTTGGGAAAAGGAATGAAAATGAGGAAAAGCCAGTAGATATAAACAAATATCAAAGATTAGTAAGAAAGTTGATTTATTTGTCTTACGCCAGGCTTGATGTCGCACTTGCATTTAGTGTCGTAAGCCAACACATGCACTCTCCAAAGGAAATGCACTTGAAAACTGTGTACAAAATTCTCCGGTTTCTAAAAGAGTCACCAAGTATAGGATTGTTCTTCAAAAGACGTGAAACTAGTGATATAAAAACATCTATTGATGTAGATTGAGCTAGCTTAGTAAAAGATAGAATATCTACTATATGATACTGTACTTTTATTTTCGAAAACTTAATAACCTAGAGAAGTAAAAAAGCAGAACATGGTGGCAACGAACAATGCTAAACCAGAGTTTAGAGCAATTGCACAAGGAATTAATGAAGTCTTATGGTTTAAAAAAACTTCTAAATGAACTTCGGATCACAATACAATCTCCGATGAAACCCTCCCATGACAACAAAGCCACCACCAATATCTCTCATAATCCAACTCAACATGATAGAACTAAATATGTAGTAGGAAGACATTTCCTCAAAAAGAAGATATAAGATATAACTATCTACATGACTTATGTTCCCACAAAAGAACAAACATTAGATATATTTACAAAAGAACTTCACCGACCAAACTTCGATGACTTTATCTCCTAGTTGGATATAATTAGCATTCATGATCCAACTTGAGTGGAAGTGTTGAAATATTTGAAATTCAAATGTAAATTGATTTTTCATTTAGTTTAATGATTCTAGTAAGTTGTGTATGGTGATATCGTTAGAATTATTGATATGATATTTTACCTCTAATTATTTTTTCCTTTTTTGATCATTTAATTGTATTATAAATTGATATTAGTGTTGCATACAAATTCGTTCTAATCTCTCTTAGTCCTACAATTTATTCCATATATATATATAAGGTAAGAGAAAAAAATTTATGCCTTAAATTTTGACCACTTCAAAACCAAATCCACATACTTTTAGGGATTTGTTACCTCTACCAATGTTAATGCATTGGTAGATTTTACGTTCCATGTCATTAGAAGGTTTTGTTTTAGTACCCAATTCAAGTATTGGTATCCCTTTTAGCTATTTTGAAAAGTGTTTTCTTTTTTTTTTGTCAAAGTTTGCCATATGTGTCTTATGTGGTAAATTTTACGAGGGAGTTGTGGAAATTTAAGGGGGAGAAACCCAAAACGATCGAACTTTGACAACTATCTCCCAAAAATTTCCTAACAAGAGAGTCATACATAAAAACTGAATTCTTACCAAAGGAATTAGCCTTTTGGCTGAGTGAAACTAGTTTGACTATTGCAAACACGAGAAAAGTAATCAAATTCGGGTCATTGATTGTGACAAAATATTCAAGATCGAACACATAATTTGTGAAATGTTAGGAAATTATCAACCCTAATGCTAAAGGAGGATGCAATGTTTTGGGCAACGTTGCTAGAGATAAAAACGGCGACTCTGATAGCCATAACTGTAATATTAATTTTTTTCTTTTTTAAATTCTTATAATGCCTTTATAAAATTTACCACATAGGACCCATGTGGTATACTTTGACAAAAAAAAATACTACTCAAAATGGTTAAAAAGGGAACTAATACTTCAATTGGGATACTAAAATGGAATATTTTAAAAGCATGGGATATAAAGGATACCAATACATTAACATGAGTAGCTCTGTACCAAACCCTACTTTTAGAATATTTACAATCTCGTAGCATAGAAAAAAGCCTTACGACTTAGCTGTTCATCAAGGGTGAAATGTTCTCTGGTCCAATCACAAGAAGCACCGAGTCTTCTAATCTGATTGGTGATTGTCCCACCATACCTAAATAAAATAAAATAAAAGATTGAAACAAAAACCCAATCATTAATGAAACTGAAAAGTGGCAGAAGATTGATGATAAATACCCGGAATTAATCAACAATACCCAAAAAAGAACAAATTTTCATTCTAGAAAAATTAAGATGTTCTTATGCATATCCCTTAAACATTTCATAGAGCTGATAACATCCAGAGCACTTGGATTGGACTTAAGCCCTTTCAACTAGAATAAGAACCTAGAAACAGAATTTCTTGACTCTACATGCACCCAAAAAGGAAGATAAAAGTATGAGGTGAAAAAGATGGGGTGGGTGTGTACATATAAGATACGACCCTAATGGTGGCTTTCAATAGAAACAGAACAGTAATACTCCTTGCTCGTTGTGCAATGAATGTGGAATAACAAGGACAATAAAATAAACTTATATAATACTAAATAACAGCAGTAAGATGACAAAGCTAGTACTTATTATATTCACACAACTTGTGCGCGCGTACACACACAGAGCAAAGGTCTCTGAAGTCTGAACATGAAGAACAGCATGCATATTTGAGTGCCAAAAAAAACTGAAGGATAAACAAAAGAAGAATAACATATTTACTTCTCTTTCCACTCCCAGACTCTATTTGTGAATTCATCTCGACTTAAATCAGTTCTTTTAATCCCTTCAGAGGCAAGCATTCTTTCCACAACCAGCTGGAAGCAAGTAAGAGGTTAAAAAATAGGAGCATCCACACTATGATAAAAGAACATAGTTAAGTATATTCATATAACTTAATTGAAACTTTCCAAATAAAATAAAGTTGAAGTTGATTAAACAATTTGAAGAATCACACAAAAAAAGGGAAATTTAATTGAGCTGACCTGAGTTGCAATACCAGCATGATCAGTCCCGGGAAGCCAAAGTGTCGGTCTTCCTTTCATACGGTGGTATCTAACCATAATATCCTATGAAAGTATATAATAATAACAAATTGAGGGACAATACATCATTTACTGATAATTTTAAGACATGAGATCAATAAAAAAAAATTGTCCTAGTGGGACAATTTATGTAGTTGTGGGCATGTTTATTAAAATGGATAATCCACTTCAAGAATGATCGTTCAGGTAAAAGAGGAGATATAAATATTGATCCTTATTTATTCCTCACTATGCCATGATAACTTGTATTTAAAAAAGTAAAAATAGCATATAAATTGGGTAGGTGAACAAAAACCAAGAGCAAATGACAAGCACACTAATACTCCCAAAGCAAAAGCTTAAACTTGCAAACGATATGTCATATCCTGCACTCAATACCTCTGAAGCTAAATAATATCTTAATCAGTACCTCTCGCTATTATCAAATTCCTGATAATAGTGTTTACTTTAATCGTTCACCTCCAATAACTAAAGCCATGATTGAAGGTCCATCGCAAGATTTAATCATACATTAGAATTGCAAGGACACTACAATATGAGTATCTTATTACAGTCAGCATCCACTTCCATCACAAACAGAGTGTCCCAATTAATCATCAGCACAGTTTAGCTCAAAGTGAATACAGTTGCCTTCAAGCTCTCAGCTTTCATAATTACGCAGCATGTTCCATTAAACTTCCATTTCAATATGCAGTGCCACTCCAGATATGATCCTTTCTTCTGTCTAGATCAATTTAGACCATATTTCTTTACCATCTTACTGCAGTGTTTCAATCAGAACCTCCAGAGCCTTCCCAGGCCATAAAAGTTAACATTTGCCTAAGTATCTTTGCACCAATATATTTCAGTAACTATAGGTAGAAAAAAACATGATAATGGCTTAGTGTGAATGAAAAATTAAAACATTGCCTACACACTTCACTATAGAGTCCAGCAACTAGAAAATTTGGACTAGAAAAACTACATTACTTATAGATCAATCAATCATAATGCAAAAAGAAAAGTAACTTCAATATCATAATCCACAACCTCAAGAGTCACGAACATTGCATGCCCCATGTGCAGTGAACCAGTAACATTAGGAGGTGGCATCGAAATAACAAATGGATCATTTGCATGGTCAAAGTTTGGCCGAAAATGCCCTTGAGACTCCCACCTAACAACAAAAAAATTCAGAAAATATGTGGCAAGTATGCATCATATGCAGCAGAGTTTTGTGAAGGTAAAATCGATACTACAATAAGCTCCTGTTGCAAGGTACCAGCAAAACCACAGTATGAAATAGTGTTCCTATAAATTTTAGATCTGTCATAGGACCTCTTTATGATTAGTGCAACTGTCTTTTAGTTTGATTTTGAACTTCACATAAATCTAATGGGAAGAAGGATGTGTTCTTTAATTTCTGACATTTTGTCCCTGACTCTGTACCATACAGTATACATACTTTCGCTTATCAAATCCCTATTAAGGTTTTTAATCATCTTTTGTGCTGCACTTCTGTATATATCTATAACCTCTCCATTAAAATGTAAATGTAGGCATCAATGTTTTAAAAACATGTTCTAGCCTCAATGAGTACCCCTTCCACTAAGGCGAAGCATAAGCTTTGAGGCGGTACGAGATTCAACCTCAAATTAAAACGAAATAAACAATAAAATCTTTTAAATAAACAATAAAAAGACAAATTATCACAAAATAACATCATAATAATCCTAATAACCTCACATAGTTCATAACATAACAATCCAATTATCACTAAAACAACCAAACATGATAAAGTTAATATCCATAAAAAAATTAACTAAAAAGACATTAATAAAGTTCATCAAAAAGCTAGCAGCTTAGCATTAGACTAAAATATTTCGTGTTTAGAGTCCATCATCTGTATCATATTCTTCAATCTTAAATGTAAGTCTTACATAGTTTCAAATGATTAAAGCTGCTCATACTTGTTTTCCTTTTTTTGTTGTTCATTTTAACAAATTAAAGATATAAGATGTATATTTGTTGTTCATTTTGTAACAAATTAAAGATATAAGATGTATAAACAAACAGTTCATTAAAAAAAATCAGAAATAGTTCATAGAAAAAACTTTTGCAACATAACAACAACTCAGTAAGCAAAATAAGAAGAAAAAAAAGAAAGGAGAGAAAAAAAAGCATAAAATAAAAAATAAGAAAAATATCAACAAAGAAAAATATATCTGCCTGTGTTTTTCCAAAACTGCTTGTTGTAAGGAACGAGAGGTTGCTGAAATAAGAAGGAATCGAGAAGAATGGGCCCAGAGCAAAGGAAGAGGAAGAAAGGGACTGCTTAGAAATTCCACCATAAAAACTATTTTCACTGTTGCTTTCACTTTGCTGGAAGTTTTTTAGCTTTTGACTTTTTTCAGCTTGTATTTTACTTACCCGAGCCGAAATATTAATGAGTTCTATCTAAGAGTCTAAATACTACGTTAATTTTGCATTCAAGCCCACCAATATTTCTTTTCCTAGTATAAAACATAGATTATAAACCTCAATAGCCTCAGTGTATAGCATCAATACATGAAAAAAGGCTTAATCCTCAACAACAAAAGACAACTTTTAACCCCTAATAAGATAGCCTCAAAGCTACCCAAAAAGAAAACAACATCCTATGCCAGCATTGAGGCTAGCCTCAAAACATTTTTTGAAAACATGGTGGGCATAAGCATATCAGTTAGAAAGGAATTTCAGTGTTGAGCTTAAAATGAGACAATTAAAATCTCTCTTTTTTTCCAATCCCTTCCCCTCTCCCAAGAAAGTTTAAAACATATGACTCAAAGCTCTAACACCATGGTAAAGAGAATTAAGATTCCTCTTTTTCTTGAAAGCTTAAGTTTCTATGCATGTCGACATATTTTTTCCCCCTTCAAAAAGATATTGAGGTAGGCCAATATTAACTTGTCTATATCTTAAGAATGAGAAATGAGTAATATCAAATGTACCCTCACCCATTTGACACAAACACAAAAGTCCATGCTTCATACTCAACAGACGGCAGTAATAACATAGGCTTTTATTTCTCTTCTTATTAAAATCTCCTACGAGCTTGTAAAAAATTATATTTGGATGTATATTAAGTCTAATATCGATTTGAATAGGAATCAAATATAAGGTTATCAGTGTGTTTATCTATCTCCTTCATATAGAATTGGCCCCTAAGTATGAATTTAACAAAAATGCAATTGATTTGTATTTATGCAAGATACGCAAGGATCTGTTACATATTAAACACAAAGCACTCTATAACGAGACAACATTCCAACAAGAGAATTCAAGGAGTAATCTATATAGATTAATAATTAGCAGAATAATCGTATATTCCTTAAAAGCAAAAATAATGTGCCCCAAAAAGGAAATCCATTTTTTGACTAGAAAAGAAATTCAATTGAATAGCAAGACAAACTCATAAACGAGTACAATACCAATTGTATATTCGGTCCTCTGAAGTAAAATCAAAGGATTTTGCAATTTCTGGAGAAGTAAATACACCATTTTCTGGAACCGCAACTGTAACATGACAAGAAAGCTTTAAGTCCACATTCAATACGTTACATATGCAACCAAACAAAACAGAAAGAAAAGAAACTGCTCCAAGAAAATTGAATCATCAGCTTAGCTTTTAAAGGATTGGTTATCAGAATTCAGAAAGACAGAAGCAAAGAACTCAAAATAAATTCACAAAATTTTATAACTAGACTGCTTTCGAATGTGTTTTTAACTTGACAGGCTGGGTTATTGGACAAAGGAAAGCTGACTGAAAATTATGTATATTTCATACCTATTTCATACATATAGGGAGGGGGGGAACTCTTTCATTAAACTTATAAAATGCACCTTATTCTGTTAAACTGATTACAATTGACTTTCAGCAAATATTTTCATTAGATTGAACTCTCCCAACTCTATTGACAAGTGGCTTTTCTTTCCAAAAAGAATATTTGAATTTAAATAATAAAAATGAGAAACAACTCTTTGTAAAAGCTAAAATGTTGGAAATGAATTTCAATAAAAAAAATGATGAGAATAAGTGCCAAATTTTACTCTCTTAAAATTTTGTCTCACATTGCTAATTTACATATCTTAGGAGATATTTAACTAGAGAAGGATTTGCAATTGTAATTTTGGGCCCCAAGGGAACACACTTTTGTGAAAGGGGAGATGACCTCAAAAATTGTGATTCCACACACGCGGGCGCCGCCGCCGAAGCTGACCGGCCGTGCCAAGCTGAGCCTGAGTGCGTGTGTGTGAAGTTACACTTTATTTTTTGAAAAAAAAATTATTATTAAAACTATTTTTTCCAATCAGAAATGACCATTATTTATCCACCTAAATATATCTGTTATTTATCCACCCAACAAACATGACCGTTATGTATCCACCCAGAAATGTGACTGTTATTTTTCCACCCAACAGACATAACCATTATTATATGACCGTTATGTATCCACTCATAAATGTGACCGTTATTTTCATAATTGTGTGAACTTTTCAAATCTTTTTTCAACTATAAATAGAAAGCAATAACTCTCATTTTTTGAAAGACAACTTAACAACTCACTACGGTTCTTCATAGCAAAATCAACGAAAAGAAAATTCAAAATTCTTTTTTAACATTCCGAATTTCATCAGTGCAATGAAGCTCCGAGACAGAAAAAATATTATAGGTTGTTTTATCCTGGGACCAACGACACTGTGTTTGCTTGTACAAATTTGGACAAAACTGCAAAAAATCTTAAAAAGAGCAACCTAGTCTGCGATTCAACTCAAGCAGTATATTTTAGTATATCGGTAACATTTTCTTACATTATTTTCACGTTCCAACATAAAATGACAGAGAGTAAGCATAAAAGAGCAACTTTTTTATTCTAAGATTTCAGCAAACAAACAATTTAATACATAAAAAGCTCTGCTGCAATTCCTCGTCTCTAAAAAATCGTAAGTAGCTAGTTCAAATCCAATACTTAAACTTTGCAATCAAATAGAGGTTAATGCTAACATACATAAGGAAGTGAACAAGCTAACTTTTATTCTGGTCATTGAAGAGAACATGATAAAATTAGAGTAAAACAAAAGGTACAGAACTGCCATACATTGGAAATGAAACACACCTGCAAAGAGTCTGAGCCGGAGACGAGAGAAACGAAAGGAAGATAGGCCAATGGCACGACGCCGTTTGGAGAAGAGAAGTGGATTGAGCCTGTAAGCTGAACAAGAAGACAATAGAGACGAACCAGATAAGGCCGTCTGGAGAATCATGGCTCAAGTGTACTCAGGTTTTTAGGTTTTTTTTATTTTGGTGAATTCGGATGGATTGAAAGACCCTAAGAGGGTTTTAGCGGCAGAGATAAAATGGCTGGAGAACTGAGTCTGAGAGTGTGAGAGACAATAAAAGTGGATGACGGAGAAATAACATAGCCATAGCTGTGACTGTTTGACACTCTTGAAATTTGACTAAATTCTCTTAAAAAATAATATTATCAATTAATGAGGTTTTGTGTACTAATAAGATTTAAAAAACCTCCGTAATTAACTTTTTTTCCTGTTAAAAACAAGAGTAACATGTAGTAACTAAATTATAATTTTTTTACCATTTAGTTTCTAAAATTTCAAATAATACATTTTAGTTTTCATATTTTAAACATTTAAAACATTACTTAAAAAAATGTCTCTAAGATTACTTTAAATATTTGATAAAATTTATGGATTAAAATATATTATTTAAAAATTTATTTATTAAAACGTTTTAAAGAGTTAAGTTTAAGAAAATTAGTCTCACTTCACCCTTTTTAATAAAAGGAAGTACATATATAGTTCTTAAATTTATGATTTTGGGACATTTTGTCTCTAAACTATTAACTAATATATTTTAATCTTCGTACTTTAAAAATATGACGTTATTTACAAACAATTCTTGAACTTATATTTTTAAAATAATTTAATTCTTAAATTTTATTAAGATATAACATTTTAGTTTCTAAAATTTAAACTAAAGTATCTCATCTTAATAAAATTCAAAAATTAAAATATATTAATTTAAAATTTAATTATTAAACTAAATTATTAAAGACATTAGTATCATCCAATCTTTATAAATGGGTTTGAAGTTGTCTAAGGTATTGTATATTTAAAAAGGGTACAATTAAGTACATAAATTTTTGACATAAACATAATAACTATATTAATTATAATAAAACTTTATAACAGTACAAAATATCTTTAAAATTATATTTTTACCATTTGTTAATGAAATGAAATGTTTTAATGAGGTCATTTTCGTAATTGTAATATTTTGATGGAGTTATTTTTGCAATATCAAATAACATATATTTTCCTCCAAAATATTATCTCTTCCACTTCTACATGACATTCACTCACTTTCAATTTCTTCTCATCACCACCGTTTCTTTTCATCTCCACTATTTTCTCTCATTTTCTTTATAAATTATTTTTTCTCATCTTTTTTATATGTTTTTTCTTCTTCTCGTTATCCATCTTCTTCTTCTTTATTTTTTTATGTGTTTCAAAATTTAAGTTTTAAATGAATGAACATGAACATTAGGGATTACTTTTGTTTTTATGGAAAGCAAGTTATTGAGAAGACTAATTGGACTCTACACAATATAGGGGGTAAGTTTTTGAATTTAAATCTTCTTCCTTATCTTCAATTTTCACATCATTACAAAAATATTCAAATAGTTCGAATCAGATTCGCATTCATTCATCACTAACCAATAAAACATTTTTCAAACCTCTTAAAAATCTCAAATATTGACAATTGGAATAAATATAATTTTAATTAGCATAAGAAATATTTAGGGTTTTGGTTTTATAAAAGTGAACAAAGGATTTGAGTTTTATTTTGTGTAATGGGTAAAGGATTTAGAATTATGTTTTCTCTATAAGGATTTGACATTTAATTATTTATCTTTCTAGTTTTTTTTTTATTAAGTTAAAATGATTAGTTAGTTATTTTATAGTATTACAAAAATGTTTTTTCATATTTTAAATATAATTTTTTTATGATATTTTATATATATATCAAATTTTAATTAAATTAATGTAACATGTTTACACGTTATGTACATTTATATCAAAAATTCCAAAAATATTTTACATATTTTAATTATTTATGGTAAATAATTTATATATTAAAATACATGTTATGTAAAAATGCAATACTAAAAATTCTCAAAAAATCTTGATTTTTACTACGAGACATCTTGATAAATATAAAATAATTAAAAATCAATTTTATTATATGAAAAACACAAACATGCCCTTAAATACTTGAAATACAACAAAACATCCCGCATCTCATCCATTCCTCTTTCATTTCTACATCTTACTTCATCTTCATCTCTATATCCTACTCATTTTTCATCTTTACCTCCACATAAACCATACCTAAATTATAATAATTTGATACTCAAAATATAGAAACATTAAGAATAAGAGAGATAAAACTCGATGAAAATCGAGCCACATTATAACTAAAACAGGTATCAACACGTTTTGTTTTACAAATTACACAATGATTAGGTAAGAGCCTACCGAATATTTATGAAAGATTCGATAGTATCTACCGAATATATTATGGATGTTTGATAAATCCTACAAAACTCGATTAAAATAATTTGAAAATTGGTTTGATAAAACCTATTGAACATTTAGGATATGTTCAGTAGACCCTACTGAACCATTCATAAATGTTCGGTAGAGAATTACCGAGCTCTGTATTTTTAAAATGTTTTATTTTTTTTTTTACAGAATGATAGAGCATACGAGTTATAAGATAGACAAACTATTGATTATATCAATTTATTAGAAACAGATAAAGTGATATATGTTATGTGTTTATAATAAATAGTACATATAGGTGGTTTATTTTATACAATGTTTAAATGTATTAATTTATGCTCTTTTCATATAGTTGTTTATTTCAAAAGAATATTTGATATTATGGATCAAGTCTTCTAAGACAAATAATGGAATGGTGATTATGATGAAAAATGTGACACGAGTTTGGATGGGAGTAGATGTAGGTTTGATTTTGTATGTGAAAGAAACGAGATTTGTCATTCTAAAGAAAAAACCAAAAGACTCTAAGGATAAAAAAGAAGATGAGAAGAAGAAACAAATCGTAACAAAAAAAATGCAATTGTTCATTTTCTTTAAAAGGAATAATAATAGAAAATAATTATCATTGAAATTTGACAATGAGTTATGGTACACATAATCATCGATTAATACAATATCTTGAAAGTCATCCAAATGTAAGAAAACTCACTAATGAAGAGATAAATTTTCTAGTTGATATAATAAAATGCAATGTTAGGCCTAAGCATTTTGTATAGGATGAAACAAGATAATGAGCAAAATTGTAGTACAATAAAAAATATATATAATGTTCATTAAAAGCATAGACTCAAAGAACAAGATGGAAAATCAATTTCCCAACAATTGATGTATTTGTTGGTTTTTCACAATTATATAAAATGGCATAGAAGCAATGATATTGATAAGGCTATTATAAACCTATTTTTGTACTCATATAATATCTATTAATTTGTTAAGAGTTTTTTCTCATATGTTTATCATGGATTGTACTTACAAGATAAATAAGTACAAATTGACGTTTCTTGAGATTATTGGGATTATTTCTACCAACATAACATTTTCTATTGCGTATACATAACTAAAATTTGAAAAGAAGGATAATTATTGTTGTGTACTAGAGAGATTGAAATATTTGATGAATGAAAATACTACGCCTAGTGTTATCATAACAGGTAGAGAGAAAGTTCTTATGAATGAAATCAAAAAGGCATTTCCCACATCTACTCACCATTTTTGTAGATAGCATATTTTCAATAATGTACTAAAAAATACAAAAAAAATTATTCAAATATAAGGAACAATGGGAAACTTTCAACAATATATGGTGTAATGTTGTATTATTCAAGTCTATTGAAGAATATAATTTGAACATACATTATCTTGAGAGTAATTTTTTCGAATGTGAAGAAGCAATTAATTATTTGAAAAATGTATATGAATCCATAAAAAGAAAAATTTGTTTCATCTTAGACAGATTTGCATATACATTTATGAAATACAATAACAAACAAGGCAAAAAGTACACATACGGCATTGAAGAGCTCCAACATACACAGATTAAAGCTTCATTTGAGATCAGCTTGACTACAATCCAACTTCATTTTAAGCCCAAATGACTATTTAAGGAGTTAAAAGGATTTGTTTCATGAACTATACTAGAGCTTATTTTGAAAGAATCTAAGAGATAAGATCAAGTATCATTTGACTTTACCAAGTGTGGTTAT
This sequence comes from Hippophae rhamnoides, assembly GCA_033030585.1. NCBI lineage: Eukaryota > Viridiplantae > Streptophyta > Magnoliopsida > Rosales > Elaeagnaceae > Hippophae > Hippophae rhamnoides. Next base: position 31,666,089 of record CM065433.1, read on the forward strand.
GCAAAGGTTTGAACTCATGGACTATCATATACGCATACCATTGATTGATATCAATGATTAAGTCATTCTATTGAGTTGTCTTCACATCATACCCATTGGAAAAAACTCAGTTTTGCATCCACGTTACAAGACAGGGATGTAGATTTGGATTGTACCTATTTGGTTGAGAATTTCTTGAAACATTTTCACAATAGTGATAGGCGTGTGAAAATCAAGATGTACAAGGCCTTAAATATCTTAACATATCCAAGTACAACTTATTTGGATAAGCTACTTGTAAAATAAAGAATCTAAAGTCGTCCTTCTAAGGCCAACTCTTTAACATGACGTGATCTTTCTAGTTTTTAGTGTGCATTAACTAAAAAACATAAGATATGTGCTATTTGTTTTGTTGATAGAAATCATTTTGTACATATAAGACACTTATTATAATGACATTATTTATATTTAAATTGTATAATTATTACTAATATATTGATTTATTAATTCTACGCAATGCAATGCAGGTAGATTTATAATCAAGAGCACTAATACCACCTATACATTTAACTTGACATGCATTCTATAAACCATGTGCAAAAAGTTGGAGTATACCTGTTGCAAATTAAATTGAAGTTTACAACTATCTTCAAGTAGTACAAATGAGACATCCAACAATTGCATTTGATTTAGATTGTGATGATTAATCGTGTTACTTTGTATTAATCTTGTTAGTTATGTTAACCATCTTTAAGTCATATTTATGTCGAGTATTAAATTTATAGTCTTAATTGTAGTGAAGATTGTTAATAAAAGTTTAAATAGTATTTTCAAAATTGATTAATTAACCATATAGTCAACCATTTAATGTTACTCAATTTCTTACTTCATGCATTAAAGAAATTATCAAATATTTTAAATATCACAATTATTCTTGATCGTCATACAAATTGTGTGTGCAATGAATACGCAAGTATACGTATCGTAACAAGTAATATAATGATAAGTAAAGATCTTTTTCACAGAGATTATTTTATTAGAAACTAAATTAAAACTAAAAATAATAAAAATCAAATTTTTTGGTATTTTTATACTTTAAAAAAGTAAATTAAAATAACTAAAAGTAAATAGAAATAATTAATTAAATCAAATTTTGTGACTAAAAAGATATATGAGAAAATATCAAGGAATACTTAATCCCTCAATTTTTTAAACATGCGAATCGCTAAAATCCCCTCAATATAATTATCAATTAATTACATGATCAATTCAATCTAATATAATATGTATTCCTCTCTCAAGTAAACTACACACCATATAGTAATTGATTTAATCACACTCTTATACTAATTAAATTGCATACTACTTGTTAAGTTCATCAATTATGAATCACATAAATAAGAATAATACATCTCTACCTAAAAACTATGCATGTTATTTAATCAAGACAAACAATTAAATAATTCTCTCAAATCTATTTAATTGCCTCTATAGATAAATTGTTGACCAAACAATTAATAGCATAAAAATCAGATTAAATAATATAATTAAATTAATATTATAATTGAGAAAAAAATATTAGATCATCACATGTTAAAAATTAGATTTATAAGATCCCTAGATTAATAAATTAATTATACATAATTATATTTATAAAGTTCATATTTTTCATAAAAAAAGACATAAAATTAATAAATAAAATAGTAGAAAACGAAATATAATCAATATTTTGAATTGTAGTATTAATTTCTTCTTGAATCTCCACTAAAATTGTGTATTCTCTTGAATTTTTCTTTCTTTTTAGCTCCAAAAAATGACCAAAATTATGCTAATGGAGACCAATTAGGGTTTATAGAGTGATTAGGGGTATAAATAAATCTCAAGTGTGATCTGGACTGTCAGAGTAACTTCAGATCAAGGGATACGATCAAAACAAGCAAAATTGACAGTTTTAACCAATCACAAAGAGACACATGGCATTAGAATTCATTGGGCAAATCAGGGAGCGACGTGTGGTATGGGAGACCGGTTAGAGTCGACACTTGCTAAGTCAGTAACACGTGGTGTGACGTGATTCATGGAAACGAATGATGTGGCACATGGGTGGAACACGTGGAGCAATGGTGTAACAACATGTGGCATGAAGTGTTGACCAATTTTTGAACTCAGATTGAACATCGTGTTGACATGTGGCACATGTTTCGTTCTCCTCACATGTGGCGTAACATGATTCACTCTCCGTGTCTGCGTGGGTCTACCCAGTTAGCTCCTTAGCTTACGTGACATGACAAGTGGTAGCTCTTGATTGGTCCCGTGTTAAAAATTCATAAAAAATCCAAAAAAATCCCAAATATTATATTTTCACCCCTTTTCACTAAAGGGTTTATATTTTAATTTTTTTTTGTCATAAAATACTATTTATTAAATAAGACAAATAAATGTTAAGTAAAAAAGTGCACTAATGACTCTACTTTCATAGAATCATCAATTCCTTATATGATATAAATTTTATTGCATTGGCTTTAGAAGTTCAATTGAACAATATACAAAGTACATAGTCTAGAAACCAAAGACAAACACACAAATAAACATAAATACCATTAAAAACTAAAAATAATTAACTAATTGTCTTATGTTTTCATCTGACTAAATGATGGTTGATGAGCATTTGTGGCTATTGAACTCACACGTCTTGGTAAGTTATTTTGAACCTTCTTGAATTTTTTATACCTTTTCTTAAATGGTTTCTCTTTTCCTCTTGATAACGCATGATTAACAATATCAAATGTTTTTTTTCGTACGTTACCAAATACAAAAAACAAAAATGTTAATACATATCATAGAATCATTTAAAGTTATAAGTAACTATAATGGTAATGAATACTAACCACCACAACTCTTTCTGTATGTTGGGATGCACAATGTGCTTGAGACGTTGTCATCCGTATCATAAACCTACTCTATGTTAATCTATGTATTGGGTTTTGTACTCTCACATGTGATATATTTTGATACCATTGTATGTAGTTTGAAGAATTATAAGATGGGAGAGTAACAATTGCACCTCTTAACTATTAAGATAAGAAATAACTATCTAAGTTTGTCCAATGTTGATATACTTAATGAAATTATGCCTTATATATCTTCAAGTTTGACCTTCTATCAACTTTAGAAGGCTCAAATGAATCAGGTAGAATAATATGAATATGCTTAAATGGGTGTAACACCCTATAGTTATGATAAAGTTGGATGACATTTGTGGAAAAAAAAATGTTTCTTTGGAATATTAATACAATATGGATCTCAATTAACCCGACGAATGAAAATAAAAACATTAATAAATTATGATAAATCACGAATTTAAACAAAAAACAATAAATTAAAATACATAACGAAAGAGTAACATATGTCCTATGTTATTAGATCATTTAGTATCTCTTTCAACTCCTTCAACAACTTCTTGTCTATAGAACCACGAGTGTTCAACCCCTAATGTCGTACACTTGGAAGTTGGCTATTGTAGTTTAGGTTCAGTGATGGAACGCATATAGGAAATGCTCATAAATCCATATTTGTAGCAAAGTCAAATATCCAGATACTTGATTGGCATCAAATCAACTAGCTATCTTTAATTGTCGAGACAAATAACGCAATGTAGCTATACCCTAAGTATGTTGATTTTATATTGTCTAATTCTGTCAATATTATCAAGTTAGAAAATTGGACACTATTTTCAATCTTATTAACAAATATTATACAACCTAACAAATATAACAAAAAATATTCTAATAACTTGGTCTTCATGTTTATCTCCAAAAGTAATAAATAGACTCATCAATCAACTTAATTTGACATACAATCCTTTTTGACTCAATTGGTCCTTCGCTACATCAATATTAACCCCTAATACCTACGCAAGTAGTGAAATAATGTCACTTATACTTAATTTCATTATAGTGCAAGTCTTTCCCATAATCTGAAGGCCTGGCAATTATTATACATCATATAAGACGATAGTTATCTCACCAAAGGCACGTGAAATGTGTTGGTCTTCAGATGTCATCTCTTAACAAATATTGGTATTAATACCTTGTTGTCATGTTTGTACGTGGTGTGGCATAAAAAAACAAGTCCTAACTGATCTATGCATTGTGCAACATGTTGATCATGAGGTTGATTGAGATCCCAGCTACTCTGTCATCTAGAATGATAAGTCTAAACAAATCAATATTACTCTAAAAATACATGAGATAATTATAAACAATTAATATTATAAATCAAATTATTACATTTTACTTTTATCATACTTACAATTTTGTTATAAAATTTATATGATACGTGCATTTTAAAACTCTTCAATATTGACATATTAACTTGCATTTGGGGATGAGAAGTGGTTTCCATGTTGATGAACCCATCCTTTATTAGAAAATCATAATTAGGATAACTTACATGTCTAGAACAAGATCCACCATATGTTTTATAAAAAAAATAGTTTTTGGTTGTATAAAAAAGAAGACTGTTGGTTCAATAAGAGAATACATGAACATACCAATCAAATTTGGTAAGTCATTATTGAACATATCAATAAGGTTTGATCGGTAAAGCCTACCGAACCAAACATATATGTTCAGTAAAGACCTATTGAATTTTGTTCGGTAAAGACCTACCAAACCAAATATACATGTTTGGTATAACCTATCAAACTTATTGTCTTTTACTTCCATACCCCTAATGCCCTTTGTTATTTTCCAACTAGATTTTCTTTTCTTACATTTGTTTAAATCCCAAAATGCTTAGGAATTTAAAATGTGAGATTGCTAAAAAAAATTATAAATACATGAAAATCAATTTAAAAAATTAATACATGAAAATTACAATAAGAGGGAAGCAAGATTGTTGAAAAAAATACCATGATTATTCTAGTTTTTTGGGGGATGTAAAGAAATATGATGATGGCTAGTTTTTAGGGGATACAAGAGAAGGGATTGTGAGAAAAATGGATGCATAAAGGGTAAGAATTGATATTTTAACTACATATAATTAAAATTGTGATTATCTTTAAAAATTTAAAGGTTTTTTCTTGAAAATATCTATATCCGATAAGGACGGGACATAAATGGTTATTACAATATTGAAATTGTGGTTAACAGAAACTAAACATATACTAATATTATTTTTTATATACATATAATTAAATAAAAATATACTTTTTATAATAAAACACACAATATTTGAAATAATTATATTGAATTTTATTTATTCTTATTTTTATATATTTTTATTTTACTCATAAATACATGTTAAATAATTAAAAAATATAAATTAATGTCTAATATTTTAAATAATGTAATAGAATAAGGAATATTTTAATATTTATTTTTTAAAATTAAATATATTTTTAAATAAATATTAAAAAAAATAAAAACATAGTTAAATTATAAAAAAACATCAACTAAGGTTATTAATAAAAAATATCTAAAAATAGTGCGAGGCGTTGATTAAGAGGGAGGGATATGTAGATAGGTTTTTTTTTTTTTATTATTGAGAGGGATCGTGGGATGTATGGAGTATATAAGAGTATTTTTGACATTAAATTAATTATTAGTTTTTAAAGTTTCTAATTGATTTAAAGGGGGGTGTATTTTAGTAAAAAATGAGATTTTTCCAAAATTCTCCCTGCAGTAATTTTACATCTATTTTCCCCTTTTAATGAATACTCTCTACTCTCACTGTTCTATCTTCCTTCAACTGCAGGACACCAATTTATCTTCAGAATTTGTTAATCGCAGCCACCAATCTCTCTTCAATACTTGTTATTATCAGTTTTTGAGGTACAATCATGGACGAGAATTCAGCTGTAATCGAATCTATTCTCAGAGAGGATCAAGAAGAAGCAGAGAGGCACAGAAGGACCTACCGAAACGACGATGCGCAGGGCTGGCAAACGGTGTCGTATCAGAAGCGCCAAAGAAAGTCCTTGAAACAGCCGTCAAAAGATGCGTCAGCTGATATCCGTAATCGTCAGCCTAATGGTGATACTAACGGCGACGTTTTTCGCTCGGTCGAGCTTCAGTCAGAGGAGAGACGCCGGAGAATCCAGGAGGCTCATATGGCCGCCTCCGTCTCTTTGGAGTCCACCACAGTTGGATCCAAACGACATTCCAACGTTGACGATGATGGTAGTGATGCGGAGGGTTCAGCACTTCAGAATGGCGGTGGTGGTGAGCAGAAGAAGGTGAAGCCGAAGAAGACTAAGAAGCCGAAGGTGACGGTAGCTGAGGCTGCTTCGAAGATTGACTCGGCAGATCTCGAAGCTTTTCTGGCTGATATTACTGTATGTATAATCTGATTGCCTCAAAATTTGCGTCTTTCTTTTTTTATTGATCTTGTTTTTATTCATTTATTTAAGTTTCATATATATGAGGCTATGAATTCAATTATGTGCATGTTCTATTGGAAGTTTAAATTTATTTTAAAGGTTTTGATTTCCGCTTTGGCTTTTGATTAGGCTAATTACGAATCGCAACAAGACATACAGCTCATGCGCTTCGCGGATTATTTTGGCCGAGCGTTTTCAGCTGTTAGTGCGGCGCAATTTCCGTGGTTGAAGATCTTCAAGGAATCCTCTGTTTCAAAGCTGGTCGATGTGAGTTTTGCCTCAAATTGCTTAGTGTATTACATCGTTAGGTTTACCTCAGACGAACTAAATGGTTAGATCTTGTGGCACTGTTTTGAAAGTTTTAGTTGAAGGTAGATCATGCAAGAAATACTTTGCGGAGGAATTGGTGCATTGTTTAAACTATTACTGGGCTGTTTTTTTAATGATATGCAAGAAATAATGATTTTTTAAATTCATTAATCTTGATGAAAGCACCTATTGTTGAGTTTTAAGTTTTACTGGAGCTGTTTGTTTGGTGTGAAATTTCGTTTTCTTTTTTTCATATCAGAGATGTTTAAAGATATTGCATTGGATATATTTTAGTCGCTTGATTCTAATTTCAAATTTAATTTTTCTCTGGCATGCAATTGTGGTTTTGGTTGTGTATCAGATCCCACTATCCCATATATCTGAATCTGTTTGTAAGATGTCAGTTGATTGGATCAGCAAGCACTCTATTGAGGCACTTGGATCCTTTGTGCTATGGTCATTGGATAGCATCATCAGTGACCTTGCAAGTCATCAAGGAACTGCCAAGCCATCTAAAAAGGTGGTTCAGCAAGCACCATCGAAGTCTCAGGTAAGCTACCTATTTGAATAATGCTTCTTGCTTAGTATCTGTTAGTTCTAGTTACAATTGTGGGCTATATACTTTAAGGTGTATGAATAATCTACGTGCTAATTCAAAGAGTAGTCCGACTCCTGGTTCTTTTATAATGGTTCCGAATCATGGTTCATGGCATTCATGGATATGATCCAGTCTTATATCTGATATGTGTGTAGGCTCCTAGCATCTTTTGTTGGGAAAACCATTGATATGGAATTAAAGAATATATAAAGCATTCCATAAGTCCTTGAGAAGTTGGGCATTAGAAATGTATTTTAACCTAAAACTTCAATGACCTTTGTGTTGTATGTGGAACTACAACATGAACACCATGCAATAGAGCATGTTTTATATGGCAACTTGTAGGATGAAATTCCAGCATGATTTTTAATATGAATGACCTGCATACGTATCTCCAATATTTATAATTTATTTTGTCTTCATTTGCAATTTAATATGACTTTGGAGTGAGAAAAAATTTGCAGCGGACACTCTCTTGTTCTCTCTTTTTAGCCTTTTAATGAAAGTTTTTAAGGAAAGTTTTCAAACTGTTCCAATACTATAAGCACGCAAGCAACTAATGATGAACTTTATATATCCATGACAACACAGGTTGCGATATTTATGGTTTTAGCAATGGCATTGCAAAGAAAACCGGACGTCATGATCAGCTTATTACCTGTGATGAAGGAAAGTCCAAAATATCAAGGACAGGATAAGCTTCCAGTTAATGTGTGGTTAATCGCCCAGGTGACCATAAAATTCATTATGTCTAACAATTCCTGGGTGCGTAAAATGTCTTTTTATTTCAAATTTGAAGCAATAACTTGGGATTTATGTTTCAGGTTTCTCAGGGAGATATGGCGGTGGGGTTATACATGTGGTCACGTTTTCTCTTGCCCATGCTGAGTAGCAAGTCAACTTGTAATCCACAATCCAGAGACTTGATTTTGCAGCTGGTAGAAAGGTCAGTTATCTTTTTGACAAATATAATTTTGCTTCCTTAACATTAATTGCAACTAGGATGTTAGTTTCTTGGGCTTGTAATCTCATAGATTGGTGTTGTATTTGATTATTCTTACTTGACTCATTTTGTCTATTTTATTTGTATAATCAGGATTTTGTCTTCCCCTAAAGTTCGTCGTATGTTGATAAATGGTGCTGTCAGAAAGGGAGAACGCCTGGTGCCACCATCAGCTCTTGACCTATTGATGAGATATACTTTTCCTACACCTTCTGCCCGAGTTAAAGTAAGCATCATTGACAAGGATTTGCAATGTTTTTAAATCATTTTCTTTTTGTCATACCCTGTCTTCTGAGAACATGTTTGCTTTGGTTTAGGCAACTGAGCGATTTGAAGCTGTTTATCCAACTTTGAAAGAAATTGCCCTTGCTGGTTCGCCAGGTAGCAAAGCAATGAAACTAGCTGCACAGCAGATATTTGACTTTGTCACCAAAGCTTTGAAAGAAGGTAACAGCAAATTAGGAGTTTACCTTATCCTCCTAATTTTTCCCTTTAAAGTAATGTTTAGTTAGAAGTATTTGCAATTTTGAATTTGTAATTGGTGCTTAATGCACCAAGTAATTGCTGGTATTTTCTTCAATTTTGGCTTATTGGAATAGATATTCCTGACCTGTCAAAAGAAGCAAGCAACATTTTTATTTGGTGTTTGATGCAAAGCCCCGAGTGTTACAAACAATGGGTGAGTTTTGATATCAATCTTTTCTTTGATTCTTTTGTTTATGATAAGTCATTCAATTTCTCTCTCATATTTTCCAAAACAGGACATGATCTATATGCACGATCTCGAAACAAGTGTTGTTATCCTAAGAAAGCTCTCTGATGAATGGAAGGAGCACTCTGCTAAACATCTTGCTCTTGGTTCTCTCAGAGAAACCTTAAAAAGTTTTAGACAGAAGGTACACAGAAATTTTAGATGATGTCCTAGTGTTAAATTCATCAGATGTTGATACGTAGCAAAGCAACTATGTGATTATTGTTGCATCTAATCTCATCTAAATTTTCTATACTTAATGCGTTCTTGGTTAACTTTCAAATGACATCTCTTCTGGGTTCTGCAGAATGACAAGGCACTGGCAGAAGACGACAACCGAATGCGCTTAAAACTTTTGAAGGATGCTAACAAGTACTGCAAATCGATTTTGGGACGAATGTCACAAAGCCATGGATGCGTGAAAAGCATGTTTTTGGTCACTATAGTTCTGGCAGTGGGTGCTGGTATCATGTCACAAAACGTGGGATCATGGGACCTTAAGAAAATTTCTGAAATGTTTGTCTTACCTTGAAATTTCTGGGTTCCATCGTGCAGATAGGTTCTACCAGCAGCCAGTGATCATGGCTCATACCCATATTTAAGGATTTTAATGAGGATCGGCATAGTCAGCTAATCGATGATTGGTTATCTGAATTCAATTGGCTATGAATGGAAGTAGAGATAAAACAGATAGCAGCTTAGTCACAAGTGTTTCTGCTAACAATTCTTGAGGGTGCTGGCAGATGTGTTTAAAGTATCAAGCCTTTTAATTTATAGTGTTTTTTTTTTAAAGCTTGGTTTGTTGAAGTTCTTAATAAAATATAGGAACGGGCGTGTAGCAGTGAGACGGAATTTTCTTTTGCCAAGAGGAGTAAGATTTTTAGATTACTTATGGCCCTTTTTAAGGGGTTTTCAAGTGTGTATTTTATGTGGTTTTCAAATGTGTATTTTTTCTACGCCATCAATTATTTTTTTTTTGATACTGTTGTTTTGTAAAAGGGTATGTTAAAATTTTAGTTATTTTACATTCATATAAATTATTACAAAATTGCGTAATTTAGTTATTTTATTTTAGTCATTTTTATCTATAAAAAAATGATAAATATTTAAGTAGTTTAGATTTCAACCCGAATATTTGATGAGAAAAATGTCAGAACAATAAAAAGTGGAAAAGGAGATTAAAATGATTAAAAATGTAAAATAAAGGGGTTAAATTATCCAAAGTGTATCATAAGATAATTAAAATGTATCAATTTAAAATAAGATAATTGAATCTTCAAGCTAAGAATTAAAATGCCACATTGTAGTTGTCCTTTTTTTCTTTTATATAAAGGTTTATTTCTTAAGAGTATGAATTAGTGATACAAAGTAAATTGTTTTATTATTATGTCTCATTTATAATCATTAATAGGTTCAAAAGTGTAATATTATTTTACTTTATTTTTAATGTATTTAATTTTCAATATAATTATCTATCATTTTTTAATTATAAATAATTATGTATTATATTTTTTATGTTTTTATATTTTTAATTGTCTATCAATTTAAAATAAATAAGATATCTCAATTTCATCTTATGAATAATTAATTAAGATAAAATAAAATGAGTTATAAAAATTAATAAATAAAACATCTTAATTAATATCATTTTATCTTATGAATAATTAAGCTATATAAAATGAAATAAAAACTAATAAATTATATAATAAATTTCATTAATATATAGTGAGTTTAAAATCTCATTTATCAGTAGATATCGTTTTATATGAAGCAAATAATAGAATTACTGCCACCGGCTGTCTGCGGGAATAATTTTGATTCATACACCACAATTATTATCTTTTCTTAAACAAAGAAACTGTATTGCAGCCCATGATGAAAACACACCAAATAACACCTGTTTGATTTTTTAAAAAATGCCAAATCTTATGATTTTAAACTATATCTGAACATTTTTAGCCTTCTATTAACCAGTATTAAGAGTTAAAAAGTCTAGGGGACAAAAACCCAGTACTTAATAGTAGGCTAGTACATAGGCTTGCCACGTTGGTTATAGGTAGTTAGGCTGGTATTAATAGATAGTTCCTACTTCCTTGTACTCAGTTTACTCATTAGGTAATATGATGATTTTCTGCTGGACTCTTATTCTCTCTGCTCAAAGGAAATTGATATTATCATATTAAATTTCATAGTAAAAATCAATGATATTAGAGTAATTAAATATTTCATCTTATAATTTAATATTTTAAGATTTTTAAAAATAAAAATATTGTCTTGATATTAGCAAAAGTTATAGGGCTGCCTTACTTAAAACATCAAATTTATAAATGGTTTATGCTCGTACACATTCCTCCACTTTGTGCTTGTCATCTAAAATTTATTGATGTATATATTTTTAAGAATAGACATTTTTAGGGATCAAAAAATAATTCAGGGTCGTTAAAACGTCTGAATTATCACAAAGAAAAGGAGTGGATTAGTGGCAACTATTGTATTAATTCTTTATCTGCAACCATACGTTTATGTTTAAAACAGACAAAAAAAAAGTTTCTTTATTGATTAGAATATGCATACAACATAAATCTATTTTGAGCATTGGATCCACTAAACGAAGCTAAATTACATATGTGATTATGTGATATTGTAAACTCCAATATTTATGAGAATAAGTTGATAATCCTAAAAAAAAAATCAATGATGATGGTTAGTGTCTTCTTGTTCATAAATTATAATTACACCAAAAAAATAAACATGAAAAGAGAAATAGAAACGAAATCTTTATTGATGATTATTTATTTTTTATTTTTTTTCAAAAACAGGTATGATTATTCTTTATGAAATATGTGAAATGAACAAACTATTAAGACCTTGAACCACTTTGTTAGAGGTGGTCTTCGATCATACGATCTTTAAGTCAGTAACTGTAAGAAGAAGGATATAAGAGATCTCGATCTCACTTTAATAATTATATGAAAAGAAAATGATTAACTATTATTCTTTGTCGTGAGATATAATAATTTTAATATGATATAAGATATTAGATAATGATATTATGTTATGTATATGTGACTACATATAAGGAAAAAAATAAATATGATAGTTATTATTGTCTGATTAGGATTAAGTTGTTATAATTTTATAAACATTTACCTATCGTAAATAATTATCTATTGTAGACATCTATTGTTTGTAGATACTTGTCCTTAATTATCCTTTAAGATAATTAATGGATGATCTTTGGGTATTTATTTCTTTAGAATAATTAAATGATAATTATTGAACATCTATTATCTTAAGATAATTATTTTGCGTTTACACTTGTATGATGATTAAAGACTTATCTAGCTCTTAGGCTAGAAGGTCTAATTGTAATTTTTGTCAATACTTGTGTTAAATATTTATTTTAATTATGTTGATGACAATGAGCATATCCTTGAGTGATTTTTTACCTTGGCAGTGGTGTATGCCCTGCCTGGATATTAAGGCTTTTATTGCACTAAAATTTGTTGCGTATTAGACCGGGCAATGAGATGCGAGACTTATAGGTTGGAATGCTTATTCATTTTGGTTTTATCTTGGATTGCATAGCCTATTACAAGGATGCGTTCTAATTATAACTTAACCCATTTAGCTTCCTTTAATCTTCTACTAGTTAGGGCATACGGCGTAGTGCTTACTTGCGATGCACTGAAGGCTTTAGACTCTTTAAGTTTAGGAAACTCATGCTCATTTATAGGGTTGTTTCTTATCCACTACCTTTTATAGGGGTACATTCGCGACATGATATTGAGGGCTGCTCAATACCAGGGTGGTGGAGCTCTCGAGCCATGGCTTATTTTTTAAGGTTTAAGGTCAATTAAGAGTCGATTAGACAGGTTAAATTGTTTTCCATGTAAGCTTTATCCCAAATGGCACCACCTTTGATCAGGGTGCATCCCCATACTTACTTAATGAGCCTAACTTTTATAGTCTGTTTGGTGGTTTGGACCCTAAGGCCTAGTACTCACATGCATGGATGCTTCTTATTCATTGCCTTGGCACAAATGTGTTTCCTAGCTGGGTGTAGAGCATTGAGAGCTTTGGATTTTTTCAAGCTTAGGAAACTCAAGTCCACTTTTCATTTGATGATGGACTATTTTGTTGAATCTTCTAAGTATGGCCATGCGTGGCCTAGGTACTTGCAAACATAATTTCATTAGAATAAAAGTGTTGGTAAAGTATTGTTTGTCCTTTGTTATAATAGGGAGTTTATTTCTAGCCCATGTAGATTCTTCATACGTAGTAGCACCATATAATACTTTCTGTTCTTCCAAGACTACCGTTATATTTAGAGCCTTAAGATAAGATGATATGTAGGGGCGAAAACCCTAGCCATGTATATATTGACCTTTCTAAACTTCTATTATAGGGATTTCCTAGCCCACATACACATCTTGGATACTTATTTTCTAGGATTTTTATGAATCTTCGTAGCTCAAGAGGAGTCAAAACACGTTCAGGACTTCCATGCATTTTGTGAATCTTAATAGTGTAGAAACGATCAGAACATGTTCGCGACCTAATGTATCTTTTCAACCCAAGTGCTCTTATAAGGGACTTGGGTAGATCTCTAGAGTACACTCATAAGGCACTCTCACTTAAAGTTATAGACTCTATATCTTGTATAGATGTTATGGACATATACATAAATATGTTCTTCCTTGATTTAGACACTTCTTTATTAAGGTTGCATTGACATATGTTTTTGAGTGCCAAACACAAGGTTAGGATATCACTTGATAGTGGACTAACCAACAACTATGGATAGCTCAAATATTTTTTTTAACTTTTTAAATGCTTTCTCACAATTCTGGTCCCACAAAAAATTAGAATTTTCATGTAATACTTTGAAGAAAGTTGCACACTTGTTAGTTGCCTATGAGATGAAATAAATAATTAAGAGAAACTATTATCTCTGTTAATCTTTGGACTTTCTTGATAGTACTAAAAGGTAGTATATCTATCAATGCTTTTATTTTCTTAGGGTTGATCTCAATTCCTCTCTGGTTGCATATCTATAAATAACTTGCAAGTACACGAATCATTTATAATAAACGAAAAATATATTCCTAAGATCGTTATAAAGAAATAACATGATTTAAATAATTATTTAAATTTCTTAAAAACTTAAATAAATATAAAAAATAAAACCTAAATATTATACCATAATAGTTGCGTTTTTAAAATCTTAATCTAATAATTAAATAATTAAATGACTTAAATATAGATTCGGTTAAAATAAATCAAACTAAATATAAATTAATAATTAGTGGAGAATTTATATTTACCTAATTAATCATGCTTCTTTAGGATTATTTAGATTAATTAAAATATAAATTCATATTTTTTTTAGTATAAAAAAATCTTTTAGTAGGGATCATTTTTTGATTAATTTAATAATTAGTTGAGAATTTATATGAATATTTACCTAATTAACCATACTTGTTTTAGATTATTTAAGTTAATTAAAATATAAATTCATATTTTTTTAAGTATAAAAAAGTTTTTTGATGGGGATCATTTTCTGATTAATTAAATTATTAATTATTTTAAAGGAAATAACAAATTATTGAAATCAATACATTTATTATAATCATTAATTTAAACTTTTATCCAAGATATCCAAATTATAATTAAATGACGTTTCCGAAACCTAATTCTCATATTTCAAATAAATTATGAAAAATAAAATTTCAATAAATTAATGATAAATAAAGCTTGTAATGAATATTGAATAGAAAAATAATCCTTATTTATTTTATTATAAAAATATTCACTTAAATAAATCTACACAAATATAACAATAGAGCTAAATTTTTATATTTAAAATCAACCATACATGTTCATATTAAATTTCATGATCATTGGTTTAAAATTAATATTCAAATATTCAGAAAAACAAAAAGATTAATTTGAAGATAAAATTATTACAAATCAAATCTAAATACCAATCAAGGATGGATGATGTGTCATGCTCTTAAATTGTAATCTTGATCTTTAAAGTGTTTTTATATAATCAGATATCTTTTTGTATTTTTTTATCTGAAAAAAATCTTTCAAGAATACTTCCTCTAATATGTTATAAATATACTCTATATTATGTTAAAAAAAACTATACCAAGAAAAACTATAAACTTACGCCTAGTAATTTGTAAAACTAAGCTATCTCTATTCTATATTCTCATAAAACCTAGAACATATTTGAAAAAGTTCACAACTCAATACACTACTAAGATAAGGAGATACAAACTCCTAACAGACTCGTTCCCATAAGCAGCGGACAAAATAACAGAATGAAAACAGTACATTCAATAGAAAGCAGTATAAATATAATATCAAAATAGCATATAACATTCAGAGTAAAAAATTATAAGTAAATTAAAATTCAGATAGAGAGATCAAAAACATTATAATTAGAGTTTAAATAACCATATGTTTTAACATATACACTTTAAACTCAGATTATACTAGCCTTATTGTTTAGTATAAAATGGGTAATAGACATACAATCTTAGATGTGCAGGTACCTCGCTATGGTATAACGAGGTAACAAGATTAGTTCAACGATGACCTGTGCCTAATAGGTTTGATAAAATGCATTACCCCGTCGATAGAATACTTCGTTGTCCAAATGTGAGGTCCTAGATTTCAAGATCTGATGTACTAACCCTATTATGACGACCTGATCATGGTTTTTCCATCCTATGAACGACCTGAATAAAACTGTTTAGGAACTTAAGGCGACCCACATGTAGCGATCTTCCTTATATGCATATAATAATCTGATGTAACACAATGATCTTCTTTCTGTTGATATTAGTTTGCATATCATTTTATTACATGTAGACAGCACTTTCAGGTTGCTTATATGTACCCTTATATATGCATAGGATGTAATATATATATATATATATATATATATATGTATATGTATATGTATAATATATATATATATATATATATATATATATGTATATGTATATGTATATATACCTCTTAAATGAGGAGAATACAAGATCTAATTCACTTGTTCAATTTCTTACTTCTCACTAAAAATCACTAGGATCTAATACCTAAAATTCTTTCCAAACATCTATAACTAAACATGGATAACACAAGATACAACGAGATAAGCCCACATAGAGACCATATCTATATGATAACATCCTTGGGTTATTTAAGGCAACTACTCATAAGTAAACAATTCACTAATTAATATAATACTTATATATTTGAAAGAAATAAAACCAATATTACCTCTATCACTTGGGACCTTTATCGTAATTACCTATCGTTGCTTATGCTTGCTGCTTCTACTACGACTTAGTTCAATACACGAACCCATCTGTCCTCCATAACCAACACGACTTGATGTGATGTGATCAGACACCAAGTTTTTTACATGGGAAGCCAATACATAGACACAAGTATTATGAGACATACAATATTTATAAGAAAAATCGTGGACATAGGGATTTGGATCAAAATTCAATGTTACACACTACATCACATGTTTCTCCTTAATATTTTATGCTCATAAGGTGCAAAATAAATGTTCCAAGTGTTGTTCTTCGTGTGTTGATAAATTTATCTATTTTGAAGCTAAAAATACTTGAAATACAACAAAACACACATGTGTTCCAAATAGATAGATTTGCACAAATAATGATATAGATATGTTATAATAAAAAATATTTATCATAATTAAGCATAATAAAATCACAAAATATAAGTATTTTTCAAGTTTTTATAAACCATATATCTTGTATAGATGGTCTTGACATATACACATATATATTCTAGGCCTTGATTCAGACACTTCTTTACTAAGGTTGCATTGACACTTGATTTTAAGGCTACCAGGTATAGGGCGAGGATATCACCTGGTTGCGGACTATTCAACAGTTAGGGGTGAGCAAATAATCCAATCAATCTACTTAAATTAAGAAATTTAATCTGATCCATTAGATTCAGATAGAATTGGATCGATAAATTTTGTAGTCAGCTTGGATTTGGATTGAAATGTATAGAATCCATTCGAATTCAATTCCGATAGAATTGGATCGATAAATTTTGTAGTCATCTTGGATTTGGATTGAAATGTATAGAATTCGTTCAAATTTGGTTCGGATTCAGATTCTTGGGCTAATTAATTGAGTTGAGGTTGAGTGAATAGCTCATATGAAAAAGTAAGCTCACCTCTAGATAGGTTTTATAATCTACTATGTCCACTTCAGACCGAATTATTATTAAATTATAAATAAATGCCTATTTTATTTTATAATATATAATATTTAAATATTACACATATCATAATTATATTAAATTATTATTTTGCTTAAAATAAATATAAATATTTATAATAATTTAATAATTATACAGACATACTTATTATTATTATATGATCAAAAACATTTAATCTATTTGGATATTTATATTAATTACATTATTGGATCAAATTTTGATTGATAATCTTCAAATTTAATTCGGATTGGATATGATTCAAATTAGCCAAAAAGAAATAGTTACCTATAGTTATGGATAACTTAAATATTTTTTAATTCTTCAAATGCTTTCTCATAATTTTGGTCCTAAGAAAAATTATATTTTCCATGTAGTACTTTGAAGAAAGTTGCACACTTGTTAGTTGCCCATAAGATGAAATTGTTAAGAGCAACCATTCTTTATGTCAATCTCTGGGCTTCTCTGATAATCCTTAGAGGTTGCATATCTATCAATGCTTTTATTTTCTTTAGGTTGGCCTCAATTCCTTTCTGGTTTACTATGAACCGTAAGAAATTTCCAGAACTTATTTTGAACGCACACTTGTTTGGGTTCAGCTTCATTTCATACTTTCTCTTATATGTGGCACCAACATTTTTCATGCCAATGGTAACGAATTTGTAACAAAATAGCCCTTGGCTAATCATGAAACTTGTCTTTTCTTAATTAGGGCCATACATATAGATTTGATTGTACCCGGAGTAAGAATTCATGAAGAAAAAAATAGCATGTCCTACGGTAGTATCTATAAGATGATCTATACATTCCAATGAAAAATTGTCTTTGAACATGACTTATTTAGGATAGTACACTTCTGTTATATATCAAGCTTTCAAAAAAAAAATTCAACTTATACTTTCATAGAAGGCTATATTTCTTTGAGGTGGTGCACTATGATTTCTTTAAGGTGGTGATCTTTTCTTTTATCTAACATGTTTAAACCTTGGGTCTAACTTTGAGGTGATGCATTATGATTTCTGAATCTATCCTAAACGTATCCTTAAATGACCATGTGAAAACATCTTTACTTTTTTTAGGAACTTATCTAACCTTTCTTGTTCATCTAGTGGTAATGATGTACCCATATGGACAGTCTTATAAAGTTCATCCTCAAATAGAACCAGGATACTTATATATTCAACTGGTTCAGATGTGGGAATATGCCCCTAACGGGGGGGTCAAGTTTTTGGTCAAGCATAATGGAGGATGACACGCTGCAGGATGAAAGTAACTCAAGTTCATCTCGCACAATAAGAGGGTGGTCGATGGGTAAAGGTCGTACGGTAAATGTTGATATGGAAAGTGGTTCCAATCGGATCACACCTTAATCAGTAACATCTATCCCAAACAACTCTTCATGGTTGGCTATGTTTTAGTTGGCAATGCTGGTTTTGGATTGAAATCTTTGACTTGCCAAGTTTTGGGCGGCAAAAATTGGCATAGGACTCGAGTCTTGTCTTGGATGGTCATCTTTCCATCCTAACCCTGGATGGCTATGGGTCTAGCCTTGTGCACTTTGGTTATTGAAGGATGTTGAAGGGACTTTCCTTGGGATGATGACTGGTCTAAGAACTAATGGCTCTTATAGGTTCTCCAAGATGGCCTATAGTGCATTTTACACCATATCTAGGTAGACTTGAGTCTAAGCTCGCATTACATTTTTAGCCAACCTGGCCCGTTATGGGTGGGCAAGTCCAAGTGTAGCACTCATATTTCTAGCAGGCTGTCGTGGAGTTGGAAGGATGGATCTTTTGGTTAGTAGGTTGGGCCTCTTAACTAGTTGTGAGGGTCTAAGAAGTGAAGCTACCTGTCTAATTCATGACTCTTTTTACAAGTCCAAAAAGTCAAAATAGATGGAGAAGGTAGATTAGAAGATTTTGAAGTTCTTTCTTCAAAAAACACTTCTGATATGATCAACAATCTCTTTTTTAAATGTCCTTTTTATTTCTTAGCAAATCAAGAAATTAGATAACTTTTTTTGAGAGTCATACAATTTCAAAATTTTCACCCAAATAGAACACACTTATTTCCCATAGACGTTGCTAGATGTTGGTATCGATTTTTATCGACACCAGGTAGGACTGTTCTTTGCGGAATCTATGAGATGAATAAACTGTTAAAATCTCAGACCAACTTGTGGGGGTGGGCATCGATGTTATGACCGATAAGTTAATAACTATAAGATGAATGGTATAGGATATCTCAATCTCGCTCTTATAATTATATGAAAATACAGTGATTGGTTACGATTCTTTATTATGAAATCTAATAACTTCAATATGATATAAAATATTAGATATTAGATGATGATATTATGTTATGTATATGTGAATATATATAGGAAAAGTAATAAAGCTAATAACTATTATTGTCTTATTGTGATTGAGTGATTGTAACTTTGTAGACACTTATCTATTGTAGATGATTATTTGTTGAAGACATTTATTGTTTGTAGACATCTATCATTAATTATATGCTAAACTATTTTTTAAAATAACTAAGATATAATATTTAGATATTTATGTCTTTAAGATAAATAAAAATAATTATTGAATATCTATAGACTTAAGATAATTGTAAAGCATTTACACTTATATAATGATTATTTACCGATTAAAGTCATTGTTTAATTAACATATAAAATTATATATATATATATATATATGGGTGAGAGAGAGACATTGATACAAAATTATTTTTATAAAATAATTAAACTAAATTATTTAGGGGTATGTAAAATGCATTAAACAATCTTAATTTAATGTAAACAAAACACAACCTAATATTTTTAATTTTAAAATCTTATTAATTTAAATTAGTTCTTATTTTTACATAATCGATTAGTATTGTGTTAATTTGATTCTCAATTCTTTAAATTGATTAAGAATTGAATCAATTTAATCAATTTATTTTATTGTTTTTATTTAAAATTTATAAACTTTATATAATTAATTTTTTTATAAACTTTATATATATTATTTACATATAAAAGTTTTTGGTGGTTGTTTTTTATAACTAATACTTAAAAATGAAAATAAATATAATTATTTATTAGTTAATTCTTAACTTTATCTCAATTCCTAGATCCCACTCTTAGTGGCTTGCCATAAAAAAACTATAGTGGCTCGCCATTGTTTTTGTCAATAAGTTTTTCTATTTCCTTCTTCTCACCACTTTAAAGCTTTTGGTGATTAATTTATATTCGTGCACTCTATCTCCTCTCTTATTGGTGTCTCAAAACAAAAAAAAAAATAATATTAAAAACAGTAAAAATTATAATATAAAAATTAAAAAAGATTAATAAATAAAATTTATTAAAAAAAAAGAAAAGATTTTATTGATACATCCCAAATAAAACTAATACAATTGGTTTAAATTTTATAAATTTCTCATCTTTATTGGTTTGAATTAATTATTATTTTGTATGAACCTATCTTATTAAATTAATTTCAATTCAAATCTAACTCATATTTAAGAAAAACAAAACAATACATAAATCTCATACTAATAAATCATTAACATTTATATTCTTAATACCAAACAAAATATGAAAATAAAATTATAAAACAAAACCAAATATCATATAAAGTGATGTATTCTATCTTTATAAGTGGGACACTTGCACTTTAAAAGCTGTTTCTTTCTTGCTGAAAATTTAATGAATTATAATCATTAAATCCCATGTTCTGTCACATGTATGAGGCATACTCCATACTGCGTTAGATTAGATCTTAGCATTTTTATTTCTTATATTATTTTTGCAACCAGATTAGATCTTGAATTGGAACATGTACTTTGGAGACTTTTAGTCTGCTATCCTCAGTACCTTTCGTCCTTTTTAATATTTCAATAATTAACCATAGCTTATAACATAATTTTTTTAATTAAAAGATAAAAAAATAGATATATATATATATAATTATAATATGAGTTTTGAATTCTGATGAATACGTAAATATTAAAATTATTTTAAAAAATCAATAAATAAATAAATTACATTCATATGGTATTGATAAATACCATATAATAAAAGTGGTTAAATGTGTATTTTTTTTATACAAATGGGTGAAGTATGAGTGATAAATCATTTATAAATTAATTAGATCAGAAATAATTCATACTTATAACTTTTGATGATATCTTTCAGTCATGTAAACGGAGAATAAGGAAACATAAAAAATAGTATACTTTTTCAATATGTATATTATTACACTTTCAAAATAGATCCTCACTAATTCTTCTATAATACAAGAAAGGGATACAAAAATCATAAGGATATGTGATAATAACTGTATAGATTGGTTAGGTTTTTCTGTCGAGCAGTGTGGTAGTTAGTATTCAATATACTTTTCACTTCTAGTTATATATTTAATAAAACAACTTTGTTTTAGATATTTAAATTTTAATTTATTTTATATAAAAATATTTAAATTTTTTTTCAGACTCTTAATTCGTTTATACATAAGTTTATTTTTAATTAAATTTTATCAAATTAATTAATTAATATTAATTAATAGATGTAATAATTAATTGACTGATATGTCACACTTAATTAGTATTATTAATTGATATGACATAACTTAATAAAAAAAAACTTATATATGAATTAGATAAAAATCTATATATATATATATATATATTGTTATGTAAAAAAAAAATCTAGATATTTTTGTATAAAATGAACCAAAATATGAATACTCTAAAAGTTATTTATTTTTTCTCTTATGTAAATACATATTTAAACATTCTAAAATATAATTTAATATTAATTCTTAACTCTTATTTCTATGCATTTCTCTTCTCCTTTATAGTTACCTTGTATTATATTGTACTCTATTCATGCTTTACCTAGTTTGTTAGCTAATAATGTAGGTTGTTAGCTGGTTATTAAAGCAACTATATATATATTGATAACATTGACCGTAGATCACCTAGGAATAATAAGAAGTTGCTTTCAAAAACCTTCAAGAAATTCTTTCAATAGAAGTCAAAGACTTTAGCAAATCAGTCTTAACCAATGTAGTTTCGCAAATCACACTTTCGATCAAGAGTTTATTATTATCCTTTGTAGCTCCTTCTGTTAACTTAATTTTTCAATCAAGCTTGATCGAGCCAACTAACTTATGTGGCGTGAACATCTTATCACTATCATCATAGCTTATGGACTTTAGAAGATCATTGATCTCACTTATATAGTTTCATCTTATGTTTTGTTTGAAACCAATCTACCTAATCCAGATCATAAATAGTGATCTCGATTGAATGCCATCGTGAAAATATTGGATTTTTAGCTCAATCACATAAATCGTTTCTTCATATTTGATCAATTGAACTATAATTGTTGAACATTGGTCTACAATGGCCAAATAATTTACTGCTATATCTCATGCTCAAGTCATGGATATCAAGCTTCAACTTCAAATCATCCATAAAGAATGATTCTCTATTGATGATTATCTCATTCGCATCAAGAATGTTGCAAATCATTTCACTATAATAGGAAAAACAATTTCATAGAGAAATCTCATTCTATGTGTTATTTGTTACTTTGATTCTAGTTATAACTCATTAATCTCATTATTGTCTATGCAAGCTAGAATTGTGTCCTTTGATGAAGTTCATAATCTATTTTTATCACATGAAAGGATGCTCAAGCAACAGTCTAGGCACGTGGAGTCTTAAGCATTTTTTCAAGCCAATATGACCAATATGTCAAATCTCAATTTGAAGTTACCTACTCAAGGCTCAAAGCCAAACAACTCGGGTTCATCAAGACTTGGTTAGAACTTGCAAGACTTTCTCAAATAGAGTCGGTTTCATCAAGTAAATTTATCTAGTGGTTGATGATACAAAGGCAAAAATTCTCAAACAAGCAGCAATCCTATTGGACTAAAGTTAACATGTCAAATTTTAAACAAACATGTACATCATGTAAACAAATGCTTCAAGCTATATGATCTATTCCTTGGATGGGATGACGTAGCATCCCATCATCAGATCGATTCTCTAAATGACAAGTCAACATATTTGATGTCTTTTTACTTTTGAACAATCTTTGAAAGTAAATAATTAGAGAAAAGTACCAAAGAACCTTTGCATACACGCCTTTCTTAGATGTTGTCTCATTTGTAGCATGCTTTCATCTTAATTATTTACACATCAAGCAATTAGCTAATGTCTCATATTCTTTCCTATAAAGAATGCAATCATTTAGAAAAATATGAATATTATGATATTCCATGCCAAATCGAGTAAGAGATTTCTTCACTTCATACATTGAAGATGACAACTCATTACCCTTAGGAAACATATCTATTAGTACATTTAACAATTCTATGAATCTTTTTTCCAAAAACTATTTTTTGCCTTCACATTGTACAAATAAACCAATCCCTATTTTAGTGTATTTCTTGCATTCTAGATACAACGAATTTTTGACATCTTCTAAATTTTTTTTAAAGGTTTTAAGGTCATCCTCATGTAGTTTATCTTATACAATACATTATGTCTAGAGTACACTCACATCCTTATTTATATCTTTCTCATGAGTATCATCAATATTTTATCCATGATAATACTAATATTTATAACTCAAAAGAATACCATTACAGATAAAATGATACTTAACTTCATCAACATCGTGGAATTTTTCATTTTCACATTTAACACATGGAGATCGAATCACATTGATTTTATTATTACTATTTCTACGGATAAATTTCAAGAAAGTTTCAACTTTAGAAATATAATCATGCTTAATTCTATACTTTTACATCCAATATTTGTCAATTTTCTATTAATAGTGTTAAGCATATTAAATATGTAACCAATAAATATAAATGTATTAATTACCAATACATTTAAGAATTTATTATATGAATTTTATAAATTATTAAAATATTAATCAAAGCATCGTATATAATTAACAAATTCATTATAACATTAACAATATATAATATTATTTAATACATGTCATAATAAGTTCAAAAAAAATTAAATTTAGAATAAATTTATATATAACATGAAATTAGTTAAAGTAAATACATAAAAAATACATTGTCTTTTTTAAGCTTGAACAAAAATGAACAACTTACATATCATAAAAATATATACAAATAATCAATAACACATAATATACATAAAAATAAAAAATAATGTTGTAAAAATTAAATAGAAATATAAAACATTAACAATAAGTGTAAAATAATTCATACAAATACTTATAAGTCAAACAAGCAAGAAAATGAAAGAAAAATGTGTTTAGTAATTGAGAAAGTAGGAAAATGGATAAGAAAATATTGAATGTTAAGCTAAAAAAATGGTAGATCTAGATAAGAAAATGGAAGGAAACAAACCCATTTGACAACGCCAAAAATGATGGTTGAAAATATCGCTCATACGAGAGAGAAAATAAGGGACAACAGTAAAAACTATTGGGGGAAAGGGGGAGAAGAAGAAAAGGGAAAAAAAATCAATTAATGTTAGTTTTACATGTCAATCGATACTATACGTGGCACGTAGTATCAATTTTACGCATCAATCAAAGCAACATCACTTGTAGTGTTGGTTGATGCATAGGACCAAAGTTACATGCTACGTGTAGTGTTAGTTGATGTGTACAACAAATGTTATTTTTTGATTTTTTTTTGTTTTGAGTTTATATAAAAACGATTTGTAATTTGAATCGACTTTAAATTTTAAGTCATTCTATAAACGTACCGACTTATAATCATTATAAATCATTTTTTTTATAACCGACTTTAAACTTCGACTTAAATAATATTTAATGTGGTAGTGAAAAGAAGTGAAATTTGATGCTAAATTAAGATAACATTTGAATCTCTAAAGGAGGAGGAGACATTGGAGTTCAAGTCACATTAGACATTGAACTCACATTGTTGTGTTGATGCTTATGACTACCCAACGGTGAAGTTGCATCGAAAATATATCCATATCCGTAGGAAATATGATTCTTTTGAGGTGTTTGCGCCATTAGAATCGAGAAATCAACATTAAATTGAAGAAGTTAGATCAAAAGCTCTAATACCATAGTTGAATTTAGGAAGAATAAAAGAGAATGCAATGAGTGTTCATTAACTGTTTGATAAGAGAACTACATAAAATAAGTGTGCACAAACTTATTTATAGAGTTACTAAGCTAATTACTAAGCCGAGGTGGACAATGCCTAAGCAACGGTTTCTTATGGTTTAATAATAACAAGGTAAGACACATCCTTTAAAAATATACAATTATGAATAAAAAAATATATTGATATATTTTATTCCAAAAAATATAATGATTATACTAAATAATTATATTGATATATTTTATAAAATATACAATTATGAATGAAAGAATACCAATGACTAAATTCATAATTATATATAATTTAATTTTGATAAAAGAAAATTTTTTACATCGTCATTGGTTAGAATCAATAACATATTTCATAATATTGTCTTTAATTAATATAAACTATATTCAATACATGAAAATTAAATTTATATTAGTTAAATTTGATATAACTTATGGTTTAATAAGAATTTAGTTTTCTTTATTTAGGTAATATTTTGACTTGAAAATCAATTAACACATGACAACATTTATATTAAATGTAAGGTAATTTTATTATTGTATATATTTTGATTGTTATAAGAAATTTTTATAATTATTAATTTTTTATTATTAATTGTTATGATAATAATAAAAATATCAATTTTTTATTATTGAAAAAGTATAAATTTACACGTAAAAACTTAACGAGAGTGAAAGAAGAAAAAATATACAAATAAAATAAAATAAAATAAAAAGAAAGAGAAATAAATGAAAAAAATATACAAATAAAATAAAATAAAATAAAGAGAGATAAAAATAAATGAAATATCGAAGATATCTCTCTTTCAATTCAGAAGTAAAATAAAAAAATGACGATAAATAGAGATTTGTTAGTTGCGACTTGTGAAAAGAAATGTCGTAGAAAAATATAAAAATAATATTTGCATGTGAAAGTTTACGAAAACACAACCAAACAAACCGAACGATAAATGCGCCGATCTCAACGCTAACTGATCCGAGTGCTTTATAGCTATGTTTCTGTCTTTTAATGGATACAATCAACTTTATCATATGAATTCAATTTTTCTCTCCTTGCATGTTACTTTATATGTAATTAATTTGTCATAAATATAAAAAATAAAAGGGTTTAATATATGGAGAACTTTTCCTATATGTTCTCTTAGAGGTAAGAAGAATACTAAGAAATAAGTGGAATAATTAGTGTGTTTTAAATTATAAATATATTATTGTTTATAAATATTTTTAAATAATTTTTTTATTAAAATACTTTAAATTTATTAGTTTTACTATTATAATTAATGGGTCATGTGTTATTTTTTATTCAAAGAGAATGGAAAATATTTTATAATTTTATTAATTTTACTCAAAAAATTATTAAAAATCATTTGCTTTCTAAGCATAATTATGAATTTAGTAATAACATCTATGCTTAATTAGTTTAATTTTTTTAATTAATATTATTTAAAATAATTATAAATTTAATTTTTTTAAATATGTGGTTCATATCTAAACTTGTGAGAAGACTCGTATATCCATGTTTAAGTCATTTTTAATTACATACAAATATAATACTTTTTATTAAAAAAAATTTAAACGTGTTAACTAATTAGTTTTTTACTTACATATATTACACAAATCAAACCAATTTCAATTATTTGACTTATCATATAAGTCAACTCTATTGATTCGAATTTGACTTGAACTAAATGTTTTTATCTTTATATAAATTGATACATTAAAAATAAAATAGATAAATTATTTTTTTTATGATGTATACTCACTCATTAAACATACTTGAACAATATGTAATTGGCCATATTTACCTTTAGACTATCGAATAATAAGTATTATTTTTAAAGAAATTACTTTCAATAGAAAGTTATCAAAAATAATCTTCAATTTTTATCTTTTATCATACACATTCTTAATATTTATAACTTGATTATAAATGCTCATAATGTTTTATATATTATTATAGATATCTTTAGTTTATAAATAATATTAATTTTTCAATTAATTTTTTAATTTTTTATGGACTTTTGATACAGAGTAATAAATAATTAATATTTGGAGTATAATGTTAAAATTATAATATCTATTAATTTGTTTTTTTAGGATATGTAGTTGAATTAGTTCATTTTTTTCTAAAAGAATTAGAACTTTAATTATTTGGCATCAAATATCATTGTATATTCTCTTTTATTGAATAAAGAAAAATGAAGAAATCATCACATCATGTTACAGGCAAAGTTCGATAATAAATGAGATTATGTTAGGTATTTCTGATGAACTTATTAATGTTAAAAATATCTGTGATATTTTAAAAATTTGTAGATATTTGTGGAAAAAGATGAAAACTAACGAGTGTTTGTGATAATTTTTTTGCTTTTAATAAATAAGAAATTTTAATAACACATAAATTTAAACTTGTATTTGTACCTATATTTTTTATTTTGAGTTATACATCAAAATTACTTTGAAAATTAGAAAAGTGATGATTTTTTCAAAAACTTAAAAATGGTTTATTTTTTAAAATAATAAACAAGTGACACAATATAAATATTATAAGTATAAAAATGTATCTAAATTTTATGTACTTAGTACTATAGTATTTGTACTTGATAAATACTCTATGCATATAAATTTAGATAAATAAATATAATTACATCAATTAATATATATATATATATATATAATTAATATAATTAATGTAAATATAAATTTTTATTTACTTGTATACAATATTTGTAAAACTATATTATTTGACATCATAAAAACACTCTTGATAAATTTTTAAGTAATTATCAAAGAGATTTGAATTTTTGCCCGTGATATAAAAGTCAAAATCTTAAAACTTTTTTGGATTTACTATCTTAATAGTATTATAATTTTATTTTTGGTATTTTTATTTATCTAAATTTTTGAGATAATATCTTAGTAATACTGTCATTTAAAAAAGTATCAATTTATATAATTTATCATTTAATTAAATTTTTTTACATATACATTAATACATGTATAATATTCAAAGGACATTTTTTTGATAAAAAATTAATTAAATGGTATTCAAAGAGTATTTTGAAATAGTTAATAGTTGATTATCCAAAATTTTAATTTAAATAACGCAAGTGTACTATTACAAATGTGAAAATATTCAATTAAATAAAAAATTGTACCAAATTGGTATATTTTTTAAATAAGGGTACTAATAATGTAACACATCAAAAATCTAATAAAAATGATACCAAAAATAAAATCGTGTTACTACTAAGATAATTATTTGAGCATAAGGTTTGACTTGAAACCCAACCCATAAAGTGTCCGAGCCATGGTACACAGTACCTAAGACTTAAAATCGTGCTCGCGTCTAAAGGGATGGTTTTATAATAAACCTCACAATATATATATAACCGAGGCAATGAATTTTCATTCCCTAATATCTTTCTATTTTGTCTCTCTAAATGAGATAAACCCTAATATTTTGGCACTCATCGTAGGACTTAGAATTTAAAGGTTAAGTTTTTGTTTTTGACCCCTTACTTACCAAGACTCAGCTAATGCTTTAAGAGAGAAACCCTAAAAACTAAACACTTCACCTCGAGCTCTTACCAACTACCACTATGGTTGGAACTCGAGCTGGCGAAAGATTCAGACAAGCCAATGAGCTAGCACAAAAGGAAAATGTATACCTACACAAGAAAAGGTTTGGGTTGATCCTTGAGCCAACTCATCATTTGAGGTTAACCCTTAATAATAATTAGCACAAGAAATTTTCAAGCTCAAAAGAGTTCTCAATGAGATGAGATAAGACAAGAGAATAAGGCACTATGTGCTCGAGTAAAGGTAGCTACCTCTACAGGCATGCCAAGCTGATAATTTATTCGATGAGGTTGAGTTATTACCAAAGATAAATAAGCCTGAGAGAGTGGAGGATATATTGCAAGAATTTTTTCTCTATAATGCTCAAGCTGATATACAGTCAACTCAATACCTCAAGATGCAACTCAATGTAACAATAAGCAATTCCTTAAGGAAATAAAGTTGTGAGAACCACGCTTCGAACCTCTTAAAAAAATGAATAAAAAACAAGATCAAAATTTGAAGAAAACAAACAAAAGACAAGAAAAAAGGTAAGTCTCACTATGATGTTGATAAGGATTATGAGCACCTATGAATTTTTCCTTTTTTTGATGAGATAGAGAAAAGTGAGTTACTTACTAAATTCAATGCCCCTAAATGTCCTAATTATCAAGGGATTAAAGGAACTGTGACTCATATCTTGCATTTCAAAACAAGCATGGCCCTAGTAAGTCACTCTCAAGATAAAAGAGATTCAATGATGTGTAAACTCTTCGCGACAACCTTGTGTGATGATGCTTATAAATGGTTCAATAATCTAACCATTCGTAGCATAACTTCTTTTACCCAATTTTTCAAGTTGTTCATCACCAACTATACAAATAACAAGCCCATAAGGAAGGAAGGAATCATCTTTTTTCAATCACTTAGAGAAATTATGAGTCTACTGAATAGTACATGAGAAGACTTAGAGAAAAAATTAGAAATTATGGACTATCATAGTTCAATAGCAATAGAGATTAATGAATATTTTGGCTATCATTAGATCATAATCTACCCAATGGACGAAGAAAAAAACATATTTTATTACTAAAGAAGGTACCTTCTATTACACTTGAGTGCCTTTCAGTTTGAAGAATGTTGGTGCCACTTGTTAGCATTTAGTCAATAGAATGCTTAAAAATCAATTGGGAGAAATATGCAGGCATATGTGGATAATATGATTATTAAGTTTGTATAACTTGTAGATAATTTCAAAGACTTAGGAGAAGTATTTGGTGTTATCGAGGGGTATGGCATGAGGCTTAATCACAAAAAATGCTTTTTGGTGTTACTAAGGAAAATTCTTGGGATTCTATCTCTGCGAGAAGGATTGAAGCAAATATGATAAGATACAAGATCTAGTTAACATGAAACCTCTTGATGACTTGAAGGAAATCCAATAAATGAATGGAAGAATTATGGAATTCAAATATTTATTTCCAAGTACATTGATGAATGTCTACCATTCTTAAAATTGTTAAGAAATAACTCATCAATTTTATGGAATGAAGACTATGATAGAGCTTTTTAGTGTATCAAACAATATCTAGGTATGCCTCATGTACTAATAAGTCCCATCCCGAGAGAAACTTTATATTTGTATTTCACTATTACTCACCAAACATCCATCACTATGCTCATATTAGAAAGAAACAAGGTGCAAGACCTTATTTATACATCAACCACATCTTATATGATTCACAAAGTAGATACCCAATAGTTGAAAAATTGGGTTTTACTTTAAAAATGATGGAAAAAAGCTAAGACACTACCTTGGCTTGCACACCATAGTGCTACTCACCTTATATCCACTAAAAAGTGTTTTGACAAAGCCAGAGGTTATATGAAGGTTGAAATATATTGCAATTGAATTGGCAGAATATGATATCAAGTTTATACCCAAGTTTTCCATAAAAGCTCAAGCCTTGGTAGATTTTTTCATCAATTTTTTAACGACTCCCTTGAAGTTATCAACAGTGAAAATGTGAAGGAAATATGTGATATGAACCCAAAGAAAGTTCCAATATGGCAAGTGTTCGTAGATGGTGCTCATAACTTTAAAAGATTAGGGAGTTGTTATAATAGATCCTAATAAAAATTATTATGAGTATTTTGTAAGGATAGATTTTCAAGTGACCAACAATGTTACAGAATATGAAGCGACCATCTTTAGAGTCATAACCCTAAAGAAACTAGAAGCCAATAGTATTGTGGTGTTTAGCAACTCATAATTGGTGGTCAATCAATACCTACGTACATTTGAAGCCAAAGATAGAAAAATGCAAAGGTAAGTAGAACAGTTAAAAAAGGAATGCTTTAATTTTGTAACTTTGAGATCAAACAAATACCAAGAGTTAAGAATAATCATGCTAATGCTTTAGCCACTCTAGCTACTGTATGTGAAGCTAATCATACCTAGATAATCTTTCTGACTGTTTTGATTAAAGCTAGTATGGAAGAGACAAAAAAGACAGTGGGAAACATTTATGAAGTCACCAATCCATGGTCCATATCTATCATATCCTTAATTTTCTTAGAGAGGGAGGTTTACATGAAGATAAGAAAAAAATAAAAGAAATCAAGTCAAAAGTAGGGCAATACATCATACAGGACACCAAGTTTTATAAAAAGATAGCCTTTGGAATAGGATTCCTATTGATAACCCAAGACTACTTTGAATGAGTCATTCATAGGCTCATGAAGGAGAATATGACTTTCACTCAAAAGGCAAATAGATTTCCCAGTGAATCATGAGATACATATACTATTGGCTAACAATGTTATCAGATTGTACAAGGTATATCCATGCATGATATAAATGTCAAAAAGATTCATCCCATTAACTCATGTTCCTCCACCACAAATGATATGGGTAATTAATCCATGTTCATTCTTCAAATGAGGACTTGATATAGTGGGACCTTTGCATACGTTATAGGTCACCACATACTATTTCATGAAGTGGATTGAAGCAAAATCCCTAGAAAGAATAAAAGAGGATGAGATAATATGATTTGTCTCAAAGAACATAATATGTCGCTCTAGTCTACTCAAAGAACTTGTCATTGATAATGGAAAAAAAATTACAGACTACTGCACCAAAGAATTTGCCTCTAAATACAACATCAAAATGTATTATTTAATCCCATATTATCCAAAAGCAAATGGTCAGGTAGAATCCTCAAATAAATTAATATTAAATTTTCTCAAAATAAGGTTAGAAAATGCCAAAGGAAAATGGGTCGACGAGTTATTCGATGCTTTGTGAGCCATCAGGAACTAGTCCTTGAGGTAGTATTAATGAAACACTTTTCTCACTAGTGTATGAGTGTAAAGCTATGATCACTATAGAGATAAAGGTCCCCACCATGAGATTAGTTCTAATCGAGGACAAAAATGCTTTAGACAAAGTAATTGACCTCATACTTGTAAAAGAGAAAAAAGATGAAGCTTTGAGAAGAATGATCAAACAAAACAGAGGTGTGGAAGGTTATTACAACAAAGACATTTGATTTAAGTCATTCTCCCTGTATGATTGGGTATGCATAATAGTTTTTCCTAACAAGAAAGAATGAAGGTAGAAAAGTTAGGTACAAATTGGAAAGGCATGTACTAGATAAAAAAAAACACCAAGTGGAGCCTATATATTAAAAGACATCGAGGGTGTGGAAGAGGACAAGAGTTAGAATACTCGACACCTAAAAAAGTATAAATTTTAATATATTTATTTCATATGAAATGGTTTTCAAAAATCAAGGATATTGCTTACGATCAGGAATCAAGTAAGGAGCTTTTGCTAAAAAAATTAAAATATGACTTGATCACCTCGGTTAGGAACTAGGTATAATGTTTTGAAAACAATATATCAAAATATGAATTAATCACCTCGGTCAGGAACCAGGTAGAACGTTTTGGAAAAAAAAGCAAAATGGAATCTAATCACCTCATTCAGAAACCAGGTAAAAAAATCTCACAAAAAATCAAAATACATCGGTTAGAAACTAAGTAGGACACTTTGATAAAAAAAATTATGCCACTAGCAGATCACCTTGGTCAGGAACCATGTAGAGCACTTGGAAAAAGATATATAAATTATTGAAACATGATAAGCGAAAACCGGCATCGCCAATTCTCGCAAATACTTTGGTTTTAATATTTGTAAAACTCTCGCAAGTGCACGAATCATTTCGTAGAAAATGATAAGTATACTCCCAAGGTCGATCTAAGGAAGGAATGTATGTGGTTTTTAATTTATTATTCAAACTTTTAAAAACGAAATTAAATCCTAAACATCCTGTCACGATAGTTTTGGTTTTTGTGTTCCTAATCTAATAACATAAAATAAACATATATACAGATTAATTAAATATAATCTAAAAAGAATAAACATAGATACAAATTTAATAAATAAATATAAATACAGATTCAATAAATATTCATGCAAATTTTATCATTTATATTAAATGAGTATTTATGGATATAATAACTAAGTTAATTACGCTTTCATATTATCTAGGTTATTAAAGATATAAATTGATATTTTATTGATTCTCTCTTTTTTGTATGAATACCACCTTTGGTGAGGTTAGATCTCTTTGTTAACTAAACAAATCAATTAACACCTACATGGGTGGGGTTGATAACTAATTTGGTTAATTAAATTAATTCCTTTTTCTAAGAGATTGAAAATGAACCATTTAAATGCCACCATGGTGGGGTTAGAGCAGTTTAAACTTTATTCAAGGTGTCCAAATTAAACTTAAGAATTTAGTTATCCGTGTACTAACTTTCAAGTTTTAAAATCACTATTGAAAACATGTTATTAATACATTTCCACATAATAATTCTTATAAAAACTTTTGAAATAGAACTTCACTCTAACTACCGGCAGCGATTGTCAACAAATAAAAGAAGCTACTCTACAATTAGACCAGGATAACTAAACCTTAAAGTCTATCTTTCAGATTTAAGTTTGTAATGAATAATAATATATTTCTCTCTAACATCCTTAATATAAAATCTTGAATAAAAATAAAATCAATTCATTTTAGAAATTTTCACCTATTTAATATTTATGCATAACAACGTTATTATTATATCATGATTATAAACAGCTATACGCTTAAATTTAATCACGGACAAATTAAATATAACATGTAAGAATAAAGCATAAAAATAATCAGAAGAAAATAAAATCCTTACAGAACTTCGACGCTATTCGTTGCTAGAAAACCTCCAAACGAATTTGCACTTCCATTTATTGAATCAAAAATCTAAATTATTACAAAAACATTACAAGTTCTCTCCAAAAGAGAGAGAACTCTAAACCTAAGACAATTGAACTAAAAACTAAGAGAAAAACTAAGAAAATCTTAGAAACTAAGAAAGAAACTAAGGAAAACTTAAAAACTAAGAAATGAGAGAAAGAAAGAAGAGAGAGAAGTGAGGTTTTGAGGTGTGTTTTGAAGTGAATGGAAGGGGGTATTTATAGGTGAGGATGGAGAGAAAAAATGATTAAAAAAATGTTAAAAAAAATATTAAAAAAAATAAAAACGTGTAGTGGACATCGAGGTCATCAATGACGTCGGCAGTACGTCATGAATGCGGCACGTGAAAAATGGGTCAAAAACGCGCGTTGGGCGCGCTGACGGCCGGCTGTGGAGCGTGCCGCCAACGCCAAGGCTATCGTACTGTACACAGGCCCGTCACGTGAAGCAGATGCCGCCGTTTGCGCATATTGGCTATGCATCACGGGCCGCCGGGCGCGACTCTAGCGGCCCAGAGCCTGGCGCTGGCCTTGTCAAGCCAGAATGAGGCTGTGTAGCGTTTTTGATCTTTTGACATTTTGACCTTTTCGACCCATTTTGTCCAATTTTTCCATGTTTGTTGACCTTTTTCCACTTATTTATCAATTTATTTGTGATGTATTGCTTCAAGTATTCTTCTTTGAGTCTTTACATTGCGTTTTAGGCCAAAATTCCCGAAAAACAATAAAAATACCCGTGATTAGAAAAGACAAATTTATATAAATATATGATAAAACATATAAATATATATATTTTTAATCAATTAAAGTGCGTAAAATCATGGTTATTTTAGTGCTTTTTGGGCTCATCACAACCTGACCGAACTGCTTCTGTAGTCACTTATGAAAGCGATAAAAACTAAAAATTAAACTATCCTAAATCAACTTGGTGGATTGACACGGTTGCATTTAGCCTATGCAACAACTTTAAACCCTAGGTTGCCACAAGTGGGAAGTTTGAGTCTCGTGAGGGTTTCGTGTAATGATACCCACTTAAACATTGCACTAAATGTAAAAACAAAAGAAACAATAAAAACAAACAACTTAAAAATTAAATTTACAACAAAATCACAAATTATCAACATTTCACAAAAATGTCTCATACTTTTTAATCTCCTTTAAGATCGTAATTAAAATCTCGAGCATAAGTTATCTTAATCTCTTTAAACAATCATGATTTATTATAATAATTAGTCGAAAATCATTTTCATATTTCATATCAAAAATGTATCCATTTAATTTCACCCCAATTTCGGTGTCATGAATCGAGTCTGCCTGACTCTATTCCTCACAAGTCAATACTCTTGGCTCTTGAATCCTACGGGTTCAAACACTCATACTAATTTATATGCGAAAGAGTTGATGTATAGAAATGGAACTAATACGTTTCGCGTATGTATAAAGAATAAAGGCCCAATGTGTTATTTTAATATTGATCTCATGAAAGGAATCAAATGTATAAATTATAAAGATATCATATATAAAAATTATTTTCATGCATAAATCAAACTCATTAAGAAAGAATTTCAAGATATATGCCTTTTACGAATGAAGAAATTGCAATGACTTTTTGGGAATTACTTCTTATATCTTTCTTTTGTAATTTAGCCTTTACTCACAACTTTGTAGGCAATGCGGGTTATAGTATGTAGATGATACTATTTTTATCTCTCTCTTTTTTTTTCTGTAGATATTTCTCAATATATGTATTTTTTTAGAGTCAACCCATTGTGCAGATTGTACATTTTTTGATTTTGGTGAGTGGTTAATTTTGTGGTTTTTCTGTTTGATCTTGGTTTTGTGTAACCCCAGATATGTCTTTTTGTTTTGTAGTAATTAAATTGCATAAATGAGATATAAGCATATACTATCAACTTCTACTCAAATCATTTAATCTAAGCAAAAATAATAATCAAAATATATGATACTCTATTAAAATGAAAAAAAAATTCATACATTCAATGCTAATACCTATAGAGATCATCTAAAAATTTGAAGAAATAAGAAATGTGTTTGGAGTAGAAAAAATATATATTTCACTCAATAAAGGAAATTAGGCTCAAATTATATCTCACAAAGGTAGTCTCCACTAAAAAAACTCATAAACACCGATTTTGGGGTTTAATATAATTTCAACATCTTATCAAGAAATACTAATTATGACAAAAACTAACTAATTATCAAAAATAATTACAAAATATTTCATGATATGCTTTTCAAAAATTAATCTAACAAGACTGAAAGACTTAACTATTTACTTAAATTTGATTTAAAGAAATGATAAACTTTGTGAAACTTTCTCTTTTTTTTTTTTTTTTTTTTTTTTTATTCCAAAAAGTTACTAAATCACACAAAATAGAAATAAAACCAACCACACAAAAGTATATTTTTATTTTATTTTATTTTTTTTAATTAAGCGTGGTAACTTTTCACCACCCCCAACCTAGAACTTACATTGTCCTCAATGTAACAATTGTAAATTAAAGATAAAGAGAGAAGAGAAGAAAGATTACCTATTTCACTGAGAATGTGCAAGTAGTAATGGAAAACGCAGTCGTCAATCATATTAAATCATTAAAAGTGTATACAAGACAGATCCGAACTTTAACAACTCAACAAATATTTTTAGTTTTAACAATTTAACAATTATTCATATGTAATTAAAATGAAATAAACAATAAAATTAAGTAAATAAAACAAAAACAAACAAATTTTTTTTTATATTTTTTTTTATTATTTTTTTTTATTGTTTTTTTTTTTTTTTTTTTTTTATTTTTTTATTTTTTTTACCTAAAATGATGGGTTGCCTCCCATCCAAATAGTAGCTTAGTTTAACGTCTTAGCAAGACGTATCTTTTGGTGCTAAGGGTTTCTCGACCAAATGCAATCCATTTCAAAGAATGTTGTTTTGGTTCTTCTAAATAAGGCTTGACACGATGACGCCATTGACTTTGAGCGTTTTTTGTGTCTTGGAGTCCAATAGTTCCACCACTCCGTGTTCAAATACTTGAACTATTTTGAATGGTCCATCCCATCTTCGATCTCACTTTCCTGGAAACAATCTCAAAGCGAGAGTTAAATAAAAGAACATTCATTCCAGGGTGAAGAGTCTTAGGAACTAGCCTCTTTGTCGTGATAGCGCTTAGTACGCTCCTTGTATAATTTGGCATTCTCATGGCTTCATTCCTAATTTCTTCCAACTCACGAAGTCAAGTAATGTCGTTTTTCACCCGCCTTTATCTAAATCCATGTTTAACTCTTTAATTGCCCAGTAAGCTTTGTGTTCAAGTTCAACTGGAAGGTGCTTACGCTTCCCAAAGATTAACCTGTAAGGGCTCGTCCCAATAGGTGTTTTGTAAGCGGTGCGGTATGCCCATAGGGCATCATTTAGCTTAAATGCCCAATCCTTCCTTGACGGACGCACATGCGTTCCAAGATTCCATAATTTGCACTTATCGCTCACTTCCATTAACCGGAAGTTTGAGGATGATATGGAGTAGCTACTTTATGTGCGATGTTGTACTTGTTTAGTACTCCATCAAAGAGTTTGTTACAAAAATGGCTACCTCCATCACTTATTATAGCTCTAGGCATTAGAACTCATCAATATGAAATCTTTCAAGAATTTCACAACAATATTAGCATCATTGGTTTTGGTGGGGATAGCTTCACCACTTGACACATAATCCACAATGACCAAAATGTATTGAAAACCATTAGATGGGAAAAGGACCCGTGAAGTCGATCACATACATCAAAGAGTTCAACAACTAAATTAGATGTCAAAGGCATTTCATCTCTTTTGCTTATGTTTCGCTGCTTTCGACATCTATCACATTGTACCAAAACATACGAGCATCTTTAAAAAGAAGTGGGCCAAAAGAATCCAGATCAGAATATCTTACTGGCCGTCTTTTCACCTCCAAAATGACCCCACATGATGAAGTTCATGACAAAAAGTCAATGCTTTCTTATGTTCTTCTTGGTACATCTGGGATGACTTGATCTTGACCAATCTTGTATAAATAAGGTCATCCCGTAAATAGTCCTTAATAGTTTTAAAAACCTTTTCTTGTCATTATGAAGTGTTAGGTCGCAGAAAACACCAGTGCAAGATAGTTTACAATATCGCATAAATACCAGGTTCTGGACTCATGAAAAATAGCTGCTCATCGGGGAAAGGTTTCAACTATATCATCATTACTCTCATCTTTAAGAGAATTGAAGTCGTAAATCAACCTAGACATAATGTGACTACTAAGTTTTCCCGCCTTTCTTATCCTTGATTTCTAGGTCAAATTCTTGTAAAGTGAGCACTCCACCGATTAATCTTGGCTTGGCATTTGGTTTACTTAATAGGTATCTTAAAGCGGCATGATCAGAATGTACAATCACTTTAGATCCTACTAAATAAGACCGAAATTTGTCTAAAGAGAATACTATAGCCAAGAATTCCTTTTCGATGGTAGTGTAATTCATTTCGGGCATCGTGAGTGTTTTGCTAGCATGGTAGATGACATGTAAACGCTTATCCA
Organism: Hippophae rhamnoides; assembly: GCA_033030585.1. NCBI lineage: Eukaryota > Viridiplantae > Streptophyta > Magnoliopsida > Rosales > Elaeagnaceae > Hippophae > Hippophae rhamnoides. The sequence goes on from CM065433.1 coordinate 31,704,971, forward strand.
CTTCTTTGTCCCAGGATCGCTCCTATTGCATAATCGAAGCATCACACATTATCTCAAAAGGTAAAGACCAGTTTGGTGCCATTATAACAGGGTAGATGTTGGTTTCTCTTTCAAGGTATTAAAGGAAATAAGGCAACATTGTTGAAGTCAAATTCAAACATCTTTGGATAATAAGTTACATAAAGGACGACTTATTTTAGAGAAATCTTTAATAAATCGTCTGTAAAATCCTGTGTCCCACGAAAGCTTCTTATCCCCTTCACGGATGTAGGGAGGTAGTTTGGATATCAATTCAACTTTTTGCCTTATCAACCTCATACCCTTGTTTGAAAAATTATATGTCCCAAAACTATCCCTTGTTGAACCATAAAATGACTTTTCTCCCAACTAAGGGTTAGATTGCATTCAATGCATCTTTCTAAAACCAAAGTCAATTTATGTAAGCAATCATCAAATGAGTTCCAAAGACGGAGAAATCGTCCATGAAAATTTCAATGAATTTCTCCACCTCCAGAAAAATAGATATCCATCTCCTGGAAAGTGGCGGGCATTATAACCCAAATGGCATTACTGCGAAAGCAAATGTCCCAAAGGACATGTAAATGTGGTCTTTTCACGATCTTGGTGCTATGGTACTTGATAATATCCAGGACAGTCCAAGAAACAAGAAATTAGGTGCCAAATTAATCTTTCCAACATTTGATCAATGAATGGAAGAGGAAAGTGATCCTTTTTCGTATATAAATTTAGTTTCCTAAAATCTATACACATTCTCCATCCGGTGATTATTCTAATTGGTACTAATTCACTTTTATCATTTTTAACAACTGTTATCCCGCATTTTCTTTGGTACACGCATTACCTTTGGACTAACCCGACTTACTATCCGCACAGATAGATAATCCCTTCTTCTAAGTAGTTTAAGGATTTCCTTTTTAACTACCTCTTGCATGTTGGGTTTAGTCTTGCTTTGGGCCTCTACCGTACGGGTTTAGCACCATCCTCCAAGTTGATCTTCAGTGCATACACATTGTTGGACTAATGCCTCTTATATCCCACATACTCCAACCTATAGATTTCTTAAACCTGCTTAAGCAACTTTGATGAGTTCTTTTTCTTGTGGTTTGGTCAAGGTCAAGAAATTATCCTTGGATATGTTTCTCCTTCTCCCAAAAACACATATTTTAAGTGCTCGGGTAAGTCTTTGAGTTCAAGTTCGGGTGGATTGGCCTCTCTTTAACAGATGAAGAAGCTGGGTAGATTTAAAAGTGCACTAGATTTTGTCATCACTTCATTATTGTTCAGTTGTTGAGGTACCGCTTTAATTTCTTCATCTAAATCTTCTTCAACCTTTTCAAGTGTAAGAGCAGGTTCAAGCTTGTCTTATTTCGATTTGGAAAAAGGTGTTTTGGATAAGATTATCCAAAGGATCAACTTCGAATATTTCATCGATGGCAGAAATAGAAGGGAAAGGTGAAGAATCAAAAACTTTGAAATGAGCGCAGTCTCTCCTAAGGCATCGTTGTCAAATTTCCATCTTGGACATCAATAATAGTTTTAGTAGTTGCCATAAATGGTCACCAAGCAATATTGTATGCTCTCTGTCCCAATGCCTGATTTTCTTGCATATCCGAGGAACCCGCAAAGTCAACAGGTATTATCGGTTGTCTACCTGTACCAAAACATCCTAACTATTCCCTACGGATATTTAAGAGATCTATCTGCCGAGTTGCGGGGACATAGTTGTGGGTTTTAGATCCCCTAGATTGAAATTTGTGAGAATATAGAGTAGGGCATCAAATTTATACTAGCACCTAAATCAAGCATTGCCTTATGACCTTCCATCCCCCATGGATTATGTTTATAATAAAACTTCCGGTCTTTCAACTTGGGGGTAGTTTGTCTTGAAGTACTGGCCTAGAAATTTCTGACACTCTTACTCGTTCATTCATTCATACCTCCTTTTCTTAGTGTTCAAATCTTTGAAAAACTTGGCATATGAGAACATTCATGATCACTTCTAATAATGGTAAATTGATATTTACTTTAGAAATATTAAAAAGATCATTGAATTGCTTATCTTGTTTGGACTCTTTCAACCGCGGGAAAAAGGTACTTGCATCCGGTGTGGTTACATTTGTCTTTTGAATTTTGGGAGTGTCGGATGACCACGTGAAGTTTTTTCGGAAAGCTTGTGAAGTTTAACACTTGTTTCTCCTTTTTGCGATATTAGAATGTCGCCTTAACAATTCATAGAGATTTCGGGTACCTGGTATTGACTACCTTACCACTCGAAGGGTTAACATCTTTTGCTTGTTCACGGTTGGTAGGCAACTTTCACAGTTCTTTCTTTTGCATTTGTTCGGCCAGGTTGCCCAACTTTAGATTCAATTCTTTTTAGAAGCCTCGCGTGGTGTTCAACCTTTGATTAGTCATCGGTTGGTTGTCACCGACTAACTTGAATAAAAGCATTCAAGCTATCTTAAGGTTGGTTTAAAAGATTGGCTTCATGTGGTAAGCGGTGGTCAGTAGGTTGGGTGATTATAGGTGTTTGGATGATACTTTTGAAAATATTGGACTTCCATGGCATCGACACTAGAATCACAAGTATTTGAATACCATTATGAGTACCGTACTGATTGAACAACCACATTTCATACCTCTTGATTTGAAATTTGGTGAGACGTGAGGAATTTCACTTGTTTAGTCAATTCAAGAATTTGCAAGGTTATCTCATCATCAAAGCCGACCTGCATTGACCTTTGCTTTCCTTCCACCACCTCTTTGGGAATTAGACCCCAAACTCATGTCTTAGGCTTCCTCTCTGTCTTTTCTCTACAAAGACTCCCAAAGAAGATATCAACCCTATTGACTCTACGTAGTGTCAATCCATCGTAAAAAGAATTGGTTTTGTAGGCGTAGTGGAAAGCTATGATTTTGACATTGAATGAAAAGGAGTTTGAATCGTTTCCCAATCTTGATGAAAGGGCTCTTCATTCATTTGAGAAAATGTTGCTATCTTTGTTCTTAGATCAACAGTCTTTTGATGGGAATAGAACCTACCCTTAAAAATTTCATGATCAGCTTTCCCAAGTTTTAAGAGAACGATGTAGAGTAATGAACCATGACCAAGCTTTATCTTTGAGTGTAAGGAAAACACCTCATCCTTAGTTGATTTTCACTAATTTCATGTAGTGGAAAGGTTTGGACAATAGCATAGAATTCTCGAATGAAATGCAAAGGATCTTCATTGGGATGCAGGTAAAAGGAAGGCAACAAAGAATAATGAATCTTTTTCAATTCATAATTCCTTGCAGCCTCTTGCAATTGGATGCGGAAGTTACATTGCCAATGATTGGCATTGTATAGTCTTTCATCTTTTTCCGCCTATCTTGACATCTCCCATGGTTGTTTGTAGTTGAAAATGATCCTCCTCCTATCGTGAATCGCATTTTGCTTTTAAAAACAATGGTAGATATCTCTAAAAAATGCAAGGAACCTAAATTATTTTTTTTTTTTTTTTAATTTAAGCGAAGGGACACTGATTTTTGAAACAAACGAATTTATTTTATTTGAAATATTTTTTTTTTTTTTTATTACACGCAAACTAAAACAAAGGAAAATACTGATAATGGGTGACCTCGCGTGTAGGACTAAAATTTATCGTCTTCTAGTAAGGCGTTGCTTGGAGATTGCGAGAATGAAAAACTCAATGTCTCCTCTTCATTGAATTCATCTAAGTTTCAATTTTGCCTTTTATGCAAATGTTCAACTAAGCGTTCAACTTGAACTTCCACCTTTTTTGATAGAAGCTTCCAGTAGTCCAACCGCGATTGGTTTTAGATTGATTGTCCTACAAACTTGAATAAAAGAATTCAAGTTGTCCTCCAGGGTTGGTTTATTTGGAATGCTTAATAATAGGTGGGTGGAATTCTTTACGCACTGGCTTGAGCTTTGAGGAAAGGAGGTTATTTTGCCTCGAGAAATTTGGATGACTTCTCCACCCAGGATTATAGGTATTTGAATTGGGATCAAACCTTGGTCTTTGTTGATATGCTTCCCAACACGTTAACCGCCAGGTCCAGTCAGTATCTCCTCACGTGGACGAAGTACCTTGTCCCGTCATTGCAAAACCATATTGTTCATTATTTGTGTTGGTTTGTGTAGCGAGAAGGCAACTTGCTTAGTCGGTTGAACAAGTTGTTGTTGAATTTCCACGAGTCAATCTCGCAGAACACCATTTTCTCACTCTGGAGCTTTTTCATTGAATTAGCACCCAACATCTCAAAGAGATTATACGTTTCGATGCGCTTTTTCTCTGTGCTTCCTCTGCGGCGTTGTCGACAATGAAGCCGACATTGTTGTGTAAGTCATCGTAAAGAATTGGTTCTCAGAACTGTAGGGAAAAGCATGATGGGGACATCGAATTGAGAAACATTTTGAACCTATCCAAGCTTCGTGGAATGGTTCTTCCATCCGAGAGAAAGTAGCAATCTTTCCTCTCGATGTTTTTGATGGGAATAGAATTTTCCCATGAATTTATTGTAAATTTGACCCCATGTCATCGAGAGAACTGCGGGGTAAGTGACATCAACCAAGCTTTAGCCTTATCCTTTAAGGTGTACGGAAAACATCTCTATTCCTAGTTTGATCCTCGTTTAGAATACCGGGGGAATGTTTGGGCCAGTAGCATAGAAATCTCTCGTAAAGGAAGAGAATCTTCATTAGGTAGCCCGTAGAAGGAAGGAAGCATAGAAAAATGAATATTTTTAAGGTCGTAGTTCTAGCACCTCCCCTTGGATAGCGGCGATTCTTGCGCCGATCACTCTTTGCAAACTCTTTCATCGTGGTTTCCCACTGCTGTTGGTTTTCCTCCATTTCTTTTGGTTCTAGTAAAGGATTAAGGCGTTACATGTTTGGCTCAAAACTTGTTGATGGAAGATCCGTGTTGGTTGACACTTGTTTAAATTTATGAATATTATTTATATATGGTGTTAGGGGGTTTCCATGATTCTATATAGCATGTTATTTTTAAACGTAAATTTAAAAACTCCGTCAACAAAAATAAAGAAATTAGAATATTTCCATGGCATTTAATCCAAAACACTAGACAATTTTTTTTTTTTTTTTTTTTTTTTTTTTTTAATTCTTTTTTATTTCTTTTTTATTTTTTTATTTATACTTTTTTTTGTTTATTTTTTTTTTAAAATTTTTTTTAAATAACATAATTAGTATTAATCAAAGTGTTAAGGAAAGAATGGTGGTCATACATTTCCTTAAAACCATTCTCTGTGCAAACAACGTTAGAAAAACCTATTGTAGCAAAGAATGATGCAAACTCCCTTAGATTTTTACTTTTCATGCCTTTTAGTTTTTTAATTTTTTTTTTTTTTTTTTTTTTACGACTTAATTTTATTTTACTATTCACACTATCTTTATTTCTTATTAACTTAAAAAATTTTTAATTTTTTTTTTTTTCTGACGGTAATTTTATTTTACTATTCACACTATCTTATTAAATTTTTTTTTTTTTTTTTTTTTTTACGCATCTTAATTTTATTTTACTATTCACACTATCTTATTTTCTAAAAAAAAAAAAAAAATTTTAATTTTTTTTTTTTTTTTTTTTTTTTTTTACGACGGTAAAAACTTTTACTCAAATTTCAAATTTCTAAATTATTTACTTTTTATGCTATAAAAAAAATTTTTTAATTTTTTTTTTTTTTTTATTTATTTATTTATTTACTATTTATTTTTTTATGAAATTTGAAATTTGATTAATTTTTATTTTATTTATTTATTATTATTATTATTATTTTTTTAAATATCACAATTATTTACAACACAAAAATATTTTTAAAATTTTGATAAATAAATTAAAAACGCTATTCACTTCAACGGCTACTAAAACGATAATGTAAAAACCGTCGCCGATTCATAAATACTTTGGTTTAATATTTGTAAAACTTACCATGAAGTCTGTGAATCATTCGTGAAAATGATAAGATACTCCTTTCGAATTCGATCAGGAAGGAATGTATGTGGTTTTTAATTTATTATTCAAACTTTTAAAAAGCGAGTTAAATCCTAAACATCCGTCATTAGCGATAGTTTTGGTTTTGTGTTCTAATCTAATAACATAAAATAAACATATATACGTATTAATTAAATATAATCTAAAAAGAATAAACATAGATACAAATTTAATAAATAAATATAAATACAGTTGATAAATATTCATGCAAATTTTATCATTTATATTAGTGGAGTATTTATGGATATAATAACCAAGTTAATTATCACCGCTTCGTATTATCTAGGTTATTAAAGATATAAATTGATATTTTATTGATTCTCTCTTTTTGTATAATACTATTTTGCATGGGTTAGATACTTCTTTGTTAACTAAACAAATCAATTAACACCTACGGGTGGGGTTGATAATCAATTTGGTTAATTAAATTAATTAAACTTTTTTAAGAGATTGAAAATGAGCGATTTAAATCTGCTTTGGTGGGGTTAAAAGCTTAAAAGCTTTATTGAGTGTCAATTAAACTTAGAATTTAGTTATCCGAGTCTAACTTTCAAGTTTTAAAATGTTATTACACGCATGTTGTCAATTTCCACATAATAATTCTTATAAAAACTTTTGAAATAAGCCTTCACTCTAACTACCTATTATGATTGTAACAAATAAAAGAAAGACTACTCTAAATTAGGCAGGATAACTAAACCTTAAAGTTTAACTTTCGATTTAAGTTTGTAATGAAAAATAATATATTTCTCTCTAACATCCTTAATATAAAATCTTGAATAAAAAATAAAATCAATTCATTTTAGAAATTTTCACCTATTTAATATTTGTAAAGATAACAACGTTATTATTATATCATGATTATAAACATTTAGCATGATTAAATTTAATGGCAGACAAATTAAATATAACATGTAAGAATAAAAAATAAAAATAACTCAGAAGAAAATAAAATCCCTTACGACGCTTATTCATTAGTTCTTTCGAAAACCTCCGTAATTTGCGAACTTCCATTTATTGAATCAAAAATCTAAATTATTACAAAAAACGTTACAGTTCTCTCAAAAGAAACTAAACCTAAGACAATTGAACTAACTAAGAGAAAAAGCTAAGAAAATCTTAGAAACTAAGAAAGAAACTAAGGAAAACTTAAAAACTAAGAAATGAGAGAAAGAAAGAAAGAGAAGTGAGGTTTTGAGGTGTGTTTTGAAGTGAATGGAAGGGGTATTTATAGGTGAGGATGGAGAGAAAAAATGATTAAAAAAATGTTAAAAAAAAATATTAAAAAAATAAAAACGTGTAGTGGACATCGAGGTCATCAATGACGTCGGCGTAACGTCATGAGAGCGGCTGCACGTGAAAAATGGGTCAAAATCGTTGGCTGCGGACGTAGAATGGCTGATGCCAGCCTTATTTGCAGCCTTGCCAGGCTTGTCATGTCAGCGCCTTGCTCAGCTCTGGCGAAGCAGCGTAGTAGCGGTAAGGCCATGTGGCCAGCGTTTTCCGTCTTTTGGACATTTTTGACCTTTTCGACCCATTTTTGTCCAATTTTTCCATGTTTGTTGACCTTTTTCCACTTATTTATCAATTTATTTGTGATGTATTGCTTGAAGTATTCTTCTTTGAGTCTTTACTGCGTTTTTAGGCCAAAATTTCAAAAACAATAAAAATACCCGTGATTCCGAAAAAGACAAATTTATATAAATATATGATAAAACATATAAATATATATATTTTTAATCAATTAAAGTGCATAAAATCATGGTTATTTTAGTGCTTTTTGAGCACTCATCAAAACAACCTTTTATTAATAGATCAACTTACAAAACTAGAGTACACTAATAAGATTAAACTGATAATAATATTAGGGATAAAGATGGCTTATAAGTCCTTAAGATATTTAGCTACTCGACTAGCATCTTGATCCTCCATTTCCTCCACCAAATGTAAAGCTCAACCTGAATCTTCATCACATTTTTACATACCTTTTTAGCCACTTGAGCTATGGATACACTCAAGCCCATGCTCAAACCCTCTAATTCTTCGATAGTATTTATTACCTTGAGGAACATGCTCTCCTCACTTTATGTAAAAACTAGCCCAATAAGACTCATTATCAATTAAAGTAACAATCTTTGTCATAGTTTTCCTCGTGTGCTTGCATCTAGAATAACTCTTTCTTGGCAAGCTCAAGCTCATACTTGGAATAACTAGGGCAACCATCAAGCACATGCAATGGATTTTTATTCTCCACACTACTACAAAATAGACTATTAAAGTCGGTTAAAAACTGACTTTAAATTGACTAACTTAAAATTTAAAGTTGGTTCAACTTTTTTTTATTCTCATTTTTCACTCTACTAACGTGTATTTAATATAGCATAAAAAAACCAAAATATAAATAATAATATAAATAATTAAAAATTTAAATATAATTAATTATTTGATAATTAAATTTATTACAAAAACAAATAATGTATATACAATACATATATATATATATATATATATATAGTTAACTTAAATTACAAATAAAATAATGTCATCAAAGTGTAATTGGATTGTGCGAGCAAGCTTCGTTGGCATAGAATCACCAGCATTGTGACAAGGAAACTGGGCAAAAAACAATTGATCCATATAACAATTCATTCTCCTTACATACATAAGCATGTGTACATCTATCAAACAAGCAGTCCAAACTTTAGAGACATACGAATGGAGAAATTAAATCATTATAAATATTACCATAAAAAAGAGTTTATCACAATGTCATCCGAGTGATATAATAATAATTTTATCCTTTCGAACTCATATTAGCACTTTATTGATTTTTTGTCTATAAATATGAAGCTATTTGGAATCAAGTTGGAATCAAGCTAAGTAACAAATGAGAGTTACACTTGATTTCATATTTAAAGCTCATTATAACATTAAAAATACTAGTAGAGATTCCAGATAGCTTCATATTTATAGACAAATGATTAATAAAGTGTTACCATGATGTTGTTATAATGAAAGTAGCTAAGAGAGATAAGATGAAATTTGTGCAAAAAATAGGTCCATAAAACAATACATTTTCCTAAATACACGTGTGTAACGTCGGTTTGCCACGTCAATCGACGCTATCCACGCAGTTTAAAATTAAAATTTTTTTAGATCAATTATTATTTTATTTGAACTTTTTAAATTTTAATTTGAATATATAGTATAAAAAAGAAAAAATAATAATTTTAAAATAATATCCAAATAAATACATATAATTATATAATTTTAAAAACCAATTGTCTAAAAAATAATTTATACTATATATATATCCAAATTAAACTTTAAAGAGTCAAATAAAATAATAATTGACCTAAAAAAAATTTCAATTTTAAACTACATTTTTTAATAAAAAAATACACATAAGACGTAGCGTCGGTTGACGTGGTGAATCGACGCTATGTCCTACGTGGATAACGTCGGTTTTATACCGAATTGACTTTAAATTCATTATAAGTCTTTTTTTTCAAAGATTGATTTTATATATCGACTTAAATAACCATTTTTGTAATAGTATCAATATCTCTTTAATTTCTCTCTCTAAATCAATCATACTTAACTATAACGAACCCTGTTTTTTTTTTAATTTTTATCTTTACATTGCCTTCATAATTGGTTTTTTTTTATGATAGGGTGAAAATATTATCATAATTTAAATCATTGTTATAATAATTAATTAATAATAATTTTCATTTAAAAATAATATCATAATATTAAAGTAAAATTAATAGTAAAGATAATATTGATTTTTTAATGCTATAATAATAAAAATAATTATTATAATATTTACTTTCAAAAGGAAGTTATTGATTAATAATATACCAAATTTATCATGTTAGTTTAGATCGATTAACATGAGAGAAAGAATACTAATTGGTAAAAAAAAATTATATATATATATACACCTTTGTTTCCTTCAAATTTCTCTGTAGTTTTTCTTCTACATTTTAATTAATTTGAATTAATTTATCAACTTGCCGATATAACTAATGGATAACTTTTCATGATGTAATAGATTGAAGGAATTTGAAATGTCATTGAACTACAAAGAGTGTTTTACAATTATAATTATTTTATTTAAATTTTGATATAGAAATATTTTTATTGTGGGAAATAATTTTCACAGATTTGATTTTAAAATTATCCCCACATTCCTTGCCACAAATCCCGGCTCTCTATTCCTTTCCTAACATGCCTATTGTTACTTTTATACCTTTATTTCTATAAATACACCCCACACTTGAATTCCTTCCTACTCATTCCAACACAGTCTTGTGCTTTGTGTAACTTAAAATTATAATACTTACCCTACCTTCCCTCCTTAATTTCTCTTCTTACAGTACTTACACACTTCTCTAGTTACTCAACCATGGCTCGTCGTCCGTACGGATCTCTATTGTTGGTCTTCTCATTGATTCTTTTGGTCACCTTCTCTAGTTTTACCGAGGTATTTATTTTAATTTGCATTTTCTTTTTCTTTATAATACATGGTACTCAGATCTACTTCTTGTATGTATGGGGGCGTGTGGTCTAATGGGATTTTAATGGTTGTGTTTGTTATTTGGTGGACTATATTCCAATTCAAGTCTTAAATTTCAACTTTAAAATTGGTTCGAGATAAAAGTGGTTTAATAAAAAATCTCAGGCAGAATCACATTATGTAAGGAAGCATAAAATGTGTTTCGTGATTTATTAAAAGCACTTTTAAACGAACAACTTTTTTCTGCTAGTTTGTTTGTTCTCATATCTGACTTATATATGCGATTTGGTTTTTTCTTGTTTGAACAGGCTTATAAAAGTATTAACGTCAAACCTGCAGGTATGAAATTCTAATTTTTATGTATTCTTTTATTTTTTTCACTTACCACTCTTATATCGTGATAAAAAAAATTATTTTTAAAATATAAGAATTGATTTTTTTGTTTTGTGAAAAAGTGAAATTAATTTTTTATTATTTTTTTACGAAAATATATTTTAATCTCTATAAAATATAATAATTAATATTTATATAAATGTACTTAGATACATCATTTCTCAACTAAATAGAAGTAAATAATGAAATATTAATATGTAAAGTCTAAAATGGTAAATTTGTTTTGCAGCCTGCAAACCAAAGTGTAATTACAGATGCTCAGGAACACAGCACAAGAGTGCATGTCAATTCTTCTGCTTAAAGTGCTGCGCAAGATGCATGTGTGTTCCTCCAGGCACTTATGGCAACAAACAAGCTTGCCCTTGCTACAATAGCTGGAAGACCAAGGAAGGAAGACCAAAATGCCCTTAATAGATAGATATCTTCTACTAGATAATTTTTAACATTATCTAGATAATAATAATAATTAAAGCCAATGCCTGCCTGCCATTATTAACTTCATTGTTGATTTGGCATGCACTATCTAGTGCTTTTTAATATATATTTATATATATAGTGGTAATTCTTAAGCCAATCCCTAATTGGTATTGAGCTATTAGCCTACTTTTAATTAGGCAAATATTATTGCAATTTTTGCATTGTTGTTTGGTTTTCGTTTTTGTTATTTTGTGTTTAAGATCTGGAAATTTTGTCTTGAGACAATTGTAATTTGTTCAAACAAATTATTGAATGTCTTATGAAACTTTCATGTTTTTAGATTCTTCTTTGTTTTGTATTAAATCTTAAGCTTCTTATTAATGGAATAGATTGTTAATCCTAATTAACTATTAACTTTTTAAGTTTGATTGTTTCTTGCTAAACAGTTTTTTATTAAGAGATTAAATTGTAAAATTCTGTGAAAATATATCCCAACTTTTTTTACATGCTTTTTTTTATGTTTTGCAAAAGAAGATGCTTTTTTTTTTCTTCTTTTGGCTAGTTGTGCACACTGGGCATAATTCATTGGGCTTTAAACTCAGCTCACATGGGAGCAACTAACGTTCCACCTGATTACAATCATTAAGAAACCCACAATCTATGTTCCAATTGTTATGCTTTATAAAAATTTCAATTCTAATTATTTTATGTAACCTTTTTTTCCCTATAAAATTAGAGATTTCATTTAAATTTAACTTAAAAATAAAAAAAAGTTGTTTATCTAGATGAAATATATTAATATGTATATTGAGAAAAAGCCCATATAATAGGAATGATGATTTTGTGTGTGTGAAGTATCATCAAATCATGTATTTTTTTTATCTTGGTTCATCTTTAATACTCTATATCATCCATAAAAAGATACATCAATAAAAATTTAAGCTTAACAAAACATCTATTTCTTTACCGATCTAAAAGTTATATAAAACGCCTTCCATAACATACTCAAAACATGTTTTTTCAAAGAAAAAGCTACAAAAACAGAGGAAAAAAAAAAGAAAAGAAACTAATACAACCTACCACCCACTCATGGGAGAGAGGTCACTACCTCCACCGACAAGAAGTGAAGAACATTGAAGATAGATAAAAGAAAATAAAGAAAGAAGGCGGTGAGAACGAGGTTATTTTATATTACAATTTAAATATAATACATATTTCACAAAATATTTCAAAATAGTTGTGAAATAATTGATTAACCGATTTTAAATTAGACTATTTCCGTAAATTTCATCGGTTCACGACAAATATAATTCTATACACGCGAACACACATCATCATTTTGAAAATATTGCTTGAGATAACCCTTTTATTTTTAAACCTATTATTTTTTAATACATATTTTATTTCATGCATATATTATTTTTTACTAAAATTTATATATACATTTTAAAAACGCAAAAAGAAAAAATAAAAAATTAACTAAAAGTTTTGAGTAACTTCCAACATTTTAAATACGTTTTTAAATAAGTTTGTTTTTTAAACATACATTAAGTTTTAAGTATAAATTAATTAAGTGATGAAATTAATATAATAACGGCGATTAATTTTTATTAGTTATGATTTTATAGGGGTTTAAACATGGATGCTACATGCAATGTTAAAATTATATATTGTTTTATACATTTTTAACAACTTGTACACAAATGTGTAGAGACACAATAACAGAAATGATTGATGATAGACTAAAATAAAAAAACAACTTGTAGGGTAAATATAGCTAGAATTTAAAATCGTAATAAATAAAATATAATTAAATTCAATAGATGAATTATGTAGCATACTTTAACTTTTCTTTGGCACTCAACCAATGGCAAACCATTTTGAAACTATATCACAGCTATTTGACTTCTTTTAGATGTTATTTGAAAGTTGTGATTGCATTCCTTTTGCTTCGAAACGCACTTATTGGTTAAACTTTTCAATTACATAATTACGTGCAAAATTATTAAATAAAACAAAAAAACAATTAAAGCTAACACAACAACAATTACAACACAAAAAATGATGACATAACAAACAATGCTAGCTCACTCTTGGAGACAGGTCATGAGAGGTGACCATAACAAGTAAAAAGCAACCATGAACATTACTCCTGAAAGGGAAAAAAAATAGATAAATGAGTTTTTTATAAATCAAATTTTTGTTTTCAAGAATAATGCTAACTTTTGAAAGGAAAAGAAAAGAAAATAGACGAGTTTGAGAAGAAAACAATTATGATAATGGAGGTAACATTTCATTGAATGATCATGGGTATTGATTATAATGATTAAAAACACAAAAGTTAGGACTTAGAGATTGATGAATTTCATATTCTAACTCAATGCTCTGCAATAATATGACACTTTCCAAGTTTTATTTGATTTTTGGTGACCAAACCGAAGAAGGTTCTAAACAAAAATAGCTCATCTTTCATTCAAAACAAGCCTATGACAGTTTAAGAATGTTCATTTCACCTAGTACTTGTATCATGAGACGAGGTCTAATGATTTATAAAAATCGAACTCAAAATCTTGCATAAATCTGCAATGCAATTAAAGGGTTGGGTAATTTAAGGAATTAGTTTTTAAGTTATTTTATAAGCTCCTTGAACATTTTTAAAAACTCAAAACCTTAATCAACTTATTTCTCCTAAGAAATTAACATTCAATTCAACCTATAAAGCCAATTTAAAAGAGATTGACTTGACAATTTTTAATTTATAATCATAACATAAAATCCAATTAAACATGACTCTAATGTAATATCCAAAAGTGAAATCAACCTTACATCTTGCCAAAATCAATATTTCCTTGTATATATTCACTAAGTAAAAAAGAAACAAAAGTTGAAGACTCAACTTTAATATTGCAACTTTTTAATCCTTATCATTAGAAATCTTACATTTCAATTATGGGGTGATTATGACAAAATTATTAAATCCTTATCTTCAATATACTAGAATAACTATATACACTTCATACAAATATAAATCTATTATGATTAAATGATTAAATTCTAATTACATAAAAATTGTTTTCATTTACTATAAACACATACTAATAACGTGTAAGATGTGAGTGAGACACGAGAGAAGAATTAGAAATTAGAATAAGACTTAAATTTAAAAATGAGTACATTTATATATAAGAATAATTAAAAAATATATTTAAAAAAATAATATGTATTAAAAATAAAAGTTTGGTTCGACTTTAGAAGATTTTTTATAATTTTCAAACCTCCTACCAATCCAATAAAATTGATTTGATATTTTTTAGACTAACCAACCTCAATATATATATATATATATATATATATATATATATATATATTCATTTTATGTATTTTTGTCCATTTCATTATAAAAAAAACCTATGCACCCTAACAACCATATCCTCTTTCACCATTCTCTTTTGTCACATTATCCATTTTTTTGCCCACCAAATACCATTCAATGTTTGTTGCAAAACAAATTAAAAATGCAATTTTTATTGAAACTAAAGTTATGCAATCAATCACCAATTCATTTAAAACATTATCTCTTCCGATGATAACGACTATCATCGACTCATTCCCTCCAATCTTCTTGATGCCTTTATCCTTTTTTGACTACCTTATGTTCGATAAAAACCACTTTTATTTTACTTTAGATTTGATCAAATATAAGGTGATCAGAAAGGATGAAGAGATCAATAATCAAAAGGGACTAAACTAATGGTAACGGTGGTTAAAGGTAGAGATGGATACTTCGAAAGAATTGGTGACGACCTAACTACAGATTTAGTTAAAAAAATACAGATTCAGATTGTTCTACAACAAATAATAAAAATTGGTTGACCTATAAAGGAATAAAACGATATCAGAGATAGAACGGAGAGGTTGATGAAGATTAATGATAATTACTAGGAAGTATAAGATGTTTTCGTATTGAAATGAATAAAAACAAATAAGAGAAAGCATAAAATAGTAAATATTTTCATAAAGACATAATTACTCTTCTATAAATTAAGTTTTTTTAAAAAATATAACCTTTGATATACCTTTTATTATATAAGTGAACTAATAATTTACTAATTTGATAATATGAATCAAAATGTGTACCTTTTATTTAAAAACGATACTACTAAAGTACCAAACCCACAATTAACCATAGTCAGTAATAGTCTGATTGGATTTTGAATCATCATCCACTAAATAGAGACACAAAGCAAGCAGTTGTATGATGCTTGGACTATTCTACATTTTTTCAATTTTTCTTACTGATTTTCCAACATCACAACACAAGACACAGCTAAAATATAAATGCAGGGCAGTTTTTTTAGCTGAGACTCTGCAAAATTGCAAACTCCAGCAGGCTAAACAGGCAGTAAGTTGTCTACTTGATCATAAACCCAGCAGCAAAAACCAGCTAAAACTGAATTGAAACAGTTCAGCCAAAAAATAAAATCATCCACAATTTCAGTCAGATCACTTGTTTAAATGCTAATTTAAAAACTAAGTTGCTTCCAAAAGGTTCAAAAGTGAATCAGTGATTAAGAATCAACTTATTGCCAAAAGTCGGAAAATCTTTTTAAGGCAGGGAAAAAAAGCACGGAAGAGAAAATTAGGAAGTATAGACCATTCCTCTAAAAGATAAATAAGAGGTAAATATCAGAGTTAAGCTCTTACTGCTTCAGATCAAAATGAAATGACTCTGATCATGCGCACAGTGGATAGGTATTTAGATGACTGAAGAAATGGAAAATCATGCAGTAACAGAAGCTTGCTTTTTTCCTTTCTTGCTCCCATTGGCTTCCTTACCTCCCTTTATCATTCTAGACAAAACATCTGCTTGCTTTGTGTTGCCCTCCCGATTAAGGCTCTTAATAAGATCTCCAACGCTACTCCAGTCAGTCACACCCCCTTTCTCCATTATTTTGCACAAAATTGAATAGGCATTGAGAGTTTTTCCTGATGTTAAGAGAGCATCTAATACTGTGTCGTAGCTCGAAAAGTCTATCATACAGTCTCTGTCAAGACAGAAATCTAACAACTTCAGAGCACCGATGGTCTTCCCTTTCTCACAAAGAACAGATAAAAGACTATCACATCTAGGAGGGCACCCACTTTGCATGAGTAAATCCATCCGTCCCAATGCTTCCTCAATGTGACCTCTCATAAGGAGAGCTTCCAAGATCTTAGCAACTACATCCATATTCTCCTTCACCCCCTTCTCCACCATAGATTTCATTACACGGCTAGCAGTTTGAACCCTCCCATCTTCAAATAAACTTTCCATCACTGACCTAAATAATGACGACTCTGGAAGATGCCCTGTTTCAATCATACCATCCAAAGCAGTTTTGGCATCAGCAGGCTCCCCTTTGCATAAATAGCTCTTAATGAGCAACTTAAAAGAATCTGCATCTCTAGAAACTCCTCTTCTACCCATAATCTTTAAAATTTCAAGAGCAGAATCAGGATTTCCTTCTTTAGAGTGACCACAGATCAAATTATTAAAAGCAACTGAATCTGGGATGCCCTTTTTCATCAACTGTCGTAAAAAGATTTCAGCTTTTCCTGTCTGCCCATGGTTGCACAGATACTCAATCATTGGGTTATAAGCACTAGGTTCCATCTCCAAGGAGCTCTGAGGCCTTAATATAACTTCTTTCTGAATAAGCTTATCCAACAGTTTAGTAGCCCGATCATATACCCCAGCCGTGCAAAAATGTTGAATTAAGATGCCATAATGACCAGCTTCTGTTGGAATGCTGAGTCCAATCATTGCCTTCAGAACCTCTGCAGCTGCATCCAAATTTCGTGATTTGCACAGGCAAGATAGCAACTTTTCAAAGATAGAGTTATCCTTAGGAGCAATATGTCTTGCTACCATCTCCTTCAACATTGTCTGAGCTTCAGTCCATTTCTCTGCATCACAAAGCCCTGGCAACAAGGTTGTATATGTGACAGCATTGGGCTTAATGCCATAAGATTTCATCTCTTCCAACAATCTCAACCCATCATCAACTCGTCCAACTGAAACATACCCTTTGATAAGTGTAGTATAACTTATCACTGTGGGAGCCAAATTTTGTCCCTTCATTTCCGTAAACAACCTTTCTGCTTCATCCATCATTTTAAACCGATTATAACCATTGATAAGTGTGTTATATGTAACCACATTAGGTGATATGCCCCTGCTCTTCATATCTTCATAGAATCGCTTTGCAGTCTCCAATCTCAAGGAGAGAAAGAAACCCCACAACATAACATTATAAGTATGCCTAGTAGGCTCTATACCCTCATTCAACATTGCATTAAAGTATCGTTTTGCCATCATATATCGTCCCTTTTTCAAAATAACCTTAAAGAAAGCATCATAAGACTTGATACTTTTCTCCACACCCAATTCTTTCATTTTGTTGAAGATTTTCACCGCCTCCTGAACAATCCCAGCTTTACCATAACTTTCAATCAGTTGAATGAAGAGGTCCTCATCCCACTCCACACCCTTCTTGGGCATGTCAAATAGTATGCAACGGGCATGGTTGAGCTTGTTAGCTTTACCTAAAATCTCAATAATTTTAAAATAAGTCTCACGGTCGTGCTCAAAAAAACCAGCACGTTCAACCCATCTGAAGAACTGGAGAGCATGTTCCGAGTTCCGAGCACCGTGCAACACATTGTAAACAAGGGAATGATCGAATTGGATTACTAGATCCCGAATCGAGTTTTGTAAACGGGTCGTCCAAGCCCGGTTTGCCATCATTCTACAAATAATATCCTCTAATTTTTCTGGGTCTGGACGATTACCTCGCAATGGTCTCTGGGTCACCTTGTTTTCTGATCCATTAAATGGGTTAGGTTCAGAGGCTTTGTCTTCAACAGAGTTTGAGTTTGGGGCAGAGCAGAAGTACCGCAACAGATTGACCGCACAAGGATCTGAGGTTCTTGAAAAGCTGAGCAAACCCCTGGTCTGCCAAGCTCGGTTCACCATCATTCTACACAGAAGCCGCTCAAGAGTTCTTAGACTCACCCGTCCAATCACACCAAGTACCTTTTGAAAAAGGAAAAAAAGAAGAGCACAATATCAAATCACTAACCTATCTAATGTCACAGTAACATACAAGATCGGAAAGTCTAAGCATAGATTATACAACAGAGTCCAGTTACATACATTGCCTATTAATAAAATGCAACCAAGCAGAATATTGAAAACTAAAGCCGATGACCCAAATATAACATTAATATAAATGAAACTTGGATAGGTTTTCTTTGATTTCCAAGACTCGTGAAACCTAAAAAAGAAACAATCGTTGAACAACCACCTAAAAAAAGGAAACTAAAAACACAGATATGAGAATAACAAACTGGGAGAGGTATCTTACATTATAACAGAAGATGGAGATTGACTGATGGAGAACGGAGAACTGCAAGAGACTGTGAGAGTGGACTCTAAGACTATTGGTTTATTGGCTTAGCGAATGGCCACAGTGGAGCTTAGGGAAAGAAACGAACCGAATTGCAATATTGGCCGGCGTCGTTACGGAGGAAAAGAAAGAGAAATGAAATTAGGGTAAATGGAAACCAGTAATTTTTGAGAGAAAACATCGAGAGGAACCGAACTTTTGAAATTAGAATAGTAGATAAAAGAACATGTGAGGTTTAGTTGACACGATGTAATTAGAATAAAATAAAATGGAAAAAAAATAATGTATTGTTTTGTTTCGTCATATAATCAAAGAAGTAAAATTTAATAAAATATAAAATATAATATATTATCTCAATATTCTTATATTAGATAAAGTGTAAATAATATTATTTAAAATTTAGATTTTATGTTCAAATTTTTTGATTATATTTATAGATTTAAAGTTAAAATTATAACTTTTTTAAATATGATTAATAGTTTACTCTTTTAGAGTTTAAAATTTTTAATTTAAATTATATGATTATATTTATAAGTTAAGATTTATGATTAAAATTATTATTTTTTAAATAAGATTTTAAATTGGGTTTTGATATTTATAATTTTATTTAAAATTGAAGTAAAATTGGAATTAAAATCTAATATTACAATGCAATCATAATTCTTAAAGAAAAGATGTAATCATGATTTCTTTTTTTTTTTAGAATTAATTCAATTATATTTTTAATTTATATCATAATTAAACATAAAATTATAAAGAATAAATTTTAACTGTATTACATTTCTAACAACTAAATAACATGTAAGAATAACTTGTGTGAGATAACCCCACGTTTGGTTGGAGGTAATGGAATGGAATCAGAATTGATTCCTTCCATTTTGTGTGTTTGGTTGGACGGAATGGAGGACGAAATGGAATCTAATTACTAAAAGAGGAGGAATCACAATTACTTCTCACACCTTTGGTAATCATTATTCCATTCCCATCTAAACATTTTTTTCCCAATTTTACCCTCATCTAAAATATAACCTTAAATTCAAATCCCAAATTCTCAAACCCAAAATTCCAAAACCCTAAACCCTAAACCCAAAATTCCAAAACCCTAAATCCAAATCCTAAAATCCTAAACCCTAAACCTCAAATCCCTAAACCCTAAATCCTAAAACCCTAAATCCTAAACCCCAAATCCTCAAATCCCTAAACCCTAAATCCCTAAACCATAAACCCCAAATCCTAAATCCCTAAACCCTAAACATTAAAACATAAATCCCAAAACCCTAAAACATAAATCCCAAAACCCTAAACCCTAAACCCCAAATTCCAAATCCTAAAACCCTAAACCCTAAATCCCTAAACCCTAAACGTTAAACCCTAAAACCCTAAACCCCAAATCTCTAAACCCTAAACCTTAAAAGATAAATCCCAAAACCCAAAACCCTAAAACATAAATCCCAAAACCCAAAACCCTAAAACATAAATCCCAAAACCCAAAACCCCAAATTCCAAACTCCAAATCCTAAAACCATAAACCCTAAACCTTAAACCCTAAAACCCTAAAACCCTAAACCCTAAATCCAAAATTCTAAAACCCTAAACTATTTTTAGAAAAATAATAATTTTAACCCTAAACCTTAACCTACAAATATAACCTCAAATTATAAATCCCTAAACCCTAAATCACACATCCCAAACCTCAAAACCCTAAACTCTATTTAGAAAAATAATAATTTTAATAATATATTTTTTTTAATTAAGTAATACTTATTTAGAAAAATAATGATTTCAATAATGTATTTTGCCTGACGAAAAAATAGTAATTAAATGACATTATTTGAATTTTACAGCATGTAGAGGTATTAAGGTCATTTACAGCTTTTTTCATTCCATTCCAATTGTAAACTAAACACTATAATCCTTATTCTGAGCTTGATTCCAGTGGTCAAACCAAAAAAAATTGTTTTCATTCCATTCTAATTCCGATTCCGATTTCATTCCACGAACCAAACGTCACCTAATAGATTTGGAAAATTGGTCACAGAGCTTATACACAATTTACGCTAGAAATAGCTTTATAGCCATTTACTTTATTTTGAGGGAAAAAAACAATCAAGATATACGAATCTTTCAAACCATTTAAAATTAAATACCAAGTATATGTGCCTTTATCTTATAAAAGATTATAACATTTGTGAAATAAGTTAATTTAATTCTTTAATTTATAAAAAAAATTAATGTAAAAAATGTATTTTAATCTTAAAATTAAAGTGTATAATTTTAAGTAATTATTATATTAAAATACTTATTTTTAATAATAATGGGACTAAATGTATTCAGTTTTCATAATAACAAGATTTATAATAATTCAACTAAAAATAATGAGACTAAATTAACTCATTTCATAAAAAACGATATATGTTACCCTACTTTTGTCTTAATTAGTATTATTTTTATATGATATTTTTGACAAAATAATTTTTTAAATAATGTTATATATCATATATTACGTTTATCTTAAGTTGATGTATGATTTTAGGATGATAAAGATGATACATTGTAGAAAAACATGGAATTATAGTTAATAAAATACGTGATGGGTATTATTTGGATAAATGTATGTGTGGATATAATACACTTCTTTTATATAAAAATATGTCAAAATTTTGTTGTAAAATACGATAAAAATATGAGTATGTTTTATTTAATTTTTAAAAACATGTTATTAAAAATACGGTATAATATATATATATATATATATGTATTAATAAAAAAATGAAATTATTTATTTTTTCATAATAATATAAAATATAAATAATAGATTTAATATAAATAAATCATAATTGAAGATAAATTAATTGTGAACGTAAAACCTAATTCAATTTTAAAGTGATTTTTCTAATGGTTTGACAAATAAGTTTCATCTAGTCCATTTCAAGTTAGAAGTTTTAACTACATCAATTATTATTGTTTGATATTAAAAATTCATCTCTAACATCTTTCTCTGTTAATGTGTTTTATAATTAATAATTTTGTTATTAAATATTTAATCTATAAAATTAGGTTCAATTATATTGAATTTTTTTATTTGTATAAATCAATGATCGAAAATCTGAATGTTTCAATAAATTATAAAAATAAATTAAATATAATTGATAATTAGTTTTATTATATGTAATTTTATTACTATAATAATGATAATGATATACATATTTAATAAAAAAGTTATTATCAAAAAATTATTTATTATTTATTATTATACAAAAAAATATTATAAGTCTATAACATTTTTAACTCAAAAATACAATTATTTTTCCTTATGTTTGAAAATAGTTTAAAAAATAAAAGTATTTTTTATTAACTTGTACGTAAACTGCTTGAAACTGCTTGCGATGTCCAATGCCAACTAAATTGAGTTTTATCTCAACTTCATATGAAAAACATTTTCCTTTCCAAAATCTGCTAACATTATTACATTCATTTTACCATATAAAATTAGGACATCTGTATCTATTTAATAATTTATATCTATATTCATATTATATATAAAATTTAAATTACATATAAAATAATTTTAAATAAAATATAATTATATTTTAAAATAATAACATATATTATCATTTATATTTTATTTTAAATTTTAAAAATAATTTCAATTAAAAATCTTAAAATAAAAATACATATATATTATTAAATAATGTAATTTCATAATAAATACACTATAATTTAATATTGACTTTTAAAAATTTATGAACACTTTAAACATATTTTAAAATCTAAAAAAAATAAAATTAACGGACAGTAAAATGCGCTTAGAATGTATAAATTGTTACTATTTTTATATTTCTTTACTAATAAAAAATATTATGGAAAGGAATATAAGAATTAAAGAAAAAAAAATAATTTTTCCTAAATATTTTCGATGAAATTCAATAAATTAAATACATTTTAAATAATTTAAAAACAAGATTGTTTGCACTTATTATTAATACTGATTTTTATCAATACCAATGATTGGGTGCATCTTTCTTTCTTATGGATTTGAGAACAAAAAACATACCAATTATGATCTTGGACTACAAGTGAGTGTGGCTACATTTGATCATCTCATGCTTAAATAAGTTAGGTTAGTGAAAAGGAGGAGGAGACTAATGTCCCTCCTTATAATGCATAGAAATATTTAAGAAAAAAATAAAGATTTTAAGTGATTAAAGTTATGTTTAATTGTGAGCTATAATGAATATATATAAAAAAAATATACCTTATGATAACCCTTACTTGTAGTAATAGATTTATCTTAATGTCGAAGCCTTCTCTTCTTAATTATCTCGTTGTTAGATAATTAAGATATTAAATTCTAGTTGTTTATTATGTTGAATATTTATTTGATATTGATAATTATTTACTAACTCAATGCTTAATGGGTTGGCTTGTGAGTCATTTACTAACTAGGACCTCTTATGTTGTGTCACATGATGTGAAATATTTTACACCTAACATCAACTCCCTAAACTTGATAGGCTTGAATACATGGGCCCAGAGGTCTATTTTGCTATCTTGTCATCACTTGGTTCATGACTTTTTAAACCTCACTAGTGGTATCGAGTCCACCCTTTCTTGGTCATAACTTGCTCGTATGAAAAACTTTTTATTTGTCCCAAGCATTTAAAAATATGCATGATGATGTCTTATTATTGGTAGTTTTTACAGATTGTCAATCAGACTTTTAATTAGGGAGTTATGTTGACGTCAAAATCACCACTCAATGGGTTCACTTTTCTATTTTAGAGAGAAAACATGAATTCAAATTTGTGGACTTGTGAGCCAAGATTCATGAAGGATGAAATGAATGATCACTACTACAAAAAAGGAACAATTAAGTCGGGGTTTAAAGTCAATTTTTGAAAAAAAATTGACTTATAATGAATTTTAAGTCGGTACACTGAAAGACCAACTTAAAAAATTAAAAAAATGGTGTCGATCATACATGTCAATCGACTCTACACGTAGGACGTAACGTTTATTTTATGTGTCAACCAACTTAAGTCACGTGTAGCGTCGGTTCTATGTGTCAACCGACACTACTATTTTATTTTTTTGTAATTTTCTATGTTGACACGTAAAACTATCACTGCACGTAAAATTTTAAGTCAGTTATACTTGTCAACCGACTTAAGCTATATGTAGCATTGGTTGACACATAGAACAGACTTAAAATCTTATGTGTAGCATCAATTCTATGTATCAACCGATGTTACTGTTTTATTTTTTTGTAATTTTTTAAGTCGGTTGATATGTAGAACCGATTTAAAATCTTACGTGTAACGTTGGTTCTATGTGTCAACCGACACTACCTTTTTCTTCCTTATCTTCTTTTCTCCCCTATTTACCAAAAGTGCTAGCTTGTGTTTCATTCTTCCCTTATAGAGAAAAATCATTTGTTATCTCTATTTTCTTTCTCCATTTTCTGGCCACTTTTGACCATCATTTCCATCGCTATTAGTTTGGTTTTCTTCCTCTCTAATTCTCTTCTAAATCTACTATTATTTTTTTAGTATAATACTCAAATTTTTCATACCCATTTTCCTTCACTTTCTCACTTACCAAACACTTTTTTTTCATTTTCTTCATTTTTTACTTCATTTATTCTTGTAAGTATTTCTATGAATTATTTTACACTTATTATTCATATTTTTTTTATTTTAATGTATATTATGTGTATAAAATTTTATGTTATGTAGGTTGTGTATTTTTATTCAAACTTAGAAGAGAAGAAGATATTTTATTTATTTATTTATTTTAATAATTTTATGTATTTAGGTTTTTGATATATATTAATTTATTTTATATTTAAAATTTTTGAAAGTTATTTACATGTACATGAAATACATATATATAATAAAAAATATATTTTTATATGTATATAATGTATTTATTAATATCTATTATTATATATATGTATAAAATATTTGTTATTATTAATTACATGCATTTATATATATATTGTTAATATTATATATTTATTAATGTTATTATAAGTTTATTAATTATTTAGTTTTTATGTATTTATTTTTTTACGATGTTTTGATAGATATTTTAATAATTAAGAAATTTATATATAATAATATCTGAAATATATTGGTTGGATATATATTTAAATGCTTAATTTCATTAATATAAAATTGATAAATTTTGAATGTTAAAGTGTAGAATTGAGTAGGATTATATGTCAAAGTGTGGAATGAAATTAGTATAATTGGATGCCTATGTGTAATATGTAAAAATGAGAAATTTCATGATATTGATGAGGTTAAGTATTACCTTATCTGTAGTGATATTATTTTGAGTTATAAATGTTGTTATTAATACTTAATAAAAGTCAAAAGTTGATAATCCCTTGGCCACTAAAATTTGAAGAAGGCCAATGATGCATATTTTCGCAAGTGTATGAATCGTTTAAGTAATAAAGTGTACAAAAGTACGGATATCGAACCCACAAGGAATGACGTTAATAAGTACCAAAATTGACTAATTCTAATTTTATTTGAAAACCCAATTGTTCAACTTATTTAAGAAGCAAGTTAACTTAAAAATAAACGCAAATAACACAATTGAATGTTGTTCACAAATGATTTAAAACATTGAGGCATTTGATTTCGCTAAATCAATTCGATTCGATTTCAAGTCATGTTATATGAGAATCAAAGCTAAAAGTGGTGGTTGAAAACCCCAAATTTACTTAATACTCTTTCTCGAGTTTATTAGAATTACTTATCTATGAAAACCAACTATATTTCTATGAAGATTTAATCACAAACAAGCACATTACGATTTATGAAATTTTTAGAATAACCACATACATCATGAATTAGGTCTCACACTCGCATTCAACATACGGTATTTATCACAAGAAACATTCATTACACATCTCCTCTCGATCTCAATATAATGCAACAAATCATCTAAATCTTGGCCAGAAATTTAAAAGCATTTAGCATGGAAATAAATACTCAACTTGAAAACAATGAACTCATATAACAATAACAAAAGAAATCAGATTTTCTTGATTAAACTACATCATAGCCTTAGCAAAAATGAATTAGTTCATAAATGAAATAAGAACAAACATTATCTCAATTGAATCCATGAAAAAACAAATCGGAATAAAATGCAGAAAATGAAAGCTAAGGAGAAGAGACGAAAAACTCTTGAAGATGAACACTTGGCAGCAACAATGGTGATAATCCTTCAAACTTCTCCAAACTTTCTCTCCAAAATTGCCTTCTCTCCTCCAAAAATGTCCCAGATCTCCTCCTCTATGTCGTCCCCTCTTTCTCTATCTTATGATATATATAGATCTAGGATTTTGGGGGCAATTTTGGAATAAAACAAAATAAAAAATGTGTTTTCGGACGAAACTCGCCGACGGCGACATTATTCTCACCGCGGCGAGATTTTTGGAAAAATTAAAATTTTGGTTCCTCTGATTCTCGCCGGCGGCGAAATAATCTCGCCGACGATGAGATTTGCATCTGCCAAAACCCGTGCTCTCTGTAAGATTTTCGCCGGCGATGAGAATATTCTCGCCGGTGGCGGGATTTCCAAATTTTGAAACTTTGATTTTTTTATTCTCACTCAATCCCGATCATTGAAATTTGTCCCAAACTTCTCCAAAATCATGATTTTACCTGAAATTGTACTTTAAACACGAAATACCCGTGAAATGACATTTGTGGATTAAATAATCAAATAAACACAATTTTCACACAAATATCAACATTTAAATCATAACAAAAATACAATAATTTTGACTCTTATCAGCCAATATCATTGGATGTTGATAATCCTTTATCTATATGACAATTATGTTTGGTACTATGACTCAGTTTCCATAGAATTGAGTAAAGACACAAAACAATTGTTGAAAGTATGAGTTATAGTTAACTATTTATTGTTCTTTGTAATATTTAATAAGAAACTAATTATTTTAAACTTTTATAGGGCATGAAAGATGTGGAACAAGAGTAGGTGCATTACCCTTAAAAATCACATAAGCTTATATGAGATAAAATTATGGTATGTACAAACGAATATTAATAATTTAATGAATTTTACTATTAAATAATAAAGATGTTTGAATATAGAAAACCATGTACATTTGTTTTTTTGTAGGTTCCACAACAAAATGATGGAATCATGTGTGATTACTTCGTCATGAAATTTATTAGTGGAATCATCTCAATTATCAATATTCTAATTAAAGATGTGGTAATCTCTTTTACTAATATACTTTTTTAACATATACAAGTTATTTTTTGTGAATTCATGATATTACATTCTTATTTTGAATTTAAATGTAGTTCTTTTGTTGGAACAAATCCGGCTATGATATGCAATTTTTTGAGGATTTACGTGAAGAATTGGCAAAACACATGTTTCAAATTATTATATCAGAAGAAGAATCAGGAGAAGAATCTATTGATATTAAATAGCGAATGACAACACCATGGTAATTCTTTTAATGCTTTAATTTCTTTATTCTTGTGTCTTTGAAATTTGGGCTTGTTTGATGGAATTAATTGTTGTTTGGACCTGTTTTCCTGCCCAAACTTCATCTCATCTCATTTGAGAGTTTTCTAGTCATTATAAATGGGACATTGATGGTGATTCTAAGCAACAAATCAAGCTTCTTCTCCCTAAAATAAAGTGGGAATATCACAAAATTTATGACAAAAGAGATGTTATCACTTTATTTGTAATTTAAGTTAAAATATATATATGTATTGTATATAAATTATTTTTTTTGTAATAAATATAATTCTTAAGTAATTAATTAATATTTAATTTTTCAATAATTTTTAGTATTTAAAAACTCTTTTAAACATACTTTTAGTTTTTGATGTTATTATGTGATCGAAAACAGGTAGTGGGGATAACCAAAAATGTGTAAAATATGTTAAAAAATATAGAATTAAAATTCAGTTCAACCCGTGAACCCGTGAACCGACTTTAAATTTTAAGTCTCCTTATTTTAAGTCGATTAATAACCAACTTTAAATTTTAAGTCTCCTCATTTTAAGTCGGTTAATAACCAACTTAAAAGCTTGAATTTGTAGTAGTGGATGAATAGGATAAAAAATTATCATCATGGGTTCGAGCATGCAATTTGAGATTCAAACATATGACACTCGTTTGAACAGAAAAGTGGATGGGGGGATCCCTTTCGGGTTAAGCCACCATGATCGATTGACTAGGCTTTCATGCATGGTAGCTAAGAATGCTTGAATTTTTGAAAACTTAGCCACCGTTTGGCAACATTGACTATGGTGCACACACATTGGATCATGGACCATATAAGCCAAACTTGTCCATCTAACCCGTGTGCTTAGACCTCATCGAGGTGAGTCGCATCTCTAACTTATGCCTGTGTGGTTGTGGACCAGATCTGATGCACTATAGGCATTGGAAGATATCGTAGAGATGTCTTTAGAGGCTTGTGGCTCTAATAAGCATTCCAAGATAGTATGGAGCACATTCTCCATTGTGTTTTGGTGGACTTTGACCCTTTCCTTTTTTTGGCGCTCTATTGGAGCCTATTGTGACTACGACGACGTAGATTTGGAAACCTGTATAAGTGACTGCATGACTTGCTAGATATGAGGTAGGACATTATTGTCCCTTTTATAAGCTTGGTTGCTTGAGTCAAGGGGTTGATTCTTCTTGAAAAGGATAGATATGATCTTTTAGAGACCATGCAAAATGAACTTATTTTAGAGTAGTTTTTCTCTAGACTTTTAGGGTCTTTTTTTTTCAATAACTACATAGTTCAGAGGACTAGAGAACACTATAAAAACTTTTTTCTCTTTAACTGTGATTCAACAAGTAGAGCATAATCGTTCTCACAGATGACGCGAGATGTTGATATTGATTTTAATCAATACCAATGATTGGATGCACCTCTATTTCCTGTGGACCTGAGAATAAAGAATACACAGTTTAGACCTTGGACCACCATTGGGTGTGGTAGCTTTTGGCCCTTCGATGTTTAAGTAAGTATGGGTAGTGAGAAAAAGAAAGAGACTAGTGTCTCTCATTGTAATGTAGAGAGATAATTAAGAATAGAGTATAGATTTTAAGTGTTTGAAGTTATGTTTAATGGTGAACAATGATATATATAAAGTAAAATCATACCTACTAATGATCCTTACTTATAGTGATAGACTTATTTTAATGTCGTAATCTCATTAATTATCTTTTTGTTGGATAATTAAGAGATTTAATGTCTATCGTTTATCACGTTAGATATTTAATTGATATTAATGTTTATCTGTTGACTCAACATTTAGACTAGCCTGAGTCATTTGCTAATTGAAACTTCTTATATTGCATAACATGGCGTGAATTATTTTACACCTAATACTTATTATTACCATTAATTAAATTTTTTATATTACAAAAAAGTTGTAGAAAAACGTATGATATATATTAGTGAAAAATGAAATGAATGAAAGGCTAGTTTTCTTACATATTATGTCTGAATCGGATAAAATTGTTATTTGTTTGTAGCAACAATATATGTATGTGAAAATAAAAAAGAGAAAAAGAACTTTTTAAATAAAGCAATTGAATACATCCAAAGCAGAGCTAATATTCTTAAATGAAATTGCTATTCTTTATTGTTATTAAAAGTAGTTTAAATTTGTTTTATAGTGGATTTTATCCATTTAATAAAGCAAATGTTTTTTATTTTATTTTTTAGTTAATGATTATATTCATGGTGATGAAGATGTTGTCTCTGATTGGGTGGAGGAAGCCGATCCCGAGCAACTCCACATTCTGTAATAATAATAGTTTGGAATTGTCAAGAGGCGAAGAACTTCATTATAGTTGGACAACTTAAGGATTTTGTTCAATTCCATTCTCCAAAAGTTGTGGTGTTTCCTTGAGACAAAGAATAGCTTACAAAATTTAACTCACCCTACTCCTGAGACTGGTATGTCGAATATGGTTGGTGTTGATTCAGATATGGCTAGTCAAGGAATCTGTTTGTTATAGAGGGATGATGGCGATCTAGTTATCCTATTAGTTTCCACTTTTTTTTATTGAATCTCAAGTCAATAATTCAGCCACTGGTTCATCTTGGGTAGGACTTGGTGTTTATGCTAACTCTAATGATGACATAAGATAATTCCAACTTGAATCTATTAGATATAGATTTTGTTATGTGATAAGGCAATATTACTGGATATTTTAACAACATTGTTTAAAATGCTGAAAAAATTGATAGTAGGGTTAAATCACAAAACTTAATGTCAGTATTTTGGGACTTTATTCACGCTGCTAATCTGCATGATCTGGGATATTTGGGAAACATTGTTACTTGGAGTAATAAATGCAGTAGAGAGACAAATGTTCAACAAATGAGTGACAAAGGTTTAGCTACTGGCACTTGGTGTAATGATTTTTCCCAAGCTATTGTGTATCACTTGGATGGTATGTGTTCTGACCATAGAACACTACTGTTAGTCTTAGAAAATATCACTCATAGAGGGAAGAAAGAATTTACCTTTAAGAGAAGATGGGTGGACATCTCAGAGTGTGAGGCAGTGATTAAGCAAGCTTGAGGCCTCCTTATTTCTGGTTTTATTTGGTTTCGCTTAAGGTGTCAAGTTGCTTAATGTCGCCAGGGCTTAATTTGTTTGATTGTGATTAGTATCTGATAGTTTATTCTGGTTTGGAGCAGGTTTGCATACAAGAGGAGAAATATTGGAGGATAAGTCTCAGGTGAATTGGCTAAAATCAGGGGGATTGTAATAGGGTTTTTTACCATGCTAAAGTTACTCAACGAAGACGCAGCTCGGTTATGATAGGGTTGGGGAATTCAGCCGGAATTTGGGTTACTGACATAAGAGATATGAAGGAGATTGTCTGCTCTTACTTTAAAAACATTTTTCAGTTATCAAATCCGGATGGAATTGATTTTGGGTTAATCCCATGTTGATACAAAAATTACGGAGGTACAAAACTGGTGCTTGGTTCAACTAGTTTTAGTGGAAGAAATTAAAAGTGCTCTTTTTCGGATATATCCATCAAAGTCACTAGGGTCTGACGAGATGCCTTCTCTCTTTTATTATAAGTATTGAAATATTATACATAGTGATGTAATCCATGCTATTAAATGTTTTTTTCCCGCTATGAAACACTATCCACTACCCTTAATTTTACTCATGTTGACTTGATACTAAAAGTTATATCCCCTGTAATTGAGATCGATCGGTTTGTGCAATATACTTTATAAGCTCATCGCAAAAATCCTTGTTAATCACTTAAGGGAAGTTATTTCAGATATCATCAGTATTCACTAAAATGTTTTTGTGTCCTAACATCTAATCCCCGATAATATTTTGGTGTCTAATGAACTAGTCTATACTCTTAAATGTAAAAGATGAGGTAAACAACAAACATTTAGCCCTTAAACTTGACATAAGCAAAACATATGATCAAATAGAGTGGAGCTTTTTGGAAGTTATAATGCAAAAATTGGGATTCTATGAGTGATTAATTCGTTGCATTATGTCATGTATATCTACTGTTACTTATTCTTATGTTTTAAATGAAAAATCGGTTGGGTTTTTGAAACCGAGTAGAGGGATTCTCTAAAGTGATCCATTCTCACCCTTCTTATTTCTTATTTATGTCTAGGGTTTGTCATGTCTTATACACCGTGAGTTGTAACAAGTAATATTAATGGATTACGAGTTAATAAAACTGGTCTAGCAGTTTCTTACATGTTATTTGCTAATGATTTGTTGGTATTTTATAAAATCTCTTAACGAGAAATTTGGCATCTAAAATATATTGTAAGGATGTATGAATGTGTTTCAAGACAAGTTGTTAACTACCAGAAATTGAGTGTCTATTTCAATTTAAATATATATTATGCCATTAGAAAGAGATTTAATAGTGTCTAAGTATGCACTACATATATCTGGTTTTGATAAGTACCTAGGCTTTCCCGCTCTGTTTGGTAGGTTTAAGAGAGCACAACTTGATTATATTTTAGATCGCGTACATGTAAAGATCCAACATTAGTCATGTTAGTTTCTCTTTATAGTTGAAAAAGAAGTGCTCTTAAAGTTAATAGATTGTGCTATGCCCAACTTTGTAATGCATTACTTTGTGTTACTTATGGGGTTGTGTTATGATTTGTAAGATGCTATGTAAAAGTGTTGGTAGGGTACTAGCGATAATCATTGGAAGATCCACTAGTTGGCTTGGCATAAATTGTGTGGCTTGAAGGATACTTATGGCTTGGGGTTTAAAGATCTTATGGCTTTTAATTTAGCTAAGGTTTCAAAGCAATGTTGGTGTTTAGTCAAAAAATTTAAATCTTAAATTCTTATCCACACATGTTTACAAGCATCAGTATTTTAGAATCGAGTATTTTTTCACTATTGGTGTTGGTTCTTCTCCTTCATGGTTATGGCGAGATTTTCAAAAAGCTCATCTTATTTTGGAAGCTTGTACTCAATACTCAATGAATAAGGACATATTATTGATATTTTGGATGACCCTTAGCTCATTACTCCACCTACATTCAAGTTTACCACTCCATGAGTTAATGGTGTGTGTTAGTGTCTTAACTTATTGACATAAAGAGGGTTTATTGACAGATATACTTGTAAATCAGTTATTGCTACTACTGAGGTTAATGTGATATTATAGATCAAGATTGTTCCTAATATGAGGAATGAGCTCATTTCACACTTTAATTGACATGATAGTTTTTATGGGAGTTTAGCTTACTCAATAATATGTACTAAGAAGAAGTATTCGAATGACTACTAGTATGGATAAACTAATATGGAAGTTAGTTTGGAAGCTTTGCGTTCATCCAACGGTATGCCATTTCATTTGGCAATGTTTGTATGGTGTGATGGCAGTCAAACATTCACTTATTGAGAGAAGGTGTAGGGTGGACAATGTCCTCTATCCTTTATACGGAGAAGAAGCGAAAATTGTGATACATTTGTCGGTAGGTTGTCGTAGAGTTAGTTATATCCTAACTACTATATGTACTTTCTTTACCTTCCATCGACATATTAGTAGTTATTTTCAAGATTTTTTCATACCTTACTTTTTATGGATGCGTTCTAGAGATGATAATGTTAAATGCTTGGCTACTATGTGTATGGGCTTCTGAAAGGTTTAACTTGGTCATAATGACTAGATTTTTAAGCAGAATGTGTTTAATCTTGAGGAGGTGTTGCGTATGGTTAGGCATAAACATTGTTGGATTCTAGTTAGCTTTGTGTGAATCATTATGTCTATTTTTTTGGTGAGATTTGTTCCCTTTTGTATTGATGTCAACTCAATATTTTTTTGAATAATTTTAAATAAAATGAGTATCTTATCGTTTGAAAAAAAGACTATCCTATATTAACTAATTATTTTTTAAGCAATCCAAGCTTACTTTGTTTTATCTTTAATAAGTAGGTTTGATAAGCTCTATTGCTAAATATACAATGTAATTATTTTAATTTTATATAAAATAAAATTATGAAATGGTGATTAAATAATTTAAATTAAAGTCTTTTTAAAATTATAGATTTTAGTTTCTAACTAACTTATTATGTTTATTATTTATTATTTTACAAAAAATTAATTTTAACCTTTCGATATGTAGATGATTTAGTTATTTAATATAAATTTATTTTTGACCCTCCAGTAAAAAAAAACATATATTTATTATCATAAACGTTAAAAATATATGTTCATTTACATTATAGAAAAATGAATGTGTTTTTTTAAGATGAAATTAAAAATGAAACTTCATGTATGAAAATGGATTATGTTATGTAATTAAACATAATTTCAATTAAAGACACTAAAGCATTTAGAAGTAGTAGTACCAAAAAATTATATCTAATCTGAAAATGTTTTAATTTATTTTAAAAAAATGAAAGTTATAAAAGGGTAATTAAATAATACAAACTCGAGTATTTTAAAACATGAGTTTTTAATTTTTTGCTGAATCATTATCTACGTGATTTGTTATTTTGAAAAAAAATAATTTTAATTAAAAATATTAAAATTTTAAAGAAAATATTTACGTAATTTAATAAATGATTACAATTGAAGGATTTTAAAATTTAGTTTTAAATTTCTAATTAAGTTTATTGTTTATTAATTCAAATAATTAATTTTAATTAAAAATATTAAAAAAATAAAATTATTGAATGATGATAGAATAATTATAAGTAAAATCTTTTCAAAATTTTAATTTTTAATTTATAACTAAATCATTACATTTTTCAATTATTATTATACAAAGAATTAATTTTTATTATTAACATTAAAGTCTATAAGATGTAAGACTAGTCAAATATACAAATAAAAATTTAAAATAAAAGTTCACAAATATTGTTATGATATATCATTGTTATAAGGGTTAACAAATTCAAATAATAAAATAGTAAAAATGTTATACTATTTTCCAAATAAACTTGAAAAATAATATATTTAAAATAGTTATAAGTATAGGATTCAATATATCATTACCAAATGACTTATAAAGTAATGTAATATTTTTTTATGCAATAAAAGAGCATATCAAATCCCATAATTATGTATATGTATTGATAAGTGAGTATGCAAGTATTATTTAAAAAATTTAAAAGCATCGTTTATATGGACTGTGTGTTTAATAAAGGTAAGTTTTGAAACAATATTTTATTTTTCTTTTTATAAGTTATTTTATTATTTAAATAATAGCATATTAATTAATAGTAAATAAATTAAAATATAATCATATGTATTACTTATTAAATTTTAAGAAAAATGTGGTAAAAGTTATTTCGTTAAAACTCGTTATATTTTTAGTATTATTGTTTAAAAAATATATTTTGAAGTCTCTTTTTTGTACGAAAATAAAGATATTAGACAAAGTTAAAGTTAATTTTATATTAAATATACTATAATAACACATATAACACATATATATTTATATTTTTAGATAGATATATATATCTAATGATGCACTTTTTAGTTAAAAAATTTACACAAAAATTTAAGAAATTCTTTCAATTAAAATTAAATCATTTTTATTATCTAATATGTAACTTTGTATATTAATTGATGAATTTTTTTGTTTAAATTTAAAATAAAAAAATTTCGTAAAAAAATCTAGTACTTTTTAATTTAAAGATCAAATTTTTGTACATATATCTAAAAATAATATAAATATATATATAATACATGTATTACTCTATAATATTTTAATAATAAAATTATATTAAAATTAACTTTTTATTTATTTTACATATTTAATAAATAATGAGAAGGTAAACATTCCGATTCTTCACCCTAAATTTGAACATGTTACTTTTTTAACTAGGAGTATCATTTTTATATAAAAATTCAAACTAACTCAAATAAGATTAAGGTGTAATATTTGCTTTAGCTTTGATTGTGACTGAATTGTCACGTAGCAAAGACTAAAGAGGCCAATCCACAATATCTGGTATATACTAATCCTTCTTCTTACTAAATGGAAATGGAAATGGAAATGGAACCATGTACCCAAATTCACTAATTCACCATCTCGCAATAAATTTCGAAAGCCTTGTTCGCTTGTGCTGGCGTTCGCGGGGCCACATGCGTCGCTTGTGATTATCCTTTATCTTCCCAATTTTGTTGGCCTTCGCTAGTTGGTCCCTATAACTCCCACTTTCTCTTTTACAAATTTAGTTGCTTCAGTACTTCTCATTGTCTCTCGCTTTGGAAAGTCAGTGCTTTTTTTATCTCAACCAGTTATTGGTTAGTTTTCTACTTACTTAATTTGCTTGCACCTCTCCATCCATGAATTAACTTCATAACTCTTCCGATCTGTTTGTTTTCACTTTTTATTACCTGGGTTCGCTCTATATTTCCTTCTAGCTCTTTTAATTGAGTTCTAATGAATCTTGGCTAATATCCACGAGCCCACGACTATATGGGTTTCGCATCAGTAAGTTTAATTTTGTGTTTGCATTGTTTAATAGTATTTATCTGTGAAAAACATCAGAATTTTGATTATATCAAAGTTATTTAGACTCCAGTTTTTCATCAATCTTATTCATGTAAATTTCAATCACTGTGATTGGTAAATTTCGGTAGTATGTTTGAAATTTTTTGGTCTTTTCAACATATCAAGATTTACCTCAGAGCCAGCTTGTGGTCTAATATTTAGCTGTTTTTGCTCCCTTTTCTCTGTTGAGTATTCTATGTAATTGGAAAACATGCCAAAACGTGTGCCTCGTTGCCATGGAATTTCTTTCGTATATTCTACTTCATCTTAATAATATGAATTTTGTGCTATTTCTCTCTTACTGTTTTCCCCACCACCTGTGGTTTTAATTCATGAATTTGTTTTAGTGATGAGTTGGATGAGTTTCGAAATAGTTAATTGCTCGGTTGATTAAGAGCTTATTAGTGAAATGTTGAGCTTACTGATTGGCATGGTAAATTTCCTGTTTAGCCATTTGCAGATTGATTGATCATGATTATTTACTTGACATTAAGCTTATATGCTAATTACCAACCAAAAGACAAAAAATAGATGTTTTCTGGACTAGAGAATTGAGATCATGAGATGTTTATTAGACTCATAAGAGTGTGATGCAAATATAGGAATTCTTATTTCCGAGGCCAAGTAGTATGAATTTTGGGACTGACAGAAGGAAAATAAAATTAAACTGACCCATGCAACTTTGAACTTCATCTGTTTGGAGTTTGGAGATGCTTACTTATTCAATTTAACTGTATTTAGATATTTGCACCGGTTATTTCAATCCACAAATATTTATGTATATCTTTTGTACTAATTCAGCCTTAATACCTGGTTCAATAAATACATGCTCAAGCTTGGACCTTAAGTTCTTATATTGCAGTTAAGGGATTGGTTACCTTTGGAATACCTATATTCTTGTTTTGGTACCTTTTTTTTATTTGGGATACATCAAATACCCCTATTAGACTAACTGGTATCCAATTTGAAATTTTTGAACACTGTTCTGAAATTGATTGGAATTTTTGACATGTGCCAAACACATACCATTTTTTATGGGTAAAACAGTCCATTTACTGTTTCCCAACGGGTAGAAAGGAAGGAAAAAAAAACCATTATATCAGCTCTGTCATCTACTTCTTCTTCTTCATCTACGTATTTATTTCTTCACCTCCTCCTCCATTTATTCCCAGACGAGCTCTGAATCATTTCTTTTTTTCACAGCTCAGCTAGCTTCCCTTTGTTCCCTCCCATAAACCCAAACCGAGCTTCCCTTTTGTGAATCTATTACAATTCTAAGCAAAAGGTTTGAGGGAAATTTCTTCCATGAAATGATGCAAAAGATCATTTCAGAGAATTCAAACAGGATATAGATATAGATCATATATGAGTACACCATGACCAATGGCATCACTAGAATAGAGTTTCTTTTAAGACTAAGGCGATTATCATTAATAGGCATAGGCTATAATGTAGACTCTTGAAAGATGATGAAAATTTGAAATATGAATAGATAGTGTTACCCAAAAAACAAAAAACACACAAAAAAAAAATATGAAGAAGAAAAATGAATCATTAGAAAAGTTTAAAAGTTAACAAAGTGAAAAACCCCAAAGAAGCCACGCAAAGGATCACTGCCTACACTTCCTGCCATGGCGACATTCAAGGCAGGGCCTCCTATGAACTTGCTACCAAGCCTTGCTAAGGCCACAAGGCTGTTAGAAAGAGATGCACCAGCTGCAGCCTTGTAGGTGCAACCATCCATAGCCTGCAAAAGTCCTAATCAATTTCAAAACACTGCTCAAAATTTCCAAATTGGGTATCAGTTAGTCTAATAAGGAAATGATGTGTCCCAATTGAGAATAAGGATAAAAAGGTACCAAAACAAGAATATGGGTATTTTAAAGGCACCAATCCCGCAATTATGGGTGTCTTTAGTAAAATGTTTGCAATTCCACCTCAGGGAGGAGTTTGCATTAACAGACTAAGAAACTTATGGTGTTTTTTGCTTGGGTCCAATATTTTCCGTGAACTTAACATTGGAAGAGCATATGTATGCTATTCAACTGTTCTATTCTTGCTAATATATCTGTTCACAAGCAAAATTATGCTTTTCCGAGGTTGTGTAAAATCGCACATGTACTTTTCTTAATCTACTAACAGAAGCAATATCAGATGAGGAGTTTGCGAAATTTCCTAGGGATCATATACATCTGATTACTCACTTCTAGAAGATCCAAGATTTCCTTTATCTCTTAATTTATTTTTAAGTCTATTATATTAGTGTTTTGTAAAGTCCTTATGTTCCTTGAAGATGTATAGGATGTATTTTGACCTCGGTTATTATGATTAGTGTGTGATCTCTACATCACTCTAGAAACCAGAAGAAATTATGATTGATTGATTTGGATCTATAACTTTTTGATTATTGAAGATAACATAACTACTAATCGATGTTTGTACAGCATACTCTGTGTTTCTTTAAAATTATTGAATTGAGTTGCTGAACATATTTTTCATGCTTATCTCATGGATGGTGAAAACACAATTTATATCTTCCACACTACTGTTAAATTTCGCTTTTCTCTCATGGTCTATTTATGTTCCATTCTTCTAAATGGAGCTGTGAGAAACATACTTACTAATGTTGTATTTATTAGCATTTGATGCTTGTTAGTTAGTTGTTTTCTAGGTACCTACATATCCATCCCATTTAATGTTGTATTTATTTGCCATAATATTTTGGACATACTATGATATATCATATGTAAAATTGTTTTCATTTACATTTTTACCATTTAGATTTGAGCCATTTAGAGGGAAATGCTGGCTAGCTTCATTGCTTAGTGGTCTTAATATTCCCCATGGCACTTACTGCAAGCAAGGTTTCAAGCAGCATTGCAACATCGAAGATGACAATCCTCCCAAAGCAACATGGAGTTCCAAGCTCTGTTTCCATGACAATACAACCAAATGAGTTGCAGTTTACATGTCAGGCAGGTGAACCAAGACAGCTACACTATGGATGTTTCTTGACAGCAAAAACGAGTTTTTCCAGTGATGCTTTATGGCGAGTCTGTGGTAAACCTGTTGCTTTCAATGTCCCTCAGAGACCTTCCTTTTTATGTCTGTCTAAAGCAGAAGAACGTTGTAGAACTTATGGTGATTGTGCTGACATAACTAGGTCTGAAAGATCAATCCTAATATTTGATACCAGACAGATTGCATAACATTTAGTTGTCATTAGTCATTTTTCGAGTGTTTTTATCCTTCAATGCATTTACAGGTTTCATTTGATTAGGAATTTCAGTTATTGTTTTACATTATTTATATAGGAATGCGCGTATTTTTATTTTTATTATGATATAGAAACAGATTATTCTTTATGTTAAAATGTTTATCGTCCAATGTTTGTCTGCAAAAACAATGTATGATAAAAAAATATGCAGAGGTTCACTTTATCATGTCTGTGTAAATTTTCTTTTTTCTTTCTCTCCTGCATTTGTTTGGCAAGTTTTCCCTCAATGAATGATTATTGGGGCCTTGTGGGTGGATATCTTCGGATAAACATTTGGCTCTTTTTCTTTATCTTTCCCTGCATTGCATTGCATGTATCCCAGCAGCTACTTAGCAAATTTAACAATTCTTTAAATAAGATTTCTTTCTTCTTTCTTGGCCTAAACAAAACATATAATTTCAGTCATGATTGTATCTTATGTAATTCAGATCCTTTTAAGCCTTCATGTACTTTACCAAAGGTTCGGCTATCCTTTCCTTTTTCACTTTTGATGTAATGCATGGATCATTGTTTCACTCTACTGCTTTATTTGAAATAATTTTGGAAACCCTTCTCTTATGTTTCAGAACAAAAATTGGAGATGAGGAAGATGAAAGTCCAGTCTCACCTCATGGTATGGATTCCAGCAAAGGCTTATCAGAAGCATGTCGTTTTATATACAATGACGCGAAGTTTGTAAATGAAAGGGCTCGGAGTGACATTGTCTTGCTTTCTCGGTATTATTCATTATTTTAACCCCTTGTGTTTTCTCTTTTTCTCCCCCTTATTCGAATATGATATTAAAGTAGTGATCATTAACCTAACTATGTACTCGTTTGAAAATTGGGTAAAAATTGACCTGAAATCATGAATTATGAGTTTAGATGTAGATTTAGGTTTTGTTGTTAATATTTGGCAATTAAGTTTATATATTTATGTTAGATTCAATCTATATAATTGCAACTATTTTTGTCA
This sequence comes from Hippophae rhamnoides, assembly GCA_033030585.1. Lineage (NCBI taxonomy): Eukaryota > Viridiplantae > Streptophyta > Magnoliopsida > Rosales > Elaeagnaceae > Hippophae > Hippophae rhamnoides. The sequence goes on from CM065433.1 coordinate 31,745,078, forward strand.
GTGGCATAATGAGGTTGGATGCTCGTGCACGCCAAGATGTAGCCATGCTCGGGTCTGAGTTTCTTAAGCTTGATGGTAACATTTCCAACTCTTTATCCAATACCAAAAACTTCTCTGGCGATATCTTTATTAAATAGGGATTATTCATCTGTAGTTAACTGAAACTAGCCGTTCAAACATTTCATTGCATCTCTATAGTTTATTGAGATATCAAGATAATCTCACATTAAATGAAAGTTACTGGGGCAAAAAGAAAAAAAGGTCAACTTGGGACCAGAATTTTACACACATCTGCAGCTTTTATAACATCGTAAACAAAAATTTGAACTTGGCTGAACAAATTAATAGGCAATCTAGAAAAATGTTTGTAACTTCTATATTTGTTGGTATTTGCATATTAAAGTACTTTCTTTATTACAGTAATTACTTGATAGTTAAGGTGAGGTGAGAATATTTTATGCAAATTCAATGGAATTAGAGGCTACTTGACCAGACTGTTTTCCTTTTGTATGTGATGCTGACTTGTCTCCTTATCTAGTATGTGAGGTGGGGGTGAGGAATATGGTACTTTCATGCATTTATCTTCTCCTCTTTAGTATATCAAATTTGTTTACTCCATTTTTAACCTTCTATTGAGCAGCCCGGGCAAGAGAGGACACCGAGAAAATTGACCGTAATGTCAAGAAGAAAGCTGAACGGCTTCAGCATATTGCCACTGTATGTATAATTTTGCATACTGGAAAAAGATTTGCATTACCAAACTGATTGTGTTTATGTTTGGTGGTATTTCTGCTCTCTTGCAGATCCTAAAAGACAAAGCTCAGACTAGATTGAAAAGTGCTGCCGATAAGCATTGGAGTGATGGAGCCTTGGAGGTTTTCTTTTCACATTCAACCCTTTTTTAGTATTTTTTTCCCCCAAGATCCATCCCCCTCCCTCTCTCTCAAAAAAAGGGGAAAATCTGTCCTAGACGTGTGTCTGAAGCAGAATGTTATACGGAAAGTTTGCCGCCTCCATTTAGAGAGGACATGTGTAAAGAAATGAGCATGTTATCTCCTTGTGGAGCATCACACACCAATGGAAATAGATTTTTTGTAATAAAATGCTACAAAACCAAGAAACCTAAGCAGGTAGAACATGCACTTTACAAGGAAGAGCGATGACGAGTTAACGAGTGCCATTAAAAATTCCCGAGAAAGAATTTTACTAGGCAAAAATGAAAAAAAAAGAGAAGAGAATATGGTATAGTGCATAGATCAATGTAACAATGTCAGAGCAAGAAACCAATATAGCAACTAGAACATGATAAAAGGGGTATTTGAAATGCATTTTATAAATAGGTGCACTCTTTTTTTCCTTGCTAATTTATTTGAAGAAATTTTTGTTATTATATATATATTTATTTATTTACATGAATACATCTTTGCCTGCACCTTGACTCACTTTTAGGCCGATCTTCGTCGTGCTGACTTCCGTGCCAAACAACGTGCAATGGAAGATACTATAATGGCTTTGGAGGTAAACTATTTTTTATGAAATTTAAACAATACTTCAACCATGATGTCAAATCTGCCTTATAACAATATCACGGCTACTTATTCTATGACTAGCAGATGCTGGAAACTTTTGGAATGTATATAAAAGAAAATCAATGAACTTTTCTGTTCTTTTCTTTTGCAGTTTGTCAAAAACATCCATGAAATGATGGTGCAAAAAGTGTACAAATTGTAAGTTTCTGGGGTGTTCTTTTGTATATTTTACCACTCTTTTCCCTCAATTTTGTAAAACATCTTTTAAATCTTAATTCCTGACTTGTTAGCTTTCAGCCCTATGCGTAGGGAAAACAATCCTCAATCAGCTGTCGACAAGATAGGGTGTATAATGCTAGAGAAAAATGGGAGAACTGTTGATTACTTTCCTGGGGAGGTTTCAACAGATCGCATCACCATTATTCAGGTTATATGCTATGGCAGCTCAATATCTGTCTGAGTTATTTCATTGAGCTTGACATTCACGCTCTTGCAATTGATGTGTTACAGGAAGCTTACAAGAGTATGGCATCTGCCCTCTCTGAGGCTGATGGAATTGACTATACTGATCCTGAAGAGGTTCAATTTCAATGATGTTTCTGATCCTGTGAAGCAAATAATTTATAGTTATTGTTTTATTTCTCTCACCCAAACTTTTTATCTGGAGCAGCTTGAGTTGTTGATTGCAACTCTTATCGATCTTGACGCAATGGATGGTAAAAGTAGTGTTTCACTACTGGTGGAGTGTTCGAGTTCTCCTGATGTCAATACTCGGTAAGTTATTCAAGCTTCACTGTTTTATATACTGTGTCCCAAAATGAAACAATGATCTCTTAACCTCAGAAGCCACATTGGTTTTGTTCTTGAGGAAATAGAGATTTTATGTATTATCAATATATTTTCATTCTTCAACCTTGTGATAATTTCTGAATTTCACTTTCACACAACTGACACATAAATGTGTGAAAATTCAATACACTTGTAACATGTTACAAGCTTGTATGGAATTTGTACAAGGTATGTGAAAATTTTCCACACCTATTTAACTTTCCCTTTGCATACGTTTGGTATTTGAAATTTACGCACATCCAAATTTTACGTTAAAAAATTCGCTTAAGTACATATCCTCATTTATGAAATATGATTTAACTAGACCCGAACGGCTGATTTCCTTTAATGTGTCCTCTTTGGTTTTGTATGACATAGGCAAGCATTAGCTAATGCATTGGCTGCAGCTCCGTCGATGTGGACTCTTGGTAATGCAGGCATGGGAGCATTACAGGTAATTATAATCATTAGTATTAATCCATAAAAAGTTTCACAAGCCAATAACTTTTGTTCCTCTTTACAGAGACTTGCAGAAGATAGCAACCCAGTAATTGCAGCTGCAGCATTCAAGACTATTTGTGAGCTGAAGAAACAATGGGAAATAGAAGAAGGAGATAGCTATAGATTCATGATGAATGAAATCAATGAAGGAAATGGAGAAGTTGACAATGACACAAACAGAACTTGAAGTGTTTAGCCAACATTGCTGTAAATATCAAAATGAAGGTTTGATTTAGTTATAGTAAAGTAAACCCACTAATCTCAAGAGGACTAATGCTGATATAAAGGAAAACTATGGCATGTGTTTTAATGCTTTTTTCTTTGTCAAATTTGTCACACTTGTCCAATAGTTAGTTGGCCTGTTTTATCTTGATCTTTTCTTTATTTTCAAACAATAAACTTCAGTTTCATTAATTTACAAAGGCAATAATACTCTTAAATGAATTTATATATCTGTATTCTATAATTTGGGTTATCTGGTTAAACGTATCATCTTTCAAAAATAAAATTATAGCAGAGGAGTTGAAAGCCTATATTTGTCAGCAAACAGAATTCAGATTATATTATGACATTTAGATCACTTAATTTGTGTATTTTATATAGTCTAGGATACTTTAATCATTTTTTGTATACTTTAATTACTTTGTTTTGAAATTAAAGTGTACCAAAAATTGATTGTGCGTGCATTTGAAGTCACATCTAAGAGGATATAGAGAAGAGCACCTTATTTAAATAGCAATTTTTTTTTTGTTATCTCTAATTGCTTCTCAAGGAAAACTTCTATTTATGATTGTTTTCTCAGAAAATGTCTCTACCTATATGACCTAATATTTAGGGTATTTGTTCGAGTTGTTGGAATTGTAGCACTTTGTCTGTCTGGTAAAGTTTTGAGATAATTTGATCTAGAAGAATCAAGAATCCCATGAATTTCGCATGTACATCAACCAACTTTCTCAAAAGTAAATAAAAGAAGAGGCCCATGGAACGGTGGAAGAAAAACAACCACAGAACATGCCTTTCTTTTTTTTCCGATTAAAAGAACAAACATTATTATTATTATTATTTATCATTTGAAACAAAAATTCTATTAACATTTTTATATATCGCAATTATATATTACGTGCATGATGATAAATTATCGGATATATTTATACAAATTCAAATGTAATATAATTATTACATATTTATGATAAATAGATTATGATATAACATGATAAATATAATTGTACCTGAATTCAATAGTTTGATTTGAATTCATTCTATTGATAATCATATATCAATGCATCAATATGTAAAAAAATAAACATTATTAACAGCTTTATTTTATATAGAAAAATCCCAAATCACTTTACATACTCTCTTCATTGGATCCACTTCTTTTCCTTTTTTCCTACCAACTTTTTTCTATCTTCTTAGCCTTTTCCATCACGCTTGTCATTGCTGGCACCCATGTTTCATCATTCCTTACCATCTGCTTTAATTTTTTCCATATAAAAAATTTCCATGTCTATTTTTTTTAGGTAGTCTTGAAATAAATTTGAATATTAGAACATAGCCATTATATAACTGGCTAGTGTAGGAAAAAAAGAAGTCATAAAAGTCATTAAAAATTGACTAGGAAAAGGTTCTAACTCAAATTTAAACAAGGCTTAACGGTAAGATAAGAGCGTATGTCAGTGAATTCTGGAAGGAGCCTTCTTAATCTCATTAAAAAGGACTATATGCTTTAAATTCATACTTTCACAACCATTTTTTCAAAAAAATAAAAATATAAAAATATAATTAATTATATAAAAAATATAATATGCAACTTATATATTTTTACAGATTAACTCTACTTTTTGTCAACTAATTTTATTATTTTTAATACTTTGATCCAGTCATAAAATTTTCATAATTTTTCGTCTTTATTTTTTCATATTTAACAATTTTTGTCCCAATTTAAAGATATTTGATTAAATATTTTAAATTTTAAAAATTAGATATTAAATAATTCAAAAAATATGTTACAATATAATTTATTTTAATTTTTAAATTTTGAATAAATTTTTTAAATATAAAAAGTAAGTAGATGAAAAATTATGAAAACTTTATTAAGGGAACAAATGTTAAAAATATTCAAGTTAATGGAATAAAATTATAGTTAATCCTATTTTTATTATATTAATTGCAAAATAGTTGTGTGATTTTTCTTTTCAATTCTGCTGAGTGAGTTATTTTAAAAAGAGGTTATATGTGAAGTTTGGTCCTTGTAGTAACAATGAAATGAATGCAGCTTAAAAAATCCCTTCAAAAGGAAAACATAAAACAGTAAAAACTGGATGATAAAGATTGTTCAATTAGTATTTAATCTTCTTCACATTCGTGTTAATATATTTCAATTAAAAAAGGAAAAAGAAGAGGGCTCATGATGATCATTCCTTATTTAAAAAAAAGAAAAGAAAAAGAAATAAAGAGACAACTCATGATGACAATTAAGTTAAGATTTTTCTTTTCAATAAACCAAAAACAAGAAGAAAAAAAAAATTGAATATTATTGCTTAATTGTATCTTTACAGCGCATGAAAATGCTAGTACAACCATATTTCAGATCTTCAGCTCTTGGACTCTTTGGTTATAAACTAGCAAGAAAATAAAAAAAAAAATTAACTAATATATTTCATGACAACTTTAATCTCACTAAAAATCGGATAATATCTAAATATTTACCACCACTCTTTAACATCAAGGTTTGGACATTCATTTTAGTGTGAGTAATAAAGTTAATTAAAGTGTATCACTCGGTATTCTGATGATACAGATGACACGCTTCATATAGGTTAGTTTTCTCATCGTATTCTACTATAGTTAGTGGGTGTAAGTGTAATGACAATTAAAAGTAATATAGCTTGTTATTTATATTAGTACTATACACAATAAGTATTTAACTTGTTCTTTACTAATTACGTTGAAACTAATGATGGCTACAACTCAAAGCAACATCTGATAACAACATAATCATACCAAAAACAAAATGAATTCAAGAACTTAGACACATTCTGCCACTGACTCTGTTCTGTTCTCTCTTTCTTTTTCTTTGTGTTTTGCTATCATATTTCTGTGTATATTATTTGTAGATAGCAAGGGGAAAAAATGACAAAATCAATGGCTACCAATAGATTTGCAACCATGTTGCATAAGAACACCCACAAACTCATAGTAGTTCTAGTCTATGCACTTTTTGAATGGTTTCTGATAATTCTCCTTCTCCTTAACTCTATGTTTGGTTATTTGATTACCAAATTTGCCAATTACTTTGGCCTTAAAAGGCCATGCCTTTGGTGTTCTAGAATTGATCAAATCTTGGAACCTTGCAAGGTTAAAAGTATCTATACAGATCTTGTATGTGACAGTCATGCTACTGAGATTTCCAAGTTGGGATACTGCTCAATTCATCGAAAGTTAGTCGAATCGCATAAAATGTGTGAGAATTGCTTGGCCTCTATTCCAATAAGCAACGAGAATTGTTACACACCAAACTTATTTGAAGATGATGAAAGGACTTGCAGGTGTTTTTGTTGCAATGAGAGCTTTAGCAACAATACCCAACTTCCATATCTGTTGCATAAGCCATCTTGGGGATGTTTAGAAGATACCCAGAAAGGAGATTTCATTATAAAATCAGTGGATGATAACATTGAAGAAGAGCAAGATGAGACAAGAGTGAGAGATGTTCTTCAGTTTTATCCTGATGTTCATAGCTTCAGCTTCAAAGACACTACAGAGGAAGAGTATCCAAGTTCCACATCAATGTCTTTGTGTTATGAAAAGGAAGCAAAAGAAGATAACATGTCGGGTTCTGTTGACTATTCACAGCATGTTTGTAATGGAACAGATAATGCTATCCATTGTTTATCTGAGGAAAATAACCTTAGTGAAACAAGTCGAGATATTGTTAATATATCTTCAATGAACAATACAAGAGAACAAAACCAAGATTGCATTGGAGAGGAAACAGAAGAAATATTAATTGATTCATCAGGTATTGAAATTTGTTTTTAATTCTGGCAAAAAAAAAATTCCTGGTAAAATATCTTATGGTATATGTTTATATCAGCCCTTTTGATTTTTTTTTAAATTCCATGCCTTGAACAGCATCATAATGGCCTTGTTAAACTAATTTATATCTTACCTCCTTTATATAATCCTAGTTAGTTATTTTAGTAACAGATATGAAGTTTTTTAAGATGGAATATATTCTAATCCATTATTTATTTTACTAGGTTTAGAGAAAATGGAAAACACTTCAATAAGAGAAAGCTCAGATGAAAAGATCCAAGGAGTAGAACAAGAACAATTGTGCATCCTTTCTAAACCTAATGAATCAAAAGAACACGTTGAAAGCCTCAATTACTTGCAGAAGACCTTGGTATCACTTGAGAAAGGAAAGGTTGGGGTTAAGTATTCCATAGATGGTAGTATGGTAAGCGAAGTCGATGATGGTAATGCATTTACAACAATCGAACAACTTAAAACAGCACTAGATGCGGAACGAAAAGCTTTAAGTGGTTTATATTCAGAACTTGAAGAAGAAAGGAGTGCAGCTGCAATAGCAGCTAACCAAACAATGGCTATGATAACTAGACTTCAAGAAGAGAAGGCTGCGATGCAAATGGAGGCATTACAATACCAAAGAATGATGGAAGAACAAACTGAGTATGATCAAGAAGCTCTTCAGCTAATGAATGACTTAATGATCAAAAGAGAGAAGGAAAAGCAAGAAGTTGAAAAGCAATTGGAAGAATATCAGAAGAAGGTCATATATTATGAGGAAAAAGAAAGAATGAGAATGGTTAGAGATGAAAGTAGGAATACTTCTGCTTCTTGTAGCCAAGCTTGGGACATCGATTCAATATCAATTGATCTTAATCGAGATGTATTAGATGGAGATAGTAGCTTGTTTAGCCTTCAAGAAAATTGTAATAATGCTGCTAATTTAGAAGAAATGGCTCTAGATTGTGTGAATCATATAAGTGTTCTTGATGATTCCTTAGCAGAATTCGAAGAAGAGAGAACAACAATTTTGGATCAGCTAAAAGCATTGGAAGAAAAGCTAATCAAATTGAGTGAGAATGAGGAAGCCTCTGAAGATCATAAACCAACAGAACACTCCTCAAGTTGTAATGTTGAAGCTTTTGAAGAGAACCATGCTTGCCTTGAAATAAACAATGAAACTGAAGAAGCTAAAAGTTTCAAAGAAAAAGTTGAGACACATTCAGTTGAAATGAAGAACTCATCAATTTCCAATTTTGATTTATGTGAAAGAAATGAATTAGAAATTGGAGAGGAAGTTGAACAAGTTTATGAGAGGCTTCAAGCTCTTGAAGAAGAGAATCACTTTCTAAGGCACTCTATGAGCTCAATAAAGAATGGAGATAAAGGTAAAGATCTTCTTCAAGAAATCTTGTTGCATTTACAAGATTTAAGAACTATTGAACTCTCCACACAGAATAAGACTGATGAGCATGTGTCTCAGGATCAAGTTCCAGTAGAGTACTAGTTAGCATAAATTCATAGTGCGATATGAAAGGTTAGCCTTTTTTCCCTTCATTTGGTTATGTTATCTATTTGTTCAGGATTGAAAAATATGCTAACTTAACCTAAAAATAGGTTAAAAATAGGTTAAGGTGACACATGTATAAAAAATACAAACGATGTAGCTTATTCCCTAACTTTTTCTATTTATGGTTTTGCGAGATATTCCAGATTTACCTCTTGAAGGTGATGACTGATCTATCAATCAACCGGGCTTTGGAACTTGCTAATTAGTACTCGTCAAAAAGATTTTGGATTGACATGAAATTTTCACACTGGAGAGAAGATTTACTTGTGCTACTCTCTTTTTTCTTTCTTTTCCTTCTTTCATTTTTCCTTCTCTCTTTTCTTAAATCTTGTATTGCTTGTGAAGTGACAAACATGATAGTTGATGAGTTAAACGAAGTCACATGATTTTAAATATAATACAACTTTGTATACAAGTCATAATGTGCAGTTTGGATTGTTTACAGGGATTTTCTAACTTTGCAGCAAATAGAAAGTCACTTGAAGAAAATAATATTTGTGTAACAATTTGCACCTGAAGTGTTGTGACACCATTTTATTAGATCTTACCAATAGAAGCATGCATGATTTTATATTATGATTTCATAATATAGAACTAGTCAAATTGTATTTGGTTGAATTGAGATTGAGGCAAAAGAATCATGAGAAACATAAAATTTTTGGTTACTTGACATTTAAATTTTTTATTTTATTTTATAAAACATGTGTCTATATTCAATTAAACAGTAAAAGAGTTTACATTCTTCAGAGAGATCTTAGAAAAATAACTAGAAACATTAAAGTTCCAAATCCTATCATTTAAACAACACAATGAAAATTTTGCAACGGAATGTGCAACATTAATTATTTGCTTTTCTTGTTCTGAATTGTACCTTATAGTAAGTAACCTTTTTGATGCAATTCTTAATCTCATCGACCAAAATGCCATCTGAATTGAGATTAGGTAAGTCAGAATTGAATAAATTCTTAACATGCTTAGAACTAGTTTTAAACACAACATTATTCCACCCGTTCTCAAAAGTACAAACAATAGCATGTAGCTCAGCACAAAGTGCATAAACATACCCAAACCTTCACATGACAGCCATCAACACTCCTACACTATCACAATCAAATACCACCGTACCCAAATCAACCTTTCATCCACAGCATACAAAGAATAAAAGAAAAATATTTGTTGTTTTTCATCTATCCATTCCGTAATTATATATATGGGTATGAGTTTCTCTTTTAAAATTATACAAATTAATTATAATATAATTTAAATAAATATAATTATATTTAATTTATCAAATATGATACATTAAATATATTTTAAATAAATATTATGTTCATATTGTTTTGAATATAATTTACTTAGATAAAATAAAATGGTGTTATAGATGATTGGGTATTGACATCAAACCCCATGATTGGTCACAAAATATCATTTTTTTTAAATAAAATTTATTATGTCAAGATAAAAATACCTCTAATATAATATGAAAACACTAAAAAATAATCACTTTCAACAACCAACTACGTATGATTACATTACATTAGTTTTGATGATTACAAATAATTTATTTTGTTATATTATTTTAAAAAATATGGTAAATATATACATAATTGTATAGAAAATGTAGGCATATATATTATTTTAGAAGGTGAATATATGCATGTACATAAATGTAAAATGTACACATACACGTGCATATTACTTTAAAAAATGAATTTAATTATATAATTACATAAAATATACACGTAAATTACTTTAGAAAATAAATTTGCGAATGTACATAATTTTATAGGAATACATATATGTATATTACTTTAAAAGATACATGCATTATTGGATAAAGTATACATGTACCTTACTTTAGAAAATGAACTTATGAATATACATAATTGTATAAATATATATATGTAAATTATTTTAGAAGATGAATGTAGTCATGTACATAGAGTTACAGATATATAAGTTTAGTTAAAGAGATACATCATATAAATAATAAAAATAATATTAGTTGTTTTTTAATTATTATTTTTTATCAAAAAATATTATTTGTAACTCATTTGAGTATAAATATGTTAAAATTATTAAATTTTTAATATATTTTTATTTGATAAAAACTTAAAATTGAAACTTTAGAAGGACATAGACTTAATTTATGTATTTAATTTATAAATAATTTTATAAATATTATATCTAAAACATACATTATTATAGTTTCACCTATGTGTGCATAAATGTAAAAAGTATACATATATAATATTTTACAAAATAAATATATAAATATACACCATGTAAAGAAATGTACCCATCTACATCCTTGAGAATAGATTCATACAAACAAAATACATACAATATTTATGATTGAACATCCACGTATCTTTTCACTTTATCTTCTGTAAGTATTGGACTCTATTATCAGTTACTAGATTCTAGTATTTATTGATTAAAATAGTAATTAAAAGTAAATAACTTTAATAAATTAGAATTTTTGATCATATATATTTTTTATATTATAATTTTATTGAAGGAAAAAATTAAAAATTAAAAATATTAATAATTATCTAATAAAATTATTTTAATTCAATAGGTGGATGACTGATTGGATTGGTTTACTATTAATTAAAGAAATAAAATAGGAAGTCAAAAAATGAATAATAATCCCATTAGAGTAGAGAGACAGGTATGATTCAATTTAATATTTTATTAGTTTTTATATTATTGTTTATTTACTCACATAGTTATTGCTTATTAATTAAATATTTTTTTATACATATAATGTATTTTTAAATTGATATAAAATTATACAATATATTATTTTAATTTATATGCTAGTTAGAATGTAATATTATATTACATATTGATTATTATATGGAAAATTTAGTTATTGCAAAGATTTAACAATAAGAAAAATAAAAACAAAAATTAATTTGTTCATCCCAATTAAAAATTCATTTTCGATTGCTATAAAGCCTATATTGAATTAAATATTTTATTTATTTTTAAACACAAATCGATTTTTATTTTACAATAAATTTAAATCTAACATAGAGATGAGTATTAATAGCACGAATCGATTAAATCAACCATGTTATGCTCATCCAATAGTTAAGATCCCTAAATAACTTATACTTTACCATTTTGAATGTTATTATAATATTCATTATTTTTATAATATATATATATTTTTTTATTAGATATTTAATTTTTACAATAAATTTAAATTAATCATTTTTTTTATAAAAATATATTTTTATATAATTCTAAACTTTAACTTAAAAATAGTAAAAATGAGTCTTAACGTTACAAATCATTTAAATCAACTTGTTATACTCGTTAACATATCTTATAATTAATATGATATTTATTATTTTTAAAATATAATTTTTTAATTAAATTATTTATTTTATTTTTATTATAATTTGATTTCTATACAAAAATTAAATATTAGCTTAATATTACGTGATAACGTATTTAAAAAATAACTAAAAATTTCTCCGGCACACAAGGGAACATCTGATCGTAATTCGTAACCTCTCCACAGGGACAGCCTCGTCATTTCATTATAAAATTTTCAAATCCTCTTATTGACACGTCATCGATCCTTGAGTTTCTAACGGAGACTCTACATCGTTGATCACGAATCACTGAATTGTTCCTGGCCATCCGTTAACCCCCGTTACAAAATAATAAAAATAGGAGAAAAGGAAAGGAACGATATAATGCTTATTTATTTTATTAATTTAATTTTTCCCTTTAAATCCAACTCTCAAATCTGTACAAATCCTGCCCAAGATTAAAAACACCAAAGCTGTTGGTATATTTATTTGTGTTGCTAAGTTTCGAAATTAAAGTCTTCCATTTTGAGTTTCTTCTGTGTCTCTGCAATTTTAATGGCGACTACTGAAGAGATTAGTATGCCTCCATCACTCCCTCCTTATCCTGAGGTACTTCTCTTTATCCTTTAAAAATTCCCAAATATTCTTGTTTTAACAAAATTAAAGAAAACGCTTATTTATATGTTTAATTTTTGAAGTTCCTCTTTTAATCTGATGCCAAAAAATTTCTTGTTAAATTTTATACTTGCAAAAGTTTTGAAGGTTTTTTTTTTCATGTCAGTTATGAGAAGGAAGCTCAAAATTAGTTGAATTTATAACTTAGGGTTCTTTTAAATATTAAAGCTAATTATGTTCGATTATTGAAATTTAGTACCACCCTCTCCGGGTTCTCATGCGTATGCTAGAAACAAAGAATTAAAGGATGTTTAATTGCATTTCATAATACTTATATGAATTTTTATTTTTAATCTTTTTGGAAAAAAATAAAAGTTTGTTATTCTTATAATGTACATGAGCATTTTTTTTTTTGAATATATGTTTTTTTATTGAACAGTTAAAAGTAAAACCATGTTTAATTAAGTCATTTATATATAACACATACTTAGATTTAGAAAGAACAAGAAAATTCTTGCTGATAATGGAGTCTCATTGTATTACTATTGAGTTTGAATTGATATGTGCTCAACTTTGCTAAGATGATTATGAAAGCAATTGAGTCATCGAATGACAAGGATGGTGTAAACAAATCCACAATTTCGAAATACATAGAATCCACATACGGAGAGGTACCTGCTGGGCATTCTACTGTTCTTACAGATAACCTCGATACAATGAAAGAGAATGGAGAGCTAGTTTTCATGAAGAACAACTACATGAAGCCTGACTCAAATTTACCACTTAAGAGAGGGCGCGGAAGACCTCCAAAGTCCAAAGAATCTTTGCCAACAGAAACTGTTTTATCCCCACCAAGGCCTAGGGGTCGCCCACCTAAGGATCCAAATGCACCCCCAAAGCTTCCAAAGGATAAGTTGTCTTCAGGATCAGGAAAACCAAGAGGCCGGCCTAGAAAAATGGCTCGACCGGCCGGAGGTATTGATATATCAACAGCAACAACGACAATGGAAACCGTGAAGCCGAGGGGTCGACCTCCAAAGGTTAAGGAGACCCCATTACATGAAGTGAGTGTTCAGTAAGAGGCCTTTTAAGTAATGCTTTTGGTACTTCCAGGTTGTCCCTCTCCCAAAATCTTTGTAGAATTTGTTGTTGGTTTAGCTTTGTGTTTATGTTAACCGCATGTAAAATGTAGTTTAGGTGTTGGACGCCTTCTTGTTATGTAATTTAGTTTTAATAGATTATCTTACTTCTGGTAATGATCAGTTCGGTATTATTTTTCTACTGTTTTTATTTACTCGTATTTTTATTTTTAAGTAAAAATGTTAATTTAAGTATGATCCAAATAGTTTGTTACTTAGTTAGTTATGTGATATTATAAATTTATTATCTTTATAAATAAATTGAATAAATTAATGGACTTAAATGACCCTTTACCTATAAAAAAATGTATTTATTGTATCATATATTATTACTCTTTCTAGTGTCCATGAGAGTGAAATAGTAACATTCAATCTAATTCTATATTATAAAATTGATATGCATGTTTTATTTTTGTATTGTTTTATATTAATGATATAATGTCTCCGTAATTAAATATAATTAGATAATTTATTTAATTATTTTAAATTTTTTAACTACTTATTGTTAAATTAAATAAAAAGTTAGTTTAAAATATAAGCAATTGATTGTTTTTATGTTTATAAATTTTTATAAAAAATTTTCATATTTATGAAAGTTTTTATAGTTTTTGTGATTTTTTTTTTCAAAATTTTCGTTTAGAATGATAATATCTCTAATGTTTTTGTATAAATTATATCTTTATATATTTATTTATATTAATATTTCAAACCTTGTTTAGGTTGGATCCAATATTTAGTAAATAGGTTGAAAATGATCACTTAATTTGTTTTATTAATGAGTTGCATATATTCATGACTTATAAATCAACTTGTATTTAACCTATTTAAATGGTTCAAGTGATCCCCTATCTATACAATTTTTAACACCAAGTTATTTAAAAATCATATTTGATCAACTTCCTAGTTATAATTATTGTTTGATCTATAAAAAAAGTATGATGCTTCAATTTAAGTAGATTGGTTTGTTGAAAAACTAGGTTGTTTTGATTTAGGCTTTAGGAATTCTGTGTACAAAAATGCTTTGTAATGGAGAAATTGGTACAAGTGGAGTACCCGGAGCTTCCTACAGCATTTTTTTTTTTTAAAAAGAAATTTATTTTATAGCGCTTGGCTCTGATTCTTAGTCTTGGAACTCAGGGCCCATTTGCGCTGTCTCATAGTATTGAGAATGCGACCTGCCTCTTTAAAGGGGCAATTTTCTTTGTTTTTGAATTTCATAGGAAATGAGGTGTGCCTAGCCTACTATGAATTGTTTTCCCTGTGGAATATGGACCCCTTGATTTTATTGCTTTATGTTGAGATTCTGAACTTTAATGGAAGCAATCTTTGATCGAGTGTGTCGTAACTTTGTGAACTGACCCACAATTCCATCTCAGTATTATTTATATAAAATAGACTAAAAACAGAGAGAGAGAAACATCATTTTTTACCTAACTAAAAAACAGAATAAAGTTTTATTTTTATAAAAATATTATTTTACTATTTTATGGATTTTAATTTTTAACTTAAAAATTTACAAATAATAATGATAGAAATAATAAAAAATCCAAAAATAATGAAAATAGAAATATAAGATGTTTTTTTTATTATAGAAAATAGAGATAAGTAAGAAGAAATTTGAAAAAAAATACAAAAAACAACCCTAGATCTTAAAGATGAGTTTAAATATTCATCATTTTTAAAAATAAGAAAAATATTTATAAAAAAAAAGATATAACTTATTATGGAATAAGTAATAAATAAATGAATATTAATATTATATACGCAAACGAATGTATAATATACTATTAATTGACAAAAAAATTATTATGTATAAATTATCAAAAAATTTCTAAAAAGATAAAAAAAATTTGATATATTCATTTAGGAAGAATCCAAATATTAATAAAAATATATTTTAAAGAATAAATTAATATACCAACAATAATATCACTGTTCGGTAATAGAATAATAGAATAAAAAATATTTTATTAAGAATGATTTATGAAAAATTATGATATCATAAATTAAAATTTATAATATATTATAAATTTATTATTAATATTAATTATAATAACTTAAATTAAGTATTAAGTTTAACATGTGAATTCAAAAGAGAATATTTAATGAAAGAAAGAAACATCAATAATTCTCGATACATTACACACTATGATACTAATTAACAAACAATTTATAATATTTTAATATATAGACAAAATGAATTCATATAAATGGATAAAACTTTCTAAGAAATTGGACAAATAATAAAATCAAAAATATTAACATATTTTTAAATACTTGAAGAATAAAACTTATATGTTAAAAAAAAACCTTTGATATCAAGAATAAAAAGTAACATACCACAAATATAATCTACAAATGATCAAAAAAAATAAGCAAATGGGAATGGGAACAACAAGAATAAAAACAATATTAAAATAAGAAATTAAAAAAGTCAAAAATCATATCCATGTAGTAAAGGATTAATAACAAAAATTGACCAATTCTAAAGTACAAATCTCATAAAATTTTCAAAGGTACATGTAATATAATTAGAAAATACCAGTACTTTAAAAAAGCATATCGAATAACCAAAGAGCTATAATGAAAACCTTAATTCTTTTAGAAAAATAAAATACTTACAAAATATAAATAAAATTCAAAACAAAACTCTTAAAGAAATAAAAGAAAACAATTATAACAAAATATTACAACTACACATTTGAAAAAGTGATCCATTATAAGAATTAAAGGAAGAACCACTAAGAAGATATGATGAAATGATTCCCAAAAATGAAAAAAAAGATACAATGAAGGGAAATCTATAGTTCTAATATAATGGAATATAGATAATAATTAGAAGAATGATTTATGAATCCACAAAACAAAAATATAAGAATATTAGTAAATTTGTTAACATTAATAGAAGAAGAATTGAGAAAACATTATGAAGAAAAAATATGTTGTAACAAAGAAAAATATGATATAATAGTAATCAGTAATATAGATTCGAAATAAGAAAATTATAATATTTCTATGGAGAGAAACACAATAATGCTCACTATAATTTTTCTAAATATAAGAGAAGATATAACAAGGAACCTTATAAGAAAATATATTTTAGAAGAAAAAAATTTAATAGAAAATCAAGCAAAAAAACTTGGAGATGTTAGATATATAATGAGAAATGTCGTTATGTCAATGAATATCCTAATAAATTAACCCATAAAAAATATAAAAAAACTTGATAAATATTAGAACAAACCTATAATATGGAATTATAACCCATATAAGAATTTGACATTGATGAAACATAATCCATTTACTTAATAAGTGAAACTGAAGAAAATGATGCAGATTCAGAAGAAACATTTGAAGATGGATCATATATACATCATAACTAATCCTATTGGTACTTACATAAAAATATGGTGCAAATTTAAATGATATAAGATTTACTATTTACATGTTTACATAGATGTTTGAGTCAATATATGTGCAGTAGGTAAATATGTATTTCTATAAGAACTTTGGACTAGAACCCCAAAGGACTTGATAGTAAGAATACCAAATAATACAACAATTAATCTTAACAAGATTATAAAAGATATTGATATTATAATAGGAGGAGAAAAGTTTCATATCCCTACCATATATCAATAAGAAACATGAACTCATTTTTGATAGAAAATAAAATTTTAAACTTATATCAACCATTTACACAATATATAGATAAGATAAGTATAACAACATTAGAAGGAGAAACAAAATACATTTCAAAGGTCAAAAATGCCAAGAGTATGTCACCATAAAAGTTTATTGAACAACATAAAAAACAAAAAATTGTGAGATGTACCAAAAACATAAACTACATTTAGAAAATTAATTCTTTAAAGAAATACAAGAAGATAAAATGTTATTAAAAATAAGGAAATTGTTTAAGATAGTAAGCTCAAAAAATCCTTTAGATCTAAATATTAATAAGCTTGAATATGTGATAAGTATAAAACTAAAGGATTCTAATAAGGTTATAAGAATAAAACCTATAGTATACACTCTAGAAGATCGTGAAGAATTTAGTAAACAAATTCAATAACTTTTGAAACTAAGATAAATGAACCAAGCATGAGTCATCACTCAAACCCAATATTTTTGGTAAAAAAAGAAGCTGAAAAAGAGAAAAGAAGAGAATGATGATAAATTTCAAATCACTAAATAAAGAAACAATAGATTATGGATATTTTATCCCAAAAGAGGAAGAGTTATTAGCCTTAATCAAAAGAAAGAAATATTTTTCTAGTTTTGATTGCAAAAGTGGATTTTAGAAAATCAGATTAAATAAGCATGTCGTTGAGTGATTTTTATTAAATAATCGTTGGCATGAATTTTTAAAAGGAAGGAAGAGATAAGATAAAATGTAACTCTTATCTTTCCACATGTCTTTATTTTAAAAAATGAAGAAAGATATAAAGATGAGGTACAATCCTTATCCTTCCACGTGTCTTTAGAATAAATATGTAAAATAATTGCTTTATTTTAAAAAATGAAGAAAGATATAAAGATGAGGTACAATCCTTATCCTTCCACGTGTCTTTAGAATAAATATGTAAAATAATTGCTCATGTGTCTATAAAATATAATGAAGAAGAGCATAACTAGTTCTAACCTTAAAATCCAAATATTCATCTCTTCTTAGATAATATCTAGGAAAATTCTTATAAAGTTAATTAATAAGAAACTAAGGTTGTAATAATCTTTTTCCCTTAATAAATAAAAAATTATTTTTTCTCCAAAATCCAGTATCTTTTTTATATATTAAATAAAAATATGGATCCTATCATTGGTTCAAGGTAGAAAGTCATTACTCTCAATCCAGAATGTCAGGCTTCTAACAATGTAACTAAATATCATATACGAGGAAGCGAAAGCGTGAGGTGAACCCATATTTATTAAAATAAAGATAAGATTAAATACAACTCTAGATTTTGTTTGTTAATAGTAATATTTATTTTTTAAAGTCCAAAAATCAGAAAACTAATCAATATTTATATGTTGAATCAAAATTTTAATTAGATAAAAATTATTTGATATCAAAGCTATAAAATTAATAAAAATAAATAATAATTGAAAGAAAAAAGAAGAAATATTTAATTAGAAAGCTTTACAAATTCTAATAAAAGGATTTATATCCCTTGTAGGCTTATAAAACAAAGATAATAAAAGGATGGGTAAAACTATCATTTAGTTTAACAAAAAAATTAAAAGTATTCTATTTAAGTAAAAATAACTAATTCTAGAGAATATGGCCTATATAAGTCATTTTCTCTGATTCTTGATTCCATATTATCTATTTTTTGTAAAAGAAAATGATTTGTGTTACAAAATTATTATATAATATCTCAAGTTATGTGGCTTAATTTTATAATTGATGTTATATGAATGACATGTGATTTTGTTGATTAGATATAAATTTAAAAATATAATGATAAAATAATCATTTGGAGAATAGTTAATGTAATAGGATTTTTAGAGAGAGAATCATATCCCTTAACAATGGGTAAATGGAAGTATTTATAGGCATCTTAACATACATAAGTTACTATCTGAATGAACTGATATACTTATGACGACGAGAGAACATACACAATATTTTAGGTTGAGGTCATATTTTTGTTGGAAATATCCATTTTGATCAACTTGCTTTTTGGACGACCTAACGCTCCCCTAGTGTAGGTCGCACACTCCAATCCGTATTAGGTTATGTAGTGGCTGATTTGAAACATGTCATGATTCTTAGTCTAAAATAGGTCATTTGGGTCGATCTAGCTCGTACTTCGTGAGACCTGTTAAAGATATCATTTGGTAGAAGCCATTGACTTAAAGAGCTATTTTAAATAGCATTCCTTACATCCAAGATCCCACCTCGGGAGGGTTTGCCTTACTAGTTCGTAGGTACCAAGATCATATACACAATTTATCCAATCACTAAGTCTCTCATTCTTTTAGCTTGATGCAAGGAAAAAGAATGCAATACCTATGACTGAGTAAATGACCTATTATGCCTATGCTCTCTTTATGTGCACATTTTTCAACTATTTCCATGGTATAAACCTTTCAGCTTCTTCTAAGATAAAAACATTTCAACTTCTTCTAAGGTATAATCCCTTTCAACTTTTAGAGGCTCTTAACTAGTATATTAGGGGCCTAAATCACTTTTTTAACTTCACTTCTCTAAAAAAATTCAAAATTTATTCCCTTTTTACTAGAGAAATTTAGTCAATTAACCTTAGAAAATAATCCGATTTAAAGAAAATCATTCTGCTATATAGGAATTTTTGTCTGGTACTATAGAAATTTTAACCTTTTTCTTAATTTAAGTCCCATTCTTACCTTCAATTCTTTTATTATAAAGAATCTTTAGTAATAATAGCTTTTCTAGGTGGTTTAAAATGGCTAATAATTCAAAGTTTATTTCGTAACTTGGATATCATTCTAGTTATACTTCCTCAGGACTAGAGTCCACACTTCCTCGTCACATTATTAAGAATTATATTGATTGTCATAAGGAAATATAGGTTAGAGGTAATGAGCCCACCAAAGGTGAGATTTTGGCTTCAACTACTTCAGATCAGATCAAGAGGTAATCCAACGAGGTACACCCAAAATAGGAATATGAGGTACGAGTAGAGCTTTGTTGACCACACTTTTGGTGTTACAACACAAGGTTAAATTCCTCATATTCATATCTCAATGCCAAGAAAGACCCAAATAAAAAAAGAAAATATGTCGTCGGGTTACCGAGGGACCTACTAAGAGAGCCATAGACAAAAACTAGAATAAAAAAAGCTAAGTAAATTAGGCATTAACGACATGTATCAAATTAAGACAACCTACTCCATTCCTTCCCGAGTTGGTTAGGTTCTCGTGCCTTCTCACTTTTTAGGCAATGATGATCCACTTATAGGACGGTAAGTGCTACACGAGGAGACTTTACAGTTTAGGTTGAGGTTTCCTATACCTTGGCTTGTAGCTCGTTTCTTGTCCATGTACAACTTGAGTTTAGCATAGCTTAACCGCAATGGGTGAAGAACCCTCTTTTGTCTGACTGTGGTGTCTAGAGAGCTGGGATTTTGACTAAAAAAGGATGTAATTAAAGCCATTTACATAATAAAGAGGAAGAAGTTGGACATAGGTTGGGCATACGTTTCTTCGTGGCCCCATTTTGAGTTTGTTTGATAGTCAAAATAAATGAAAAAAATTTACCTTTATGTTGGAGGCGACCTTTGGAGTGAACAATCTATAATGTTCGATTCACATGGAACCACGACTTTATAGCCACTTTGACGTGAGGTCAAGAGATGTTGCACCATTTAGAGCTAATAAGGAAAAAAAGCATCTTATTGAGCTTTAAAACTCTAAAATACGTCTTATAAGGACATTCTTACCATACCATGCTTTGAGAGCTCTAAGGTTTGAAGGGATTACCTAACTGGACCTCCAAGTTGAAATATAGGACAAAGTGATTATATACTACTGTAAGTTTAGGTAAGAGTTGGTACATTCTAACTCTTTGAAACACTCTATGGTGGTGCCAAACAGTGTGGAAATTTCTGAGGGTTCATAAACCCTTCCTCTCAATGCAGCTTTGATTCCTTCTAAAGATGATTATGACGAATATGTTCTTCCTCGTACAAGTCCACGTGTTGCCTCCTCATCAAGAAAGAGGAAATTTGATGTGTTGTTGGATATTTACCACCATTTTTGAAGTGACCTAAACCGAGATCGCATACAAACAACCTTTAAATATAAGGGTTTAAGTCACGTAAAAATGGCTTCCACTCACTTGATTTACGGTACATTCTTATTTTTACATTTTTTTATCAATAACTAATGCATTAATAAATTGATACATATAACAATTTTATTTGTGTTTTAAATGATTACATACCAAAGTCAATACATTATATTATAATCAAGGATTCCTATTCCCCTTGATGCTAAATTGGTGAAAAAGGAAGCTGAGAGATGTGTGCTTTTCTGTGCTTTTCACATATTGACTCTAAAGTTAATTAGTTTTTTCTTTTAACAAGATGATTTGTTATACACACTACCCACCTTATTTTCAATGCGTAAAAAATATGTAGAAAAAAGGTAAGATATGTTTTTGATTTAATTACATATAATAATCACTTCGTAAATCAAATTTTATTTTTAATTATATCAACATGATGCATATATATTTTATATAACGTAAAGAATTCATGTTCAACTAATATTCAAAATGCAGTGAACAATATTTTTTTATAATATAATAAACATATTTTTTACGCATTGAAAGTAAAACTATTAAATAAATAAGTCATATAAAAATCGAATTGATATTTTAAGATTAATATGTAGAGTTTGAACATGGCGAATGTGAGTAAAGAATACAGCTTTTACTTTTTTTTCAAGAGAGACGAGATTTCATAAAAAGGATAAAGGGTAGCAAGAGTCTACCACTTATTACAAAATTGCATTTTAGATTAATTGTTATTTGATGGAGCAATATAAATGCATTAATTCTTATAAAATGATTAAGTATTTTAGGAGTTACATTATTGTATAATTAGAACACTTTAGTCAATTTATTTTTATAAGGAACACTTAGGTCACTGATTGTGTAAAAATGGACACTTTAAGTACCTTTGGAAGAGTAAAATATTATTTTATTAATGAAAAAATTTGAAAAAATTTAAGAGGTAAAAGTACCCAAAAAATTTCATACAATGTAACATTTTGAAAAACAATTGACAAAAAAATAAAAGAAATTATTCTAATATTTACATTTGTTTTTGAACTGTTAAAATAAAATTTTATTTTAACTATTAAATTTAATTTTAAAATTTATAATAATAAAATAATATTTTATTACTTAAAAATTGACTAAAATATCTCATTTTTATAGAGATAGTTACTTAAGTATCTCTCGTAAAAATTAAGTAATTAAAATGTCTACCTCATACAAACAAAGTGAAGAGCCTTTCACCGCTAAGTTTATTTGCTAATTTTATGCCAAATTTCAAAGATAAATTTGCTAATTTTATACATTAAAAATGATGTATCTTAATTATTAATTTTTATTTGCACTTGTAATATAATTAATGTATAAGTGATATTGTATGACGGTGAATCTTTCAATTTTTGTGCTCAAGGAGATTATTATTTAATATGGTGTATTTTTTGGTTTGTTAATATTTTTATTCTCTTGAATCTTTGTCCATAGCATTATTTATTAAAATTTAATTGTTATACTAAATGAGTGTATCATTCATTCTCTCATCTATTAAGGTCTAATTTATTTTTATTTTATTTTTTTCGTAATCTTAATATCTTTAAAATTATTTAATTTTATTTTTACCTTAATAAAAGGTCTATATTATTTTTTAAATATACAAATACATATTAAATATAATTGTTACTAATTGAATTGATTATAATTCAAATAATAAATCGTGATTGATTAAGTTTGATGTTATCTTTTTTACCTCTATTTTGTTACATATAATACATTTCATGTATTTTTCTTAAATTATATTTCTATTTAGCATCTCCTTATCTTCTTTTTTTTTAATTAATCTAATCATGAATGTTAGTATTTGGTAATGTAAAAAAAGAATCCCATATCCTTTCTTAATAATTAAATATAAACCACTATTAATAAAATAATAATAATAAAATTAAAAAAATCAATCACTCATCCCGGCCTATTTTGTGTATTAATGGGCACGCAACGCAACCAGCGCACATGTCATCCCAAGCCAAGGGATATTCTCGTCATTTGAGCTCCAAAATTTTGAAATTTTGTGAATTCTTTTCCGCCAGGTCATCAATCTGTGTGACTATAGGAAAGAATCTAAATCGTTGATGAAGAATCACTTTGTAGTTCCTAACCGTCCATTTTCTCATTCAAAAGTGAAATATGATTTTAGTGCTCACAAGTCTGACATTTTTTTTTTGCTAGGAACTAATGCTCACAACTTATTTATTATTTTTTACTATTCTTTTTTCCTTTAAATCTAGGTCTCAAATCCATGTAATTTCTACACCAAAATCAAAATTCTTCCATCTGAATTTTGAACAACAAAGCATCACTGTAGCTATAGCTGTGAGCCTTTGACTGTGTTACTTGGTTGCTCTCAGAGTTTAAAGGTTTAAAATTTTCTTTTTGGTGCCTCTCTGCAACTTTAATGGCGACTGAAGAGGTCAATAATAAAACCCCATCACTGCCTCCTTACCCTGAGGTACTTCTTATTTCTTCTAAATCCAACTCTTTAGGATCATGCTTTAGGACCTCACAAAACAGGGAACCAAATTAGACATTTTCTTATTTCAAAATCATACATGTATGTATGTATTTTGTTGCTTTAGATTGGGTTTCATGAG
Source organism: Hippophae rhamnoides (assembly GCA_033030585.1). Classification (NCBI taxonomy): domain Eukaryota; kingdom Viridiplantae; phylum Streptophyta; class Magnoliopsida; order Rosales; family Elaeagnaceae; genus Hippophae; species Hippophae rhamnoides. Next base: position 31,769,025 of record CM065433.1, read on the forward strand.
CTGAGTTATACTATTTCCTGAAGGTGTTTTGACCCATGAAAAAAAAAATTCTATCTTGATTTACTTGTCCAGCCTAAGTAGATTATTTATCTTCGGGTATAGATCAAGTTTGTATCTTTTGTTGTTTCAGATGATCATGAAGGCCATTGAGGCAGTAGACGACAAGAATGGAGCAAATAAATCAACAATTTCAACGCACATAGAATCAACGTACGGAGAATTGCCACCTGGGCACACAGCACTACTTTCACACCATCTCGACAAAATGAGAAAGAGCGGAGAACTCGTTTTCATTAAGAATAACTACATGAAGCCAGACCCAAATGCACCACCAAAGAGAGGACGTGGTAGACCCCCAAAGCCGAAAGAAGATTCGTCACCAGACACTACCGGTGTTATATCCTCACCACCAAGGCCTAGAGGTCGTCCACCAAAGGATCCAAATGCACCCCCTAAGTCTCCCAAGGTTGGGTCTGGCAGACCCAGAGGAAGGCCTAAAAAAATTGCTCGATTCGAAACAACTGCAACCACCACTACCATGGCGGCGAGTGGGAGGCCAAGAGGTAGGCCTCCAAAGGTGAAGGAAACCCCCCAATTGCAGGAAGTGAGTGTTCAACAATAAAGCTTTAATTTGAGTGTTGTAGTCTTTGTACAACATCCATTGTCTCTCCTCCATTATGTTGTAGAATTCATTGCCCTTAATTAGTTTAGATTTGTGTTTGTATTAACTACTTGTACAATGTTTTTTAGGGTGTTTGAGGCTTTCTTGGTATGTAATGTTGGTTGTTTCAATAGAGGATCTATCTGACTGTTACTAATCATGATTTGGGTCTTCTTTAAATCTTTCCCTCTTTTTAGATTTCTTATGAATTTGATTATATTCTTGGGTTTAGTAACGTGGGTTTTCTAAGGTTGGCCTAACTCTTTGAGTAAGAAGAGGAAAATAAATATTTTTGAAATGGATTTTCATTATTTGCTTGGTCTCTGGTGAGTTGATATTAGGAAAATAAGGTTATTACTACAGTACACGAAAGTCTTTTTTAACAAAAAAAATTTGTTCTATTAAAGTGATTGGCTCTGTTGCTACCCACTACTCAGTTTTATTAAAGAACTATTTAAGGGGTTGGTCTTTTGCTTGTGTTTGCCCTTGGACCATTAGCTGTACTGTATTGAACTGAGAATATGATTTTGATTATTGAGGATTTTAATTTGGGAAGTTCTTTGGGTCCTAGTCTACCTGCTTTTTATTAATAATGGTCATATGCTATGGAAGAGTCACTTTATTGCTTAAATTCCTGAATTACCATGAAAGCTACTTTAGATTAGGTTTGAAATTTGAACACTGACCCACAGCTCTCTGTTCAGGATTTAGAATGGACGTGCTGCTTATAATTCTCCAATACATGTTGGGTACTTGTCAAACTTGTCAACTTACTTTTATTTCCCAACAGAAATCAGTCTTAATGTTTCGTTAATATAAAATAAAATAATCCACATCACGAATAACAAACTTAAAATGTTGGACGCTGGTACATTCGTATCAATATGAAACGTCAAGGAAGAAGCAATCAATAAAGACTTATATTTATTCATGTTTAGTTGAAAGCAATGCTAAATTTGATTCAAAAATCACAGAATTCTTGTTCTTCAAAATCTGCCATCATACGAAGACGATCAAAATAATGCTAGTAGTTTTATTAAGGTTAAAAATTTCACCATAATATCAAATATTTTCTGTAGTCAACCAACTAAATTAGTTAATATCTAAGAATATCTTCTTGGTGAAATGACATTGGAATAATAAATGTAACACAATTTTCTCTCATTTTTTACACAAAGGTCATATATTTGAGACTCGGACACTCCAAAACCTACTGCAAAGTATTACGTAAATATTGCTAAAGAAAAGTTTAGTATTTTCAATTTTCATTCAAGTTTCCATCTCTTTTTCACATATTAAAACCTGGTATGCATTTGAATGTGTTAACATCAAAAGTTATTGCTTTTCTAGAAACACACCTTATATCTTGAAGTTTAGTTGTTAAAGATATATCAAGATTTCAAAGTATAGCACCTATGTTTTTTTTAACCTAGTCTACATACTAACTCATCGTTCGCTTAGAAACACGGGAGTATTCACGATGACATGAATATCTCCGAGCCAAAAGATAGAAACGATTTTAGTCATATTTCAAATACTTTCATCAATATTCATGATTTTCTTAAGGAATAAAACAGATAATTTTTTTGTAATAATCAATTTTTACCTTTGTGAACCTTCAAGCCAAGGCTAATTACACATTTTAATGAGATTATATATACCAACTCTTCACAACAATCTCTCATCTCTTTGATCCAAAAATACCTCTCCATTCCAACAAGGATGGCTACCTAAGCTAGCTTTCAAGTAAGAATTATTAGGAAAACATTTGCCTCTAAGCACCCAAAGCAATTAAGATTGAGGCTTACACAATCTCCTAGCTTGCTTGGAAAACAAAGCTAAGTTGTATAACTTAAAATCGTTTTTAGTCCAAGGCCATCAAATTCCTTTCTTGCAATTCCCTCCAATCCATTCAATAAATCTTATCCATTTGATATATCTCTCAGTCATTTATCAAATTACTAAGATATTTGAATTAAATTTTATTTTTTATCAAAATCGCTCAAGATAAGGAATGTGGTGATAAGACATTAACTTGTCATAATAAACCTTATCATAACACTTGATGCTAGTAGTAAGTCTTCCTATATTGGACTAATGTCTTTTCACATCAAGCTAATTCCTTTCACAAATTTTATTGTTTTATCAAAATCATTTTAAGATAAAACTTATTATTGCTATGGTAAGATATTGTCTTATCATGGTAAGTCTTATTGTGACTTTGAATGTAAGTGGTAAACCTTCCTGCAATGAAAAAATGCCTTTTCACATGGCGATAATGTTAAAATTGTATTTCTCTGATAATTATCAGTATATTTCAGTATTATTTCTGTTCTGATTTTTACAAGAGTTTACAATGTATATAAGGAAAACGAAAATTAAACAATATCCATAAAACCTGCACATCCAGGTTTTATGGCTCCACTAATATTGTTGTCTGCTCCATGTTTTACTCCATGGCATTTGTGTCCGCCGTTGTTTTAGCACAGCACACCAACTCTTTGGTCAGCGTATATGTCTCTTATGCCCGACTTGTCAAGTGAGTTGTAGAAGTTCCTTGGAACCTGATTTTTGTGAGTATATCACCCAATTGATCTTGACTTAACAAATGGAAGCTTAATAATCTTTTCTTCAAGATTCTGTTTGATGAAGTTAGATCCACTTGACGTGCTTGATGCGATCATGTTGGCGGATTGTGAGATATGGCAATAGGCTAACTTTGTTATCACAAAATAAGTTCATTTGATTAGGAGCAACGCCAATCTCGAGTTGGAAGTTTTTTCAACCAAAGGAAGCTCGCGTATTCCTGACCATTCCTCGAAATTACCAAAGACCTTTGGATAAGTGCAACTACATTTTTGCTTCTTTCTCATTAACGTGACAAGATTGCCTCCCACGAAAGTAAAGTACCCGTGATGAATTTCCTATCGCTTCATATTCCCTCGCCAAATTGACCAGTATATCCAAGGACTTCCCGATTGACCATTCTTTGAAAACATAAGTCCTTTCCAGGGAGGATTTTAAGTAACGAAGTATTCGCGTGACGCATCCATATGGTCTTCGCTTGGGCGGTCGCATAACCGACTCACGACACTCACAAAGATAATAGCAATATCGTCGAGTATGAGATAAATATATGTGGGTTTACCTACTAACCGTTGATATCTCTGTTTATCCGCCGTACTTGGTCCACGTATTATTCTCCGAGTTTATGATTTTGAACCATTGGAATATCGACGGGTTTACAATCTAGTAGTCCCGCCTCTGTTGGAGTCGAAGTATATTTCCTTTGGGAAAGACATATGCCTTGTTTTGATCTTTGTTACCTCGATACCTAAGAAGTATTTGAGCCTCCTAAGTTCTTCATTTCAAACTCATTTGTGATTGTTCTTGAAGCTTAGAGATTTCTTCTTTATCATCCACAATAATGATCATGTCGTCTACGTAGACTATGAAATTTCATTATCTTCCCTAATCTATGTTTTAGGAAAAGAGTATGATCGTAGTTGCTTTGTTGGAACCCATATTTCTTCATTCTTCGAACTTCAACCTACCAAACCACGCTCGAGGTGATTGTTTTAGTCCATACAATGCTCGTTGTAATTTACATGCGGTTTTTTTTCTGATGTAACAAGTATATCCTGGTGGGATATCCATGTAAATCTCTTATCTTTCAAGGTCGCCATGAAGGAAGGCATTCTTCACGTCAAGTTGGTGCAATGGCCTGATCTAAATTTCTTTGTGAGAGATAACAAAACTCTCACGATTTTAGTTTAGCCACGGTGAGGGTTTCTTGATAATCTATCCCATTGTTTACGTGTATATCCTTTTGCTGCAAGCCTCGCCTTGTAACGATCAACTAACCCATCCGCTTTATACTTAATGGAGAAAATCCACTTGCACTACCATCTTCCTCCCTTGAGGCAACCTCGCTAACACATGTGTTATTCTTTCCGTAGTGCCTCAATTCCTCTTTATAGCTTGAGTCCATTTTGGATCGAATAAGGCTTCAATGCTACTCGGAATTGGACACGAGGAGAGTGTTTGTACAAATGCCCCGATAGGTTCGATAACCTTTGGTAGATACATAATTTGCTGTTGGATACTTGGGTTGTCGTTTCTTCTTCTGGGAGTATCGATTTGGAGGTTTACCTCGATTGTGTCCGAAAGGTAAAACATAACCAACGGATGTATCTATAGCATTAGTACCGTAAAGGTGTGATAGGATAGCTTACCTCGAGTGTTCTCGGCAGGAGGATCATTGGGTGCTTGAGAATGGAGGGTACATCAACCACTTCATCTTACGGAGATTCAAGTACTACTTCGACTTCGTTCTTGGAAGTTCAAGCTGCTAGATACGAATCCTCCATATTATTGGCACGATCCGAGTATGTTGGACTTGTGTCTAATATTTCAACATCAAGCCAATTTCGTTCTTCACCATAACTCTCCTCCCGAAGAGTGGAATTGGAATCTGGGTGATGGAAAAAAATATTCTGATTCGAGGAAAGTGACATCCATGGTAGTATAGTTTCTTTTAGTAATTGGATCATAACATCGGTACCCCTTTTTTGTACACATACAGAATACACATCGGACGACACGTGGATCCAACTGTTCGTTGATTTTTATGGAGGTGGACAAAAGCAACACATCCAAAAATTCGGGCGGAAGCATTAAAATAGTAGGTAAGGGAAGATGATCGAGATAACACCTTTAATGGAGTACGAAATTGTAAGGTCTTTGTGGGCATTCGATTCGGTAGATACACAGTTGTAATGTGACAAAGATCACTCCGATATTTATTAGGCATATGTGCACCGATTAGTAAGGCCCGAGCCGTTTCTAAAATATGCCTATTCTTCCTCTCCATGATCCATTCTCGTTGTGGGGTTTGTGAACATGAGGTTTAATGGAGAATACCGTAGTTGTCAAGTATGTCAATTGTTGATTAACATACTCCCCTCCATTATCGACCTAAGTATCTTAATTTTTTCAAAATTGGAGTCCGAATCATGGTGTGAAACATGTGAAATGTAGCAAATACTTCATCTTTATGTTTGAGAAAGGTAAAGCCATGTCATTCGTGTACAATCATCAAAAAAATAACAAACCAACGATGACCCGATGACGTAATAACCTGGGAAGGTCCCCAAACATCGAATGTACCAAAGAAAAGGAGTCATACTTTTATTCATGCTCATGATAAGACGCCCTATGACTTTTTGCTAGGATACAAGTATCACATTTGAAATACGAATGTGTGATATTTGAAAATAAACTAGGGAGTAGGTGTCTTAAATACCCGAATGATGGATGCCCAAATCTACGATGACATAGCCAAATCTGTCGTTGTTACCAACGGTATGTTGAATGTGATTGGCTCTTCCTGGAACGAGGGCATCCACATAATATAGCCCCTCCTCTCCAGTACCACGCCCAATGATCTCCTTGGTGAGAATATCACGTAGAAGGCAAAAAGTAGAATACATCAATACTACACGGTTAAGGTCTCAGTGACACGACTTACGGACATTAGTCGGTTTGGACGGAGATGGTACAAGCAAAGTATTAGATAATGATAATGAGTGGAGATAAGGTGTCTGCCGCCTCACATGGCCCGGATAAGTGACCCCATTTGCATTGGCAAACACGGCTCCGTCTTGGCTGGGTTGTATTGGAGAGATCGTTTTGGGTCAAATGTCATGTGATCTCAGAGCTCGCAGTCCGTAATCCAATCCTCTTTTATCCTTCTGAGTAGATATGTGAAATGCTTTACTTGAAATACTGGATCACTGGGAAGATTCACAGGAAGTAAGGGATAGTGAGGCATTATGGGTAGCCACAACTCGTCGATTGTGTCTCGTTTCTTCCGTGCTTGAAGATCATTCCACCATTACGGATACCCGTGGAGTTTGAAGCAGTTTTCACGGGTGTGTTTGGAGTTTCATGATGGCCCACGTTTCATGTCAAGAGATGGTGGATTTCCGAGGATTTCTTCTTCGCGAGAGGTTCCTGTTTTTGGTGGCATCTGATTATGGTGTCCCTAGACCCCTTTAAAAGTCATAACTACTGCAGGTGTCGTATCTACACCTGCGATCATCACGGTCTGCCTGACCTCTTCCCGGCGGACGAATCCATGCGCTTGTTCCACCGCAGTAAGAATGGTCCGATTTGAAGCACATCACTTCGAGTTTTGTCGAGTTCAGTCGTCAAGTCAAGGAAGGTATACACTCGATCTTCCTGTACGATGGAGTTGTATTTTTGTATGTCAGTTGCACACTCCATTGGATTAGGACCACCGAAATCAATTTCTCGCCACAACCCTTCAAGGTCATTGTACGATCTTTCAATGGAACCACCCGCTTTGCTTCATACGAGTAACTCGACGACGAAGATCATACACTTGAGACGTGTCTACGTCCCATCATAGAGGTGGTAGCAGGATCCCAAACTTGTTTCGCGGAGTTGGGAATCGAATAAAATTTGCAATCGAGGAGGTCGAATTGATCAACCATCCTTTAACAATGGCATTTTCGGTGCGCCATCTCCCGAATGAGTGGTCGGTTTCAACAGGTTGAGGAAAATCCCCGTTAATATATCCCGGTTGTCTTTGCAGGAGATATACATCTCACCACAGGACCACGAGGCATAGTTGGATCCTCCCGACTTGATACTAAGGCGATCGGCAGCTTCGATTGATAGAGGTTGTGGTCGAGCTTTAGTGAAAACTTCCGTCATTTTCGCCGTCAAATCTTCCAACATAAAATTGGTAGTTAAATCTCTAGATTCCGCCATGAAAAAACAGAAAACCCTAACCCTATTTTCCGTTCTCTCTCAGCGGCGTCTTTCTTCCTGCGCCGTTCTCTCAAAACGTAACCCTAAGGAAAAAAAATTTCCATTCGCGCAGCCCTGGAGCGGAAACCTTCTTCCGATCGGCGTGACTTTCTTTCTACGCGGTGAGCGGCGTCCGTCTCACCGAGCGCGCCCGTCTTACTGCAAGCTAGGTGAAACCTTCTTCTCGCAACCGAGCGCGACTTTCTTCTTCACCCGAGTGCGACTTTCTTCTACCGAGTGGCGCCCGTCTTCTCGCAGAAGTGGTGGCGCCCCTTCCTCTCGCAAGCTAGCACGTCAAGGTAACCTTCCACTCGATCCTCCGTCTACGAAAAACCTACCATTTGAGTGAAGTTGATTCGTTTTTTTTCTCAAAAATTGCGAGAAACGGACACCTAATCATGGTCAGTAGTTGTTTCCATCTTTTCTTGGTTTCTTCTTCTTCCTTTTTTTTTCCAGGGGGAAAGGCAGATTGAAGATGGTCACAATCGATCTCGGAACTTTGAAATCAGAACTCAACAAACGGAAAAAAACCTGCGCCTACAATCGTTACATCGTAATCGAAATCAATCGTAAATCGAAATCGAAATCGAATTGAAATCGGGTAATCAAAGAAATCGACAAATCTCGCAAATTTGCAAATCAGCAATCAACATATAGTAGTTTCATCATAAATCGGCAATAGTTCATTAGTTAGCAATATCCCTGTCTTTGATACACGTTAAAATTGTATTTCTCGATAATTATCGGTATATTTGATATTTACATTGCGATTTTTACAAGAGTTTACAATGTATATAAGGAAAACGAAAATTAAACAATATCCATAAAACCTGCACATCCAGGTTTTATGGCTCCACTAATATTGTTGTCTGCTCCATGTTTTACTCCATTGAGCATTTGTGTCTGCCATTGTTTTAGCACACACCAACAGATAATACCTTACCATAAATTTTATTTTTACTAAAATTGCTCTAAGGTAAGGTTTATCACTATTGTTTTAAGTCTTATCCCTGAGTGATTTTGATAAAAAATGAAATATAAAATAATTTTAGATAATTTTTCTGTACCCCACTAATAGTTACACATCATCTTCATTAAATATTCATGAATTGATTAAGACATCAAAAAATATTACATTGCATAATTAGGTAAAGTTGAAGCAATAATTTGTAAGTGTTAAATGCCCTATTGGTGAGAGAAGTGTTTTTGTCCATGACTCTATCATTTTCTTGAGGTGTTCACATACAATACTAAGGGCCTTTAACTCTTGCTCTGCTGGTCAATTAGGGTAACCCTAAGTATTTATCTACACCACTAACATTACTAATGGATAGCACATCTGTAAGATCTTCAATGTCATTGCAAGGCACATTATCATAAAAGACTATTTTGAATATCGAAGTGCTTTCTTTAATTGAGACGAGGCTTAAGCCTCAAGATTATTTGAGACGTAAAAATCAAACTTTAACTTTAAAAAACCTTTAAAATATTAATAAGAATAATTTTTAATCCAATAAATAATACAATGGAAAGTAACTCAAAAATAAATTTTAAATAATGTTAAAATGTTAATATAAGAAATTAATCACGAATAACCTTAAAGTACGCAATGTAAATCATATAAGTTGTGGTTATATTGCTCAAATATCAATTTAAAGTAAAAAAGAAAAATACAAATACAAATATAAATATAAATAATAAAATAGAGGGTAATGTCACTTGCAATGCTGCTACTTAGTGATCGATAAAATTTGAAATTGTTGGAGGTAAAGGAAAAGAAATGTGAGAGGTAAAAGAATATCGAAGAATGTTATGAAAGCCACCATAATCATGTTTGTTTATTAAATTACGATATTCTTCTTTTTGTTTTTAATTCTATGAAATTGAGTCAAGATTTTACGGATAATCCATAAATCAATTTAAAAAATTTACCATTTGAGATGTAAAACCTTAAGTTAGCAAGCCTCAGACTAAAAAGACATAAGTCTTAATTTACCGCTTGAGGTTATAGCTTCAAATATTATTTATTTTAAACCTCAACTCGAGGAGAGTCTTAAAATAACATTTTACAACAATGAAAAAGAGTATTGGAACTAAAATACATAGATGAATTCCTCTAATTTACAAATTGTACCATATAAGCTCAAAGCTCCTTAACATGCATCTTATAACTCTTCCTTTTTTATCCTACAATATATTAGTGAATCATTCGTAACAAATAAATGAGATATAAAAGGCCCCAACCAACTCACTTTTAGACCTTGAATATGACCCAAGTTCTCAGCTTCAATTAGCAACAACATTCAACACATATTATAAAGAGGTAAGAGGATATGTGATTCCCTTGCCTTAAAACTCTAATTGGTTTTAAAAAAAATCAAAAAAATTTCCTCCCACCACATAAGCATAAGAAATTGAAGTCAAACAAGCTTGAACCCAATTTATGAAAAGTTGGTCAAATCCCAACTTGGCCATTATAGCTACCACGAATCTTCACTCAATGTAATAAAATGATTTGTCCATGTCAAGTTTAATGCTGCCATTCCAATTCTTACCTTTTCTACGCAAATGTAAGTGGTGAAAAAGCTCGTGGGCTACCAATAAAGCATCTATTATCATTCGGTTCTTAACAAATATCGTTTGGTAGTCACTAATAATGCATGAAAAAATAGATTTTAATCTCAAAACAATGATCTTTGAAATAATCTTATAAACAGTGGAATGTAAACTAATGGGCCAAAAGGATCAATGGATGAAGGGTTTGATACCTTAGCTACTAAGAAAATCAAACCGGTGTTGGATGCTTATGAAATTGTGCCATATCTAAAAAGAATCATGACTGCATAGCACACATCCCTCCTTATAATGTGCCAAAATTTCTGATAAAAGGTTGTTGTGAAACCGTCTTAACCTAAACTTTAATTTGGTGACAAGGATTTAAATGCTTCAAAGATCTTGTTATCGGATACTTCTGTGGTGAGAATGTCATTTTATCCTCTTGACACCTTAGGTGTAACAGCCCATAAGGCTTGAAAAGTGTTTGAATTAGTCGCTCCTAAAGAATTCTTTAGATCTTTGAACTATGCCTCAACACGATTTTGAAAATCCAACATGCTTCCACCCTACCCACCACTCATTATGAGTATTAGAGAAGATTGATTTCCACATATCTCTTCTTTATTTGACTTGGGCATGGAAAAATTTGTGTTATAGTCTCTTTCTCTCAACCCTTGCAGTCTTTACTTTTGGGCCCAAAATTTCTCCTCTGGCTTCATCTAACTCACTCAATAAGGAATGATTCAAAGCCGGATCAATATAGTCCTGCTCCTCCAAGGTACCTAACTGACTTTGAAGAGTATGGATCTTCATTCTCGAATTACTTTTTGAATCCTTACTCCAAGAAATTAGAGATTTCTTACACGCACTTAGCTTTTTATCAAGCATATACCGATCATAACCTCTAATATGTCCTTTCCAACATTGATCAATGACCTACTCACACGATGGAACAATTAACCACCTATTTTGACAAACAAAACGTCCTGATGATCGAGGAAATGCATGTAAAATCTCAAGTAAAAGAAATTTATGGTCCAACCCAAATGCATTCATATGATATACCTTAGCTTCCAAATATCATCCAACTTATGCAAGAGAGACAAAGGTTCTATCTAATCTTTCTTTACCAATACATGCCCTTTGCCTAAATCCACCATATTATTCTGCCTCACAAATTGGTTAAAGTCAAATATAGAAGCCATGGAATGAACTTTTTCACCTTACTTTTCATTACTCAGAAGAATGAAGTTAAAGTCGCCAATAGCTAATACATGATGATGTGGCAGAACATGACCTATGATGGACTAATGTCGTCTACGGACCACTTTTTTAACTAAGGCATACACTACTATAAGAGACCAAGGTTGATGTATGGGAAAAATGACTACTAACTCAACGAAAAACTTTGTATGTCTTCTAATTATCCATTCTCACTTCTCTTTTACACGTAATATAAACATTAAAGTGGATTATCTTATCTTATCTTATCTCATCTCATGTCTCACATAATATCTTTAATAGATTCATGGTATAATATTATCTCATTTCATTTAAATACGATCTCATCTCATTTAAATTATAACCCTAATGAACTTAACTTTAAATATATGTTGTGTTTTTTTTATTAAACTTACATTATAAATTATCATTTATTATATTTTCTATTATTTTTGTATTAATACTTGTCTCGTTTAAGCCTATTAAAGATAAATGATATATCTCAATTAATATTATTTCATTACCATCTTATCTTATTAAGAAGTGAGTAAAACAAGATAAAATATGTTTTGAATATTAATGAATTGTCTTATAAATTTTATTAATATCTCATCCCAATTTATACCTCATGGAGAAGCAAAAAGCCATACCACATGGTACCAAAGACACCACAAAGGGTGATATAATGAAAGAAACACATAAGCTTTCACAGAGAAAACAATAGCCTTGATACAGAACTTTTAACAACAAAACACCATCATAGGTGTTACTCAGTCCAGCTAAAACATTATTAATGAAGAGTCCAAGCAATTCCAGCATCTCTAAAACAAGATTCCATGCACATAGAAGTAACAATAGTTAAAACTAAAAAAAAAATGTCTAAGTTTTGTAGCTTCGGTAAATACCAGACTAATTCCAAAAACAGTCAGTCCACACTCACCTTGAAGTCAATAACAACAAAGCAACCTTGAAGTTCACACCCGAGGATGCCAAAGGGACCAGATCAAATGTGATTTGTCAAGCGGACTCCTCCTTATGCTGTCCGTCTTGATGAATCTTGAGTGTTGGACCATGGGCAGCACACCGGATCTGGAGGGTTTCATCCATCCCTGTCGGCCATTCATCCCTCTGCATTTGCTTGTGATACAAGGTATGGTGGAAATTGTTCTATAAATGATTGCTCTGTCCTGCTTTCTGAGCAGTGTATACCTCAAAATTGTACTTAAAAAGAAAATGGAACAGTGATATTGTAGGGTTTCTGGGCAAGCTCATATGCCATAGGGTAGGAATAGCCTTGGCCAAGAAAGGGAACAGTTGTCGACTCCCACCCCCTCTCATGGCAGGATGGTTTTAAATGACGAAAATAATTAGTAGATGTGCATTTATAGAATTTTTGGTAATTTACCTGCCTTTAAATTTAAGATATTTCATGTCTACTAATTGTAGTCCACTTAGATCATTGAGCATCCCAAAAGTCAACTTATAGGCTCCTAGCTTAGTTTCCAAATGATCCCTTACAATCCTACATTTTGCTAAATCTAAAGTCATCTCTACCCCAACACATTTACTGCATAATACAAAATCAGAGGATAAAAACATATAATATTACAATAGGAATTAAAACCACGTTCTTAACAACTATCATTATGGACCAAGCAATAAGGTAGGTTTGTTAACACTATAATTCTTCCACTTCAATTGAGAATCCACAATAACATCTTTTTGTCAGTATGAAGCTATCCTCATCCAAACTCTGGTTCTCTGTTAAAAATACATGCTTGTGTTCTTCTGTCTGGGCAGCTGATGCAGCATCCAATTTATTTTCAACTATTTCTTTTTGCTTGTTTCCCCAGGATTGATCATCTTGACTACTTCTAAGTGGTACGTTTAACTTATGATCCGTCTTTTCATTATAGGTGGGTGTCTGTGATGACCCGCCATCCCTATAACGGTTATTTAACCTTTGTCGTGTTACAACAGATGAGAGCAACTGATACCAGCGAGAAATAGCCTGCATTTCATTCCTTTTCTTCTCTTCTGCATCTCTTCTTTCTTGCTCCTCTGCATACGCCTGGGAAACAAGTAATCAATGAACTTCACATTCACAAGTTCTAGATTATATGACTGAAACATTCAAGGAGAACAACAGAAGTCGGAATTCAAATTTGGAATATACAGGTGTTACTTCAAGTTCACGAAACTTGAAGAGTAGGAAGAAATGAAATGAGTTTTATGTTCATCACATTGTTACTGAATAAGAAGTTTTAGAAGGTTGTGTGCAAAAATATTAATTACAGAAACAAATTGGTTGAATAATACATACATATCACATAAACTGGTTGGCATTGTAGCGCTAAAAAAAAACAACCTAAGCTGGTTGGCATAAGCCTAACCTACTGCTAAGAGAAATGGTGGAGGCCATAAAAATCCACCACAAACCACCAAGAGTTTGTGGGAGTTGGGACAAGACTAGAAATTTAAGACCTGTAACCAAATACCACCTTACTACCTCTAGAATCTAGAGGGGGTAGTGGTCAATTAAGAAAAGATATAAAACTGTAGAAGAAAGGGGGGGAAGACCTTAATAACATGAATGGACATTTAATATCTAAAATTTACATGCTCAACAAGGCGGGGGGAACTAGAACGAAGAAATTTGTAATTACAAAGAACACTAATATACTCAATGATTGTAATGTAATTACCTCTTGTATTATATCCTTGAACTCAGCGCAAACCACAATACCGTCAAATATGGGATATGATTGACCATTTTTATATTCAAAACCAACCATTGCAGGTGCATAATCAATCTCCAGTCTCTTGGCAACAGAAAACACCCTTGGCAACTTCAAGTGCACAGTCCCTGGTGGAAGACATTTTTCAGACCACACTTCCACTTGGCCTCTCTCATTCTATAAGTAGTAAAATAGAATCTAAAAGTCAGAGATGATAAAGCCTCTTTAAAGGCTAAAAGCCCAACAACAAAAAAAAGTATCCAAGATCTCATCAATCAATAAAAGATAAATACATCTAGTGCTAAGAATGAGTTCTCATAGCTAGAAAATATGCTCCAAAAACCAGTTATGCAGAAGGCAAAAGGGTAGGGTCATTATATTCTAAATTTTCTCATTGTGTCATAATATGATCTAGAAAATGGAAAATAAACCACGAGCTATTAATGCTTATAGAACAGGGAAGTTAGACATTTTGTAAGAGAAATGATCCTTCATTACAAATCATTAGTACCTTCAATCAAAATAATAATTCAAGGAAGATAAAAGAACCTTTGGCACTTTTCCATCAACAGCACGAGGCAGACGCAATGGTTCCAACTGCCACTTCCCATAAAGTTTAATAGTTCTCTTGGACTCATCCTCAACATAATCATCTTCAAAATTTTCAACTTTAAGAAGCTTCCCAGGACGATTCAACTCCTGAAGAAAACAGGGAAATATGAGTTGTAACATATGACAACACAGAAGTGATCAAGAATCTGACAGAAGCTTCATAAATTTCTACATTGTCTATCAGCCAAATCAAACCTTCACGAAAAGCTCGTTGGCTTTAAGTTGCAACCCCTCCCGCAGCCATCTTTCTTTTGTTTTGAGTGTTTGCACACTAGTTCGAGGATAAACAGGATGACCAGAACAAAAACCGAGAACAGGGCCCTTTGGGTGAAGTACCTGATACTTTGTAAGCCACTTCTCAATAGTATATAATGCATGGCTTTTATAGGCCTGCATTAGAAAAAAGAGATTAGATACAGGGGAGTAACGCCTTACAATATAGCTCCTACATTAGCGTGGTAACCTAACCATAGCTGTTTACATGCCTGCTGATTGGTTGGAAGAGGCTCCGTCAAAGCCCTAGTTTCCAATTCCATGTCCTCAAGAGAGTTCCTCGTACCAACCACAGACTTCCGTGCAGATGATTCTACATCAGCCGGGGAGTTATCTTTTGATAATTCAAGTCCAGACTTCCCAAGCAAGTTGGCATTATCAGAGAAAACATCCATGTTAGAATTGTCTGAAGCACTAGCTTCTGAACTCTCATGTTTGAAAGAGGTGTCTTTGGGGTCTGATTCCAAATAAACTAATCCTCCGGTTTCTCTTGCCTCAAGCTCTCTCAACGGTGCCAGAATTGTATCCCACCAAATTGGGTCAACACGTTGTGAAGCTATCTTGTACCACTTCATGCAATACCTGTAAAGGAAACATGTTAATCGTACCAGCCTGGGCCAAATAAAAATTCAACATCGTCATCACTTCATCCTATGAGAAAATAAACATTTTTCCCACACATAAGGGAATCGAACCCGTGTCTTCGACATGAAAAGACGATGTCCTAACCACTGGATGAAAGGAAGCACCCATTTTGGGCATGAGGTTGGGATTTGAACTTGGACCTTTAGCCAAGGGCACCGCAACCTTACCACTAAACTGGGGAGGCATGGGCAAGCAAATAAACATTCAAGAAATAAGTATTGTACCTATTAATTAAGGGCAATTTACAAAGCACATCAGGATTAATTAACTGCAATGTTAAAGTGTAAGTTGCGGAACTTGGAGCTAGAGCATATTGCTAACTGAACTAGATCTTCATTAGGATTACAAGAGGGAAAAGAAGGAAACACAAGTTTTTATTTAACATAACAAGCAAAAATCATTTGGGCCTTTTTTTCCCCTCAAGATGCTGATATAACCATTGTTGTTTTATGAATATTTTATTTTAATAAAATATTCAAAAAGAAAACAGAAATCGTGTTCCTATTAACAAATTAGCAATTACAATGCTGTCAATAGATAAAAAGTGCCACAGGAATCTCCCAGTATATGGATATCCAGTTCTGATTAAATAAAAAGAATTGCATAGTCTATTGTATGCGTGTTGATTCCCATAAAATCGAGGAGAACAAATACCTTCTGGTCACATCTTTAGCCCCGTACCCGGCAAAAGCTACTACATATCTCATAGTTGTTTTGCAAGCAGCAGCTACAGCTTCAACCTTCTGCTCTCCGTCAACAATAGCATTGATGGCATCAACATGCACCCACTTTCCAGTCATGTTTTCTCCCCTGCAGTACACCTCTGCCCAATACAGAGGAGTTCCTACTCTTCTTGATCCAACAGCTGTAGAGATTCCTTCTGAAGAAGGTGATTCTTCATTTAAAATTCTTTTCACTCTCTTAGGAGCAGAAGAGATATCTGAAGAATTATTATTTGATTCTTTTGTATTTGGCCCCGCATTTTCTGCATTTCCAGCTTCCGAGGCACAAAGAGCCATTTGCAACTGCATCTCAAACTCAACATCCCCTTTTCTCTTAGTTCCTTGCGTTTTCTGATGAATCTCAACAGTTTCTGATGAATTATTCATTTTAGTGTTAGAGTCTCCAGATTGAATAATGTTGTTAGTTAAGTAGCGGTCCTTATTTCTGCAAGCATCAGTCATCACATAAGTTTTAGGGGCATTATCCCTGTCAGTGGATAAAAGTGATCTCATAGGAGATACTGCAACTTCCTTTTGTTTAGCTACCATGGGTGTTGAAGCACCAAATATACCCTCATTAGAGTTTCCGACATCTTGACTACAATATTCAGGCTTGAGAACTCCTGGTTTTAAGGAGGTAACATCCAAAATGGAAACAAACCTGAAATAAATACATGCACTCAGCAGAAATATAGGTTTACATATTAATGTACATCAGAAACAAAGTTTTGTTAAATGCTAAAATCCAACATTTAGCAATGCAATGGAAGGAAAAGAAAAGGAAATGAAATGAAAGAGGCATTATCAAATATATTCGTACTACATTTTTGAATAAGACTGTTTTTGGTACTTATTTCTAAATAAACATCCAACACTAGTCATAAATTGCAAAATAAGAACCACCTGAGGTTTATCAGCGGATCTATACCAATACTGGCAAAGGAAGCATCCCCATGAATAAAAGAGTAAGAGAATTCCAATAAAACCATATTATTTAAACATTTAGAGGCCTAACAAATGAGGAGTCTATGAATCAGATACTATGTGCAGCAAATTTGCATGTTCATATCCATGCCATAAAAAAAACAAAACAATAAAGTCAATATCTTAGTTATCACATTGCTTACTCAGAGGTTTCGACATGCAAGGACAACCCATTGAGTTGGTATTTCTTTAGAAGAGTATGCTCAATCAGGATAGGGAAACATTTTGGAAATTATAGTTGCCCCACCCCCTAAAGAGAAATATGACCAAATACATCATGTCCTACTAAGGTTCATGTTATAAACCCTAGGCCTAACTCTTAACCTAAAAGTTAGCTCTTAAGTTAGAGGATTGCCCAGACTTATAAGCACAACCGATGCCTAACTTCTAGCCGATGTGGGATAAACAGATCCTTCATACTCCCCCTCACATCGGACAACGGTGGAGAACAAACCACGGTGAAAGCTGAAGGGAGGTCCACATATCGCACCAAGGCCTAGCTTTGATACCATGTTATAAATCTCAGGCCTAACTTTTAACCCAAAAGTTAGCTCTTAAGTTAGAGGATTGTCCAGACTTATAAGCACAACCGATGCCTAACTCCTGGCCGATGTGGGATAAACAGATCCTTCACAGTTCATGAGGCTCAAATTAGAGGTGCAAGGAAAAATAATAACAATAAAAATGATGTTGAGTAACTTTTTCTAGCGGAAAAAAAAGACAATGAAGATAATGTCATCATACAATAACATACATGGTGAATACCAACCCAGCTGCCTCAAGGGAAAGGATCAGCACAAATTTCGTATGATGTAATTTCAATCTAGTGAAGAAGAAAAAGGTGAAAGAATCTAATTTATGTCACTTAAAAAAGAGAACAAGGAATATTTTTTGCTGATGCAATCCCCTCTTCCTAATTCTCTGCCTGCTACATTATGAACTCAATTTTTTTGTTTCCCTTTCAAATGGAACCTGTCTCCCAGAACGTAATTTAGCTATGACATCTTCCGGGCAAGCAGTTATGTGTACGAGAAAGAAGTCGTCTCAACCTTTTTTGCAAGGCATGATGAGGAATCCAGAGAAGATCAATTGAGATTCCTCTCTGATCCCATTCAGAACAAACAGGATCATGCAGTCTTCTCATAACCAGTGGGTAATATTCTATACTGAATATCATCTGAGAATTTTAAAGGGCTAAAAAATCACAATATAGTGCTCAAACAAACAGACAGAATATTTTATACGTTAAAAAATTAGAAAATAAAGTGTTCATGCTTGAGACAGAACAAATAAAAATCAATATAGAAGCATCAATAACAGAAATAAGATATTCATTGTTCTGGATTTCTATTATCATACCGGGTTGAAAGGTTCAAAGCCCTAAACAGCGCCACAGATAATGCAGCAATCTGCAAGTAAAATGAAGTCCAGACAGCATTCAGTGATTTCCATAGTTAGCATAGAACTCAATATCTTCATTTTATTGTCCATAAATGTTTTCCCAAAAATTAAGGGAACAAAACAGTGAACCTAAAAAAAAAATGTGTTATACATTCAAAAGCAATATCTGTGCTATAGCAATAGTTTTCAATTTTACTATTGTAATAAGTACACATTAGTATCCGCAAGCCTCAACAAACTATTTGTCCAACTTTAGACCTTGCAGTTCTTCAGAAACATTTTGACATTCAGTCTGAGTACGAAAGCCAAGAGAGGAAACCAAAATAGAAAGATATTCAAATTAGCCATCACAGTAAAAGACCTACTCATACAAACTTCATTCTTTATCCTCCATTCTTTCTTTCTATCTTTTGTTTTCTTACTTTAACTCCATGTTTTTTTCCCTCTCTTTCATTTCTTTTCTTGCCAAAAAACTTCATTCAGTCTCAGTACTAGAAGGTTATGTCAGAAAGTAAATTTATAATTACACATGAGATCAGATTCACATACAATTTAAAGAGTTAGCAACATGATTTAAAATAAATATTATACCTCCTCTGTAGTCCCTTCTCGAGCTTCAAGAGCAAAAGTCAAAGCTGAGTAAAATGATCTCTTCACATTTGGACTTTTAACGTGAAAATTATTTTGAAACTGCAAATGTTGCATGAACCCATCAAGATGACTGAACCATTAACACTTGGCAAGGAATAAGAAACAAATTAATTAAATCTTACCCAAATGACAAGGGGACGCAAGGCTGTTGCTGTAAGCTTTACAACCTTTGACACATCCAGCAAGTGCTTCGGTAGAAGAGAAAGTAAAGCAGCCTGCCACGGCAACAATATATCCTCAGGGAAACAAGTATTCTTTCATCCAAAGACAATATACTAACCTATAAAAGAAACAACTTGAATTTCCGAGAGATGGGGAGAAAGAGAGAGAAACCGAGACAACTAGTGGCAGGGACCCATTAATTTAAGATCTAATAGCAATCTACCACCGAATAGTGGAAATGCCTTTTTACAATCTTACAACAAAATAGGTTATGAAGATTTTTTTTTTGTCCTATTAAGGTTATCTTGTTGACAATGCTGGCATAAGTCATTTAAAGTTACAGAAGATTCCAACTATTGTGGTTGACGAGAAAAACCTGTATAAGAGGATCATCACAAGCCTTATCAATTAGTCTTCCTCGTGCAATTAAACAAAGTAAGTGAACTTTATGAACAAGCTCAGCCACTTCCTGCCACAAGAAGGGAAGAACTTTGACAAGAGGCAAGAGTTATCATGTGTCAAGAAAATGTAAAACTGTATTTGAAATTCACCTTGTCTTCAGCAGTTGCTCGACGAATAGGTTTCCGTCCCACATTATCTGATATCCCACTAAACTCTATTGTCACTTGATCATTATATGAGGATTCCATAATAGGAATTGACCCATCTTCCCAATCCGCATCATCCATCTCTTCCCTACTCTCTGAAGCAGTGTATTGACAACTTCGTTCTTCATCATTCTCTGCCCTTGATGCATTTCCTAGAGCATATCTGCTGCAACATTCAGCATCCAAAGTAACAGGCAGAACCCCTGAACCCAAATGATTTTCATGTTTCTTCTCTTCCCTTGAGCTGCATTTATTAGCATGTTTTATAAGTTTTCCAACAGCCTCCTGTGATATGTCAGCAAGCTTTCCTGAAACGAAATATCAATTACATATATAATCTCTCTTAATCCCTCTCTGAGCAATGTATGGCTAAACAAATTGTATTCATTTTTATGTCAAGGAGCAAACCATTGTCATTAAGCGACTCTAAATAGTGCTTGCATTCTGAATCAGGTGGGGTTTTCATGGCACCGTCCCTTCCTGCAGACAAAACATAATAGTGGCGAGTAAATCAGAGAAGAAGTGCAATGCAACCTTGCACTATATTTCAGCTGTTGGTATTCAATAGCTTTATGATTTGAGCCAATTTTCTCTAGTAGTAACTTGATTGCAACAACACTGTTTGGTTTTCCAAAACATCACAAGCACTTCACAAGTAAATACTTAAAAAATTTCAGTCATGTGCTTAAAACAAATTCAAAATGTGTTAAAAGGAATAGAGCAAATAATTAGTACAGGCAAAAAAAATGAGTCCTTTTCACCCTGTTACCGGTTACCCGCTTCATTGTAGTTAATTTATAAAGTTCAAATCTTTGCCCCCTAACATACTAACATGAAGCTAATTTGTACTCAATTTCCCTCTTTCGCTAAAACAATTTGTTGGGTGTAATCTTCAAATCATTTTTTAGTTTGGTTGCTGAGAAACAAAAAAAAAAAACAATGCAAGAACCAGATAAATGAAATGAAATGATCAGACACCACTTGTGTCCTTCCTCTACCGAACAGACACGATAAAACTATAATGGGGTTTCTTTAACATGTAAAAATTAACTGAAAATAATTTCAAAGAACCAAAACAGAACCTTTATAGAGTGCAAAAAATGGAAGTACTTGGGAAATATTGAGAACACAAGAGAGAGAACAGTGAAATTACCCGACGACGATTTTTTGTGTTGATCGGACTTCTGTCTCCTGGTTCGCATTCCAAACAAACAAACAAACGCATTAGGTGTGAGAGTCGCGCTTAAAACTGTTGGGTCGAACGGCGGTGAAAGGCTTCAAACGGTGTCGTGCTGTAGGTGTGTGAAGGATTATTACTATATTTAATCTAGGAATACTCCTTTGCACGATAATGTCCCAAGGTAGTAAGTATTACTCCTTGCTTCTTTTATGTCAAAAACAATAAAAGAAAAAAAAAAGGTTCTTCTAGTTCTTTCTATTTAAAGGTAACGGGGGTTTATTTATTTTTTTAATATTACACACTCACCTATATATAGTAACCATACACATACTACATAGTTCGAATTTTTTTCCCAATGACCTAAATTCTAAACTTTTCTTATCATAATTCTTAAAGTTTTGAAATTAAATAACCTAGAATAAAATTATTTAACATAAATAAATAAAAGGCAAAATATAATAAATAGAAGCAATGAAATCATAAATAAATATATTAAATTAATAAAATAAAAGTTAATCTAAGCAAGCATATAACAAAAGTAAACATGTCAAGATTTAAGCTAAAAACATTATTAAAATAACACTAAAATAAACAAATTAAAAACTAAAGAATAATATACATGGTTTAAGCTATCAAATATTAGTTTGTAATTAAAAAATTGACATATGAAAATAAAATAATAAAAATAACTAACAAAAATTAAATAAATTCAACTGATTATTAAAATAAAATATCAAATATTATAATATTAAATCAAATTAAAATTAACTTAGTAAAGTTAAAATTAAAAGGGAAAAAATTATCTAATTTTTTAGGAGATGAATTCAAAATACTTGATAGCTATACTTGAAGTTTCTGTTATTTTATTTAGTTTTTATCAAATTTGGTCACTCATACATGGTTTCAACTTCCCATGTAATACAATAATAAAATAAACACTCTATGCATCCGTTCATATAGATTCACTGATAAAAAATATACATATAATTACTTTATTTTTTAAATTTTATGAGTATATTCCCTCTTATATACCAAGAAGATCGTATACATATATATATATATATATAACGGTTCGAATTCATGCATTTTTAAGTCGCATAAAAATATACATCAAAACACAAATAATAATAAATATTTCACACACAATTAATTTCACCATTGGATTTTGTACAAACTGCAGTACCTTAAAAGAAAGTTTTAAAAATGGTAATTAATTGTGGTTATAAGGGTATCATGATTCAAAAAATAAAACGATTATCATCTATCCAAATATTATGATAAATATAAATTTTTGTAACAGTCCAGACTTTCGTGAAAAACAAAAAAGAGTCATGAAAAATTTGAAAAAACTTAACAACCATCGTGGAAAATATTTTGTATGTGGCATGTTTGACCATCATCGAAAACTAACAATGATAGTTAAGAAAAGTTGACAATAAAAAAATATTCAATTTTGCAATTTCTTTACTTACTTACCTGTGTCAGGCCAATATAATATAAACAATAGTAATTCAATTACACATTAAATTTCAAGAATTAAAAATTAATCATTATCCTTGCTCCACGACATCACAAAAAAAGCATAAATACTAATAAATTTCTCAAAATATTAATATAATTTATGTAAAAATTATAAATATCGATTATTTTCGTAGACAAAATATTTATATGTAAACTTATTTTTAAAATTATTTTCAAGTCTATCAAACAAAGTTAAAAAAATGTTAGAATTTCATATAATCGAACTTTAATTATATTTTTTATAACTATAACATATAGTATTATACTGATACATTTAATAACACGAATTCATAAGTTTGGAATTATTTTTTATGCTAAAATATTTATTCAAATTTAAATCAATTATGAAATATTAATTACTTATTTCTTAAATGTGTTTTAAATATTTTTAAGATGTGTATTAAAAATAAAATTTTATAATATTAAAGTTTTTAATTCACTTTAAAAAATTAAATTCAAAAAATATTTATTCCTAGTAATATTAGGTTATTATTACACGCATTTAGGGTTGGAGGTGGTATTGGTCTAACTGCTGAAAAAGAAGACGCTATCAATCTGCAAGAAGCTGCTGAAATCGAAAAAAAATTCAAAGGAATGGTGACAAAGGTGATAATTGTTAATACATATATATTAGAATGACGGCAACATCAGAGGATGATTGATACTGAAAGGTAAGTGAAGGTAGTCGATAAGAGGTAATAAACATGGTGGCTATTGGTTTTCTTTTTGAAGTAGAAGATAATTGATTAATATTGTTACATCTTTTTTATGTACATGAAGTAAGATAAAAGCAATCAATTAATATTATCATATTTTCTTATTTTAGTAATATGTGATTTTTAAACTTTTATATTTATTATTTTATTTGTTCAATATTTTATCTTCATTTACTTTATGTCTAATATGTTTAGATTAAATAATGTTACGTAAGTTCATGATTATTTAATTTAATTATTAAAATTTAAAAAATTTATTTTTATATAACTTGTGTTTAATCTACTTACTTTAAAATTTACCAATTGATTTAATTTAATTGATATATATTTTGAATTATTTAGTTAAGATTATTCATTATTAAATCAATTATAGAACACACACGAACACTTGTGTTTTTGTGCTAGCTCTTTTTGCAGTTGATTCGTGAAAGTATCTTATTGGTGAAAAACTTATTGGAATGTTGGTCTAGATACTGCTTACACTAATATTAGAAACTGTGAAAACAGAACAAAGGCTCGTAAGTAAGGTACATTAGGGAAGTATCTTAAGAAGAGTAGTATAAAATTGAGTTTGTACTTGAACGTTTGGTTTTCATAATGGAAAGTTAGGTGGTATAGTGGATCGATGGTTTTTACCTTAGGTCATGGTTGTGGCTTACATTGTTTCCACTTAAAAATATCGTTTGTTATTTTTTTCATTTTCGCACTTTATTTTTACACGTGATTGCATGTTTGGCCGCTTTGTTTAGGTTACTATTTTATAAATTGATAAAATTTGAAAACACTACTACAAAAAGGGGTATTAAAGTCGATTCAACGCGTTAAATGACTTTACGTTTTTAATTTTTTTTTTTTTACAAAATTTACTCATTTTCTATTATACTTAAATTAAAACCTGTATTCGATCACTAAATAATAGTAGGAAAAAATCTGTTTAACAAATAGTTTAAATAATACAAAAAACTAAAAACTAAAATATTAATTAATTGTAGAAAAATTACCATGGTGTTGTTCTATATTATTCAAGATCACCATATTCTTCTCCTAATGTTATAATACAAATCTACATATATAATACAAAAATTTATACACAAATAATAACACATAATAATAGAAAAAAATATGAATAATAAGTGCGTAAGATTAATAGAAATACTTACAAGAGTAAATGAAGTGACAAAATGTAGGAAATGAAGAAAAAATGGTGTTTTGTAAGTGAGAAATGGGTATAAATTTTTTGAGTATTTTGCTCAAAAAAATAGGGGATCTAAAAGATTAGTTAGAGAGGAAGAAAACCTACTAACCGGCGTTGGAATTGGTGGTCATAGGTGGCCAAAAAATGAGAAAGAGTGGAGGAGAATGGATGAGGTTTTTGGTTTTTGAGAGTTATGCAGTGTTTAAAATAGTTTTTGGCTTGGGAAGAAAGAAGAGAAAAGAAATTATCCACGTATGTAGCGTAGGTTCTACGTGTCAACTGACACTATGTTACGTGGATAGCGTCAGTTCCAGGTGTCAACCGACGCTATGCTATATGGATAGCATCGGTTTACCACGTCAACCGACGCTACATCCTATGTGGATAGCGTCGATTTTACACTGAACTTTTAAATTCATTATAAGTCAATTTTTTTCAAAAACCGACTTTACATATAGACTTAAATACCATTTTTTTGTAGTAGTGAAATAACCTATTCACCCACTCTCTAAGTTAATTAGGTATGCCTTTTATGAAAATTCAATTGGTATCAGAGAAAACATTAGACACATTTAGTATGTTTGATTCTTAAAGACACACATTCCTACTTATGGACCAAATGAAAAAAAAGTAGTGTAATAATCATAAAACCAAGAAAATAATGGATCACTGAAGAACTCATCCTTAGTGAGGCAAACCAAAAAGACCCGAACTCAATCTTTGTTGCAGTGTTGATGGATGAGCTCTGTCGCATCTCTGACTGTGAAACTGGAAAAGATGTATGGAATGTACTTGCACCTACTCATGAAGGAACTTCCCAAGTGAAAAAAATTTAAGATTGCTAACATCTAAGTTTGATTCCATTAAAATGAGAAATAATGAAACTTTTGGTCAATTCTTTGCTCATTTTTATGATATCACTAATGCTTTTTCTAACCTCGGTGAGAAAATTCCACAACCTATACAAGTATGCAAACTCATAAGCTCCTTAACAGTAGACTACAAGATGAAAGTTACAACGATAGATGAAAGCAACAATGTGGATATACTAAACATTGATGAACTTGTTAGATCAATTCAAACCTATGAGCTTACTCTTGATCCACCCAAGAAAAACAAGGATGTGGCATTCAAAAGTTTCAAAAAAGACATCTCTAATAGTGATGAGAATATGAATGATGAGTCACTAATCTTGTTAGCACGAAAATTTAAGAAGTTCTTGAAAAAGAAGGATTGACAGAATAATCAATCTAATAAGGGACAATCCAATTGTTCAAGGGATTGAAAGTCAAGAGAAATCAAGCCTCCTAGCTCTGATGGTAAGAAAACTAAGCCTACTAGTTCTCAATGCTTTACTTGTGGGGGCTTTGGTCATATTTCAGTATAGTATGCAAACAATATAAAGAAAGTTGGAAAACCTTTAATGTTACACTTAGTGACATATAAAAAATGAGCAGGATAATGTTAATAAATCAAAGCATAATGACACTAACTATTGTGCCTTCACCATAACTACTAAAACACACCACAATGACTCTAACTCTAACTCTTATGAAGAAAATAAGGAACCAAACTTTTATCTTTTACTATCTACGTTCAATGTATCGAATTACAATGAATTATTCATAGATTGTCTAGGTGCCAGGAAAGAGAGAGAGAAACTACTTATTGAGGTAACTAAACTTAATGATATCATCAATGTTTACAAAAGAAATTCCTTTAGCCTAGAAAAAAGATAAAAAAGAATTGTTTAAACATATTAATGCCCTAAATATGAGTCTTGTAGAAACCAATGAAGAAAACAAAAAACCGAGGTAAGAACTTAGAATTGCTAAAGATATGGTAAGAAATTTGACCATAGGTGCAAAAAATTGACGAAAGTCTTAGACTATGGAAAGCCACATGGATATTAGAAATGTCTTGGATATATCGATGAACAATCAACACATTTAACATTAAAGACCACATTTATAAGACCCTTAAACTCTACTCCTACTGTTACTACTTATGCACAAAGAATTATTACACTTATGGTAGAAAAAGTTGTTAAGTTTGTATCCATATATCATCATTATGGTAGGAAAGGTCATATAAGACCAAAATATAGATTTTTGATAAATGCTCCTCAACTTAATCATTCTTTTCATGTTTTACATAGTAAGACCCATAAACATAATCCATCTATGCATAATACATCATATTCAAGGATGAATGAAAATTATAATATTGTGTTAAAAAATTATACTAGGAAGCATGAAGTCTTCTTATTATGACTCATTATCATTATCATTATCCTATTATGCATACTGCACCTTCATTTTGGGATGAATAAGAAAAATACAGCTAAGTCCAAGAACACATCAACGAAACGTAAGATAGTTAAGTCCCAACCCAATGATATAAAAAAACCAAAATGTAAGAAAATTTGGGTTAGGAAATATTGATTTTTCCCGATCACTTGATTATTTTTTATTATTTCATCTAGGTATTTTTGTTAGAGTACTTAAATGATCCTAGATGAGAAATCTTTATTGTTTTTATTTTATTTATTAGTTAAACTTACAAAAAAAAAGATGAGAGAAAAGTAGAATTCTTATCTGACCAACATAGTATTGGACTTATTTAACACTTACAAGTATATAACC
Source organism: Hippophae rhamnoides (assembly GCA_033030585.1). Taxonomy (NCBI): domain Eukaryota; kingdom Viridiplantae; phylum Streptophyta; class Magnoliopsida; order Rosales; family Elaeagnaceae; genus Hippophae; species Hippophae rhamnoides. The sequence goes on from CM065433.1 coordinate 31,796,353, forward strand.
TTATTTTTAGTGACTCAACTCATTTTGATATTTATTGTATAAATTATTCTACAATTTTGACTTATGCATACACATATTCTTATACATGTGATGATCGATGTTGACATGACACACTCACAAACACACATAACTATGCTTGAAGTTTATAAATTATCTTGAAAGACTCTAGGACTTCAACTTATCTTGACTGTAAAATTGTGTTGGGTTTTATTTCTTGCTTTTTAAAATTTTATCGTATGAAGGCATCTAATATTGAGAGGACTATCTATTGTGATGTGTAAAGCTATCGCAGTAAGCGGATAGAGTTACCTCCAATTAATGTGAAAGTCATCATGCTACGTTTATGGCTTATGCAATAAAAAGAGGGAAAGATTGTGGAAAAATGACTACTTATAAAACTTGTACTTGAAATGCATAAAAAGAAAAGAAAAGGACTAATAAAGGTTAAAAGTAAAAAAAATAAAAAATCATTTGCCCCATTTATAAAATAAAGATAAGAAATTTAAGTCTTCGTTTGGTAAATATATTTCATTTTGTGAGATTGAATACTCAATTATAATTTTACATAATAGATGTTATTTTTTTCTTTTGAGTTTTTCTTGATTGATCATAAATGACATAATTAGCATATTTGTGGAGTTCAAACATATATATTACTTTTAAGTAAATGCCAATATGTTATTATACGTGCAAAGTGTACTTGTATGTCTCTTGTACTCTACTTGTTTATTTATACAATAGATAATCAAAATTTGAGTTGAAAAGAAATGATGAGTTCTTAATTGGTTGTATGCTCATTTATGATTAAATGAGTTTAATATATTATGTGGCTATTTATGAAAATTAAAAAAAATTAGATTTTTATTTATTTACATCTTCTTTTTATTTATTAAATTTTTAATTGGTTTTTAAGTTAGAGAGTCATAGAACTTAAGGAAAGTTTAAACCACATTACATTTCTACATTAATATGCTTTTACATTACTCTATCTTTGGAGAGAGTTTAGTTCCATTGCTCTGTCCTTTTCGTATGTCAAAGAGAGAGAGTGTGTGTTTGACTTTCATGACTTATTTTGTTATGCATATAGGGGATAACATATTTAGGATAAGAATGATTTCTATCATTTTGCATTATGTTAAGCTTTATTGGTATTAATATATTCATTACATGATTGCTCTTTACATTGTGCTTATTTCTATGTAAACTGAATTAATGTACAATGAGGTTTTTAAGCTAAGTTGTCGTATGTTTTTTTTATGTCATTTCAGTTGCTTACAAGCTTGTTAAGTTATAGCGAAAATGGATTCACTGAATCATATGATAGTTCTACTATAAAGTCTCAGAATCATTGTATTTTTATTTTGTTTCTATAAGTGTCATGTAGTGAATGTGAGGTTTTGACACACGAAAATGCCAAAGAGAGAGTTTGTAAGGATTATAATTGTTGGCTATTTTCATAAACAAAATATTTATATGTAAACTTATTTTTAAGCTTGCTGTCAAGTCCATCAAACAAAGTTGAAAAAACATTAGAATTTAAAATACTTATACTTTAGGTATATTTTTTATAATCACGACATGGAAGATTACATTTATAAATTTAATAACACATGTTCATAAATCTAGAATTATTTTTAGTGTTAAAATATTTATTTAAACTTGAATCAATTTATAGAATTACCAATTAGTTATAATATTAAAGCTTTTAGTAAGCTTCGAAAAATTAATCCCAAAAAATATTTAAAATATTAGGTTATTGTTGTTGTTGTTATTATTATATACATTAGAGGTGGTATTGACCGAATTGTTGAAATAAGATGTAAGATAAATGTAATCAATTAATATTATCATATATTTTTATTTTAGCGATACGTGATTTTTAAACTGTCATATTTATTATACTATTTATTTAATATTTTATTTTCATATAATTTCTTCTTTATTAAGATCTAATATATTTAGATTAAATAATTATGTCTGAGATCATGATTATTTGATTTAATTATTAAAATTCAAAGAAGTTATTTTTATGAAACTTGTGATTAATCTGCTTGATTTAAGATTTACTAGTTGATTTAATTTAATTGATATATATTTTAAATCATCTAGTTAGAATTATTTATTATGAAATCTATTTTAAAATACACACGGACACTTGTGTTTTTATGCTAACTCTTTTGCAGTTTATTCATGAAAGTATTTGATTGACGTGAAGCTGATTAGAACGTTGGTCTGGATACTACTCATGTAAAATTAGAAACTGTGAAAATAGAGTAGGGGTTCATAATGTACATTAGGACAATATTCTAAAAAAGCTAACATAAGATCAAGTTTGTACTGACATTTGGTTTTCTTAGCGGAAAGTTAGGTGGTCTAGTGTATCTATGATTTTCTTCTTAAGTCATAGTTGTGACATAAATTTTTTCCACCTAAAAATATCGTGTGCTATTCTTTTATTTTTGCACGCGATTGCATGTCTAGCCGCTTTGTTTATGTTATTATTTTATAAATTGATAAAAATTGAAAATAACCTATTCATCCCTTCTAAGCTAATTAGATTCGTATTATATAAACTTTCAATTTATAACCTAACATTTTACTTGTTAGGAAACTACAAACCATCAAATTATATTAAAACTTCAAATTATACCTTTAGAGTTAAAAAGAAATAAAGAAATCTAATATCTTGTTTGACTATATTAAAGTTGATGACTGAATCACTATGTTAAATTTAGCACATGTGCACCACTTTTGCTTAAAATGAAATAACTCTTCTTTTGCATAACGTAACTTGTCATTCCACTATAAATTTATTTACAAAGAAAAGTATAGCAAAATATTTAGAATATATTAAAATGTAGACATATAGGTGAAAGTACTCTTCGAAGAATGAAAAAAATATGCTAAAAAACAAGAAAGGAAGATGGACTTCAAGAACTCCCGATTTCCAATCTAAAAACAAACCAAAACTCAATGAAGGAGGATAGAGTCCATGAATTATACTTTGGATTTAAACATGTTTTTTCTTCCAAACCAGGAAACATTATATATGTTAGCAGCTACAATAACAAAAATAATATCTTAGAAGTTTGAACAAAGAATATCAAACCATAACTTTTATACACAATTATACCATTCCAAGAGAAAAAAAATGCGATATCTAAGGAATCCTCATTCAAATATATGTATTCATACAATATTTATTCTAATGATCTTTTTGGTTCTGTTATTATTGGTCCAATAATATTATTTTTCTACTTTTATTCCTTTAGCCTTTGGCACTTGCTCTGACTGTGAGAGTAATGAGCCTCTTGAGTTTCTTGAGACACATTTTTTGTATATGTTCATGGCTACTAGAACTTGCATTGACATGCCATTCAAAACTTAACTACACCAAGCATGCATCCTTCCATGGAAGAGATTTTTTGGAAATAGAGTGAAAAATAATAATAATCACCTAACGTAAAAAGTAAAGAATTTGAACACAAAAGTCACATTAAAAATTGATAGGAAGGGTTTTCTTTTCCATGTGTGTGTGCTGGTAGAAGGTATGTAAAAACAAGTTATGAAAAATATTATCAATATACTGAAAAATTTTACTTGGGTTGAGTCGCATACTAAGTCTCTTTATTTAAGACGTTTTGTGGTTATGTCCAAATTTGTGCAAGAAAATAAAACCTCGTTCTCCCCAGGATAAAACAACCTAAAATTATTTTTTCTATCTTGGAGATTCATTGCACTGATAAAATCCAAAATGGTACACCTCTAAAATATTTATGTTGCTCAAAAAACTGAAAAAATAATTTTAAATTTTCTTTTATTGGGTTTACTGTGAAGAGAAATTTCTTAGTTTTGTAAAATTGAGAGTTATGACCCTTTTTTATAGTTGAAAAAATGATGAACTTGTGTGTAATGTTCACAAAGAAAACATTCACACAATAATAGGAGTAGTTAGTGCTATCATTTTAGACTCCAACGTAGATTGAGCCAAAATTGTCTATTTCTTAGACTTCCAAGAAATAGCCTCATATCAATACTAAATATATAGTCGCTGGTTGCTTTAGAGTCTTTTGATAGGGTGTTCCAATCAACATCGGTGTATCATTTTAAAAAAATGGGAAACTTCTTATATTGTAATCCAAGGTTCATAGTTCTCTTAAGGTATCTCATGACCTTTTCAATTGCATTCCAATGCTTTATATTAGGTTTATTGGTAAACCTACATAGTAGTCCCATAACATAAGTTATGTTTAGCCTAGTGCAATCAGTAGCATAATGTAAGCTACCAATGATGCTCGCATACTCAGTTTGTCTAATACTATCTCCGGTGTTCTTGAATAATCCTACACTAGGATTATAAAGAGTACATGTAGATTTGTAGTTAAAGTAATTATATTTCTTTAAGATTTTCTCAACGTAATGAGATTTATATAGAGAAAATCCTTTTTCAGTCATAGTAATCTTTATACCAAGGATTATACTCACTTCTTTGAAGTCTTTCATATCAAAGTTAGCACAAAACAAAATTTTCACATTATTCACAACATGAATATTTGACCTAAAAAAAAGCATGTCATCCACATATAAACATATATATAATAGTGCAAATGTCATTTTTTGATTTATAATAAGTGCATTTGTCACTTTCATTTATTTTGAATTCATTTGAGATAACTAAATTATCAAATTTTTCATACCATTGTTTATGTACTTGTTTTAGACCATAAATGGATTTATATTATTTACAAATTTTATTTTCTTGACTTAGGGCAACAAAGCTCTCAGGTTGGTTCATATAAATCTCTTCTTCTAAGTCACCATTTAAGAAGACAATTTTAACATCCATTTGGTGCACTACTAAATCATTGATAGCCACAAGAGAGAAAATCACATGCATGGAAGTTATTTATATGATTGATGAAATGGTATCAAAGAAATCTACATTTTCTCTTTGCCTATACCCTTTGGCTACAAGACGAGCTTTGTAATTTTCAATAGTACTATGTGGTTTTAATTTTTTCTTTAGTATCTATTTACATCCTATGGTTTTGCAACCAGAAGGTAAGTTAACTAAATATCAAGTTCTATCATACTCAAGAGAGTTTCTTTCATCATTTATGGCTTCTTCCAATAAGCTGGCATCTAAAGAAGATAAGACTTTTTGAAGAGTTTGTGGATATTATTCTAAGGTATAAATATAAAAATCAGACCCAAAATCCTTAGAGGTTCGAGCTTGTTTACTTCTCTTAAATTCAGTGTCTAATTTCTTATTTTTTTCACTAGTTTTAGTTATGGGTAAACTATTAGAAGACGAGCCTTCACTATTCTTCAATTTAAAAGAAAACCTATGTTTGATAGAAGTTAGCATCATTTGATTCTATAACTACATGATCATTTAAGTCATAGAATTATAAGCTTTACTATTCATAGCATATCCTATGAACACAGATTCATATGCTCTACTAGCAAGTTTATTTCTTTTAGGATCAAGAATCCTAACATAGGCTAAACAACATCAAGCTTTAAAATAAGTTAAGTTTGGTTTCTTATTTTTTAAAATTCCATATGGTGAAATTTTACTAGTAGATTTAGGCACTTTATTTAGCACATAGAAAACAATTAATAAAATTTCTCCCTACCAATGAGAAGCAACACAAGAGTTTAATAAAATTGCAACAATTAATTCAATAAAAGTTATATTTTCTTTCAGCTTTTCATTCATTTCAAAAGAATAATGTACAGCTTTTTTATGAATGATTCTATGAGTTTTATAAAAAACATTAAAAATATTTGAATCATATTCAGTGCCTTTATCACTTCAAAATCTTTTTATTTTTTTGTTAAGTTGATTTTCAATTTCAGTCATAAATATCTTAAATATGTCAAATGCTTCACTTTTTTTCATTATATATGCATAAGTATAGTTTGAACAGTCACCAATAAAAGTTATAAAATAGTGTTTTTCATTTCTTGTTAAAATACCATCAAGTTTACATATGTCAAAGTGTATTAAGTCTAAAGGTTCAAATTCTCTAACTACTAATTTATGTAAAGTTTTAGTTATTTTAGCTTAACTGTAAAAATCACATTTTTCAAAATCATTCAAAGATAATTTAGTAATTGGTTCTAAGGTACTCATGTTCTTGATTATGCGTTTATCAACATGACAAAGTCTAGTATGCCAAATATTAAAAGAACTTAAAATATAAATAGAAGAAGAAGAAGTTTTATTAATTTTAACATTTAATTTAAACATACCCTCAATGACGTACCATTTCCCAACAAAAATATTATTCTTAGTTATTGTATACAAATTAGCCCCCTGTAGTTTGAGTAAACCCAATTTTGTTAAAAAGATAGCCTGAAACTAAGTTCTTTGTCATCTCTAGAGTATGCATGATATCCTTCAAGATGACAGTTTTTCTAAAGGTAAAGTACCATCAACTTTTTTAGAGTGGGAGTCGTACTTTCTTATCCTCGGACACATAATAGGACTTAAACATGTCGCAATTATAACAAACACGACGAGAAGCACCAGTGTCTACCCACCACCTCTCAGATCCACCAACAAAGTTGATTTCAAATATCATAGCAATAAGTTGATCTTCGGTAAGGTTCTCCTACAAGGTAGAACGATTCCTATTATGATAGTTACTAGCGAAGTGGCCAGGCCTATTACAACTATAATACATGAATGTGTTATTTCTTGAGGGGGTTGAGGTCTATTCCGTGGAGGATTTATGTTTCTATTTTGGTTGTTACGATTCTGATTATTATTGCAATTTTGAGTTTCATGTTTCTTCTTTTAGGTTTTAGAATTACAAAGCAGGATTTCTTATTGACATTGTTGTTTAAGACAACGCGTACTTCATCTTATTTTTGGGTTTCTTTTTCTATTCGTAGACGGATTATGAGATTTTCTAAAAAAAATTCCTTAGTTTTATGTCTACGTGTATTCTTAAAATCTTTTCATACATGGGATAATTTACCTATAATAATAACAACTTGAAATTATTCAACTAAAGTCATACAATCAAAATTTATTTCATATGCTATTTTCTACTGTTCATGTGATTGAGCTTCAACATATTTGTCATCAGTCATTTGGTACTTCATGTATTTGTTGGCAATATACTTCTTTGTTCCAACTTCCTCGGTGTCATTCTTTTTTTAAAATGCATCCCAAATTTCCTTAGTTAACTTATCAGAATTATAATAGTCATATAAATCAACAACTAAACCATTAAGAATAATTTTTTTACATAAAAAATCATTTTTCATCAAAGTGTCTAAGTCCTTAGTTGTGGCTTCAGTAAGACGATTAGGCAATGTTTGTTTTTCAACAGTATGAATAGAAGCGACCTTTTTCATAGTGTTGAAGGATTGTATTGTCCCACATCGACTAAGCGTTCAACTGTAGTGCAGTTTATAAGTGTGGACAACCCTTAACTCAATGAGATCTTATGAGATCTTATTGGGTTGAGTTAGGCCTTCGGCTTATATAACATGGTATCAGAGCATTTGGGTTACAAAATTTGGGAATTTTTTTTTCGTTCAAATTGGGGGCTGATTTTGTGTAAACACAAATTAGGATTTGGTGCATTTTTGAGTTATAACTCGGAACACCCTTTTAGAGTGCATTTTTTTCTCACTGCCGACACAGGGAGGAAGAACAGCCGTCGACCATCCAAACCCCGACGTCCGGCCACCAGATGAGCCACGGGTGAGCCACACGCGCCACCGCGACTTTCTGTCAAAATTTCCACATGTCTCATCGCCGGCATAGGGGGGAAGAATGGCAGAGCCGACGAGCCACGAAGTCAGGTCCTTGGACGAGCCGCGAGTGGAGCCGTACGTGCCCACGCGACTTTTGATATTTCCCGCACGCGGCGCGTGACAACACATCAGGTCATGAATTCTTCTCGGTCGACCTCGTGTCGGCTCTCTGCCGTTCTCTGCGTCATCTGTGGTGGTTCGGTACTCGCATCGGCTTGTGATTGTTCAGGTTTGGGTTCTTCCAATTTTGTGTTCTTGTTCGCTGCGTGTTTGGATTTTGTTTGTTCGTTTGCTCGCTGTCTTGTCGTTTGTAAGAATTATGACTGAAAAGAAAGCTAATGCTGTAACATATATGGTGCCTATGATGTCTAAAATCACGGATCATAAGCTCAATGGTTCGAATTATTTGGCTTTGAGCAAGACCATTCGAATTTATTTGAGAAGTATCGAAAAAAATACTCATTTGACTAATGAACCTCCTAAAGATGATTCAAAGCAGACATGGCTTAGAGACAATGCTCATTTATTTCTACAGATTCGGAATTCTATTGACAATAATGTAATTGACTTGATCAATCATTGTGAATTTGTTAAGGAATTGATGGATTATTTGGATTTTTTATATTTTGGTAAGGGAAATCTTTCTCATATATATGAGGTATGCAAAACATTTTACTGTGCAGACAAACAAGATGAGTCACTCACAAATTATTTTATGGAATTTAAAAGAACTTATGAGGAGCTCAATAGTTTGATGCTTTTTAGCCCTGATGTCAAGGTTCAACAAAGCCAACAGGAACAAATGGCGGTTATTAGTTTTCTTGCCGGTCTTCCCACTACTTTTGAGACTGCTAAGTCCCAGGTTCTTTCTGGTTACGAGATCTCCTGTTTCTGAGAGATGTTTAGTCGAGTACTTCGTACAAAAGGCACTCCACCTCCACCTGCTCAATTAAATGGTGCTTTGGTTAGCCGAAGTAATAATTATGAGCATGGATGGTCGACTTATATGAACAGAAACAAAGAAGGCAGCTCGCACAAGTTTGAAACTCGACCACAGGACCTCAAAGGTATTGTATGTCACTATTGTCACAAACCAGAACATACGAAACATGAATGTCGGAAGCTTCAGTACAAGCATCAGAAAGGTCACTCGGCTCATATTGCATCCACTTCTGATGAAGAAAAAGACTATTGGTAAAGGACATGAGTTTGGAGGCCTCTATATTCTTGACACACCATCTGTCAGAAATGCGTAACTTGCTCAGTGTAACCTCTCCCTTCGAGACGTTGTGAAATTTGGGTCATTCATCTCTTTCTTCACTGAAGAAACTTTGTCCTCAGTTTAGTAAGGTGTCTTCATTAGATTGTGAGTCTTGTCAATTTGCAAAACATCATCGTCTTAGTTCAAATCCAAGAGTTAATAAGCATGCTAGTGTTCCTTTTGAATTAGTTCATTCTGATGTTTGGGGTCCTTGTCCTATTTTGTCTAAACCTGGATTTAAGTATTTTTTTACTTTTGTGGATGATTATTCTCGTCTAACTTGGTTATATTTAATGAAGAGTTGTTCTGAATTATTTTCTATTTTTTGCGCATTTTGTGTTGAGATTAAAACTCAATTTAATGTTTCAATTCGTACTTTGCGAAGTGATAATGCTAAATAATATACATCAGCTTTGTTTCGATCTTATATGGTTCAAAATGGCATACTTCATGAAACTTCATGTGTTGATACTCCATCTCAAAATGGAGTGGCCGAACGTAAGAACAACCATCTTCTCGAAACTGCACGTGCCTTATTATTTCAAATGAATGTTTCTAAACCTTTTTGGGCCGATACAGTTTCAACATCATGTTTTCTTATTAATCGCATGCCCTCATCTGTTCTTCATGGTGAGATTCCTTACAAAATTTTGTTTCCAAATAAGTCACTATTTTCGGTTAACCCTAGGTTATTTGGTAGCACTTGTTTTGTTCGAGATGTTTGTCCGCATGTTACTAAATTAGATCCCAAGTCTTTGAAGTGTATCTTCCTTGGTTATTCTCATCTCCAAAAAGGTTATAGATGTTATTATCCTAGTCTTAACAAATATCTTGTCTCAATTGATGTTACCTTCATGGAAGACACACCCTATTTTTTGTCTAGGCACGTTTGTCGTCTCCGCAAATCTTCGTATGGTTTGAAACAGAGTCTTCGTGCTTGGTTTGGAAAATTTAGTCAAGCTATAGAAACGTTTGGTATGATGAAAAGCAAGTCGACCGTCTGCATGTTCTACAAACAATCGAGAAAATTTGGTATCATTCTTTTAGTTGCGTATGTAGATGACATTGTTATTACTGGAAATGATACTACGGGAATTTCCTCTCTTAAGTCTTTCCTACTTACTCAGTTTCACACGAAGGATTTGGGGATGCTAAAGTATTTCTTGGGTGTTGAAGTCACAAGGAGTAAAAGAGGTATCTTTCTATCTCAAAGAAAATATGTCCTAGACTTATTAACGGAGACGGGAAAATTAGGAGCAAAACCTTGTAGTCTTTCCCGTGACTCCCGAAACATCCACGCTACGGAGATGCGGAGAACTCTTTAAAGATTACGAGAGATATCGAAGGGTGGTTGGAAAGGCGGATTACCTTCTGCGTGATTCGTCCGGATATTGCATATTCGGTCGGTGTTGATAGCCAATTTATGTCATCAACGAGTTCATCATTGGGTAGTGTTAGAGCAAATTTTGTGTTACTTGAAAGTAGCTGGACGTGGCATTTTGTATGCAAATCATGGACATACTCGTATTGAATGTTTTTCGGTCTGAGATTGGGCGAGGTTCGAAGTGGATAGAAGATCCACATTCAGGTGTGTATTTTTATTGGAGGAAATTTGGTCTCGTGGAAAAGTAAGAAGCGAGAATGTTGTGTCACGATCGAGTGTAGAGTCGAATATAGGTATGGCACTGATTTGCGTATGAGATAATATGGATATATCAAACTCTTGGATGAAGTAGGTCTTAAAACTTGATCTTAGCGAAATTGTGGTGTGATAACTTAATTTCTTTGTCCATGTTGCTTCTAACCACATGTGTTTCGTAGGCGAACTAAACACATTGAAATTGATTGTCATTTTGTTCGCGAGAAAATTCAGCAAGGTTTGATTTCTACAGGATATATGAAGATTGGAGAACAACTAGGAGATATCTTCACGAAAGTTTTAAGTGGGGTTCGGGTTGATTATCTTTATAACAAGTTAGGCATGATTAATATTTATGCTCCAACTTGAGGGGGAGTGTTAAAGATAATTAGTTGTGTGTGTATTAGGTGTCTAACACTAGGTGAATATATTAGTTGTATATTAGGTGTCTTAGTTGTGTATTAGGTGTATGTCACCTAAGATTGTCTCTAACTTTATATATAAATAGGTAATGTCTTTGAATGAAAGAAGAAGAGTGAATTCTGAGCCTTACTTGGTATCAAAGCTAGGCCCTGAGTTCATCGTGGTTTGTGGCCTTCGTTGCCCCTGTCCCATGTGAGGGGGACGTTGAAGGATTGTATTATCCCACAACTAAGCGTTCAACTGTAGTGCAGTTTATAAGTGTAGGCAACCCTTAACTCAATGAGATCTTATTGGGTTGAGTTAGGTATTGAGCTTATATAACACAGTTAAAAAAATAACATTTTTTGTCTCCATTTTTTAAAGTGTAGTCTCTCAAAATGAAATAGTTTGTTAAAATATATATATACTTGTCCTCTTAAAAAGAAGAAGAAATTATTTATTTTGCAGATTAAATTTAAAAATTAAAATATATAAAAATTTAATAATTAATATATATATATAATAAAATTAATACATATAAATATAATGTTGTTTCAACGTTATTTATTTGTGTTTGATAATTTTATTTTCTTTATAAAATTGAGATAGAAATAAGAGTAGGAATAAAATTAATAATAAAACAAAAATTAAAAAAAATATAAAATAAAATGAAAATACAATTAAAAAATAAAAATAAATACATATATTTATAACTATTTTTCTTATTGATATAATAAAATTATATAAGTTATTTAATATATTTATATAATTAATTAACTTTAGTGTTATTGTTGAAAAAAAATTAATTTTAATGATTATTATTGTTATAATAATATTTTTGTACAAATGAGTCACCTTAAGATAAACCTTAAGATAAAGAATAATATTATATGTAACAAGTGATATATATATTTGATTGAATTTTAATTATTAAGATGAGATTTTGAAGTAATTATGCAATGATATATTTATAATAATCAATTATATTATAATATCTAGATTGATATAAAAATTAAATTGTGATAAAAATATTTTCTTAAAAGATAATATAAAATAAAAATAAGGAAAGAAAATGTTTACCGGTAATTTTTTTTTTATAAATTTGGTTTGTAAGGAAAATTATGAATTTAGATATATAATTTTAATGCTTATTAGGTATTTTTTTATATATTATTTTATTTTGATATCAATAAAATTTATCACATAATTAACATAATTAAAATAAGAAGAGTATTTGTTCCTTTTAAGATTTTATATTTAAGCTCAATAAATGTTTTACTTAAATATTATTTACTTGAGTATGATGTAAATAAAAACTTAAACATAATTGTTAATTTATTTTTAACTAAATATTAAAATAACTATTTTAATTAACTCTTATTTATATGAAAATTTATTATTTTTAGGTAAATCATAAATAATTAAACTTTATATTATTTTTCATGATTTATTAGACATTTTATTGATTAATGAACAATTCTATTAAAAAATAGGATAAGAAGTTACAAAAACAACAGAGATAACGTATAAAAAGATTAAAATTATTATATTTTTACACATAATATTTATTTGATTTTGATTTTTTTCGATTGAGAGATTTAATTTTTTTAATTAAATAGTTAATTATATATAAAATATTAATCTTTATAATATATAATTAATATTTATTTTGTACTTGCACTCAAAACTAATATAATAAAAATATATTGGTTATATTTTTATAGATATTATATAATAAAAATCTCTCATAATAAATGTATTAACTTATTAAAAAATATTTGTTTAATTTAATTTTAAATCAACCAATTTGATAATTTTTGAGAAAATATACCCCAGCTTAGAGCCTTTACTCATTTACGAAAACAACGGTACAAATCTAATTGATGCAAATAGAGAATATCCCACACACCGCCTTTATCTAACTACGCACGAAAATCTCTCTCTGAAACCCTAAAAACCCACCGTGACACACCGACTCTCTCTCCAAACTCCGGAGTCCCAATTGACACGAATCTTCAATCTTCGTACCCCCGTAATTCTTAGTCTCTACTCATCTCTTTTTTCCCCACCTAACTTTTCTATTCTTCTTCAAGATCTTCCTTTTCTCTTCTCCCCTACTTGAACAGCTCATTTGGTATTCCTTTGCCTTCTTCACCCAGTCCTGTTCTGTGATATCTCGAGGTATTTTATATTGCTCTCTTTTGTTCGTCTCTGTATCTTATCTATTTATTTACTTGCAATTTATGCGGTGTTTGATTTGTATTAGCTGCAGTGTCTATTTCTTTTTCTTCTTGTTTATTAAAAAAGAAAAAAAGAGAAGAATGAGTTTAGGAATTATGACTTGCCTTTAGAATTATATGGTAAGCGATCTGGAACTTTTTTCTGCTTTTCAATGTAGATCCGGAATTACCGATACGTGCTTTAGATATGTGAATCAGTTCAAATATATCGGGAATCGTGACTAGGTTTACATTTTCTTGGCATTTTGAAGCAGCTGTCGCAGTTTTGAAAGTAAATTTTTTATTTTCAGCGATGTTTGTGCAATCTGTGACAGTGACTGCTCACTGTTTTTGGTTAGAGTTTCCACAAATTCTTGTAGTTGTTTTGGCTTGGTGTAGCTATTTTGTTCTTATATTTTCTTTTTGTAGTGATCTAAAGTTTCTATGTTTCTATTTATGCTTGAACTGTCGATTTATTATAATTTTTATCATGAAAAGATTTGCCACTTAAATATATCATTTGGTTGTTCAGTATCCTCTGACTTTTAAATATTTAGCAATATTCTCGTTAATACAAGCATCACGCTATCTGATCCAGATTTTTCTGCATTTTTTTGGAAATTTCTAATCGTTCATAATTCGTGTTTTTGATCATTAACTGATATTTATGAGCACAACTATATATTACAATCACAGCGGCTAATGTATTAAGTTGTGGAGGTATATTTATGATTAAAATTGTGCCATATCATTTGAGATTTATCTCAAAATTATGATAAATAGACTTTCTCGTATTTATTTACTGGTTTTTGTTTGCAGATCTACGTTTTTTAGTGCTGTCAGTTGCAGTTTTAATTCAATGACTACTCCTTTGGATATGTCACTTGATGATGTGATAAAGAGCAGCAGAGGTAATCGTGAGAGAGCTAGACAACGGGGTGGGGGCCGTCGTGGCCGTGGACTACGTGGGCCCTCTAGGGGTGGAAGAACAACAGGGGCATTTCGTAGAGGCCCTCTTAAAGTGAATACTCAGCCAGGACCTTACAACATTTCCAAGGCAAGCTCAAACTATTGATGTTTTATGATATGATTGAGAATCTGACATGCTTTAAAACCCAAAAACAAGAACACGAGGACTTCTGAATTGTGTTTAGAAACTCGATTGTAAAGGCAGTGTATCACATACATGGAGAAGCACATTCTGATACATCTACCAAAGAGCTACAATGGTCCAGTGCATTTGTACAGTTATCATGTTGGGTTATTTGGGTTATTTTTTGTGGGACTTTGAGGAATGGAAAATTATGTTATTATCTATTCATGAGTTGATGCTTCTTCTTATCTCAATCTGGGTTCTTTTTCTACATGCTTTCATCAGTCATTTCGTCGAACCAAGGGTTTTGCATGGAAGCAGGATTTGTTTGAAGATAGCATAAAAGCTGCAGGGATAACAGGAATTGAAATTGGCACGAAGATATATGTTTCCAACTTGGATTTTGGAGTTACGAATGAGGATATAAGGGTACAATCTGAGCCACATACTTTTGACTTGGCATTTCCTATGCAAAATTCTCGTAACATTTTCTTGAAATGTTTTGTGCAACTCAGGAACTCTTCTCTGAGATTGGAGACCTCAAAAGATATGGAATTCATTTTGACAAAACTGGTCGGCCAAGTGTAAGTTTACTCATCGAGTATAGTTTTCTCATCAATTGATGTTTGGCATTGCCCTAATTACTGTAAGGAATTCTTCTATCTAAGCTTTAATATCTTGTCTTGATATGTTATGAATTTGAACATAGTATGGACTTCAATGCAAACAAAAGCTATTAGAGAAGAAAGACAATTTGGAATGTTTAGTTGTGGCATAGATCTACTGTAACTAAATGATGCAAATTTAAATGATACCTTGTTAGACATCCAGGCTATTCATCTGACTCTCTCTTTTGCTCATCCTTATCATCTCATAGATGCATATGATGTGGTGATGATGTGGAATTAGTTAGGTGTTAGGGTTGATGACAGCATGATTCCTACGATTCTATTTGTGTTTTGTTACTCCTGAAAATGATTTGAAATTGAGTTTTTCTATGGTCTGCTATTTTATATAATGCATATTAAGATCTGTTCATCATTTTTGTGATAATATGAGGGACAATCTACTTAGGATCCTTGATTCAAAATATTGCACGACTTCAGGGCCAAAATGCTACTTTTGAAGTTCACATGTTAATTTGTTGTCCATGGTAAAAATTGTCTGCTCTGTTAGTTGTTAATGTTTTGATGTTTATAACGAATGCCTGATTTAGATAGTAAACTTCCATGGTAGTCTTGATTCAGTTTATGGCACCCAGCTTTTGAGTTTTTCATTATTTGTGAAATGATATGTGGGGGGTTACACATTTTTCTTCTTTCCAGCATTTTTTAGTCATAACCTGGGCAAGCAAATGCATATTGGAAAATCTCAGTTGACGAATAAATTGTTGTTACTTTCTTGATCTGACCTATAAAAATATGTTAAAGTCACAATAGTGTCCAATTTATCATGTATAAATGTCTATAAAATTGCAATTTCTCAGATTGTTGCTATTCCTTGTGATCACATTTCATTCCTCATGTTGCATCTGCTTTGAAGTGAGATTTTATCTTTATCTTTTTGTCGCTTCTTTATATTAACGTTACAGTCCTCTGGGATATTAGCCTCAGTCCACGTAGGTTCAATTTTGCATTATAATAAATTCTATGATATTATTGGCAATGCCATTATTAGGTTTGGTATCTTGTTGCTTATTGTATGTACTTATGATTGTTAGATTTGAAGTTTTAGTTGCACTTGGTAATTGCATAATTCTTAAATACACGTGTTAGATTAGTTTTCCATTTTGGAGTCATTGTTAATATGTTTGTCACTGATGATGCTGTGCAAATATTCTGATTTCTATCTTGGTGGAAAATGGATTTAGTAATATCGTTTTTGTCACAGGGTTCTGCTGAAGTGGTGTATACTAGAAGAAATTATGCTTTTGCTGCATTGAAACGGTATAATAATGTACTGTTGGATGGAAGGCAGATGAAGATTGAGATAGTTGGTTTGAATAGGGAGATGCCTATTTCCGCTCGTGTGAATGTTATTGGTGCAAATGGGAGGAAAAAGAGGACTGTGGTTATGACGTATGTTACTTGTTCTGCTGTTTCTAATATACTGGCAGTTCTAATGATTGCATTTACATGTTTTCCAGGCTGTACTTTCTTATATGCTAGTTGGAACATAACTTGACCTAGTTGAATTGTTTTAAAATTTTCAAACAAGTTTAATCTGATTATAAGTTCATTAGTGAATGTTGGCAAGGTTCCAAAAAACGCCTTGAGGCGGCTGATGGGGGCCTTGAGGCAGGCACCTCCTTTACTTAATTTGAAGCTTACGCCTTTTACAGTTAGGTGTATGCCTTGAGGCAGCCCAAGGCTTATGCCTCTTTCATGACACTATAAAGTGCCAAATTGTACTGTTTTTAAGTTGGTCCCATTATTATTTTTAAATAAAAAGCCCAATAACCCATTAAATTAAAAAATGAAATAAAAACTAAAAGAAGAAGCGAAAAGACTCCTGAAAGATGGAAACAGACACAGCAAGGAAGAAGAAGAATGGGTGGATGAAGATGTTGATGAAGATAAACAAGATATTGGAATTATATATGATTATGATTTAATGAATGATAAAACCAGTAGCAACGAGGGTAGTGAGTGTTTGAATTAGTACACTTAAGAGATGAAGAGGAAGAAACTATCAATGGCCGACATTTAAAAACATGTTTTCTGACTTATTTATGGTTCATTTTGAAACTTGTTTTATGATTTTATTTGAATTTGAACTTGTGATTTAGATGTTTATATCTAAACTATTGATGCTATTCTTACATTTTGTGATTTTTCTTAACTTGTGTATTTTTACTCTATATAATAGATTACTAATAACTGTGTTTTTTTCGATTTTAAATGAAGCTTATGCATAACACTTCCTTGAGGCTTATACCTTGCCTCATTTAAGGCAACTGCCTCGGTACCCGTTTCTGCATATTGGGACCTTGAGTGTTGGTTCTCTTGTTTGTTCCAATTGTCAATGTCAATGTTAAACCACCAGATAATTGAAATATTTCTCTTCCTCCTCCTATCTATCTAGTCCTTGGAGGTTGGCATGAGGCTCCATCAATGTATTTTTGCATTGGAGATGTTATTTGCTTTTAGATATTTGAGACCCGTGTACAAAGTTTGAGGACTATATATTCTGTTCATTATATGCACCGTACTAACATTTTGGAGTTATGCAGGCCTGGAGCTGGTCGTGGTGGAGGTGGTGGTCGCTCTGCCTCTGGTGTGGTTAAGCATGATTTTGGGTAAGAAGTTAAATTTATGTTGCCTTTTTAACAAGTGCCTCTGTTTTGTTTTATATTCAAATTTGCCTCAAACCTGCTCTTACTCTACATGGGTTGGTAATTAGTTGTTAGTTATGTTTCTTGCTTGGTAAAATAGCTGAGTTTATGTTGAGTTTGTTGTTCCATATTTGTCCTGAAGCTAATTCTGAGAGAGGGAAAAGAAGAATTTATATTTTAGGGTGAAAAGGAATTTTTAAGTTGTATTAGATTCTTTGAGAATGGGACTGTTCTCTGATCATGCACCCCGTTGTTAACAGTTCTTGATTTTGATGCAGAGTAACTTGAAAATTGTTTGTTGATCTTTTGTTGACCTTTGGTGCTAGAGGGTTAAAGCTTGGCTGGTATTTGTCCTGAAGCTAATGTAAAATATGAGAGTGAAAGGGAAAAATGAATTTATATTTTACCGTGAAAAGGGAATTTTTAAGTTTTACAAGAATATTTGAGAACAGGACTGTCCTCAGATCATGCACCCCTGGTTTGGGATGTAAACAGTTCTTGATTCTGGTGCAGAATAACTATCAAAAAATTTTGTTGACCTTTGGTGCTAGAGGGTTAAATTTGGGTATTGGGATTTTAATAGTTACTAATTTTGGTGCAGGGTAACTTCAAATTTTTTTTATGATCTTTAGTATTATAGTTTGGCACGTATATGAAAGCATTTATCCATTGCCTCTTTGGCTTTTCCTAATTTCATCATGCTTCAAAATCTGAAGAACAAGCAATGATGAGAGCAGAAGGTTAATTTTCAAGGCACAATTTTGATTGCTAGGCATGCTTGTTCCTTTCAATGTTCTTGTTACAAGCCACCTATATGCTTACACCTCAACTATATCTACTATCATTGCTTCAATGATTAATTTCATCAGGTCATCACTTGTTAATGAATTATCAACTTTAACCAATATGTTGTGGTAACTTTAAACCAAACTTTGAACCATAAGTGAACAAAGATGGAAGACAGCGTAACTGCATAGATGAGCAGCTTTTGGAGGTGCTTTACATACATATACTAGCCTCTAGGTGTAGACTAGGCTATGTTTTGAAAACACTTGCATAGTTTTCTGAAATGTATTTTTTTTCCCATTGTATGATGGGATTACGACAATCTTCATGACATAATACTATTCTTCTTGAATTGATGTGATTGGCTTTAGTAATCAAAGTCGTGGTGGGATGAGGAATGACCGTGCTCGTGGCCATGAGCGTGACCATAAAGGTCGTGGCCGTGGTGGTGGACGAAGTGGTGGACGAGGCCGAGGCAGAGGAAAGAAGAGTACTGTTGAGTTGTCAGCTGATAAACTAAACAAAGAATTGGATAACTATCATGCGGAAGCAATGCAGACTTAGTGAAGTTGATACTGGGAAACCACCTTCTATTATTCAATACTTAGTTGCGATAGCTGTACAAAGTGGCTATGATTGCTGGAGATACAATGACTTGTTATTTCTGCCTGGATGCCTTGTTGATTTTTCATTGTTATTTCTGCCTGGATGCCTTGTTGATTTTTCGTTTCAGATAACATAATATAAAAAATTTGAAGCGTTGGTTACTTTTCAAATTTTAGTCATTTTGGGTGCGTTTTATGATATTGAGATATTTACTTGGTGGAGTGGAATCACATGTAATTTGCAATGTTCAAACTAGGTTCTGATACAAAACAGCATGAATTATTAAACTTGTCATGAGAAGTCCCATTAGAAAGTTTCGGGATTCATTTCTCTGTTTAGTCCGTTCAAATCAAGAGTTTTCTTGGAGCTAAAGTTTTTGATACGGTTTGAGTATATATATTCAAATTTTCTCAGTAAAGCTCTTATAGATCATGCAACTGACGAAAATAATGTGATTGATAGACCTTGTTTGGCACCAGCTGCATTTTAGTAGGGTTCATTGCACGCTTGTAAATTAAATCTGATAAATGGTGAATGTCTGAAGTATCTCTAAAGAAAAGTTTGGGATGAAGTTGTAAGTGGAAAGGCTGAGACTTATATTATCGAAAACCACATAATAACACAAATATCGGGTTGAGATTTTTATTTTTTTAAAGTTAACCTGATCGGGTCAAAGTAAATCGACCATTTAGAGTCTTCCATGAAAGAAACATATATACGAGTTTGTGAGTCCATTATAATAAGAAATAAAATGCACGAACACAAAGACAACGAAAAAAAATGAGGTTCCAGCCCGTGGAATTTAGCACTAAAGTTGTAGGTGCAACAGCCGAAGAAATCTCATTCTCTTTGCATATAGTATAATTTGAATAAAGTGTAACAACAAAATAGAAAGCCGGATGTGTTTTGAGGCATTGAAGTTCTTAATAAATAATGTCTCTTCAAACATTTGCGTGATATAAATTTGTTTTATGAACTAGTTGTTTGGAGTTTTTGTCAAAACTCCGGTACAATATTACGACTAAGAAAATTTATATTTTCCTAGACTACAATCAAAATATATACACACAAAAATTCACAATTTAAGAACGGTTTTTTTTTTCCAGCAGCCCTTCTGAATTTGACCCCTGTATCCTGTATGATAAATGGCAATTATCAAAGAATGAAGATCGAGTCGCATAATTGCATGATAACATGTACACCAGTTATAGGACATCTGTAAATCAGGGATCAAACTTCCAAATGCTTTACCTAGGTAGAAGTATGACAGGGGTTGTCATCTTGGGGTACTACTCGCATCTTTATCTAGAAGCAAATTTCCAGATTCCTTTTTCTTTAAAAGCTTTTCAACTACTTCATCCCAGTTTGTCTTTCCTCCGCTAGATTTTGACTGGGTTTCAGGGACATCTTCACTTTGGCTGTGAGAAGAAACATCTACTTCTTGGTTCTCTAGAGTTTCCTCACCTGGTGCGATGGCATGAGGTATATTCAAGCTGACAGCTCTTTCCAGGGCATGCTTGTGTTCTTTCTCGATGGTCTGCAATCTTTCAAGTTTCTGTACTTTCGGAGGGGTTGTAACCGTGTCTGATTTACTATCTTTCATTCTCTGCAGAGCATTCAATATTTTAAGTGACGAAAGTAACAGTTGAACTCTTATATACTTCTGTTCATGTCATCATGTAGTCTCCAAGACAATAGACTTTTTATTGACAATTGAATATATGAGCTATAAATAGATGTTCTATTTACGAGGGAATGCCCAAATCATTTATGACTAAAAAACAAATTTGTAACTGAAAAGATGCAAAGTATGTAACTTGAAGGAGCATTCTGATGGATGAAATCCTTGAACCAATAGCAAATAGAAGTTTGAATGTATAGCCAAACGAACAAGTATAACTCCAACTAATTTACCAATTTTGTCTCCAACATTTTTTGATCGGATCAATTTGGTCCTAACATTTTCTAATTGGCCCAATTTAGTCCAAACTTTAAATTGGACCAATCTAGTCTCATAGTATTTCTAATTTGACCAATTAGGTGATTTAGTTATTAGAAATAATGAAAACAAAAAATGTCATCCTGTTTCACTTATTCATATAAAAAAAATAAAAAAATTATTTTGAAGCCCTTGGCACTATCAAATCGGTCCAATTGTTGGGACCTAATTGGTCCAATAATACAAGGTTGGGGGACCTAATTGGTCCTATGATATAAGGTAGGGGACTTAATTCGTCCAATCAGAAAAGGTTTGAGAACAAATTGGTACTTTAGCGTCGTACTTAGATTTTGCAAAACCATAAAGAACAAAAAGTGCTAGACCAGAAAAATGTAATAAGAGCCGTTTATTTACATTTTACAGTCCAAACACGCAAGTCTTTTCCTTTCCATGGGAAAGGGAAGCACAGGGAAAATCGGAAAGGAAAGCAAAGGGAAAATCCTTTTATGTTGATTCTGTCTTGGCCAAATGAAATTGATTTCATAGAATACAAGAAAGACAGGATAATAATTGAGCCAAACAACTACAGTTTCTACTGATTTTAGTCTCCTTTATGACTACTGACTATTCACCCCTATCCTAAGCCATCCACTAAGAATTATTATCGCTTTCTCTAAATTGATCATACCTCATAAGTCATAACAATAGACAATTCCAAAATCAGAACTAGAAGCCATGTAAAAAGTTTAGAACAAGTAAAGATATGCATCAGGATCACTAAACCATTTTACTCTACCTACTGTTCAATATAGCCTAAACTGCTAAGTGAATGTAAGAATATGCATCTATATTATGAATTTTGTTATAACAAGAACAAAAACTTCACAAACTACCTGCAAATGCGTGTAGCACATTCAGTCAACCATATCCAAATTTCGTCCAAGAAAAGAACATATTCCAGGATAAAAATTTTTAGATGAAGAAAAAAGAAGCAGCACAAGACACTTACTTCTATAGCCTTCTCTGCTTCCCTTTCTATCCAAATAATCCCATGATCAGCTGTGGCATTACAAGACAAGACAATATGTTCAAACCTACCATCAACTGGAATTGCAGTTCTGACCTCTGGAGGAAACCTCCCACATCTGAGTATATATAAAAAAAAAAATTATTGATGGCTCAACGGCATATAGTCCACTTGGACGTGTGAAAGATTAGGATTCAAGTCCTAGTTATGGGTGTGTGAGTAGTGTACTTATTTCAAAAAAGGAAAATAAAAATAAAAATTATTGATTAATGACCAGGACATTTTTTTAAAAATAAAATTAAGAATCAACTATGATTGTAAGCTTGTAATGAGAGATAAAACTAATTGGGAGAGGACAAAGGTTTTAAATCACTGAGAAAGATAACAAGGCAAATTTTTATGTTAAGAGTCTAATGCCATGGTACCTGCAAAATTTTCGCTCTACTATATGGTACATTCTTCCAGGTGCATAAAGTCTTCTAGGATCTCTAAGCTTTCTACCTTCTGGAATGAAGGTATCCCTCAAACAGACCAAAAATAGTAAACAGGGCAAGCTGTCCAAAGCATCAAGACCTGGTTTAAGAGATATCCATAATAACAATTTACTATGCTAAATGCCTAAATCTAAAATAGAGATTACTACTAAACATTGAATCCAACTAGAACAATGATAGAATTACCAAAACATCATAGCAACCTGAAAACTAACCAGAAGAGTGACTTAAATATGTCTTCCAAGGGAGTTGGAGTTCTTGGCAAGAAATCATCCTGCATAAGAAAACTAAGATCATGAGAAGGTGGAACTGTCATTCTACTTAACCAATGGTTTTTACGTAAAAAAATAAAAAAATAAAAAATTTATAAAAAGTAAATAACATAGGCTACAGGTATTTCAGAGGGAGATTAAGGTGGCAAAAGGATGACACGTGCAGGGCTTCGAATAGAAAACTGAACGAACCAAAGGATCACATAAAAAATTCCTAGTAAAATTGATGCCATGGAAGCATCTTTTATTTCAAAATAATTTGTTAAATTTAAATTGTCATAACAGGATACATTTTAGATCTTCATCTTAAACCGTGTTTTAACTAACAGAAATGAACTCATTTTTCCAATCATTGTCATTTCTGGTGAGATCATCACCTTCTTTACCTGAGGGCTCAAATTCCCATATATTACAAGTTACAACATTATGATCCCCAATCTGAAAAGAAGCCCTTGGCCAAAAAAATAAAAGGGGAAAAAAATATAATTACTTTCCCAAAACTTTGCTTAGTTGAGAAACATTCTCAACAATGAACAATGGCCAGAGTAAATTTGTATTTAACAAAAAAAAAAAAAAAAATCTAGACAAGACCGTTGTGAGTTAGGACCCTAAAATTTTGCAGCATAAATCATACTCCGGTTTTTTATAATTACAATCTCCGCCATTTCCGTTTAAGGGAAAGCAAACGAAGAGCACGCATTATATCTTTAATAAATAATAACAATAACAATAACAATAACAATAATAATAGTCACAATTTCTTCTAAAGACAAATGACCCATTCAGTCAAACTCAGTCAGTCATTTCGACAAACACGTTGTAAACGAAACATACGCATACAAAATTAAAACACAAAACTCATTCACTCACCTGCAAAATCACGGAGTGTATAACATCTCCATATTTAACAGCCAAATTGAGCGACATGCACCTGGCCGGTGCAAGCGCGTAACACCGAATCTTATCCCTTGGCACACCACCAAGTCGGTCCCTGTGATTAACCACAATGATCGTCAACAGCGCAGCCACACCCGACCCAAGAGAATGACCCGCAAAAATCATTTTATAATCCGATCCATGCTCCAGCCACAACCGCTTTAAAGTCTCAGACTCTTGCTTCAAAAGCCAAGTAGCTGACTTCAACAGTCCATGGTGGACAAAACCGCCATCAAACATTTGCATCCCCAGTTTATTATCTAAAAGAAGCTTGTAGTCGCTTTCTTTAATGAGGTTAAGTCCGCGAACCGCGAGTACGATCTCTCGGTGCTCGTGATCGGCGTATATGATGTACGGAGGTGATCGACCTTGGGTTTGCTTGTAGGTAACACGTTTGATGACGCAATCGGGATTGAGACGGTAGCCGCCGATTGGACCGAACTGAGGGTTGCGAAGATCAGGTTCATAGACAGCCATGATTAAGCGACAGACTCGAGGAACGGGCTCGAACTCATCGACGGTGGCTAGAGGCCAAGTTTCACTGTCGTTGGAGCCTACGTAAGTGCAACGCTTCCATACCCAGCGTATGCAGCCTAAGACCACGACACATTCGACGCCACATCCCACCGACATTGTTGGAGCTAAGAGAGAGTTGGAACTGAAATGATGATGAGGATATATAGACAGAGAAAGTGATATGGAATCAATAACATGACCAGTTGACCATGAAGCAGAATGAGATAGAAGATGATGTAGTTTTCTGGTTTTCTGGCGGAAGGTGCTTTGCTTGTCTTGAGCCTTCCAGGTATTGAATACCTACCTAGGTCCTTGCTGGTTTGTCCCTTTTTCAAAAAAAGAGAGAAAAAAAATTCTTCCTTAACACGGGCGGCGGATTCACTCACTGATATATTTTAATTTTGTGATAAATAAATTAACATATAATATTTTATTTAAATTTTAAATATTTAATGTATTAATAAAATTTAATATTTTAAATATATTTTTATTGAAATAAAATATATTTTTTAATTATATATATAATAATAGATGTAAATCATAAGGGGTTGTTCCTTGTTAGGGAGAGGATTTAAGCCAGAGTTATTAAGGAAATAGTTGGATGATTTATATATTTAACTTATAAATTTAAAAATTTAATTAATAATTAGATTAATATTTACTTCAATGATTTTCCTTTTCTACCGATACTACGCAATAAAATAATATTTAAATTAAGATATTAAAATAAATTTTTTAATAATATAAAATATTTAAAAAATTAATATAATAATTAAGATATTTTTAAAATACAACTCCTTAAAATGTGTGTTAGGTTGGTTTAGTGTGTTAATAACGAGTGTTTTGAAAATCATTATCTTTTGTAAAAATATATCACAAAATAATCGTGATTTTTGTAAAAATGTCCTAATAAAAATGATTTTTTTTCCCATCCTTTTCAAATCGATGATATAAGATATCATTATATTATAGACTATCGATCTTACTAGAGTGTGCTTGACAAACTAAAATAAAATATGGAAGAAAAAGACAGAATAAGCATATGGTAATATTCTTATAACTTTATTCCTTTTTCAATACTTACCCAGAGATCTGATCTTTCTACTAAAAAAAATATACTACAATATTACATACTTTTTTTCTTTTTACCAAATTTATATTTATATTTTAATTGTTTTGTTCATATATTTTAATAGCTATTATTTATATATTTATATTTTAATAATTTTGTTAATATATTTATACATAAGAAATCCGTAATATTTGATTTACCCTTTAAAAACATGTGGTAAAAATAAATAAAAAATCAAATTAAAAAAATATTGTTTTAATGATTTATAAATCACAACCATATTTTTTAAATGATTTCTTAAATATATTAAAATCAAAATCATAATTAAAAAACAATTTTTAAACATACATGAATTAAAATCGTTATTATACTTACCTTAAATTATTTCAATCAACATGATCTAATTTGATTTTTCATGTAATTTAGACACCATCTTTCTAAATATCTTTGAATTTATTCTCTATAAGATTTGAAACAACATATTTTCTTAGAAATTTTGTTAGAAACCTCTAGAGTATTAAAAATTGATTACTTTTAAGAGAGATATATGTTATGATTGATTAAAAATAATATTAGGTTTGTTAGTTAAAATAGGAGTTGTCTAATTTAGAAGAAAATTCATGGAAGGTGGCTGCAATATTGTCGATGTGGGTAATTAACCTTGTTTGAATAAAGAATAGGAAAATTAGGTAATTTAATTTTATTGAATGAAAGATGTTTGGCATATGAAATGAGAACTTGAAGGAACTATAAATACGCTTCATTTCTTCATTGATAATCATCTCAAAAATAGAGAAAAAGCTTGTATGAGAAGTTCTAAGTGAGAGAATTTTGTGAGAAAATTACTCTGGAGCTTGTAATTGCTCTTTTTCTTTTGGGTGTGTGAGAAAATTCGAGAGTGTGGTTGTACCAATTTTCCACATAGTGAATTCTTCTCTGGTTGTCTTTTGACAACGAAAGTGGTTTTTCTCTAATTTTGAGTTTCCACTATAATTCTTGTGTTGTGTATTATCTATTTCTCTGTTAACGAAAGTGGTTTTTCTCTAATTTTGAGTTTCCACTATAATTCTTGTGTTGTGTATTATCTATTTCTCTGTTATTTGATATTCTGCTAAGGAAGATCTTGGGAGGGAGAATTTGTGATTATACCATTTTATCCAAATTTCCTAACAACCGTATCGTAGCCAATTTCAAAGAAAGGAGAAATGTGAGAGCTGAATTGACATTGAGAAATTTAATGGGAGAATCAATTTTTGGCTTGTGGCAAGTACAAGTCAAAGATTTGTTGATCCAATACGGGTTACACTAGGCGTTAAAGGGAAACCTGACCACTTGTTACTTGGTATTGAGTCCGGTAAAACCAATATAAGTGATTTGAAGATCGGGAAGATCTTGATCTAAGAGTCGCAAGCGTGCAATTCGGCTTTGTTTGGCCAAAAATATTCTTGCAAATATGCATGGAATATCTATGGCAAAGAACTCTGGGAAAAGCTTGAAGAATTGTATCGAGTAAGGCGTTTCAAATCGGGTGTATTTGAAAGAGCGGTTTCATACTGGCGTATGAATGAAGGAACTATTACGACCATCTAAGTGTTCTCAATGGTATTGTCTCGAAGGAAACCATCGGAGTTAAACTTGATGATGAAGATATACCTTTAAGGCTCATCCTGTCTCTTCCATCTTCTTATGATTACATGAAACCTATCTTGATTCATGGAAAGGAGAAAATAATTTTTTCGTGAAGTTACTAGCAAGTTGTTTTCTCAAGAAAAAAGGTGAGGTGGTGAAAGAAATATTTATTTCGAACTCAAAGATCGGTATTTAGCCGACAACCGAAAGAAAAAACAATTTCATGAAAAAAGATAGTGTCTTTGGGGGTGTGGACAATCCTGGACACCTCAAAAGAAATTGTCCAAAGGGTGGAGCTAATCCTGCCGAAGCTCAAATACCGACGGTGACGCTAATAGTATGTCTGTTTTCAAAGACTATAGTGATGCTTTCTTTGAAAAGAGTACGTACATCACTCGTGGCGGCCGCTAGTCTCTAAATATTGCCATGAAAGAGAGTGTGTTCTGGTATGTCTATAAGTTTGCACCAGCATTGGCGTGGCTTGGTATAGATGCAACGTATGCGTGGTGGAAATGATGTCGATGTCGATGAACTCTCGGGAAAACCAAGTGTGACAGGTTACACCATAAATTTCAACAAGTTTTTTTTCGACATGAAGTAGATGTGAAATTCTTAAAATTTGTGATTAATTCTAAGTGGGTGTACTATTTATGGTGGAGTATGATAATTCTCGGTGTAGAGAATTGCTTATCGGTTGGAATGTAGGTAAAGGTTGTAGTGGTAACCCATGTTTATTTTTAATCAAGGTGGAGATTGTTATGATTGATTAAAAATAATATTAGGTTTGTTAGTTAAAATATGAGGTGTCTAATTTAGAAGAAAATTCATGGAAGGTGGCTTACTATATTGTCAAAGATGTAGGTGCCTAATCTTGTTTGAATAAAGAATAGGAAAATTAGGTAGCCTAATTTTGTTGAATGAAGATGTTTGGCATATGAAATGAGAACTTGAAGGCTATAAATATGGCTTCATTTCTTCATTGATAATCATCCCAAAAATAGAGAAAAGCTTGTATGAGAAGTTCTTAAGTGAGAGAATTTTGTGAGAAAATTCTCTTGGGCTTGTAATTGCTCTTTTCTTTTGGGTGTGTGAGAAAATTACTGAGAGTGTGGTTGTAACAATTTTCCACATAGTGAATTCTTCTCTGGTTGTCTTTTGACAACGAAAGTGGTTTTTCTCTAATTTAAAGTTTCCACTATAATTCTTGTGTTGTGTATTATCTATTTCTCTGTTATTTGATATTCTGCTAAGGAAGATATTGGGAGGGAGAATTTGTGATTATACTATTTTATCCAAATTTCTTAACAATATAAACTCATAAATTCAAACACAATGTGTGTGTTTTACCGATTCTAATTACTTTTCACTCTTTCACATTTTTTTTTTCAATATCTTTTTAAAGAATTAAGTACTAGAGAAAATTAAAATGATCGTTTCCATGGATGGTAGGTACTCTTTTTCCTTGATAGATCGATTTAATTACTAACAATGCTGACTTTAAAAAAATTGAGTTGGCCAACTCCTGAAGAGAGTATATACTGTCTAGCTAGTAACCACCAACCCAACAAATATAGCATTTGTTCAAAATGAAATCAAAATCTTTTGCAGCTGACTTTAAAAACTAGGCAATCACCTAATATGTGAAAACTTGTAGAACTAGGCATGACTAAAAGGCCATGCATTAATTCTAGATTTACTATAAAAGTGATGTCAATAGCTGACACAACCTTAAACAAATACAAAATAAGAGCTTATTACTGAAATATTGAAAGAAAATGGAAGTAATAATAGAGAAGGATTTTTTGAGCTTTATATTCATAGCCAACACTATTTTAGCCATTGCTTTAGGAGCATCATCCCCTTCAGTCACATTTATATTTGGGGACTCCTTAGCTGAAGTAGGAAATAATAATTATATGCAGTATTCTTTAGCTAAGTCCAATTATCCTTGGTATGGTGTTGATTATTCTGGTGGTCAAGCTACTGGGAGGTTCACTAATGGCAGAACTATTGGTGATATAATATGTATTATTTATTTTATCCCTCCATCATTTTATTTTTTTTTTCCAATGTATGTGATTGATTTTTCTCAAATGATATACCAATTGCTAGAATAATAATTGTTATTCCTATAACAAAATATTTATTTTAAGAGTTAACCCACAAATTTTTTAGAACTTAATGCGAATATTGGCTTATAAAAATTGAAATTAATTATGTTATGATCTAATTTAATGCTGTGAACCCAAATGCATGTGCCCCCTAGTTTTTATTTTATGTTTCATCTGAGGTCCTTATTAATTTCCCCCTTTTTTTTTCCTGCCCAATCTTTGAGGAATTTGCAGCTTCAAAGCTTAAGATTCCATCACCACCACCTTATCTATCATTGTCCCAAAATGATGATGCAATCCTTAAAGGAGTTAATTATGCCTCTGGTGGAGCAGGAATTCTCAATGACACTGGACTTTATTTTGTAATTCAATTTTTATATATATACTAATTTATAATTAATCATTATTCTTATATTCTAATTGTATATATATTATCATAATATTGATCAATATGTTTCATAGTTAACTTTGATCGATCCTCTATGTTTTATTTTTTTGTTTTTCAGATTCAGAGATTATCTTTTGATGATCAGATACAAAGCTTCAACAAAACAAAAGAAGTAATGAAGTCTAAAATTGGAGAAGAAGCAGCTACCAAGCTTTGTAATGAAGCCATGTACTTTATTGGAATTGGTAACCTTTATAAGAACCCCAAATCATGAATAAATTACTATACCCATTTTGGATAACTTATTTTGAAATTTGAAATATAATTTTATTTGAAAATTAATTTTTAATTTTAATTTTAAAATTAAAATTAAAATTAAAAATTAAGAATTAAAATGGTTATAAAATTAACCTTACTAAATTCAAAATTGGGTACTACTTTCCTAATCCTTTTGAAGTTGAATTAAAAGAAACATGTCCATTTTCTGATTTGTGAATTTCTATTTTGTTGAAATAATTCTCAGGCAGCAATGACTATGTCAACAATTTCTTACAACCTTTTCTAGCAGATGGTCAGGAGTATACTCATGAAGAATTCATAGAGCTCTTAATTTCCACTCTAACTCACCAACTTTTGGTACAATTTTCTTCTCCGTATTATCTTACTCTTACATACAGTTTGACATTTTTCGCTCTTTCTTTCTTTATTGATTAAAATAAAAATAAAAATTACTTTATAAACGCAAGTTAGAAGATACAAGAACATTCTAAGTCATTCTCACATGAGTCATGACATTCGAATCCATGACCCTTGCTTTGTAACTCCTTCTCCAACCCTTAACATCATTTTAAGTTAAAATTTGTACAATTATATACCAAAAATTACACTAGATTTTTACTTCTCTCGACTCATAACACCAAATATTACACTAAAAATTATATTCTTTTAAAAATAAAATATTTATTTTATTATACCAACAATCGCACAAAATATTACATCAAAATTTTATTTAGTAATATTCTTTTACTAATTTTATAACTAATTAATTTTAATTTATTATAGATAATAAAAAAAATTTATAATTTTTTCTTTAAAAATATTTATGCGTAAACAGTTTCACGTCAAGTGTAACTCAATAGTAAAATTTCGTACTAAGTTGGAATAACTTTGTATCAAAATTTGCACCAAATTTAAATTTTTGGTGTAGGCTTGGAGAGGTGTGTGCCATTGTGCTAACCTCAGGTACAACTACAAGATAGTTCGATCTTGAAGTTTTCTCTAAGTAAACATCCTCGCAGAACCCATATTTTTTCAATAATTCTATAATTACCCCTCAAATTTAAAAAAATGTGCTACTGGATCCTCCTCAATTATTAATTTATCACAATATTATCCTTATTTTTTCTTTGAAAACAACGAAAATAATATACTTAAAACTTATAACCATTAAAATAACACATATTATGTTTATTTTATACATTTTTCTTATTTAAAAATGTATTACATATCATTATATTTTGAATGATACTTGGCATATTATTTCATTTTGAATGCAGTTTAATTGAACGCTTTTTAAATTAAACTACGATTATTTAGACCGATTCAATATTGAACGTCATCCAATTAAATACCGTTCAATATTTTTAGGGTGTTATTTTTTATTATAAATTTTAAGAGTATTGTTTTTTATAATTTTTCTTTTTTTATAATTTTGCAGATTTTTTTAATATTATTTCCCTTGTAAAGAAAAAAAAAAGAGTCTAAAACAATTACAAGAATGAGTGTTATTTTTCAAACATGCCAGGTTTTTGTTGTCGATATTTGTAATTGGCCTAGAGCATGATCTTAAACAACTGAACTGTTACTGATTACAAAGAGCTATATTATATATATATATATATGAATGTATACAAAATTAACAGAAGTGCTATATATGTCGTATGATTAAATATATAGAGGCTCTACGAACTTGGTGCAAGAAAGGTAGTCTTCCATGGCCTTGGTCCACTTGGCTGTATTCCTTCACAAAGAGTGAAATCAAGAAGTCGTCAATGCCTAAAGCGAGTGAATCAATGGGTATTACAATTCAACTCCAGAGTTAAAAAACTCATGAAAGCTATTAACAAAAAGCTCCCAAATGCAACACTCATATTTGCAGACACATACCCTACTGTTTTAGACTTGATCACCAATCCTACTACTTACGGTAATTAATCTTCTTGTCTTTCATTTCATTTCAATATTCCTCAGTTTATTTTCATCTTTATTATTGTTTTATGATTTTTCTTTTAACTTTTGGAATAACAATATATAGTAATTCTGTGTCTATAAACTACTACACTAATTAATTATGTGATGATATACATGTAAAGCATATTTTGAGATTGAAATTACCTTCTCAACGTATAAGTGTTAAATAAATGCACACAAATTTATACATATATTTACACTAAATTTAATTATGATGTATCATTTGTCAAAAATTTTCTTGAAAAGTGATTAACTTCTTTACTTTTAAAGTTATTTTGTAATATATAACAACATAATTAATATGAATATAAATATATATATTTGTAAATTTGTATTTCTTAATATTTTCTTAAGATAAAGTAATTAAATAATAAAAAATAATAAGTAAATTATGTTAATTAATTTTAAGTGTGTAAATTTCTAGCTAACATGTCTTTTTAAGTAACACCAACCAGATAAAACACTGAAAAATATTGTTAGTTATATTGAATAATATATATCAATAAATAATTCACTAAAAATTTACATGATTTGTTTATTATTAAACAAACATCCCATTAAACACAATAATTTGATGGAAACATGACACAAATCTTATTAACGAACATAGTTTGTCATCTCAATTCATACCAAATTATTGTAGCAACAAGAATTTTATGACGTTTTGATAGAAAAAATCGATGTCATAGACATACGTTATGGTCTCGATTATTGAAAAATCGAGATCATAGGTAACAATTTATAGTCTCTCTCACTTAGATCTCGGTTCTTATAACTTACGATCACGGTTAGTGAAATTTAAATAACGTGTATCTTGCTTTTTTTTTTATTACAAAAGATTTGAGAATGACATAACTAATACAAATTATCTGTGAATATTTTGTCAGGTTTTAAGGTATCAAATACTTCATGTTGCAACGTAGACACAAACATTGGAGGTCTGTGCTTGCCAAATTCAAAATTATGCAGTAACAGAAAAGATTACGTGTTTTGGGATGCCTTTCATCCATCAGATGCAGCAAATCAAGTGCTTGCTGATAAACTTTTCTCTAATATACTTTCTGGCTCTTCTCTTGCTCCCACGCCTTCAAATCATAATTGACAACAATATTGATAATGAGGGATAATTTAGTCATTTACTTTTCCATATTCTTGAAGAAGACGTTAATGTACTTAATTAATATACACTAATACTATATACAATAACGTAGATGCAATGAGAGTAATGGTTTATTCAAGCTATTATCAGGAAACAACTTTATCATAACTACAACATTAGTTATATATCTATATATTTTATTTTTAATATTAATTACATTTTAGTATCATTATTATCGATAAAATTATCATTAAATGAAGGAAACAATCTAAATTTATTGTTTCCAAAACTTATTAACTAGAGGAGACAATTTCGTTACTTTTTTAAGTTTCCTAGATCAACTACGGATGCTTACATTCTAATGTTTTGAATTAAGGCAGTAAAACAGGTGGATTGTGTCGGTTTAGGTGGAGATGTTTATGAGTAGGCTGATTAAGGTTAGGTTAGAGATAAAACTCATTTAATAAATAGGTAATTAAGATAAGTTGATTTCATTACTAACCATATTAGTAAAACTCGAGTTTGCAAATTATTGAGCAATTTTTTTATGGGTTGTATACAAGTTTACATGTTTACAGCCTATCCTATTTAATAAAGGCTAAAAATTAGTCGATCCTTTTATAACTAAATTAAAGGTGTTGGGAAATAACGCAAATTTCCGATAAGCTAGATTTATGAGAAAGCAAGAATAGAAACAATAACACACAAGATTTGATAACGGAGTTACGTCTTTACGTCTCGGACTGCTGCAGATCTTTTTTTTTCTTGAAAGGGAGAAATTACCTGAGGTGTTTACAATACTCACAACTCCATGACCCAATTACACCCAGAAAATTACTCTCGATTTTCTCTCACAAAACTTTTCTCTCTAGCTTTTTCTCTCCAGTGGAATGAACACTTTGGATGGTTAATTCATTACAATTACGCACATCTATTTATAGGAAAATTCACTCCTTGAATTACTCCTTAAATTAATGGTTCCTTGAATTGCTCCTAGAATTAAGCTCCATGTTTTACTCCTTGTTTTGCTCCATGTTTTACTCCTTGTTTTGTTCCATGTTTTGCTCCTTAATTTGCTCCTTAAATTAAGGAGCTTTATAACAATAATCTCTAACAATCTCCCACTTGAAGACTGATTTCAATCTGTCTTCACACCTCGATCAATGCGTGATTTTCTAGTCTTTGTTATTCTAGCGGACAGTGAAGTTGAGCCTGACTTCGGTTTGTCAATAATCACCACCTTTGTTAACATGTCTGGCGGATTTTTGCTCCTTGAATCTTCTCCAAATTATTAACACATCATCTTTTAATAGAGATCGATGAAGTGATAACGAAGTCCAATATGTTTGGTTCTAGAATGAAATCTTTGAATTCTTCGCCAAGTGTATTACTTTGACTATCATTATGCGAGAACATTCTTCTCTTGTTTGAATCCCGACTCGGTTAACAAACCTTGAAGCCGTATCATCTCTTTACTAGCTGATTCTTGCTACATGCGTACTCGGCCTACGTAGTGGATAGAGTGACAATTTTACGTATTTGTGACATCCGACTAACAATTTGTAGTTCAACGATAAATATATAACGGTGGTGCTTAACCGCGATCAACTTCACCTCCAAAGTGCGTCTACGTATCCTTGTACTTTTAACTCTCCTTTACTAAAGTACAAACACTTTTACTGTGGTGTCTCGCGGATACCTCAAAAATCCAACAGTACTTCCCCGATGAGTTTTCCTGGATTTGACATAAATGCGCTAACTCCCAGCTACATTGGCCATATGCGGTCTTGTACAGGACCGTGCGTACATCAAACTTCCAATGGGTGAGGCATAAGGAACCTTAGCCATGAATTCTCTCTCTTCCTGCATGCGGGGGATCCTTGGATAGGCGAAAATGACTAAGCCAAGGGTGTGCTAACCCTTGGCATCGCTCAGCATGTTGAATCTATGCAAAACACGATTGATGTCTTCTGCACTGAGACAAGCTATGAGATCCTTTCTTCTTATTTCTTGTGATTTGCATTCCAAGAATCTTTTTCTTTGGACCCAAGTCTTTCATGTCAAACTCCATTGACAATTGATGCTTCAATCTTCGATATCATCCATATCCGAACTTCTTACTAACATATCATCAACGTAAAGTAGTAAAATGATATAAGCGGACCTATATCTCTTGAGTAGCAACAATGGTCGACATTGCACTTACGGAAACCTTCCTTGTGCATGAAGCTATCAAACTTTCTGTACCATTGTCTCGGGGCTTGTTTCGAGCCATACAAACTCTTCTTAAGTAGCACACCGTATTCTTCTTCCCTCTTTCGGAGAAACCTTCAGGTTGGTACATGTATATCTCTTCATCTAAATCTCCATGGAAGGAATCGTCTTCACACGTCAAGTGTTCAAGATGAAGATCTTTCTTGGCTACAATACTCGTGCTTGATCGATAGTATTGAGCTTCTGAGGAGCGAAAATGTCGGTGTAGTCAACTCATTCCCTTCATTGAAACCACTTTAACAACTAGGCGTGCTTTGTATCTCTTGGAACCCATCGTACTCTTCTTTCACCTGTACACCCGTTGTTGTGAAGTGCCTTCTTTCCCGTAGGTAACTCGGTAGTTCCCGTATGCGGTTGGAGATGAGAGATTTCATTTCTTCTTTCATAGCAAGCTCCCAGCATTGGAATCTCGAGTCGACGAGCTTCGTCATAGCATTCGAGGCTCCCTCCATCGATTAAGCAACGCTATAGTTCATGTATCTCCTGTTGGGCATATGAGGTCGAAGACCTTCTCAATACTGGGAGGCTGGAGTAAGAGGTTGTGATGTGTCGAATCTTTGTGTACTACTGCATCCCAAAGTTCCTACTGGTTGAGGACTTGTTACAAGTGGTTACATTGCGAAACTATACGGGACATCATACGCATCGCAAATCTGCCGACTCATTCTGCTCGATTCATTGGCGTCCCCATTTTATGCATGTCCTTATACATCACCCTTTCGTTGAAAATCACATCTGCGCTACGGATAACTTTCTTGTTTTCGTCATCCCAATACGGTAGCCAAACTCATCCTCGCATAGCCGATGAATGTGCATTTTCTTGGATTTGGGATCAAGCTTATTCTACCTTGATCAACGATATGCCTGAAATGCTACACGGTAGAAAACTTTTAGATGTGATAGTTTCACCTCTTTTTGCTCCATACCTCTCTGGTATTCTATGCTCCAATGGAACGAGATGGGCTCGGTTGATCAGTAGCTGCCGTGTTGGCTAGCTGCACCCCGAGAGCTTCGGTAGACGATTGTATACGAATGCTTCGGCTCTTTACTGTCAACGTTCGGTTCATCTGCTCGGCTACACCGTGTGTTGAGGCGTGCCTAATGATTCTTTCCATTCGATCCACGTACTCATGTAAAAATTTTTGAATATGGTGTCTTCGTATTCCACCGCGAATTCTCGGATCTGAGCTTTTGATCTTGAGCCGTCTCATTTTCCACCATGCTTTCCATCTTAGAAAGCCTCGAATACTTGAGACTTATGCTTTAGAAAGTAAACCCATACCTTGAGAATGATCATCGATGAAAGTCGCAGTATTGTTTCCAGCCAATGGATGAGACGGTTGTTGGTCCCCGAACATACGAGTGAATAAGCCTACAGCTTTTCCTTTGCTTTGGGGTTACCAACTGTCCCAGTGACTCTCTTTTGCTTTCCAAGTATACAATCTTCGCACATGTCCATCTCTGGGCTAGACACGGAAGTTTTCCTTTTGAGTGCATAATCTTATCCCTTCGCTCGTGGCCTTTAATCTACTGGTGCCACAGTTTTGGTGTTTCATTACTGCTTACAATTGTGATTGAACAACGTCTTTCTTTGTCATGTAAAGAGTGCCACTTTTTCTTGCCTCGGCTTGTTGTCATTGCACCCTTTGAAATCTTCCAATCATCACCGTATGGAAGATCGTAGTGTAGCCTTCACTAGCCAAGCGCCACTTTGAGATTAAGTTCCTTCACGAGGTCGGGAATATGCGACATCGCTTGGTACAAACAGAGACCGTTTAACTTAATCTTCGCTATACCTTTGCATAATGTACGCTGGTTGATCATCGCTGATATACCTTTCCAAGGTTTAGGGGACATATTTCTCGAAAGAATTCTTTCTGTGAAGTAGCGTGGAATGATGCTCAGGAGTCTGTAACACCCAAGATTCTTCCTTGCTCTCGAAAGAGCGTATCAATGCATCATCTCTCACGAGGTGGAAGTAACATTTGTCTACGCCTTCACTTGTTTGTCCTTCGGTGCATTCTTGCTTGATTTTTGTAGTGCCGATTCTTCCACAATTCCAACACTCGATAGTGCTTGAGCTATGGGAATTATTAGGATTCCTAGATTTGGACCTCGTCCTTTGATCTACCTCGGTAGTCGATTCTGCCCGATCCGTTTCCTTTGGTTGAATTTCTTCCTCTTGACTGTATGCAAAAGCGAAGAGGTTGACGATTCACACTGTCTCTACGTCGGATCTCTTCCTTTGAGAACCAAATCACGAACATCGTCAAATTTCAACTTATTGCTTCCCGATGAGCTCTCACCGGTAGCAATGTGAGCATTCCGACTTCCGGTAGAGAAGACAAAAGTATCAATGCTCGTACTTCTTCATCGGCCGAATTCAATTTCCACTGAACTCAATGGGTTGTAAGCGTGTTGAGTTCATTGAGATGTTGAGCTACCGATGCGCGCTTCCGTCATCCATGTGAATTGAACAAGCGCCTGCATCAGTGCACTTTGTTTGAGGCATTGATGGCCTTCTACATATTGGGAGAGGCTGTAGCCAAGACCGCCGTGGTCTTTTCCTTTGCTATGTTGAAAGCAACATTACGGGATAACGTCGATCGAATAACTCAGGGCTTGTATGCAGAAGATTCCAATCTTCTTCCTTAAAATCAACTTTCCACACGAGAGGTTGATATAGATTTCTTTGATACGGATAATCCACATCTGTCGCATTTTCCAAAACCCGAAATCTGTGCCATCAAATTTCTCGAGTTTCACCCTTCCTTCATCTGCGGCCGTTGCTCCCTTTAAAATCGACTTCCTACGGATGGTTTCGACTATTTCTTGCGAAAATTGAGAAATCACTACCAATGGCTCACGATACGGTTGTTGGGAAATAAACGCGAAATTCCCGATAAGCTAGATTTATGAAAGCGAGAATAGAAACAATAACACGAGATTTGATAACGGAGTTCGGCCAATCTTGCTTCCGTCTCCGGGACTGCTTTGCGGATCTTTTTTTTGAAAGGGAGAAATTACACTGAGGTGTTCTGATACTCACAACTCCATTGATTACGCGAAAATTACTCTCGATTTTCTCTCACAAAAACTTTTCTCTAAAGCTTTTCTCTCAAGTGGAATGAACACTTTGGATGGTTAATTCATTACAATTACACATCTATTTATAGGAAAATTCACTCCTTGAATTACTCCTTAAATTAATGGTTCCTTGAATTGCTCCTAGAATTAAATTTCCGTGTTTCTTTCACTTGTTTTTTTTCCGTGTTTTCTTTCCTTGTTTTGTTCCATGTTTTGCTCCTTAATTTGCTCCTTAAATTAAGGAGCTTTATAACAATAATATCTAACAAAAGGGTCATAATAAAGTAAGGGTGAGTTTATTGTCACCCTTCTTTTTATTATTTTCATAATATATTTAACACTAATATTTTAAATTGATAAAAATATTTATTCTATATTAATTAAATTTTTTTTTTAGTAAATTATACTAAATGTGATTAAAAAATTTGATTTGACATATGACAAAAAAAGAATGAATTTAATTTACCGTAAAATCACTATATAAACTACAAATTAAATCACTTTTAATGATATTTTTGTTAATTTTTAAAATTTACAGTAAAGTAAATGAGGTGTGTAAACAACAAAAAGAGATGTGTCTAGGAATGAGCTCGATAATGGTTATGCTAATAAATCTTGTATTAATTTTAAGTATGTTCGGGTAATTATCGTCAATTTTGAACAGATAATAACTTCCTTACGGTTTAAACACATTTATTATTTGTAATATTTATCAAAAATATATATAATTTTAAAAAATTAAATGTTAACATAATCTTTACTCTATGAAATTATTTAAAATATTGATATTAATTTTTATTTTTAACTATTTATCACATTTTTTAAAGTAAAATAAAAATATGAAAGTAAAAATAAATAAAATCTAATCTAAATATTCATGATATTTTGTGTTTTATTATTAAAAATATATAATTTAAATAATTATATGTATATAAAAATAATATTGATATATATTTTATTTCGATTAAACATAATTTTAATATTATAATAACCATTTTATCTCATAATTTATTAATTAATATAATAACTTATTTTATAAATAATCAAAATTTTAATTATTATTTATTAAAAAGTTCATCCATGTGTCAATATACCCTCGTCGTGATGTAAAGAAAAAGCTGGTATTTATTGTTACGTAAAAAAATTGCGTAGTGGTTGTTGCATTAAATAAGAACAGCTTGTTTGCTTTTCGGGGAAAGAAAAATGGTTATAGCATTGAAAAGGGACTGCCAAAATAATTAGTTACATGATTTCCTCCATAATGTATAGATAAATATAACCAAAGGAAAATGCTATACATTATAAATTAAAATAACTTTAACCTGATGTATCATTTTTTTTACGGTTTGTTTTGTGTTTATTAATGCATAAATAGAAATAACTTGTTTTGTTATGTTTATTATTTATAACTAATTTTGGTTCACTTCCAAGGCAACTATTATGAAGATTTTACATATTGATTTTGTATTATTAACGATGTGATGATACATGTTAACAATGTAAAAAATAAGTATAATAATTTTTAAAAAATATATATTAATTACTCATTATTTTTATAAAACCACAACCAATAAAATTAATATGTAGCAATATATATCTTATTTTTAAATTAATGTATAATTTTTAGTACTTTTCTTAATTATCATCATCTTAATTGATTTTTATATTGGTTGTATCCACTAATAATAATACATATATAATTAAGACTTAACGTATTCTTTCTAATATATTGTTGTTTTAAGTTCCAGTAGATATATATTTATATATTAATATTTAGATTTCAAATAGTTAAATTTTTTAAATATCCAACAAAGATGAAAATCTTTTATCAATATATATAATAAAATATTAGAAAAAACAATTTTAAATTAAATTAAAAATTAATATGCATCTATAAAATAAATAACATCTTTATTTATGTAAGAATTATTATTCTAATTTTTTTTTTTGAAACTTTGCTTTAAACTTAAAAGCCGCATTTAATTTATCAAATAGATAAATATTTAAATATAAGAATACCATAACGTTTATTTATCATGGTATAAACAATCAAAGTGAGTACCATTAAACCCAAAAAGCTATTAATTTATTATTAATCTTAGTTATAATATTTTATAAATAAAATTTATATAAAATAATAATGAAAATAATTTTTTTATGTGTAAAGTTTTAAGTTGTAGCTTCATATTAAAAAAATTGTCTTGCGTGTTAAACTTCTTTTTGTCAAAAGAAATGCATATATATATATATATATATATATATATATATATATATATATATATATATATATATATATATATATATATTGTTCTACACTCTCATCTCACTGCTGACTTAAAAAGCATACAGTTAATTTTTTTTTTTTTTGTTTGTTTGGTTTCAGTTCTATACAGCTTATATCTTACCTTCATTTCCACTGATTCAGTAAAGTTACACATTAGGTGCTACCTAAGGTTAGGTAACTAAGGGTTAACAAAAAGAGAAGTTCTAATTATAGACTTAAACAGAAAATATTTAACTCGACGTAAGTTTGATAATCTTATATTTGATTAGTTCATTAAATGGGATAATATTAACTATTTAAATAAAATTAAAATAATTATCAAATGATAATAACGTAAAGTTAATATGTAATTAATTACAAAAATAACTATTTATATACACAATAAAATTATAAAAATAATTATTTATAATATCAATAATTATTATAAAAGTTTTTTTGTATTATTAGTGTAAAAAGAATAAAAAAAATAAAAAAAGATATAATTTATAATCGAGAAGATTCTTATTTTTTTTATCATTTCATTTTTCTTTCTATTACAAAATGATGTTATAAAATGAATAGGAAGAAAATAAAATCATTAACTCTCATTTATATATATATATATATAATTTAATAGATTAGGATGAATTTATAACTCAAAT
This sequence comes from Hippophae rhamnoides, assembly GCA_033030585.1. Taxonomy (NCBI): domain Eukaryota; kingdom Viridiplantae; phylum Streptophyta; class Magnoliopsida; order Rosales; family Elaeagnaceae; genus Hippophae; species Hippophae rhamnoides. The sequence goes on from CM065433.1 coordinate 31,837,488, forward strand.
ATTTTTTACTCCTTCGTACATATTTGGTTTCTAGAACTATTAGTCAAACCTAAATAATGAATGAAAGAAGAAAGAAGAAACGCAACTTTCCGTCTGCCATTTTATTTCGAGATCTGTGCAAAGTATTGTCTTTGCGTGCAGCTCCCTTCAGAGAGAGAGAGAGAGAGAGAGCAAAAATGAAAGACATAGAAAAGTTAAACATGAAAAGAGATTGTGAAAAGAGGAGGTTGATAAAAGAAGAGGCAAAAGATGAGCTTGAAATGCTTGAACCCAACACCCCAACAGGTTTCAGTATCTCAAGCATGAGCTCAAGTCCTTCATCTTTTCTCTTCATTCCCACTCCCAGTAGAAAATTTTGATTGCAGAAATTAGCAACAATATTACTTATTTACCCTCTACTCCTACTTCTATTGTTTTAACACAGGGTTAGTATCGTAATTGTTTTTGGCTGAAGGACTCATATATACCATTAATATTAAATCCTAGTTTGATAATTTAATAGCATTTTTATTAAACAAAATATATCTATTTGGATCCATATTGTTAAATTAATTAAGGGTGAGTAAAATATCTTATCAATTCGAATAATTCGATTAAATTTCAAAATATTGAGTGGTTTCGATCTAAAGTCAAATCGGATTGAATTTTATCAATCTGTTTGGATTTGAATTAAAAATATTCAAATCTGTATAATTCAATCTGATTCGATATATTTAATATATTATTTAAAAATATATATAATAATTAATGATATATTATAATATTATAATTAAACATTTAAACCTAATATTATACGACGCCCATTAACAAACCCTAAATTAAAATTTTCTTTAGCGGCAATCTATCTTTGTCTCTCATACTCGATTCCACCCTCGTTGTTGGTTTCAGTCGCTCATTCCAATCGGTGTTCGCTTGTCGCTTGTCGCTGTGTTCACTGTTCTTTATCGTCCTGTCGTTATTTGTTGTGCTTCATCGTCCTATCGTTGTTTGCTATTCTTCATCGTCTTGTCGTTGTTCGTTGTTCTTCATCGTCTTGTCGTTGTTCGCTATTCTTCATCGTCCTTTACAGAATGTTAGATTTGTTCGAACTTTTTCTTTTTTTGAATTTTGATTTCAGATACAATATTCAAATGCTTTGTTTTGACTACTATTGATAGTTATTACTTTTGTTTCAAATAGATGTGTGAAGTAAGAAACTCTCTAGAACATATTGTGTGATGTATTGTTTTCTTATAGTAATTTTCAAAAGCTATGAGATGAAATTACAAGTTTGAGTGAAAATGTGATGATATTGTAGAACAAAATTGGGTGACATTATAGGAAAATTTTGAACGGTTATAACTTTGTGCTGGGAGGTCCGTTTTGGACGATTTATTTTTTATTCCATGTAACTTTTCGAGATCTAGGCACAGAAAACACCAAAGGCGATTTGTCTAGTATTTTTCCCAAAAAATGATGCTTTTCATGCTTTAATTGAGTTACAAACATTTTCATGCTACTTTTAAAATATTGAGGTCTATTAATATTGAACAATGAAGCACCAAAAACCGAATATTTTATGTTCACTTCAAAGATATGTTATCAAGCAATATTTGACCAAAAATAATAAGATAAAAAATGCAATATATTTAACCCTATGTTTCTCATTAATTAAAAGAATTTGATGTTTATGACATAAATCTTTTGTGGCTTGGTGGAACAAATGTCATCATTGAAAGGTTTTTTTCTTCTCGGACATGGTTTAACACTTGGCATTAGCAACTTTGTTTCATTTTTCATGCAACTTTGTTTTATAAATGGTGCATGTTAACTGAACCTTTCATTCGTATTATTATATATATATATATATGTTCAATACATATTTTAAGTCATATGAAAGCAAACATGTCCAACATCACCCCACGTTTATGTGCACATTTTCACAATTATTTATTGCAAATGTTTAATATATTTTTTCTATAATTATACAGATGACTTTAGATAAAGATAAAGATACACTTTATGTGATTCAGGAAGTAAATAAAGATGAAAGTGTAACACAATCAACTCAAGAAGAAGATTTCATAAGTATTCCAATTCCTGACCTCTGCATTGCTTCTAAAGAAAAGAAAAAGGTAAAAAATTTCCTCTAGATCTAGTAGTGAAGCATGGGCTCATTTTACCGTAGAAGGGATAGGGTAACATCGCAAAGATATATGTAAATATTGTAAGAAAAAATATAAGTATATGTCAAGAAAATATTGCACGTCAAATTTGCTTGCACACATTGTCATTGGATGTGATAAGTTTTCTGGTAGAGTTCTTAAGAAACAAAAAACTTTAGCTTTTCATAAGGAAGGAAGTCTTGTAGCTCACACTTTTAATGCTGAAAGATGTAGAGAAAAATTGGTGAAGATGATAATAAAAGATGAATTGCCATTTATTATCATAGAATGTGAAAGATTTAAAGAGTTTATTGAAGAGTTATAACCTTTGTTCAAAATCCCTTCTCGATGGACTATCGTAAGAGATTGCTTGAATTTGTACGTTATTGAAAGAGTAAAATTGACAGAGTTGTTGAATAGAACTAGTAAAAAAATATGTCTTATTACTGATACATGGACATCTTGTCAGAATTTATGTTATATGTGTTTAATTACTCATTTTTTTGATAATGGTTGGAATTTAAAAAAGAGAATCTTAAACTTTTGTCAAGTTCCAAATCATAAAGGTGATACACTTGGTAGAGCTATTGAAACATGTTTGTTAGATTAGAGCATTGATATGATATTATGTATTACAGTTGATAATGCAAGTTTTAATGATATTGCACTTACTTATTTGAAAAAAATGTTTTAATGGCTAGGGTAATGCAATTTTAGAATCAAAACACTTGCACATGCGATATGGTGCACATATTCTAAATTTAATTGTTGAGAAGGGTTTGAAAGAGTATAACATATCAATAAATAGGATTCGTACTGTTGTAAGATACGTGAGAGGATCACCAATTAGACTGAAAAAATTTAAGAGTGTTGCTGAAATGGAAAAACTCTATACTCAAAAACTTGTTTGTTTAGATGTTACGATAAGGTGGAATTCAACTTATTTGATGTTGGATTCTGCAACATATTTTCAAAAGGCATTTGAAAGGTTAAAGATCACTGATTTTGGGTACTATCAAGAGTTTTGTCAAGGTGAAATTAAATAAACTTCGACTACAATAGATTGGGATAATACTAGACATTTTTTTCCAATTTTTGAAATTTTTTTATGAAGCAACTTTAATATTTTCTGGATCTTTGTATGTGACTTCTAATTTCTTCTTGGATCGTAATTTTTTTATTCATGATCAACTTGATATGTGGAGTACATATGAGGATTACATTATGATGAAAATGGTTAGTGAGATGAAGGTAAAGTTTGACAAATATTAGGGAGGAGTAGCTAAAATGAATATGATGTTATTTATGTTTGTTCTACTTGATCCTAGGCATAAAGAGTGTTCTTTACATATAAGTTTGTTAGAATTGTGTAATGGGGATGAGATTGAGGCATCAATGAGTTCAAAAAAGGTGAAATTTTGTTTGAAAGATATGTATGAGGAGTATCGTAAAACTTATTTTCCATAAAGCACAGAAGAATCTTCTCAACCTTTAGAAATGGGTACAGAAGACTTTGGTTTAGAAGCAGATGCATTCCAACTCTATGCTTCTCGCAAGAGAAAGTATTTAAAAGAAGTTCATACTATGGAAAACAAATTTGAGGTGGAAAAATACTTGCAAGAAGCATTGGTTGATATGGATGATGAGAAATTTGATCTTTTAAGTTAGTGGAATGTTCATTCCTCAAGATTTAAGATTTTGTCTTTAGGTCATACCGGTATCTACTGTAGCATCTGAATCTGCATTCTCTATTGGTGGTCGTACAATTAGTCCATACAAGAGTTATTTATCTTCTAAAACTGTAAAATCCTTGATTTGTACTTAAAATTGGATTCGTTCATCTCCAATAATTAATATCCAAGAGTCACTTGATGAAATTGAGGTTCTAGAATCACTTATATTGCATTAAACTTTCAAATATATAGTTTGAATATATATAGATTTATTTGTTATCATATTATGTGAAAATTAAAGTTTTTTATATATTATTATGTTTATTAGCTTATTACTTAGGTATATTTTAACTTTTTAATTTTTCATCATGCAATTGTTCTTGATGGTATTGGGGACTTAAACCTTGAATGATTATCAAAAAGAGTTCTTGTTATTATTAATGTTTAGAGAGTGAAGTTAATTTATGTAATTGATATTGAATTTTTTGGAGTTAAATTATTATTATGTATATTTGGAGTTAAATTATGTAATTGATGTTGAATTTTTTTCTTTTTTTGATTATTTTTGTTGAATTATTTTTAATCATGTTGTCACCTACTTTTTTAAGTTGTATGAAAAATATTTTTATTTTTTATTTTATATGTTGAAATTATATCGGATTTGGATTTATTTGGATTGACATTTATAGCGGTTCGAATCGGACTGAATATTTCATAATTTGCTTATTTATGTAATTTTTTTATAGATTTAAATTAAAATTTTGACCTTATTCGATTTGATCAATCTAATCAGATTAGGATTCAGATTTGTTCGGATTGACATTTATAGCAGATCAAATTCGGATTGAATATTTCATAATTTGCTTCAGATCGGATCGAATTCAGATTGTCTTAAAACTATCGGTTTCGAATCGATGCTCAACCCTAAAATTAATATACTATTAGTAATCTCATTTAATAAAAGATACATCAATAGTCCAATTTAAAAAAAAACTCAATTTATATAGAAGGATAATTCTATCTTTATAAAAATATTTGTTATTTTATATTTTTTTTTTATCCATTTCATTACAAAATAATTGAAACCACTCTAGCAATCATGTATACATTTACCATCATCTTTGTCATATCCCTAACATTGTCGAATTCTTTTGTCCACTAATATGTTATTTTGTAAACTTCTTTACAAGCCCAAACTTTTTGAAATATTCTACTCCATTTGAAGTTCAGCTCATGGAAGTTTTTGTGGTGATAATCTGGATTGATAAGGATACAACTCATGATTGGTATGCAGAAAGAAGAAAAGAAATGGGTTAGATAAGGAGAAATGTTTATGGTTTAGATTGTTTAGATTGTTTTGGTAGGTTTATATTGTATGGCTTAGATTTATTAGTTGTTTTTATAAATACTTCTCAGCAGCAATACAATAATTAAGTAAAAGAAATCAGAAACAAAAGTTTGAGAGTTTCTAAGAATTTCTGAAAAATTATTCTTGAATGTTCTTGAGTTTTGAGGAGTTTTGATCCATAATATTCCAACATAATCACCCCACATTGTTTGCTATATAATTATAAAAAAATGTATTTTTTATCAAAACTAAAGTTAGGCTATTCACTAATTTATTTGAAGTATCATTTTTTCCAATGATTGTCATTATCGTTAGTTCATTCCCTTTTTAATCCTTTATACTTTTTTGACCACCTTGTATTCGATTAAAACTACTTTTATCTTTGGTTATCTTTGGTTTGATCGAATATAAAGTGATCAATTGAAAATGATGAAATGATCAATTAGATTAGAATGAATGAGTTGTTGGGAATTATAGTCAAGCATATAGATGTGTACTTCTAACAAATTAATTGTGCCTAATTATAATTTCGATAAAAAAATATAACTTTAGATTGTTTGACTTAAATAATAAAAGTTAGTTGATCAATAAAGAAATAGAGCGGTATCAAGAATATAACAAAAATGATGGTGAAGGTTAACTGTAATTGTTGAGATGGTATGAAATGTTTTCGTCTTAGAATAGATAAAAGTAAGATAATGTATAATAATAAATATTTTAATTATTTTTTATAAATTATTTAAAAAAAAAGAACATATATGATTTATTTACTTAAATGAGAGGAATTATACTGTATTAATTTAATAACATAGATTTAAATATATATTTTTTGATTAATTAATAAGGATACCATATCACACCCATTAAAACCAATAGCATTTGCCAATCTTATAGGTAAAGTGCTCTTGCTTACATGACCTTAGTCAAAATAGCTATAAGTAGTTTAGTCCAAGCTCCTACCACATCTCCGTAGCTGTCTCTGGTTAAGATTGCAATTGTACCTTTTCCATTAATGAATGCTCTGTAAAAATTTAATTTTAATATCCCACTGGGTGGTTAATTTCCTATATTTAATAGGGACTTCGACAACAAAGTGACTATCATCAAAAGCTTCTCATTCAATAGCACTCTTCCATGAATATTGAAATGTTTTTTTAGATCCATAGTAATCTTCCGTGACTATTGAAATGTCTTTTTAGATTTATAGTAATTTTGTTGAAATCAGACACTTCTTTGTTGAATAACTTACCTTTCCTCACTCTCCAAATATATTAAAAAGTCATAGCAATAGAAAGTATGAATTCTTGTTTTGAGTTCTTACCTTTTATGAATGAATCAGAAGGCTTTATGATGAACTTGAAAAATAAACTATCTCTAAATTATGAAATTGTTGCAATAAAATGCTGCCATTACTTCAACCGCACAATGTGCAATTTAAATACGCTATCGTGTGTATTGGAATTTTAAGAATACATGATGCCATGTTTCTTACTCCATACCAAACAATGTTCAATTTAAATATGCTATTAGAATGAACTTTTTTCATTAAGTATCATTGTCCCACATTGACTAGGAACAAAACAGCAAAAGTTACTTATAAGCTTATGCAACCCTTAACTTAATAAGATCTTATTGAGTTAAGTTAAGGGTGAGTTTCTAATATGGTATCAGAGCTGGGCTTAATCTCTATGTGCTTGGACTTAATTGGGCTCTACCACAGTCTTACCGTGACGCTAATGTCCACCTTTGTCCGTCATGTGGATGGAGACTGTTAAGTATTCTTGTCTCACATCGACTAAGAACAAAGCAGTAAAGCTGCTTATAAGCTTGACAACCCTCAACTTAATAAGATCTTATTGGATTGAGTTAGGCCTAAATTTCTAATTGTTAGATATTATTGTTATAAAGCTCCTTAATTTAAGGAGCAAATTAAGGAGCAAAACATGGAACAAAACAAGGAGTAAAACATGGAGCAAAACATGGAACAAAACAAGGAGTAAAACATGGAGCTTAATTCTAGGAGCAATTCAAGGAACCATTAATTTAAGGAGTAATTCAAGGAGTGAATTTTCCTATAAATAGATGTGTAATTGTAATGAATTAACCATCCAAAGTGTTCATTCCAATTGAGAGAAAAGCTTAGAGAGAAAAGCTTTTGTGAGAGAAAATTGAGAGTAATTTTCTTGGGTGTAATTGGGTTGTGAGTTGTGAGTGTTGTAAACACCTTGTGTAATTTCTCCTTTCGGTAAAAGATCTACTTGTGCGGTCAGGACGTAAGCAAGATTGGCCGAACTCCGTTATCAAATTTTGTGTTATTTTTCTATCCTTGCTTTATCGTATCATAGAAGCTTATCGGGAATTTGCGTTATTTGACCCAACAAGCGGGTATCTATTGGTAGTGATTTGTCAATTTTAGAAATAGTCGAAATGATCCGATCGAGGAAGTCGGATTTTAGTGGGAGCGATAGCGCGAGATGAAGGAAGAGTGGTGAAACTCGAGAAATTTGATGGCACAGACTTAGTTTGGAAAATGCAGATAGGATTATACGTATCAAAGAGATCTTCAGTGAAGCCTACCGAGTTATTCGATTGACGTTATCCCTGAAATGTTGCTTCACATAGAGGAAAAGCACTAAGTGGTCTTAGGTCTCTCCAATATGTATCGTAGTTGACCAAACAAGGCACTTGAGGACAAAGATTTAAGTCTTGTAACGGGAAATCTCAAATATGAGAAGCCGTGAGGTTCGAACAAAGCATGAATGAGGCGACTTTGTTCAATTCTGAATACCGAGGCGCATGTAGCCCAATACGAACATCTCAAGAAGAGAAATTTAAAGAGGTTGAGTTGGTGGAGATGGTCCAGAGACAAGTGACGATCGTAACCATGACGGCAAGTCGAGGAAGAAATTCAACCAAAGGAAATGGAGTGGGGAGAGGAGATCAGAGATGGAGCGGGTCAAATCTAGGAATCCTAATATAGCTCTGACTATCGAGGTTTGGAAGAGATCATGTAGGAAGAGGTATCGTCAAAGAATGCAGAATCGGACAAACAACGGGAAGTGAAGGAAACAAAGAATGTTACTTCCACCGAGAGGGATGACGATGGAGATTGGAGAAGCGAAAGGAAGAATCTGGGTGCTAGACTCGTGCGGACCGACTCTCTAATAAAGAATTCTTCGAGAAATATGTCCTAGTGAAACCTTGGAAAGGTATATCTGGGGGATGACGGAAGATCATCGTGCTATTACAAATGCGATAGCATTCGCGAGAATCTGCTGAGGACGACAGTGATGCAGACTCGAACTTTTCCTCAGCAGGCTTAATGCTCTAGCGTGCGCTACTGGGAAGCGACGTTCCGATTTCGCATGTTCGTGAGATTCTTGAGAAAGATAGTGGTATATCTTGGTGATCGACAAGAGTTGCAAATTAGGCGAGGAAGATTAAGTTAAACGGATCTGTTTGGAGGGAAAGGACCAGGATGTGGAGATTCCCGGACCTCGAGAGTGAGTCTCGGTGGGGATGAAGATTATGCACTTACGAAGGAAAACTTCCAGTCTTGATTAGAGATGGACACAGGCGAAGATTGTATACTGAAAGCAAGAGTGCACTTTCGACAGTGGTAGAACCCCGAAGGAAAAGCTATTAGACTTATTCACTCGTATGTTTGTGACAGCGAACAACCGTCTCATCTTTGGGCGAAAAGACTTGAGTGTGCGATGATCATTCTGGAAGGTACGGTTTACTCTAAAGCATAAGTCCGGGTATGAGGCTTTCGGAAGATGGAAAGCTATGGTGGAAAATGAGAAAGCTAGAGCTTGAAGATCGGATGGATCCGATAATGGTGGTGAATATGAAGACACTAGATTCAAAAATTTTTGCTACGAGCCGGGATCGAATGGAAAGCGCTGTGCACGCTCAACACAACGGGCGTAAGTAGGCTGGCGTAACCGAACGTTTGACGAAAGATGGAAAGCTACTGGTGGATATAGAGACGGGTTTGAAGATCAAAAGCTCGAGATCAGAATGGTGTGAATATGAAGACACTGTTCAAAGAAGCTAGCGTGGGAGGAATGGAGCGAAACACGGAACTGCCTGTGATAGCATTTAGGCCATATCTGAGTGAGAGGTATGAAGCATTATGATCCCAAATCCAAGAAATGCACATTCATCTGCACGTGGGTATGGAGGATTTGGTAGCTTAAGATTGATACGAAAGAAGAAAGTTATCCGTACGGAGATGTGATTTTCAACGAAAAGCGCGATGTATATGGATGCATAAAATGAACGCCTGATGCCTCGCATCCATCTAAATTCGTGACGTGTGATGTCAGGTATATGATTCCCATACTTTCTAAACCAATTGTAATCGAGGAACTCAACGAATGGGCTATGGTGGACAAAGGACACAACATTTGAGACAAAAGGTCTTCGGATCATGTGCCTAACAAATTAGATTCAGAAAATTTTCGACTCGGCTGGGATCGGAATGAAAGAGCATGCCTGGGAGAATGCATGATGGGACTCACATTGAAGGCAGTTATGAAGAAGAATACGTTGATCTCCAACCGTAAACTTCGAGGCGAGTTACCTATGCTGGAAAGAGAGCACTTCGACAACAAATTCGAAGAGAGGAGCATTCATGATCAAGCGGGCCCCGCCTAGTTGTCAAAGGCTTTCACTTAGAGTGACTACACGACATTTTTGTGTTAGGGTGCTTATCGATCGATCATTAGGATGATTGTACCCGTGAATCGATCTTCATCTTGAAATGCACGTTTGATGAGACAGACTGGTTGTGCACCATTTAGATGAAGAGATATACATGTAAGAAAGTTATGTACCAAATGGTTTCTCGGAAAGGAAGAAAAACATGGTGTGCAGACTTAAGAAGAGTTGTGTATGGCACAGGAAAAGCAAGTTACTGGGACGACAATGGTAGTAAAGTTTGATACCTGAGGAAGGTTTCAAGTAATGCAAGCTGACCATTGTGCTACTTGAGGATATTGTCAAAGTATATCATTTTACTACTTTATGTTGATGATATGTTAGTAGCCGGATATCGTGATGATGATATCGACGAGATTGAAGCATATCGGTGTCAAAACTGAATGACATGAAAGACTTGGTCCAAAGAAAAAGATTCTCGAATGCAAATCACAAGAAATAAGAAGAAAGGATCCTTGCTTATCTCGAGTACCGTGTTGATAGCTTCGAGTTACACACGAGGTTAAAGGCAGTCATTTTCGCCTATCCAAAGGAGTCCTCGAACGGAGGAAGAGAGAATTCATGGCTCCAAGGTTATCCATTATTGATGACCATGATGATGACTAGACCGGACATTTTTGGCTCGGTGGGGAGTTGATATAGATTGAGCATTGTGTCAAATCATGAAAGACTTGGGGAAATTGGAAGCAAAGTGGATTTTGGAGTATCGTATACCGAGCACCTCGGAAAAGTGTTTCAGTCTTTAGTAAAAGGAGAGTTAAAAGTACATGGTAGATGCGGACTTTGGAGGTGAAGTTGATCCAGAAGCAGCACCGGAGATATCATTGGAACTCACAGTTAGTTGGATGTCAATCTGACATTGGAAGTAGTATGAGTCCGAGAATCAACTACAGTATGATAACGATGCGGCTAGTAAAGAGATGATATGGCTTGGCATTGTAAGGAGTTTGGGATTTCAAAGAATATGTGCATAGTGATAGTCTAGTGCAATACACTTGGCAAAGAATTCGACGTTTCATTCTAGAAAAGCATGTGGACTTCGTTATCACACTAAGTAGGATCTCATTTGAAGATGATGTTATACCTTGGAGAAGATTGAGAGAGAATCCAAATGGTAATATGTGGTGATTAGTGTGCAAGTTGTGCTCGACCCCGGTTGGTCTGTAGTAACTAGAATAACAAAGACTAGAAAAAGACATGGATTTTGAGCAGTTGAAATCGAGGCCCAGTGGGAATTGTTAGATATTATTGTTATAAAAGATTAAAAGTACGAATTAGAGCGAAAACATTATGGAAAAAGAAAAGGAGCAAAACATGGAACAAAACAAGGAGTAAAACACGGTGAACTTAATTGAAGAGACAAGAGTAAGAGAGAACCATTAATTTAAGGGAGTAATTCAAGGAGTGAATTTTCTATAAATAGATGTGTAATTGTAATGAATTAACCATCCAAAGTGTTCATTCCAATTAGGAGAGTAATTGTGGAGAGAAAATTGAAGTAATTTTCTTATGTGAGTGAAGTTGTTCCTCGGTAATTCTCGCTAGTGAGATTAAGTCGGAGGTAAGCAGATTGTGCGAAGTGTTGTAGAAATTGTCTCCCTTTCAAAGAAAAGATCTCATCCGAGACGTGCAAGCTTGGCCGAACTCCGTTATCAAATTTTGTGTTATTTTTCTATCCTGCTTTATCATAATGGCTATCGGAACTGATTTCCCAACACTAATATGTATCGAGTCGAGCAGTCTCTACGTGCTTAGACTTCTCGGGGTTCTATCACAGCTCGTGGCCAATGGCATCTCGTCCGTCCTTGAGTGAGATGAAGTATGCATCTCGATTAGGAATACAGCGACAAGTACAAAACTTATAATAACAATACTTAATAATAACTTAATGAGATCTTATGGGTTGAGTTATACCTAACTTTCTAACGTTTGTTTTAACAACTAAAGAATTAATTAACATTCTACGTAAGAAATCTTTATATCTTTCGTGTAGTTTAGATTTCCTAAGTTATCTTTCATGTACCTTAGATTTTCTAGGTAAATTTCACACTGTATTTGGATCACCTTGGCAGCTGCTATCTTTATTTATGAATTTATATGCTGATTTCATTGAAAAATTATCCCAATTTACTTGGAGTCCAAATGAGTTTATCACTAGAGAATTCATTTTGACTCCTAAGTCTACTAATGAGATAATGACGGTTATATCAAACAAACCATTAATCAAAGTCAATTTCCAACCAAATAAAAGTGAAGTTAATTTATCCTCTGACATACCTTGTAGGAGATTTTCCATTCCTTAGGCTATATACAAATATTATCTAACGCATGTATCAATTAATGTGGCTATGAATATTATCTGGACCGGGTATTCATGGTTGTTTAAGCATATTTATTATTTTTCTATTACCAATTTGATATCAGAGACCTTTCTTTGTCATTTTCTCGTTACTACACGTTGGATAGGAAAATCACTGTATACATATATCATCATTTCATTGACCAGTTAGTACACAGGTATTAAATATGAAAATCAATATTAATCACACCATCGTAACGAAAGTTTATTAATATTAAAATAATTATATATTAATTAATCTATATTCATTTGCAAAAACCTTTAAATGAATTTTTACAATCTAAAAAAGTACGCATAAACTGATATGATAAACTCTCTTAAATTCTCTTTGATCTTAATCTTTTTTTCTTAAAAACTAACTTAAATACCAAAGTGGATACAATAACTCCGGTGTCATACATTTTAATATGATTTTTTAATGATTTATAGATTTTTTGTGTTATTATCACATAGAGTTTAAGGAAACTAGATTGCTTACCCACACACTAAGTTACAACTACCCCAAAGTGGGATATAACTTCACCCAAAAGTCAATGAGTAAAAGTATAATCTAAAAGCAAGTGTTCCTTATACAACCTCTTCTAGACGTTCTTGGAATGGAGAGATCTAGAATTTTAACAATTATAAAAAAATTTCAAGAACAAACTTAGAAAAATTAAAGAGTAAACCAGCTTCAGATTATCACTCTCCAAGCTACCATCTACCCTTTGGGGTTTGGATCCATTTCTTCCAAGTCATTTCATCTTAAGAGGAGTTGAACTTGTAGAAACTTTCATTCAAAGTCAAATGCATTCAGAAAGTCAGTATCAACTACCTAAAGCTACCCAAAAAGAGCTACCTAGGCCATGGTCTAGCCGTTTTAGTTTAGCTAAACTTTTCAGAATACATTTAAATAGAATATGGGAAGTAAAAGGGTACATTCAGAGTATATTAAAAAAAATGGTTGTCTACTACTGGGAAACTCACAAAAGCCACATTTACTAACCAATTTTTCACCCAAACTTAGGAAGTCTACTGCCTCTCCAAGACATGTTCCACCCAATGAGAACATCCAGGATATTCAGATCATGCCACCTCAACATCCAAAAAGGCTCTTACTTTAGAATGAGAACTTGCTACTCATCGATAATAACCTTAGCTTTACACCAAGGTAGAACTAGCATCGTGCGCTACTATGACTTAAGAGAGATGACATTCTTCCCTCAAACATAGTAGCCATACTTGGTCAAAGCTAGGAATCAGATTTATCTTACATTGGATCAAGAAGGCCACTCCTTTTGCAAAACTATGTAGCAACCATCGTCCCTTGAGACTTAGACAATATCTTAATGGAAAAAATCATATGCGGAAAACAAAGCACGATTTCACCACTTTCACCTATAATGATTGCAGTCCAAGATCCAGACTGGCTCCACAAGACCACTGCCTTAATGGATGGAATCTTATAGGAAAGGAAACAGGGTTCAACGCTTATTCTATACCCATAGCGACTAGGATACAAGATCACAAAAGTGGCACCATTACCTCAATGGTTTACTTTCTGTGCGGAAAATGAAATAGGGCTCAATGCCTATTTCATACCTACATCGATAGTAATCCATGATCAAGGTAGTGGTAAAAGAATATAATACCATTATCTAAATTAATCATATCTTATAGAAAAGGAAACAAGGCTCAATGCTCATTCCACTCCCACAATAACTAGGATTCAGGATCAAGACAATTCAAAGCATTGTCTCAATGGATCACATCTTGTGAGAAAAGAAATAGGGCTCAATGCCCATTGCATGCCTACAACGGTTAGGATCCATGATCAATATAGTTCAAACCATTATCTTAATGGATCACTTCCTACGAGAAAAGAAATAAGGCTCAATGCCCACAACAACCAAGATCTAAGATCAACGTAATGCAAACCATTATCTTAATGGATCATATCTTATACGAAAGGAAATAGGGCTCAATGCCCATTCCATACCCACATCAATCAAAATCTATTATTAAGACATTTCAAACCATTGTCTCAATAGATCATATCTAGTGGGAAAGGAAATAGGGATCAATGTCCATTCCACTCCTATAATGACTAGGATCAAGTGAGTACCAACCATTGTCTCAATAGATCACATCCTATGGAAAAGGAAACAAGACTTAACGCACATTCCACACCTATAGTGACTAGGATCAAGAATCATAACAATGGAAACCATTACCTTAATGGTTTACTTCCTGTGCGGGAAAGGAACAAGGCTTAATGCCCATTCTATATCCATTGCGATAGTAACCCAAGATCAAGGTAGTTGCAAAAGAGTGTAAGACTATTGTCTCCATGGATCACATCCTGTGTGAAAGGAAACATGGCTCAATACTTATTCCATACCCACATTGATCAAGATCCAAGATCAAGACAATTCAAATCTTTGTCTCAATAGATCACATCCTATGGAAAAAGAAATAGGGCTTAATGCCTATTCCACACCCATAGTAAAGAGGATCCAAGATCAAGACAACGTATTCCATCCCTTAATGTATCATTTCCTATGGGAAAGGAAACAAGGTTTAATGCCCATTCCACACTCACAACGACTGTAATCTAGATCAAGGCTATGACACTAACCTATTGTCTTAATAGACTTGGTCATGTGTGGAAAATAGAGTCAGGACATAACCCCTCTAACACCAATAATGACAATGGTACATGATCTAAACATAGGGACTATGAAAGGTATGCTAGGGAATAAAGTGAGGCACAACCTCCTTCACACCCAAGAATCTCCTTTTCAAAATTCAACAACATTTAAAGAACTTCCAAGAAAGAAGTAAAGGTCACACCTTCACAAAAATTGAGGTCCAGAGAATGGTTATTGCTTACCGCACTTAAGAAGCCCACTAAGTAAGAGGGTTAGGAAAGTTTGAGCACATACCACCCATTTTCAAAAAAACATTCTAAGGCACTTGCAAGGACTAGAAAAGCTTCCTAGGAACTTAGGGAGTCATGAAAAAATGGAAGTCTAGACTATTCGTTTTCAAAAAACTTCCTAAAGCACTTAAAAGAATCAGAAAAATCTCCTAAGAACTTATTTAGTCTAGGAGAAAAGTGAAAATTCAAAAAAGATGGAATCCATACCACCCACTTATTTAAAATTTCCTAAGGCTCTTAGGAGAACCATAAAAACCTCATAGGAACTTAGGAAGTTTAGAAAAAAAGTAAGAGTCCTGAAAAGATACAATCCAAAACACCTATTTTCAAACAACTTCCCAAGGCTTTTAGGGGAACCGAAAAGGTTTCTCGAGAACTTAGAAATTATTGGAAAAAATGGGAGTTTAGAAAATATGGAGTCAAGATCACCTACTTTTAGAAAATTTTCTAGGGAACTTGGGAGGACAATAAAAGCTTCCCAAGAATTTAAGGAGTCAAGAGAAAAGTAGGAGTTGAGGAAGGATGGAATCAAGACCACTCATTTTCAAAAAACTTTCTAAGGAATTTAAGAGAATTAGAAAAATCTTCTAAGAACTTAAGAAGTGTAGGAGAAAAGTGAGATTTTAGAAAAAAAATGGAGTCTAGACCACCCACTTCTAGAAAATTTCCTAATACACTTGGGAGGATAAAAAAACCACTAATCCAAAAAAGATGAAGTACAAACCACTCATTTTCAAACAACTTCCTAAGACACTTGGGATAACTAGAAAAAATTCCTAGGAACTTAAGAAGTCCAGAAAAGATGGAGTCTAGACCACTCATTTTCAAAACAATTCCTAAGGAAATTGAGAGGACCAAAAAGCTTCCAAGAACTTAGGGAGTCAAGAGAAAAGTAGGAGTTTAGGAAAGATGGATTCTAAACCACTCATTTTCAAACAAATTCCTAAGGCACTTGGGAGAATTAGAAAAATCTCATAAGAATTGAGGAAGTCTAGGAGAAAAGTAAGAGTTCAAAAATAAATGAAGTCTAAACTGCCCCTTTTTTAGAAAATTTCTTAAGGCATTTGAGAGAATTAGAAAAACCTCCTTTGAACTTTAAGAGTCCAGAAAAAAATGATTTCAAGAACAGTGGAATCATGGAAAGTGGATTTATAGCAAAAGATAGATTCAAAAATAGTGGACTTAGAAAAAAGTTAAAGTTTGCAGAAAAAGTTGAGATTTCAAAGTTTGGGTAAGTCACGTTAGGAAACATTGTGACACCTATAAGATGGGACCACTGCTCGTTAGATTCTACCCCGAAAACTATAAGTGGTCAAAATTGCTAAGCACGATCGCAATTGATAGGACCAAATTAAATACCCGAACAATGAAGCCCGAGCGTTAAGAGCTAAACTATCAATAGGCTGCCCAATCACCTAACCGATCTACGATTATACAACACATGTATGTAAGTACGTGCCTATTACACCCATGCCATACTCCACTTCACACAAAACTGATCAATGCTACCCAACCATTATAGATCACGTGATGTTCCGTCATCTACCTTACATCACATGTGGTTGCTTCTACCTCAACTTTGTTCTTCTTAACCAAATGTCATATGCAATCCTCCTAGATCCATACTAGGTGCTAATGCCAACCTCATCTTGGACAATTGGTACTGATTAACTTTAGTTTTGTTTTATAACTTCCAAATAAGTTTATGAAAAAATGACTAATTGTTATCCTAATGTATATGTTGTGTGCTTCATACCAACCAAGAGTTACATATCTCACATCAACCAAGAGTTGTATGACATGTATCAACTAAAAGTATATGCCCTGTATTGCCAATTTTAAGTGTGATTTTCCAAGGTCATAAAAACAAACAAGTGTGATCTCCAAATGTTACAAAAAATAATCAAGTATGTATAGGTTCTGTATTCAATAAGAAGCCAAAATTGTAAAGTTTGGAGGTTAAATAGAAATATCAAAAGTGAAATGTTGATCTTATTCAAAATTTTAAATGCTTTTGGAGTTACAAGATCAAGCCAAATACCAACACTTTGGTTGAAAGAATAAAAAAAATACATAATAAAGTATGTAGCCTAACTCCTAAGTCCTATGGTAGTCTTCCTTGTTGGCATCCTTCAATAAAATAATGGTTATGGGTTCTACATCTACTATTCTCTATGTACTAACAACTAATTAGGGATGGGCCTCATTGTCGACATCAATAGAAGTCTACAATGCTATTATATATGAGGTCTCACCCATGTCATCATAATTACTATATTCAACTGTAATAGCGGTGTAACCTAGTAAGATAAGTGAAGGAAAAGCTAAGTTTGGGTAGACTTTCGTGAATCTTCTCTTCGTGAACTTAAAGCTTTGAGCCAAAGCAACTCTAGTGTCTACCTTGAAGTTTTCTGAACCAAGATAGTTATATACTATTTTCTTAACTACAGTTTCAAGTTATTGGGTCATGGCATGTACCTCAGCATCTAGATCTGCCATTGAGTGTCCTTTTTGGCCAATTCTCCTCAGATCTCATGAGCTCTCTTTACATCCACACATACCCATTTTGAAGCTACAAAAGCCATTTTTGCAACTTCCTGGGTATGCCATGCTCATCTCAAAGCATTGGCATCACTCTAGCTATCATCTCAAGCTTGCTCAAGTGAATTTGGGGCCTAATCTCTCTCATCATTAGTGCCATGAGAAATCTCTTCCATGGGATCAGAAGAATCCAGGACCTTAGAAATGAATTCCTAAACAACAACTTGTATCTTCCTAGATTTCTCAAAAAACTTCACAACTCTAAGTCTGGTCACCTCGGCCACTTTAGCTCATGGGGACTCAAGAAAAATGATTGGAAAAGAAACACAAAAGGAAATTGTCTGCAAAGTCTTATCCTTCATGGTAAAGTCCTTAACTAAGGGAGAAACAAGGGCTTTGTCAGGCACCATAGCCTATAAGGTTTCCTCGACCTAGCAATCAATAGCTTAGGATGCTTCTTTCTTCCCAAGCATGTGTCCACCTTCTGTCTAACCTTTGCTCCCTAGAAATCAACCCTTGGATTGGAAAGCTTTAATAGTTGGGCCTTTCTGTGAAGAAATGTGTTGTGATTTCATCTTTGCATAAAATAAAAAGAACTCTTCAAAAAACTCATGATCCACCAATCTATAAAAAGAGAAAAGGAAAAAGTTCTAACAGTGTATGTGTTCTTTAAGTTCTTAGAGTTCATGTAAATTCAAGAAAAAATGAAGAAAAAGTTAGAAAATAAATTTATTAATCCGCTTACCAAGAATTGGATAAAGCTGAAACTGTTATCCAATTTTCCTCTTAAGAGCTCTTACTTTGATTCTAAACTGAGTGTTTTGAGTGAGATTGATAATGACCAAGTATTTATATAGAATTCCAGGCCCATTCTCAACCTTCCATCAACCCACTACTCAAGGGCCTAGACTGAGAGAAGATCAAGCAGAATATTTGGGGAAGTCAAACTAACGAGTTTATAATTAATCTTTCCTCTAAACTTTGATCGATCATAACTTTTCAACCAGGACTTCGATTGAGGCATGGAAATAGCCATTAAAAAGCTTATGATCTCAAGTTTATGATGACATAAAGATATATGGGGTACTAGTTGCATGACTCAGCTAAGATGCTTCAGAGTTAACTGTCATTGAGTCACCATACCTGGATGAAATAACTAGACTACCTACCTTGCCAGAAATAGCCTAAGAAACGTAGGAGACTTGTGTTGGATAGTAAAATCACCAAGTCTGCATAGCATCATTTGATTGGTCCCCGAAGATATTGAAAAAGTCAAATGGATACGATCAACATACAATTAGGTATATATTTTATTATTTAAATCTAAAAATTAATATTAATGACATTGTTATATTTATGAAATGTTATTAATATCATAAATAATTATATATTAATTAATCAATATTATTTATTTAAGGTTATGTCATTCGCTAAAAACTTTAAATATGTTCTCACAACCTGAAAAATATGCATAAATTTATATCACAAACTCTCTCAAATTTACTCTAATTTTAATTTTATCTTTATAAACTAATTTAAATATCGGAGTGGATACGTCATTTTCTATTGTTATAACTTCTGAGGTGATTTTTGAGTGATTTATAAATTTATATGTTTAGAGAATGCGATCAAATTAAAATTGACTTCAACACTACATGTAATTTTCCATACGTAGAAATCCTTATGCCTCACTATAGTACTATAGTATCTAAGAAATCTTGTCATTGGCAATATTTATTATGTTTGAGTAATTTTACTGATTGCTTATCCCTATTCATTGTCATTTGCCACCCTATTTTTGTAGAGACTGATTTTGTTTCTAAAATGATCTGAATCCAATCCTTCTTCTTCGTTTGATTTACAAATTGGTTTTAAGTCTCTAAAAGCACAATAATGTGATTTTTTTGTCATAGTCTTCCACCAAAACCTTTTCATTATAACATCTGCATTTCTACATATTTTCTAAGGTATCTTAAAAGTACTCATTGTGTAGATAAGTGTAATTTTTAAAACTGCTCTGATGAATGTTACTTTTACTGTAAGAGATAGAAACTTAGCTATCCCTCCTCTGTTTTGCTTGCTAAATTTTGTATGACATTAACACAATTAATGTACATAATAGCCTTTATATTTGTTATAGTTTTTTCACTGCAATCTAAAGTGTTACCAACGTAATTATTTTTGACTAATGTAACTTTATGCAATAATTATTTCACTAAATTAGGTAATGATATTGGCATAATTAATTATTATCATAAAAATATATATAAATGGTATATTATATCACTACAATTATTATAATTGAATTTCATAATTATTAAATAAAATTATCATTAATAATGTTTTTATAATAATAATAAAATAAATTGTGACTATATGGTAACTCTAAAATTAATGTAATTGATTAATAACAAATCAAATAACGAGAATATTTTCTTTTTCTAAGGATCAACCAGCACAAGTAAGAAGAAGGATTATTATGATTCTCAATTATTTTAATTAATTATTTAATTCATGTATTTTAATGATATAAAATTTATTCTTTTTAATTATTTTAAATCATAAATTTCAATCAAATTAAATTAAATATTCAAAAAAATAATTATTAAATAATATTAATTTTTATGATATTCATGAATTATTAATTATTTTTATTTTATTTTATTTTTATTGACATATCCAGTTACATTTGTAAATATCTAAAATAAATTGAGAAATTATATCAAATAACATCATAAAGTTTACAATAATATAAATAATATTTGATAATATTAAATAAGGATTAACTATATACTAATAACATTAAAAAAATCTAATAACTTTCAAATATTCTATGTATTTAAAATATTATTTTTGATACTGTAATTTAAGTATTTTTATTTTTAAATAGTAATTAATTTTTTTTATCCAAAATACTATTTTGGTCTAGTGAATGATTTTTTTTTAAATTAACTAGAGGTAAAAAATTGCTACAAATTGGTTTCAACACTTACTACTATAAGTTACAAAAAAATAAAATCATTAACATCCCGCATATGAAAAACAAATAATATAAATAAATATTAAAAAAATCATAATATTTTTAACAATTTTATTGAGCATGATAAAAATATATTTCATGATTAATTAATAAGGATAATGATAAAAATATTTTTCATAACTAATTGAAAATATTAATATTGTTGTTGGAGAAAAAGAGCTACTAAAAATTAACAATTTTTGACTTTTTTAAATTCCATTAATTTATAAAAAAAAGTTTTACTAAATGATCAAAATGATATTTTAGACAAAAAAAAATAGTTATTATTCAAAAATGATAAAAAATGTATTAATATATGAATTGAGGTACTAAAATGAAACATTTTTAATAACATAAGATATTTAGGATACAAATACATTAATTACAATAGGTTCTTATTTTGGGATACTCGAATTAATAATTACTTTTAAAGTATATTAGTTACCTATTAAATTACTTTTTCTTTGTATTTTATATTGGGTATATTTTTTTAAGTTATATTAATTTTATATTTTTTTGACATGTAATAACCCATTATTACATATCATTTGGTTTGGAGTGAGGGTAATAAATAATTTATTATTTTCAAAAGGTTATATTTTATTACATCAATTCCAAAGTTAGTATATTTTTTTCATTTTTTAATAGTAATTAATTTTTTTATTCAAAACATCTTTTGATCTTTGAAAGATTTTTTTTAAATTAATCAGAGTGTAAATAAGAGAAAATTTATTAATTTTCATAATTTTTTCCTATTATCAATGCAAATTAATCATTTTTTATTAAGGATATTACACATTATTTGTTCCTATCTAGTTGGATTTTTGAATTTTTTTTCCTAAAAATTAGGTTGTTACACTTTTTATTAAAAAATTAATAAATTTTATATAATATTCTTTATAAAAAAAATAAAGTACTAATGAAAAATATTTTCTTTATAACATAATAAAATTATTAAAATGTTATAGTTTTTTATTACTTATTTATATTATTTATTTTTTAACAACTAAAACTTAATTATTTTTATTTTTCTTAACTTTTAGTAGAAAAGGGTAAACCTATAGTAAAAAAAGGATTTTTTTTCCTACTTATTTTCCTTAAAAAAAATCCTTCATTAAAGGTGAAAATGATATTTAAAAAAAAACATTGATTGCTATTTAAAAAATAAAAAAAGATGTTAATATTTAAATATAATATTAAAATAAAATATTTTAATAATATAAAATATAAAGATTAATAATACATTTATTCAATTATTTCTAAGATACTAATCCTTAATTAAATCTCTATTCTTGATGACGACGATGATGTATAATTAAATCTGAATATCTTGAGATAAAAACCTAAAAAGGACATGAATATGACCGTTGAGGAATAGCTGGGAGTGTTTGCTGTTCCCGGGACTGATTTCCCACCAATAGATGGTGTCGTTTGTCAGTTTTCAAAAAAATTATCCCTACTGATGATTCCTTATATATATATATATATATATGTTCGCAAATCTCACAAAGCATAGAAACAAAACAAAACAAAACAAAACATAACGGATAAGTCTGATATATCTCAAATAGGTGGTAGTTTTTTTTTTTAAATAATAAATTTTATTAATTCATCATAAATTAAACAAAATTTAAAATATTTAATCAAATATAACAAACAACATACATATTATATTTCATTTTATACAGTTTTAGTATTAACACTGAAAATATTTAACTTCATTAATATTTTTCTTTGCTGGAATTAATTGATTAAGTGTAGTCTCGTAGATTAGTTTAATTAATTTTATGTATTTTATTACCATAATGTTATTATCAAGGAATAAATTATAAAGGTATAAAAATAAAAATAAAACAAAAATATGTATAAATTGTAATAGAGTAAATATATATGAGAAAATATTATTATAAATCTAAAATTTAGATTAAAAAAAATACTATATTATAGTTGGTTTTATTAAAATACAATGAACAAAAAATTAAGTAGAGAGAGTTAAATCCTATATAAGAATGCTTCGTACAAGAAATCTAAAAGAAAATAACGATGACAAATGTACGGGACTATTGGTTGAATAGTATAATTTGATATGCAAACCTATATATATTTGTTAGGCTTTGCTTTAATTCAAAATTTTAATTTATTACTAGGAATATTACCTTATAATTATATATTTAATTTATTTTTTTTAGATGTCATGATTTTTTGCTAGAAAAAAATTTATATATCTTCGTTAAAATTAGGACTCTATAAATTAAATTGATACTTAAAAATAAATTACATAATTTATAATATGTTACAATTTTTATTATTATATCATAAAATATATATTAATCTTAGAATTATTAAGTCATATTGTATCTTATAATTTAAATTTTTTTTAGTAAATTTAGTCAAATTGTTAGTAAAATGTTAGATTTAAAAGTTAAAGTTAATTAATGATAATATGTAAATAAATATATTAAATTTTAACGTATTAACATAAATTTAACAAAATTAACAAGTTTTCATAAATTATATCATGGAATTTCCTTACAAATTTTAAATCTAAATTGATAATTTCCAAAAATAACTTTATTATTACTGCCTTTCATTCATTTATAAATATTTATCAAGTTTGTGATCGATTCGGGTACAAATAGAATAACTATGTCCCTAATAATAATACAAAATTAATCACAACTCAAAATTACATAATGTGTCTAAAACAACATCTCACATCTAATTTTACTTTAAAAACCCATCTTTTGTGAGCCACGTTAATGTAAATTGAGATTGATTTTGACACCCTTTATTATTAATTTAATTTCAACTTAAAAAATTAACTTGATTATTTTAATTATCCACCAAATTACTATTTAAATGTTAGATAAATACAGAGAATCGAGTAAAAGTTAATTGCAGACCTATTAACCGTTATGCAGTTGCAAAAAGGTAGTCCAAGCCTAGGGCTCCTCGGCATTTTAGCACACAAATTTATAATAAATTTTAAATGATATATTGTTATATTATTGATAAAATATAATTAAATTTATATAAAATATACATAAAAAAACCACAATATTAATTCTAATTTTTAAATATAGAAGAAAATTCTAAATATTTTTATTTTTATTTTATTAATTATTTTAAAATAAATTAGTAAATTTTATTTACGATAACATATATGATACAACCACATCTAGTCTACATAAATGCTCTTTTAGCTCTACTTATAGTGCTGTTAGTAGCTTTGCTCACTGTGAAATCTCAAAAGATTGTTTTTGTTTTTTGACCGTCCGATTTCCTGACAGTATTTCCACGTGATTCGTGGGTACCACTAGAACTCTGATCTGTCCGTTAGTAATATTTTGTTTTTTTTTCAAGTAGCATGTGGACGAGATTCTTAGGGAAAAAAAATGTTATTATAAAAAATAAATTTTTATTTTTATTTTTATTTTTATTTTTACAATAATTATAATTAAACTCAATTTAGACTAGAAGTCTTTTGATTCATTTTTTTTAATATAATTCTATATTAAAATATAAAAATGCGAGTACAAAAATATTATAAATATATATTTTTTTTAATTTCTCCTTCAATTATTCATATATTCGTCCCCCAAAACTTTAATCCAGCCTTTACCCCACTTTCCTTCTTGACTTGGGTTTTTATGTTTCCACTCAAACACTCATTCTCACCTTTTCTCTAGTTTTCTTCTCTGTCTCTCTCCCCCCTCCCTTTGATTATCGTTGTGTTTTGTTTAGATTTTTTGGAGGGTTAAATCTATGGCTCTACTGTTACTTCTTTTCCTTTTAGCAGCTACTGCTTCTGCAGCTGAGGAAGGCAAGTGTTCTCTTCTTCTTACTGTAGTTGAAATGATGAATGTGGTACATATTTATTTTGATTGATGAAATTTAGTTTTTGGAATCAAGTTCTCAAGCTTTTTATGCGTTTCTTTGGTTTATTATATATGGGTAGTTGCATTTGTTATGCTTGATTCATGTTTCATCACTTCTTAAAATAACCCTTTTGAAGTATTTGCTATGTGGATGAATAATAATAATAGTAAGCCAATTTGAACCAAAGAAAAGTTTGCCCATCACTCATTAGTCTGTCCCTGGTAAAGTTGGTACCACCATTCAAATCCTTCATTGCTTTCTTTCTCTATATCTAACAAACAATGTCTTAAGCTTCAGTTTACTGTGAATTGTTGAGGGTCAGGAATTAAATTGCTACTCAGATAAAAGTCAGAGGGGATTGGGAGTCTTAAATGCGAGTGGAACCAATATTTTTTCTTCCTTGCTTTATTTCTCATTTTTCTCTGTTCTGTTTTATTATGCTTGTTTACTATTTTTATTTTTAATATATTTTCCAGCATTATTACAAAATATTGTAGGTAAGGTTGTGAAACCATCAGCTTAATTCATTTATAGTTGAATCAATGAGTTGGTAAAGCTCAACTTGAGTTCACTTACCCCTTAAGCTCAATGAGCTAGCTCACATCTTATTTAAAGATTTGCCTTTTTTAATGATAACATTTTATAATTACAATAATATCATTATAAAAAAAATACAAAAAATTATTCTTTTTTTCTTCTTATACAAAAATGTATCAAAAGATAATATTTATACTAATATTTTTGTCTTTAAAAAAAATTATAATATTTTGTATCTTTTATAAGGATAAATGAGCAAACTCATTAGCTCAACTCATTTAAAAGCAAACTTTAGCTCTCATAAAATTTAAATGACTTGAGTTGAATTGAGTTATAGCTGGGTGAGCTAACTTGAGCAAGCTGGGCTAACTTAGCACACACTTCTAATTTTATGATCCTAAACTTTTTTCTCCACAAAATTCTCTAACAAGAGGTTAGTTTTGATAAAAAACAACCCAGATTCTCCCTTTAATCATTTAATAAGATAGAAAGAGAAACCAGCTCATGCATTTTCTTACCTTTTTACCTTGGTAGTGCAAATGGTCAAAAAAGTTGGAGGAGGATTACATAGAACTTGACGTATGAGTGAAAATCACCATGTTGCTGATTCCGTTACCCTTATTTCTATTATGTCATTGTTTTAGGCTATTGATATTACCAGAGAAAAAAAACACTAATCCCATAACAAATTTAAAATTTAGATTGACAAAATAACATTCAAACTTTCTAAAAATATTATAAAAAAATGCTTTTGAATTAGTGTTTTTGCGCTGGCATTAACACCACCCTTGTTTTAAACCATTATGACAATGCATGGTTTAAAGCAAAGGGGGCATGCTTGGTAAATGCTCTATATTGATATCTTTATCAACTAAAATGTTGCTAGTCACTATATTCATGGATATAGTGAAATACATGGTCTTACACATTATGAAGACACACGTTGGAATATACCAAGAATACTAGTGTGTACCACAAGCCCAGTTGATGATCATAAACAGAGGACTTGTATGTAGCAGCATGTCATACAAAACATTACAAAATATTTCTGCACCATGAGTACATTGTTAGATGCCAGCCCATCTTAGAGTAGAATATTTATGCTAAAAGACAGAAAATGATTAAAATAAAAAGAAACATTAGCCTACAGTCACATGTGCTTATGTCTTCTTTTGCACATGTGCTTGCTGTACAATGCAAAATTGCCTATTGGATTTTGTGTTTTATCTGCAAGGTTAAGAGGGTTATGATTTTTTTCCCCTTTCAGATGCATTCATTGGCGTAAATATTGGAACAGAACTCTCAGATATGCCACATCCTACACAAGTAGTAGCCCTCCTCAAATCCCAACAAATTCGACATATTAGATTATATGATGCTGACCGCGGCATGCTAGTTGCACTTGCAAATAGTGGCATTCAAGTTGTTGTCTCTATTCCCAATGAACAACTCCTTGGAATTGGCCAATCAAATTCCACTGCAGCTAATTGGGTCTCCCAGAATGTCATCGCTCATTACCCAACCACCAACATCACCGCCATAGCTGTTGGGTCTGAGGTTTTTAGTGCCCTTCCAAATGCAGCAAAACTTCTTGTGAATGCCCTCAAGTACATTCATTCTGCCCTTGTGGCATCGAATCTTGACCGCCAAATCAAAGTCTCCACACCCCTTTCTTCCTCAATTATCCTTGACTCATTTCCACCTTCTCAAGCATTCTTTAACAAATCATTGAATCCAATTATGGTCCCTATGCTCAATTTCTTGCAGTCAACAGGCTCCTATCTCATGCTAAACATCTACCCTTATTATGATTATATGCAAGCAAATGGTGTTATCCCATTAGATTATGCACTCTTCAAGCCACTCTCACCAAATAAAGAGGCCGTTGATTCTAACACACTTTTACACTACACCAATGTATTTGATGCGACGGTTGACGCAGCATATTCTGCCATGGCATCTCTTAACTTCACTAACGTCCCAGTAGTAGTGACAGAAACAGGATGGCCTTCAAAAGGTGATTCTATTGAACCCGATGCAACCACAGAAAATGCCAACACTTACAATAGTAATCTGATAAGGCATGTGTTGAACAAAACTGGAACTCCCAAACATCCTGGAATTGCTCTTAGTAGTTATATTTATGAACTCTATAATGAGGATATGAAAACAGGGCGAATATCAGAGAAGAATTGGGGGTTATTTGAGGCAGATGGGAAGCCAGTTTATATTCTACGCTTGACCGGATCAGGAAATGTGTTAGCAAATGATACGACAAACCTAACTTACTGTACTATAAAGGATGGTGCCGATAAAGAAATGCTACAGGCAGCTCTTGATTGGGCTTGTGGACCTGGGAAGGTTGATTGCTCAGCTATATTGCAAGGGAAACCATGCTATGAGCCAGACAATGTGGCTTCACATGCAGCTTTTGCTTGCAATGCCTATTATCAGAAGATGGGTAGAGCTCCTGATGCATGTGATTTCAATGGAGTGGCCACAATTACCACTACAGATCCAAGTAAGTTCATTGCCTTTGCAGCATTTAGCATTGGCTTATTTGGTTCTTCATTTTCATATTATTCTAAATGAATGCAAATGTGACGAAACTCAAAAATTCACAATGTTGCAACTTTTTGGGTGCAGGTCATGGTTCATGCACATTTGAAGGAAGGTAATATTTTTTTCCTAACGTCTCTCAGAAAAAAAAAATATATATATATATATCCAATTGGCCCCCAAGAAAACTAGATGCTTGAAATTTCTTTATTACATAGATATTTTTTTTTAAAAAGACGTTGATAGGATTTGAAAAACCCTTAAAAAATTAAATTATAGATACTGAATATATATCCAATTGTGGCCCCCAAGAAAACTAAATGCTTGAAATTTCTTTATTACATAGATATTTTTCTTTAAAAAGACGTTGACAGGATTTGAAAAACCCTTAAAAAATTAAATTATAGATACTGAATATGGAATTAGCGATATTAATTTGTGCTTGATTTTTCAATGCAGTTTTGGAAATAATGGAACCCTGACAAATATTACAGCCCCTTCTTTAAATTCCACAACTTCAGCTGCTGCTTCCAGCAACTATTACAGTGGCTTCCTTGCAAACTTAGTGACGATGCTAGGAATTCTGATCTCCAGTGCAGTTTTCTTGTAGACTTTTGGAAAATCTTGAGATAGATAGATGGTGACCAGGTAGAGTTATAGTGGAATATTCCACTCAATTTTGTACAAAACAAGACCTGGACTATATTAGGCTTCAAAATTTATCATCATTCTTTTAATGTTATAATATTGTCTATTTCTTCTTCTTTTTTCCCTTCCATGTGAAAATATTTTGCCAAAAAATTTACATTTTACGTGTACTTAGGCAATTTATTTTTTGAAATAGCAAAATTGCTTGAGCAAGCAAAGCTTAAAAATTAAAAGTATTTTAATTACGAATTTAATTAATTAGAGTGAAAGAATAGTTAATTAATTGAATTATGTTAAATTAAAATTTTGAAAGCAATTATATAATCGTGTAAATAAAATAATATATAAATAAATAAAGATTGACACGATATTTTAGGTATAAATAATTTAAGTCATAATAATAATTTAAGAAGAAACTATTGGTTAATCTAACTATCTATTAAGAAAATAAAACTCAATTATATAAGATTAAAATTTAAACTACCTTTTCAAATAATGTCTCAAAGTAATCTACTTGTAAATCGTTGTTTTCTTTCGGTCTTCGTAAGAAAGGTATTTGGATATGGATCAACGTTTCAATAAACTCGAGTCATACGAACAATTGAACCCATTCAACCAGTACCTGAAATGTTAGCACAATAATATAAGTATAAAGTGTCTTAGAGTAAATTTAATAATAAATAACTTTAATTAAAAGATTCAATAATATATCAATTAATTTTAAATCGTCTATCAAAACCCTATAACACGTAGATTGAACATTGTTTCAAAAAAGATAGCTTCTTTAAAATTCAATAATCAATCAAATAAACACATAATTATTTGACCCAAATATTCAAGAACATAATAAAGAAGAAACTATATGAATATATAATCAAAATATTATAAATTAAATAGGTTAATATCAATCAAACGTAACCACTAATGTTTGACAGATTAATTAAAGAAATAAGTTTAATAAACATGATCTTGTTTTTGCAAAAAAATTTGAGAGACAGAGAGAGCACAAAAAAAAATTACAAAATTATAATAAATGTGATTGAAGAACATAAGAGGTATTAGATTGTTTAAATAATAATTATTGAAGCCTTAATGCAAGCTAAAGTCCACTCATGGGAAATGGCTTGGCTTGCATTTCCACTCATTGCCTTGCATTTCTATATTTTTGATTGAATGACTCAGCATTTTGAGCTGTTATTTTCAATCCTTCATTTTTTGTTTACATAAAACCATTACATATGGTTTCTTGAAAATCAGTGAGCTTTCACAACTTGCTTTGTTAGCACACATTTCACCATTACTTGGTTGCATTGCATTGGTTGTGTGCATTGTTTCCTTAGCTTGCACATGCATGGTTGCTTGCATTGTTTCCTTTGTCTGCACATGTATGCTTGGTTGTATTGTTTCCTTTCCCTGTATATGTATGCTTGATTGCATTACACTTTTTGCCTACTCAACATCACTTATCGTTACACTCGTATCATCCCCCCTTAAACTCAATGGTATGTTAATGACACTGAGTTTGCTATGCAAATAATGAAATTGAGAGATTAAAAGAGGTTTGGTGAGAATATCAACTAGTTTTTCAATAATGGGTATATGAAACATAAGAAGTTTTGATGCTAAAACTCTATCACACATAAAATGTAAATTCAATTCAATATGCTTGGTTCTAGCATGAAAAACTAGATTGGCACTAAAAGCAACTATGCTCAAATTATCACACTATATAGTGGGGCAAATTGGGATTGACTTTTTGATTTCATGTAGTAAAGATTCAATCGACATCATTTTTGTTGTGGCATTTTCAAGTGTCCTATACTAAGCCTCAATGCTACTTCGTAAAACAATGGATTGTTTTTTGCAAGACCAAAGAATTGGATTGGCTCTTAAGTATATTACCAAACTAGTAGTTGATCTTTGATTATCACAAAACCTCCCCAATATGAGTCAACAAAAGCTTGAAGAATAATTTGGCTAAATGGTTTGATAACTAAGCCATGAGTGACTATACCTAGTAGATATAATAGGATACGTTTTATTGCATACCAACTAGGCACCAAAGGGTTGGCCATAAATTGACAAACTTTATTAAAAACATATGAGAGATCTAGCCTAATTATTATAGGGTATTTCAATGTACCCATAATGCTTCTATAATGTTTTGGATTGGCAATAAGGTTCTCCTCCATAGGTTGATAAAATACAATGGGTAGACACTAGAGTAGCACTTGGTTTTGAGGTATCCATTCTAGTTTTGAGAAGCGATTCTCTAGCATACTTTGATTGGCTTAAAAGCATGCTCCCATGTGCCAATTATGAAACTTCAATGCCAAGGAAAAAATTGAGTAGGCTAAGATATTTTATTATGAATTTCTTGTTGAGAGTTGTAATGAGAAATTGAACATCCTTCTCATCAGATTTAGTGATGATAATATCATTAATATAGATAAACAAGTAAACTTTATTGTGATACATTTTTCAAAAACATAAAGACAAGTTAGCTCTTGATCATTGAAATCCATAAGTTTGATAGCTAAAGTTAATGTGTCAAACCAAGCTCGAGGAGTTTTTTTGAGACCATAAATTTTCTTGTGGATTTTGTACATATAATTAGGAAATCGAGGGTATTCAAATCCCCTTGGTTGAGTCATAAAAACTTCCTCTTAAATATGACCATTGAGTAAAGCATTATTAATGTCAAATTGATGTAAAAGCCATCTCGATGAAAGAGCTACTGTGAGGATTATTTTGATTGTGACTTGTTTCACCATTGGGTTACAGGTTTTAGAAAAATCAAAGCCACGTGTTTGATCAAATCCCTTAGTAACAATCTTTACTTTCTTTTGTTAAGCATGTCATCAAGTAGTTTCTTAACCCTAAAAATACATTTATTTCTAATGATTTTCCTATCTGTGGGGGAAGAACTAAAGTCTAGGTTCCACTATTTATCAAGGAAATGAATTCTTGTATCATTCATTCTTTCTAGAAGTTGTTGGCTAGAGCTTTTTTGACAGAATATGGCACTTTCATTGTAATGTTAGTCACTACTAAAAAAACCTTTGCTATGAAAATTATATCTTTTGGTTAAGTGAGCATAGGATGAAGGTTAGTGTTTGGAATGGATTCTGGTATGGTTGGCACTATGGAATGCTATGGGAATTGATGATAGGATATGTGTATTGGAAGGTGAAGGCATCTATGGTGGTGATGGTATTGAAACTGGAACATGTCCAATTGTGATAAGCATATCTGGTTGAGAAGGTAAGCTTGGTGGTGGGGAAGAGGAATTGGAAGAGGAAATAGCAGGTAGAATTGTATTGATTGGAGATTGTTTTTGAATGACTATTTGAGGGGACTAAGGATGAGCAAAAGAAAACTGCATTTCATCAAAAACAATATAACGACTCACATAAAGTCTACCTTTCTTGGAGAAACATTTATAACCTTTGAGACGTGAGCTACAACCAAGAAAAGTGCATGGCATATATTTTGGTTGCAATTTGCGATCATTGTCAAGGCAAAGGCATGGATAACACAAGCATCCAAACACACGAAATTGAGAATAATTTAGTTAAGTGTGAAACATGATTTAAAAAGGAGACTTATTAGAGTGAATTGAGCTTGATAATCTATTGATTAAATAAACTCATATAAAATAAGCTTCATCCCAAAATTCTAAAGGTAAAGAGGCATGAGCCATCATGGCCATAGCTGACTCAACAATATTCTTGTGTTTTCTCTTTGCCATACCATTCTGTTGGTGAGCGTGATGGCATGAGGTGTGATGGATAATTTCATAACTGTGAGCAAAGAAGTGAGTCCTTGAAACTGACCTCCTCAATCACTTTGAAAGATTGTAATTTGACAGTTCAATTGAAGTTTAACTTAAGCTTTAAAATCTATTTGGTATTATACATGTAATAGGTACGCGACCTAGCAAACTATGGTACCTCGCTACTAAATAGAAAAATGATGAAGATCAAGATCTGATGAGTCTGGAGCTCTATACCATAGAGAAACCTTGATATATAACAAGGTGATGAGGATAAAGACCTGATGAAGATCAAAACCTGATGAGTTTGGAGCTATATACCATAGAGAAACCTAGGTGACCAATTCATAAGCCTCAAGTAATCTGTATACAGTGACCTATTTATGTAAACACGTATAGCAATCTAATTAGTACAAATTCATTGTATGTATTTTAACATGTATTCTAGTCGCTTGTACGAGAGCTACTAGTCATGTAACCTATACACTTGTCTAGGTACTATATATACCTCTTTAATAGGGAGAATACATAATCTATTCATTTATCAATATTTTTTACTCACTAAAAATCACTAGAATCTATAACATATAAAATTCTCTTCAAACATTGGCACAGTTTATGGGAGCTTAAATCTTTCTAGTCCATAGTTAGCAATTGAGACTTGATATCTTTTCCTCGGGAGAACTAACTTGTGTTTCAAGGACCTCCACACCACATAACACGAACATCCATCTATTACCTACCAAATAGATGGATAATGTTGCCCATATAGCTCAAGAATTTGATCTCAATGACCAGACGCATGTCTCTTCTCCCATCAGGACATTACCAGATCATAAACAATGTAATAATTACCCCTTAGTCAGCAAAAGTCACCACATATCACCTCATCACGATGTGACCCAACCTCTAGAACAAATCCAACTTAACACCCCACTAGT
This sequence comes from Hippophae rhamnoides, assembly GCA_033030585.1. Classification (NCBI taxonomy): domain Eukaryota; kingdom Viridiplantae; phylum Streptophyta; class Magnoliopsida; order Rosales; family Elaeagnaceae; genus Hippophae; species Hippophae rhamnoides. The sequence goes on from CM065433.1 coordinate 31,870,556, forward strand.
TCATTTAATTATAGTTCTAAAAGTGCTTCCCTTGAAGATGATACAATGATGAAGAGTCTTCAAAGACAAATAAATGAGTTGCAACAAGCTTTCACCAAATCTTAAAAAGAGAATAACAAGTTAAGGTCCCAATTGGAACAGGAAGAATATTCATAGGCTAAAAGTGCATTTCATATGCCTAGCCCACCAATATTGGATAATCACCTATCGAGAAAGGGACATGTATCATGCATTCCCTACCTAAAACAACATGCAAGTGTTGTAGAAAAATATCTCTGTGTAACTCCAAACCCCACTAACTAGCAAGCATACAATGTAGCATACATCCCTTCCAAATCCCCTGTTTGATTCTAATGATGTCTTGGACAAAAAATTAAAAGATATGGAGAAAATGATATGGGCTAAAATTAATGACAAACTTAAAGGACAGGAAAACTTAGGCCTTTAGGCAATATCAAAACTGTTTGTAATCAGTTGTCAACATTTCCTTTTTTAGATGCCTTAGAATTAACCTTACCCCTTATAAATTTAATGCTTTTATATGATCTACTTATAGGGGACAAAAGATCCAGTGACTTATGTTCTCCAGTTTAAGATGGCCATGGCTACTATAAGCCTTCCAAAGAACAAAAGAGAAATGATGTATTGCAAGCTATTTACTGCTACTCTTTAAGAAACCGTGCAACAATGGCTCATGGAATTGACTCCTAAAAGCATTAATAGCTTTAATGCTCTCATCAATGTGTTCATTACGAATTATGCATGCAACAAGCCCCTAAGAAATGATTTTCATCACCTATTTTTGATAATCCAAGAGGAGAAGGAGATAATTGAAGCTTATATGATGAGGTTTAAGACGAAAAAATGGAAATTTCTCAATGTCCTAACTCTATAGCAATTGAAGCTTTCCATAAATAAATCAAGCACGATATTGGCCTTTTCATTAAGTTAACAAAAATCACATCTCGATCTTTTGACGTGGTCTATGAAGAAACTCAAAAATTCATAAACGTGGAAAGGGAAATGAAATCCACTAAAGGAGTGATTAATAGAAGTGTGAGTAAACTTACCTCGAGTAAAAAAGGAAGAGAATATAAGGCTTATTGGGGAGAGGCATCCAAACCCTATTCATTTTAAATCTATGATCACATCGAGGGTAGGCTCAGGGACTTGGGGTTGAGCATTATCCCCTTTCAAGGGTTCACATTTATGGGTCTTGTTAACAGAGATAGTGTAACGAATGAAGTGTCTTAACAATTTTAATTGGCTATCATCTATGAAGGCTCCACTCATAAACCCCAACAAATATTGTGTGTTCCACAAAAACACGGGACATTGGACTAGAGATTATCGACACCTTAAAAGGGAGATTGAACATATGCTTTTGGAAGGATATCTGCAGAACATTGTTGATAGAGCATGAGGTCCATAAGAAGGAAACCTAGGAGGTAACAATCCCATTCAAAGAGGCAGAACACCCCCAAATCCAACTTCTAGGGATGCAAAGAGAACTAATCATGCTCTATTAGGGGATGTTCGAATAGTTTATACCATACACGATGGACCTATTATGACTAGTTATTCTAGTAATTCCAAGAAAAGATATGCACGGAAAGCCAAAGTCATGAATCGATTGGTTTATAGTTTGAGACCAGAAGGACTTATTTACCCTATCACTTTTGATGTACGAGAAGTTCTCTCACCTTATGATGACCCTTTAATCACCACAGTTAAGATTGCACATTGTGAAATACGCAAGATTTTAGTGGACAATGGTAGTTCTTTGAATTTATTGTACTTGTTCGCCTTATTGGATAAAAGGATTGACCCTAAAAAGATTATGCAACAACAAATGCCATTAATGGGTTTCAACGGTAGCGTAATCATGTCAGTAGGGACTATATGCTTATTAGTTTCCATGGAAGGAGCACTAATTCTTACAAATTTAGCAGTTTTAAACACCCATACATCTTATAATGCAATTTTGGGTTGACCATAGATTCATAAAATGAAAGCAATGCCTTCCACGTACCATCAGTTCATTAAATATCCCACTGTCGAAAGGATTAAAGAAATCAAGGGAGACCAAGATAGGGCAAGGAGTTACTATAATGCCGCCATGAAAAACGCATTACCTCTACCATCAAAGTAATAATTAAAGAACAAAAATTGTTTGAGTGAAAGGATAATGCCATGAATGGGGGGACATACTATGAAAATAAACCTCAATGACTATGAAGCGATTCACATAGGAGATCCGGGGGATGACAAATATGTGCAGATCAACTCTAAATTGACCCATTTGTTGAAAGTTACGTTTGGTGATTTTCTACGTGATAACGTTGACCTTTTTGCATGAAACCCTAAAGATATGCTTGGTGTTGTTCTTGACATCATTTCCCATGAATTATGTGTTAAAAACACTAAAAAACTAGTCCAACAAAGAAAATGAAGTTTGTTAGAGATAAGAACGATGTCATAAAAAAGAAAGTCAATTCTATGAAAAATGTAGGTTGGGTTCATGAGGTCACGTACCCAACTTGGTTATCAAATGTGGTGTTAGTGAATAAGGCAGGGAGAGAACATCGAATGTGTGTTGATTTCAGACACTTGAATAAGGTAACACCAAAGGATTATTTTCCATTGCTAAATATTGATCAATTAATCGATGCCACAATTGGTTTTGAATCGATGAGTTTTATGGATGCTTATTTGGGTTACCATCAAATCCAAATGCACCCCAAAGACGAAGAAAAAAGAGCATTTATCATGGAAGAAGGCATCTACTATTATATAAGGATGTTTTTTCAGCTTGAAAAATGCAGGGGCTATTTACCAAAGGATGATCAACAAAATGTTCGAAGACCAAATTGGCCAAAACATAGAGGTCTATATTAAATACATAATGGTAAAAACCAAGTATGCCAAGGACCACATTTTCGATCTCAAGGAAGTATTTAATATAATCAAGAGTTATAAGATGTAGCTAAACCCAAAAATTGCATCTTTGGGATAACCTCGGGAAAATTCCTAGGGGATTTGATATCGTCTAGGGGCATAGAGGCTAATCTTGACAAAATTTTAGCCTTGGTAAATATGAGGTCCCTAAGTTGCCTTAAGGAAGTTCAACAATTGAACGATCGTATAGTTGTACTCAATCGCTTTATCTTTAAATGTACCAAAAAGTGTCTGCCATTTTTTTATTATTGTAGAAAAACAATGAGTATGTTTGGGATAATGATTGCGAATAATCTTTTCAATCCATTGAAGACTATTTGGGGAGAGCACCTCTTTTGACCAATCTTATTATAGGCGAGGTGTTATACATGTACATGTCTTTCACGAATAATGTTGTTAGTGCCGTATTGATAGTTGATAAGATGGGAAAGAACACCTTATGTATTATGTAAGTCACTCCTTGATGGGAGTGCAACAACTATATCCCTCAATGGATTAGGCAGCATTCACGATAAGAATGATTTCACGTAAACTAAGGCACTATTTTGGTGCCCACAAAATAGTGGTTCTCACTTCATACCCCTTAAAGAACATCTTGGGTTAGCCAAATTAGTCTGGTTGCCTCTATCAAATAGCCATTGAGTTAAGTGAGTTTGAGATACACTATAAACCATTGTCAAAAATTAAGGAATAAGGCCTTGCAGATTTTATCACTGAATGGACTCAAGAGTGCACTCCAACATCAAAGACCATAGAACTAGCGACTATGGTAGTAATAACTACCCTCATGCTTGATGTATGGAAGGTATATCTTGATAAGGCGAGCAACTCGAGAGGAGTAGGGATTGGAATTGTAATATTTACTCCAATAGGGGGCTTGATAGAATAATGTCTTCATATCACTTTTCGGGTAACCAATAATGTGGTTGAATATGAGGCATTGATCTTGCCCTTACACCAATTAATAACCTTGGGAGCTAAAATAGTTGATCCATAGTGACTCACGTCTGGTAGTAAACCAAGTGAATGAGGAATTTGAGGCTAAGGAAGAAAATATGAAACTTTATATGCAAGAGTTAATAAAATGAGGGCAGCCTTTAAAGTATTTGAGATTAAACAAATTACTCGAGGGGGAAATGCATATGCTGACTCCTAAGCCACATTGGTATCAATAATTAACTCAGATTTAAAGCGGGTGATCTTGGTATCATGTTTATCGAGTGCTAGTATCATGGAAGATGGAGTGAAGGATCAAACTCAATCGGGCATTAATTCTACAACTCACACTTCTTGGTTGACCCTGTACTTAGAATACCTCATCAATGATATCCTACCAGAGGACAAGGACTTAGCTCATAAAATTATGATGAAGGCAAAAAACTATACCATTATCTAGGGTATTGTATCAAAAAAATTATTGTGGGTCATGGCTGAAATGCTTACCCCTTTCGAAAGCTTAAATCGTGTTGAGTAAATTACATGAGGAACAATGTGATGCCCACTCTGAAGGAAGAACCCTTTCTCAGATAATCATATGACATGGTTATTATTAGCCTACCCTTCTCAAGGATTGCATCGCTCATGTCAAAATATGTGACAGATATCAAAGGCACGCCTATGTACCACATAAACTAGCCAATAACTTGAAGTCTATTGTTAATCCATAGTCATTTCAAAAATGAGGACTAGATATTTTTGGGCCGTTACCTCTCGCCAAAGAAATTTTTTAATTGTAGCAACTAATTCTTTTTCTAAGTGGATAGAGGCAGAACCATTGGCAAGAATTCAGGAGGTGGATGTGCTAAAATTTATTTGGAAAAATATCATATGTAGATATGGTCTACCTTGTGAGTTAGTCATTTATAATGGTCGACAGTTCATAGGCCAATAGTTAGTATCTTTATACGATAAAATGGGAATCAGATTGTCCCATTCCACCCCTTATAGACCACAAGAAAATGGTCAAGCTGAGTCCTCCAACAAAATACTTGTCAACATATTGCAGAAATATTTGGAAGGAGCAAAAGGTAAATGGGTAGATGAATTGTCTAGTGTTCTTTGAGCCATAAGAACCACCCCTAGGGTATCAATGAGGGAAAGCCATTTTTCTCTCATCTATAGTATGGAAGAAGTTATACCCTCGGAGATACACGAACCTACTCTCAGGTTAACGATCACACAACACGATAATGACCACCTCAGAGGTGAGGGTCTCCTATTATCCGAGGAGAGAAAGGAAGAAGTTTTGATACACATTGAATCACAAAAGAGAGCGGTTCAAAATACGGATAACAGATTCATCAAACACAAAAGCTTCAGTATAGGGGAGTGGTTTTAACAGAAATCACTGGGAAATAAAGTTGAAAATACCTATAGAAAGTTTTCCGCAGTATGGGAAGGCCCATATTGAACATATGATATTACTCCAAAAGGGTCTTATTTAATTAAACATGATGACATAAAGAAAGAGTTGAGTTGGAATGAGGAATACCTTAAGAAATACTATGTATGAAATCTTATGATCAATATATTGAAAAATTATGATGTATTTTAAGCTCACCCTTATGTTGTATTATAATGTGAACAAATCATTTAATGGTCCCCTAAGTTGGTGGAAGGGGTTAATTGACCCCCCACTTGGGATGCAGGATATCTCCCCTCACTTGAGATGTAATTTAAGTCTCAAGAAAGAGCTTTTTGTTCCACAACAAACCTTTTATTTAGGACCATATTAGGGGTTGAATTTAATTTCGCCTTTACTTGTATCTTGTCTCGTGAAAATAAATGCGGTGACCCCCCATGATTGGAGGAATGAGTCAAATGACCCCCCACTTGGGATGTGGCATACGTCACATGCCTCATGATTAGAGGAAGAAGTCCACTGAACCCCTACGTTGGATGTGGGATACGTTCCACGAAAGAGCTTTTAGTTCCATGATGAACCTCCTCTTTAGGACCACATTTAGGGGTTAATTTCAATTTTTCCCTTACTTGTCTCTTGTCCTGTAAAAAATAAACGTGGCGACCCCCACATGATTGGAGGGAGTCAATTGGCCCCTCCCACTTAGGATGTGGGATACATCTCATGCCTTATGATTGGAGGAAGGAGTCAATTGACCCCCCACTTGAGATATGGGATATGTCCTAAGAACATCACCAAGACCTTGACAACATATCACTAAGGCATCAACTACATGTCAACAAGACATGACAACAAATTTGTTTCAACAATATAACGTCAATATAGGTAAATGAAATGTCTAAATGTTATTACATTATTTTGTGAAACAAATTAAAATTCTTAAAGCCAACAAAAACAATTATTAAAAACAAGAAATTTGAGCTAAATTATGTGGTTCGTCACTTGTGTGTGGGATGTGCTTTGGGGTTCTTTGATACATGAGCCTTCCGAGTATTGTTCTCGAGTGCCCTATGTTTCCAATACTCTGCAAATTTGCACAAATCATCATGTTCCTCCTTATATATATATCTCGTTAGTGATAGGAAGCCTTCAATTCATTATGTGTATCTATTAGTTCATGATCTATGACTCCACAACTAGTCTTTAAGATACACAAGTCCTGATCCACAAATTCGGCCGCTTCACGATAAGTTTCAACCTCTTCTTATGAATCTTTTGCAAGAGCTACGGTCTGTATTAAGATGATACAAAAAACAATACAAGTGGATTAATAATTATATCTCCTAAGCCACATGAAAAAAAACAAATCATAAGGTTGCTTACATCAAGCACACGTTTGGCCATCATATGCCAAATTGTTCCCTTTTTCATGCTTACTAGTTCCATAAATAGAAGGTCGGTCTTCGGGAACCCTTAAATAGTGATACAATTCATCTTGCGTATCAGGATTATTAAACATCCTACCTTTAAACAGGCCATTTAGGTCACTCCTATCACCTTGCTCTCTTTTTAAGGGGTATATGCTTTGCAACAGACTCATACCATCCTCTAACGGAGACAAGCCCTTACTAAGTCCTAACCCATCAGATCGTTTTCCACTTAAAGGAAGGGGTGTACTTACCCTACCATCCTTTTTGGCAAAATTTCGACCTGATCTAGCTTTACAAATGATCCTTTAACCAAGGATCAAGGTGAGATAGGGATTGCCTTTGATCTTTTCATTGGCTCACCCACTAGAATGTTGAGAAGGGTTTGATTTACCTTTTCACTAAGGGTGGGAGAGGTAGCTCACTTTCTCATAATAGGAAGAACTTTAGTGGTTTGTAAGGTTTTTTTATTCACATTTTCTCTAATGGCGGGTGAAGAAGGTTGTTCCTCCATAAATGGGAGTTCTCTAGTGATTAGCGTCGATACTTTCTTGGGTAAAAGAAAAACATAACCCCATTTCAATTAGTTCTTCTAAATTTACTTGGTTATAATCCATTATTCTAAACACACGGCCTCAAACAATATTCTTATTTTTATCAGGTCATGTGTAACTTTATAATTGACCTTAATTTTAAGACATGACCTCAAACACTCAGAAAAAACCAACTTTTGTGATAACATAAATCACACAAATGATAGGAAGGGCATTAAATAGAAATAAAACCATGCATTTAATGGCCATAAAAAATTATAATTCCCAAAATATTCCTTACATCAAATGTACATCCAAAAATTGCATCTCAAAAGAATAAATACAATTAGGCATTTTCTACAGAATGACTTCTTCAATCATCCCTTCAGGTTAGAGTATCAGCTGGGAGTGTCTTAGACCTACTACTTTGAAAAGCCCGTATAAAAGTAAAGTAAGGCACAATCCGCTCCAACTTCTTGGCCTGAGTCATGAGGCTACTAACCATGAAATTCACGATGTTTTTATAGGCTTTAATGCACTTTGCTTTCAAAGTATCTACCAAGGTTGAAAGCGAGCTTACTTAATTTGATAGCGCACACACTTGAATTTGCATTGTGTAAGCCTTTTCTTCAACCTCTTTGGCAACCTACTCGGCCTCCTTATCCATCTATTCGAAGTGATTAGCCCGTTGTCTTTGCTCAAAATAGTAGCTATCCATTTTTCTCAATTTCTCAATTTTATCTAACAGGTCGCCCTCAATCTTTAAAATTTTGGCCTCGTACTCAACCATAAGAACGTCATTCTCCTTTACAACCTTTTTCATATTTTGTGATATGTAGGTGACTAGACTGCACCTCGCATTTATAACCTCTAAAGGACAACTCGTTCTTTCTTACTAAACATATGATCTATATACATTAACAAATGGGTTAGGCATAATAGAGATGATAAGTACAATAATGAGAAGACAATGTAAAAACTCACTTCAATCATGCGATCCACTATCAGCTCGGCATTTGTACCACCCTTCGTTCTACGGGAAACCCTGACTTGGGACCTCTCAGCATCAATGCCAAAATGGTGAAATAGGTCGTTCTTTAGGTTAGTTCGCCCAAATATTCCTTCATTGAAATAGGTAATCAGGGTGTCTAACACGATGATGTTTTTCAAGATGAATTCGTCAAACTCAAAGTTATCTAAATTCATGGTCTCCATGCCCAAGATGTACTCTTCCCCAACCTTACTTTTTTTGGTGACCTCATGACTAAGAAATGGGAGAGAACTTGGTTGACTAAACACTACAAGAGGGGGTGCGACCTCTGTTGTGGGTGTGACCTTTATAGATTCCATAAAGGGAACCTGGTCCCTGGTGTGGGAAGGTGACTTGGGTTCCATATGTGGCAATATGGATTCCAGGCATGGATAAGTGGGAACCAAGTCTTGGACACCATAAGTGTCTATTAAATCTACCATGTTGATATACGAGTAATCTATAACTGTACAAGGAAAGTAAAAAGTCAATAAAATGGTACAAACCATAAACTAAAGTAGTTACCTCGTAAACAAAAGAACAACTTGAATACTTGTCTATGTATTCCCTCTACACCCTGAATTTTCCAGGCAAGATATAGTCAAAAAAAATTTGATAGCTTTTATGCGAGGTATTATGTAGCTCGATCATTCTAATATTTTCTTGCCACTTGGATCTAATTTTTTCATCAATTCGATTGCACGAGGTTGGATAGTTCTAAAATGATGATTCCAAGTCTAACGGACAGGAAGGTCTACCCAACTACCCAATTAATATAAAAATGCTTTTCCTTCCAACCTGAACTACTGTTAAGGAGTTTGAGATGAAGCCTATGTCCAATAACATATGATATATATGCTCTTTCTTTATTTAGGTCGTTCTTCTTCAAATAATACAAGCTTCTAAGCTCGTCGCCTGTAAGGTCTATCCCATGTTCACCAGTAACCATAGAGAGACACATAAGAGTTTTCCATCCATTGGGATGTATTTGGACAAGGTTGATATCAAAAGTATTAAGGGCATAAGCTATCAACCTAGGGAAGGGATATTAGAGTCCAATTTTAAAGGCCGTTAAGTGTATTATCCACCACCTAGTTGGGAATCATTAGCATCACATAGATGAAGAGGTACTAGCATTAAACCTAGGTGGGAATGGATGTCGTATTTTTGCCTAATTTTATTTATTTCATTTGCTACTAAAATGCTAGACATTTTTTCAATTTGTTTTTTTTTTATTTTTAGTCCTATGAGTAGGTTCACCCTAACTCTCGTGCTTTTTTTAAGAAGATGAACTTTGGTGGTCATTGATACAAGGATTCTAATAATGGGTACATGACCCCATGAAGACAATGAAGAGATCGCTCAAGATCTAGATGAGATGAGGAGAGCAAGAATGCTCTCCTTGATTGGTGCCCTTGAAATAGGCCTTTTATCGTTACTCCCAGTGATCTCAAAAGGTGTTTAGTTCGTGATGACCTAGTCATTAAACGACCTTAATCATACAATATTTCTTTGGAAGGATCCCTTCTCGAAGGCATATTCTTAGCAAGGACTTCCTCGAAAAGAGGGTGAACCACATATTTTCCTTTATAAGACATGGAAAGTAAGATTAAGATAAAAAAATTACCTGAATTATATGATGTAGGTCATTTGAGTTGCGACCTAAGGATAGAATAACAAGCTGATTCCTAACTGATGTCGTTTATCAAACGAGCTGAAATTCCAACCAAGTGTTTTTTCTAACGGACTAACAAAGAACATGATAATATAAAGATAATTAATGGGTTGAAATTCTTTGAAAATAAATTTAACTAAGTTAAAATAGGTAAGGTAAAAATGAATTTCTCTACTAATTATAAAAGGGATAGGGAAGTTGAAAAGTTTACCCAATGAATAAAATTAATTAGGGGAATATAATTTATAATGATCTATTGACCTTGTAATTATGAGGGCTCATACCAGATAGTTTATCTAAATGATTATTTATATGAGTTCGTGGTGTCAAATTTTCTATTTTATAAAGCAAACTGTGAAGATTATATAACGAAATAGTATTTCATTGATTTCTCAAAATCAAGGGAATAAAGGAATTAATGTTTGGTATTATACATGTAATAGGTACGCGACCTAGAAAACTATGGTACCTCGCTACTATATAGTGAGATGATGAAGATGAAGACCTAATAAAGATCAAGACTTGATGAGTCTGGAGCTCTATACCATAAAACGACCTCGATATATAACAAGGTGATGAAGATTAAGACTTGATAAAGATCAATACCTGATGAGTTTGTAGCTCTATACCATAGAGCGACCTGAGTGATTAATTTAGGAGCCTCAAGTAATCTGTATACAATGACCTATTTATGTAAACTCTTATAGTGACCTAGTTAATAAAAATTGTATTGTATGTATTTTAACATGTATTTTAGTCGTTTGTATGAGAGCTCCTACCCATGTAACTCTATACACTTGTCTAGGTGCTATATATACCTCTTTAATGAGGAGAATACATAATCTATTCATCTATCAATATTTTCTACTCACTAAATATCACTAGAATTCATAACACAAAATTCTCTTCAAATAAAATAAATAAAGGTTGAAATACATTAGTTTTTCTTTTAATAAAATAAATCCAAGATTAGGGTAATTTGTGACTTTAGAAATCATCGTATTAATATATTACATTTTTATATAATATATTATATTTACCATAATTTTGAGTATAATAATGACGTAAAGATATATAATGTAATACAAACTGAAATAACTCATTGAAAATACATTTTAAAAGATTACATGATACGATTAGATCTAATAAGTTCTTATGAAATAAATATTTAGCACTTTATAAACCCCAATGTAAACCCTAGGGTATTACATTTTTCAATAATTTTTCAATATTTGTTGACATAATATTAAAAAAAATTTTGAAAAGTGTTTTACGTTCGTTATTTTTAACGAAAATGTAATTTAAATCGTGCTTATTTGATAAGAACACGCGTTACGTGTCATCCTTCTTAACTAGACGCATGATTCATGTTTGACAACTTTTTTAAAAATCAATTTAAGTTATTATTTTATAAAGATAATGTACTTTTGATATTTCACTTAATAAATATGAATTTAAAATATATTTTTTTCAAAATGTATATAATCTACACGAGAATATGATGGAGAGATAGAGAGATATGATGAAAAAAAATAAGATGCTGAGTGCTGACCAAATAGTGAAGCAATGCATGGAGACAGTAGGAGTGAGAAGAGAGATCTCTAAGTTGACAAAACTATTCACATATTTGCAATCTAGAATTATCGTCGTTGCTGACTTGCTCAAATAAATAGGATAGAGCTAGTGAGATAGGATGCTTGTGTGCGACGATTGTTTATGTGGAGTTAGGAATGAGTAAAAAAATTATGTGTTCTTTTATTCGTGATTATTCGCACTGTCGATTCAGTTTTATCCTATAAATTTTAGAGACGGGTATAGTTCCAATAAAAACTGAGTATGAAGCAACGGATACAGTTTAGGTACAGTTATACTGATAATCATATCTGTCCGTACCCGAAATTAATTATATTTATTTAATTAAATTATATATTAATTAATAATTAGAGTTTATTAATTTTTTGCGAAAATATATAGAAATTTTTTTAAAAATTTGAAAAAATGTTTTTTTTTCGTATTTTTTAATAAATATCATTATAACTTTTTATAAAAAGATTTTAAAATAATAAAATAAAATTTATACGTAAATATATTAAATTTATGAATTAATATTATTTTAAAATTAAAAATAAAATAAACATATTACAATCTAAAATATTAAAATTAAAAAAATAATAAAAAATTTAAATAAATTAAAAATAATATTAAAATAAGATGTTAAATAATATTACGAAATAATATATATATATATATATATATATATATATTTAAAATTAAATGATAAAATATTATATATCATAAATTATATGTTCTTGTTAGTAATAACGTTGATATAGTATTATTTATTACACTTTTATTTTATTATAATATAAATTGTTAGATAAATAAATATATTATATGATAATATATATCATATTTTATATAATTATTTCTTAAAATATATTTATGTAATTTATTTTGAGATAAATATTTTATTTATTATTCTATATATAATTAATTATCGATGTAAATGTAAGTACTTTTATTTAAAAAAATGTATAAAATTATAAAAATTAATTTAAATTACAAATATATTAAAATTTTATTACGTAATAATAACACACGTAATATAAAAATATAATTTTATTCAATTAACTTTTTACCAAAAATTTAACCAGGGATACAGTATCCCTCTAACCCTTGCTTGTTTACAAGTGATATAAGAGAAGCTAAATCTAAGTGTTGATTGATAAGATAAGATCTAGAAATCGAATAAAGAAAAAGAAGAAGAAGAAGAAGGGCAAAGATGTAAAATCTCGACTCCAAAACGAAATCGTCCAGCGATTAAGGTAAAATGTGTTCTTATCTTTACTGAGCTTACTATTATACGGTCATGTACTCCGGACTTGTATATACTTTGATGCAATAGTATTCTGGGATTTTATTTAATTTACAGACCATCGAACCTCGGACGTCCTCGCGCCAAAGAGAGAGTAACTTTAAAACAAATGGAGAGCCAATCACATTCCACAGTCCACACTCATTGAACCAAAACCAAAACCAAAACAACTAAACCCTAAAATTGGATTTTTTTTTCAGAAGCTTTCTCATTCTCTTTCACCATCCCCAATTTTGTAATTCCCTTTCGTTTCTCTAGTTTATGGGTCAAAATAGTGGATGAAATTCTGAGTCTTTACTTTACGATGAATTTCAAGATGTGTCGTACGGATCAAAACTCGTTCAAATCCGATAATAGAATCGATTTGTCTGATGAGTTCGATCATGTTTCATTAATAACACGACGGAGCATTTTGTTGGCAAAGAAGTCGCATTTGAGTTCAGTCGATTGTAATTTTGAACCTGGGGCTGATGAGAATGGAAGAAGAGAGATATTAATGTGAGTAAGTTTGGAAATTTCAAGTTCATTAATTCGTCTTTTGTGTATATTAGAATGTTGGGAGGTTAGTTCTGGAAGCTATGTTTGTGGACTGTATATGCAGGTCACGCTTTGATGGTGTTGTCAAGGAAGAAGAGGATAGTGCTGATGCACCAGTAATTTCTTTTTTCTCACTCATTAATATCCTTTCTTGCAGTTATCACTAAGTTAAATTATGATGTATGATTTTTCTCAAGTTTCATATCTGTTGGATGATTGGTTGCAAAGATATATTTTTTTCTTTTGTTTTCATATTAAGGTCTAATCACTTAACAACAAAGTAAAATGAAGGATTACTTAAAGAATTCTTGAAGTAAAGATTATTTCTTTCTTTCATTTTTTATTACCTCTTAAAAATGTTTATTTTCTTGTATTTTATACATCTTCAACAAAGGTATTTTTTGTTGGAAAAAATGGATGTTTGTAAAGAAATAAATTTTAGGTACCTAAGATAACTTCCCAAACTAAAATAAAACAAAATAATACCAAAAAATTTTTGCGTCGAAAAACCTTTCAAAATGAAAATAACAATCATAAGATCCGTAAACCACTTAAACTTTCACTATAATAAGATGCGATTACAAATTTCACCTTTAGGTAGATCTCTCACAAAAATACAACAATTATATATTTTCAATTTGTGGGTTTTAACTTCACAAATTGACTCTTTCAATTTTCTTCTCTAAGAAAATTTTCTGTTGAGGTTTTATGTTTTCTTTTTCTCACAGTTTCTGTTTATCTGTTGAGATGAAGCAATGCTTTTATAGAGCCAAAGCTCCATCTTTCTCTCCGGATTATATGGAGAAATTTTTTAACTTTTTTTTTCTTCTTCTTTAGGTGCCATCTTTGTTGAATAAGCCTAATCCTCTCTTTTATTTCTTTCTTTCGACGCCACAATTTCTCTCTTGTTGTTGGCCCACATAGTTGGACCAACAAATCTCTCCCTGCACCTTATGTGGGACAGGGCTCTTTCACACCTGCAATCTTTCTACAGATAGCAAGCTTTTCTTTAGGCACGTTCTTTGTCATCATATCTGTCCCGTTATCATTGGTGTGAATCTTCTCAACTTGCAGTAGTTTATGTTCCAACACATCACGAATCCAATGATACCTTACGTCGATGTGTTTGATCCTTGAATGGAAGGTTGGGTTCTTGCTAAGATGAATTGCACTTTGACTGTCGCAATAAAGAACATAGTTTTCTTGGTTCTAATGCAATTCTTGTAGGAACTTTTTCATCCACAAGATCTCCTTACAACCTTCAGTGATTGCAATGTACTCTGCTTCTGTGGTACTTAAGGCAATACACTTTTGTAATCGTGATTGCCATGAAACAGCTCTCCTTTCAAATGTTATTAGGTATTTGGATATAGATTTTCTCATATTCACGTCGTCAGCCATATTTGAATCTGTATATCCTTCTAATACAGGTTTATTATTACCAAAGCATAAATAATGACTGGAGGTTTCTCTGAGATACTTGAGTATCCATTTGACAGCTACCCCATGTTTCTTTCCAGGATTTGATAGGAATCGGCTCACAACGCTAGCAGTATGTGCAATGTCGGTCTGGTGCATACCATAACGTACATTAGACTACCAACTGCCGATGCATAAGGCACCTTGCTCATCTCCGATTTCTCCTCCTCACTTGAGGGACATTGACTCACATTAAGTTTGAAATGGCTTGCAAGTGGACAACCAACGAGTTTAGCTTTGCTCATGTTGAATCTTTCAAGAACTTTTTCAACATACCGTTTTTGGGAAAACTAGATCTTTTGTTTTTGCATGTTGTAGGTAATCATCATGCCAAGAATCTGCTTGGCAGGTCCTAAGTCTTTCATTGCAAAGGACTTGCTCAACTCTTTCTTCAACTTGTTAATCTTGTCAATATTTTGACCCACAATTAACATGTCATCAACATAAAGTAGAAGAATGATAAAATAACCATCAGAGAATTTCTTTATGAAGATGCAATCATCAGCTGTCGTTCTGTTGTATTCATTTTTCTCCATGAATGAGTCAAATTTTTTGTACCACTGCCTTGGTGCTTGCTTCAGACCATACAAGTTCTTCTTTAGTCTGCATACCAACTTCTCTTTGCTTTTGACTTGGAAACCTTCGGGCTATTCCATATAGATTTCCTCATCAAGATCACCATGTAAGAATGTAGTCTTTACGTCAAGTTGTTCGACCTCCAAATTAAGGTTAGTTGTCAAACCAAGAACAACTCGGATTGAAGACATTTTAACTACTAGTGAGAATATTTCATCAAAGTCAACACCTTTCTTCAGCTTGAATACTTTCACAACCAATCTTGCTTTGTAGCGTGGTTGCAAGCTGCCTTCTTCACTTTTGATTTTGTACACCCATTTGTTCTTGAGAGTTTTTCTTCCCTGTGGTAGTTTTATCAGGTCAAATGTATGGTTCTCATACAGAGATTTCATTTCTTCTTGCTTGAATTTTAACCACTCAGTCTTATGCTGATCAGTGATAGCTTCGTCATAACTCTCCGGTTCTCCCCCTTCAGTGAGCATCACATACTCGTTAGGAGAATATATACGACTTGGTTGTCGTATTCGAGTGGATCTCCTTGTTCGTACTTCTGGTTGGATATGTTCAGAAACTTGTTCTGGTTTTGAAGTGTGAGCTGGTGGATTAACATCATCAATATCTGATATAACTCCCCCGATATCAGGATTTATTGGTGGAGAGACTGGGTCCAGATTAACTTGAATTTCATCTGACTGTGGTTTCTCGGATTTTTCAAAATCTTCGATTGTTTGGTCTTTAAGAAACATCACGTCTTTACTTATGACAATCCTTTTGCTAATAGAATCTCAAAGTTTGTAGCCAATTTTTTCATGGGCATATCCCATAAAGATATACTGCTTCGCTTTTCCATCCAACTTGGACCGCTCATCTCTTGGAATGTGAACAAATGCTCTACAGCCGAATACTTTCAAGTGTTTGTAAGAAACGTGTTTCTCCGTCCAAACTCTTTCTGGTACATCGTAGTTCAGTGGAATTGATGGAGAAAGGTTGATTAAATCGATTGCTGTCCTCATTGTCTCCCCTTAAAAGGAGTTTGGCAGTTTTGTATTTGAGAGCATACATCTAACTCTTTCATAGATGGTTCTGTTCATCCTCTCATTGACACCGTTGTGTTGAGATGTCTTTGGTACTGATTTTTCCAACCTGATGTCGAAACTTGTGCAGTACTCCTCGAATGGTCCATGATACTCACCATCATTATCTGCACGTACATACTTCAAACGTTTGCCAATTTCTCTCTACACTTTTACATGAAATTGCTTGAAAATTTTATGCACTTGATCTTTAGTTTTCAAAGCAAAAGTTTATACTTTTCCAGAATGGTCATCAATAAAGGTCATAGAATAGGGAGCACCTCCTAGTGATTTACAACTCATTGTACAGACATCTGTGTGTATTAAATCCAGAATATTTTCCTTTCTAGATGGTGCGAGACTACGAAATGCAACTCTATGTTGTTTTCCCATAATACAGTCAACACAAGTTTGCAAGGGTGTACCTTTCATTTCTGGCAAGAGCTCCTTCTTGGAAAGAATTCGGAGGCCTTTTTCACTCATGTGGTCGAGTCGCTTATGCCATAACTCAGTAAGAACTTCTTTCCTAGTGGTATTTACTTCTCCTCTACATAGCCTGGCTTCTGTGATGTAGAGTGATGTATCTTTCTTGCCTTTCGCTACTACCAAATTGCCTTTGGTGAGCTTCCACTTTCCTTCACCAAAATAATTATTGTATCCATCATCATCAAGCATACCGGTAGAGATCAAATTGAGGCGGATATTAGGAACATGCTTCACATCTTTCAGAAGTAATCTACATCCAAGATTAATCTCTAGATAAATATTATCAATGTCGACAATTTTCGATGAATCATCATTTCCCATCCTCACATGTCCAAAATCACCTTGAGTGTAAGTTGAGAAGAATCCCCGTCGTGAGGTGACATGATAGGAAGTGCCTGAGTCAACTACCCAAGTAGTGTTTTGGCATGCAAGATTGACATAATCAGCATCTCGAACAATGACAACTTCTTCAGTGACAGTTGTGGTGTCATTTGTTTGGGTTTCTGCTTCCTAAT
The DNA here is from genome assembly GCA_033030585.1 of Hippophae rhamnoides. Classification (NCBI taxonomy): domain Eukaryota; kingdom Viridiplantae; phylum Streptophyta; class Magnoliopsida; order Rosales; family Elaeagnaceae; genus Hippophae; species Hippophae rhamnoides. The sequence goes on from CM065433.1 coordinate 31,888,082, forward strand.
TTATGGATTGTTCTGCCTTTAACCTTCTAAATTCTCGAATGAAGTGTCCAGGCTTGTTTCAATGATGACGCTTCTTGTCATACCTTGATCTAGACTTCGACCGTCCTCTTTGTTGACTTTGGTTACAGGGATGACAAGCGCTTTAGTGTTAGGATTATATCCTTCATCTTTTCTTCGAGACTCTTCATTTAGCATTCTGTCTTTTACCATATCCATGGTAAGCTTGCTTCAGGAGCTGAGTTGCTAATTGACACAAGTAGAGTATCTCAATTTTTTGGTAGAGAACTCAACGTCAACAACGCTTATAGCTCATCATCTATAGTCATCTTCATAGAGTTGAGTTGATCTACAATGCCTTGGAACTCACTCATGTTCTGATACGTTGCTTCCGTCTTTATACTTCAAATTGACTAATCGTCGTATCAAATTAGCTTTATTCTGTGCAGTTGTCTTCACATACATTTTCTCCAACTTTTGCCAAAAAACGTAAGCATCGTGTTCATTAGCAAAAATTTGAAAAATGCTCTTGTCGATCCATTGTCTGATTTGAGCAGCACACTTTCGGTTAAACGGCCCATTCAATGTCTGCACTAATTACTTCTTTCTCTTTTGGCATTATAATTGACTTCCATATATTTTTAATGTATAAAAGATCTTTCATTTTCGGCTTCCAAATTGCATAATTAAATGCGGTTAACTTTATCATATTAGATGCGCTTTCCTCCATTTGAATAGTCATTCAACATGTTTATTAGAACTTGGTACTTTTCTGATGATGAATAGTACCCGCCAATAGTATCGATGAATAGTGCATTCCGAATAGTGCTCATGAATAGTACCCATCGACAAAACAATGCAGTATATATGAATAGTACTGTATATATGAACAGTACTGTCACTAAAAAACAACCAAAAGCTTTGATACCACTTTGTTGGGAAAAATTGATGGTTGTAAAGAAATAAATTCCACACACTCAGGATAACTTCCCAAATCAAAATAGAATAAAATAACACTAAAGATTTTTTTGCGTGGAAAAATTTTTCAAAATGAAAGTAACAACCACGTGACTCGTAAAACATTTAAACTTCCACTATAATAAGATGAGATTACAAACTTCATCTTTAGGTAGATTTCTCACAAAAATACAACAATTATATATTTTCAATTTGTGGGTTTTAACTTCACAAATTGATTCTCAATTTTCTTCTTTAAAAAAATTTTCTGCTGAGGTTTTATGTTTTCTTTTTCTCTTAGCTTCTGTCTATCTATTGACATGAAGCAAGGCTTTTATAAAGTCAACCCTCCATATTTCTCTCCGGATTATATGGAGAAGTTTTTTAACTTTTTTTTTCTTCTTCTTTTTTCGGCGATATCTTTGTTGAATAAGCCTAATCCTCTTTTTTTTTTCTTTTTCTTTCGGCATCACAATTTCTCTCTTGTTACGTAGTTGGACCAACATTTTCTATGTTAGTTTCACTGGAAATCTTGGTTTAAGATCGGAGAAAAAGATGACACTTATTTCTGAAGAAAATTACATAGAATAATCTTGATGAGAATCATGAAGCAAAAGGAAAGTCACATAACAACTCGACCAAGATCTAAATTTCTCTGTGTTTCCTTTTTAATCAAATGTGAATGTCTTATAGGTCAGTTCCTCGTTCCCTTCTTGCTGCACCAAAGAAGCAGAAGTGCAAGTATTAGCCCAAAGACCAGATCATGCTTCTGCAGATCCTGGAGCAATTGGTCCTGACCTTTTGCGCAATACAGATGTAGGGGAGTCCACAGTTGATCACTGTTTGCGAAATGAAACTTGTAATCAATATGGGGAATCATATGGAGAGACTCACGGCCATGTAAATAGGAATGATTGTTCAAAGCTCATAAAATGCTCTGAACCTTACAATAATAAGGTTGCTCCTGGACAGCAAGTTTATGCTGATGCTTTACCAAAAAATCCAACACTACCAGCAATTCTTTTGAAAGCAGAGGTTGAAAATTCTGGCAATTCACTGGGTGTAACACTAGATGGAAAGAAAAGTCTTCCTGATGCTGATTTGACAATGGTTAATGTCGAAAGTGAGATCTCTGAGGTTGATGATAGTTTGGATCACATTGTGTTGAAGGAGCGACAAAGTATGCTGCTATCAAGGTGCACTTTTCTCTTTCACAGTTTCTTTTACTTCTCCCATTACAGGCACTTGTCTCCTAGGATGTATCTTTCGAAATTAGCTTATTGCCTTCTTCACTGTTGCTGCATGGACTCATATACTTGAATATTATTTTACACAACTGTAGAAGAAAGAATTATCAAATCTTGTTTACTAACTTTTTTGTTGGAGATTGGTTTAGTGCTCAAGATAAGATTTAGTAGTGGATCAAGTTACTTTTTTCCTGAGAACTATCCTGATAGCAGTTTAAGTTATACTAGATTTGTTTGTCTTGGATCTATAAATATGTGACAGGAACTGCATTAGTGTAATGAAAGAAATGATAGGTATATCATATTTACCTTAGTTTCTGACTTTTAATGTCTACTTTGACTTCATCTTGCAGAAAGTTGAAGTTGGCACAACCACTTATTGAGGTAATCTGTTCTCATGAATTAAATTGGTTAAATTCTAAAATTGCAAAATATGTTTATTCTTCGGTCTGTCTTACTTTGATTTGCTTTGTGGAGCAATGACACTGCAACTTCCATTTTTGAGGGCCCTCTGAACGTTCTCTTTTGGGGGGGGGGGGTCGGAAACATCATGTTTGTGCTAATTTTAGCATGCATTACGACTTTTATACGGAAATTTATAGAATTATTTCATACCATGTTTTAGTTTCCTGAAAAAAAAAGTAGCTTTATTTGCATATGACTTCCAAGCATGCCCTGATCGTTCAATCTATACATGCATGCATTTTCTATTAGCTTCATTGATTTTTGCAAGCTTATCTTATCATTTGCTTTGATTACAATGATACTGTTAAGTTTAATAATTATTCTCTTGTAATGAAATTTACTCATAAAATGTTGCACACAGGGTAACTCTAAAGTATGGTCAGAAGACTTTTTCCAGCATTCTGCTGAAAATCGAAAAATAGAAACTCATATTTCTGATGGAGAAGTATTAGCAGCAGGTCAGTTTTATGATATACTTCAAATAAAGAATTTATTTCATCAGATTGTAATTATTTTTTATTCTTGAACACCCCTTTAAATATTTTTCTATGAACTAGTATAATTGATAGGAAATTCCAGGTAATGACAGGACATGTTCATCTGGAAGGATGCCCATGGAGTCTAGCTTATGTTGGAAACAGCTCGATGTGCCCATAAGTGGAAATAGCATGAATGCTTCTATTTTATCACCCTCTGTGAAAATCAAGGATGAACCATGTGATGAGAGTAGCTTCCACAACATAGGCAAGAATACCAGGGCTAACAATCTCTTTAACATAAAGCCAGTGAAGAGTGAACAGAAAAGCTTTGAGGAACTTGATGAGAATGAGATAGATCATATGCATCTGGGAGATCGGATGAAGCTGCTGAGGTCAAGAGAGGCTTCTAATGTTGATCTGTCTCAGTATAGTGGATGTTTGATGAAAAATGTGCCTTCTGCCACCAACAGCCCTCTCATTACAGACTCTGTCAAACCAATAAATATCAGTCTTACAAGGAAAAGGAAAAAGACTGCTACGTAATCTTTGTTTTTTTATATAAAATATATAATTTGTTTGTTACTTTTCGTGAAATGCCAATTTTCTTATGGCCCTATATGTGAAATTAAATGCAGTGATTCAGTGGAAACAGCTCTCGAGGAAGATGCTCCTGGACTCCTGCAGGTATTCTTAGTTTGTTTTGGATGCATGAATTGAAAGTTATGGACAAAGATTCATGTAATCTGTTTTGACAGGTACTTGCTAACAGAGGAGTATCAGTTGGTGAGATCAAACTCTATGGAGAGATGGAGAGTGATGAGGCTTTGGAAGAGTCTTTAAGTGAAGACAGTTTTGGAGAGCTTGAAGCTGACATGTCAAAGGTTGGCAGTAATCCTTTTGTTGCAATATATTCTGTTTGTCTATGTTCTCCTAACCATTGTGCTCTTATGAGTTTGGTGTAACAGAGAAAATAACCAATCTGACAAGGAAAATTTTCTGACAATTTGTAACTACAAAAGTGAATGGTTTTAGCATCTTAATTAGTTATTAAGAAGCAGCAAAAATTGGTCACCCTAAATCATTGGATGTTAAAAATATTGTCGTAATTAATTGGTTTAGTAAGAATGCTAATATGATAGAGGCACTGATGTAGAATGATAAGAAAAGAAGAATAAGGAGACAAACAAGGAAGGAGTGATCTTTTCCTTGATATCGCTATATTAGGTTAACTTTTATAATACCTGCTCGAGTTTTTTTAATAACAATATCAGCTGGAGACCTTGAGTTGACTACTATGATTTACCTATGTCTTCTGTTTTACAATTTCTTCAGTTTTGTGTCTAGTTGTAAGGTTAAATGTATTTTACGTTCGTAAACTTTAGCAAATATACAATTTAGTCTTCAACTTTCGCAAAGTAGGGTAAGATAAGTCAAATTGCTAATGAAAGTTAAAAAAATTAGCATTAAAATATGACCAAACTGTTATAATTTTTCTCAGTTAATGAAGGCAGACAGTCAACTTGATATTGATTCCAATTGTTTGGTAAAGCTGAATAATCGCTCCCAATTTCATCATAAAATAAAAGGTTTTGGAACAAACTGCATCTGTCACAAAGCTTTGGACATATAATGCATAGTTTTGAGAATACTTTTTCAGTTGAATCATGATGCATATCAAAAGCAAATTTGACCGAAGATAATGAAAGTGGAATTGTGTCTTTCTCTTTAGCGTGAGTTCTGATTTCTAACTATTGGTTAGTTTAATAAATAATCTATTATTGGCTTATAGAATATTACTTGTTTGACAAATGACTGATACTCTGATGCAATGGTTTGTAACGAACTGATGTGCTTATTTTCGACAAAGACTTCAAAATTAAAGAATTGAAGTTGTTCTTGAAATCTGTCTCCTTTCTACTAGTATATAATGTTAGATTCTAAAATGTGGGGCGCAGCTTTTCAACCAGCGTGAGCCATATTTTAAGTTTGGTCCTCTACGGTGCACAAAGGGTTCAAAAGCTAGTTACTGCTTGGCATGTCTACTCTCACTTGTGGAGCAGGTAAGAAACCTCACGAGTCTGCTCTATATCTAAATATGTTGTGCTGAGCATGACACCCATTTCTTAGACTTTTCTTCATCCATGCATATCTTTTGCTTTATATGTGTTTTGAGTCATTAATAGTTTTCCTTTCATACAATATATACGGACAGACAAGATATCTACAGTTCAGGAAATGGCCTGTTGAATGGGGTTGGTGTCGAGATCTCCTGTCATTTATATTTGTATTTCCAAGGCATAACAGGTGCATATTTGTGATTAAGAATAACTCTTGAATTTCAATGTCTGAGAATAGAAATTTTTGTAATGTAGTTGTTACTTGATGCAGAATTGTGCTCGAACGTCCAGAATATGGCTATGCTACATACTTTTTTGAGCTTGTACATTTCTTACCAATTGACTGGCAGGTCAAGCGTTTGGTCACTGCCATGAAGCTTACGAGCTGTAGCAGGATCTCCCTAATAGAGAACAAGCCACTGGTGGTAATAACTTCATTGCATGTCATTAAATGATTACTTATCTTTTCAATATGATGTCCTGATAGTACTGTAGATATGTAATCTATTTTTAAAGTATTCACTGATGGACGAGGCTTTTGCTTTTACAAGTAGCATTTTGGGAGTTTGGACATTCTGTGCCAAAGTTAGGAGTACAATTATTTAAAGATCAGATTTAAATACAATCAATTGATTTCTAATACACATGATGGAAAAATAATCTACATGGTAACATGTCAACACTTGTGTAAATAGTTAGTATGTAGTCTAGTTCGTGATGCTTCATGTTTCTTTTTTATTTCTTCCCACATACACTATTCGTAAGGTTCTTGCAGTATCAAAAATCTGATTCAGACCTGATCTTGTGAAAATCTGTTGATAATTAAAAAAAGAGAAAAATACCGTTTGGTTCTGTTATTATAAAAATGATATATAGGTCTTATACCTATTTTTTGTGATAGTTTAGTTTATTAATATTAAAAAGTAAGCCCACAAAAATGAGACTTAAGTCTTGTATGGTTTACATATAAATTGCATGTCTGATTGTGTTCCTTTTGCATGACTGGTTTCTAACTGTGCTAACTTGGCTGAAAAGGTAAATCTATATTTATATTTAAGACAGTAACTGTCTCTGTCCTTTGTCAATGTTTATGTATTAACCCTACGTTTGGTGCCACCGTAACTTGACTGTTTGATTACTTGTTTAGTCATCCTATAAGATATCATTTTCCCTTGACATTATGTCGTACCTGAATCTTCTGGCAAAGGTTGGCAAGGACATGACTGAAGGGGAAGCGAAAGTGTTAGTTGGATATGGTTGGGTACCAAATAGTGGCTTGGGTACGATGCTCAATTACCACAACAGGGTGGTGCATGACAGGATGAATGAAAATGATAGCTCAGAATGGAGATCAAAAATAAGCAAGTTGCTAATGGATGGTTATAATGGTGGAACTGTGGTTTCAATTGGCATCCCCGAAAAGGTTGTGGAGTATAGAGATGCTCAAAATACAGAGATCAAATTGGAGTTCTAAACAGAGTTTATATACTTCAAAAAGGTTTGTAAATATTTATACATAGGATAACTCTTGAAAGGTAGGCCGCTTACTGATATAGATTTGTTAGAACGATTTATTTACTTGTGTAGTGCCTTAATAAGACAGGATATGAGCTTAATTAATGTTAGAAATTAGATGGAAAATAAATGATCTTGTTTACTACAAACTTTTAAAAAAATTATTTGTAAGGGAATCGAATTATTTGTACAAGGCTTCAAGCTTTTTTTTTTTGGCTAAATAAGTCCATATGTTAAATATTAATAAAAAAATACATCACGTATAATTGAATTCACAGGTGATTAGATTAAAAATATTTTGAGGGAGATCATGAATTTGAAAGATCTCTCAACACATCATTTAGAATCCATTTAACAAAGATATTTTAAATCCTCAAAAAAACTATTTATAGCACCACTACACTATTTAACATCACTTGTCACAATTAAAACAGTAATTTATATTTTAATGAAATTTAATTAATGATTAAAAGACTCACTAAAGTAGTTTTGATGTCTCAGTAGTGATATATAATTACTCGATAAAAGCAACAAGCTATATTTGATTTGTGTTATATACTTGGAGTAATAAAACCTTGGCATGTATATAGATTTCATAATACTATTCTGATATGGTCAATTAGCTTAGCAAACTATAAATTTGATTAGAGACAATTAACGTTTTAAGTAATTAAGTCGAGGAATATATTTTCTGAAGAACAAGGAGCATGACATTCTTGATGGGCTAGAAAACCAATCGGAAGGCTCAATTGCTAATTTGGTTTAGCCCACTGTGGGAGCTCTGGGGACACAATAAGTCCAACATCTGAAAATGAGATTACATTTAAAAAGAAATGAAAAAGAAAATTACGTGTTCATTCTAATGAACTCAACCCAAAATTTTATAGTATGAGATCAATTGATCAAAGGCATGCAGTTCAAGTAGGATTAATGAACTGTTTTTTTTTCCTAGTGACTTTTATTTATCACAAATTCCAAAACTATTGTTTTCCCTTAAAACTAATTACTTTCCGATCTTAATTTTAAGAAAAACACGTATTTTCTTATTTTGCCATTTTGTTTTAATTTTTTTAATTTTAGCTTCTGTAGACGTTATTTGTCTCATTACTATATTTGAACTATATATTTTGGGGACTGATGTGTTTAAAAATAACTGAGACAGATGGATGAACCCTAAAATATAATTGATAGCGTTTTAGACTAAGAAAAAGCCACATATATAAAATAGCGTGTGGGTTAAGTGTCTTAGTGGATCTTGACCATTCAATTTATAATTTTAATAAAATTGGAAGCAAATGAATTATAAAATGGGTACCCTCCAAAACATAATGTACATACCTTTTCATATATATTCTTAATGGTGTACACCTTGTCACTATTTCCGAACAATGTAGAAGCTTTAGTGTGGTTGCAGAAGATAAGGATTGTATTTATTTTTTATATATAGGAGAAATCAAATGTTATAACTAGAGCTTGGTTTGTTTTTTTGCTTATTTCCATCGTCATGATGAGAGAAAGTTATGGTTATATACAAGCGTGAAGAGTAAAACCTCTTGAATTTGCTTAAATAATAAGTATCTTTTAATCTTATGGATTACAAAAAATGATTTTTACTCATGTTACTTATGAAAAAAAGTATTAAGGAAAGATATTTGATATTTTTAATGTTATTTTATTATTAAAATTATTAATAAAATATTTATTATAAATTTCAAAAATCCTTAACTAGTTATTTTTCATAAAAAAAAATAACTAAATGACACATTTAATAACCTAGAATACTAAATATCATATTTTACTAAAGCAAAAGTACACATTTTTTTCCATATACAATTGTAGAAAAACTTTGATACTATTTTTTTTATAATAAAAAAATATATATTTTATTCTTTGCTCCAAGTGAGTCATCTATTTATCTTTCTATCTCTCTCTATCAAATTTTTTTTTTCGATCTGTTGTGGTGGCAAGCAGATTTTGATGATACAAAACATGCTCCATTAATATATGTTCCACTTTGTTCAACCATAAGCAACTTAAAGTCTTAAAGTACTTAATTCTCAAAACTACAAATCAGTACTTCACAATATATTATTGAATATTTCTTTAATGTACTTTAACATCAAAGAAATGAAATAAAATGAGTCCATTAACTTGAGGTAGCTCATAAAATAAACAATCTTAAAAATAATATCAGCCCATTTATACATTTGTAGAAACAGATATGAGAAACGATAAAATATTATTTAGGTGCATTCATAGTAACACTCTCAATTACATTGTTATTTTTATTTGTATAATCTTTCAAAAAATATGTATAAACTTTAATTCTTTTTATACATTAATTTTTCTTAAAACAATTAAAGTAAAAAAAAAACAAAAGTAAGTCAATAAAATAAAATTTAAAAGTATTACTTAAAAAATAATTTAAATAAAAATGGTAATATAATTAAGAGTTTTTCACCATTTACTTTCATTTAGTAGTAGGATATACCATATATATATATATATATTGCATTATAATTATGTCATCCTCGTGAGTTGCTTAAGTAACTTGATAACAAAGTACAAAAACCTAGGAATTCATAAAGGAGTGACAAAATAAAGGTAAATTGGAGACGTGTCAGTTTAAGAGCAATTAAAGAAAAAGGCTTTTAATTAATTGCATGAAATGGGAAAGTGTATTGGATCGTATGGTAGTGAATATGCATTCATTGGAGCATTGATTCAGTGGATTCATAATTGAATTTGACAGATAGATTACGAAGGTAGCTGCCTTAATATATATATCTTAGCCACATACAAGGGCCCCAAAATCCCACTAAAACTCACCAATGGTCGAGCTGCGCGTAGGACAACCGACCTATTTATCATTCCGTGACCGCCCCCCATATACTTTTGCTAATTTTTCATGTACAAATTAAATTATATATTATAATCTTATTCATAGATAATAAAATTTTATTTTTAACATTGTTAAAGTCTCGCGTTGTCAGGAGTAAGAATGCCAATGTTCTTATAAACCCTCTAACTCATAAAGTTGTTTTGGGTTGAGTTAGCCAGGTTTAAGATGACGTATCGGGTTTCTTCAGAAACCTTCGTCTCGTTACCGTAATCCGACCGTCTTAACTGACTCTAGTCGATGTGGAGAGGGGATGTTAAGTCACATGCGTTAGTAAGAGCCAAGAATCTTCTTATAACCCGCAACCCTCTAACTCATAAGATGGGCTTTTGGGTTGTCGACAGGTTTAAAACATTATTATTATTATACTTTGTATGTATGTTTTTTTCGTATATAATAAATATATATATTACATGTTTAAAAAATATAACTTACTTATTTTTTTCTCTATATAACATAAAAACATAGTTTTTGTAGGTAACTTTAAAAATAAAATTATGTATTATATCATATAAAAAGAAGAAGATGATTTTAACTCTTTAAGTTGGCCATAAGATTACCATATAAAAATTGTATTTATAGTTTATTTTTAATTACAAATGGTTTTGTCGAACTTGTTGATTGTTATTATAGGAAGAGAAAGGGTACGTAAAATCAATGTACCAAGCTCTCTCACTTAGTTACTTTTGTTTTAAATTAAAATTGTTGTTAAAATGGCTTCATCTTTGAATCCACTCACTCTTCCATTACTCCTTTTTATAATTCTTGAATTTCTATTTGTTTATATCTCTATATATACTTATTAGGACAATCATTGGTTTTCTTTTTTCACATGGGCATGCAATTCTTTATTCTGCACTTTATGCTCTTTATCTTCTAATTTTATTAATTCCCTCTATTCTACACTTTACTTCTTTGTATATATATATTTTTTCTCTTTCTAAGTTTGATTTTTTTATTTTTAATCCTTGATGTATTTCTTCTCATCCTTAGAACATTGGTGGAAAAATAGACAAAAATAAAGAAAAAATTTTTAATTATTATTTCTATATATGTGATAATATTGTCAAAATTTATAATATCTATCGAATATCGATATATATATATATATATATATATATATATATATATATATATATAAACTTAGTAATTAAAAATGCTCCTAATTTATAGCATCTATTAACTATAGTTATAGTATAACATATAATTAATTATTCTATCAAAATTTGAGATAGATTTCAGGTGATAAAGATAAATTAAACATTTTGATTTAATAGTTAAAATAACATAAAAAGTCTTATATGAGAAAGTAAATATAAGTTTTGTTTATGAATAAAAAATTTACTTCATAAAAAAAGATAAACTAAAGAATAAATAATTACAATTTAATATTTTATTATATTAAATAATAAAGATAAAATTAGATTATAATTAATGATATAAATATATTATTATATCATTATTTTTAATGATTATGTTATATTTTGTTTCGGTGATAAATAAGTTTATAAAAATATATCCTATCTTTTTTTTTATAACAAACAAATATATATATCGTCTCTGTTTTTTATAATAAATAAATATATTGTGGTTAGTGTATAATTGTGAGTATTTGTGTTACATTTAGCAATACAGGGGGCGATACTGAAACCTAGAAAATTGGTTACACAAAAAACAATTAGAGTATAATCATAAGTATCGTTTGGTTTGGTGATTCAGGATTTTTTTAGTAAAGTGACATCACTTATTGCATCACAAAATTCAGTTGACTTTGATTGAGTAAGACGTACACTTTGATGATACTGACACGAAGACATCAGACTTTACCATGTAGACTCAGACTTTTCCATGTGGACACAAATTCAACGTATTTTTTCCTGGAAAATTACTAAATGTGTTAAAACTTTTTACACACATTAATTAAAATAAGTATTAATTTTTTTTAAAAAAAAATATATCTTTTAAATTTATAAAGTTATTATATCATTTATCGTACTGTCCTCAACTGTCATCAATATGCGTCCAAATTTATAGTATAGCTTCTATTCCTCCATTGTTTACACTTTGATTATTTATTTTTGATAAATTGTTTACACATTATTATTGGTAGGGGTTGGAATTACTTTCTTTTTTTTTATTAATTTTAATTTGTTACATTTTAATAAAATTTTAATATAATAAAATTGTATAATTAATTTGAATATAAATAGATTAAATTTTTTAAATTGAATAAAATAAGTTCATATCGAGATTTTTTATAAATTAATATGGTATATAAAATATTTAAATTTTAAAAGTTATCTATCTAAATTAAAATTTATTATTTATATTCATAATTAAAAAAATATAAATTATGTAAATTATGTAAAAAATTGTGAATCTTTTATATAAAAGTTTTTAAAATATATAAAAAAAATTAATTATTTATATTTTAAATTAACTTTTTATTTAATATATATATTTTTAATTATTTATAATATTTATATAAATCAATAAACCGATTAATTAATTAAAATATTATATAATAATATATATTATTATTTTTAAATATTATAAAATAATCAGTTAAAAAATTTAAAATAATTAATTAGATTATTAATTATTATCATTTTATAAATCTTGATAGTATTAAAAAAATCATTAATTATTTATTTTTAAAATTATTAATAGTTAGAGGGAAATAATGATACTTATTCTTTTATATAATTCACATGTTATAATATTAATATAATACAATAGAAAATAAAATATGTATATAATGATTACAATAATTAATTTTTTTAATTTTTTTGTCAATTTTTATTGACAAATGATAATATTTGAAATATTTAAAGTATTGTTTTTTAAAAAAAATTAAATAAAAATTTAATAAAATAATATTTAAATGATAATTTATGTTATTATTGACTCGTTGGTATCATCCATACGCTCTCTGTTACACGCTTCGAAAGTTTATGGTCCATCTTTTACAAGCTTCACGTTATTTTTTTCCTTCAATCAAACGATACGCAAGCTTCACATCAATAATTTGAAATATTTGACAAAAATTCTTTAAAAAAGTATTTTTATAATAAGTTATTACAAGATAATAATTCACATGATTGGACATTTTGAATAATCTCTAGCATATAATGATAGGTTTAAAATATATACTATATTTATAATAATATAATATTTTTTAAATATATTTAAATTATTAAATTTATAGTAAAATATTTAATATTAAAAATTAAATAGAATATAATTTATTTTATTTTATTTTATTTATAATTTTTTAAATACTATAACTAAAGTAGAACACGTAACCTCCCTATCTCAATGTATATCCGCTGCCAGCTGCTCAATTTATTTCTGATGTTTTATTTAGTGTATCATATTCGTAATCAATATAGACGTCATCACATGTCATACATATTAAACACTGAGAAAAAAAATAACAATAAAAAAAAATCCATATAATATTCTTAATAGGAAGCCCAATTTCTTGTAAATTTTTATAAGAAATTTTATATAAATAAAATTGTGAATTATATTTAAATATTTAAGATATAAGTTTAATAAAAGATTAAGAGTTAGGATGAATTTTTTAATTAAAAATAAAAAATTTATGTTATGTTACAATAAAGATATAAAATTAGAATATTATAACTTATAATAAAAATTATCTAATTTAAATAAAAATATAATAATTTAATAACTATTAATATTATATATATATATATAAGTGTTGAAAAATAAAACTAATTTTTTTTATTAAAATATAAAAAAGTAAGATTTAATTTAAGATTTTAAGTTTTAAAATATATTTAAAAATATATATTGTTAAAAAATAAAAGAATAATACATACAAATATTTAGTACTTGTTGTATATTTTTTAACGGTTAAAATGAAATGATTTTATAATATTAAAAATTATTAAATAAAATAAAAAATTAATAAAATAAAATATGAAATAATATATTATTAAAGAAAATAAAAATTTAGGGTGACACAAAATATGAATTTTTTTTAATAAAAGAATGAAAAACTTTATTTATTATCATGAATTAAAGTTATATATATAAAATATTTTTGAATTAGACTATATAAACTCAATAAATATTTTTATATAATATAAACCATTATAATTTTATTTGTTCAACTAGTTCATATTTAACAAATGTATATATAAAAAATACATATATTTAATTATTTTACTCACGATTCATTTATATATTTTTTGTTATTAATATATAAAATGATATATTAAAATATGCTGACAAACAATTAAATATAATATATTATTATAAATAAAATATTTATTTAATATTAAAAATATAAATATAAAAAAAATTATAAAAAATTTAAACCCAATCCTATAAAGCTCCGCTCCTGTATAAATACATAATATTTTTGTATTAGAAAACGAGCATTTTATTTCTCAGTGAAATAATTCGGATTTTAATACAAGTAAATAAAATTATTTGAGATTTCTTATTATATATTTATATATCTCATAAATTCTTCTTTTTATATTGAGAATCTTCGTGTATGTCCATCAAGCATTGCATTGCATTGCATTGCATGATGTAAAAATATGTAGAGGGTAAAAATAATTTTTTAAGATTTTTTTTTCTTTTTATTATTACAATATTTCCACACCATAATTGGGTTCTACAAATAATTTAAAGAATCATAAAATCAACATGTTTAAGATGTACATTGGATTTTATTTTATGTTAATTAACACTCAAAATTTAATTTACTTACCTTCTTTAATTTTAACCGACGGAGAATTTCATTAATTACATCACATTAACGATTAAACTTAAATATTTTATTTAATGGAAGAATTAACTATAATTTATTGAGGGTTAACAATTCTTATTCGTAACTTTTATTTCAAAATATATTTTAGTCTATAATATTTTAAAATTTAATAATTTTAATTTAATTTAATAGTTTTTTTCTAAAAGTAAGGACCAAATTTTATTTTCATGAAACAATTAAAAAAAAATTAAATTTTATTTTAAAGTAAAAGATTAAGTAATAACATAATTATTAACCTTTTAAATTAAATGGTTAGTGGTACAATCTGAGCGTACGATTTGAATTAAATAGAAATTTTCTGCTTTCATAAAAATAAACTAAAAATATATTGACCTTTTAGCTATCAACCTTTTCTTATAAATGCAAGTGTTCGTGCTTACCGGTCGAGATGTCGGATGATCTATCCATTTTATATCATTTTTATTTAATTTATTTTCTGTGGTTTTAAACTCAAGCATGATGCACGTCATATGATCATATCATCCAAATTTAAATAAAATATGGATTATTATATAGGATGAAATTTAATTTAATTTAATTTAAAATAATTTTTTTATTTTATTTTCCTTTTAATTTTTTATTATAAGAAACAATTTGAATTTTTTTAAGGATATTAAAATTCTTTTCTATTAAATAAGTAAAAATTATCTGAATAAATTCAAACTTGAATTTTTGATGGCAAGGATGTAGAATCATACTATATTTATTACAAATATTTAAATTTTTAAACAACTTAAATTTTTTAATAAATAATATATAATTTTTTTTAATAATATGAAATAAATTTTTTATTAAAAACATTTTTATGATTTTATTTATTTACATAACATTTTTTTACTACTTCATTCTTTTAGATAGTACTTTAACATTCAGAAGAAGAAAATAAAAGTTTAATCTATCGAGTATAAAAATAGTGTTAAAGAATTAATTTCATAATTTTAAAATGTAGTAAAATATGAATAAATCATGAACCATAAAGTTTTCTAAACACTTTACATATAGAGATTTCTAATGATACATAGAAAGAATTATAATTTTTTATTAATAATATTAATTATATTTTATAAATAAGTTAAAGATGTTTAATAAAATCTGAATTATTCTTAGTAAAATAAGCATAATGTTTTTTATAAAAAAAATTAAAAATTTTAAAACGTAATTTTTTTTTGAAAACTAGACTTTTAAAATTTTCTAATAACTAAGTTAATACTATTTATATTTTAAAAATGAGTCAAATATATTTATTAGAAACTAAACAATAATTCGTAAAATGAGTATAATATTTTTTAGAAAACTTGAAAATATAATCAGTAAAATTTATTAGAAACTATACTTCTAGAGTTTTATAATAGTGTATGAAATGAATCATAATATTTTATAAATTAGTACAATTTATATTTCAAAAATGTTCAATAAAATATGTTTGGAGAGTTGCTAGTATTTTAGGGTTTATAGATAGAGGTTAAAGCGAATAGAATACTCATATATTTTATTTATCTCATTAATGAAGTATATATTAGCATAATAAATATAGGTGTCAGTGTTATATATTAGTAGATGTTATATCAAGATGTCATAGCCAAACTAAACATGACATTTTTACAATAATAAGCCATTAGTTGTTGCCCTGTCAATTAGGTTGTTGGGGTTTGTCCATCCCTTACATGGCTTAGGCTAGAAACGTAATAAACCACTAGGTTGCTTGACATTGGTGTTTGTATGAGCAAGTTGTTTAGGCAAAGTGCTCCCTAGGAAGATCACTCTATACTCTAATGTTAAGCTATTATATACAAAGTGTTCCATATAACGAACTTTCATCTAAGTAAGGTAATTCGAGTTATTAAGATAACGACTCCTCTACGTGTAACATTCCTAACAAAATTTAAACAATCTTTAATAAAAAGAGCACAACTCAAACATTTTTTAGATAGTAGAGTTTTTGATTTTTTCAAATATATATAGATTCAATCATAAATTATTATAAATTAATACAATTTATATTTAAAAATTGAATCAATTATCTTTTTAACCTCAATTATATCTTCAATTTTGTTGAGTTACTATTTATTTTGAATTTCCATATTTATTGGAACATCATAATATAAATTTAATTTTCCAATTTAATTTTTAAAAAATAAATTGTTACATTATATATTTCTTATTTAGACTAATAATATCATTTTTGTCAAATTTATAATATTATTTAATAATTACATTTTTATAACTTCTTCTTTTCCTCTCTTACTATCTCCAACCTAATACCATTGCACTAAAATGAAGCATTTTTTGAAATGAAAGTTTCTCTAATGAGGCACTAAATTTGCACCAACTATATATAGTACAATAAACAATGTCTACTTAGTGCGATACTATTCATGTATTATTTTTTAATAAAAAATAAAAATTTAAAATATATTGTTTTAATATATATTTCATTTTAATTATATATTTTTGAGTAAAATTTGTTTTAATTATATTTTCTTATTATTAAATTTTTATTATAATGATAAATTAAAATTAAGCATATTATACAAAATTATTGAATACAATATAAAGCTAAAAGTATAAAATAAAATAAAATAACATTTTATTAATTGTGTAATTCATTTTCGAATCCTCTAATATTATTAAAATATTGATAAAAATATATACTCTATTTTGAAATTGTCGATCTTGACCTTAATGTCTTTCTCTTTGTTGTTGAAATCTATATCCATGTTATTGATTTTTTTTATTAATTCTTATTTATTAACTTCAAATAAACTCACGTAGGTTTAGATCGTCCATAGAATTCAAATCTTGATCGACGTAGAAAAATGAAGAATAAAAAAGATCACATTGTATTTCGAAATATATTAACTAAATATTTTTTAGATTAATTTATTAATTTAGAGAATTAATGTCCCTTGACATGCACTTTCAATTGTGTTTATTTTTCAATTAAATTTAATACTTAGTTCATATAATAAATAAAATATTTTAGTTAGTAGATTTTTAATTTTTTCATAAGACTATAATTTTTAAATTTATTATTATTAGTTAAGTAATAATAATATATAATTTACTAATTAATTCAATATAATAATTATTAAATAATTAATTAAAAATAAAAAAAATAAAAAATATATTTTTTAGTGTAATATTTGATGTCGTGAGTTAGAGAATAAAAAAATATTATACAATTTTTGCACTAAATTTATATAAAAGTTAATCGAACTAAAATGGTGTTATGGATCGTAGATATTCTTAATTTAACGTGTTTTTATTTGTTAATATATTTAATGATAAATATTCATCTTTTTTGAAAATGAAAATAAAAAATAATTAATAATGCATTAAATAATCAACACTTTAATAATAAAATATAAAAAGAATTAAATTATACTTTTAACTATAATAATTACTATAAAATTTCACGATTCATTCATTATTTTTTATTTATTTATTTTCATTTCTAAAAAAGAAAGATGATATATTTCGGAACTAATAAGTCAAATCAAATATGCCATTTCTCCCACACCAATACCTCATGATCCATTATAAATCTAAATGATGGTACAATCTTAGTTAGCGGTTAGAATCTTGGTGGTTGCAAAGTTGTTTATGCGTTTTCCTCTCACTTCTCTCACTTGACTAATGATGCGAAGAAATACATTGGCAATAACACTCGCTAAATTGTGAGAGTTACTAGTAACTTGTAATAATATAAACTTAAACATTATGAATTAAAAAAAAAAAACTCATGTAAACTAATTTAAATATGAATTTTATTTCGTATAAACCCACTTATTTAATTTATTCTTTTTTGTGAATTAGTGAAGCAACTATAACGATAATACTTATATTTTATTATTTTTAAGTCAAATATTCGAATTATATAAAAAAAACGTTTATTTGATTTGATTTTTAATCCCTTTTAAAAATAACATGTCTTGTATTTTATTATATTTTGAACATATATTTCACACATATTTTTAATTAAATTTTTTATATAAATATATTTTTATAAAGATTAAAAAATATTTATATTATAAAGTAAATGTTGAAAATATACAATAAATAAAGTTTAACATATAGATATAGATACATACTTATAAAAATCAATTGAATATAATTTCATCAAGTTTTAAAAAAATTTAAACATATATTTTTAGAGAGGATTAAAAATAAACATTTATCTATAAAAGGAGGTGCATTTAATTAAATCTTAAATACATCGTTAATATATAGTTGGCAAGTGTGTTGAAAACTAGCCAAGGATGATACAATATTCCAACTTCTCATGTGACTAAAATGCTCAACTTTTTCGGTGAGTAAAATGTAGAATTTTAGAATATAATAAGTAATCCTAGAGGTACATTAATTTTTTTAAAGTGGTGTATAAATTTAATATATTTTTTAATTACATTTTAATCTACCAATTTTACATGTTTAAATAATTAATTTTTATATTTTTCTTATTTTTTTAATCTTTATTATTGCTAAAAAAATTTCTTTCAGTTCAAAAAATAATTTTTAAACTTAAAAATTGACCATGTAAATTTATGGTATCATTTTTTTAAAAAATTATTGAAATAAACTACTCTAAAAATAAATCTAAATACTTTAGCTATAATATCTAGTTGATTGTTACGTCATATATATCTTTAGATTTAGCAAGTAGTCAACGTAAAAATGAATGTGGATTTTGACCTCTACAAGGTTCCTCCTATTAAGGAATGGGTCTTCTGCTTTGCAATTGCCACTTGTGCCTCTTGGAGTTGGAAGTTTTGTTAATTAGTGAATGGACTCAACAATTGGTTTATGTGTATTGAGAATATTTTATAATGCGCTCGAAATCATACGAATGATGTTGTTCTAATTAGTTAGACATCTCATATGGGAATGGGACCATATATAACACATGCAGTTCTTATCACAATATCTTGTAGTAGGCCTTCTATTGCAATATAATGCTTAATTATTTTGTCATTAATTTATGATACGATTGGCTAGTGAATTCATGTAATTAACAAGTCCAACGGTATCCAGTATCTTTAATTCTCTGTCTAATAGCTAGTAGTGATCATACAGCTAGCAAATGCACTTGCGTATATTCTTACATCCTTATTTGCTCCTCTTCTAACCTCTTTTTTCCTCGCATTTTGTTATTTTTGTGATTTTAGCTATTGTCTGAAAATGTTAACCAAGTTCATTTTAAAATCTATCATATAATACATCTCGGGTACATAAAAAATATATTGATTTTGATTTTTGTCAACACCAAGTATGATTGTGTTTGGACATCCGAACCGACCCAAAAACAGGATCTTATAACCTACCCAAACCAAGTCTAACCCAAGACAGAAAATGAAGTGCCCTAGACATCTCACTCATGAGACAGACCGAGCCCAATGACAACTCGAGCTTTAGACAGACCAAGGCTAATGTCAGCTCGAGCTTCGATAAGACCGAGCTCAAGAATAACACGAGTTTAAGTATAGCACGAGTCCGTGGACAACACAAGTAAAACTTGACTTCGATCTCTGACACATTATAATTTAGGCTAATTATGCCCTCATAACACGTAGTTACATGTACACATTGTATAGTTGACACATATACTCATAAATGTGCTATAAATAGATGGATCACTCATGAGGATCCACACAATGAACCATTTACATTCATATCTCTCTAATTTCTCTCTATTGGATCATCGTGAGGGATAGTGGCCTTTGGTCCTTTGATGTTTAAATCAATAATGAGATTGTAGAAGATATATATGATCAGAGTCTTACTTTGTGATAAATAAGAAAGAGAGTGTTTATAATTGTCGTTCTCTATTGTAAAAAAAAGTTAGATCTTGCTTTTAGTAATGAGATTTGTATGTATAATAATGATTATATATAGAGAGTAAAAGTATTATGATACATATCACTTACAAATATAGACAGATTTATTGTAGTATCGTGATTATATCTTTTGAATAATTAGGACCAAAACTATTGGCTAGTTATCCCTTCATAAAGATTATCGATAGTCATGCTTATTTGATTACTCGACATTTATTAGACTGACTCATAAAGTTTTTTGATGATTAGGACTACTCTTTATTTACCATGTGAGATGTATTAAATTACATAGAACATAACATATATACTATTCTTGGTACAATTATAATTCAAACTAATGTTCATTTTAACTTAAAGAATATATAAGATGTTGTTACCATATCTTCTCAATCCAACAAGTGGTATTAGAGATGAATGTTGAGAGTCCTGAATTGAAAATATGTGGAAACAACAAAGTTTTAAATATAAAAATTTGATAGAAAAAAATAACTTTAACATTTGGTGGCAAAACAATATGAAATATATACAGGTGTAACAAGGGCTTCTTAAGGCATTGAGAGGAATGAAACCAGAAATAAATGAAGATAATTGGGATGAGTTGAAAGTAAAGACAATTAGCATAATTCGCTTAAGTTTGATTTCTAAGGTCAAATATTGTATGCTAGATGAGATTTCTCCATCAAAGTTGTGAGAAAAATTAAAAAAATTGTACATATTAAAGCCTATTATAAATAGGCTTTACTTAAGAAATAAATGTTTGGTTCTAGGATGGCTAAAGACATGATATTAGAAGCCATAAGAAGCCATCTAAACATTTTTATAGATGTATTTATGAACTTCTAAGGCTTTGATACAATCCAAGAAGCTCAAGAAAACAATCAGTGGGTTTATTCATTAGTACAATAAGAAGAGCTCAAGAAAGGCTCATATTTGATCATCATAATTTAAGCCTTTAATGGGTCAAAATAATTGGCTAAGCATTATTTCCTCACAAATTCATATGGACACAAAAGGGTTGACTTATAATCATATGTTTTGGGCTTCTTTTAGTATATGAATTTGATTTATGAGCTTGGGCCTAAATATTTTGTAATTTTATTTCTTGGACATATTTGATGTTAAATTTCAAAGCATTTTTGGTGTTAATTGGACGGCACATATATGAGATTGTTAAGCTCATTATGGTAGGCCTAGTAGTTTCTTTTCATTAGTTTTCTTTGTAAATTAGGTAGTCTATTTTCATTGTTCGTTAGGGTTTATTTTCAAGACTATGTATATGTAACTATGGTTACCAAAATAGGCCTAAATGATGAATACAAATTCAATTTGTTAGTGCTTAGACCTTTTTCACTGGTTCTTGAACTGAATACTATACTTACCAAAGGTTGTTACCTTTATATGATCTTTTATACCTAGGTTTGTAACTCATCTTTAGCTATTGGGTCGAGGTTCAACCAAATCATATTTTTTTATTCTTTCTTAGGGTTCTAGCCGACTTATAGGTTCTAGTTCGTATGCTTGTAATTTTCTATCACAAGTTATCCTTAGATTTCAAGATCTAATCCTTGGGTTTGCATTAGTGTTGATGTATAGATAGATAACGAAGGCCAATCAAGGATTTTAATATGCTCATTGCTAAAATCTTATAATATACTGGTGACAACATTACTCGTTGGAAAGACTACGTTGTCCGTAAGCGAGGTGTCAACATTATTATTGAAAACTATAGTGATGTGATCTAATTGAGAGTTCCTGCATTTGGAGATGTTCTTGTTACACGAGAAGATTCAAGAGCAAGTTCATCAAATACATGAAGAAGTAGACCTAGAGGAAGAGATTCTAATAGAGTGAGTAGACATAAATTGTGTTCAATGAATAAGTAAGTATACGTATCGAAATAAGTAATATAATGATAAGAAAAGATCGTTCTCATAGAGATTATGTTATTAAAAACTAATTTTTAAAACAAAAAAATAAAAATCAATCTTTTTGTGTTTTTATGTTTTAAAAAAGAAAAATTAAAAGAACTAAAAATAAATAACAATAATTAATTAAATCAAAATTTGCAGCTAAGAAGATATATGAAAAAAATATCTACGAGTACTAAATCTTTCAATTTTTTAAACATGTGAATCACTAAAACACCCCAATATAATTATCAATTAATTGAATCTAATCTAGCATATATTCATCTTTCAAGTAAACTATATACTATATAGTAATTAATTTAATTAAACTCTCGTGTTAGTTAAGTTCAATAAAATAGTTATCAATGTTGGTGATAAAAATATGATCTTAAAATATCATTTTCAAGGTGAACCAAGACCAAATAAAAGGTTTTTTTTGGTTAAGTGTGTGCAAATGAGAATGAGTATGGATATATTATAATTGCTACTTGATATTGATTATTTTTTAAAGCTAACGTAGAGATTGTTGGTATAAATGACATTTAAAAAAAATTATGGAAAGATGAAATTTAAAAAAAACTATGGAATGATGAAACAATGAAATGTGTGCTTGAAGTTTGAAGCATGATTAATATTAATTACTAAGTAAGTGAATGAATGTTTGGCTGACTAAAAGGAAGCCAAAGCATTTTTTGAACTGTTTAAAGTGAGAAAAATTAAGGTTTAATTAATATTAATTAGAGCAAACGACAAAGAAATGAAAAGATTCTCTTATGTGTATGAATTTCCTGGGCATGATTAGCTCACAATGGCTGACTAGAGTGACTTGCTGCACAAATCAAAATATTGAAAATAATTTGATATATTTTGGGTTATTTTATTTTATTTGTGAGTAAATGAGTAAACGAAGTAAATGAAGTAAACAAACGTCCTTTCAAGTATTTAAAGGACTATATATTGAGTAGAGAAATTATCAAAGTTGGACATTTCTTTATGATACTAGAAGTCTTGAGAATGAATTTTAAAAAAAATCTCAAAAATCATCTAAAATTTTCAAGTTAATGAAATTTGTAAAAACACAAGTGCATCATTGGGGAGGCAAGTATATATATATATATATATACAATAAAAAAAGGGGTGATTGATATTTTTTTAAATGACACTAAAATATTTTTTTTTGTTAAATAAATAAAAATTATACTATAAAATTAATATAAACTTTAGTTTATAATTATGAATTGAAATTAGTGAATAAATTGTCTTGTTAATTAGCAAGTGGGATATGGAAACTTGCTTCAAAATTAATGGGCAATACACGGCAAGTACGTTGTCATCAATCGGCCAAGGACAGATTAAAAAGCCAAAAAGAGTGTGAATACAATTTTTAAGGGTTGAAAGAATCACATAAAAACTTAGTGGTCCGTAAAAGTAGCCTAATAGCTTTTCAAGTTTTCACACTACTAATCACATAATTAAGCAAATAAAGGAGAATGATGAGTAGTTTTGGAATTCAAACTTTAGTTGCATCTCCACAATTCATTATCTTTGAATGCTTAATTAATATGTTTTAAAGCTTTATTTCTAATTAGTTAAATATTCACCTAATACTAATTATTAACAATATTGCATACTCGAACTAAACTTAATTTTCAGTTATAACCCGCCGTTTTGCTTTTAATAATGATCTTGATTGACATTATATTTTTCCAATTAAACTATTTAAACAATAATTAGTCAAATGAGTTTACATAGTTTTAGATTGCAAATAATATTTCTTAGTCCATCTGATTTAGAAGGATGCATTTTCTATTTTGTTGAATTTTTCAATGTGAACGGTATCAATTTTAAGAATATGTTTGTATAAAATGAAGTTGTGAATATACGACAAGTTTATACCGATTTAGATTAGTCTATCTTAAATTAATTTAACTATAATACGAATTAAATTTAATTATTATCATAAATTTTCATCACATCAATAAAAAATTGGGTTAATCTAAATAGTTTAAATTTGTTCGAACTTTTATATTGCATTCATTATTTAATTTTATCTCCAATAATATATATTAAAAATAAAAAAAAAATTGAGGTTATCATTAAAAAGTGTCCCCTTAATTATATTTTAAATTTAAAAAAAAATACTAAATTTTAAAATATTTTAAATATGTTACTTGAAGATAAAAAAAATAGTTTAACCACTATACTTCAAATTGAATCACATATATTAAAATTTTATTACTAAATATCTGAATGCTTACAAATTATTATATATACACATCACACGCAATATATGTTTTTTTTTTGGGTGATAGAACACACACAACATTCAAGTGACCTTTCTAGTTGGATTTTCACTGCCATTGCCGTAGGGTTAGATCCATGATGTCCTTGTTACCAGTCACCTACGGTTTTAACCAACACAAGTCACGACAAAGCAATCTTTATGATCTTTCTTAAGTAAAGGTTTCGAACTAATATTAATCCAAATATACAAGTAAAAAGGTACATCTATACTCTCACCCTTATGTTTTAGATACGAAAATTTATATTAATTTATTAAAATTTGAATTTAATTTGTAAAATATAAATAAATAAAAATTTACAAATATATTAAAACATAAAATCTTTATTCATTATTCTAGTGATATTATTAACTATAATCTTCTCTTTTATGCGCTATAATTACATCAGCATGATCGATCGATGCTGTGTTTTTACATACTTCAAATCTGGAATTAAAAGAAATAATTAGACTTCTTAATTTCTTTGAGGGGTCAGTAGATTGTGACTAATTTACACAACCTTAAACTTTTGAAATACCAAGACATTACTTTTATTTTATTACAAGTATATATATATATATATATTTAATCAAGTGGGTTAACATTAATTGTCATTAGTTAATTGGTTTTTCTCCATGTATTAATATTTTCTGTATCTTGAATTATGAATTGACTAAATATACAATTCATACTATCAGTATATAAACTTACTTTTTATTTTATTTTATTTTATATATAAACTGGTTTATAATAATTTAAGCTTCAATTTTGATCTAGCCATCAACTTGTAGAAATTTATGATCATATGTAGTTGACGCTTATGTTTAGTTTGGGTTAATGTCATTGTCAGTGAACATTAATGTCAAACTATATTATATGTATTGGCTTATCTTTCGATTATATACATATATCAAACTAATTATCTATTAACATTATATACATATATCAAACTAATTATCTATTAACACGTATATAAAATATTCATTTTATTTATAATATTCATTTTATTATTATTTAATAAAATTATTCGGTTAATTTTTTTAAAATTAAGATAATTTACGTGCTTATAATATAAAAAAAATTGACATAATATTATAGATTTAACATTGGCAAAAAAACACGTCATATTCTTCTCTAAAATATAAATAAAAAACGTAAAAATTGTTAAGTCTCATATCGAACAGAGATGTCACATTCGGACGGGAGAACACAACTCTACTAGACCCGCGTGTCAATGTGTGTGAGGGGACTCATCAATTGATCCTCAAATTGAAAGCTGGATAACCAAAGTTTTCTTTCAAAAAACGCTTATCAGGAAATGGGTCATTCAGATTAATAACCAACACATTGTTGGCATCCTTAGTCGATGTGGGACTCAACACCCCACCTCATATCGGACGGAAGAACACAACTCTATCAGACCCGAGTGCTAGTGTACGTGAGGAGACCCATCAGTTGACACCAGGACCTGCTTTGATATCAAATTGAAAGCTGAGCAATTAAAGTTTTTACTCAAAACACGCTTATCAGAAAATGGGCCACCTAAACTAATAACCAACACATTGGTGGTATTCTTAGTCGATGTGGGACTCAACAAAAATAATAAAAAACGATCGAAGAGAAGAATATATAATTAATTTGCTTAAAAGTATATATAATATTGTATCAAATTACTTAAAAGATGTAAAAAAGAGACTTTCATATTGATGACAAATGTCTTCCTATTAAAGTTTATATGTATAATTAGTTAATATGTTTGGATTGAGATAAAATTAATACTCGTAACTCTACAAAATTAATAGTTTGCCTTTTAAAGTGGCATCTAATAGTAATCTTGTATTATATTTGATGGTGTGATCATAATGCTTACATCATCTTCAATCTTCTTTATTATTTTATATTAAAAATTATATTATATTTTTATTATTTTAAAATTATAATACTAAATATTATTTTATAAAATATAATATTTTTTTTAATTTTATATTATATTTAATATTTTTTTTATTAATTTTATATCATATATTTAATTCTAACTTATTATGTGTAATAAAACATTTAACAATAATTTAGATTTTTTTTCTAAAAAATGGAAAAAAGTGTAGCATCAAATGAATATTATCTCGTCAAATTTAATACAATATTATTCATTGTATCATTTTTGGTACAAAATTTAGTTTTGAATTAGAGTAATTTTTAGAACGAATTTAATGTTTTAGTATTTGGTTAGAGATGCATTTAATCTCATGTAAAATTTGGTGATTTGATGTAGAGTTGTTCAAACTCAAGGAATTATTTTTGTATGCTTTATATATAATAAATTAAAAATAAATATATGATATAAAATTAATAAAAATTTATTAAATATAATATTTAAGTATAATTTTAAAGAAATATTTTATTTTATAAATAAATATATTTTTAATATAATATTTGTTAGTGAGAGTTAAAAATTAATAAAAATTTAATATAATTTTTAATATAAAATGGTATTCAAGTCTTGAAATGATCCAAACACTAATTATAAGTCATCCTTAATCAATGTTAGATCGTACATAGTGACGGAACTAGGGCCTCAGGGTGGGGCATCCTTATCCTAAAAATTGTATTTACTATTAAACCATAACAATATACTAAGTAAACAAAAGTGTAAAGTACTAGTCTAAGTTTAAAATTGGACTCCACCGAATTTAATTATTTTGTTTCCGGTCTGATAGACTTAGAAATTTAATACCACATAATAAAATTTTGATAAAACATAAACAAATTTGGAAGGACGTTCGTACAAATTTATTTTATAAAGATAATAATTTTATATTAATATTTTATTTTTAATAAAAGTAATATATTTATGTTATATTATTTTAATTAATAAATATGTGATTAAAATATATTTTTATTACAAATATCATACTTCAATTATCATTTTTTTTAAATTTTATGTAACAAAAGTATAAAACTATATTTTTATTAAAAGTCTTATATCTAATTTCAATATGTTTGATTAAATATAAAGAATATCACGGACAGTATATATTCTCAGTATGAAGAAGGAATGTAAATTACACAGCAGTCACATTTAAAATTATACTGATTATAGTGTATTAAGGTGAGACGTAAAATTACTAATTTTATAGAATCTTATATTTTATTTAATATATCTAATAAGTTATTGTATAATATCATTTCATTTAATCTCATCTCATCTCGTTATATTATATCATTTTTTTTATTAAATTTATACTATAAATTATTATTTATTATATTTTTATTATTTTAATATTTATATTTTGTCTCTTTTAAGTTCAATATGGATAAATAAGATATCTTAATTAGTAACGTTTTATTATAATTTTATTTCATTAAAAAATTAGTGTCACAAAATTAAATAATTTTTAAAAATAAGTGAAAGTTTAAATTTGTGTACATTAAGATTTATTTTCTCAGTATTGGACCACAAACACTGCCACAGAACCCTAGTGCCAAACGTACAGTAACGCTTGCATGTAAAAAGTTTAGACAATTTTTGCAGGGGATATTATAACAGTTCGTTACAGATGGCACAAGTAACTTCAAATAAGGTTTACTTGGTTTTATATATAATTTATTTTATTTTTAATTCTTACAAAAAAAAAAACTATATGATCATGTTATGAAAACATATTTATTTAATGTATTTATAAAAAGACATTAAACATACATTTATCTGTTATAAAAAAGAAAAACAAAACATATATTTAGCATTCGAAAAAAAGAAGAAAAAAAATGGAGATTATGACATGAAATAGTCTTTATATATAAGTGGTTGTATAAACTAAAAATTAGTCATATATATATATTCAACAAAATTTATAGGTACTGTACATGTTATTCAAGCCAAGCCGGATAAAATTATAGCATTTTAATCTGATTTGGAAGAATAGACACTCGCGATGAGTTGAGATAATACTTTTTTTCTGCTAAAAATCTGAATCCTTCAGCAAAGGATAAGAAACTTTATCTGATTCAATAATAGATCTCACAAATAACAAATAATACAAAAGTATTTTCCATCTCAATTCTCATGTACATAATAACTTCAAAAGATTGAAAAGCTAGCTAAAAATGCTAATGCAAATATGGGATTTTTCCCAGGAACGTTATTTTTATTTAATTATTAATAGCTCTGTAAAAGAAAGAGTAAGAAGAAGAAATTACAAAATAAACACCCAGTTGAATCGAATTTTGTTTAAACACTTCACAACAGCCCGTATGTCCAATAATCTTGATCCAAAATCATTCTTGAACACTGATTGAGATTAGGATCAAACATTTGCTTTGTGTCGTCAACACCATCATCACCATCTGTAATAGTAGTAGAATTAGTACTCATGATCAAGTCCCAATAGTTAAAATCATCATCCCACAAACCCATGTTGTTATTATTGTAATCATAAGGCCATTCAAAGTCTGGAAGTTGCAAATCTTCAAGGAAATTTGATGAAGAAGAGGAAGATGAAGAGGTTGTTGTTGCTGTTGATGATGAAATAGAAGAAGAAGAA
This sequence comes from Hippophae rhamnoides, assembly GCA_033030585.1. NCBI lineage: Eukaryota > Viridiplantae > Streptophyta > Magnoliopsida > Rosales > Elaeagnaceae > Hippophae > Hippophae rhamnoides. The sequence goes on from CM065433.1 coordinate 31,917,132, forward strand.
GAAGAAGAAGAAGAAGAAGAAGAAGAAACTACAATCTCATGAGGTTCAATAAGTGGAACTTCCTCTGTAGAAAAGCAAATATTAATGAGCTGATCAATTGAATCAAATGTATTGGATTTGGACTTGGATTTCTCTTCCTCTTTATTGGGTTCAGTTATGGATAATGACTGAAATGAATTAGTTTCTGTGATTTCTTTGCTTTGTTCAATTTCAGATGTGTTTGTTACTTGAATTAATGACTGTTCTTGTTCTTTTTGTTGCTGGGATTGAGATTCAGTATGATCATTAATGCTTGATGAAATTGGCTTGTGGGTAATAGGGTCAATTCCCAATTTTCTGAGTTTCTTTTTTATGTGGGTATTCCAGTGGTTCTTGATTTCATTGTCAGTTCTTCCTGGAAGATGAGAAGCAATCTTAGACCATCTGTCAAAAAAAAAAAATCAGATTAGTGATTAAGAAGCTCAAGAGAAAACAGAGAGCTCTGTTTTCTTATAATTAACGAAATTAACGAAGCATAAAATGTAGGCGAGTTAATGAAAATTTCACAAAATGTGAAAATGTTAGGAAAACCCAATTCACCTGTTACCAAGTTGAGCATGAAGATCAATGACCATTTGTTCTTCATAATCAGATAAAAGACCTCTCTTCAAATCTGGCCTAAGATAATTAGTCCATCTTAGCCTGCAACTTTTCCCACACCTTAATAATCCTGCAATGATAAATCCTTATTACACCCTTGATTTTCTCTTTCTTTCTTATTACAAAAGGTGGAAAAAAAAGAAGTAAAGGTAGAAGAAAGACCTGAAAGCTTAGGAACAGCTCTCCAACAGCATTGGCCATTGGTAAGAATAAAGTTCATGAGTTTCTTGTCCTCTTCTGCAGTCCATGGTCCTTTTTTCAATCCAACTTTGTCACAGCAAGGTTGTCTTCCCATTTCAATATTCACAACTTATCAACCACAAAACTGATAAATTATTATAATTAACTGATCTTCAAAGCTATATAGACCTTGAGAGTTTACAGAGTTTACAGAGAGAGAAAGAGAGAGAGAGAGAGAGAAAATTAAGAGGAATAAGAAAACGACGACGACTCTGGCTCTCTACTATTAAATTATAATGTGACACACTAGACTTAAGACTTTGGCAAATATGAAGATAGGTAGTAGATAACCCAAGTGTAGAAAATGGCAATACTACCTACGCTTTATAAATGAAACTAGTTCTTGGAAGGACCTGGCCTGTGTTTGTCTAATTTTGTTTTTTCTTTCCTTTTTATTGGAGTGTTTTATTTAGTAAATGGGGTTTTCTTTTTTGTGCTATGACTTTTACACGTGTTAATAAAAGAGGCAACGGGTAACACACGTGCGACGTCTTCATCAGAAAACTCTGTCCACCTCATCCAACTTTGATTTGCTTCAGTTTCAAGCGTGAGATACTCCATTTTCCATTTCTTCACACAGCTCAGCCTTCCCTCAAACTACAAAGCAATATCTTTATGATTTCTGATAGCATACCAATTTCACCTCTTATTCTCTTAATAATAAATTTGGAAGGAAAAAAAAACCAGTTTGTATTTTTTTTCCTTCATTCCTTTTTTTAAAAAAAAAAACATGCATATAAATATGTAGTTATGCTTTTGTTAATTTTGAAACATAAGAACAAGTCGAAAATTGTTTTTGGTTTTTATTAATTTCCAAATTGGCCCTCTCTATCACTCTCTTGCTAATTATGTTAGAAAATAATCCACTTTCTTGAATTTTAAGTTATTTGAAAGAGGATTAACAATACTTTAATATTATTAAGAAGAAGAAAAGAAAGAAAAAAAAATACGATAAATTAAGAAATGTATTACTCAAATATTAAAAAAAATTGTAAATATATTATCTAAGTTTATGGGATTATAACTTATAATATTTTTAATACTTGTATCAGTTTAATCAAGAAAAAAAGAAGAAGAAGAGGATCTTTATTGATTAATTAAAATTACAAATGTCATAGGGTAGAAAGTACAATTGTATTGGTTCTTTTACACGGTACGATGTTTGTTTAGTCTTATTAGCTAAGCGAAAAGGTCCAGTTTCTTATCTTGTATAATCCATCCATGTCTGCTCTACGAGTCTTAAAAATCAATAAAAACAAGTGTGACGAAATTTTATCTATTAATTTTATAAACAAGTTCATCTAATTAATACGAATTTTTAGTTTTAAAATCGTTTTTCATAATAATTACTGGATTTTTAATTTTATTAATTTTAAATCCACTCAACACAGAAGGAAAAAAGAAAAAGAATTATATATGTAATCATATAAAAATACAGTTGTAAATTAAGATTTCTACTTTTATTTATATGGAAACTTACTTCTTAATCGATATAGGTAATGGTAAATAATACTCTACGTACATACACATTGGTCCCACAGACTTTTGTATTAAGCAAAATTGTCTGATTAATGTTTACTTGTAATGACAGGCAAACAAAAAAAAAAGATCGAGGAAACAATATTTTTAAAGAAATAATATGGAAGGGAAATCATAATCCATGGAAAATTACACCACACCACACCATATAATATATATATAATTAATTGTATATAAAATGTGTATATACGCTTGTCTTGTCATGATTATAGGCGTGGTTTGGTCTACCATACGGCGACTTATAATTATTGTATGGTTTACAGTATTACAAAAGTTTCTTATATCTCTTAGCTAATTTAATCATATTGTCAATCCTTTTCTTTCACTCTCTTTACTTTTATATATATATATATATATATATATATATATATATATATATATATTTAATTTTAAATTGATGACAATAACTTTAATTATCAATTAATTAAAAAAATAGTATTTTTAATGTGCCATGTGATTTTGTAAATAAAACATTAATACTTCTTTTAATTAATATAAATTAATCACGTGTTCAGAACAAAAAAAAAAACAAAGCTCATTAATTTCTTATATTATATTCAGTCTCAAGCATTTGTAATCAATTAAAAAAAAAAGTTACCAAGAATAATCTCATAATCCTTAGTTTGTTAAGTACTCTAAACCCTATCTATCTATCTATCTATCTATCTATCTATCTATCTATGATCAATTTGAAGGTAAAAAGTTGCATCATCCAATCTAATTTCTTTTAACGCAACCAAAACGAGTTTGTATTAATTGACTGAAAACAAAAGTATTATATATATATCATACTATGTGTAGTAGTAACTTAAATCTGTATATTGGTCAATGGTTCATGTTAATTAAAATTGGTCTACTAATTAATAGTTTATTCGTTAAGAGGTCTTCTTTGGGAAGGTAAGGTTACGACGTTGTTAAGCTGGGTATGAAGAGACTTGCCACCTTATCCAGGCTTTCACATATACAAAATGCAAAATGGCCTACCATTTTGTCATTTAACGGACCTTAATTTCTTAAGGAAGCTAGGCTTCTTATTATTATTTTATTTTATTTTAAATAAAATAGTATTTTTAATATGATTTGAAATTATAATTTAAAATTAATAACTTGAATCTTACAACCAAATCAATAATTTAACCAAAATATTTTTATTTTAGGTATATATTTTGATAATATTATTTTTAATTTTTCATATATATATATATATACACATATTATATATAAAAATCTAAATCATATACATCTAAATAGACTTTGTATCATATGCTTTTGTATTTTTAAGTAATGATATATTTTTTCTTTTATATTTTACATTAAATTTTGGAAATAAATTAAGCATATTTCTAAATTAATTTTCAATAAATATCTTATTCTTATATATATGAGGAAGAAAAAAAAAGTACTTACACGATAAAAAAATAATTTAAAAATATAAAAGAGCCAATATCTTATCATATAGCTTTTGATTAAAGTGTATTTATAGTAATAAATCTATAATTGACTAAAAGATTATATTTTAATATTTTATTATTTATTTAATTATCATATGAGTAGTGTTGCATAAGAAAATATTTTTAGCAATTTTCATATAAGTATTGCCACCTGATAAATTCGTTTATCTTAATTATTTATTTTTATAAAAAACATTGTAAAGGGTACGGATCAAAGAGAAGAAATAAAACAGGTGTCATATGATTTTTCGCTAATATCAAAGTCAAAACATAAAATTTGCTCGTCCCACACTTTAAAGGCGAAATTATCTCTCATGATCAATAAGAAAAGTGTTGGGAGTGTGGTGTTGTGCGTGACTCGGAGGGAGTGGCTTCATCTTCGGCAATGATGGCAAGTGTTTATGCGCATTTCTTTATGGATGTTATATATATATATATATATATATATATATATATATAGATGCCTCTGAGCTAGACATGGCTATTTATTTATTCTAAAACCTTCTTCTCTTTTTATCAAGCGTTAAAACAAAAAAGGTTAATTTTTTATACAAATTTGCACAACCTTTAGTTTCACATGTCGGTAAGTATTTAAAAAAAATGATTTTATTTTTATTTTTAAAATAATTATGATATAACATTATATAACAGTGTGAGTGTGAAAATAAGTATAAAAATAAATAAAATTTATGTTTTATTAATATCTTCTCTTGTTAAAATTGCATGAAAATTATTAAATTTATTGTAATTTTAATCATCATATATATATATATAATAATAATATTTTAATTTTAAAAAAATGAGTTAATTAAAGATAAATAATATCATTTTAAGTAATTTTTTTATTAAAATATTATTATTTTTCTATTATGTTATTAATACACTGTAAAACTTAATTATTTAACAATAGTGAAGTGATTGTTAATATAAATATTTTTACAAAATGTTTGTTATAATATTTATTAATATTTATTATTTTATTTTAATATTTTGTTAAAATATTATTATTGTTGTTTTTTAAAATAATTTTATATTTATCTTTGTTAATGGTACATATTTAATTATGTTTTAATAATTTGATAAAAAAAATATTTTAATATTAAAATTATTAAAATAATATTATTTATTTTTAATCAATAATTTTTATTAAAATTAAATCACTGAAAATAAATTTTACTATATTACTAAACCACGTTAAAATGTTTAGTAGTTTAGTACCACGATAATTGAGAGAATCTAATTTTGTTGTCTCTATAGCTAGCTACCATTAGAATATCATACTGAGAGTCGTCCCTCGTAATCCCTGATGACTTTTTCATAGATTGTATAATAAAATATGTCTCCTGTGTTTTATATTCATCACAACTATTGGAAAAAATAAATTAAAATAAACAAGAAGAAGAGGAGCAAACTTCAATCATTATTTCTAAGAGTGCAAAAACCAATCTAAACCAATCAATTCACACAAATTTAATATAATTTTGTTTATTTAATTAGCTTTATATTTTGAGGAACCCATGAATTATGAGTAGTTTCTGTTTTAAAAATTTATATGTATTTTGGTTTCATTTTATTATAATTAATTAATTAATTATTATTCGATAAATTTTCATTCAAAATTTTCAAAATTTATAAGATTTTATCATAAGTTGTATACAATTTAGAACGAATTATTATTAAATTATAAATAAATATATATTTTATTTTATAATAATTATATTTAAATATATATATATATATCGTAATTATATTAAAATATTATTTTAACTTAAAAATAAATATAAATATTTATTATTACTTTCATAATTTTATATACATACTTTTTATTTTTTTAATTTTTTTAGTTATGATTATAAATAATAATATTTGTTATAAAAATATCAATTTAAAATTTAAATTTATGTATGTCTTGTTTTATATATAATAATAATAATTCATAAATACATTTTAATATCAATCTGATCTTATATGATCCAAAAAAATCTGATCTGTTTGGATTAGGATTGGTTCAGATTGATTATATTATTAGATTAGATTCGGATAGAAAAACTTCAAATCTGTTCGGATCGGATCAGATTCAGATTGGTCAAAATAGACACTTTCGATTCGTTGCTCACCCATACTAGAAGTTAAGGATGTTTTTTTTAGTTTCTCGAATTATAAAAGTTGTCTTAGAGAAATTACATAAAATAATATATCTAAAATTTATATATAATAATAAAAATACACTCAAATAATATTGAACAGATTTAATTGGATAACATTGAACGAGTTTAAATTATCGTAGTTCAATTGAACTTCATCCAATTGAACGATTTTTAATATCAAATGATGGATTTGACCTTTTTAAATAGTAAAAATATATGAATTCAATATAAGGGTATTACTTTTGTAATTACAAATTATTGATACCAGTTTTCGTCAACATTAGGTAGGATTGTTCTCCGTAGAATCTACAAATTGAAAAAATTGTTAGGACCTTGGACCACCTTATCGGGGGAGGGGGGTAGTCTTCGATCTTTAAGTTAGTAACTGTAAGATGTAAGGTTGATGAGATCTTAGTCTTGCTCTAATTATAATTCTCTGTTATGAGAAGTATGATATTAGATATTAATTCTAGGATATGAAATTATGTTATGCTTATATGTCTATATATAGGAGAAAGAATAAACCTGATAGCATATTTTTGTCTGATTAAGATTAAGTTGTTGTAATATTGTAGATAATTATCAATAGTAGACAGTTAGCTTGTTTGACAGTTTTATGTTGTAGAGATCCATTATATGTAGACATGTATCCTTTATTAATTGCTAGATTATCCCTTCAAATATATAAAGATAATCATTGGGCCTTTATTATTTTAGGATTACTAAAGGATAATTAATGAGCCCTCATCCCATAGGATAATTATACCGCTTTCATACTTGTACAATGATTAGGACCACTCATTAACTGCCACATAGGATGTACTAAATTACCCCTAACATTAGCCCCCTAGATTTTATGGCCCTTCGACTAGAAGATCTGATTGTAATTTCAGTCCACACTTGTATTAAATATTTCTTCCAATTTTATTGAAAATTTTGAGCTCAAGCTTGAGTGATTTTTTATCCATCCAAGGAGAAAACTTTGGACCATGTTTGACCATTTGAAACATGCATGGTGGAATTCTAGTACCAAAAATGTCTTTGGATTTCCAATCAAAAGTTTGGTTGGAAAGTTACGTCAAAATCAACATTTTTATCAAGAAGGTCAAACATTCAACAAGTCCAATCCTTATAGGATTAGTTAATAATCTTAGCCACTGATTGTGATTTAAGGGGGTGGGTGAGATTGACTCACCACTTCTATAAATATAAGGTTACCCCTTCTCACAATTCATAATAATTTCTCAAAGCTCACATACTTGGGAGGAGAGGAAGATCAAAGAAGAATTCAAATTAACCCTTATTAATTTTCCTCAGTAATCTTCCTTTATTTTTTCTTCAATTATTTTTCCTCCATAATTTTTCTTCATTCATTATTCTTCATTTACGGTAGGATAGTTATTTTTCATCATTCAAACAATTTTCACCCCATGACACTCGTACCACACTTCTCTTCGCATGAAGTGATGGATACCGGGTCCAAGAATGTACATAAGCAAGTATGGCCTTCATATGAGTAAGTCTATAAGTCTCATTGCACTTGTGTTTGTGTATTGGCTTTTGGTGTAAAAAATATGGTGTATGTTATTTAATTAGTGTTTTTTAGCTTCCTTTGTGTAATGTTGATTATTACGGATCAATAAATCACACATGCACATAATTAGGTACACTTTGTATGCAAGCATTTTTATACACATCATGGGGTTGGTTTTCATAGTGTGCATGCTAGGTAGAGTGTTGGTTTTTGGCGAGTGACTTTGTGAGCGAGAGAATATTTTTACTTATGGTTTTTGGCATGTTTCAAGTGTGGGTATTTATGGTTTGTACTCGACATTTTTGGAATTAGAAAAATGTAACTTTTTGGCACATCGTCACCACTCTCATCATGGACCTCATTACCACCCTCGTAACCACCCTTGGCGAGGTGGCCGACCATTGGATATAAATATCTCCTCTCTTTGATTGTTAATTAATTTTAAAAAATATCAAAACTCTACAAAAAGTTTCCATTGATTTGAATTTTGTATTCACTAATTATATTTGTATTTGTGATATAGTCGTGTGAGCATAAAATAATGTGAGTTTCTATTTTATTGAGTGAGTGAATACTTTTCTATTTGAGTAGTATTTAAAGGTTCTATTAGTTTATTCTACATGTTATTGTTTTGTTGTATCTGATCACATCACATATAATGGTGTGACAGTCGGGTTCATGTGTCGAACAAATTCGTTGCAAAAGCAGCAAACATAAGTAGCAATAGACAGTTAGGATAGAGGTTGCAACTAATAGAGGTAATATTAGTTTTATTTATTTTAGAATTGTAACTGTTATATTGATTAGTGAATTCCTTGCTATAGAGTGGTTGCTGTAAGAAACCTGTAGACATTACCATATAGATACAGTTTCTATATAGGTTTACCTCGTTATATCTTGTTTTATGGATGCTTAGTTGTAGGGATAGTATAATTTGAGTTTAAATTGTACATGTTAAAACATATGATTATTTAAACTCTGATTAGAATGTTTTTGATCTCTCTATCTAAGTTTTAGTTTATGTATAATTTCTTACTTTGAATGCTATCTATTGTTTTGATATTATATTGGTACTACTTTTGTTAAGTGTATTTCCTTCATACTATTATTCTATTTGCTGCTTGTGGGGATGAGTTTGTTAGGACTCTGTATCTTCTAACCCTGATAGTGTTCCAGGTTATGGACTTTTCATTTTGTATTCAAGTAGACACCTTATTTAGGCTTAACAGCTTTGGTGTTGATATTTTTCCACTTCTCTGTGTGTTTAATCATCTATAACTATTATAATGGAAGATATAAATGGACTTCCTAAATTCAATGGTGTTTGTTATTTTTATTGGAGGTCTCAAATATGCTTCTACTTGAGATTTAACAATAACTATGTTTAGTTTGTAATTTAGGATGGTTGGACATATCCTATGCATATATCTAAGATTGATATTGTCTATGGAGTAAAGAAGAACTACAAAACAACAATTCAAACTGCCATGGATTGCACCTTCTCATAAACTCAGTAGCCTTAGAGGTTTCTTCTATTATGAACAGGTTTACTAATGTTAAGGAATCTTGAGAATTCATAGAAAAGAAATATGGGGGATATACTTCCCAGACTAGTGTATCCATTTCAAAAAGGACAAACTATTAAACTCGAATGCTCTGCCTTTATAGCTTCTCATTCCAAGAATGCTTTGTCCAACTCTTTTTATTGGATTGACATGGGTGATAATGATTAGTTTACTTTGCAAGATTCCTATGATCAACTTGTTTATGACAATCTAAAGTTAAAAATGGTTATAAACAAGATTCATAATGATATTTCTCAAAAGGATTAGGAGCTTTTGAATTTTTCTTACCAATTTCTCAATCTCACTTTAGATAGTGATAAACTTGTAAACAATTTGAAACTAAGTCTAGATAATTATATTAAGTCTCATAAGATTCTGTTATAGGATAATGAAAAGTCCTTACCCATATAAGTGAACTTGAAAAGGTGATTCAGAATAGAAAGTCTAAAGCTGTCAGAGATCATTGCACACCTAAGTCTTCTTGTAATTCAAGAGTTGTATACAATCTTAAGAAAAAAACTTACATCTTAAAAGATGAAAAAGATATGATGAAATCCTTATTGGAATATTATGATGCTGGACTAGCTAGACTTCATGCTCGTGTTGAAGGTGACACTAATAAAGTCATTTTTCTTGGATCTAACCTTTTAGAATAGAACATGAAATGGCTAAAATTTGTCATCTTTAACAATATGACTTTGAGAGAAAAATTAAAGAAGCTATTGAAATTGAAAATAAGTGGTCTCTTTGAGATACAAGTTTTGAGAAGTTATTAAGACTTAAAGTTGTTTATCCTTTCTCTTCTACTTTGGCTATTGTTCAAGAACATTCTTTTATCATTGATATTTTTTATGATGACTCTACCAATGATTTTATGAATACTTAGAGCATGTCTCTCTCTCATACTTCTTTCAACTAAGGTTATCTCGCCTCCACCTTCTCTCAAAAGAGTCTCCTACTTATATTGGAGATATGTTAAGTTATGTGGAAGAACTTCTGAAACATTTCATTACTTTGACTAGTGAAGCCTCAACTCTACAAAATGATGCTATGTTGATCTTGAATGAGTTTAAATCTTTTCTCGAAATCGAGACTTATGATCAAGATTTAAATTGCAATGTGGTACACATTGCCTTGAAGGCACATACTTCTAGCTATTAGTATTTTGATAGTGGTTTCTCAAGACACATGACCAATAATAAGTCCTTCTTCACCAATTTAACTCTCAACAATGATGGATAAGTTATGTTTGGTGATGGTAATAAGACGATATATGGTAGAGTATCTATTAGTGCTCATAGTATCCCTCAAATCAAAGATACCCTATATGTAGAAGGATTCTAGGCCAACCTTATTAACTATGAGTTAAATTTGTAGCAACAAATACACTGTTGAGTTTACTCAAACTAACTGTATTGTGTATGATGAGTGTGGTGGAACTTTGGTCAGAGGTGTTAGATCTGATGATAATTACTACAAAGGAACTCCTTATGAAATTGTTTGTAACAATTTAAGTATAAGCACCAAAGAATTATGGCACCAACGTCTTGGGCATGTTAATTATAAATTATTGAAGAAAACCTAAACGGGGTCTACCTTTTATCACTTTCATATCTGAACACATTTATGGTCCTTATTAGATAGGTAAACAAAGTAAGAGTTAACACAAGGAGAACCAATACTTTTCTACCACTAGATCTTTTGAACTTCTTCATATAGATATAATGGTTCCGATTTAAACTCTTAGTATTAGAGGAAGAAAATATATGTTGGTGATTGTTGATGATTTTTTTATATATACTTGGGTGCTATTTCTTATAGAAAAATCGGAAGCCTTTGTTCATTTCAAGACCATTGTATCAATTTACAAAATGAGAAATTTTAAACCATTGGTACTAATATCAAAATTAGAAGTGACCATGGTAGAGAAATTTCAAATTCTAACTTTAGTGCTTTCTATGGTGAAATAGGTATTCAATATGAGTTCTTTGCTCTTAAGATTTCCCAATAAAATGGGATTGTTGAAAGAAAAAATAGGATAATTCAAGAGATTTCTAAGGTGATGTTGGCCAGTAAGAATCTAACAACGCACTTTTGGGCTAAGGTAGTTAACAATGCATGCTATATGTTGAATCGATGCTTTATAAGACTTGATACTTGTAAATATTCATATGAACTCATGCACGAAAAGAGATCAAATGTTAAACACCTTCAAATATTTGGTAGTATGTGCTATATTTTCAAAAATGGTGAAAATCTAGACAAGTTTGAAGCTAAGAGTGATGTTGGAATATTCATAGGATACTCCAACAATAGTCATACATACCAAGTCTACAATTAAAGAACCAGCTACCATCATGGAGTCATTCAATGTTATGATTGATGACTTTGGTGCTACTAAACTTGTTACATCGGATGATAATGATATTTTTGGTGACTGGAGTTCTTCAGACAGTGTCATCGATAATGTTAAGACTCATTCTACTTGAAACATCATTGTTAATATGCAATGAGGTGTTAAGATAATACGAACGCTGCAATAGACTTTTAATTATATATGCTTCAATTCAACTATTCTTCCCAAAAACATAAAATAAGTCATGTAAGACGTACATTAGGTCAACTCCTTATAGCAAGAACTTAACCAATTTAAGAGAAATGATGTTTGGTATCTTGTCCCTAGACTTCTAAAAAAATATGTTATTGGTATCCACTAGTTACACAAGAACAAAGAAGATGAAAATGGAGTTTTTCTATAAATAAATCTCACCTTGTTACACAAGGGATACCCAAACTAAAGGAATAGTTTTTGAGGAAACCTTCATTCCCATTACTTGTCTTAAGTCTTCTAGAATACTTCTTGATCTTGCCTACCTTTTTCATGTTAAGCTATATAAAATGCATGTCAAAAGTGCCTTTCTGAATGGAATTATTAAAGAAGAAGTTTTTATGAAATAATTAAAAGGCTTTGAAGACCCACACTTTTCAAAACAATTACTACTAAGGTCCACATTCTTTTTTCAAATATGTCTTTTTTATGTATTTTTGTTATTTCTTAGTGGATCAAGGACTTAGACAACTTTTTTAAGAGTCCTATAATTTTGTAATTTTTCAATTATAACACATTTCTCTACCACAGACGTTACCAGATATTGAGACTGATTTTTGTCAACACTAGATAAGACTTTTCTCCATAGAATCTATAAGATATACAAACTGCTACGACCTTGGACCACCTTGTGGGGGGTGGTCTTCGATTATATGATCCTTAAATTAGTAACTGTAAGATGTAGGATAGAGGGGATCTTCATCTCGTTGTAGTAAATTGATGAAAAGATTGTTTTTAATTGTAATTATCTATTATAAGAAATATGATATTATATACTAGTTGTAAGATATTAAATCATGTTATGTCTATGTGACTATATATAGAAGAAAAAATAAGCCTGATAGCTTATGCCTATGTGATTAGGATTAAGCTATTGTAATGTTGTAGATAATTACATACTGTAGATAATTATCTTGTTAGACAATTATTTGTTGTAGAGATTCATTGTCTGTAGACATCTATTCTTTCTCATATGCTAGATTATCCCTTTAAATAGAAAAGGATAATATTTGATTATTCCTTTATGATAACTAAAGAATAATTACCAAGCCCTTATCACTTAGGATAATTATACTACTTTCATACTTATATAGTAATTAGGATCACTCTTAGACTACCACATGAGATGTATGAAATTACTCTAACACAAATTTTAAAGGTGTTATTTTTATTGTTTTCCATAAATTTTATTCGTTCAATTTCCTACCATTTTCTTAGTAAAGTTATAACTTTTTTTTTGCATACAATTTAATTATTTCTTGTTACAACACAAATAATTATATATGTATTCATTATTATTTATACATTATAATATTTCTCCTATCTTTTTCTTCACATACTTGGATTTTTTACGTGTTTATTATAGTTTATATTGTTTAATTTTTTTAATTTTCTTTGTTAGTTTGTATAGATATTGTTGTAAGTTCATTTGTACTATGTGTCTGTGTGCAAAACATAGTGTCTATTTTATTTTACTCAGTGTTCTATTTTTCACTATGTAAGGTTGGTTATTGTAGATCATTAATGCACACATGTATATAGTTAGGTGCACTTTATATGTGAGCACATGTACACATACCACATGGTTGGTTTTTATAGTATGCATTCTAGGTAGAGTGCTGGTTTTCTATAAGCAAGTTGACCTTTTTGTTAGTGTTTTTGGTTCATTCCAAGTGCGGGCATTTATGAAAATTACTCGATAATTTTTGAAAATGAAAAGTGTGATTTTTGATGCCTCGATAAGGCACCTGGCCATGGAACTTTCAAACCACCTCACTAAGGGTATGGCAAGGGTGGTAGTGAGGTAGTGTTGAGGTTGGTTGTAGCTTAAATATTTTCTATAAATACCCTTATTTTTTCTTGTTTCTTATCTAGAATACATATAACGAAGCTTTATCAAATTGACATCTGGTTTTTCTATTTTGAAATCACTAATACCTAGAGTGTTATTTAATATTGATGATTCATGACTATGCAAGAAAAACTGTGCCTGTAAGTGGTAAGTACTCAAGGTGGTGTTTGTAATGGGTTTTATGTGTTGAATTGTGTCGACTAGTAGGTTCCCACATCCAACTTTTTCTTATGTGAGAGGCATATGTGGCTAGGAGCCATGTGTCAGCTACTCGTTTCCTTTGTGTAATGTTTTCTTATTAACTTTACAAATTAATGGTCTTTGATTGCTGATCATGCTACTTTTATTGGTGTTGGCTTAAAGGAAAACATGGTTAATGTGTCAAACTAGGTTGTTGCAAAGGCAACAAGAGAAAGCAGCAATAGACAGTTCAAACACAAGTCCCAATTGATAAAGGTGATAAGTGTTTCATTTATGATAAGGTTGTAACTATTTTATTAAATAGTGTATTTGTTAGACGTTGAGGGGTTACCATAAGTAACCCTAGCATGTTATTACATAAGTAGGGATCATAGGTGTGTTTACCTTATTTTATCTGGTATTATGCATGCTCGAATGTGTGCATGCTTGAATGTGTGCATGGTAAATTAGAGTTTAAATGGTGTATGTAGAGCTACATGCCAAAGTTTAAACTTTGATTAAAAAGATTTTGATATTTATAATATACTTTCTATTTATTGAATTCTATATCTACTATTTAATTATATTGATTGTCTATGTTTATATGTATTGTTGCTGTGATTATCTGTAATGTATTTATATCTCCATTTTTTGTGAGTTTGGGTTGAATTTTTAAGGAGTCAATAGCTCTTTAACCTAATTGTGTATCGGGACTTGGACCTTCTTTGTGATCGTTCTTGATTAGATTGTGTGTTAGTATAACTACCTTTTATCTGCTTACAAGTTTGGTATAAGTCTCTAAGGAGTTTGTATCTCCTTACCCTTGAAGTGTACCAAATGTCAAATTCCTTATTATGCTTTACTATGTATGTTTATTTGCATGCAATGAGAGTACAATCACCTTTACCGAATATGTACCCACCTATGAGGTCTTGAAATGATTGGAGAAACTTTTAGCTTTTCAATATATATGCTTATATCACATGTTGTGTGTTAATTGCCATGTATACATGTTACTAATTTGGGAAGAAGCCTGTGAAGCACACTATCACAACCGTTACTAGTGTGTTTATTGTAGATTGTTATTTTTGTATCTATTGAATGTTTTAGTTGTATGTTGAATTGAGCATCTTATTTTATACTTCTGTTATATAATTTACTTAATTCAGATTTATAAGGTTAGCTTAACTGAATTGATATAAAGATCATGAAAATATTTCATAGGTTGGAATCTCCAACCCTCATCTAGGTCTTGGTTACCTATTTGAGTTAGAAGAATAATTGATCTTAATGTAATTGTTCCTACGTATGAGAATCTTCAATTGTTGATACCAATTTTTATCAAAATCAGGTAGGAATGTTCTCCGTAGAATCTATAAGACGAAAAAATTGTTAGGACCTTGGACCACCTTGTGGGAGGGGTAGTCTTTGACCCTACGATTCTTAAGCCAATAATTGTAAGATGTAGGATAGAGGACATCTTATCGCATTATAGTAATTTAAAATAAAAAGGTGTTTAGTTGTAATTCTCTGTTATGAGAAGTAGGATATTATGATATTGATTCTAAGATTTGACATTATGTTATGCATATGTTACTATATATAGGAAAAAAATAAACTTGATAACTTATCCTTGTTTGATTAGAATTAAGTTCTTATAGTATTATAGATAATTATCTGTTATAGATAGTTATCTGTTGTAGAATTCCTTCTTCTGTAGATGTTTATCATTTATTATAGTTAGATTATCCCTTCAAATAGATAAGGATAATCTTTATTCCATTATCTCTTTAAGATAACTAAAGGATAATTATTAGGCTCTTATCCTTTTATGATAATTATATTACTTTCACAGTTATGCAATAATTAGACACTTACTAGGCTTGGCCCATAAGGCTAATTGCTTATATGGATCCCTCCTTGACTATCACATTGGGATGTACAAAATTACCCGCAACATCAATCCGCTAGAGTTTTTGTCCCTTGGGCTGGAAAGTCTTATTGTACACTTATATTAAATACTTCTTTCTATTTTGTTGATGATTTTAAGTTTACGGTTGTGTGAATTTTTACTCATACATTTAAAAAAATTTACATTATGTATGGTCATTTGAAATGTGCATAATGACATCCTGATGCCAACAATGGCTTTAGATTTTCAATCAAATATCCTATTAAAAAGTTAGGTTGAAGTTAAAATTTTACCAACAAAGTCAAACCTTTGCTTATTTTTGTAGGAAGCTCAAAATTCAAATCCTAAGTCTATTCCTTTTAGTAATAGCTAAGCAATCTTGACAATTGATTTTTCTTCATTGAGTTTAGGATAATTATTTTTCATCTGGTTGGTATTCTTTTGGGCAATAAACCCTTAGTTGATAACCCTCTGGGAAATAAAGTCTTGGTAAACGTAGTTTTGGCCAACTAAGCCTTGGCAGACGAAGTTATGGCCAACAAACTCTTGGCAGAATAAGTTATGGCCAATTAAGTCGTAGCAAACAAAGTTCTTTCTAATAGAGTCCTAGCCAACAAAGTTCTACCCAAACAAGTCATGGCCAACCAAGTTTTGGCCATCAAAGTTCTGAATAACAAAGCCCTTGGCCAACCAATTCCTGGTCATCGAAGTTCTAACTAACCATGTCTAAGCCATCAAAGTTCTATGCAACCAGTCTCAACCATCGAAGTTCTGGCCAACCAAATACTGTCCAACCAAGTCCTGACCATCGAAGTTCTAGCTAACCAGTGGCATCCTAGCTGATGACATCTTAGGTGGTGACATTCTAGTTGGCCCATTCCTGGTCGGTAGTCTTATGGGTGTTAATGTTCTAATTAGGAGATCCATATCAATTAATGGGGTGGTCCTTCCAATCTATGCAATCTTTTTTGGTTATATCTATAAAGACAATTCTACGATCATGTCAAGATCTATCAATGAGACAACCTCCTTTCTTTCAAAAGGATTTACATAAGTATGAGGATCCTTAATATTGTTTGCATGGATACCTCTACTTTATAACAAGTAGACTATTCTTTATAACCTTTTTCTTAACTTATGTACTCCTATTTATCAATAGAATAAAGTTACATGGAGATATAGAAGGCTGGACATCTTAAAGAAGTCTAGCAAGTAGGGATCATATTTTGACCACCTTAAGTTCTAATAGGACCAGTACCCTGGTATATTTTAATAAATTATACCAATTTATTATGCCTAGATCTTGTCCAAGATATAGGTAGGTAGTTGAACAATTTATAAAATACTTGATGAGGTAGGATGCGCTAAGATGTGTCCCAATGAATGTATACTCCCTATGAAGACATATATTGTGCCATGGCCTAGAAAAGTGGTGGTAAGGATTCTATGGCCTCGGCATGGTATTAATTTATACAATTTATCTTATTTGTACTTGTAATATTGTTTCTGGACCTGACCATCGTCCAATATATTTAAAAGATTATGGACCTTTGAGTTGACATGCGAGTGTGAGAAGATGTATTGGCGTAAAAAAATGTATATCCTGGACCTGAGGTATACAGAGATGGGGAGTGATCTTAATAATGGCTCGATTTGATCTAACCAAATGAACACACGTAAAACCTCCCCTAGTCAACCATATTCTTGGTCAGTCATACCCCTAGTCTACCACCTTTCTTGCTGGCTAGTTACATTCTTCATTAACTGTACCTCATATTCCTGGCCTATCTGACCGAAAGGCAGCTTGATCTTTGGACCATTCATTGGTTCCATTGGGATATCAATGGTTTTGAAGATTGATGACGTTTGACTTGTACCATGGCCTTACTTTTCTATTCATACCTTATTATGTTTGTTTAATATTTTTCTAAGTTGGAGTGACTTATTGATCCAAGTATTTCTTAGTTAAGCCTCCTAATATATCAACCCTCTGCTTGGAGTACTTAAACTTGCTCAAGTGGTCCAAGCATGAGATAGTTCTTAGTAAATTTTTGGTTATTACTTTATTTGAGACTTATTTTATCACTCAGTGAAGCCTTGTAGACCAAAGAATAGTGTAGGAATTTAAATATGGTTCCTGGACCTAAGGTGGTGTGGTTTATAAACCATGGATTTTTTCATTATCTATGGCCAACTCTAGGGCAATAGGAAACTTGATTGGCCATTATTGGTGTTAGTTATGGCTTGGGCCATATAGATAACACATTGATCTTCTTAAAAAAATTTGAGGTATGGCGTTGAAATTACAAAGCTTACATATTAGGATACATCTTATTCACTACCTTGGAAATGGTGTATGCTCTTGCTAGATACTAAGGCTTTTGTTGTACTTAGTTCCATCGTGTACTAGTATGGGAATAGATACATGAGACTTATGTGTTGGGATGCTTCTTTGCATTAGTTTTTACCTAAATGCACTGCTTATGATAAAGATGCATCCATCGGGTTTACGAAACACTTTCAGATTTTATTGATCTTTCCAAGGTATGAACCCTACGGTGTAGTACTCATTTGTGATACATTGAGGGTTATAGACTTTCTCTAAGTCTAGAGGTAGCTCAAACCCTAAGATAGTACATTCTTGATGAGATACTGAGGGCTACTCAGTACTAGGGTAGCATGGCTCTTGAGTTATGGCCTACTTTTCAAGGCCTAAGGTCGATTAAGTGACAATCATACCAAGTTACGCTGTTCTCCATGTTAGCTTGGACCCAGACTGCACTACTAAGAACATGGGGCATTCTTCAGGGTTACTTAGTCACACCCATATTCTATAGTCCATATGGTGGTCTGGGCCCTTAGGTGTAATACTCACCTATATGGTTCCTTCTTATTAAATTCTTGGGCAGGGGTGTAGTCCTTGGTTGAGTATAGGACACTAAGGGCTTTGGACTTTCTCAAGCCTAGGTAGCTAAACCCACTCTTCCTCTGATTGTGGATTTTTTGTCCTATTGAATCTTTTAAGTGTGGCCATATATAGTTTAGATACCTATAAACATAATTTTGTTAGAAAAAGTATTGGTGAAGCATTGTTTGTCCTTCTAATATAATAGGGCATTATTTCTAGCCAATGTAGATTGTTCATATATAGCATTATATACTACTCTTTTCTTATTCTAGGAGTACCATTATATTTGGTGCCTTATGACAAGATAATTTATAGGGGTGACAACCAAAGCCATGTATATTAATGATCTTTCTGAACTTCTGGTATGGGGATATCTTGGCCCATCTTTATTTGTTAGGTATGTCTTATGGACTTTTTGTGAATCTATGTAGCTTAGGAAGAGTCGAAACACCTTTTGGACTTTTGGGAATTTTATGAATCTCAATGTCTACTAGTATTTTGAAAATGTTCTC
The DNA here is from genome assembly GCA_033030585.1 of Hippophae rhamnoides. NCBI lineage: Eukaryota > Viridiplantae > Streptophyta > Magnoliopsida > Rosales > Elaeagnaceae > Hippophae > Hippophae rhamnoides. Next base: position 31,936,219 of record CM065433.1, read on the forward strand.
GACTTGATGTTTTTGTCCTACCCTAGTGCTTTTATAGAGAAATTAGGTAGATTTATGGAGTACGTTCATTAGGTACTCTCATATAAAGTTGCATAATTTATCACTTGTATAGACATTTTAGCCATATAATCATATATATATTCTTGGCCTCGATCCAGGCACTCATTTACTAAGGTTGTACTAATAGTTGTTTATGAGGTTACTAGGTACATGGTGAAGATATCACCCAGTTGCGAACTAATAATAGATATGGATAGCTTAAATATTTGTTTAACTATTCGAATGCTTTCTCACAATTCTACTCCTAGGTAAAATTAGATTTTCTAGGTGATACTTTAAAGAAATGTATACATTGTTAGTTACGAGTAAGATAAAGTGATTTAAAAGAGCCATTTATCTGGTCAATCTCTAAACGTTATTGATAGACCAGTGAGATTGTATATCTATCAATGATTTTATTCTCTCAATTTTGGGCTCAATTCCTCTATGGTAACTAGGAACCCTAAAAAATTTCTTGAGCCTACTTTGAACACACACTTGATCGAGTTCAACTTCATTCCATACCTTCTTTGATATGTGGCACCATTATTTTTCAAGCAAAATGGCATGATTTTGTAACAAAATAATCCCTAGTTGGTCATGAAACTCTTCTTCTCCAAATTGAGGCTTTACATTTGGGTTTGATTGTACCTAGAGTATGAATCCATGAAGGATAAGGTAGCATGTCCTATGGTGGCATCCATAAGCTGGTCCATATAAGGCAATGAGAAACTGTCTTATTTGAAATCTACACAAATTCTCCATTGCTCGTTGGCTTTTTTGACAAAGACAACATTGGCCAACCAATTAAGATAGTACACTTTTGTATATACCCGACTTTCAAGAGTTTTTCAACTTATACTTTCATGGCAGATTATCTTTCCTGATTATTTGATCCTATATTTTGCCTAATAGGTTTAAATTTTGGGTCCATATTGAGGTGATATGGTAAGATTTTTGAATCTATGCCAGATATACCCTCATGGGACCATACGAACACATCTTTATCTTTCTTAAGAACTCATTTAACCTTTCTTGTTCCTCCCATAACAATGATGTACCCATGCCAACGATCTTGTGACACTCATCTTTTGATAGGACCTGGAGACATTTCTTTTTTTCTAGTTCAGATGTGGGAACGTGTTGATGAAAACAAAACCAACATCGGGTTAGCAGTACATGTCTTCAGATACTTTGGTTTTTGTAAAACTCTCGTAAGTACATGAATTATTTTATATAAAATGATAAATATACTCCCAAGGTCGTTCTAAGGAAGGAATATATGTGGTTTTTAATTTATTATTCAAACTTTTAAAAACGAAATTAAATTCTAAACATCCTGTCATGATATTTTTATTTTTTGTGTTTCCTAATCTAATAACATAAAAACAATAAATATAGCTATGGATTCAATAAGCAATTATGCAAAATTTTATCATTTATAATAGTGGAGTATTTATGTATATAATAATTAAGTTAATTATGTTTGCTCATATTATTTAGGTTATTAAAAATATAAGTTGATATTTATTAAATCTCTCTTTTTTATATAAATACCACCTTTGGTGGGGTTATATATTCTTTGTTAATTAAACAAGTCAATTAATATTTATGGGTGAGGTCGATAATTAATTTGGTTAATTAATTTTTTTTCTAAGAAACTAAAAATAAACCATTTAAATGCCATATTTAGTAGGATTAGACATTTAAAACTTTATTCAAGGTATCCAAATTAAAAACCAAAGAATTTAATTATCCGAGTACTAACTTTCAAGTTTTAAAACCATTATTAAAAATATGTTGTCAATATATTTTCGAATAATAGTTCTTATAAAAAGAGTCGAAATAGAGCTTCACTCTAACTACTAAGCGATTGTACCAACAAATAAAAGAGCACTACTCTAAATCATACCAGATAATTAAACCTTAAAATCTAATTTTTAGATTTAAGTTTGTAATGAAAAATATTATATTTCTTTCTAACATCCTTAATATAAAATATTGAATAAAAATAAAATAAATTTATTTTATAGAAATTTTTACCTATTTAATATTTCGCAAGCATAACAACATTATTATTATTATATCATATTTACAAACAACTAACCATGTCAAATTTAATCATAGACAAAATAAATATAATATATAAGAATAAAACATAAAGATAAGTAAATAATTCATTTAAAATTATACATCAAAAGAATCTGTACACATTTTTTATGCTAGTTTTGTTTCTGGAAAACCTCTAAACGGATTTGCATTTCCGTTTAGTGAATCAAAAACTAGAAAATAGAAAAAACACAACTGGTTCTTTTCAAAAGAGAAGAACTTTAAAACTAAAAAAACTAAGAATGCTTTTTAAAGAGAGAAAGAGAGAAATGTGTGATTTTTGGGATTTGAGGGATGATTTTTACAATGAGGGAGAATGCCCTTATATAGATGAGGAAAAGGCAAACAAAAGTGGAAAATATCTCAAAAATTGATTTGGACTCATTTGGCCAGGCTTGCACGCGTGTGCGAGGTGATATTTACTACAAATGGGCACTAGTGCGTGCAAGACTTAGTGTGATATGCGCATAGGGTGTGTGGGATAAGCACGAGTATCTGTTGGCGCACACGGGACTCAAAATGGGTATGTGCTAGCTGCCCGCGAGACTGGACATTTTTTATCGTTTTGAACCATTTTGTCCAATTTTTCTCTTTTGTTGACCTTTTATCATTTTTTTTCAATATATTTGTGATGTATTACCTCCAGTATTTTTCTTCGAGTCTTTAATTATTTTTGAACGAAAATACTTGAAAAACAATAAAAATACCCATGATTTCAAAAAGAAAATTTGTATAAAATATGATAAAATTAAACAAATATAAATCTATTTAATCAATTAAAGTACGTACATTAAATCATGATAATTTAGTACTTTTTAAGCACTCATAAGTTCCCCTCATATGGATTAAGTTTATGGTCAAGCATAATAGAGATGCCACATCGTGAGATGATAGTAACTCTGGTTCACCTCGCACACCGAGAGGGTGGTCAATGTGTGAAAGTCATACGATAAAGGTTGACCTAGTAGGTGGTTCCAAATGGATCACACCTTGGTCGATGAGATATATCCTGAATGATTGTCCTTGATTGACCATGTTTTGAATGGCCAAATCTTGGTCAACTCAATCCTAGCCAGTAACACACATCTTAGGTTGCCAACTTTCGGGTGGATAAATTATGAGTGGTAAAATCGTGGTCGTTCAACCTATAGATGGTAACACTCTACTTGAGTGACACTTCTTAGTCAGCCATTTCTTGGTCGGCAATAGTAGGCCTAAGACTCGGGTTCTATTTCAAATGGTCATTTTTCCAACTAAGCCCTAGATGGCTATATGTCTGACCTTATGCACTCTGGACATTGGAGGATGCCACATGGATTTTTTTCTAGGATGATGATTGATCTAGAAGCTAGTGGCTCTAGTAAGCATTCTAAGATGGCTTGAAGTGTATTTTTTGCCATTTCCAACCAAGCTCATGTTTGAGCTTACCTTACCTTTTTGACCTACTTGGCCAGTTATGGATGGGCAAGTCCAACTACAATGCTCATATTTCTGGCAAGTTGTGATGTTGTAGGAAGAATGACCTGCTGATTAGCAGGCTAGGCCTATTGACTAGTTGTTAGGGTCTAAGAGGTAGGACTAGCTATCTAATCCATGAATTTTTTTTTACAAGTCCAGAAAATAGATAAAAATAGTAGATTAGAAGATTCTAATGTTCTCCTTTCCAAAAACACTATTGTTAAGATCCATGGTCTTTCTTTTTTCAAATATCTTTCTTTTGTTTCTTTAGCAAATCAAGAACTAGTAGAACTTTTTTGAGAGTCCTATAATTTTGAAAATTTTCAATCAAATAAAACACACTTATTTCCCAAATACGACACCATATATTAATACCCATATTTGTTAATATCAGGTATGATTGTTGTTCTTAGAATTTACATGATAAACAAACTGTTAGGACTTTGGACTACCTTATAGGGGTGGTATTCGACCATACAAACCTTAAGTAGGTAACTAGATGTAGGGTAGATGAGATCTTAATCTCACTCTCGTATTTTTATGGAAAGAAAATGTTTAGCTGTAATCATCTGTTATGAAAAGTATGATATTATGTTATTAATTCTAAGATATGATATGATATTATGTTATGCATATGTGACTATATATATGAAAAAAAATAAACCTAATAACTTATCATTGTTTGAATAGGATTAAGTTGTTGCATTATTGTAGATAATTTTCTATTATATATAGTTATCGTGTGAAATAGTTATCTATTATAGAGATCTATTGTCTATATATATCTATAATTTATTATTTGATAGATTATCACTTCAATAATATTTGGACCTTTATCATTGTAAGATATTTAAAGTATAATTATTGAGCCTTTATCTTTTTAGGGTAATTATATTACTTTCAAAACTTGTACGATGATTAGATATTTATTAAACTTAGTAAATATAGTTATTTATTAATTAAGATTATTCTTTGAATTTCACGTTATGTGTATGAAATTACTTCCAATAGATGTAGAACTATATTATTTAGTGTTTTTACAATTTAATTTACATAGTTTCAAGTTTTTATTTTAATTATATAAAAATATATATTTGACATATAACACCTAATATTCCAAGGTATTAAAATTTGTTAAATTTTTGCAACATTAACCTGAGCTTTCTTTTACCATTATTTTTCAAAATTGTTGATTATCATTATTATCATTTCACGTCATTTTATAATTGATTATTTTTAAGTTTAAATTTATAGTTCTTGTCCCCTCTTAAAATAATTCTACCTACATATTGAAAAAACGTTATTTTCTTAAAAAATAAAGTTCTTAAAAAAAACAAAATATCACACATAAAATATATAATTATAAAAATAACATTTCTTATATTTAACTCACATATTTTTATTATTGAAAAATAGTCTGACATATAATTTATTTTAAATAACATTTGTTCAATTTAAACTATGATTATTTAAATTTGGTTAATATTGAATGACATGTAATTGAATCTAGTTTAATATTATTAGAAAATTATTTTATTATTATAAATTTTAATGTTTTTATTTGTTATAATTTTTTAAATAAATTGGAAAATTTAAAAAAATTCTTGAATGTGTCTGGTCCATAATTTTAAAAACATATTGTCAATTAAAAGGAGCAATTGTACGATCTTTAGTCATTATTAGCCCATATCTTATCCTTTACTCCTTTAATCAAAATAAAAGTGGGCCAAATTATCAACTTTCAATCTTTTCTGTTCTTTTAAACCGACTAGGGAATTGAACCGACATATGCGATTTGCTAATTCAAAAAATAAAATTCAAGTGATATAGATAACATTAAATTAAGATTTAAGTTAATTAGATAGTTTTGATTAGCACTGATTTTTAATTATTTTAAAAAATTAAAAAAAACAACATATATAAAATTTATAATAATAAAAATAACATTTAAACTTATAATAATAAAAATGATAACCAAATAATATTAGACAGTGATTCAAAATTTCTAAACGTTATAACTATAAATTTCAAATTTATAGGAATAAGGAATTGTGACTTCTCTTTGAAGTGGGATTTCTTATAAGTGGATAAAACTAGTGAGAAAATGAAGAAAAAGAAAAGAAAAGAAGCTTTGAAGTTACTTTCCAATTCATTAATTAATTCATGCTTATATACATTCATAAAAGCTAATTTAAGTTAACTAAAAATATCAAATGCATATAAAACATAAATAGTAATGGCTTAAAATGTTGAACTAGTATAAGCCATTCTTTTCAAATGGTTTATTACAGAAGGTTTCATAACCATTAGTTCTTTAATGGTTTTAAATAATTATATTACGTATATTTTATAAAATAAGTAAGATTTTCCTAGATCATCGCTCCTCTATTTAAGAATCTTAAGATTTTTCTCAAGTCAAATAGTGAGATTGGAAATTCTTGGGTCACATTGCCTCGAATATATCACTTCAATTTGAAGAAACCCATTTGAAAATATTTATACTTGCCATATCAGGTCTCATTAACCTTTTGCTCTAAGATGCAATCTCTATCAAAGGGTCTTCTTGTTCCATCTTCAAGTTATCGATTGATGGGAGACGATTGTCATCATTCGTGTCATTAGTAGAGATGGCTAAAAAAACTTCAGATTCTCATAATTATTAACTGAGTACATATTAATGTGTGGTGGTAATTCAAGCTAGAAGGTATTATCACTAATTTGTTCGATGATCTTGAATGGTCCATAAAAAATAAGCTTAAGCTTCTTGCCTTTTCTGATCAACCATTCCTTTCCAAGGTGCGACCATACGAAGTCACCCTCATTGAAGGTACATGGAACATGATGCTTATCATGGTGAGATTTATATTGCTGCTAAGATCGCAGTAGTTATGCCTCTACATCTTTGTGGATCTTATTGACTCATTCAAGATGTTTATGTGCTTGAGCATGTTCTCCTTCTTTCTTTCCACTTAATTTCTTGTCATTTGTAGTGAATGCCAAGTCAATAGGACTTTGAGGTAAGTATTCCAAACAAATATCGAATGAAGATTTTAGGGTGGAGCCATGAATTACTCTTTTAAAAGAAAATTCTAACCAAGGGAGACTTTCATCCCAAGTTTTTGGATGCTTGGAATTAGAACTCCCTTATAAATGTACCATGGTCCAATTAACAACCTCTATTTGTCCATAAGTATGTGGATGAAAGGCATATGGATGAAAAACGGTGCTATGTTTAAACCTTGTATCAATCATTCCACATAAGGATGTCTATAAATGTCTTAGGAATCGACTATCTCTGTCAAAAATAATCGATGTTGGTAGGCCAAAATGTTTCCAAACCTATTGAAAAAACAACTTAGTTGTTCCTTCTCCAATTATGGTCTTCTTGCAAGGAATGCAAATTATCATCTTACTGAATCGATCTACTACTACAAACAAGTTGTAATGCCAAACTTGGTTTTTGGCAATTTGATGCAAAAATATTATTTTAAAAGCTCGTAAGTGCACGAGTCACATATACTAAGTAACAAGTATACTTTAAAGATATGTCTCTCAAGTAATTGTAGTGGTTTTAGATAATTGTTCACTTTTATTAAAAACTTAAACTAACAATGAACGAAAAATAAAAGCAAAAAACTTTATCACAATGATTAGGTTTGAAAATTCTAAAATAATAACAAATAATCGAATAATTAAATATAGACTCAACTAAAAAAAATCAAGACAATCATTGAAATTAATGGAGGATTTATGAAAAATTTCGCTAATTAACCATGCTTGTTCTAAAGATTTAGTTGAATTAAAATATAAACTCATATTATTGGTTTTTCCTTTAAAATATGAAAAATCCTATGATTGGTATTATCTATTTTGTTAATCAATTAATTAATGTCCTATGATCGAGATTTTTAACTAATTGATTAAATTGTGCCCAAGAAAAATACAATGTTTTAAATCAATGCAATGGTAAAGTCATCAATTTAAGTTATTGTTCAAATTGTTCAAATTAGATTTCGATGATGTATCTGAAGTAATTCTTATTAATTATAAAAATATTCACCTAGATAATCTAAACAATAATGAAAATAAAGCTAAATTCTCATAGTAAAATCAATTAGACCTGCTTAGATTAAAATCTATGGTCATATAAAAAAATGCATCCAAGTAAATGAGGAGAAGACAAATCTAGAAATAAAATACTCCTAATTAGATCTAAATATCAATAATAGATGGGTGATTTTTCCTACTTCAAAAGTGTGATTTTGATCTTCAAATGGCTCCTGAATCTCTAGAAATCTTCCTTTCTCTTATTGGATATGAAAAAAATCCCAAAAAGTGTCTTTTTATTTGTTTCTAAGTCCAATCTCTGTATCTATCTATTATCCATTTGACCAATTTTATATCATGTAACCTAATGAAAATGTACATCTAACTTAAGGAGCTAAACAAACTATTTATAAACAAATTATTGTGAAAAGTTTAATGGCTTCAGTAAAAAATCTAGAGAGGTTTATGCCGTGGCACACTGTTTCTTTCATTGCGATGTGCAATACTTGTGTTGAATTTGCTTGCACCCATTACATAGTAGTTAATTCTTGATGTAAGCCTTACAAGCCTTAGTTTATTTCTCCTTTAGGGTGATATTTGAGTGCTCAAAATGTTGTCGTTGTGTGTTAACATTATTTATTCCTTTTGAAGCTAAAAATACTTAAAATATATAAAAACATATATGTGATTCCAAAAATAGATATTTTTGTAAATAGTCAATTAAAAACATTATAATCAAACCTATTCATTTCAAATAAGCATATCAAAATCATGGAATATGAGTGTTTTTCAAGCATTTATCACAATTTACCTAGAAAATTTATTAGAATGCTCTCCTAAGGTTAGCTATGTATTGGAAATAGCGGATATAATCCTATCTTTCTGTTGGAAGACTTTGATGTTTTTCATAGAACACAACCTTGAATGTAACATGAAACATCGAGATGCCCTTTTGGCCATAATATATAACGATTAAAATTTAGCAGAGCCTTGTCTACCCTAAAATATTCTACTACTTTGAAAAAGTATGAGCTTCTCAAATCCACTATACTGTGTCCCCTTCTTAAAGTATGCATAATCATGTTTCTTTGTACGTAATTCCTTCTTTTAGTTGAAACTCACTAGTCTTTCTTTGTTGTAGGTTGGCATCAACTGAGTTTAAATCAGCATATGTGCCATACCCTTTGGTGTACTTAAAAGGAACTATTGGCTTGATTTACATAGCCTCTAACAATGTGAAACTTAGTGGTACTGATGGTCGTGATAGCATATACACCAACTTGTTACTCACTCCTTTCTTGTACTAATCACTACGTTGAATTGTTAGAGGTAAGCCATCCATTTCATATGGTGAGTTTTTTTGATTATGTAGTCAAAAACTTAGAAGGTTTATGATCTGAGTTAACCACAACTTCTTTTCCCAACAAGGAAGCTCTCAAATGCTTCACTGCCTGATGTAATGCATACAGCTCCTTGTTATAAATCAAATAGTTCATAACTATTCCACTGAATATCTTAGAATGGTATGTAACTAGTTTTCCATCCTAAAATAAATGGTTCTAAGAGCATTAGCATATTTTGTAATGCTAACCTTAGGGCCTCGATAATCTTCCGTTTGAACAACTAAAAAGATTTTTTATGTTTATTTGACCATTCAAGTTTTAAATTGGCCTTGGGGAGACAATGTAATGTTGTAGATATTTGTAAAAAGTGTTGGATAAATTTTTGTAAATATTGGAATGCATCAACAAAACTCCAAGCTTCAGTTATTAAACGAGGTATAAGCCATTGAAAGATAACTTGTACTTTGTCTGAATCCATTTTAAGTTCTCATTCATTAATAATGGATTCCAAGTATACAAGTTGTCTTCCAAACTCACACTTCTTACCATTCAAATGTACTTGATTTGTTCATAAAACCTCTAAAACCTTAGCAATATGATATCGGTGGTCCTCCTAAGTGAAATTGAATTTCAATATGTCATCCAAGTAAATAATGACAAATTTGTCCATGAATGGATAGAGTACCTCATTCATGAATCGCCTAAAGGTGGTTGAAGCATTACATAATCCAAATGGCATAACAAACTATTTGAATAGCCCTTTCTTTGTTATGAAAGTAGTCTTCCATATGTCTTCATCCGAGATGTGAACTTGGTGATATCTAGATTTGAGATCAAACTTTGTAAAGTAACGAGCACCATGTAGTTGATCCAACAAATCATTAGCTCCTATCAGAGATGTGTGATTATTAATTGTTATTTTGTGAAGTTCCTTATAATCAACACACATACGCCATCATCCTTATTTCTTGGGAACATGTAAGACTAGTGAACTGCATGGTGAATAGCTTGGTCGAATTACTCCTTATTCAAAAAGTTTGTGTACTTGTTTCTTGATCTCTTTAGCTCCTATCAGAGATGTGTGATACAAACCTAGGTTTGGTAGCAATGAATCTCCTACCAAATGGATTTCATATTCAATAGGTCTCCATGGTAGTAATATATGCACATCCTGGAATAAGTGATGAGTGCTCAAAAATCACTAAAATTACCATGATTTTATACACGTTAATTGATTAAAAATATATATATTTATATGATTTTATCATATATTTATATAAATCTGTCTTTTCGGAATCACGGGTATTTTTATTGTATTTCAGGTATTTTCACTTACAAAATGTAACTTAAAGGCTCAAATAGAAATAATGGAGACAATACATCACAAATATATTCATAAAATAAATGAGGAAAAGTCAACAAATATGAAAAAATTGGATAAAAAAGGTCAAAAAGGGTGAAATTGCAGGCACGCATTAACGCCTACCATACACAGATGCTTCCTCATGCGCTGCTTCTATTCCGCACTCACTCGCTCATGCGCCTGCTCTCTATTCCGCACCCTCAGTCCGCGCATGCCCCTGCTCCATTCCGCGTGCACTGCCGCGCCCCACCTACCGATTGACGTCAGTTGATGTCATCATCACCTACTACGCGTTTCCTCCATTTTTAATCATTTTTTTCACCTACATTTTCTTCCTTTCCTCACCTATAAATACCCCCATTCTCTTCATAACAAAATACACCTCAAAACACATCTTCTCTTATCTTTCTTTCTCTCCATTTCTTAGTTTTTAGCTTTTATTAGTTAGTTTTTCTTAGTTTTAGAGTTCTTCTCTTTTTGAGAAGAACTAATTATGTTTTTGTAATTTATTTTCTTTTTGATTCAATAAATGGAAGTGCAAATTCTGTTTGGAGGTTTTCCAGCAACAGAGTTAGCATCAAAGTACTGTAAATATTTTATTTTCTTTACAATTATTTTTTATGCTTTATTCTTATATGTTATATTTAATTTGTCTGTGATTAAATTTAACTTTGTTGGCTGTTTGTAAACATGATATAATAATAACATTGTTATTCTTGTGAAATATAATTTAGGTAAAAATCTCTAAAATGAATTGATTTTGTTTTTATTCAAAATTTTATATTAAGAATGTTATAGAGAAATATATTATTTTTCATTACAAACTTAAATTTGAAAATTAGATTTTAAGGTTTAGTTATTCGGTCTGATTTAGAGTAGTGGTCTTTTATTTGTTGGTATAATCGCTCGGTAGTTAGAGTGAAGCTCTATTTCAAAAGTTTTTATAAGAATTATTATCTGAAAATGTATTGACAACATGTTTTCCGTAGTAGTTTTAAAACTTGAAAGTTAGTACTCGGATAATTAAATTCTTAGGTTTAATTTGGACACCTTGAATAAAGTTTAAACTGTCTAACCCCACCAAAGGTGCCATTCAAATGGTTCATTTTCATTCTCTTAGAAAAAAGAATTAATTTAATTAGCCAAATTAGTTATCAACCCCACTCATAGGTGTTAATTGATTTGTTTAGTTAACAAAGAATATCTAACCCCACCAAAGGTGGTATTCATATAAAAAAGAGAGAATCAATAAATATCAATTTATATCTTTTATAACCTAAATAATATGAGCAAGCATAATTACTTAGTTATTATATCCATAAATACTCCAATATTATAAATGATAAAATTTGAATCAATATTTATTGAATCTGTATCTATGTTTATTTTTATGTTATTGGATTAAAAACCAAAAACCCAAATATCGTGACAGGATGTTTAGGATTTAATTTCGTGTTTAAAAGTTTAAATAATAAATTAAAAGCCACATATATTCCTTCATTAGATCAACCTAGGGAGTATACTTATCATTTTTTATGAAATGATTCGTGCGCTTGCAAGAGTTTTATAAATATAAAACCAAAGTATTGGCAGGATCGGCGATGATGGTTCATCTCATCAATAAGTCCTTGAACTCCTCTTGTAATTTCCTGATATCAGAAGATTATAAAGGTGACAAAGTAAATGTTAATTATTTCATAGCTCTTCTATTTAGCTCTTACGGTTAAAAAATTGTTCATAAGAATTGACCTATCTCTTGGCTTGGGTTACTATTAACAAACTATCTATAGTTTGTGACTTGCAAGAGTTAAGGTGAAATTCCATCTCATGTTTCACAAGATGATAGTTTCAAATCCTTCATAGTGAATGGCATCTCGGTTCCATTGATACGGATTACCCATTATGACTTGGCACGCATCTAATGAAACTACTTCACATGTCACCTCATCAATATATGAATTGGTGATTGAAAATTTGAAGGTACATTTATTGGTAGCCTACATATCGACATCCTTTTGTATCCACCAAAATGGATAAGTCTTAAGGTATATTGGGATTTGTCCAAATTTCATAAAGATAACTTAGAGAGAAGCTAGAGAAAATGATGAAATGTGTGGATTTTTTGGATATTCATATATTTATAGGGCTATAAATGTATAAGTGTCAATTACATAGGATGGACATATGAGAATACGTCAGAAAGGGAAAAAAGTAAAAGTACTCATAGATTGAGGTCGACTACCCAAGGCTCGGTCAGAAGAATGACCCCATATACACAATAGAAGCTAGAACTATCCCTTGAGCTAGGGCTGTGCTTGAATAATCTATTGGCTCAGGCTATCGTACAGTTCGAGCTATACTCTGGCTAGAGCTATCATCTGGATAGAGTTGTAGTCTAGCTTGAGCTATCACTTGACCAATCCATACATCCAAACATAAAGTCCCCTTACTCCTTCAACTTGAATTCTACACTAAGATAAATGAGTAAAACTCGAACATCAGATCTGAATTGTTGAGATCCTCTAATTAATGTCTTGTAGTTGATTGGAGAGGGAAAATTAGGGGTATCTATATAAAGAGGTACCTGAGCCAAGACTTTTTCATCATTTCTTGTGCATTAGACAAAAAGTAAGAGAAGAAAATACTATGTTGCTTGAGTTTGAGCTGTAGAAAAGTTCAGTTTGGTGGTAAGAAATTAGTTTGGCATATAGCTTTTTTTCTCTCGTTTTAAAAGCATTCTAAGTTTAACAATTTTCTGCTTTGTTTTTAGGTTGGTTTTTAGAAGAATCGCTTTCCTTTATTTTTCAAACTCGACCCTAGGTAATCTCTTTTTCTCGTGTCTTACCCTCTCCTTTATATTTTGTAATATTTTTGTAGCCATTATGTGTAGAGAAGAGACCTCAAGCTCGGTCTCTTGGGAAAGCCCCCAATATCCCACTATTAGTGATGACACGTGGTCCTTTATTGAAACAAGTTCTTTGAGCGAGGAACAACAATCTCAACCCCAACCTTCTACCTTTTGCCCTTCTTAGGCTGCTACCACAATTAGGCTAAATGTTCCCCAAATGCAAATATCAATGCCTAGGATATGAAGGAAAAAGGATGGGAACCTAGGGACTTGAGAACCCACGAGTCGTACTAAGGGTTGGAAGGCCAAAATGAATACCATTTGTTTGTCACAACTTGATGAGGATAGCTTGAGGAAAACATATAACGTTCCCTTATCAATTAACATAATGATTCCTTTGGCCAATGCTCATAATGACGGCCCTTTCCCAACTGGGTGAATGGTTTTTGACGAGAAGGCTTTATGGTTGAGGGTCAGGTTCCCCTTGTACCCTTTTTTTAGAAGGTTTTTGGCGAGGACTTAGCTCGCAACAGGTTAGTTGATGCCCAATGGTTGGAGGTACTTGTTTTTCCTCATAGTGATATGGTATGAACTCGGCGTGGATTTGGAGATGCTCAATTTTTATGAGGCCTACGTCCTAAAATAGAACCCAAAAAACATAAGGAGGGTGTATATATCTGTGACACATAACATAGGTATAAACATGGTCCTTCTTGGGAATGTGAAGTATTGAAAGGAATACTTCTTATATGTCTCAAGTCGGTAAGAATCTCTAACCAATGACACTAGGCTAATTAGGAACATCTAGAATGGTACTAAGGTCGATAAGGAACATGGGTTCCTTTATTATGACCTTGTCGTTGGATGCAAAGCAACGCCAGACTGATATCTAGAATTATCTCTTTGAAGACCCACTGGAGGGATCTTTTGAATACTTCGCATTTTTTTCATGCGGGTTGATGAGACACAATTCAATAGAGCCCATTTTCTAGATTATTCGTAAGCCTCGGGCTCCTCCTAAGTGCAAGACCCCTCCCACAGATTATGAGGGTAGGTTTGAGTTGGTTGTTGACGATGGTGAACTAGTCCTTAGACTTGATTATTTTTATTTTTATTTTTTATGGGATCTCATTATATTAATACCTCCCCTCATTATTACAGATAGCATGAATTTTGATACAGACACACTTTTGGCTCGACTTTAGGGCAGGGTTCCTTCTCAAGAGACTAGTTCTCAAAAAGATACACCTCTTGTGAAAGGGAGGAGTCTTCAAAAGTGAGGAAGAAGAGCAATGACCTCCATAGGGCGACATGCTTCACTTCCCTTTGCTCGGGTCCTCCAACTACTGCCCTATTTGTAAGAGATTCCCAAAAAAGGGAAAAATGTAGTTAACAACCTTACAACCGATATGGATGGGGTGGATTTATTTCGAAGCATGGTACTAGAGAATCTCGACCATTACGTGAATCATCTCTCCTTTATGGTGCACGAGAAGTAGCTTCACGCCATATGTGAGGGTGAGAATTTAGAGGCCATGGTCGATCACTTGATGTATCAGGTATGCTCCTTTTGTGCATATTCTTATTTGTTCTAATCCTATATTTGTGATGTTTGACCTCGCGTCATTTGAATTTTTCAAGTGCTACTACTCTCTGAGTTGAACAGAGCCCATGGTGTAGAGAGCTTGAAACAAGATCTTGTACTGGAGAAGGAGAATCAGAACTCAACCTGATCCAAGTATTCGTTAATTTTGGCCAAAGCCACCGAATGGGAGGGGGATGCCATAGATAAGTCAAAAAAGCTGACCAAGGTTGTGTCCGAGCTTAATGACTTCGTTTGGCGCATGGATGAGCTTAAAGTAGATAAGAAAAAGTCTGAGGCTATCATTGAGGCTAGTAATCATAGAGTAGCCAAACTTAATCACCGACTAGCTGAACTCAAAAAGGTTGATGAAAAGGCCAAGAGTGAGCATGATACTATGGCTGAGCAGTTCACCTCGAGTGTAGAGATTGGATATGGGTTGGAAATGAAATCTTTAAAAAAGGAGGCCAAGTAAAGAAACTTGATTGAGTATTATTATTATATTTTAGACATCTCGGTCACTTCTTAGTGTGAGCGCATCAAATCCCAGGATGGGTACGTGGAAGAAGATTCTAACTTGTGTTAGAGTGGAAATGGCACTAAGAAGACTAGCACATTATGTGAGGCCAGGGGATGTTGATTTAAAGTTTTTCTCTCTTTTTGTGAGCTTGACATCACTCTTAGTTTGTGTAGTCGCAGGCTGTGTCTTGTAATATTTCCTTTTCAATTTGTTAATGAAAATTACCTTTTATATTGTTGTTCATGATGTTGACCTACCCTCATATTTTTGGACATGTGTCAATAATCACTTCCTAACACCATCCCTTATAAGAGGGTTATGGAATTCGTTGGATTCAGAATTTTTTTTCGAAATATTTGTCTTTTTCCATCTTTTTGCTCAACATTTATGGATTTTGATAATTTAATCAGGTATTCAATTTGGACTCTGAGACAAGAAAATTTAAGACATAAAATCGAGGTGCAAATATTGAAGGTGGAGCTGTCTAGGCTCGAAGGGAATGACTATCTCAGGCTTTAACCCGATGGAGGAAGACTATGACTAAAATGACTGCCCTCGTGGACAAAGAGTCCTATTAGGTGAGGTTCTATATGAATTTATCTGATGGGGTCTTTCTTAAGGTGATGGAAACTGCTAAAGGGTTGGAACGCTCTATATTTGCATTGTACTCGATCCCCTCTAAAGCAATGATAGATATTGATAAGAAAATAATCAAGATTCAGGTCGAGTTATTACCTATGGTGAAGGAGACTAACGATCTAGACACCAGTCGTGTATCTAAATGTTTTTGGAATTTTTACTTATCTGAGCGGCTGAGCCTTACCTGAGGAATGGCACCGTGCATACATGTATTTTCAAAGTCATAATTTCAAATGATAATAAAAATTTCTTCAATAGAGTGTAGTTTCAATGCTTGACAATTATTTATATGTATTTATGATCAGCCCGTGGCATAGAATGGTAGGATAGAGAGTGCTACTTGGTTCCTGACCGAAGTTCTCAACTATATTTTTATTTTCGAAGTGCCAACTTGGTTACTGATCGAGGTGGTCAACTCATGATATTTGGAAGTGCCAGGGTGGTCTACCTAGTTTTTAATCGAGGTGATTAGCCCATGGTATATAATAGTAGGAAAGGAATCAACCCATGACATATAATAATAGGATATGGAACTCTACCTAGTTCTTGATCAAGGTACTCAACTCTCTTTTCATTATCAAAGTGCCAACTTGGTTCCTAATCGAGGTGGTCAACTCGTGATATTTGGAAGTACCAGGATGGTCTATCTGGTTCATAACCAAGGTGATCAACCCATGGCAAATAATAGTAGGAAAGAAAGCTCTATCTTGTTTCTGACTAAGGTGCTTAGCTTTCATTTGATTATAAGAGTACTAACCTAGTTCTTGACTGAGGTGGTCAACTCGTGATATTTGCAAGTACCAAGGCGGTTTACCTGATTCTTAACCGATGTTATCAACCTGTGGCATATAATAGTAGGAGGGGGAGCTATAACTAGTTCCTGACTGAGGTACTCAACTCTCCTTTCATTATCAAAGTGCCACGGGTTGAACACCTCGGTTAAGCCTTTGCCCCCTGGCCTCCTATGAGGGAGACCCTTCTTTGATTGCTAAGTGTGAGCAACATATCTCATAATGGCCTTGTAACAACTTCTGGCTTTTTCCTAGTCTCCTCTTATCTCACCTAGGCTCTCGTCAGTAGGGAATTTGATTACCTAATGAAAGGTGGATAAGACTGCCCTCATTTTATGTATCCATGGTCTACCCAAGATGGCGTTATAGTGTGCCGGGACATCGATGGCTACGAATTTGGTCATTACTATCATCCATTTTGCTATGACTAGTAGCACCACTATTCCTATTGCATAAGTGGTGGTGATATTGAACCCTACTAGAGGGAGTTTTGCCTTAAAAATATCAAATTCTTTCACTTCTAGAGCCTTGGCAGTGGTTAGAAAAAGGAGATCCACCAAGCTTCTTGTGTCAATCATTATCCGACACACATCACAAGATCCTATCCTTAAGGTAATTACTAAAGGATCTTCATAAAGGGACAAAGTCTTGTCCTTTTCATTGAAAATAATCTCTATAGTAGGTCTCACCTTATCCAAGGCATACACATATGGGGCATTACGTAGCACTTATACAAACCTTTTTGAGCGAGTTACTGGAGACCCCATTGATCTTAGGACCTCTGTGTATGATGTGTATAGTTCTGATATTAGACTCATTATAGTGCTTTCTTTCATTGCTTGATGGGTTCACTGGTTTTGGTGCATCTCACTTATTTTGACGGTTTCCTAGTTCCCTATTTCTGACGATAAGGTCCTTTCAGATATCCCCTAACTAACAACTCTTCTATCTCCTTTTTGAGGTTTCTATAGTTTCTTGTTTCATGGCCCATATCTTTATGAAAGGTGTACCATTTAGATCCGCCTTTGAGTGGGATTTCATCTTTGGGGGCCATCTGACATTAGGTTCCTCCTCTATCCTCAATATAACTTGGGTTAGATCCACTCTCAAAGAAGGCGCTTTAAAATGAGAGAATGACCTCCCCTAAGATCCCATATTCTTCATCCATTGTCCACCTCCCCTGTTATTCGGTGTAAAGCATTTGTTTCTATTGTTTTGATAAGCCTTGTCTGGGCTTATCCTTATCTTCTCTTTATCTGGTACCACTTCTATACTAGTTTGATAGTCTTTAACCATACTTAACTCTCTCTCAAAATTGACAAACTTTTTGGCCTCTCCGTATGCTTCCTCTAGAATATGGGGAACTATTTTGGTTTGTTCTACAAACAAGTCAGAATGTTTTAAGAGACTTCGCTTGAAGGCTTCTATAGCAATAGAGCTGGGACAACTAAAGATTTCTAGCTTCTCCTCCTAGAATAATTTCATGTTTCCCTCTATGGAATCATTCCTTCCTTAAACTATTGAGAAAAGGTGATGTGATTCTTTTCTTAGGGGCTTATTATAGGCATAATTTGTGATGAATAGTCTAGCAAATTGGGAGAAGGAGGTCATGGAGTGAGGTGCCAAGTTGTTGAACCACTTTTATGCACTTTCAGAGGGTGGTAGCAAACAATTTATACATCATGTCATCTTTCATTCTTTGAGCCATGCTCATAAGGAGCATGGATGTCTTGAAGTGTTGTACATGTGTTGCAGGGTCTTTGGTCCCAAAATAATTGAGGCATTTGGGAGTATTAAACATGGCTGGTGGTTCATCATTTTCTATCTCGTCAGCAAATAAGGACACACATAATTTCTCATAGTCCCTATCTACATCATAAGGGGCCTTGTCCTTCTCATGCCTTTCATTGGTCACCTTCAAAGCCTAATCTTGTTTTTTATTGGCCTAATCCAATGCTTGAAACCAAGCCTTGTAATTTTTTCTTTTCTAAATCCACTCCTCGTCACTAGGTCTCGCTGAGCTAGAAAGGGGGTTCCCTTTGACCTCCTACTCAGCTTGGTAGGTTTGGGTAAGACACGCTCTATTATGTTTCTATTAATCGGGTAGGTGGCTCGATTATCAGAGGTCATTCCTCCTAACTGGGAGTGCAATGACCTATTTTCTCTCTTTGTCTCATCGAGCTCTCTCCTTAACTCGAGAAGTTGGTGTGCTAACTCTTGATGAATATTAGCCTCTGTACTGGTTTTGTTATGCGTTGACAAAGTGTTTCCTTGTGCTACCGCTACTCCTTCGTTAGCTAGCCTCAATTATCCTTCAGCACGGGTTCCTACCATGTTGTTATATAACAAGTGATTGTGATTTTTAAGTGTAGCTTATACGTGGAGTACGTTTGATCTCCCAAGTTTCTCTCAAAGTAAGGAGTGAATCCTATAAAATACGGGGTTAAAAACTTACTTGACCTCAAAATCCGAGCCCTATAGTAGGCACCAAAATGTTGGGATTTTTCCAAATTTTAGAGAGTGCACTTAAAGAGAAGCTAGAGAAAATGATGGAATGTGTGGATTTCTTGGGTACCCATATATTTATAGGGCTTTACATGTATAGATGTCGATTACAAAGGATGAACATATGAGAATATGTTAGAAAGGGTATAAAAGTAAAAGTACTCATAGATCGGGGTTAACCACCCAAGGCTTGGTCAAGATGACGACACCATATACACAATAGAAGCTACGACTGTCCCTTGAGCTCAGGATGTGCTTGGATAATCTCTTGGCTCGCGTTGTTGTATGGCTCGAGTTGTCATCTGGCAAGAGTTGTAGTCTAACTTTGATCAATCTATACATCCAAACATGGTGAGGTGTAGTTTATAATCCTACCTTTGTCATTAGGGCATCTGAAATCATCTTCTTTTGACTTCTTGGATCAATAATCACGTGCACAACACTTTGCTTTGCATGTATCTCCATATAGAAAAGCACTCTTGGTTGTAGACACTTTCAATATCTATTAGTTTTGTCATAAGGGCAAGTGTAGCATAAGGTTACTTAATCTCTGAAAGGTCTTTTGCATGTTGCACATTCAAGGTGGCCTTTTTTTCATTTCTCCATTGGTTATTTAATTCATCATTTGCAACTCAGGATGAAGTATCCATCATCTGTCTTTGGCAAGTCTGTTGGTTTGACAATGATCATAATACTTTTTCTGTGATGAACCATCCTTGTTTTGCTTCCTTTTATTTTTCTAGTTAGATTTACTGCAAGGATCTTGTTCCTATTAATTATTTTGCTTTTGGCTTCAATGGTGATAGCTTTTATAGTAGCTTCTTCAATAGACACTATGGTGAACAATTTTAATTTTTTTCATATACAGTCCGCTAGAACTCCAATATACTTCATGAATACATCTTAATCAGTAACATCAATGCCCAAAACCATTGCTTGGTTATGAAATTAGTTGCATACTCTTGTACTTCTACCCAAACCTTTGCTTGAAGTGTTGCCACCTATACCATCTCTCATCTTCGTAACCAATTAGATAGAATTGTTTTCTCAATAGCATCTTGAATTTCTTCTAAGCTAACTATGATTCATCATGGTGTTATTGGTAGGACCTCAACCTTGTGATCGCATGACTTGAAAGTTTCAAGCTTGTAAATTTTATTTTCTAAGAATTATAATACTTATAAATTTTGTAATAAGTTTTTAATCTGTCAATCCAATTGTCTAATTTTTTAGCATTGATATTATCTCTATACATAGGGATATTAACCTTAAAATTAATTTTTAAGGTATTTTTAGGATTCCTATCCTAAGTTGGTTCTTCTTTGTTATCCCTTATGTTAGGGTTGACGTATTCTTCTTCTTCGTTCTATCCGTCATCCTTTTTCTTAAGATATCTCTCCTTAGAAATGGATGCCAATGGGGAAATTAAATTTTCCAGAAGCTTAGAAATTGATGCTGTAAAGTTTTTTACTTGTTTCTCTAATTTGGTAATTCGTTCGCTATCATCAATTAATGTTTCTTTTGAGTTTTCTTTTATCATGGTGCCTATCTTGGAGCTTGGTATTCTATGGATAATGGTCGACTACAAGTTAGGACCATAAACCATCATTACTCTCTTCGATTTGGCACTCTAACACCACTTGATCCAAAAAATTTAGACAATAAAACTATAAATTTTTAATCAATAGGAACAAGGAGTCGTTACTTCTCTTTGAAGCGATCTTCCTTAGAACAAGAGGAAACTAATAAAAAAATGAAACAAAACTTAGAAACTACTTATCAAATTTATTCATTTGTGTTTATATAATCTTTAAACTAATTAAAAATATCCAATACATATAAACCATAAAAGGGTTAATAGCTTAAAAAGTTGAACAAGTGTAAATACTTTTATTCTAAGCTTCACTATGATATTTTCAGAATATTTTCATCCATGTGATTATAAATTTATGTTTTTAGAATATTTGGGTTCCTAAATTTTTAATTGATATAATCTAACACCCATACTTTAAATCGTCACGTACAAAAAAGTCTCTAAACTTATGGCTTTAGACTCTTTTTTCTTTCTAAAAATAGAACCTAAATTTAGGGACTAAAGTATTCTAAGAGTATAAATTTAGCAATCTTAATATCACCTACCTTAAATTCTAATACATTTATGCTAAAAAAACTTATGATTGAATGATATAAAACTCATTAGTTATATTAAAAATTTAATATTAAAATTCTAAATATAAATATGTGAATTGTGTTATAGTAAAAAAAAAAGGTACATTTATTCATATACTTTCACAATGTAAATATATAAAATAAATTAAAGATAACGTGCTTTAATGTTAAAAAATATTTAATATGAACATATAATATAAAAATAAAATATAGAAGAATAAATAAATTTTTTTACCATTAAATATTAAAGATTGTTATTAAAATATCACTGAATTTTAATTTGTTATTTCTATATTATTAAACTTCATAAATATTATAAAAATATCATCAAATATTTTTTGTTACTTTTATATTATTAAACTATAACAAAAATATCATTAATTTATTTATAACTTATTGTTGACTCTCATTGATTGATTGATATCGATGATATTTTTATAATATTTTGTAAAGTTTAATGTTATAGAAGTAATAAAAAATTTAATAGTATTTTTATAATAATTAAAAAATTTAATAATATAAAGTAATATATTAAAATTTGATGATATGTTTATAACAAATCTCAATAAAAAATCTTTTTTCTCGTTATATAATAATCATATATAAATCAATTGGATTATAATAATCATATTGTTTGCCAAAAGTTTGACCGAATCCCAAATAAGTTTTTGGTTTAAGTTAAGGTAAAATATTTATATTATGGATCCTGTCTGAATTCATCAGTTAAATTTAAATTAAATTAATTTAAATTTTAAAAAAATATGCACAAATCTACCCAAATATTCTAAAGTCGAACTTTAATTTAAAAAATCGGGTCAAAATACAGCCCAAAAATATACATAATTTGATGATTCTCAACGGGTTTTTTTCAACAATATTTATTTATTAAATCACAACATATCACTTAAAATTCAATCATAAATTTATAATAAATAAAACTTTCCAGATCCAAAATTTCGAACTTCTGCTAGCCCGCACGAATTTAAATCCACAATGTTGTTTTAATTTTTAAAATGGTTAAAACGCGACACGTTATCAGGCATTATGTTTGAAATTTTGCGAACTTTCTACAGGTTTTTTTTACATTTTAAGCTAAAACCTGGTTAGGATGAGGGACATCAAGCAAACTGACAGACATTACAGGATTTACCCACAATTCCCCTCCTCAAGGCTCGTATTTTAGTCGGCCAAGTTTACTTCTTTATTTTTGCCTGTTTCTCTTTCACTCAAAAGGAATTTTCTTTTTTATTTCTGGTTTGGTTTCTGCATAATCTTCATTAAATCACTCACAGGAAGACTCAATCTCCTTTTACATCGAAATGGGTTTTTGGGATTCTATTCTCAACTGGCTACGGAGGTAACACTTATCTCTTTCTGATTTCAATTTGTGGGTTTCGCTTCAGTTTCATGCCTATTTGTTTTGAACTTTGGTTACTCATAACAATTTAGGTGGGTGGCTCATTTATGTACATTTATTTTTAATAATTGCTTATAATTCTTCACTTTCCCTGGAAAAGATTTGTTCCGTTCAGTTAAATGAAAACGAAGCCCTTATGCTCATGAATGAAAGGGAGTTTATCGCTCTCTTAGGCTATGTTTGTATAGTCTTGACTAAAGTATACATTCTTATAAATTTATGAGAATAAAAGTGTTCATTTACCCAAAGCTACGAGACTTTTAGTGTTCTTATCCTAAGTTTTATGAAATGGTTGTTTGACACATTTGGTGTGTAACGTGTTTATGATGGGTTGGAGCAAACTGTGCTATGTTTTATTTTAACCAGTTCGTTCCTTCATCAACTTTGTATCTATGACATTCAGTTATTTGTTTAAATTCTTGCCATTTGACCTTTGGATTAACCAGCAGGTCCTATACGATGTTTAGAAGGTTTTTCAATTTCACATCTCAAATTTGGACCAAAAGAGGAAAATAAGAAGGAAAGAGAAAATTTATATACCAATTAATCTTAATTCTCGTTTTTTATAATGCAAATGCCCCTAAATTTGTTCTCAATTATGAGACCTTAATTCCTCAAAACTTTGATTCAAGATGTGTTTTCAGGCTTCAGCACAGTCTTCATACCTCCAACTAAAAATGGGTTGCTAGGGACTATGTTCTCAATAGAATGAATTCTTTATACGAGGCAAGCATTGCATTTTTGCACTCTATTGGAATGCTGCTACTTCAATTCTTGTATAGACCCAATCCATGCATACAATTGTCTTCCTTCATTGCTCTTTCTTAAAACACACAAGCCTGGTTCTAGAACCTATCAAATGGATCAAAACTGTGTAGCAAACTAATGTATCTGGAGTACTAGAACCTAGGATCCCTCCCAACACAATCTCCTAATATTTGGAATGGATAAAAAAATTTAGATAGTGTACCTCAAGTGGAAGCATTAAGAGGCTCGAGTTTGTTCTTTGGTTTAGTGAAGTCCAATCATATATTGAGCTCAGGCTGCTCAGCGAGTGCAAGTACTCACTATTATCTTTCTAAACCTTGATTCCATGCTTAAGAATAAAAGTTTGGTTCTTCTCATCATAGAAATACCAGTAATTCTGGCTCACTATGTATGGGTAAGCTGAGTAGTAGCGTTTTGGATGAAAAGGAATCTCAGGTACGCACAAACTTGAAGTACTATAAAGCCTCAAGTTTTGTTCTTTGGTTCAATGAAGGTCTAATACAGATTGACCCCAGTAGGCGA
This sequence comes from Hippophae rhamnoides, assembly GCA_033030585.1. Lineage (NCBI taxonomy): Eukaryota > Viridiplantae > Streptophyta > Magnoliopsida > Rosales > Elaeagnaceae > Hippophae > Hippophae rhamnoides. The sequence continues at coordinate 31,960,339 of CM065433.1, forward strand.
AAGTTCTCATTATCTTAATAAACCTTTTTTCTCGTGTTGGAAAATATTTGTTGCTATTCACCATTCTGGAGCAGTATACATTGATAAGCTCGGTAGCAGCATCTTCTTTAATTCCAGTGGTGTTCCTTTAAGGCAGATCATGAAGTCTAGATGATCGGGTATTTAATTTGTTGGGTTGCTAGGAAAAGGGTACTATGAACGTCCGTATGTATGCCATTCTTAATGATTTGTCCGTGAGTTTTGAAAACATGTGTTCCTTATGGAGAACAATGCTAACTTTTTCTCTACCCCACCTTGTCTTTGTCTTTGGATGCACCAGTTTATTCTTTAAACAGGAAATGGAACTTTCATTACTAGGCCTTCAAAATGCTGGGAAGACCTCTCTTGTAAATGTCATTGCTGTGAGTCATCCGAATATTTAATAAACTCTTTCTGGCTTCTGCTTACATATTGGGGCTGTTTTTCGTATTAAAAGTTTTTATGTTGTACCAGACAGGAGGCTACAGTGAGGACATGATTCCAACTGTAAGTACTTTTCTCTTGAAAGCATCTTGGATTATGCAAGTCTGTGACATTGAGATTATTGGTCTCTTGAGGAACAACACGTGCTAAAATTTACCAGGTCGGATTCAATATGCGGAAAGTAACCAAGGGAAATGTGACCATCAAACTTTGGGACCTCGGAGGGCAAAAGAGGTTCCGTACTATGTGGGAGCGTTATTGTCGTGGTGTCTCCGCAATTGTGTAATTCTTCCTGCCTTAATTCTTTTTATATTGTAAATTGAAAGTTCTAAAAAAGATAAAATAAACCTAAAGGGGTAAGTAGGTTGCTTTTAATTTTATCAAATTATAAAGTTATAACCTAATCACAATGAATAGATATGCAATCATATGTTAATAATAAAATGCATAAATTAAAAATAACGCACGAGATTAAAGGTAGAAACAATATAGGTCACAAGTATAACTTAAGAGAAAAATTACCGATCCAACGAACTATCTAATCTTTACATTATGAAAATCAAATGCTTAAGTACAAACTCAATCTTATACTAATATCACTAAGATAATGCCCTAATGCACTTTACTTGTGAGTCCCTAATCTATATTCACAGTTTTCAAGATTAGCATGCGCGAATCTAGACCAACTTTTCAACTAGCTCCTCACCAATTAGACACGTTCATAGAACAACCTGTAAAAGAGTTAACATAGAAACACAAGTGTTTGTGTGTGTTCTAGATAGATTTTAATAATGAATAAATCTAAGATTAGCATGTGCGGATCTAGACTAACGTTTTGATTAGCTCCTCACCAATTAGACACGTTCATAGAACAACCTGCAAAATAGTTGGCGTAGAAACAGAATTACTCGTGTTTGTTCTAAATGGATTTCAATAATGAATAAATCCTAAGCTAATAGATTCAACAAATAAATCAATTAGCAAAAATCTATTGCAATCTTAAAATTTGGAATTAAAAACAAGATCAATGAACATAGTTTTTATAAATCTAAATGATCAATTCAAAAAAGCATGATCACATATTCCAAGAATTGATGCAAGTAATAGAGAATACTAAGGAGAAGAAGTTATATGATCATAGATACTAATGAATAAAAACTATGAAAATCATGGGTAATAAAAACATGTAGTTTTTGTGTGCTGGTGAGTTGTTTGGTTACTTGAAACAATGAATAATGGGTTTTATTTATAGGAAAAATTAAAATTTTAATCCTAAGTCATTGTTAAATAACATTTATACTCAAAATAGGATTAGTAATACATATTAATTAATTAGACTCTTATTTAAAGAAGAGTACTTTTTGAAGCAGCTTAATTAAGATTTTAAGATATCTTTTAGCTTATATTTTAAGATATATCTTAACTTATATTTTATATTATATCTTATCTTATATTTTAGTTTATAATATAGACTATATCTTAGTTTATATTTTAGGACATATTTTAAAAATATTGAAGTACATTAAAGAAAAGAATAAATGCATCAGCTTAATTGATCAATTGATTCAAGACTATTGATCTTGATCGAAGTCAAGTGAAACTCGATCGATCTAACATTTCAATTGGTCAACATCATTAGTCCATAAATGGGCCAACATAAACTTTTGCACCAAAAGTAATTCTAAATGTTGTGAATATGTGCTAGTGAATGCATGAATGCATAAATGCAATAATATATGTGATAGTTATAAGTAGAGAAGTCAAATGAACTGTCTCATCTCATTTTATGTCTCATTTAGTGTCTTTAATGGACTCATAGTACTATATTATTTTATTTCATTTAAATAGCATCTCATCTTATTTTATTTTATTTAGATTGTAACCTTAATAGGTCTTACTTTAAACTAATGTTGTATTATTTTTTTTATTAAACTTAAATTATATATTATCATTTATCATATTTTCAATTGTTTTTGTAGCGTTACTCGTTTAGGCTCATTAAGAACAAATGAGATATCTCAATTAGTATATTTTCATTACTATCTTATGTCATCAAAAATTAAGTGATATAAGATAAGATGAATTTTGAAAATTAATGGATTGTTTCATGAATTTTATTAACATCTTTTTTCAATTTACACCTATAGCTATAAAAGATATACTTGAAGTACGGCTAGTTTTGACTCGGGTATTTCTTCGACTATACTTGATAGACTTAATAACAAGCCTAAAAACATGTCTACAAGCAAACATTTTTATCCATAAAAATAATTAACACATTGATCTTATATAAATCATTTGTCTTGACAGATTGCTACTGTTTTCTTTTTATATTATACCATATCATCGTCCTTGATTCGTGCATTGAATTTAAACTAATATTGTATTATTTTTTTTATTAAACTTAAATTATATATTATCATTTATCATATTTTCAATTGTTTTTGTAGCGTTACTCGTTTAGGCTCATTAAGAACAAATGAGATATTTCAATTAGTATATTTTCATTACTATCTTATGTCATCAAAAATTAAGTGATATAAGATAAGATGAATTTTGAAAATTAATGGATTGTTTCATGAATTTTATTAACATCTTTTTTCAATTTACACCTATAGCTATAAAAGATATACTTGAAGTACGGCTAGTTTTGACTCGGGTATTTCTTCGACTATACTTGATAGACTTAATAACAAGCCTAAAAACATGTCTACAAGCAAACATTTTTATCCATAAAAATAATTAACACATTGATCTTATATAAATCATTTGTCTTGACAGATTGCTACTGTTTTCTTTTTATATTATACCATATCATCGTCCTTGATTCGTGCATTGAATTTAAACTAATATTGTATTATTTTTTTTTATTAAACTTAAATTATATATTATCATTTATCATATTTTCAATTGTTTTTGTAGCGTTACTCGTTTAGGCTCATTAAGAACAAATGAGATATCTCAATTAGTATATTTTCATTACTATCTTATGTCATCAAAAATTAAGTGATATAAGATAAGATGAATTTTGAAAATTAATGGATTGTTTCATGAATTTTATTAACATCTTTTTTCAATTTACACCTATAGCTATAAAAGATATACTTGAAGTACGGCTAGTTTTGACTCGGGTATTTCTTCGACTATGCTTGATAGACTTAATAACAAGCCTAAAAACATGTCTACAAGCAAACATTTTTATCCATAAAAATAATTAACACATTGATCTTATATAAATCATTTGTCTTGACAGATTGCTACTGTTTTCTTTTTATATTATACCATATCATCGTCCTTGATTCGTGCATTGAATTTAAACTTACTTCCTGTGATGGATGTGAATGTGATGATAGGTATGTTATCGATGCCGCTGACAGAGACGGTGTATCAATATCTCGGAGTGAGCTTCATGACCTCTTGATGAAACCTTCCCTAAGAGGGATTCCGTTACTCATTGTCGGCAACAAAATAGATAAATCAGAGGCCCTTTCCAAGGAAGCATTAGTTGATCAGCTGTGAGTTCATAAATAAAATATTTTTACAATTAAAGATGATTAAAGACAATTAATGTAGATCTTAATATGTAATCTTGTTGGAGTTTTGTTTCAGAGGCCTTGATTCAATCAGAGACAGGGAGGTGTGTTGCTATATGATATCATGCAAAGATTCGATAAACATAGATGTGGTCATTGATTGGCTAATAAAACACTCTAAAACAGCCAAATGATCTACTGTCTCTGTCATGTCATGTTTTTTTATTCAGACATATTGAAGTTCAAGGTGTGAACCTCAGAAAACTACTGAAGATTTGTTGGCCATTGTTTTGTTTCGGCCAAGCTTCAAAAATAAGTTATATATATATTGTACTTTGGTGGTTGAGGCAAGCGTCTGATGGCATTGTTTATTATATGTAAATTTATGTTGTGAACATGATGGATTCTCATTTTCAAACTTAAACATACTCTTCAGTTTTCACATTTGAAGTGCCATTAGTCCATTCCATTAGTACTCTGTATGGTTCTCGAACCTCTAATATTTGTTTAAGTTTCTCACAAGAAGACTTTGGTATGATTGATCGTCAAACAAATAAACGGAGAACTCGTACTATGATTCATTATAAAAGAAAGAAGCTTATAATGTATTTTAACAATTAATATTTAATATTGAGAATTTTATTATCTTATTATGTCTCTTTTTTTTTCTTTTAGATATTTAAATATTTTATTAAATTTAATGGAAATAATATTATTGTTATTATTTTTGTTTGAATAGTATAGTTAAAATTATGATAAATAATAAAGTAAAATTTATAAAATTATAAATGAAGTAAAATTAAAACTATTTTTTTTATTTTTAAATGAGATAAAATTATAAAAAATAATAAATTGATACCAAATAGATATAAAAAGAAAAGAAAAAGTAGTTTATTTTATTTAGAATTTTGTTTTTTGTTATTAAAGTCTCACATGAAAATTTTATGAACTATTTTAGGAATTTTTGATTATATATAACTAAGCTCTATGTTTGCATAAGATATTTTAGAAAATAATCAATCTAGTAATATTAAATAAGTTATCTTTTTTTTCTCTTATTCTTAATTTTTAAGAATAATTCTTATTTCTTCCGTTTGAAAGTTGAAATTCTTTTATTCGTAAGATAGAAGAATATTTTTAGGTTAGTTTTACTCTAAAGTTGTTAGAGTGTTTGTCTAAAGATATATAACACTTATGCTTATCCTATTCAAGATTTGTTAGAGTGCTTATTTAGATAATAGTTTTTTTGTGATTGTTTTATAACACAAATACGAGGACCTCTTTTCAGATAGTGAGTTTGGTTAGTCTAAACTTTGCTCATATTTTTTCTTATTTTTTAAGTGTTTTTATATTATTGATACATTCGTGCATTCGTACTTTCATCCTACGTCAGGTGGTATCAGAGCCAAGTTTAACTTGGGAGAATGGAGCATAATAAGTGATATGAGAAGAATATCAATAATTTCATGAAGAGATTCAATACCAAATAGAAGAGCTTACATTAAGTGTTGTTTAACTGATTAATAAAGAAAATAGACCTTAAGTCCAAACCCAAGAAATAGAGGGTGCATATAGGGATAGGATCGAGCCACTACTGCCCAAAAGACAAGTTGAAAGATTACCCTCAAAGAGACCTGTTGATCCAACAACTTAAAGAAGACATGCTGCCATCTGATAGTTCTACTGATGAAGATTTAAAAAAAGAATATTTCAGAGGTTTAACAAGAGGAGAATGTCATCAAAGAGACCATAAATCACAAGATTTTCGTCTCAAAATTGACCTTTCTATTTTCTTTGGCAACATGAATATGGAGGATTTTCTTGTTTGTATCTCAGAAGTCGAATAATTATTTGATGTTATGGGAATTCTAGAGAAAAAACAAGTCAAGCTAGTAGCATATCGACTTAGAGGAGGAACTTCATTATGGTGGGACCAACTCCAAAAAATAGATTAAGATGAAGGAAAACTTCGATTAGAACATGGAATCGGATGAATCGATACCTAATGCATATGTTTCTTCCCTCTAATTATGAAAAAATATTATTTCCAACATAATAAAATTGCAAACAATGGAGTTGTTCAATTTAAGAGTATACCACAAAATTTCACCATTTATCTACTCAAAATAATTTGGCAAAATCTGAAGCACAACAAGTTGCATGCAATATTAGTAGACTTCGTTTACCAATACAAGATCGAGTATCCTTGCATCCAGTATAGACAGTCACTGATGCCTATAACATGGCCCTCAAAGTGGAGATGTAGTTGAGTAGGAAAAATTCAAGTACAAGAAGACAAGGTCTGTCAAGGCCATCAATTGAAAAAACTAGGCCAACATATAACAAAGGATGGCACATAAAAAACAAAGCAAACTCATTCAAAGGAAAACACTACTCGTAATCTACTACAAAACCTTTATGAATGCCCAACACCAGAAAAATGTTATAGATATGGACAAGTGGGTCAACGTTCTAACCAATTCCCAAAGAGATGAGGTCAAGTAGAGTAAGACTATGACGATCATGAGGAAGAACCAAAAGATGATGACTATGAAGGTGCCGAGTTTGCTGAAGTAGATGAAGGAGAACATGTTAATTGTGTTGTTTGTCTACTCCTCTTGTTACCAAATCAAGACACAGAAAGGTACAATATCTTTCATATTCGTTGCTTAATCAATAATAAACTATGTAATGTTATTATCAATAGTGGAAGTAGCAAAAATATTATTTGTAAGGCTCTTGTAGAGGCACTCAAATTAAAAACTAAATAACACTCATCACCATATCGAATTGGGTGGATAAAAAAAGAGAGGAGAAATAGAAGTAAATCGCATATGTCAAATCTTGTTCTCCATTGAAAAATCATATAAGGATGAAATTGTATACGATGCTGTTGATATGAATGCATGTCACATACTGTTGGGGAGACCATGGTAATATGATGTAAATCCAACCCACAAAAATAGAGATAACATTTAAATATTCCATTGGGGAGAAAAAAAGATTACATTGGCTTCTTTACTGGCAAAAGAAGATGTCAAAGCTTCTAAAGTAGAAGGAAAATCATTCCTTGTAATATCTCGAGTATTATTCTTTGTAGAAGTAAAACAGAATAAAAAGATATTTTCCTTAGTGGTCAAAAAAGAAGCCATGTCAACTTCCATCATTCCTGCCTATGTACAAACAATCCTTGATGAATTTGAAGAAATTATGCCCTGCCAACTAGGCTCCAATTAATGAGAGGTATCCAACACCACATTGATTTCATTTCAAGAGCAAGCCTTCCCAACCTTCCTTGTTACCATCTGAGTCCAAAAGAGAGTGAAATTCTCCAACAAAAGGTTAAGCAGTTAATAAGTAAAGAGACAATTCAAGAAAGCATGAGTCCATGTGTAGTGCAAGCCTTACTAGTTCCAAAGAAGGATGGAGATTGACATGATTAATATGCTTTCTAGAGTAGCCATATTCTAAAAAATTGACCTGCGTAGCGGATATCACCAAATTCGAATCAGACTTAAAGATAAGTAAAAAACTACATTCAAGATAAAAGAGAGATTATACGAGTGGTTAGTGATGCCTTTTGGATTATCAAATGCACCTAGCACATTTATGCGACTTATGAACCACGTCTTGAAGTCAGACATTGATAAGTTTGTAGTTGTTTACTTTGATGACATCCTAATTTATAGTCGAACACAAGAAGAACATTTGGAGCACTTGAATAAAGTACTCACTATTTTGAAGGAAAATAATTTGTATCTTAATTTGAAGAAATGTAGCTTCTTGACTAATAAATTGGTATTCTTGGGTTTTGTTATTACAATGGAATTGATGCTGATGAAGAGAAAGTACATGAAATTCAAGACTGACCAACTCCCAAAACCATAACCAAAGTTCAAAGCTTCCTTGGGTTAGCAATCTTCTACCAAAGGTTTCTTAAGAATTTTAGCACTATTGCGGCCCTAATTACCAAATGCCTAACGAAAGGAAAGTTCAACTAGGGAAAAGAAGGTGAAAAAGGTTTCCAGTTACTGAAAGAGAATTTGACTTCTGCACCAGTATTAGCATTGTCAAACTTTGATAAGATCTTTCAAGCAGAGTGTGATGCCTCAGCAGTAGGAATTGAAGACGTTCTATCTCAAGAAGGGAAACCAATGGCTTACTTTAGTGAAAAGCTCAGTGAAGTACGACGAAAGTGGACTACATATGAACTTGAGTTCTATGTTGTATTTTGCACTTTGAAATAATGGGAACATTGTCTCATCAAAAGAGAGTTCATTTTTTTCACTAATAATGAGGCATTGTAGTTTATCAACTATTAAACTAAGCCCAACATGACACATGCCAGATGGATTTCTTATCTACAAAAATTTCCTTTTGTTCTAAAACACAGGTCTAGTCAACATAACAAAGTGGTTGATATATTGAGTCATAAGGCAACCCTCTTGGTCACTTTAAGCACTGAAGTTGTAGAGTTTAAATATCTTAGGGATATATATGCTGAAGATGAAGATTTTAAGAACATTTGAGAAAAGTGTCAACTAAAACAAGTTGCAAGAGACATGTATATATACGAGGGATATGTGTTTCGAGGTACCCAACTTTGTATCCCTAAGACTTCACTAAGGGAGAAAATCATTCGAGACTTATATGTTGGAGGACTAAGTGGACATCTTAGAAGAGACAAAATCATTGCACTTGTTCAAGAAAGGTACTTCTGGCCTTTATTGAAAAGAGATGTTAGCAAGTTTATCCAAAGGTGTTATATGTGCCAAACATCCAAAGGACGAGCTCAAAATACCGAATTATATACATCCTTACCCATCCCTAAAACCATTTGGGAAGGCTTATCTATGGATTTTGTGCTAGGATTTCCAAGAACCCAATGGGGTGTAGACTCAGTTTTTGTTGTTGTTGATAGATTTTCCAAAATGATGCATTTTATCCGATGTCATAAAACTATAAATGCATTGAATATTGCAAGACTCTTTTTCAAAGAGATTGTTCATCTATATGAAGTTCCACGGTCAATTACTTCAATAGCACTACACATCCTCAAACAGAAGTAATGAACCGAACACCAACATAATTTGTTGTCTCTATAGCAACAAACCAAAGCAATAGGACCTCACTCTTACACAAGCTGAGTTTGCCTTCAATAGTACTATATATAGTTCAACTAACAAGACCCAATTCGAGGTTATATATGTGAAATCCCCGAAGCATACATTGCATTTGGTTAATCATTAAAGGATTAATGGGAAAAGCAAAGATGATGAAGAAATGACAAATAAGATTCAAAGTATTCATTCAGAAGTAAAACAAAAGATTATAGAGTCCAATTCGAAGTATAAAGCAATGACCGACAAACACAGAAGAAAGAAAATTTATCAAGTTGGAGACATTATCGATGATGGTATTTTTGCGAAAATAATGCTTTCTTATTGGCATATATAGTAAGCTAAAAGATAAGAAATATGTCATGTTGAATATTGAAAATGATCAATAATAATGCATACATAATAGACTCACCCAAAGATATGTAAATCTCAACAATGTTCAATGTATAAGATATTTATGAATATCATTCACCAGAGCCACTCTATCAAAAAACAAAAACTCGAGATGAGTTTAAAATAAGTGGAAGAGACTAATACCAAATAGATATAGGACGAAAAGATGAAGTAATTTATTTTATTTAGAGTTTTTTTTTTTGTTATTAAAATCACACGTGAAAATTTTATGAATTATTTTAGGGATTTTTTAATCATAAATAACTAGGTTCTATGTTTGTATAAGACATTATAAAAAATAATTAAATCAATAATATTAAAGAAGTTCTTTTTTTTATTATTCTTAATTTTTAAGAACAACTCTTACGTCTTGCTTCATACATTATTATATAAATGTAAAAAAATAGAATATTTTAACGTATTCTTTTTAAAAAACGAAATTTTTTTGTTAATATTAGAATTATGTGTATTTTATTATAAATTATTATTCTAATCAAATACAAAAATATCTTAAATAAGTTATAATTAATACGGATCCAAAGCTCTCTACCAGCCGAAGCAGCCGGATCTCTTCTATCAAATAAGGTTATCTAATTAGATATTAGAATTTGCCAGCAACAATGCATGGACCTTTTTCTTTCCCGTTTATAGCATGTTATATTCCATAAAGTTTGATTTTTAATGGATTTGATTGGTGGATGAATAGATGACAGATAGTTTTAATAATATTTAATTTTTCATTATGTGGAGAAGAACCTGTCCTCCTACTTCCGTTTATATTTGGAGTAATTTATGACCCATGAATATATTTACGTTTAGTAAGAATTGATCACCGATTATTTTATATATTAAATGTTTTAATTATTAAGAAAATTTATTTAAAAAAAAAAGTTTGTATTAACAAATATGACACAATTACCATCCCAATTGAGCGCAAATATATTTGTTTTTTTTTTTTGATAAAAAAAATAAATTAATATATATTTATGAAAATACCACAAAATCCATAAAATCATTTTTTTTAATATAATAGTCTTAATGATCTATATTTCATTTAAATTTAACTATCATTTAGTCTCAACATAAATAAATTAAAGTTTACTTCATGTATATTGAATTAGATAAATAATATCTTCTTAAAATTCAATGTAACATGAGAAATTCAATTATATTTAAACTCAACTCGAATGAAATTGACTTTATTAAAATTCAATTAGATAATATTAACTTCATATGTATCTCAATTTTATCTAAAAATTAATGAAGTGTAACATTTAATCGATTTCGAAAATAACACTCGATCACAAGTTAATATCAGTTTAAGATTATTCAAATTTAATCGATAAACACTTATAATGTTACGTGTAAAACGAAAGAAATGGATTTCAATTATCATTTTGTGTTAATTTTTGTAAAATAACTACTAAGCTATTAAAATTTGTCCCCCTTCTTTGAGAAGAATTACATTTTATAAATTTTGTGATATTTTGGCATATATTGAAAAGGTAATCTCCAGTTGCTGTTTTTTTTAAATAATTATTGAAAGTTATTTATTTATATTTTCCCTTATTACTCCTTTAAAAGAAATTTATTAAATATGGACAAAGTGATCCTAGAAATCATCTTTGTGATTGTTTGAAAATTGCTAATCTAATCGGTGTGGCCTGGCAGAAGTAGTTCTCAAAGCCTTCAAAATGGTGCCGACAGTGAAATCATTTATGAATTACATACACATGTGTATTAGTTGTCCCATTTTTTTTTCAACAATTATCTTATTATTTGTTGGATAAATTAATTGGAAAAAAATAAAAAAATAAAGCCGCTCAACTGTCAGTATACAACAAAGTAGAGGTATCTTCTAAGTAAAGAAAACATCAAATCCAAATTGTCAGCATAACAAAGTTATTCAAAAAAAAAAAAAAAACAGCTAAGAATATGAAAGTTATTTGGAGATATTACACAACCGACCAGAAAAATAGAGGTCTCATTCAATCCAGAATAATTGGTTTGAAGTTTGAACAAACCAAAGTCATACAATGCAAGGAGAAAAAAGAATCATACAAGGTAAACTCAACTACATAATGTTAAGGAAACACATTTTACACTTATTTTGCTATCACCATTTTTTTATGTATTATTTTAAAAAATAATTCAAAGGTATGAGTACAAAAATATGTATAAATTTGTATCATATTAACATTTCTTTATCTTGTTAACTTTAATGGTTCTACCACAATATCAACCCACAGAAAAAGAATAAATCATTTTTGCATATTTACATGTGCAAAAAGAATTTATTGTGTTTTTTAATTACAGTTACAAAATCACACGTTAATATCTACAAATGGCATGTAGCATTTGCAGTACAAAACTATTGGAAATATATAGCTCAGGGAAAGAAGAAATCTGATATATACAGAAAGACAGCATTTATGTTCTCATAATTATAAACAAAACATGCCTGTTTCGTTTGGTATCTTACCAATTTGAGAATTCATAAACAAAAAATTTAAATGACAATATTGATAATCTTATAAATGAGAACTTGGCTATTGAGAAAACAAGTATCAATTATAGTTGGGAAGAACCCAAGAAAGAAACAAATAAAGAGATTAAAAAAAAAAAAAACCAAGAATAGGCAAACAATCACAACACTTGGCTAAAGTTTTATACGGATTGACAAAATGAGCTTTCTTCAATCTTTCACTGGAGGTGGTACAGCTGATTCTGTCGAGTAGTATTGCTGAGAAAGCCCTGCATCAGCTTCCTCAAAGGAATCAGTATTTGCAACTTGTTCTTGCTGTGAACTGGATCGGCATATCTCCTCAATCCGGCTTCTCACCGCAGACATTGAAGGGCGCTTGTCAGGGTACTCAGCAGAGCATTCAATTGCAAGCTGTAGAAGCTGAACCATATCCTCCTCAACATTCTGATATCTTAGAAGCTCAAGGTCAAATACCTCAGCAGTCCATTCCTCTCGAACAATAGAGTTAACCCATCTAGGTAGATCTACTCCTTCCTCGTTCAACTGGGAAGTTGGAGGTTTCCCTGTTAACAGCTCCAACAGCAACACACCAAAGCTGTATACATCTGCCATCTGGGACACTTTGCGAGAATTGGTAACTTCTGGGGCACGGTAACCCTCAATACGAGTAGGAATAGAGGTAGGGCCAGCAACATGAGCAAGACCAAAATCAGAGACGCGTGCTTCATAAGATGTAGAGAGGAGGATGTTTGAAGACTTGATGTTTCCATGGGAAGCATTGGGTCCTTGAGAATGTAGATATGCAACTCCATGAGCAGCTCCAAGAGCAATTCGAGATCTTGTTTCCCAGTTTAGAGGAGTCCTGCCAGCCCCTCTATTTCCTATGACGTAAATATTAAGAAACAATATGAGTAATAATTATTTCAAACAGAATTATTTTTTTCCTTGACATTGCTTTTTAATCCTCTTCTATGGGTCGTAAGACAACAGCTTTATTTTTCAATGAAAATAAAAAGAATCCTTTTGAAACTCCTAGTGCTTTGATCATCATTAAGAGCATATGGAAATAAAGTTCAACCAAAGAAATCAATAGTGAAGGAGAGTGAGGAAATAAAACAAAGTATTTCAACTGACAGCCATCAGGTAATTTATACAAAAAATTTATCATTTACATACATGCAGTGTAAATTTCAGTAAAGAAATAAAAAATTTCAACAAAAAACCAAATGTCCAGATACAGAAATATAAGTTCTAATAGTTTGAAAAGGAGGGAGGAGGGAAGAAAAAGAAATCTAACACAAAAAAAGATTAAAGGAAAAAATTGAGTTCAAGTCAAGAAATGACTCAACTTTCCTGAAACTGCAATCCCTCAGATTTAGAATCATATATTTTAATTTCAAAAGCCAAATTGTTTCTCTGTTCAAGTTCAAATGAGACCCCAATTCATCAAAAATTACATGATAAACAAAAACGCTAGCACAGCACAGTAATGATCAGACAAACATAAAAGAACTGAAAGATTGAAAGCTCCGGACACAGACATATCGGGAACATAAAAGAAAATAAAAGGCAGGTGACTATTAAAAAAGTGAATAAATAGAGGTAGCAATTAAATCAGACAAGAACAGATACAAATAAAATCAACTCAAAAGCCCAGGTCAAGAAAAACAAGTAATTAGGACAATACAAATACAAATCTAACCAGACACAGGATGATTGTAACAAACGAACAAAAAGACTGAAATTATGAAAATAAACAAAAGCACAATCATAATGCAATAAAAGGATACTAAAAGAAGTAAAATTTGTTACCGTGCAAAAGCGCAGATAAGCTTCCCATAGACATGTAATCATAGACAAGAAGCTTTTCATCACCGCTATAGTAGTAACCCTTTAGTGGGACCAAATTCTCATGATTCATTCTTCCAACTTCTTCCATCTTTTCCCTAAATTCCTTCTCTGGTACAGTTACTTCCTTCAATCTCTTCACAGCCATAGTTATACCCATGTCCATTGTTGCTTTATATGTCGTCCCAAAAGTACCTTTTCCCAATACTTCGGCTGATGCCCTTAACAAATCCTCCAAATCAAACACCTTAACTGCATTCCCAAAGAACACCAAACTCTTGCTTCCACCATTTCTCAAATTCGATCTTGCCCCTGATGAGAAATCTGTACTCAAACTCTCACTAGGGGCCGCCACCTTTGCACTGGGAATGTCAACCTCTGTAAGCTTTGGGGTGATCTCCTTGGAAACCGTTCCTTTACTAGTCTTTCTTCGACATAAAAGAATCAAAATGGCTACAATTATCAAGAATCCAATAATACACCCAATTACAATTCCCACAATTGCTCCACCAGAAAGCTTCTTCTTCTTCTTCTTCTTCTCGTCTCCATTACAAGACACCAATGGCTTCCCACACAGAGAATTCCCCTGAAAAGCACTAAGAGACCAGCGTGAAAGCTTCGCGGGGACTGAACCATTTAACTGATTAAACGAAACATTGAATTGTTGAAGTGATGGCATGTCGAGTTCTGGTATTGACCCACTCAACTTATTCTCCTCCAAATACAGGGTACCCAACTGAGTAAGATTATTAAACCTAGGTGATATCTCACCAGAAAAATTGTTTTTGGCAAGATTCAATCGAATAAGAGTTTGCATGTTGAACAAAAACTCGGGAATCGGACCAGTGAATAAGTTACCTTGCAAGTAAAGATTATGAAGGCTGTTGAGATTAGCAAGATCAGACGGAACCGGACCAGATAGAACATTGAATCGGAGAGAAAGAGTCTTAAGTTCAGTCAAATTCCCAAGTCCTAAAGGAAGTTTTCCTACTAGTCCTTCACCAGGAAGACGCAATAAAACGACTCTGTTGGAATTACAAGTGACGCCAAGCCACGAACATGGTGAGGCTTCTGAGAGGTTCCAGAGACGAGTTCGACCACCCACAGCATTTCGAAGAGCCACCAAAATCGCTCTGTCCGATGCTAGATCTGAGACTCCATAAGTAATGAAATTTAACAAAATAAAACCCAAAACAGAGAATAACTTCATCAGTTCTTGCTGCTTCTGAGGGTTGGATTTCATTTTCAGCAGCTAATTCCAGAAGAAAATCAGAAGGGAGAAAACCCCAGAAACGGCTTTTTGGTGTGGTTGGGTTAGTTAAAACATGGGTTTCATACGATTTAGAATCTGTTAACTCTTAATTTTGAGTTTTGACGTCTGTTTGTTTAGAGAGACTGTAAAGGAAAGATAAGGAGAAAAAGAAAATAGTGTCAAACACTGACAGATAGAGGTTGTTTGTTGGGAACAATTAAATCTAGAAAACACAAAGCGAGGTTAAAAAAACCCTTTTTACTGAGCTGGCACTTAAAAAAAATAATAAAGGGAATGCAGTTTCATGGTACCCTTATTTAAAAAAAATATATATATTTTTTAATTTTTTAAAACACATATTTATTTATTTTTAAATATACGTATTTAATTTTTAATTAATATCTTGAAAGTCATATGTCATAATATCAATTATAAAAATATTTATTTTTTTAAAAAAATTAATAAGCTCTCCCATTATGTATATCTTAAATGACATATAATTTTTTTTTTATATTTAAATAATAACTAAATTTATATAGTTAATATAAATTAAACTTATATACAACTTAAATAAAATTAAGAAATTTATAATGCATATTTTAAAAACATTAATGGCTAAAATGATTTTTTTGAAATAAAAGGATTTATGGAGCTATTTTCTTAATAAGAAAATATATGCTAAATGCAGGTGCAGACAAAACGATTACATTCGTTGACTTCTTGTAAAAAAACAAAAAGTAATCAAATCAAGCCATCGAGATTTAGAAATCGCTAAAGAGCCAAAAGCAAATTTGAATTTACGATCTTTGAAATTGAAGCTTCTGGTGGGGTGTCCCATACAAGTTAAAACGGTCTAATGGTGTTTCAATAGGCGAGCGTAGCATTAGCAATTTAGCATAAGGATGAAGATTAAAAAAAAATTATTTTAAAATAACTTTTGTTTTTTTTTTATCTAAAATAATATAAATGTACCCAATTTTCACAAATAATGGTTTTTTTAAAAAAAAAATATAACAATAATTAATTCAACAAAACAGTTAAAACTTAAAAGTGTAATTATAAGAAGGATCTTAAATGTTTGATTACACACACAATCATTATAGGACAATGCCAACAATAATCAACCCAACAAAATAGTTAAAAATACAATAATATTAATATTAAATGAGATATCATTTATGTTTTTTCTAAAAAAAAATACAACAATAATCAACCCAACAAAATTCTTAAACCTGCTTCTTACTTGTTGTGTAAGTTAAAGGATTACTTATAAGGGCGTTTTCTTAGCCGATGTGGGACTTAACATCCCCTCCACATCGGAAGTCGATTCTGACCGGTAGGACGATAGAGAGAAGCTTTGATACCATCTTAAACCTGCTTCTCTTAACCCAAAAGCTTGTAAGTTAAAGGATTCTGAAACTTATAAGTATTGTTCTTTCTTTCTTGGCCGATGTGGAACAAAAATAATTAAAAATATAATACTAAAAAAATCTTAAATAATTCATTACAGATAACTAACATGAAATATTGACTACACCAACACCTTTCACAAATAATGCTAAGAAGACTTAGTTTTACACTTCATTCTAACTCAATTTATATGAGCTGATAGGTATAAAGTTATAATAATTTTTAAACAGGGTATTCTTAATTTTGTTAGTATTAAAATAAATATATTTAATTCTATAATTATTAAAATAATTATTTTATTCAATAATTATTTTAAAAAATAAACATTAGTTATTCACTTTATACAATTAAATTTATAATTTTTATAAATAATGGAATCATTTGTATTTAACAATAAATTACAAAAATGAAGTGCATTCTTCACATGTAACTCAATTTAAAATATTTGATTTTTTTTTTCTATTTTGTAGTAGATGAATATATATTATTTGTGTTATAAATAAAAATTATATTTATTTTAGAAAATAGTAAAATAATAGAGCGTGAAAGAATAACCAATAATGGTTATTTTTTTCTTTTATTTATAATTATAAAAAATATATTTATCTTATGAATATTTTTGTATTTATTTATGTGTATCAAAAAAATTATATATATAACAATTACCTACTAATTACTATTCTCTTATTTATTTTTGTATAATTTAATTAATAATCTTATTTTTTATTATAATAAAATTTTAATAGTCATTGACATTTATCAATATTATAATTATTTTTCTTTTTATTATCATGTTATTTATCTTAAACTTAAGCAACATAAATAATAATTAGTTTCTTAATAGTTAGTTATCTTAAATCTTATTTTAAAAAATTAAATAATAAATTATTATTAACTAAAATATTAACTCGAGAGATTATAATTATTTCTCTTTTTATAAAAGATTATTTATGGTAAGTAACATTAACAATTATCATTACTCAAATTAAAGTTGTCATTTGTATAATATTATCTAAAAAAATTTATTAAATATTAATTATTTTTTGTAAATAATTTTTTATTATTTTATTGAAATTACATATATTTGTTTTATAATAGAATGTATTTATATAATTAGTAGTTAAGACTTTTCTTAATAATATATGATATTAACGTGAGATAATACATACAAAGCACGTGAACTTGAGTATATATAAAAATTAATACTGATATTTGAACATGAAAATAATATAATATTAAATTTAAAATATACTAAATATTGATGGAATAGGAATATATTCTTAAAATTGTTAAGTCTTTTAAAATTATTTTTTGTGTATGTGATTATTTTCCTTTGCTTAATAATTAGTAAGCTTAGGCAAAATAATAAACATATAGGGTATGGTGATTAAATTCCTTGAATTGTAATTTCTGAACGTGTTTAACTTAGATATGTATGATGAATTAAGTTACTTTAATTGATATAATTTAAAACTATTTTTAACCTATATTTTTTAAATTATTTATTTATTTTTAAAACTATTAAATATAATAATTGTCCGCTAAGATAGTAAAATTAAATAATCCAATGTCTTATATAAAATGGTTAAAAAAATGAGGAGATTTATATCTTGAAATTTTTTTTAAATGTGTTAAGAGAAACGTGACTTGCACGTGAATTACTTTACTTTATTTAATTTTTCTTTGGTTAATGTTAGCAACATATTTGAAATATAAAAATTTTAAATTTTTTAAACTTTCAAATTAATTATAAAAATAAGTTAATTATTTAAATAATTTTTTGAATCAATTGATGATCTATTATTTTAAACTCTATTTAACCAAAAACATATGTACACAAAACAAATAAATATGATAATGATTGTTAATTGTTTTTTTTAATTTAAAATAAAATACAAAAAACAAAATATGTCTTTATTTTATAATATAAGGGAATTTTTTCAAATGATTTTATACGTAATTTATATTTTTATATATAATATAGATAGATATAAATATACAAGTAAGAGTCCTTATAAATTCAAATCTATGCTAAAATATGACATTCAAATTCAATTATATTATTATTTCTTTCTCACAATAACTTTTCCTTTATTTTTTTTAAATGAATTTTTTAATTTCTTCAGACGTTTATAAAGACTTTATTAAGTTCCTAAGAGTATTGTCATATTTTTATAAAAAGAATATTAGTGAAACACAGTAATTCGTTAATTAACTCTAATTTAAAAGGAAAAATAAAAGAATAACTATCTTACTTTATTTAAAGTTCAGCCTTTGATAAAGCTATAAAGCCTATAATTACATGAAAGTTTATATCAAGACTAACAAGGCAACATTTACATCTCGTTAATAGTCGTTTCATTTGAGCTACTTTATATTTTAACTTCTCGTGGAAGAGAAAGCCGTAAAGTAAAAATTTTTTTTTTTTAAATTGGGAAATATGTAATGAAATATTCACCAATAGTCAATATAACTTTTTTCTCATATTATTGGATTACTTGTTAAAGTTTTTGGGTTATTTTATAAATATTTTATTTTAATGTAATAAAATGAGTGCTCCATTACACATACTACTAGAAGGAAAACGCATATAAATGATGTAGATTAGGCAATAAATATAGAAGCTATATATCATATATAATTTACAGGAATACAAATAATAATGAAAATGATTCAAAATATTCTTATAATTGGTTTTATTATTGATCTATAATATAAGATAAATCATTCTAACGGTACTAAAAATACTCATTCCTCTCGCATCAATATACTGAAATGTTTTATTTTTTTTATATATTTGTATAATCATTTATTATTTTTCTTATTTTATCTTATTAAAAATAAAAATAAAAACTCATATATTCTAATTTTTCTTTATTTATAATTTTTATCATTATTTTGATTCCATTGTTTAAAAAACATAATAATAATAATTTTTTTATTGAATTTTATTCTCATTATCATTATCGTTCTTATAACGTTTCGATTATACGAATCAAATATTACCACTTGAATTTATAACTCAATTATGTGTAAAATATAAAGACTCGCATTATAAAATACACATATCTCATAATTATAGAATTCTAATAAATTTATACATATAATTAAATAATATTTTTTAAAATTTGTACCGAATAAACTAAAATTAGAAGGTAAAAGAATAAAATGTATAATGCTATAAAAGTAAGGGACCAAAATTAACATTTACGTCACTTTTTTTAACCAAACAATAATCAAGGTGTAGGACTTAATTCAATTAAAACAGAAAATTTTAAGAAAAAATCTTTGACATATTTTACCAATTTGACTTCATAGCTTAGCTTGTGATTTTTTTTCTCTTTTGTTTTAATACTTATTATCTTTACTTTAATACGATGAGATATGGATAGTTCCTTATTGGATAAAAAAAGAATAAGATTATATTCGTGACATATTTTATTCATGCCCATTTTTGTTAAAATTAAGTAGGATTGCTTAAGTCAATAATGAGACAAATAAACTCGATAAGACCTCGAGTCACTATGAAGTGGTAGTCTTTGGTACTTTGATGTTTAAGTCATTAATGAGATTCTAAAAGATAGAGGAAATATAGATCTTGCTTTGTGATGAATAAAAAAAAGTATTGGTGGCTATAATTCTTCGTTATGAAATCTTAAATCAAGTCTTGTGTGATTGTATACAATGATGAATATATATAGAGAATAGAAGTAACCTAATACATATCACTTACCCATGTAGATTGACTCGTTGTAGCATCGTGATTTTCTCCTCGTAATTATCACTTTGGAATAATTAATTAATAGTTATCGTTCATTTATCTCTTTATAAAGATTATCTAATAATCATATATATCTCATGACTTAATGCCTATTGGGCTAGTCCATAAGGCTTTTTTTTTAATGAGACCAATTTTTATTCATCATGTGGTATTTATTAAATTACACTCAACATCAACCCCGTAGATCCTCTAAGCCTTGATCAAATGGGTGAGAAGGTTTTATTATAGTTTCATTGGTATCTTACTTCATGATCCTTCCAGGTGAAGGATTATGTGACGTGTTCAATCATTCAAAATATGCATGGAGGCTTCCTATAATTATCAATGTTTATAGATTTCTAATCGAACTCTCGGTTAGAAAATTATGTTGATGTCAATGATGACACTTTTGAAATCAACTTTGGAGTCATATAGTGTTTTTCGCCTTCTATACTGTCGATTATGCCTATTAGATTCTTTAAGTCTATTTAGGAAATTTTTGAGTAAGAGGTCTTCTCTATTTCCATTAAATCTATTTCTTAACTACATTCTACGCTTCAAGAACTTAGAAGTTGTACTTGGATATTTTTTTCTCCTACCAAGGCAGATCTATCAACTATGGGTTCGCACCAAGATAGAGATGGATCAAGGGAGTATGCACTATATGGTGACCAAATGGGGGATGCACGAGGGCGTGGCCAACAAGGTTCCATGTAATAGAGGTACACACAATAAAGTTTTTTCTTGTGGGAGCCTGGCTAATAGTAGTCTAGCCGGTAGGTCCATATCTAATAGTGATGTGGCCAACATCCCTCTATCTGGTAGTGGTCTATCTAGCACACCTTTGGCTTTTGAAGTTCTAGTTAGGGAGGTTTGACTTGAGTGATAGATCTGGTCCCTCCGAATGATTCGCTCCTTTTAGTTATGTTTACAACGATGATTCTTGGATCCTGAAGGGATCTATTGACAACATTTCTCATTTTTTACAAATGGATCATGTAAGTATGGGAAGGTCTAATACCATTCTTGCAGGTATCCCCATTTTTTGACACTTAGGCTTTTCCTTGTATCCCTTTTCTAATTTGTGCACTTCTATTTCTCATTAGAGTCAAATGATATGTATGTACATAAAGTTGAACACTTTTGAGAAATCTAGGAAGTGATAAATCATATCTTGATCACCTCAAGTTTTGATGGTACTAATATCTTGGTAGACATGTGGTTGAACATTTTAGGAAGGTACTTGGATGAAGAAGGATGCATTGAGATGCACTATAATAGGTTTCTATTCATTAGGATGACACATACTGTGACACAACTCAAAAAGGCAATGGATGGGGCTTTATGGCTTGTTAGGTAAATATATTATACTTCATAACATGCAGGGTGGAAGTCTACGCTTCACAACTTGTGAGGTAGGACCTTGAACTTTGTAGCCTATATAAAAAAAGTTCAAAAGATATTAGTGATATTGATATTGTACCTTTAGTTGGTCTTAGAGGCTGATGATGACTTGGCACTTTTTGTGCTTTTGATTATGTTCTTTTTGCCTTTTACTTTTGACTTGTGATTTTATCTCTAAGTTTGATTTGGTTGCATATGTCTATGAGATTGTGGACATTTTTAGAGTCAATCCCATGTTAGGGACTAAAGTCCAATTAATCGATGCACAAGGATAGTGGATGCACCAGTAGAGGATAGATCGCGGGTTGGGAACACATGGAGGGATGATTCATAGGGGATGAAGCTTGTCTAGTTGTTCATATGTTTGTTTAGCCATGTCTTTATCCAACCAGCCATACTCTTTTCTAGCCAACCATACCATGTTCGACCATCCATACCCTATTTGATTGGCCATACCTTGTTCGATTGGGTTCCATCTAGTTGGGTCCTTGTTCGATTTTTGGTTTATGTGTTCATTTGGTTGATGGCTTATGGTAAGATGTTAGCAATAATTAACTTGTGTGCTCTTACCTTTATTTTTTTGTGGACCTTGTCATTTTTATGTTAAGTGTTTCTAAGTTAGGGTGATTCGTCGGTTAAGATGTTACTCGTCATAGCTTTTTTATCTATTAGCTACCTTTCTTTGATTACTTGAAATTATCAATTGGTCCAAGCATGAGATATTTCTCAACTTAGAAATTTTTTTGCGTCAAGTTGATTTTTTTCATAATGTGGGAGTTTTTATATGTTTCATACTTCTCATGGTGTTTTATAATTGCTTTTCCAGAGACCTATGATACCTTTTGCAAAATTTCACAAACTTATATTTGTATGTTTTCGTGGTGTAGGAACCCAAAATGATTCCTAGACCTAGGGACGTGGAGTTTGAACTAGGGCTTCCTTTTTAGGATTTATGGTCAACTAAAGGGTAATACAAACCCTGTTAAGCTGCCCTCTATGTTATTTGTAGTATGAAGCATATATCTATGGTTAAGGTGCATCATATTTATAACGTAATGCGCATATCAACTTGTGTGGACTATTTGGTAGCCTTTTCCCTAAAAATAGAGCTCAACTATTGGGATTCTTTTTATTCTTGGCCTTATAGAGGTGCATGCCCTATTGAGGGCATTTAGTGCCTCTTATTATCCTTAGAGTCAAGGCAATTCGCTCTCTAGCAGTGTTGTACTACGGGCCCCTTGGAGTTAGAGCGACTTAGTCTCGTTTGTTGATTTGCTGTTGGAGTTTTTTTCTTATCGAATCCTCCAAATGTGTTCAAATGTGGCTTAAGTACATGACAGTATATGAAAACACAATTCTTACCAAAATAAAAGTGTTGGTGAGTAATATCATTCTTTATGTCATGGTAGGGTATCATTTATGTCCGATGTAGATTACACAGGCGTAGCATCATGTGCTACTTTTTGTCATTCTAAGGCTACTATTTTCTTTGGAGGCTTAGGATGAGATGATACATGGGGAAACGTCCTAGGATTTGTATAGAAATGACCTCATGAATTTCTATTGTGGAGCCTTCATGGCCAACATTCACTTTTTTGGGATATGCCTTTTAGGCACTGTGTGAAGTTTTGTAACCTAGGAGGATTTGGAACATTGTTCTCAACTTTTGCTATATGAACGAACACATGTATCATCCTGTGGTTGGATGGGTTGCATTTGGGAACGATGTATTGCTTCATTAAGTTTGTGTGCAGACTAGGCTAACTGTGTTGATCTATTCAAGTGCTCTTATAAGAACTTGGGTAGAATTCATGAGTAAGCTCTTAGGGTACTCTCATAGAACTCATTTGGAAATATTTCTTGGGGAATTGTAAACCCCTGGTTAATATGTTTTGGTTGGACACCTTCTAGTGAGTCACAATCCCATATGTTGGTGCGGTGCAAGTTTAGGTTGCTAACTTTATCTATTATATCAATTTTTGGGATGGATGTCTATGTATATAATGTTTCTCTATACTTATATACTTGAGTTACATTTATGGAATTTTTTTTTCTTTTGACTTGTAACTTTACATGAGGTCATCTATGATCTTCTATATCTATGAGACAGTAGGCTCTTTAGTAATCCATCCCTCATTGTGGAATGTGATATAATGGGTCAATTCAGGATGAAATATCACATTTATGTACGAAGGACGAAGCAAGGTTGATCAATATGTAGCTTGCGACTCAAGCTCATGACCATTCAACCTGACTATGCTCGACTTGGGCCCATCCTATCTAACCAATTCCTAGTCAAACACTTATATTTGGCCACACTTATGTATGATTGATAACATTTTGTTTAGTTGGGTGGTTTTGTGTCCCTTGGCTTGTTTGGCCATCTAGGGGATAACCCGTGGTTGGATGGATGAACGGTCTTGATTTGCATGATTTCCTTCCATTGGCTTCCTTTTTCGTGGTTGGGATGATTTGTTTGACAATGTGTTTCTTGTGAAGCCTCTAGTCAATGAGTCCACCTTTTTAGTGTGCTTGATGTTATCAAGATATTCAAGCATATGTCACTTCTTTGTTTATAATATAGAAGAATTTCTTGATATTTGTGGATGGATTTTTCCATCTTATCGGAAACGTTGATGAACTTTACTATTTTTATTTTGTAAATCCTCTTGGGATTGTGCAACACTTATTTATGCTCATCAATGAGAACGTGGCAACCTTTTCCAAAAATTATGTGGCCGAGAAGCTTGTTATTGGATAGATTCATGTGGCACATTTTTTGCTCAATGAATAACTCAATATATACCTATTATGACAGGTGTAGTTGCACCCTTGACAACAAAGGCCTATACTACAAGGTTAGACGACCATAATTTGGATGGTCAGAGGTTGGTCTACATGATATGTCATATGGGATAGTGTGACCTACTCGGTGGAACACCATCATATCTAGTGCAACCTAGTAGGCATCATTATAGACTATTCACCTTTAAGGGATGCAACCTATAATATGCAACTTGGAAAGTGCTTGGGACTCTATAGTTTAAGAGGTGACATCATGCCACATAGGGATGATGCAACCTAGAAGGTAGTAAACTTTCCCATCCAGTGTAACCCATCGGTGCATCCTAGCCTATTTTGACTGATATGTTAAAGTGTAGATTGCACAGTCTTTGTGGTGATAGTAATAGAGATATCATGACCTATAAGGTAACAATCCAGACTGAAAGGTGACGGTGTGAACTATATGATCTATTAATGACTACATAGACTATGTAACTAGCACGATATCTCATTCAATTATGAAGAGATGCTATCGTGTTATGGACATTAAAAGCTATCATTGGGAGTCCTAGTTGACAAAGAAGGGTTCCAAATCTAGTGGCTTGGGGAGACACTCCAAAATGGTAGGACTGTGTTCTTCATTATGTAAATGTGGACATATCGTTCCATCTTTTGAAGTTTTCCATGTGCTTAAGGGGTTGTTAATACCATCATAGGTGCCCTTGTTAGGTATCTTGAATTTGTAGGAGAGTAGAGTAATCACGACTTCTAATGCGAACGGGGACTCGATTGAGACAGTTAGGTCTAGGGGTCTACCTCAGTTCAACCTTTGTTGCACTTCTTATAGTTCTACTTCTTGTGGTTGCTGGGAGGGTCAATCAATAGTTGGATGGAGGATCGTCAGTACATTCTCTTAGGGATTTCCCTTAGATAACCATTGGTCGTTAAGGCTACATGGTTAAGATAATTTTTTTGGGTAGAGTAGCCTTGTCTTCAAACCTTAAGATGTATTTGGACAAAAATTGCTTAGCTTGGTCTTAACCAGTCTAAGATGGATGGACAAAAAGATGGTGTTTGGGCATCAATGGATGGAAAAATTTGTAATTTATGGGTGAACTCTATCTGGCCAACCCTAGAGATTTTTTATTGTCAAAAAGGGTCATATTGTTGATTAAGCTTCGTATGGATACGTGCTAGATCCTATACACTATGAGTATCAAAAGATGCTTTAGGGATATTATCTGGCATGTGAGTAGCTTGGGAGCTTATGACTCTAAGTGGCATTCTAGGTTGACCTGGGATGTATTCTTCATCATGTTGAGATGGATATTCATTATCTGCTTTAACTTTTCATCTATAAGCCACTCGGGCCCATTATGGATGAGCTAATGAAGTTGTAGGCTGGGCAAATCATGGAAGCGTTGAAGAGACAAATGGACAAGTGTTTGATTAGGCCTTATAATTCTCACTTAAGTGTTGGAACTTGTTGAATGTTTCATTTTTTTTGGAAGAACCATCGATATTTTTCTTATTCTTTTTTTATAAATATGGTAAATGTCGATGACCAAAAGAGTACATAATCTTCTTCCAAAGATTTTTATATACAATGGATGATGGAATAGCGGACGATCCTTTCTCCAAAAAATTTATTTAATTGGATGGACGGACGGTCTTTTCATATGCCTATTTTTGTATGTTCATTGAAAATTATCAAAAATATTGTTGTTGGATTCAACTCATCACAAAGATCGAGGAATTGATTTTATTTTTAAATATAGTCTAAAAGTAGGGAAACAGAGCTTGAATCAGTTCTAGTCCATCTAACAAACCAGATGTCTCTTTTTGACACAACAAAAGTTTGATCGGATCCCACTCGCTCTAAGGCACTTACGGAAATATGTGGTGTTAGATGGCCACCAAATTTTTGTAATTGTTTGATAGGTGAATGTTCTTTTAGGTGGTGGTCTCAACTTTTTTTAGGAGATGCACAGATTTTCAGATCTAGATAGGGGTTCTTGGTAGGCTAGAGGAATTCACGTGAGGATCTATTCGGGATGCACTATCGTGGAAAAATGGTTGGGATTTTATATTTATTGGTCAAGGAAGCCTCACTTGCCTAATGTGTCGATAATGAAGCTAATGTTCAATGGCAGTGAACATGGTGTGTGTGTCCTTTCCATGCTTTTGATTCATTGAACGAAGGATTGATTTATTGATTTGATGCTTTCTTGTTGGAAGCATAGAGGATTAGTCTTATAAAGACAGTATAGAACTTTGATCGCAATGCTAGTGTGCTTCTAAAGATCGTAGAACTTTGCAAATGAACATTGGATAATACTTATGAATGTCCTTTTTAAAGATTTGGTTCTAACAAATGGTGCCAGATGTTGATATTGATTTTTGTCAATAATAAGTAGGATTATTCTCCTTGATTCTACGCGATAGAGAAATTCATTAGGATCTCATACTACCGTGGGGTGGTAGCTTTTGACCATCTAATGCTTAACTCATTAAAGAGTTTGTAGATGTAATACTCTCTTATACGATTTGAGATCAAATATTTTGTAAATGTGTATATCTATAGATATATATATAGTATAAATAAATTAATACATATTTTTTACTAAGCATATAGATAATATCTCTTTATAATTATTTCTTTTAAACTATTTAAGGATAATTATTAAACATTTATCTTTTACAAAGATTATCATGTATCACGATTATCTTATTACTAAATACTTATTGGTTGTTACATAAAAAAAATATACCTACTGAAATTACTCTATATTGGTTATTTAACATATATTAAATTATACCCTGTATATTTTATCATCATAAAACTAACGAGCAATAGTTGATTTTAATTTAAAATAAATGAGACGTAAGTATTTAAACTTTATTGACGGGTGGGGGGCATTATTGCCAACCAAATGGACAAAGTGGACAACTGTATTGTATGTAAACAAATAAAAAGGTCTTTTTCAAAAAATAAAAAAATCATATTTTATACAAAAGTATTATTTATTATTTATAAAATATACTGTTTATCCATTTATTTTATTTTATTTTTATTGGGTCTTTGTCTTTTAAAAAATTTAATTAATTTTAAATTTTATTAATCTAAATTATTATATTATCACACATTTGAGTGAGTAATTTATACGAGGCGCCACCAATAATGAAATAAACTAAGAAAGGCAAGCCAATATACGCTGTCAAAATTCATGCATCCATTGCCGCCATTAGTCGGCCCCTAATAAAGCCGTTATTTTGTATCGTTGGAAAACGTCCGAACTTCAAAAAAACTCGTAGCTTGTTATTTTTTTTTATATTTTATTGATTATTTAGTTGTTTTAAAGATAAATTTCATCAAATTTAAACTTCAATCAGAATTTTCTTATTTTTTCGATTATAACCTGTATAAATAGATTAATTTTTACAAATTTGGTCAAAAAATTGTTTTAAAATTATTGATTTTAATAATATACATGCACTAATTTTAAGTCCTCTATACATGATGTACATAATGAAAACCAACAATTTAGAGACATTTTCACTAAAATTTGAACGGGAAATGTGATATATTATTTGTTGGGACTCAATATCATATAGAGATATTAGAAAGAGATTAATGTAAATGATTGAATGTGTGGATCCTTAGGAGGAATCTATCTATTTATAGCACATTTATGAATACAGGTATCAGCTATACAATATGTATATATAACTACGTGTCATGAGGGCATAATTAGCCTTGAGTACAATGTGTTAGAGATCTAGCTCTAGTTTTACTCGTGTTGTACTAGACCTCGTGTTGTCATTGGGCTCGGTCTTACTCAAACTCGAGCTACCATTAGGCTTGGTCTTACTCAGGCTCGAGTTGTCGTTAGGCTCAGTCTTACCAAGCCTCGAGCTACCATTGGACTTGGTTTGTTCCATGGGTGGGATGTCTAGGGTACTTCATCTTCCGTTTTGGGCTGGACTTGGCTTGAGTAGTTGACAAGGTCCAATTTTTGGGTTGGTCCAGATGTCCAAACATTAAGTCCCCCCACTCTTTTAGCTCGGGCTTCAGTCTGAGGTGGAAAAGTGAATACCGGGAACATGATACGAACTGTTCGACTTCCACAATAAATAGGTGTCAGTTGATTGGAGAGAAAAATCCAATACCCCTATATAAAAAGGGTGCTTGGGCTGGGACTTATCATTGTTTACATGCAAAATTAAGAAATAATGAAGGAAAATGCTCTTTCGTTTCATCTCGAGTTGTGAAAGATTTTTAGTTCGGTGGTAAGAATCTAGCTCATGCTATAATATTCTTTGTTCGACTTTTTTAGAACTCAAGCGTTGAGTTCCTAACGATTTGCTACTTCCTTTTTAGGTCGATTTTAAAAGGAACATTTTATTTTATTTCCAAGTCGTCTCTAGGTAATCTCTTTTTCTCTTACCTTACCACTTGCTATTGTTTTGTCTTTACATTTTTGTAGCTTTTATCATAATGCAAAGAAAAGAGACATCGGCTTCTGACTCGAGCTCATGGGAAAGTCCCCAGTATGCCAGTACAAGTGGGAACTCAGGGTCTTCTAGCTTTGGTTCTTCTAGTGAAACGAGTCAGTCTTCACCACAGCCATCTACCTCTACTCCTGCCCCCAAACCATGCCTACTGTGAAATTAAATATGCCTCAGACTCAGATTTCAATGTCTAGGACATTGTGGAGAAAAAACCGGAATATAGAATCTGGCGAGCCGACAGGTCGCGTTAGGGGCTGGGTGGCCATTCCTAAAACTTGTGGGTTGTTACCCCCGGATGAAGAGAGAATAAGAAGGACCTACGACATCCTTTCAATAGTTCAAATAATGATTCCTTGTGAGGGTGCTCGTGATAGTGATGAACCTCCAACTAGTTGGACTGTTTTCCATGAGAAAACTCTATGGCTGGGGGGTAAGGTTTCCTTTGTATCCTCTCATCAGGAGATTTTTGGGTAGTGCGCAGCTTGCACCGAGGCAATTGATGCCTAATGGGTGGAGATATCTACTCTACCTAACACTGATATGTCAAGAACTCATGGTGAATTTAGAGATGGTTGGGTTTAATGAGGCATATGTTCTGAAACAAAACCCCACAGACCCGAAGAGGGTGTATATGTCGATTAAGTAGGATCGTGGGATGAAAGTGTCCCTTCCTGAAAATGAGAAAAATTGGAAAGAGTACTTTTTCTACATTTTAGGTCGGTGGGAGTCCCCCACAAGTGATACTAGATTGGTAAGGTGTGTTTGGAATGATACTAAGATCATGATTAGGAATATGGCTTCTTTGATCATGACCTTGAGTCTTAATGCGAAGAAGAGGTTGGTTGATATCCAAAACTATCTTCCCAAGAAGAAGAACTTGAGGACTCTTTTGAACACTCTACATTTTTTTGTGTGGGTTAATGAGGCTAAATCTTTGGCATTTGTCACATCGTTGAGCATATTTAACGCAGTCGGTCAACATAGTGAGCCAATAATAACTTTGTCTCATAATTTGCTGGGATAATCTTCTACCACTAGAATATGAACCGTAATCTCCCTCTTGTGCTTTACACATTTTTCTTTCAACTCTTTCTATGGCTATGTATAGGAGGCTTGGGCCGAGTGGGGTTTGCAGTACAATTTACCTGTCTCAATCATGTATCGGCCTGATTTAGATTCAATTTTCTTCATGGCCGTGCGATCTTTGGGTAGGTCCCTTTTATCTAAGAAATTATAGATCGGAATGAACCATGTAGTAGAGGGAGTGTCTACGCATCCGATGCTTCTTTCAACCTTTTCCAAAGACGCTTCTACTAGCACCGTTACTGATACTACCCGATCTTGCTTGGTCTCCCTTATTGATGCCAAGGTTGCTAAGGCATCGATGTGATTGTTCTCATATGGTGCTATTTGTTCGATCTTCGACTCTGAGAATTTGGAGCACTCACATTTTAGTGTCTCCAAGTACTTCTTCATTTTTATGTCCATTGCTTCAAACGTTCCCAGAAACTGATTGACCACGAGCTTGGAGTCACTATGAGGGTAATTCTATATGTCCCTAACTTTTTCGCGGTCATGACTCCGAATATAGCAGCTTCATACTCTATGATGTTATTGGTTGCCTAAAAATCAAGCTTGACTGCATATTCAAAGCAGTTGTCATCCTTATCCATTATAACCACCCCTAGTCCTCTGCCATTAAAGTTGTATGCTCCATCTACAAATACCTATCAGGTTGGTGCATTTGTTTGGTCTATTGTGCATACCTCAGTAGTCTCTATTGTGTTAACAACCTCGGGACCATTAGTGAACTTGGCCACCAATTCGGCCACAACTTTCCTTTTGATAACTGCTCTAGCCATGTATTTGATGTCATACTCTCCCAATTCTACGGCTATTTAAGCCAGTCTTCCTACAATCTCTGGTTTTGTCAATACATTTTTGATAGGGTGTGAGGTGAGTACTATGATTGTGTGTGAGCCAAAGTAATGCCTGAGCTTTCATGCGGTAATCTTGAGAGTAAAGGAAAATTTATCTATGGTGTGATATTTTCTTTGGGCGTGTGTTAAAATTTGCCTGACATAGTAGATGGGGTGTTGAATTTTATTCCTTTATGTTATCACCACAACACTGCATGTTTGGTATGTGACATCCAAATATAGATAAATAATCTATCTTGGTAGTGGGCTGACTAGGACAGGGGGATTACTAAGGTATTTTTTGATTTCTTCAAAGGCCATGCTACAATCCTCATTTCAAAAGCCAATCGAGTTCTTTCTTAACATCTTGAATAAGGGCATACACTTGTCCGTGCATTTAGCAATGAATTTGTCCAATGCCCTTATGATGAGTGCTCAAAAAGTACTAAAATTACCATGATTTTATGCATGTTAATTGATTAAAAATATATATATTTATATGATTTTATCATATATTTATATAAATCTGTCTTTTCGGAATCATGGATATTTTTATTGTTTTCTAGGTATTTTTGCTTAAAAAAGTAACTTAAAGACTCAAAGAAAAATACCAAAGGCAATACATCACAAATACATTCATAAATTAAATGAGGAAAGGTCAACAAATATGGAAAAATTGGACAAAATGGGTCAAAAGGGTCAAAAATGTCAAAAAGGAGGAAATCGTGCACGCAGTCACCCAACTACGCTTGCCAACACGCACGCCTGCTCTTCATTCTGCTCGAACCCATGCTCCATTCCGTGTGTGCATGCACCCAACCAGCACGCGCCTGTTCCCATCAACACCCAGTCCGCACACGTCTCTGCTCCATTCCACTTGCGCCGCCGTGCCCCACCTACCAGCTGACGTCATCATCACCTACTACGTGTTTCCTTCATTTTTAATCATTTTTTCACCCACTTTTTCTTCCTTTCCTTACCTATAAATACCCACATTCTCTTCATAACAAATCACACCTCAAAACACATCTTCTCTTCTCTTTCTTTTGCTCCATTTCTTAGTTTTTAGTTTTTCTTAGTTTTAGAGTTCTTCTCTTTTTGAGAAGAACTAATTATGTTTTTGTAATTTATTTGTTTTTTGATTTAATAAATGGAAGTGCAAATTTCGTTTGGAGGTTTTCCAGCAACAGGAATAACATCAAAGTACTGTAAGGATTTTATTTTCTTTACAGTTATTTTTTATGCTTTATTCTTAAATGTTATATTTAATTTGTCTGTGATTAAATTTAACTTTGCTGGCTATTTGTAAACATGATATAATAATAACGTTGTTATGCTTGCAAAATATTAAATAAGTAAAAATCTCTAAAATGAATTGATTTTTTTTATTCAAGATTTTATATTAAGAATGTTAGAGAAAAATATATTATTTTTTATTACAAACTTAAATCTGAAAATTAGATTTTAAGGTTTAGTTATCCGGTCTGATTTAAAGTAGTGCTCTTTTATTTGTTGGTGCAATTGCTCGGTAGTTAGAGTGGAGCTCTATTTCAAAAGTTTTTATAAGAATTATTATCTGAAAAATGTATTGACAACATGTTTTCAGTAGTGGTTTTAAAACTTGAAAGTTAGTACTTGGATAATTAAATTCTTAGGTTTAATTTGGACACCTTGAATAAAGTTTAAACTGTCTAACCCCACCAAAGGTGGCATTTAAATGGTTCATTTTCAATCTCTTAGAAAAAAGGAATTAATTTAATTAACCAAATTAGTTATCAACCCCACTCATAGGTGTTAATTGATTTGTTTAGTTAACAAAGAATATCTAACCCCACCAAAGGTGGTATTCATATAAAAAAGAGAGAATCAATAAATATCAATTTATATCTTTAATAACCTAAATAATATGAGCAAACATAATTACTTAGTTATTATATCCATAAATACTCCAATATTATAAATGATAAAATTTGCATCAATATTTATTCAATATGTATCTGTATCTATGTTTATTTTTATGTTACTAGATTAAAAACACAAAACCCCAAAATATCGTGACAGGATGTTTAAGATTTAATTTTGTTTTTAAAAGTTTGAATAATAAATTAAAAACCACATATATTCCTTCCTTAGATCGACCTTGGGAGTATACTTATCATTTTCTATGAAATGATTCATGCACTTGCAAGAGTTTTATAAATATAAAACCAAAGTATTGGCACGATCGGCGATGTCGATTTTGCTCATTAGTTAGGAAGTCTTTTACCTTATTCAGAAAAACTAACCTCATTATGATTTTATTCCTTGGTCGCTTTGGAGGAAGGCCCATCAATGATTTCTATTTGAGGGTAGTTATCTTCATTGTGGCATTATAACAATGCCTGCCATTCTCTTGATCTCTTCTCACTTCTTTGGGGCCTTCAGCCATAGGGAATTTGATTACCTATTGGAAGGTGGATGGGATGGATTGCTTTTATGTTATGTATCCTAGATCTTCTAAGGATGGCATTTTAATGTGCCCGGGCATCGATGATGATGAAATTGGTCATTATTATTACCTTTTTTTGCCATGACGGGTAGGATCATCATTCCTTTTACGTAGGTGGTACTATCATTAAATCCTACTAGAGGAAGATGTATCTTGATGATGTCCGTGTATCCTAGCCCGAGGGCTCGACAGTTGTTAGGAAAATGAGGTCTACTAAACTCCTAGTGTTAATCATTACTCAACAAACATCACAAGACCGATCCTCAGGGTTATCACCAAAGGGTCCTCGTGATGGGATGTAGTCTTATCCCTCTCCATGAAAGTTAATTTCGTAGGGGGTCTTACGAGCGTTGTTAGAAACCCCTCTGACTCTTGTCCCTTCATGTATGGTGTGGATGGTTTTAATATTGGGCTCACCACGAGGCTCTTTGCTAATGTTTGATGAGTATGTTGGTCAAAACATTCTTCGTTCGCCTTGGTAGCCTATTCTATCTTCATTCGTTGTTACGAGGTCCTTGAAATGTCCTCTAGGAAATAATGCCTTACAATTCTCTTTTCAAGTTTCTACAATCTCTTGTCTCGTGGCCTATAACTTCGTGAAAGGAGCACCATTTTGACTCATCCCTCTCTAGAGTATTTATTTTAAGTGACCACCTAGTATCGGGCTCCCTCTCCATTCTTTGTACAATTTGGGTTAAATGGACTTTTAAAGGAGGACCCCTGAAAAGAGATAATGATGTTCCCTAGGTTTCCTTGTTTTCTAACCAGCTTTTATTTACGGCCCAATTTCTATTTACCGACCATTGTCCGGCCTACTTGTTTTCTACGATGAATCGTTTGTTTTTGTAACTTTGGTGTGTCTGGTCCAAGCTCGTTCTCTTTTTTTCTTTGTTTGGGGCTAGGATCAACTCTCCTACCATTCGACGATTCTTAGCTATACTAAGCTCCATTTCTAAGTTGATGAACTTTCTGGCCTCCCCATAAGCTTTCTCCAAGGTACGTGGTACGGTTTTAGTTAATTCCATGAATAGGTTGGAATTTTTTAGTAGGCCTCGCCCGAAGGTCTCTATAGCAATAGAACTAGGGCAATCAGCGATTTCTAATTTTTCTTCTTTGAATCGCTTCATGTACTCTTCGATGGGCTCCTTTTTCCCATTGTAGTCATGTTTCCCAGCTCCTTTTTTCTTGGAGCCATTGTTCCTCATCTGGACGAGCCGAGTTGGAGAGGGGATTTCGCTCAAATTCATGCTCGGTAAATCAAAGCTCGGACTGACTACGTCTCGTTGCTTCTCCATTGGTTGTGGTATGATTTTCTGGGATCCTTTCCTCTGCCTGAGATCGTAGAGCTTTATTTTCTCTAGGGGTTTCATCGAGTTCTTTCCTAAGCTCGAGCAAATGACGAGATAAATCTTGATAGAGGGTGTTGTCTTCGATCTTGGTTCAATTGGTGGTCGGTGGTGTGTTTCCTTAAGTAGCCACTGTTTCGGGATCAGTCGAATTTGACCGTCTTTCAGACCGAGTTATAACCATGATTTTTTGGATTGAGAGTAGTGCGCGATGGACCTTCCTAATTTCTCTCTAGGATTGAGGTAAGTCCCTACAGGATATGGGGTTAGAAACTTGTGATTGACCTTAGAATTTGAGCGTTACGGTAGGCACCAAAATGTTAGGACTCAATATCTTATAGAGAAAGATTAGAGAAAGATGAATGTAAAGGGCTAAATGTGTGGATCCTCATGAGGAGTCCATCTATTTATAGCACATTTATAGATACAGGTGTTAGCTATACAATGTGTACATATAACTACATATCAGTATGGCATAATTAGCCTAAAGTAAAATGTGTCAAAGATCTAGGTTTAATTTTACTTATGCTGCCCATGAGCTCGTGCTATACTCGAGCTCGTGCTGTCATTGGGCTTGGTCTTACTCAGGCTCGAGTTACCATTGGGATTGGTCTTACTCAGGCTCGAGTTACTATTGGGCTTGGTCTTACTAAGGCTCGAGCTGCCGTTGGGCTGGGTCTTACCAAGGCTCGAGCTGCCATTGGGCTCGATCTATCCCATAGGTGGGATGTCTAGGGTACTTCATATTCTATCTTAGGTTGAACTTGACTTGGGTAGTTTACAAAGTCCGGTCTTTGGGTCGATCCATATATTCAAACATTAGTTACTTGTAATTTAGGGTTATTTTATCTCTTAATTTAAATATAATATTATTTGTTTTTTTTAAATAATTTAATTAAAAATAAATTATATTATTTTTATATTTTTTATCTAACAGTTTTATTATGCAAACTTTTAATAAAAATGATAGTTATTATGAACATATTAAGGAAAAAGTCACCAATAATATATTTCAAAAATTATTTAAATATAATTCTTTAAAACATTAAAAATTATTGATATAATTAAAAAAATGACAAATGACAATCGACATGTTTTAAAAATATTATCAAGTTTACACTTGTTAAAAGGTGAACTTTAATCACATATGATATAAGAAAAACAATATTTAAAATGATGTAAATTGTTGGTAACTATATTTACCCATTTTTCTTAAACAATGAAAGTCGAAACATTTTTTAATATAATGAATCGAATGAAATAAATGATACCATAAAAAAAATTAGTTTCTCATATCAGACAATACATGTTCCTTTTTTACTAATGACCCGAAACTTGGTTGTTATTCATATGTTTTTAATCTTGAAATGTTATTCATATGAGTATTCTTTTTATGATTTATCAATCTTATAGATGGGGTTATATATATATATATATATTGGTTCATTTAATTATATATGTTGGTTCGTTTAATTAAATGACCACCTTTTAAAGTAGAAATAACGTAATCAATACTCACTAATTTCAATCCATTTCCTAAAATCGAAAAATTAGATTATTGATTGACTTTAAAAAAAATTCTTCAATCATAAAATAAAAAAAAGTGAATGTTACCACGAAACACTCGAAATTCTCAAAAAATTACAAAAGTACTATTAAGTTTAAATATTTTACAAATACATCAATCTTATATAGTTTTCTCGAAAAATTAACTTATTAAAAAAAATCCTTCAATCATAAAATAAAAAAGTGAAAAATACTAAGAAACTCTTGAAATTCTCAAAAAATTACAAAAATACTCTTAAGTTTAATTTTTTTGCAAATACATCAGGCTAATATAGTTTTGTTACAATATTTTCTTTAAATTTATTTAATTTTGTTGATTTTTTACCTTTTAAATTTATTAATTTTCTCATAAATACATATATATATATACTATTTGTCTAAGGAAACATTTCACTCATGTCTCTTAGTTTTACTATATCTTTACATATACCTTTTATTAATTAACGATATTAAGTTTTCATTCATTGATGTGTTTTCTTTCCAATAGCTTTAAAAACAATTAATTTTAGGCTTTGATTAAATTTTTGATTAATTTTATGGTTTTATAATTTTAAATAAATAAATAAATACTATACTTAACAAATAAAATTTAGAGTTGTGTCCGATTTTACTTTGTTTTAATGAATATAGGTCCACCTCTGTCTTCTGTTACTTCGCGTCTGATCTTTAATTACCTTGTTAGAAGCATCATCTTCTGAATTGGGAACAATGGCTTCATGCTTTTAACTGAAGATAACATGTGTACTTCTATTTAAAATATAAGAGAGACATTGAGTTTTGGTGATAATTAAACTTTTTTATTCATTAAGGAATTCAGATCATTATAATCCTAGTTAGAAATTTGTTTATACATAATATTTCTAAGAAGAGATGAGTTTTTGAGTTCTATAGTTAAAACTTGTCATGCTCTCCTTCCTCTTTCCCTTTTATAAACATAAAAGCAACTATTTTTCTTACCTAATATAAAGGCATATGGAAGGATAAGGATTATATTTTATCTTATAAATATTCCTTCTTTTTTAAAAATAAAGACACGTGAAAGGATAATAAATACATCTTATCTTATCTCCTCCTATCTTTAAAAATTGTAGCCGACATCTTTTTATTTACCAAAGTTGGTTGCCAACATGCTTCCTCTCCAATCTGGAGATCTGGTTCCATCTCCATCCTTTATATAATAGAGGCACTTGTGGTCTTTAGTTTTTTTTTATTTGGCAAAATTCATTTTTGATACCTTCAATCATGTCTAATTTATTGCAACTGAATGATGCTTTATAATTGATGATTTTCTCAATATCTTCTTTAAGTTACCATATGAGATCATTATAACATTACTTTTAGAACAATTTACCCCTAATTTCATAAGATGTTTCCATTTTTCTTGTTTCATTATATATTTGGCTTAGCATTAATGTTCCTTCCTACTTAAGAGCTTTTTTATCAAACTCTTCTTCTAGTATAACCCTAGGTTGGTATACTATTCTTACTGAAGATGATATTCCAATTTTAATAAAATGATAAGGATTGGTAGGTTTTCCTTTATGCCAATCAATTATGAAAATAAGAAATCTTAAAAAAACTGGATGGTCATTTTCTTTCTCTTTTTCTAAAAATTTTATTGACTTCTTTTAAAAAATTTAGAAAGATAAACTAATTCTATTAAATTATTATTTGGGTAAATATTTACAACCAACCCCTAATAAAATAATTAGTAGATAAGTTTTAGATATGCTCTCTCAGTAATGTTGAATCAACTGCACGTGATTAGTTTTCTTTATAAGGTATGGACTTTTTCAGTTTTGAAATTTTTGTAGTTTCAAGTTTATATGTTCTTAATTTTCTTACTAAATCATAAAGATTTAGCTATTGATTTGGTACCTTTTCTAGTATTGTCATCTTTCCTTTTGCACATATTTGGTTTCTAAGTGCTCATGCATAGCTTCCTTCTAAGTTAGCTACTACATTACTAAGTCTGGAAAGTTTAAGGGTTCTGAAATTGGAAAAAACTTTATTCTATTTCAATTATACCAGTGAATTCCTTGTGTGCTATACATGAGAATAGTTATTACCTTACTTACTTCTGGTCGTGTCTTATATATTCTTAGAGTTGATTCGTTATAAACAACATAATATTTTTGTTTTTCTTCTTGATTCTTTTCTTTAGGTTTTTTCTCATGTGCAATTCCTAAAACTTTTGAAGAGTTACCCTTCTTATGAGAATTTAATTTATTCTTTGTTAGAGAACTAGACTCTTCTTGTTTGTCACATATAAGTGACTTTTTAGGATATAAAATCTCAAATTAATCTCTTATAACTCTTAATTCATTTTTTCTTTGATCTTGATTTCTTCATCAAGATTGTCCATCTTTCTTATAATTGTAAAAACTATTAATGTGGCTCATTTTCTAGTCATAGCATAGACTAAACAATTATTTTCCTCATAGATGCTCAATACCAAATTTGTAATGGTTGAATCATTGTTGCCATTTGAATAACATTCCTTGTTTGTAATTTCCTACAATATTAGTCCTTAAAATATATCCAAAATTTTTAGTCTCTTCTATCAATAAATCTTGAGGATATTACATATATAACGAAACTTCTTTATTGTCCTTTTATAACTAAATATTCATTATCATTACTACGATAGTTTAATTAAACTCCTTTAAAAAATAAACATCCTTATCATCTACTTTTGCTTTTAATAGAGCTCCCCAATATTCATGTCAGGTATCCGTTTCTATTAATTATCATTTTATCATCTTATCCTAATTGGTAAAATGCTGGTAAAATTTGTACCAATATTTTTACCTTTTTTACATACTAAGTATCTCGATTAGTCTATTTTTAAACATAATTTTTTTCTAAATTTTGCTTGTGAAGGTTTTCATTTCTACAAAGTTCTTAATATACGTTCCCACGTATGTCAAACATCTTAAAAACTTTGTAACTAGTTGTTATTAATGATAACACTAAAAAATTCTTGTATATTATTTAACACATAATGTTAAAGGTGATGTTTTCCATCTTCTCTTTCAATTCCTAAATATTTATATTTTGTTTGGTTAATACTATCTTTTTCTTAGACAATATTATTCTTTATTTCATATATTTTATTGAGATTTTTAATATATCAAGTATATGTTGATTGATAATCATTTAAGACTAAATATCATCAATATAGATACAACAAAGGGGGTGATACTCTTTAAAAATGTTATCCTTATATATTTAAAATATTCTTGGTGCCTGTTTTAATTCAAATGGTACAACAATATACTAAAATTATCATTGTAGGCAACAAAATGGTGTTAATAGTTATTGTTTGGGATTAATCTAATGAACAGAGAGAAAATTTATAGAGAAGTCAAGATAATTGGCTAAATGTGTGGATTCCATAAAAGGTCCATCTATTTATAGAACATTACATGTACATATATTGATCATTCAATGTATACACATATGTGTCAATGAGGGATACAATCGGTATAAGTACAAAATTTTACGGATTGAGGTCAACCCTAGCTCAAGCTGGTGGTCGACCTTATATGGGAAGTAGCTTCCAAAGATCGACCTCATACTTGATTGCGTGCTTCGTGTATGCAGAGTTAAGTGCATCATTCAAGATATTCTTATAGCTCGGCTTGATCGTGTAGGCACGATCCTGATGTATAACTCGGTTTAATCATGTCGACTCGGTCTAATATACAACTTGATGTGATCATGAAGGATGGGTCTAATATATAGACCAGTGTGAATATGAATAGTTTAGCTCCCCTAATAAATTCATGTAAGTTGATTGGAGAGAGAAAATGGATGCCTTTATATAAAGAGGTGCCAGGGCCAAGACTTATCATCATTTCCTACATAATAAACAAATAGTAAGGAAAAAATGATATGTCGTGTCAGCTCAAGTTATCAAAGGTTTTCAATTTGGTAGTAAGAATTCAGCTTTGATTATAGTCTTGTTTTTTCGGGTTTTTAGAGCACAAACTTTGAGATTCTAACGCTTTTATATTTTCTTTTCAGGTCAGTTTTTTAAAGAATCACTTCCATTTATTTTTAAACTCAATCCTATGTAACACCTCCTCCTCATTCCTTACCCATTGTTTTTATATTTTGTATTTTTTTACAAATCATGCGTAGAGAAGAGACCTCAACCTTAGGCTCGGGCTCCTAGAAGAGCCCCCAATATACCAATACTAGTGATGATTTAGGGTCTTTTGGGTCAAGTTCCTCTAATGAGGCAAGTTAGTCTCCGCCTCTACCCTCTACCACTCTTCCTTAGGTCACTCCAACAATTAAGTTGAGTGTGCCTTAAACCCAAATATAAGTGTCCAAGACGTGGAGGAAAAATATGGGGTTAAGGGAACCAACAGGTTGTACCAAGGGTTGGTCAGCCGTCGTTAAGACTAGTGGGCTAGTGCCCAAGGATGAAGAAAGGTTAAGGAAAACTTATAACATCCTCTCCTCAGTCCAGATAATGATTCCCCTAGAGAGAGCCTATGACAGTGACCAAACTCCATCTAGGTGGAATGTCTTTCAAGAGAAGGCACTATGGTTGGGGGTGAGGTTCCCCCTATACACTCTCATAAAGAGATTTTTGGTTAGGACTTAGCTTGCACCAGGACTGCTGATGCCTAATGGATGGAGGTATATACTCTATCTAACATTGATATGCCAAGAAATCAAGGTAGTTTTAGAGATGGGTGAGTTCAATGAGTCTTACGTCCTGAAACAGAACCCCAAAGATCCGAGGTGGGTATATATGAATGTGTCTCTTCTCGAGAATGAAAAAAGTTAGAAAGAGTATTTTTTCTATGTCTCAAGCCGGTAGGAGTCTCCTACCAGATTAATAAGGAGCATTTGGAATGACACTAAGGTTGTGATAAGGAATATGGGTTCCTTAATCACGAGCTTAAGTCTTGATGCAAAACAACGGTTAGCTGATATCCAAAACTATCTTTCTAAAAAACCCCTTGGAGGCACTTATTGAACACCCCGCGCTTTGTATCGTGCGGGTTGATGAGACATGATGCGGTGGAGCCCCCTTAGGATCATTCGTAAACCCTGAGCTCCTTCTAGGCGTCAAACCCCTCACATAGACTTTGAGGGACAGTTCGAAGTGGTTACTGACGATTGTGAACTAGCCCTGGGCTCTCTCCCCCTTTTTCTTCTTGTTTTTTTTTTTAAATTGGCACATCATGATGGAACTAACATCGCCTCTCATTCTTGTTTTATAGATCCCATAGAGCCTACTACTTCCCAACTTTTCTCTCGTTTGCAAAGTAAGATTGCTTCTACAAGAGCGAGTTCCTAGAAAGGTATACCTCATGTTTCTAGAGGGGGCTCTTCTAAGGGTTAGAAGAGGAGTAACTCCTCTGGCCATAAAGGTCACCCTGCATCACTAAAAAAGAAGAAAGTGTCCATGGATGAGCCCATGCTCAACATAGAGTTATTGAACGTTCGCATGCCTCTATCCTAGTTGTAAGAGCAACTTGGAACTCCACCTCCATGCTTGGGCTTTAAAGAGCCTGGAGACTCGACCCAGAATGCAAGGAAGGGAAAGGCAGTTCTTAATGACCTCACCATCGATGTAGACAGGATAGTGTTAAATCGAGGCTAGGCTTTAGATCATCTCGATCTGAACCAACTTCCTACTGAATCACTCGAGAAACAGCTCAAGGTGATCTATGACGATGCAGACTCTGACGAGGTCATCCATCGACAACTATATAAGGTATGCTACCTTGTACTCTGTGTTTATTTACAACAATAATTTTTACAACTATATAAGGTATGCTACCACATACTTTTCTTTTGTTTCATTTGGTATTGCTTCATGATTTTAATAGGACTAGGGGCGTAGGTCGTTTAAAGGACAAGCTAACACAAGATAAATAAGGCTATAAGTTGAATCAATCTCGGTATGATGCGCTATTGGTGAGAGAAAATAAGTGTGAAGGTGAGGCCATTGATAAGGAGGAAAAACTAAAAAGGGCCACCACCGAGCATAAATTACTATGCCAATCGTGTTACCAAGCTTGAGAAGGCTAGAAGACGAGCTGAAGATGAGACCAAAGAGGCATGGGAAAGAGCCAAGGAAGATCGGAAGAAAGCCAAGGATGCTGCTAAAGAAACCTACAAGGCAAAGGTCGAGGTTGACATCTTAGCCAAACAACTTGAGTCGAGCTTAGAAAGGGGGTACGAGTTGGCCATGGAATCTGTTAAGATGGAGGCCAAGAGAAAGGAACTAGGCAAGTATTATTACCACATTCTAAATATCCCAATCACTCCTCCATACACGAAAACTCTTTCAGGAGAAGGAGGAGAAGAAAACAAATCTAACTCAAGTGGGATTGAGGACAGGCTCAAGATAGCAAATGCAAAGGTATAGGACGAGGATCATTAATTGTTAAGACCTAGTCCTTTTACTTTTTGAGCTCAAAGCCACATCTGTTTGTGTAGACACGAGCTCATATTTTGTAAATCATATTTTGTGGAATAAAAAATAAATTTTATTTATTAAAGAAATTTAATGTTTCTGAATTATTGTGTATTTATGGTGTTGACCTACCTACTCTTTTTTGGGAATGTGTCATTTACCTTTTTCTCAGTATCATCCCTATAAAAGGGTTCAAGGGAATTTGTTTAATTCATGTGCTAATTCTTCCATCTTTTGTGGTCAAACTTCATGGATTCTGATCGATTAAATAGACGTTCAGTTTGAGCTTTGAGAGTGGAAAATACAAGGCTTTAAAGTGAGGTTGACGTGTTAAAAATAGAGGTGGTCAAACTCTAGGTTAAGGTAAATCTCTTTGAAAAGAACAAGTGTGAGCTCACTTTTTGCATGGAGCAGCTACTCCAAACTCAATCTCAAGAAATGAGGACTTTGGCTAAAATGGCCAATCTTATAGATAGTCAGTCCTATTGGGTGAGCTTCTATATGAAGCAATTTGAAAAAGTGTTCCTTAAGATGATGGAGATCACTGAAGAGTTGGAGCGAGCAATGCTCGTGATAAAGGTCAACCCATCCCAATGCGATTACCCAAGCACAAAAGAAAATTATCGAGATTTAGGCCGAGCTTTTGTCTTTAGTATAGGAAACCGACAACCCAAACACTAGTCGTGTGTCTAAGCGTTTGAAGAATTTGTGACCCTCTATAAGATCAAGCTTTGTATAAATAAGTTTTATCAAAATATTGTAATTTCAAATAATGAAAATATGCTTGAGCGTCTGTATTTGCAATGCTTAATTGTTACGTATTTTTATTACTATTTCTTTTATTAAGGCACGAGCCTTACTTATAATTATCGAGGAACCTTATCTAGCTCTTAATCGACCGAGGTGCTCATTTTTCCCTTCAATATCATAGTGTTAACCCAATTCCAGACTGAGGTGGGCAACTTATGACCTTTGCATATGTAAGGGAACTCTACTTGGTTCTTAATCAAGGTGATCAACTCGTGACGTAGAGATAGAGCTTTACATGGTTCCTAACCAAGGCACTTATCTCTTTCTTCAATGTCAGAGTGTCAACTTGATTCTTGATTAAGGTGGACAACTCATGACCTTTACATGTGTTAGGGCACTTTATCTGGTTCTTAAACGAGGTGATTAGCACGTGATGTAGAGATGAAACTTTACCTAGTTCCTGACCGAATGGCTCATCTCTCCCTTCAATGTCAGAGTTTTGACCTGATTCCTGACCGAGGTGGATAACTTGTGACCTTTGCATATGTTAGTGTACTCTACCTAGTTCTTAACCGAGGTGATCAACCCATGACGTAAAGATGGAGCTTTACCTAGTTCCTGACCGAGCTGCTCATCTCTCCCTTCAATGTCAGAGTGTCGACCTGGTTCCTGACCGAGGTGGACAACTTGTAATTTTTGCATATGTCACATTGTACTACCTAGTTCTTAACCGAGGTGATCAGCCTGTGACATAGAGATGGTGGGAACCTTCAAGAAAAAAAGAACCCTTGTACAAGGGTGTAATTCCATTGATATGCTTATGCCGGTGTTACATGAAAATGGTAAATTATTATAAAATATAAGTGATACTTCTTCAAGTGTCTAGCACCCATTTTTCCTTCCATCCACTCTCTCTTATTAAGGAAGACCATTTTAAGGACCCAATCACGACTAGAAAATGCTTTGAAATGCACAATCCTGTTGTAATAATCTGATGCCTTCTTCTTTTGCTCGATCATCCTTCTTAGAGCTCCATTCCTTTCCTCCTCTACGAGGGTCAATTCAATTGCTCTACTTACCTTGTTTTGTTCTTCTGTTAAAATCGACTTGGTAATGGGTAACGTGGCCTCGGTTGGTATTACTACTTCAGTCCTACAGACTTGGAAAAAATGGGTCTCATTAGTGCTTCCTCGAAGGGTAGTCCTGACGGCCCATAACATGCCAGGAAGCTCCTCCACCCATCTTCCTTTCGCAT
The DNA here is from genome assembly GCA_033030585.1 of Hippophae rhamnoides. NCBI lineage: Eukaryota > Viridiplantae > Streptophyta > Magnoliopsida > Rosales > Elaeagnaceae > Hippophae > Hippophae rhamnoides. Next base: position 32,005,071 of record CM065433.1, read on the forward strand.
TTTCCAACCTTTTCTTTAATATGCTGATGATTAGCTTGTTAGAAGATTTTTCCTGTCCATTGGCTTGAGGATAATATAGAGTGGATTGGCATATCTTAATGTTGTACTTAAGGGTGAATTCTTTGATATTTCATCCTTTGAATTGCCTCACATTATCTGTGACTAGCTCTCTGGGCAGGCTAAAATAGCAAATTATGGACTTTTATATAAAATGAATCACCTTTTTCCTCCCGTATAATAGCCATGGGCTCTACTTTGATCCATTTTGAAAAGTAATCGGTAGCCATAAGTAGAAATTTTTTTAACCCTTTCCTATGGGTAAGGGTCCTACTATGTCAAGACCCTACTTATAAAATGGCCAAGGACTTACCACCCTATTCATGATATTTGGGAGAGTGTGTGATAAGAGGTCAATCCTTTGGCATTTATTGCATGTTTAGGTGTATTTTGTGCAATCTGCGAGCATAGTGGGCCAATAATAACCTTGTCTCATAATCCGTTACGATAACTTCTTCTCTCCTGAATATGAACCGCAATCTCCTTCATGTGCTTCATATATCAATCTTTCAAACCCTTCCTTAACTACGCACAAAAGCCCTGGACAAAGTAAGGTTTTTTGTTATAGTCTCCCTACTTCCATCATGTACCATCCTACCTTGGCTCTGATTTCCTTTGTGGACTTGTCTTCTGGTAGCTCCCCCCTTTCCAGAAAGTTATGGATTGAGGTAAACCATAAGATAGTGGGAGAATCCACACATCCAACCCCTCTTTCGGTTTCCTCCAAAGACGCTTATGATAGGATTGTTACTGACATTGCTCAATTGTGCTTGGTCTCTCGTACCAATGCCAAAGTGGTTAAAGCATCAATGTGACCACTATCATTTTGAGCTATTTGTTTGATCTCAAACTTGGAGAATTTAAAGCACTTATGCTTTAATCTTTCTAGGTGCCCCTTCATTTTACCATATCTAGCTTTAAAATGTCCCCAATAATTGGTTGACCACTAGCCTAGAATTTCTATATAGGGTGATCCCATATGCTCCCAACTTCTTTGCAATCATAACCCCAAATATAGTTGCCTCATATTCTGCCACACTATTAGTCGAAATCAAGCCTGAGTGCATACTCAAAACAGTTGTTGTGATCAACTATGACTACCCCTAGTCGTGCACCATTGAAGTTGTGTGCTCCATCAAGAAACACTTGCCAAATTGGGCTCTCTTTTTGATCCACCTCATACACTCTCTTTTGCTCCTCATTGATGACTTATGGCTTCTCACTGAACTCAGCCACCGCTTGTCCTTTGATGGATGTTCTAGCCATGCATTTATTATTGTATTCTCCCAATTCTATGGTGATGTGTGCTAGCCTTTCTACTACATCTGGCCTCGTCAAGACACTTTTGAGTGAATGAGAAGTGAGCGCCACAATCATGTGTGAGCCAAAGTAATGCCTGAGCTTTCACGTACTAACTTTGAGAGCGAATGCTAATTTGTCAATTGTTGGATATCTGCTTTAGGCATCTATTAAAACCAGGCTGACATAGTAGACAGGGTGTTGAATCTTGTCTTTTTCAACTAAGAGTATGGCACTGCATGTGTGGAATGTCACAGCCAAATACAAATATAGAACCTCGCCTTGGTGAGAGCAAGCTAAGATAGAGAGTTACTCAGATACTTCTTGATTTCTTTAAAGGCTCAATTATAACTCTCGTCTCAAAAGACTTATGTGCCTTTTCTCAGTATTTTGAATAAGGGCATACATTTATCAGTGTATTTAGAGATGAACCTGTTCAATGCTACTATTCTACCATTTAGCTGTTGGATTCCCTTAAGGATGGAAGGTTACTTCATATTCACCAGAGCCTGTATCTTATCTAGGTGGCCTCAATCCTTTTGGAAACCACGAGGTACCCTAGGAATTTTCCCATTGCGACACCAAAGAAGCACTTCTTGGGGTTAATCTTTATACCTTCGGATTACTACGCATATCTTCTCTAGGTCCTTAATATGGTCCAAGGGTTTAGTTGACTTTACCACCATGTTTTCCACATATGCCTCTAGATTTCTTCCGATGTGCTCTTCAAATATTATGTTAACTAAACGTTGATATGTGGCACCTGCGTTTTTTAATCCAAATGGCATCCTCTTATAACAAAATGTTCCTTCTTCTATGATAAAAGATGTTTTCTCCTCGTCTTAGGGGTGCATTCTGATTTAGTGATACCTGGAGTATGCATCCAAAACACTCATCAACCAAAATCCGTATAGGCATCTACTAACTGATCAATACTTGGGAAGGGAAAGCAATCCTTGGGACACACCTCGTTTAAATATGTGAAGGCCATACACATGCTAGATGACCCACATGATTTCTTGACTACGACCACATTTGACAATTATAAAGGGTAGTTGACTTCCCTTATGACCTCAACTTATTTAAGGGAAGCTAGATGGTGCTTGATTATCTCATTCTTTTCTCTTGGAAATTTTCTTTTTCATTGCTGAATGGGTCTACCCTCTGGATTGACATTTAGTCGGTGTGTCATTAATTTGGGATCAATCCCAAGCATATCAATTGAAGTCCATGCAAAGAAATCGTGTTAGACATGAGGAACTGTGAGAGCTACTCCTCTAGTTCCATCGTCAAGTCTCCATCCATTTTTAAGGGGTGGTTCATGCCTCAACTTCTATTGGGAGGTCTCTTACACTATTTAGGATGATCGACCTCATTAGGCCTTTGCTCTTTGGTCTCTTTTAAAGGAGACCTCTCAGTGATTGCTACTTGAGGACAATCTCTTTCATAATAGCATCATAGCAACTTCTCGCCTTCTCCAGGTCTCCTTTAACTCTTCTGAGCCCTCGTCAATGAGAAATTTAATTACTTGATGGAGGGTGGAGGGAACTGCCCTTGTTTTATGTATCCAAGGCCTTCCCAAGATGGCGTTTTAATGAGTTGGGACATTGATGATTACAAAATTGGTCATCATTATCACTCATTTTTCCATAACAGGCAACATGACCGGTCCTTTGGCATATGTGGTGTTGTTGTTGAACCCCACCAGAGGGAACTCTATCTTGACAATGTCAGGGTCCTTTATTCCTATAACCTTAGTAGTGGCCAGAAAAAGGAGATCTACCAAACACCATGTATCAATTATTATTCTAAAGACATCACAAGATCCAATCCTCAAAGTGATCACTAAAGGGTCCTCATGATGGGATGAGGTCTCGTCCTTCTCATTGAAAATGATTTCTATAGTAGGCCTCTTTTTGTTTAAGGAGTATACATAGTTAGCGTTGCATAATTCTTTGGCAAACCTTTTGCGCAAGTTATTTGAGACTCCATTGATCCCAAGCCTTCTGTGTATGGTATATATAGTTCTAATATTGGTCTCATTGTAGGGTTCCCTCTCACTGCCTAACGAGTTCATTGCTTTTGGCACCTTTCGCTTGTTTTGTTGATTTCTCCAATCTACACTTCCCATGACGAGGTCCTTCAGATATACCCTTGCTAACAATTCTTCCATCTCCTTATTCAAGTGTCTACAATCCCTCGTTTTGTGGCCCACATCATTATGAAAGGCACAACATTTGGATGTGTCCTTGAGTGGGGATTTCATCTTTGATGGCCACCTGACATTGGGTTCTTCCTCCATCCTTAGTACAGCTTGAGCCAAGTTTACTATCAAAGAAGGCCCCCTAAAAGGAGAGAGTGACCTCTCCCAGGTTCCTTTTATTTCTTGACCATTGTATGGGTCCTCTGTTATCTGGTGCGAAACGTTTGTTTTTGTTGTTTTGATGTGCCATGTCTGGGCTTATCCTTCTCTTCTCCTTATCTGTCACCCTTTGAGGTTAGCTCACTGGCCTTTTACCTACCCTAGCTCTCTTTAGGTTGACAAACTTCCTTGCCTCATCATATGCTTCTTCCAAAGTATGAGATACAGTCTTGGTTAATTCCACAAATAAATCAAAATTCTTTAAGAGACCTCGTCTAAAGACCTCTATGGCAATAGAGCTAGGACAATCAGAGAATTCCATTTTTTCCTCCCTGAATCGTTTCATGTATTCCCCAATGGATTCTCCCTCTTTCTGAATAATTGAGAAAAGGTGGTGTGATTCTTTTCTCAAGGGCTTGTTGCAAACGTAGTTCGTGATGAATAGCTTGGGGAACTGTGGAAAGAAGGTTATGGATCGGGATGCCAAGTTGTTGAACCATTTCTGAGCACTTTCATAGAGGGTGGCTACGAATAGTGTTGCACGTGTGTTGTTGGGTATTATGTCCCAAAATAGGTAGGGTATTTAAGAATGTTAAACTTGACTGGCAACTCATCATTCTCTATTTTGTCGAAAAAGGGAGAGATACACAATTGTTCACAATCCCTGTCCACATCATAAGGAGTTTTACCCTTCTCATGTTTCTCATTTTCTGCCTTCAAAGCTTGGTCTTGCCTCTTCTTAGCCTCCTTCAGCGCTTGAAATCGTGTCTCCCAGCTTTTCCTTTCCTAAACCCATTGCTCATCACTAGGTTTCGCCGAGCTAGAAAAAGGGTTCCTTTCGTCTTCCTACTCTATCTGGTGTAGCTCAAGCTGACCTTGACCTACTATGTTTCTATTAGTTGAGTCGACTGCTTAATCATCCAAGGTCTTTTCCCCTAACTAGGAGCGTAGTGCCCTATTCTCTCTTCTGGTTTCCTTGAGCTCCCTTCTTAATTCTAGAAGTTAACGAGCCATCTCCTGGTAGTGAAGGTTATCTTCTACTCTGACCTCATCGAGGGCTAGTGAGGCATCTCTCTGAGTTGCCCTCATTTCCTTGTTAGCCAACTTTGAATGCATTCCAATGCAAGTTCCTACCATATTGATGCACGACAGAAGTCTGTGAGTTTTTGGTGCAATTCTTGAACAAAAAACATCAAATTTTCCAAGCTTCTCCCAAGGCTCGGAATGAATCCCAAGGAGTACGAGATTAAAAACTTAAACTCAACCTCAGAATCTAAGCCATACAATGGCGACAAGATGTTTAGTAGAGAGAAAATTTAGAGAGAAGTCAAAATAATTAACTGATATCGATCATAGAATGTATATACATGTGTGTATCAGTAAGGGATACAATCGGTATAAATACAACATTTTATGAATTGAGGTCAACCCTAACTCAAGTTGATAGTCGACCTTGCATGATATAGCTTCTTAGGACCAACCTCATACTTGATGGCATGCTTCACATATACAAAGTCAGGTGCATCATTCGAGTTATTCTTACAACTCACCTCGATCATATAGATATAATCCTGATGTACAACTCGATTTGATCATGTAGGCTCAATTTGATATATAACTCAATGTAATCATATAAGCTCGATCTGATATACAACTCGATGTGATCATATAGACACAGGCCGACCTCTAAGTCAATTCATATGTTCAAACAATTATGATTCTTTATCTAATTTAATTTACTAAAATCCACTTTTATAATCAAAATTAGAAAAATATTTCTTTCCTTTGATCAAGATTAATAATTCTTCTTTTTAGGGATAAAGTATTCATCATTTCTTGTTTCTTTATCAAGACACATTTTTAGAAAAGATTTAACAAATTGGTCTAATGGACATGTTTTTATGGTGCCATGTAGATTTCTATCATTATATATTCGCTTGTTACAACCTACCATTTGTTGAAGATCAAGACATTTATCAGAGTCTTATGGCCTTTCTAATAGATGCCATAAACGCCTCTTTAAAATGGGAACTACAAGTATCAAGAACTTCTTCAATGCAATCACTATCTAAATCCATCTGAATATTTGTAAAATATACACAATATTAAAATATTAAAAGGTCAAGCCGACAAAGTAGCAAGAATTGAACTAGCTAAACCAGTTATCTATCTCAACAGATGGTAGATCCTCTTGCAAATGCACGGGTTGTAGTTCGAACCTTGGTGGTGTATGTGTGTGTTTTCGCTCCTCTTTCTCCTGCTTGCCTACATGATGGCAAGGAAAAAAGAGATTTGAACTAATCCAAAAATTAGACATTAAAATTCACACATGATACATAATATGCATGTATGTGACATCTAGTTACTTAAAATCAATAAAAACAATTTTATAAATGTACGCAAATTAGATTAGTAAAAGACAATAAATTCCAAGCTAACACTTGATCATAATTTAGTCGAACAGAATATTTATGCCCCCTTCTTCTCTCATTTGAAAACAATAAACCCCATATCAAATTTCACAAATTTTATGAAATTTGATCCTTCTAATGAGAGCTTACATTTGACTATTTTATGCAAAGTAAATCTTGATGGTTAATGAAGCGGAGGACGTCACTTATTTTGTTAGAGAGAAACAAATTGATTGGGATGAAAATAAATCACCTTCAATAGTAAATTAGAGCTATAATGGCAAGAAAATGGTGGAAAATTTGTTTTAGCCGAGCATTTTTATTGGATCGAGTACATTAAAAGTTATTTTGGTTGCATTACAATTTACCATTTTATGCGCTTCACTTTTATAAGAGACACATAGATCATTCTCTCTTTTAAAAATGAAACAAGTTAGTCACTTTTTGAATAATATAATGTATTTTATTAATAAAAATTTATGATACAATAATAAAGTACATTCAATTCAATGTACAACACTATCATTATAATGTTTTCTATCCTTTTTAAACTTCCTTGTTTTATGACTCAGTTTTAGTGTCATCTTTTAGTTATTAAACAAAAAAATATCAACATTTTTCAGATACATTCGTTGCTTTTTGACTCATTTAACCTACTCATTTTACTCTTTTATTGAGCCAAAATCATTAAAATATTTTTATAAGGACCCAAAAATGGTGAGTAAAAAACTATTAATGTTCTAGAGAAAAAAAGAGAAAAATAATATAAATGTCTTTCAATAAAAGCACGCGTGCTGTAAAAGTGTAAAAAATTCTTAATAAAATACAAAATTGCATCAAATTGATATCTTTATTTAAATGTATGCATCACTAAGGTGACATCTAAAAAATAAGTGTAAAAAATGGTACCAAAAATGAAATTAAGATAATATTAAGATACTACTAAGTGTAAATAATTTTTTTTATCACCAAATTTTAGAAGATGTTACAAAAATATTATCAAACTTTGATTTGTTACTTTCATACTAATGATTTTAATAATATTATTGAAATTTTTTTTGTTACTTAAATGCCATTAAATTTTATAAATATAACAAAAATATAATCAAATGTTTTTTTATTACTTACCTACCATTAAATTTTATAAAATATTAAAAAGAATCTATTGACTTTGAAGATTAGTATTTTTGAATAATAAATAAATTAAAATATACTTTTTAAAGGATCTTTTCTAATTCCAGTAAACATCTTTTATCAAAAAAACTTCTTCCTTTATGTTTCTTAAAATAATAATATAATTTAAAAAAAGAAGTTAATATTGATTTTAAAAACCATAAAATTAGCGTTAAAAAAGAAAAAAAAAGAGTCATATCACTAATATCACTTATTTATTATAAAAATGATACTTAATTCATGTATTTAACTTTTTATGATAATTTGTTTATTATTATTAAAATGTGACAGGATAAAATAATTTTTTTAATTTTATTTTTCAAAAATTTTTAAATACATTAGATAGACATTATTTTAACTAGAATAAATTAAAGAAAAAAATAAATAAAAACATAAAAAATAGTTATTTATCTGATTAATTTTTAAAAATAATAATCCTAAACTAACCCATAGCTCAACTTCAATAAAGGGATAAGAAGAAGTACCTGTTCAAGGTTATTTTTGAAGCTGAGGCGGGTGCTAGCTTCTTATGGTCATTGGAGAAGATGAGATTGAGAAAGGACGAGAAGATGTGTTGGAACAAATATGTGAAAAAACTATGTAAGAACAATATTACCGATATACTGAAATATAATGCTTGGGTTGAGTCGCGGACTAAATTACGCTCTCTTTAGGAAGCGTTCGCGGCTCACGCCCAAACTTGTGCAAGCAAAACACGGCCTCGTCGTCCCCGGATAAAACGACCCGAGAATCTTTTTACGTCTAGGAACTTCAGCGCTTGTGATGAAGTCGAGGAATACTACACCTCTCAAATATTTATGTTTGCTCGGAAATGCAGAAAACAATTGAATTTTCTTTTCTTTGATTTTGCTATGAAAATCGTAGAACTATTTTTGAGTTGTTAAGTTATATTCTAAACTCGGAAATTTATTGCCCCATTTATAGTTGAAAAAAATATGTGTAATATGATCGCGTATAATTATGAAAATAACGGACCACGTAATTATGAAAATAACGGACACGTAATTATGAAAATAACGGTCACGTAATTATGAAAATAGCAATTAAATAAAAGTAACGGTCACATAATTATGAAAATAACGGTCATAAAAAGTAAACTTGGTCACATAATTATAAGAATAACGTTCATAAAATTAATGGCCACGTAATTATGAAAATGAGAGTTACATAATTTATGAAAATAATGGTCATAAAATAATAAAAAATATATATTTTTATTTAAATTCATTTCCAACAATCCCCACTTGAATTTTAAATAAAAAAATAGTTTCATCAAACAACCAATCAATTAAAAGTATAAGATTATGCATAAGCGAAAGGTGTCTGTCGACTTGAACGCTGCGTGGTGTTAATCTTTAGAATATACTAGGTAACTTCGTAGTTTTGAACTCTATCTCTAACAACATCACACACACAATCTTTCCAAGGTGTAGTTCGAAAAGCCCGTGCTTTACGGCCCGTACGTGTATCGATTATAGTGAATGCTCACAGTAAATTTTGCCCCAAAAATTTTCATAGGAAGCGACCATACTTCCCGCGTTCACGTAGGTGAGTCTATCAAAGTACTCCCTGTAGCCTAACGTGCTCACTCCACGTAGAGTATAGAACTTCATTAAGAGTTTAATAATTAACTTCATCCTTTACGTCGACCAGGACTTCATGCTTCTAACAATATAGATTGTGACTTCGTAAATAGCATGATTCATCTCACCGTATCACTTACGTGACTTGTTATTACCATTGAACTTATTTCTTGGGATCTCGATCTATAAGTTGGGTTACCATCACAGTAACTCTTCATTCTAAGGAGCATCAGTCCACATTCCTTTCGAGGTTTTTGAAAACCTTCTCTCTTGTTAATCCTTTAAGTCAAAGGATCAGCCAAATTTTCATCGATGCGTATATGATCCATTCTTACATTTCTTGTAGAGAGAAATTCTCTAACGATCTTGTGTATACTGTCATCTCTTTCCGTTGTAATAACGGTTCTAAATCTTTGCAATAGGCTGCAGTCTTATCGCAGTGGATCAGGTTTCTTCGGTATTGATCTTTCCCGTAAAGGGATCTCGGTGCTGAGACTTCTTAACTAGCACAGCAACTTACTTGAGCGGCTAGTGCTATCATTCAGACTCATTGTAGATTGAGCCAATATTGTTTGTTTCTTAGACTTCGAAAGCTTGACTCCAGCGGTATGTTAAAAATATAGCCCTTTAGTTTCTTTGGAGTCTTCGATAAAGTGTTCCAGTACGCATCTGTGTATCCTTCTAAAAGCTGGGAAAGCTTATTATAATGTAATCCAAGGTTCATAGTTCTCTTAAGGTATCTCATAACCCTTTCAATAGCATTCCAATGCTCTGCCAGGTACTGCGGTAAACCTACATGGTAGTCCCCCATAAGCTATGTACGGTCTAGTCTGCAATCAGTAGCGTAACGTAAGCTACCAATGATGCTCGCATACTCAGTTTGTCTAACACCGTCTCCGGTGTTCTTGAACAACTTTACACTAGGATCATAAGGAGTACATGAAGGTTTACAGTTAAAGTAATTATATTTCTTTAAGATCGTCTTAATGTAATGAGATTGATCTTAAAGAAATTCCCTTTTCAGACCTAGTAATCTTTATACCAAGGATTACACTCGCTTCTCTGAGATCTTTCATATCAAAGTTAACACTTAATAAAGTTTTCACATTATTCATAACATGAATATTTGATCCAAAAATAAGTATGTCATCCACATATAAACATATAATAGTGCAAATGTTATCTTCTAATTTATAATAAATGCATTTGTCACTTTCATTTATTTTGAATTCATGTGGGTTAACTATATTATCAAATTTCTCATGCCATTGCTTAGGTGCTTATTTTAGACCATACATATATTTATCTAGTTTACAAACTTTATTTTCTTGACCTGAGATAACAAAACCTTCAGGTTGATCCATATAATTTTTTTCTTCTAAAACACCATTTAAGAAAGCAGTTTTAACATCCATTTGATGTACTACTAAATCATGGATGGCAGTAAGAGGAAAAAGTACACGTATGGAAGTTATTCGTGTGACTGGTGAAAATGTATCAAATAAATCTACATTTTTCCTTTGCCTATACCATTTAACTATAATACAAGTTTTGTACTTTTCAATAGTACCATCGAGTTTTAATTTCTTCTTTTGTATCCATTTACACCCTATGGTCTTGCAACCAGGAGATAAGTTAACTAAATGCCAAGTTTTATTATACTCATAAGAGTCCATTTCATCAGTTATGGTTTCTTCCCATAAGTTGGCATCTAAAGAAGAGAATGATTCTTTACGAGTTTAGGGATCTTCCTCTAAGGTATAAGCATAAAAATCTGACCTAAAATCCTTAAGGGTTCGAGCTCGTTTACCTCTTCTAATTTCAGTGTTTAATTCTTCGTTTTGTTCAATAGTTCTAGTTATGGGTAAACGACTAGAAGACGAGCCCCCACTATTCTTCAATTTAAATGAAAACCTATGTTCATAGTAGTCAACATCATTTGATTCTATAACTATGATCATTTAAGTCATAGAATTTATAAGCTTTACTATTCACAACATATCCTATGAATATACATTCGTATGTTCTACTAGTAAGTTTTATTTCTTTTAAGAATCAGGGATCCTAACATAGACTAAACAATCTCAAGTTTTAAAATAAGTTAAGTTTCTTATTTTTCAACATTTCAGATGGTCAAATTTTACTAGTAGATTTAGGCACTCTATTTAGCACATAGAAAACAGTTAATAAAATTTCTCCCCACCAATGGGAAGCAGCACCAAAGTTTAATAAAATTGTAACTACTGATTTAGTAAAATTTCTATTTTTTTCTTTCAGCTTTGCCATTCATTTCAGAAGAATAAGGTGCTGTTTTTTCATGAATGATTCCATGAGTTTTATAAAAAATCATTGAAGATATTGGAATCATATTTAGTGCCTACATATCACTAAACCTTTTTATTTTTCCTTAAGTTGATTCTTAATTTCGATTATAAATATTTTAAACATGTCAAATGCTTCACTTTTATTTTTTCATTAGATATACATAAGTATAATCTGAACAGTCATCTATAAAAGTTATAAAATAGTGTTTTTCATTTCTTGTTAAATTTCCATCAAGTTCACATATGTCATAATGTATTAATTCTAAAGATTCAGATTCTTTAACTACAGAATTATGTGAAGTTTTTGTTATTTTAGTTTGACTATAAAAGTCACATTTATCCAAAATAATTCAAAGATAGTTTTGGAATTAGTTCTAAGCTACTCATGTTCTTGACATGCGTTTATTAACATGACAAAGTCTAGCATGCCAAATATTAAAGGAACTCAACATTCAATTTAAACATGTCATTACTGAGTACCGCTTCCCAAAAAAATATTATTTTTAGTTATTGTATATAAATCAGCCCCTATAGTTTGAGTAAACCCAGCTTTGTAAAGAAAATATCCTGAAACTAAGTTCTTTCTCATCTCTGGAGTATGCAAGACATCTTTCAAGATGATAATATTTCCAGAGGTAAACTTTAATTCCACCTCACCAGTACTAACAACTTTAGTGGAGTGGGAGTCACTCAACAACACTTTCTTATCCTCAGACTCATAGTAGGACTTGAACATGTCTCGATTATAGCGAAATGGCGAGAAGTACCAGTGTCCACCCAACACCCCTCGAATCCATCAACAAAATTGATTTTAGAAATCATAGCAATAAGTTGATCTTCGATAAAGTTCGCCTACGTGGCGGGGGCCCGATTCCTCGTTCACGTCAGCTTCCTAGCCAATTGGCCGAGTCCGTTACAACTTTAACACACGAACGTGTTATTCCTTAAGGGGGTTAGGTCCATTCTAGAGAGGATAGTTTTTGTTTCTATTTTGGTGGTTGCGGTTTTGGTTATTATTATGATTATGAGTTTCATATTTCTACCTTTAGGTTTCCAAATTGCGAGATGAGGTTTCTTATTGGTATTGTTGTTCGAGACAACGAGTACTTCATTTCTTTGGTCTTATTTTTTGACTTCTTCTTCTATTCTTAAAAAGCTGGTTATAAGACTTTCTAAAGAAAATTTCTTAGCTTTATGTCTAAGGGTATTCTTAAAATCTTTCTAAGCATGGGGGAATTTATCTATAATAACAACTACTTGAAATTGTTCATCTAAAGTCATACCTTCAAAAGTTATTTCGTGTCCTATCTTCTGCAGTTCGTGTGATTGAAGCCTACTGCATTTGTCATCAATCATTCGATACTTCATGTGTATCTACTAACATCATACTTCTTAGTTCCAGCTTCCTCGTATCATACTTCTTTTGAAGTGCTTCCCAAATTTCCTTAGTAGATGATATCAGAGTTATAATAATCATTACAAGTCATAATTTAATCCATAAAAAAAAAATTTGTATAGAAAATAATTTTCTATCCAGTGTTTAAATCCTTTATCAGTAGCTTTGAGAATTAGCGTTGTTGGTTTTTCAATAATAAAAACAAAAGTGACATTTTACATGGTTAAGAAGAATAACATTTTTTTTGTCTCCATTTTTAAAGTGTAGTTCTTTAAAACGAAATGTTTTGTTAAAGTCAGTAGTTAACATTTCAGTAGACATGGCAGATAGAATTCGTCTTAAAATTGTTGGAACAAATATGTGAAAAAACTATGTAAGAACAATATTACCGATATACTGAAATATAATGCTTGGGTTGAGTACGGACTAGGTCGCTCTCTTTAAGACGTTTACGGCTCATTTCAAACCAGGTAAAGCAAACACGGCCTGCCGTCGTCCCGAGGATAAAACAAAATTGAGAATCTTTTTTCCGTCTAACTTCACCGATGAAGTCCTGGGAATACTACACCTACCGAAATATTTATGTTGCTCGGAAATCGAGAAAACAATTTCAATTTTTCTTTTCTTTGATTTTGCTTTATGAAAATCGTAGAACTATTTTTGAGTTGTTAAGTTATATTCTAAACTCAGGGCTATCATTTCCTATTTATAGTTGAAAAAATATGTGTAAATTACCATATAATTATGAAAATAACTGACCACATAATTATGAAAATAACGGACGCATAATTATGAAAATAGCGATTAGGCCACATAATTGTAGAAAATAATTCAGTCATAAAAGTAACGGTCACATAATTATGAAAATAACGGTCATAAAAGTAACGGTCACATAATTATAAGAATAACAGTCATAAAATTAATGGCCACATAATTATGAAAATGAGAGTTACATAATTTATGAAATAATGGTCATAAAATAATAAAAAATATATATTTTTATTTAAATTCATTTCCAACAAGATGGTAGGCGGTGGTGGGTGGCTTTAGGTTTAGGAGTTGCTTAGGTTAGGAGCCGTTTAGCGTGAAAATGATAAGAGGGCAAGGGTGTCTGGGAAACAAAGGAAAGTAAAGTTGTGTCGTGTGTGAGTTATTATAATTTAGTGAATATTACAATTTTATCTACATTGAATATTATTTATTATATTTAAATATTATTATAAATAAAATAATATTTTATCATTCAAAAAATTACGAACATATATGATTTTTACTAATATAATGAATTAATTGTCAACTTCCTCGTCTCTTTTGAGGTCGTGAAGTGTAAAACATAAATCGGAAAGAGAGTATATGATAGAGCTTGCATAGGGAGAATTTTTACAGTTTTTCACTTGTTTTCTCGTTAACCAATCGAGAAGTACAAGAAGTTGGTCCATCACTAATATTCTTCACTCTTTCGTTTGATTGTTATTTGATGAATAGAATACATGAAACTTGTTTATAAATACATGTTTTTTTCCATAAATTTATTAAGTAAAAAATTGAGAGAATTTAATTAATTTAAAAATAATCTTCATTAAATTATTCTATGTATTATCATGATAATAGAAAAAAATTTAAAAACATTAAATTAAAAACACATTAAAATTCTTATCAAATTGATGAAATTTGATCAATGTTTAAATGTATGATTTAAATCAATTTTTGCTTACAATGTGTTTACGTTCATATTTGTTTGAATTTAGTGATTTTAGATATCTGAATTTAGTGATTTTTAGTGAGAAATAAGAAATAACATAACTAAATATATCATGTATTTTTCTCATTTAAGGGGTATATATACATATATCTTTACATACATGACGGTGTGTGTATTAAACGACCTGGATAACACAAACTAACTTAAAGAAATTAGATCGTTATAAATATTTATAAAAAGTGGAGGGTGTTTATATATAAGTCGTTCATGAAAGACGACCTTGATCACCAAGATATCATAACTTTATCAAGTCTTACATCAAAAAACTCGTTGTTTGATGACGAGATACTTTTGTCGATTAAATTTGTATGTTTTTTCAAGTTTGTTAACACAAATTTTTTGTTGAGTCAATCTTATATTCTCGTTTTATCCTAACGAAATAAGTGCATTTATTAAGTTATATTTACATTACATATCTAATAACAAATAATATTTATATGTTTTTATTAATGTTTTGGGAACAACCAATAAATTGGAGAGGCCAGTTAAATGGGTAGTAAAATCGGAATATCAGGCTTTAAGTCATTGGAAAAGAAAAGCCCATACTCCCGTTTGCGACGTTTTCCCTGTGTCTCTCACTATCTTGATGCTGGCGAGGTGACGGATACTTCCAAATTCACATTTTTTTTATTCGCTGTAGATTGTGAACTTGAGAAATACACAAGTGAGATTACATTTCCGTTATTGTATTTGTCTCTGCTGATCAAATGCTGAATTGAGAAATACAAAAGTGAGATTACATTATTATATATGTATTTGAATTTGGACTTTAATGGAGACGGGTTTGTGTCATTGCTTCTTATAGTATTAACAGGGTTGTATTAATAGTGGTTTTGAAAATGCTTTGTAGGAAAGGAAAGGAAAGGTGACAAAAGGGACCATGTTTTAAAAGATGAGAGACTCTTTGCTGCTGTCAACTGCCATTCCTTTCTGTCCCCTGCTCAGGTTTAACTCTCTCTTTTATTTTTGGCATGTTAAAGAATTTGTTTATAGCTCTGTTCCCCTGCAAGAACGTGCATGAAAGAGGAAATATTTCGTTGTTATGGTTGCCCACTTTAGTTTCTAGCAAACTAATAGATACCCTTTTGACTTGTAATCAAATGAAAGCTTACTCTGTTAACTTTACAACTATTTAAAATAATTAATTTTTGAAGTATATTAAGTGGGGTAATATAAGTTTATTATTTTAATAAAAAAAAATCATAAAAGTCTTATACTGTGTCATTTCTTATATAAGTAATTAACTTCTGTGCCAAAACTGAACTACCATTTTTTTTCTTTTTAAACTTGTAGCTGAATCTTTAAAATTGCTTATATCTCTGGCCCTTTTGCTGCAATACAGGTATTGATTTTTGCTTATTATATGAAATGGATAAAGGAAAGAGTTCATGGATCCATCCTTATCTGATTAATTTACCATGAATTCCCGGGCCGGCCCAAGCATTTTAGGATCCTTGATGAGACTTGTCATGTGACTCAGATATATAATATTATAAATAATTAAAAAATATATATTTTGTATAATAATTTAAAATCTGTTTAGAAAATAAATAATAATTTTTATTAAATTTACAACGTATTAATACAAAATAAAATATGTAAATATCTGCATATATTTCATCAATTTAAGTTCTTACTTCATAATGTATTTACTTTTATTATATCTTCTTATTTATTGTTCTAAGTTGAATCATCGTTCTAAGCTCTGAATTTCAATATCTAATAACAATTCTTTTTCAATCGATAAGATAGAAAATTCACTTAGTTTTTTTTATTAGTTTTAACTTTGAAAAACTTATTTATGCACAAGCAAATGTAACAGGTATTGTCTACAATATTCTATAAGCAATCGATGATATTCTCATCATAGTGTTTCTACGAATAATGCATTTTTCCGAAATTTTGGTTCAATGTCCATTTCCTGTGCAATTTCTTTAGCAGAAATCATTACAGATGTAAATCCATTTTATCTATGTTATTGGAAAAAAGAAACAAGACCTTTTAATTGTGTTAGAGCAATAACAATGTGCATATCTTTAGATTATAAATACTTACTAACAGAATTAACTGCAAATAAAATATCATAACATAATTTCATACCAAATGGTATAGGGCGAGTAATATCTGTAAATCAAAAAACAAACCATTGACACATATTATCTTTTATTACTATCCATTTTTTACACCGATCTATCCCGACTAATCTAACCCGAACAAGTCACATACCCACAAGACCCTAACCCATTGGGTCAAATTGTCATCTCTATTCTACACATTATCCAGAAGTGTGGCTCATCTCTCATTTATGGATCCCTTCATCTACCAGTGTAATGAGTCATTGAAGATCTATAGTGTCAACTATTCACCTATTTGTTGAGTCATGGTTTATCAAACATGTAACTAGATATTTCTCATTCACATGGGTTAATGGAGGGTGGCATTGAGGAAAATATCTACCTTCTAGGATGAATTACTGTTAAAACAAATATGTGCAAAACAGTGTTGGAATAATATTATCAATAACTTGAAATAAACTGTTTAGATTGAGTCGCGGATTAAATTGCTCTATTTAAGACGTTTTACGGCTTTATCTAAATTTGTGTAAGCAAACACTGTTTCATCGTCTTAAGACAAAACAGTATAAAATATTTGTTTTTCTGTCTAGGAACTTCACTGCACTGATGAAGACCGGAATACTACACTTGTAAAATTTTATTGTTCGAAAAACTCAAAAATAATTTAGGAATTTTTTCTTTTTCTTTCTGATAGAAATTTTTTTCTTAGTAAAATATGTTTGTAGATTGTTGTATTTAAACTGAGAACTCAAACCCTCTACTTATAAGTTTTAGAAAATATATGGCCATTATGATAATAACGGTCGTGTCTGGGAGGAAAGCATAACGATCATTTTTCTGAGTAAAGTGAAATAATGATCACTTTTTAAGTAAATGAGAATAACAATCATTTTCTGAGTAAAAAAGAGTAACAACGACGGTGATAAACGTGCATGTGTATCAGTCATATCCCCTTCCACAAAAATAAATGCTCTTAGGATTCCAAAAGGCAAAAAATTAAACACTCTTTTTTCAACAATTACAAAACCGGAGCAGCAGGTAATAGAGAGTAGTATATTGTCGTGTGCAACTTTTAGCAAATAATTTAATTTGTTTATTACTAGTAGTCCTTTTGTTTACATCTTAATCTTATGGCTCATTTGGTTTTTAAGGAATCGTTTCTTTTTTTACGTATAAGAAGTGATCTGGTAGATTGTATTATCTAAATTCTTGCGTGTAATTTGAATTAAGGGTTGTTTATGTTATGATTGATTAAAAATAATATTAGGTTTGTTAGTCAAAATAGGAGGTGCCTAATTTAGAAGAAAATTCATGGAAGTTAGCTTACCATATTGTCAAAGATGGAGGTGCCTAACCTTGTTTGAATAAAGAATAGGAAAATTAGGTAGCCTAATTTTGTTGAATGAAGAAATGTTTGGCATATGAAATGAGAACTTGAAGGCTATAAATATGGCTTCATTTCTTCATTGATAATCATCTCAAAAATAGAGAAAAGCTTGTATGAGAAGTTCTTAAGTGAGAGAATTTTGTGGGAAAATTCTCTTGGGCTTGTAATTGCTCTTGTCTTTTGGGTGTGTGAGAAAATTACTGAGAGTGTGGTTGTAACAATTTTTCACACAGTGAATTTTTCTCTAGTTATCTTTTGACAACGAAAGTGGTTTTTCTTTAATTTGGAGTTTCCACTATAATTCTTGTATTGTGTATTATATATTTCTCTGTTATTTGATATTCTACTAAGGAAGATCTTGGGATGGAGAATTTGTGATTATACCATTTTAATCCAAATTTCCTAACAACTGGTATCAAAGCGAATTTCAAAGAAAGAATGAGAAATGTCAGGAGTCAAGATTGACATTGAGAAATTTGATGGGAGAATCAATTTTGGCTTGTGGCAAGTACAAGTCAAAGATTTGTTGATCCAATGTGGGTTACACTGAGCGTTAAAGGGAAACCGGCCACTTATTCTTGGTATTGAGTCCAAGAAACCAATATAAGTGATGAAGATTGGGAAGATCTTGATCTAAGAGCTGCAAGTGCAATTCGGCTTTGTTTGGCCAAAAATATTCTTGCAAATGTGCATGGAATATCTATGGCCAAAGAACTCTGGGAAAAGCTTGAAGAATTGTTTCAGGCAAAAGGCGTTTCAAATTGGGTGTATTTGAAAGAGCAGTTTCATACTTTGCGTATGAATGAAGGAACTATTATGTCTGACTATCTAAATGTTCTCAATGGTATTGTCTATGAACTGGAAACCATTGGAGTTAAACTTGATGATGAAGATATAGCTTTAAGGCTCATCTGGTCTCTTCCATCTTCTTATGATCACATGAAACCCATCTTGATTCATGGAAAGGAGAAAATAATTTTTTCAGAAGTTACTAGCAAGTTGTTTTTTGAAGAAAAAAGGCTGAGTGGTGAAAGAAATGTTTCGCCTGAAAACTCAACATTGGTAGCTGGCAATCGAAAGAAAAACAATTTCATGAAAAAGAAGATAGTGTGCTGGGGGTGTGAACAATCTGGGCACCTCAAAATAAATTGTCCAAAAGGTGGAGCTGATCCTGCAAGAAGCTCAAATACCGACGGTGACGCTAATAGTATATCTGTTTTCAAAGACTATAGTGATGCTCTTTGAAAAGAGCGTGTACATCCTCATGGAATACCGCTAGTCTCTAAATATTGCCATGAAGGAGGGTGTGTTACTGGTAACGGGTCCACGAGTTTGCACACGGCCATTGGCTTGGTATAAATGCAAGGTGTGTGGTGGAAAGAATGTCGATGGCTGATGAACTCTCGAGAAAACCAAGTGTGAGAATTGCACCATAAATTTCAGTAAGTTTTTTTTTCGACATGAGCCGATGTGAAATTCTTAGAATTGGTGATTAATTCTAAGTGGGTGTACTCTTTATTGTGGAGTATGATAATTCTCGATGTAGAGAATTATGACTGTTGGAATAGACAGTGTTGTAGTGGTAACCATGTTTATTTTTAATCAAGGTGGAGATTGTTATGATTGATTAAAAATAATATTAGGTTTCTTAGTCAAAATAAGAGGTGCCTAATTTAGAAGAAAATTCATAGAAGGTGGCTTACCATATTGTCAAAAATGAAGGTGACTAACCTTGTTTGAATAAAAAATAGAAAAATTAGGTTGATTAATTTTGTTGAATGAAGAAATGTTTGGCATATAAAATGAGAACTTAAAGGCTATAAATATGACTTCATTTCTTCATTGATAATCATCCCAAAAATAGAGAAAAGCTTGTATAAGAAGTTCTTAAGTAAAAGAATTTTGTGCGTAAATTCTCTTGGGCTTATAATTGTTCTTCTTTTAAATATGTGATAAAATTACTGAGAGTGTAGTTATAACAATTTTTCACGTAGTGAATTTTTCTCTGGTTGTCTTTTGACAACGAAAATGATTTTTCTCTAATTTAAAATTTCCACTATAATTCTTGTGTTGTATATTATCTATTTACCTGTTATTTGATATTTGATATTCTCTTAAAGAAAAATCTTGCAAGAGAAAATTTATAATTATACAATTTTAATCCAAATTTCCTAATAGTTTATGTATCTTATGATAACATTCTTCTTTTGTTGTTTTCACAAGGTTTAGACGGGGAAGAAAATTCCAGAAAAGAAAATGAACTTCGATTCGTTCTACATATGCGAAAACCGTAGGACATTTTAATATTGCTTCGTTCTATGCTTGAGTTTGAGTACACATTTTAAAATTGCGTTGTGTATGTAGAAAGAATCCAAGTTGCCATATGGCGTTGTGGATCTTAGTCTCTTTATTTTATTACAACACAAACGTATTGATTATACACCCAATTATATTCAAATTAACAGATACATTGTTGTGGAGCTTAGAGCTTGCTAGTGATGTTTATGTTTCTCACTTTGGAAGGCTTAGGGTTGGTATCTTTGGGAACAACTATGGTGAGAACACCATTTTCTACTTGAGCCTTTATTTGATCAACTTTAACATTTTCCGGAAGTTCAATTTCCCGCGAAAAATCACTTTTTCTCGTTCCCATTTCAGCAACATGCCAAACTGTATCTTTTGGATGTGATTCCTCTTTCTTAGCTTCTCCTATTATACGCAAAACGTTCCCTTCCTCTATCTGGACCTTTATATCCTCTTTGCTGAAGCCTATTATATTAACAAATTCAAGAGAGTAAAAAAGAATTGGTAGAAACAATGAGAACCCATTAAGTAGAGTTAATAAAACCCAATCAAATTTCAAAATGGAAAACAAGTGTTGAAGACAGTTAAGATTCATAGAATTAAAGATTTGAGATAGAAAGAAGGGGTTATGATTTATGAAGAGAAGAAGAAGGGCATACCAGGAACGTTGATCTTGAAGATATGAGCAGAAGGAGATTCGAGCCAGTCCATGAGAGCTGATGATCCAGACCACTCCTTGAAGATTGGAGGACTCCAGAAGAAGCGCCTGAATGGGTACCCTAATATTCCGTCTCCCATTTTTGCAACTTGGAATTGTTGGTTTGGTTGCAATGAATTATCTTTTCTGGGTTCTCAAGTTTTGGATTCGGCTATAAAGAGTCGGTCATTATTTCAGAGGTATCGGAGAGAGTCCAGAAGTTTCTGTAATGTTTTTGCTTTGGCTTAACCTCATGAGTATGCTATTACCAACATCGACTATCGAGCCTTATCGAGAATCATCGAGAAGATAGGTTAAAAAGTTATCAAAAATATAATATTTCGCTTTTTTTCCGAAAATCAAAATCATTTATAGATTACGCATATTATGAGATTCAGAATATCTTCTTATATATTTTTAAAGTTTTTGATGTAATTAAAATTTATAATTAATATTATTAATAATTAGTGCAGTTAATTTTTTATTTATTTTTATTCCTTTGATATTAAATCGTGGTTAATTATTAATTCTTATATATAAATATTTAAATTTTTATTAAAATATTATTTTAATTTTATAATTTCTTTAAGTTTATTTTTATACGTACTTCTTGAATTAGTTTTATCTTTATATATATTTGTAGTTTTATAACGTTTGTAGTTTTATCTTACATACTTCTTATAACGTTTGTAGTTTTATCTTCGTATATATTTCCTTAAGTTTAGTTTTATACATATTTCTTGAATTAATTTTATAATTTCCTTAATTTAAATCTAACATTGTTTTTCTTTATCTTTATTAATTTTATAAATGATAAATAAATATTTAATCATTCAAAAAATCTAATTAAACGTTGTCCAATTGAATATCATTTAAATTAAACTATAGTAATATAAACTCGTTCAATATTAAATTTCATCGTATTGAACCCATTTAATATTATTATAATGTTATTTTTGTTATTGTATATAAATTTTAGGTATTATTTGATGTAATTTTTTTAAAATTTATGAAAAAATGTTAAATATTTATCAATTTACTAGAATCCACTTAGAAAAATTTATGTAGAATAAAGTAAAAGCGAAAATATATGATAAATATAAATGAAAACATAGTATAACAAAAAGAAAGAAAAAATAGTATTCAAATAACAAACTTGAAATGAGTCATTGTATATTTTTATAAAATAAAGAGGTATATTTATAAATACAATAAAAAAATTTATCGAAAAGCTAATGAAGCACCGTGCCCCCTTCACACCTAGGTGGCTCACTTCAATGGCAACGTCTTTAATAGCTGAAGTCTCTCATTTCTTCACATTATTACAATACATACATATAACTTCAATTTTTAATAGTGATCGTAGGTCTATGGCCACAGTTATAAGAGTTGAGGCCTAAGTGAGAGAGACCATAAACATAAGCTGTGATCTTGGTCTTTAAATAACCAAGGTCATATGCATATCCTATGGCCTCGATCTTTAAATAACCAAGGCCATAAATATACCTTATGGCCTCAGTTTTATAAAAACCAAGATCATAGGCATACCATTTAACCTTATTTTTCAATATAACTTAAAATAAATTGATAAATTAAGAGAATTAAAAGTCGTTATATTAAAATTAAGAGTGTACACTACTACAAAAGGGCATTAAAGTCAGTTAAAACCCGATTTTAAACAAATTTAAAGTCGGTTCACGCGATGAACCGATTTTAATTTAAAAAAAAAATTTACTCATTTTCTATTATACTCAAATAAAAACTTGTATTCGAGCAGAAAAAAACCAAAATCAGTTTAGCAAATAGTTCAAATAATACAAATATTTGAAAAATGAAATATTAATTAATAGTAGAAAAATTACCATGGTTTTGTTCTATTTTATTTAAGATCATCATATTCTTCTCCTGATGTTATAATACAAACATATATATATAATACAAAAATTTATACACATAAATAATAACACATAATAACAGAAAAAAATATGAATAATAAGTGCGTAAAATTAATAGAAATACTTACAAAAGTAAATGAAGTAACAAAATGAAGGAAAAGAAGAAAAAATGGTGTTTTGTAACTGAGAAATGGGTATAAAAAATTTGAGTATTTTGCTCAAAAAAATAGGGGATCTAAAAGATTAGTTAGAGAGGAAGAAAACTCACTAACCGGCGCTAGAATTGGTAGTCATAGGTGGCCAAAAAATGAGAAAGAGTGGAGGAGAAGTGGATGAGGTTTTGGGTTTTTGAGAGTTATGCAACGCTTGGAATAGTTTCTATCTGGGGAAGAAAGAAGATAAAAGAATTTATCCACGTGTGTAGCATCGGTTCCACGTGTGTAGCATCAGTTCCATGTGTCAAACGACACTATGCTACATGGATAGCATCGGTTCAAGGTGTCAACCGATGCTACGCCCACGTGTAGCGTCAGTTGGCACCTAGAATCGACGCTACGTCCACACATAACGTCGGTTTGACACGTCAACCGACGTTACATCCTACATGGATAGCGTCGGTTCTACACCGAACCGACTTTACATATCGACTTAAATACTTATTTTTATAGTAGTGGAAATTACATTTGAGATTTTTTATATACACTTAAACATAATAAAGCCTTACAATAGTTAGTTAATTAAAATGTTCTAAAATATAAATATATGCAAAAAATTTACTAATATTAATATTAATCAAATTGTCCACAATTTTCTGAATCATTTCCAAAAAAGCCACTAGAAGTGACACTAAAAACTTGGTACTGGTGTGTTGTGTTGGCGCTAGTGTGTTGTTGCTACTGATTTTCAAACTAAACTAATCTATAGACTAGCCATGAACAAAAGATAACAACGGATGTGAAATGCTAAAGAAAGTTAATAAACTTCATGGCACGTGTTTGAGCTTTGTAGATTTATCTAGAACTTTATAATAGAGCAAGAGAAAATGAATATGAAGTTTATATATATAAGACTAAAACCAAAGGCATAAAATCTTATGGATCAGAATCATTACTTCTATGTTGTTCGGGGTTGGATTTTCCTCAAGAAAAAACTTAGTGTTAACATTGTTATAAAAAACAATCACTTAGAAGAAACAGTGGGAAATATATTTAAGTAAAAGTTTCGTAAGAAATGCACCAATATGACTGATTAAAGAAAATCACTTCTTTTGTGTTGTAAGCTGATGCCTGCTGTTGGTATTGGTGCCTGATCAGGTGGCAATCTCAAGCATACAAATGATAGTTACAAAAATATGACATAGAGTGAATCGCATTTCATAAAACAAGCACATGATTCATGGAACATTAGTTGATCCCTAAGTTTAAAAATGAAACTAAGAGTGGAATTTTGTAAAACGTATTTTTAAAATGCACCATATAACAAAGTAAAGGCACAAACATCAGCTTATTATCTTATTTACTATTTTATATTTAATTCAACTATGTTGTTGTCTAACTACCTACATTATTAAATGGAATACTAGCACCATATATACAACATCTATCCTACTTTAATTTCTAAATATTTAACATATCTTCAAAATGATCGAACAAACATATTTCAACCAAAAAGAAGTAATGTAGTACTTACCTATCGGAAGTAAAACTATTTGACGGTAACAATTCTAGAAAGTTACCATACTGTAGGGCTCTTTATTATGAACTGGCGATTTTATTTGGGATTTTCTTTGAATACATACACATAAAAGTATTTCATTAAGGGATATCGTTAAAAATTTCCTGAAAGAAAGTCTGGGAAAGCAAAAGAAAATAATTTAATTCTATTGTTCATATATTTATAGCAATATTTTAAAATGAAGATAATTAATGAAGAATACAAAGACTAAAAAAAAAGTTTCTCAATACCCAATACAATACATATAGATTAATTAATTCAATAAAAAAAATAGCAAAATCATACCTACAAAAGTAATGCATATTCTTCCTCGAGGAAGATGACAAGTGCAATATTTTCAAGCTTTGTTGCTTAACAATACAAAAGATGAATTGGTTGTCAAACAACAAATCCATACCCTACCAAAGGATCATCAATAAAAGCATAGCAAAATAGTTTGCATTTAAATGTTTATAAAGAAGAAAGAACTAGTTCTATGAAAGGAAGTGCCTGAAATTAACAACACAATAGAAAAAAAATTTAAATTCATGCAAGAATATAAATTTTAGATAAAAACTATGCTCCACTTTCTATAATAAAATTGTTCTTCGATACCATATGAGGCAAGCTATATGAAGGTTATTCTAAGTTAAGGAAAATGAATAGAGTGTGTTAAGTGAGTTTGAAGTGAAGAATCATATACTAAGTGTAGCATAAGTAATAACAAGTGCATCACCCTTACGAGGGTTGCTCCCACTTGAAAGCCACAACATGTAGCATTAGAGAAGTAACTTAAAATAAACAAAAAGCCTCAACAAAATTTCTATAAATGCCTCAAATATCAGAGAAAACAACATAAAATAAGAGGATTAAGCTAAGCCAAGAAAATAAAACATTTTTTTACTTGCATGGTCCCCTATATGAACACCTGAAAACACAATTGTGATGAGACCAACAATTGGGTTAAGGTGCTTAAAATGAACCCTAGAAAATGGTATCATTTCTATGTAAACCCCTTGATCCTATATCACAATTCCCCCAACTCCCTGAGATATTAATTAGTAACCATTGATGGAAATCCTAACTTTTTGGTGTGCCAAGAACAAGCATAACTTTAAAGAATACTACTAAGTTCCTAACTTGCTTCCAAAATAAGCATACGAAACAACAAATGATTAAATAAATTTAATATACCTCGATGAAAAGTATTGCACATTTTGGCCCAATTTTTTATCAATCAAAGAGAACAAGAAAAACCTATTCGATTCAAATGAAGCCTTAGGTCACATTTACGAACTAACATTAATCTCATAATTCTACCAAATAATCAATAAAAACCAATAAACAAGCAAGTTAGTGGCTACACATGAACCAAAATCCCCCTAAAGAGAAGCAAATCAAATTACCTACCGAAGAACCCACTAATAAAAATTGTCAGTTGAGAACCAATTAAGAACCAGGTAAAGTAGAGAGAAGAACTAACCAAGTAAAGTACAGACAATGATATGGAGAGAAAACAACACATGCAGATCATCAGAGAACAAGGGGCGCAATGAAAATCCTAAAATGATATAGCATGAGCGCACGAAGGGAAAAAAAGGGAAAGAAAAAAATAGAGAGGGAAAAAAAGAGAAAAAAAGTGGGAAAAATAAAAAATTGATAGAAAAATTTAGTGTTTGGTGTAAAAGAGATGCAATTGATAGGATATATTTATAACCTCAGTTCTTTCAATAACTGAGACCATGTGGTATGTCTATATGGTCTCGATAATTATTCTAAAAATCGAGACTAAATTTTCAAAACCATGTGTATGTATTGTAATAGTGTAATATTATATAGGTTAGATATAAGAGATATTATTTTTGTTATTATAAATTTTAAAAGGAGTATTTATGTTATTTTTAGAAATAATAAAAACTTTGCCGCTTTAACTTAGGGTGTCATTATCTTTTCTATCCTATATTATTGTTTTGATATTTATTATTCATAAGTTCTTTAATAGTACATTAAAAGTGCTCATATTCTTATAATTGTATCCATTATGTCAAAAATGATTTTTATGCACACAAAAATTAAACAACAATTTAGCCATTTTAGATTTTTTCTTTTATATTTTCTTGTTTCTTTTGTTCATGCTTCTCTTATTTTCTCTCTCTCTTATTTCTGTCTCACACTTATATCTATTTACACGAAATTGTCTCTCTTTTTTATTAATTATTAAATCCTAAATCTTAAATTTTAAACATAAACTCTATATCATAAATACTAAATTTTAAATCATACATCCTAAATACTAAACTTGAAATAATAGACCCAAAATAATAAATATTAAATTTTAAATCTTAAATAATAAATCTTAAAAGACTCTAAAAAGAGACAAAAAAGTAAATAATAATAAAAAAAATTAAAAATCTAAATACCCTTCAACTTTATATGCACACATTTTTTTATTAAATTATTATCTTTTAGACAATTTTGATAATTTTAAGATACATTCAACAACTTGAACAATAATAATTACCAATAAATTATTATAAGTACTAATAAGATATCGTACCTTTGACTTAGAATATAAGACAAAGCATTTAATAAAGTGAGAGACATAAAAATTACATAAAAAGAACCCATATTTTGGAAGGATTAAGTATTTTATGAGTTATTTAATTTTTCGTAAGGATATCTTAAATCACTTTGCATTCAAAACTACTAGTTAGGTCACTTTCTATAAAAATGAGAAATTTTAATAACTTTTTGAACAATAAATATTATTTTATTAATAAATATTTTTAACATAATAATAAAGTGAATTTAATAGGTTAAAATTTTTATTTTATTTTAACAATTTAAAATTAAATTTAAAAAATACATTAAATTTTTTTGTCAATTGTTTTTATAATTTTTTTATTTTATGAAATTTTTATGAATGTTTTTAGTATTTTTTTTATATAGTATTTTTTGTAGATAACATGTTTAGATCAAAACTTCAAACTTTATAATATCAAAAAATATAGATAAAAAATTATAAAATCAATGGTATTAAAATTACATGGATAATCTCTCTCATGATTATATAAGTCAAAAAATAATATGATATTGATTAATAAGTTATTAAATTATATTTTTTTTGGAAAATGATTGAGAATCTCTTATTAAAATAAATTGATTAAAATATTTATTTAATATAAAAAATAGATTTTGAGACCCAACTCAATGTTAATTGCAAGGAAGACTTATGCTTTTTGGGTAGACGTGGCTAATTAGGTGTTAATCCTCACATTACAAGTGAGTAAAGTTATTTAGTGGTATCAAATTGAAAAAAACATCATTAATACTCACGAGGTTTGTCTATTCTTTAAAAACATCATTTTTAAAAATGATATCTAATAATATTAAAGTTAAATTTATTATCCAGTTATTATACGTTAACTTTTTTATCTATGGTACAAGTGCTTTTTCATTTCTTGTTAAAACAATAAAATGATATATAAATATATTAAAGTTAAATGTATTATCACAAATAATCTCAATTAATAATAACGTTAACTTTTTAATATATGATATGTAGATTATTTTTTCATTCCTTGTAAAAATAATAAAATATTTATTAAAAATAATAACAAAATAAAAATATATTTACTTGTTTTCTAAGTTTGTTATGATTCAAAAATAAAATCTACACTGATTAAAAAAATAAATAAAATTATATAAACTTATTTAAATCTAAATTAAAAAAATAGTCCTAAAATATTAATTTAAATTTCTTGATTTCTTTCCCTAATCATGTCTCTTCCTCCTTTTTACTTTTAATTTTTTTAAAATATTTTCTACTTTTCTATACTATCCAAATATTTATATCATTGTTGATATGTATTGATGAAAAAATTAATTAACTAATATTATATTGAATGAGGTGTCACAAAAATCCCTTAAATTAGGTTACTCGTATCGTTTAGTCTCTTAGATTAGATCACTCGTACCTTTTAACTTCTTAAATTAAATCATTTGTACTATTTAATCCCTTAGATTAATTCCAATATAATGTTTAGTCTAATAGATTAGGTCATATATAACGTTTAATCCCTCCAATTAGAAATGTAGTGATTTAGTCCGTTAACTTTATAAAAAATATCAATTAAAGATATATTATATTATTTTAATAATTTTTTATTTAAAATATTGTTATTTTCTATCAAATATTTAAAATAAGATTAAAATACGAGTATTGAAGAAGAATAAAAGTAAAATTTAATATGAAATAGTTTAAAATAAATAAATAATAATAAAATTTAAACAAAAAATTATTTAAATATATATTTTATTTTATTTTTAAATATTTTAAATTAATAAAATATTAAAATAAAATAGTGACGATGAATAAATATTAAAAAATGAATTTTTGTGAATTTCTTTTACATTAATTGTAATTATATCATTGTTAAAAACTCATATTTTAATTGCGTTTGATCACTTGACATAAAAAAAATAATATTTTAATAGTAAAATTATTAAAAATATATAATTTATTCTTAATTAACTATTTTTATAAAGATAAGGTAAAAAAATAATACCATTTATAAATTAACTTAAGTCTGCACTTAAAAAGTAAAAAATAAACGTGGCAACTTTTGTTTTTTTTTCCTCGGGAGTGGATCAACCGAGAGAAGATTGGAACTTTTAGCCTCATTTTCATCCTCCTTTTAAACTTTTAGTTGGCGTTTGGTTCGTAGAATGGAAATGGAATGGAATGGAAATGGAATGGAATGGAAATGATACAATGTTTGTTTGGTTTGACCACTGAAATCAAACTCGGAATCAGGATTATAGTGTTTGGTTTGCCACTAGAATGAAATGAAAAAAACTATAAATAACCTTAATACCCTTACATTCAGTAAAGTTCAAATAATGTCATTTAATTACTATTTTTTCGTCAAACAAAATACATTATTGAAATCATTATTTTTCTAAATAGGGTTTCGGGTTTTGAGGTTTGGGATTTAAGATTTGGGGTTTAGGGTTTAGGGTTATATTTGTGGGTTTAGGTTTAAGGTTAAAATTATTATTTTTCTAAAAAGGATTTAGGGTTTTAGAATTTGAGATTTTGGATTTAGGGTTTAGGGTTTTAGAATTTGGAATTTGGGGTTTAAGGTTTAGGATTTTGGGATTTTGGGTTTAAGGTTTAAGGTTTTGGGATTTTGAGTTGTGATTTATGGTTTAGGGATTTAGGATTTGGGATTTGAGTTTAAGATTATATTTAAGGTGAATGTAAAATTGAAAAAAAAAAAAATGAAACCACAATTCTTTCTCCTTTAATAATAGATTATATTTCGTATTCTACGTTGAAACCAATCAAACATTACTTATAGCAAAGCTAAGTGAACCGTTAATCACAAGTTTTTCATCTTTAATTACTTTAATAATTACTTTTTTTTTAATGAACCCAAAATAAATGTCAGAAAAAGAGAAAAGAGAGCAAATGTAAAGAGAAACGAAATATTAAAAAGCACCAGTAATTACAATAGGAGAGTTGATAAATTGTGAAAGCAATGCCATTAACTATGACGAGCTTTTAATTTATTTACCTGCATCACAAAAACGTAAAAGCTTCTTTTTCAGTGATTTTTTTTTTAATATAAGCTAAAAGAAGTACTGAATCATTAAGCAAAAAGGCAAAAAGGCAAAAAGGATTCTTTTTTCTTACCATTTCCGCCAAAAGCCTTTGTAATGAACAAAAGGAAAATAATTAACAAGGCAACTCCAGCTAATAATCCAATTATAATTGCAAATGTCTTCTCTCCTTCGTTGCTAGGTTTACCTACACATTCAATCAAAATATAATCAATAAAAACAATCTAGTTAAGAGCTTACATATACTATGCAAAATAAGACCTATTAATTAAGTTAATAATTCAATATATGTGTTATTAATGTGGTAGTATCTAGTTCTATCAAAGACACACACATATATATATATATACAAGTAAAAAAAAATATTCAACAAGTTATTAATGTGGTAGTATCTAGTTCTATCAAAGACACACACATATATATATATATACAAGTAAAAAAAAATATTCAACAAGAAATAAGAAAAGAAAGCAACTTATTGATTTGTGATTTGTGAATTGTTATTATTATTATTTGTATTTCATAAGAGTTGAAATTTTTATACAAGGCATCACAAGTAACTAAAGAAGAATTAGCACAAAATATAAAATCCAATTGAAGAGAAAGGAAAAAAAAAACAAAAACTTCAGCAAATATAAGAAGGGGAAAAAAATAAGTACTCAACAAAGAAACAATATAAGAGATAGAGATCAATGTGCTTCTAAGACCGTACTTGGGTTGATAGCTTAGAGCAACTTATTCAATACATGAATATTCTTTATAATTTATATTATTAAAATATTTAATTTTAATATCTTAATTCGAGTATATTACATTATTAACTCCTCTTTAGTCAAAGTTTATTAAATGTGATTTATATGTGAAATTTTATAAAATATTTATTAGGAATTTTAAGGAAAAGAAAATATCAAATTACCGTTGTGTGGTTTGGAATAAAATTGAGCTCCATTAGTAGAGTACCGAGCATAACACTTAGCCAAGAACATATCACCATAATTAGCAGTCCCACAATCACTTTTCAACCGTCCGATCGCATAAGAAATACAATCCTGACACTCCACAAAGCTCAAATCACCCACACATTGAGCCATACCTTGAACATTCACGGACCCACCAATCCGAAAGGCCCCACCAGAACTAGTCAACGCAGCCAAGACCGCATCTCTACGGGTCATCCCATCAGAGTCATACCCAATCGACGGTCCACATTTCTTGAGCACAATAGTCTTGTCCTCCACACCTAGAAAGGAAGAGTTATCGTATTTGATATAGCAACCTTCTAGCTGAACCGTACCACCACAAGTTAGATGACACAACGCGCCAACTCGACTCACCGAGCGAGCCACGCAGCTGGCACAATCAGGCATGGACAGGTCACCACGGCATTGATACATTCCGTAGACTACATCTTGTGTGCTCGAACCCATGATGGTGTAGTTATTGTAAGGTAGATAAGTTGCTGAGTTAACTAGGGAGGTGAGTAGCGAGTTCAGGTTTGATTCATAGGGTGAACCGGGGGTGTATTTTTGTTGGGTGCAACCTCCGTAGAGGAATGGGTCTTTATCAGAAGTAACTGAAGGGATATTGGGGAGACAGATAATAAATATAAATGTGAAGATGGAATGAAGAGAAAGTGTTGGTCTTGCCTTCATGTTTCGATATAGTAGTTTCTTCATGAGGAAGATAGAGTGCGAAGAGAAACAGAATTTTGGAAATAAACGAAAGTCTTTCTAGTAATTAATTCACTATAATTAGCATTGATTTGCGAGGTTTAATAAGGATGTTGGTATTACTATTTTTTTTTCCTTAATTTCTTTCTTTATTGGGTTTGAATTATTATTTTTTTAGGAAAATAAGTTTATTATATATATAACTTTTTTTCATCTGATGATAGATGTGATCTGAAAAACAAGAAGATAAATCTTATAAACATATGAATTAATTATAAAAGTTACACGATAGAATTATCAACTACGTACCATGATATAAAATATGATCAAATTATAAAAATATTATAACTTTAACTTCTAAACACTAAGTTAAGCCATGCATGAATATTCTATCTTCCTTTTTTTTTCAATTATTAACGTGTTACTTTAATTTTATAAAAGAAAATGTTACTTTATTTAAAAAAATATTACTTTAATTCAAATCTTAAAAAGCCTTTTTTTTTCTTCTAATTAATAGGTGAAGGTGGGAGTAGTGGGAGTATGGGGATTTAAATTATCAATTTTTTGTATGGGGTAAGTTGATATATATTTTATAATATGTGATATGGTAATTACAGAAAATATATATTTTATATTATTTTTCAAAATTATTTATCCTATTTTAATAAATATAAATTTTATAGATTTAATTCCATTTAAACTTAAATTAATCATAAATAATACATTATATATTTTATATTTCATCTTTAATTTATATTTTTATTCTACTAAAATATCAAATTTTTTTATAAAAATTATTTATATTTTAAAAAATTTAAATCTTATAATAATTTTATAATTTATTGTTATTATTTCAAATTAGTTTGTAACAAAATTCTATCAATATTTTTTAATATAAAATGATTATTTATTTATTATTACATATATTTTAGTTTTCTCCATTTCATATAAATATTATTTATTTTTTATTCTTTATTAACTTGAAAAAAATTCATTAAAAAATATTTATTATTAGCTTACTTATGTTATAATTTTTTCATTTATAATAAAAGTAAAAAAATATTTAAAATATTACATAGATATTTGTTCTCTCTATTTCTCACTAAAATCTTTGATATTTTCCCATAAGAATTTTAAGCGAAAGATAAATTTAAATTATAGAAGGGAATGAAGAGGAGCCCCAACCCTGTCCCTCCGACCCCACCCTCACCCCCACCCCCATCCCAGCCTGATCCCTTGGATAACCATATTCGTATGGCATAATTAGGTCAATCATTTGGAATCTGCGGATATGGATTTAACTTTTGGTTTTAGATTTTATAAGACTTGATAGTATCGTATTTAAAATAAATAAATAAATTTTTCTACCATCAAAATTTAATTTTTTATTTTCAATAGAAATAACAAATTAAAGTTCGATAATATTTTTACAAAACTTCTAAACTTCGGAGATAAAAAAATCTATTTAATCAAAAAATAAAAATAATATTTTTAAATTTTATAATTACAAGAAATCTCTTACAGATATATTTTTACTATTAAAACTAATATAACTCATTCTTTTATATTAAACAATTAGATGTCATTTAATTTAAATTATGATTATTTTATTGTTGAATAAAATTTAATTAAATATAATTAATATTATTATATACAATTATTATTGTTATAAATATTAGAAGTGTTAATTTATATAATTCTCCTACATATTTTTTTAATTTTTTATTATGTGTCAATATAACCTTCAATAGTTAGAGTTAGGCGTAGATAGCGATGAAAACCACCCATTTTTCAATAATTTAAATCCAAGTTTGCATGAAGAATTTTAATACGAATTCAATCAAATGAAGTAATTAATTTAAATTTAAGTAGATATTATTTCTTATATCATATAAAGTTAAATTGATGTTTAAATATATTTATAAATTATTGTCATATATAAAATACGATATACATAATATTTAAATTATAAATTATTGTATCTATATAAAAAATTATTATTTATAATTATAAGTAAGAAAATCAAAAGAATTAAAATTATGCTTAAACATGACAGTAGGGAGTGTTTTTTTAATTTGTAGCTTGCCTGAAATATATTTGTACATATTAAAGATGTACTAATTAAGCCTTGTAAAATTTGGCAATACAAAAACAAAGCGTCGAAGGTAACGAAGGAGATAACGTCATAGATATGTCTTATTAATTTTATAGCAAATTTTTCTACGTAAATATGTAATCTGTAAATGCCCACACAACTGTACATTCTTGCTTTAAGGACCTTCCATTCCATCATTTTGTCGTCGTTTTGCTCTCTTTAGGTTTAAATGACCTTGTGGTTTATGAAACTTTGATTTCCATATGGTTTTTACATTGCTACTAAAAGTTTCTGGATTTTATGATAGGATTAGGAACGATACAGAGTTATTTAAATAAACTTGTTGATAATATCGTTTATTTTCTTAGCAATTAAAAATTTTTAAACTTAATATTTCTAAAATTATCGATAAATTATATAAATAAGATACGAATATATTTCTTTGATTTTTAACTCTTACACCTTTATCACTAAAGAAATCAATCGTTAGTTCTATAATTTAAATATATTTATACTAAAAAAATATATATATAATATATTTTTTATTAAATAAAAATAAAACCAATATTTTTAATTATACGGACTCTTTATTCTTAATTATTATTTTTATAATTATTAAATTGAAGATTTCGAACGATAAAAAGCAAGCAGTATTTTACAATATCATGCACAAACATACTAGGTCGGCCACAAAAACCGTATTTAGTATGGTTAAAATTGTGATTTGAAGTCAGTCAAATATACTCTTATAATTATCGTAAATTAGTTGAATTGATACATGCTAATTAATTAATACAAACTTATTATCTTACTTAAATTTTTTTTAAAAATTTAAAGAATAAATTTTGGATTTGGATCCCCGTCAAATCGGGTCCAAGGCCGAGAGCCTAATTGGCCTTGGCATTGAAATACTTCATTCCTTTGATTCATAATATATTCACATTTTTGCTTTACATAAAAAGTTGTACTTGCAGCTGGCAAAAAAGAGAATAGTGCCTTCCTATAGCACTATTTTTGTCCCGAAAGAGTTTTTTCCTTTTCTCGCGCTTTTACGTGGTTTTTGCAGAGCTAATTTACTTTTCTCTCCTTCTGGACGTTATTGCATAGGGTTAGTAGTATGGTCTAGGGTTGTCTAAAAATCGGGCCAAATCGGTCTGAATCGAATTGAACTGAGTGATTTTGTAAATAAAATAGTCTGATCTTAACCGTATTAAGTAAAAATGATTTTAAAATGGTTCGATCCAGTTATAAAAATTATAAACTGACAGGATCGGATCGGACCGGTTTTATTAAATAATTAATTTTTTTATATAAATCGGTCGCGTAAAGGGGTATATATATATAATTTCTTTTCGAGTTAAGGCATTAATTCGTTAAATTGTTAACCCTAACCCTACCAATTCCTCATTTTCTCTGCCGCTCTGCGTCCGGGCTTTGGGTTTGGTCGTCTGTGTCTCTACGAACCATTGTCGCCTCTAACAACACCCAACCACCCAGCCATCCTCGCGTCGCTTCTACCAACTTCAGCCACATCTACTCACGTCGCGTTGTGTCATGACATTCATGGACGAAAATCACAAAATAAGTATGTGGTCTACTCGTAGTAGTTTTTTTTCCCTTAATTAGGATCTAATGTCTGAACAACTTTTGTGAGAGGATCAGAGGACTATAAATATAGAATTTGCATATTATCTTACAAAAAATCATGTCTTTCATTCATGAGTTTATCTTAATCATCCTAAAAGGGTTCAGTTTAATCGTCCCTAAATTGTTTTTTTTTTTGTAAATCTGTGCCTACAATTGTCTGCAAATCACTCATTTAAGGATGGCTAAGCATTTTCATAATAATTATAACCGTCTTAAAATTTATTTATTATTCAAGTGTATTTACCACAAAAACAAAGGATTCATTTTTCATATGTGTTACAGATTGACAGATTCTCTTTTTATGTGTGTTTTTTTTAATTAGTTGTAGTAAAGTTTTTTTAGTTTGCATGTTTAGTAACTAATTAATTATTTTGTTATTGTTTTATATTTTTACTATAACATTTAATTATGTACACAACTAACAATATATTATTGTTATTATACTTGTGTGTAAAATATATTAGGACAAAAAGTAGACAACTTGTTTGATAAAATTTATAACTATACAAGTCATATTAGTTGGGGTTTATACAAAATGTGAGTTATATAAATATATGATAGGAAAGTAATAAAATATTGGATAATGTTTTGTCCTGTTTATATCATAAAATGTCTATCCTACTCTAATTAGTTATTTTAGTTTTGAAATGATTTTTGATTAAATACAAAAAGTAATATTTTAATATATTAAGAATATGTACTAATCTATATATTCTATATATAGGTAATGATTTACATGAGTTTATTAGACCAAGTTAATTTCTAGATTTTACTATGTTTATGAGTGAAGACATTGAACCTGAAATTCATCCAAATGAAATGAAAAATGCACCACAGAATTTAAATGACTCTTCTTCAAAAAGCGGAATAGAAGTAAGTAATGTTCACCCCGATAACAAATCTGATATGAAGAAACCAAAAACTTTTAGGTTAGAAATATGGAATCATTTTTCATATATTTTACCCTATGATGTGGAAAATCCTATAGCTACATGTCATTATTGTAAAAAAAAGTTATACTGCTTATCCCACAAGGAATGGAACTACTTCAATGATATATCACTTCAAAAATTTATGTAAGAAGATTCCTAAAGAAGTAGATAAAAGACAAAAGATGTTAAGTTTTCAAACACAAAAATGAGAGAGTGATATGACAACTCATAAATTAATTGTTGTATCATTTGATGCAAAACGTGATAGAGTTGCTTTGACAAAAATGATTATTATTGATGAATTGTCTTTTAGGTTTGTTGAGGGTGAGGGATTTAAAGTTTCATGTGCCATCTCGTTAAATAATTTCTAGAGATGTGTTTCAACTTTATTTAAATGAGAAAAAAAGTTCCATAAATTTTTTCATAAGTGAAAAACAAAGAGTTTGTCTTACTAGTGATTTTTGGACTTCAATTTAAAATATTAATTATATTTGTCTAACCACTCATTATATTGACAAAGATTGGAAATTACAAAAGAGAATTATAAACTTTTGTCAAGTTGAGAATCATAAACGTGATACAATTGGGAGAGTGATAGAACAAAGTTTGTGTGATTGGGGTATATGTAAGGTATTCACCATAACACTTGATAATGCTTCCTCAAATTATACTGATGTGTCATACTTGAAAAGGAAGCTAAAAAATTGGAATGATGGACTTGTTATGAGTGGAGAGTTCTTTCATGTGCGATGTTATGCTCACATTTTGAATTTGGTTGTAAGAGAAGGATTGAAAGATCTTCATAGTACTATTATGAGTATTCGTTGCACTGTGAGATATGTTACATCCTCTTCTTTGAGATTACAAAAGTTTAAAATGTGTTATACTAAGGAAAATATTGAGTCTAAAGGAAGTGTCGTGCTAGATGTGCCTACAAGATGGAACTCCATATATCTAATGCTAAAATCTTCTTTAGATTTTCAAAAAGCATTTGATCGTTTTGAAGAAGAGGAAGGAACAAACTTTATTTTTATTTTCATGAGGAGTGATTGAATGTTAGTATTTTTGTCAAATTTTTGAAGACTTTTTATGACTCTACTTTAGCATTCATGGGATCTTTATGTACCATATCAAATTTATATTTTACAGAACTACATAACATTCAATATCAAATACTTGCATGGTGTGGTTCCTTTGATTTTTTTGTTGAAAAATATGGCTAGTAGCATGAAAACAAAATTTGAGAAGTATTGGGGAAATATAGACAAGACTAATAAGATGTTGTATGTTGCATTTGTACTTGATCCAAGGTACAAATTAGAGTATTTGGAATTCTTATTTGAAGAGATTTATGATTTAGAAATTGTTCAAAAATTGAGAGATAATGTCAAAAATACTTTTATGGATATGTTCAAAGCTTACTATATGTTAGTGCATGGAAAGGATTTTCAATCTAATGTGACTCGATCGCAAGATGTAATAGGAAGGATTCTTTCATCTGAGGAAGCAAGAAAGTTGAAATTTCTTAAACGCTTAGAGGAGAAAAATTGTTTGGAGTTGAAGACCAAGGTTGATAAATATTTGAACACCACATGTGAAAAAGTCATGTTAGATAAGTTTGATATATTGAAATGATGGAGGGCAAATTCTTTTAGGTTTCATGTCATCTCTTTCATTGCACGTGATGTGTTAGCAATTCAAGTTTCAACTGTTGCATCAGAATCAACTTTTAGCACAGGAGGGCACATTCTTGATCCATTTAGGAGTTTTTTGAATCCTGAAATGATTGAGACATTAGTATGTAGTCAAAATTGGTTCCGTTCTTCCATTAATAATAACTATGTCCTCTTACCATAATACAATGATGACTTATATATTTATGAAGATGTTGATTTTGTTTGATTATAGAGTTCATTAAAGACACTACATTGATCATTGATGATTAATAATGGGTAAGTTTTAAATATTATTATCTAATGATATATTATTGTTGATTGTGAGATGTTTGTATATGTTTAAGAATTCTGTGTAAATGAGATATTTGAAATTCATTTCTTCATGTCTAATCTTTTTTTGATTTTAGATTTTGATAACATCTTATATATTTATTTATGTATTTAATAATAATATCTATATATGTATGATCATGAATGAGCATCACATTTGATTGTATCATATTAGATTATATCATATTAAACTGAATCATATTTATGTATTATTAATTGTTCAAAACTGTTAACCAAATCGGACTAAA
Source organism: Hippophae rhamnoides (assembly GCA_033030585.1). NCBI lineage: Eukaryota > Viridiplantae > Streptophyta > Magnoliopsida > Rosales > Elaeagnaceae > Hippophae > Hippophae rhamnoides. The sequence continues at coordinate 32,043,753 of CM065433.1, forward strand.
TCGTTCGGTTATAACATTTTAGATAGCCAAATGGTATGGTTCGGTCCGATTTGAACTATATGAACAATCCGGTTTGATTAAATTTTTTTAGGCAAAACCATACCGGACCGAACCGGACCATGAACACCCTTAGTCTGGTCAATACTATAGGAAATAAGTCGTATGGAATCCGAAACATCGTGAGCTCAAAAGTGATGCAAGCACATGAACATGATACTTTAAACCACAAACACAAATTAATTTGAAAATTTTAAAAAATTAATACTTAAGAGATTATAACATTCACTTTAACTATATAAATGTTACTCAACAAAGATTCAATAATAATAATACATTACAAAAATTATGAATCCTTTAATAAGTTGAATTGTAAAGAATCAAGTGTCAAAACAATCCTAACTTTGATATAAATTAAATGTATTTTATTAATCTAAATTCTTCATTGTTTAACAGTCAAATAAATATATTTAAATCAACAAAATAAGGTATAAACCATAAAAAAGATAAACATTAACCTAATAAAAGATATTACTAATAAAAAAATACAAATAAAAGTACATGTAAATGAGCTCATTAAGTGACTCTTTCATATAAAAGCTCAATTGGAACGTGACTCTTTCATATAAAAGCTCAATTGGAACGTGACTCTTTGATTCTCATTATTCTTCCTTTCTTTAAAAAGATTCGTTCTCGAATCTTAACCATAATATTGTAAATAGTTGATATAGGGAATATTAGTTGAAACTTATGATCCGTTAACCTGTATTGAATTGACGTTCCAAATATACAAGAAATTTGATGCTTGATTCTTATGATATGAATGGTTGTTCAATTATAACAAAATCAATCTTTTGAACACTAGGTAAAAAAAAATTTGCTAGTATAAAATAATGTGTCTTTCCTTTACTCACTAAAGAAGACTCTCTTCATTTGCACTCTTTTTTTCTCTCTATTTTCAAACATTTCTTTTTCTACACTCCCCTTTTCACTCTTTTCTTCTTGTAAATGACATTCTTTTTGAAATTCTCTAATTTCTTTTATTGATTCACTCTCTTCCTCACTCTTTTTTTTTTCTTGTAACTCACTTTAACTCAAATCTCTTTTTTTTTTCTTAGTTCATTCTCACTCTTTTTTTGCTCATTTTCTTTTTTTAACTTAATAATTATTTCTTGCTCTCTTTTTTTAAATAACCTCAATTGATATTCATACATTTATTTTGAGGATAACAGAACAAGTATAAATTATTTGTTGTCCTTTATAAATGTATATCTATTTTTGAGCCCATCATGGATAGCCCTTCTATCAATTTGCCATGATTTACTCAATGAAATATGACAATCGTATATAAGAATTACCTCACAAAGCACTTCTTCTTGATATAAATTTTTCAATTGAAAAAGGAACCAAGCTTGTAACATACGTCAAAGTCACTTGTAAATGAGCCCAATAAATGATTCTTTGAAATATGGGCTAAATTAGAATGTGACTTTTTTGTGATACTCCTTGAAAGACTAGATATTTCCATTGTCCCATAAAACCCACCTTTAATACTACCTGGCAACGTCTTTTTCATCATTAAAAGAATCCAACGTTAATTGTGTTACATAGGTTATAACAATTAATGGTGGAGGTGATACCTACTAACAGAGTTGTTGCAATGTCATCTTCATCGATAAAGTCTGAATTGTAATCCATATAGCACTTGATGGTGTTGGGTCTTGTTTGCCTTGTGCTACTACCGGTATACAAGTTGGTCGTACCGTCGGTAGACATTGTGTTATCAAAATTATCTTCCATGTAGAGAATAAAAAGGAAAATGAAGAAGAATAGGAAAACAAAATAAAATAAAGAACCAAAAGAGAATGGTTTAGTTTTGGTTTGTAGAAGTCGATATTGGTTTTCAATGGTTGTGAAAGAGAAGAAGAAGATCCCTAAATATATTAAGTTATTTTCTTCCCTTTTTTCCCTTGAATTATTATTAGTTGGTCTCTCATCTTTATGCTTTAGAATTACTCTAGCTCTTTTTTGAAGGCTATTTCAATAGAATTAGGTAATAATGAAGCAACGAGGGAGACTAGAGAAAACTATTCTTGTAAACCATTTCAATTAAATCGTTATTTTTGTATATAATATATTATATTTATTTTTTATCATTGTATGTAATGTGTTACATCCAAATCTATTAGGTATATAATGTGTTATATTCACAATAGTTCAAGCAACCCGTTATATGTAATATATTTATCTTTGTATAAACCTATTACTTTCACTGTACTTCTTATGATTCACCATATGTAGCATGTTATATATATATATATATATATATTTGTATATAACATGTTACATCCATTATAAGTCTAGTGGCCCATCGAAACCTGTTATATATATACATGTATTTTTATATGTAACATTTTATATCCATTGGAGCTCCGATATGAAGGCTAGTGGTGACTGTCAGACCATAGGTTGGATCGTTGGAGTTTTGGTGAGGTCACCAACAATGATTGCTAGATAAGGTGCATGTGACCTTGGTCTCATCTTATTGAAGTTATAAAAGATAATCTTTTGATCTTTTATTATGTAATTTAATATAAAATTATGAGTTTTGGGTTTTGTTTTGTTAGTTAGGAAAAATTGATCAATTTATTAAAAATGTTACTATTTAGGCCAAAAGCTTTATTGAAAAACATGAAGCTCTAGGTCAAAGCTTCTGGTCTTAATTGGTTAGCAATCCTTTCCAAGAAAAGCATATTTATGGCATGTTTGTTACACGTTACTAAAGATCATGATTGTATAATTTTTATATAATCATATGTTTGGTTATAAAATTAGAATATACCATATAATATAAAAATAATACAATTACGTAGAATTTTACTACGACTAGGGGATATGGGATTAAATTGTACTGAACATTTAACTTAGTTTGCATGAAATTTTAATTATAAAATTATTTTTCTTGATTTTTTTATTTCAATTTAAAAATAACATTTTTTAATTTTAAAATGTAATAAAAATAAATCAAATATGGATTTAAATAAATTTTATAATAAAAGAGTATTTTAAATATAAATTATTTTATTAAAATCTTTATAATTAATTTTATCCGACTATATTATACACAACTTCTCATCAATTATTATACAAATTAATTTTAATATAATTCCATATAATTCAATTCAATACAATTATACTTAATATATTTAATACGATCGTAAAATATGCTAATAAAGTCTAAAATATTAAGCCTATAAAAAGTAATATTAACAAAATTATGAAAAAGATTAGGGTTAGAGAGTAAAAGCCCTTTGTATTATCTAGAACACAAGTAATGTCCTACTTCCTTAATATAATAGATGACATTATCTTCGACAACAAAGGTAGGATTGGATATAGGGTAAAGACATAAGAAAGATATTAAAAGGAGACAAAAAGAGGGTATTGTTTGTTATTAAAAAGAGAAAAAAAAATTTCTTTAGAAAAAAAATGAAACGTCGTTGGGGTAAGGGACAATCATATTATCCCAATTTATCATTAAGTTATATGAGTAGAATTAGGTGCTTTCATCAAGTACTTGCACGAAAAAACATGATCATGATGGATATTAGCCAAGCTATGGCACTAACTTGACTAACCCATGATAGATAACATCGACATATCATTGATTGAACTTGAATTAGATCTAAAATTTAGAGACATAAACATCAAATAATTAAGAGTAAAAAAGTGAAATAACATGTCGAAAATGATGTCGTACAACTATTTGTGTCAAAATTAACACTGATATATATAAACCCTATAGTGGAGATGTTATTCATTGCTCTTATAATATACACATCATCAATCATATTTTTCTCTCTCGTTTCAAGTATTGGGTATTGTTTTTAAAAAAAGAATTACACTAATCTTGAATTTGGTTCGTCTAGACACCACATCATCATATATTCATGAAGTAATGAATAATTTCTCCCTATATTGCATCCTCGATTATGGTCCCTCATTAAATAAATATAAAAACTAAATTGAATATATAATTGAAATAAAGTGTACTACTATCTTGATATATTAGGTTATTCTAATATAACAAGCCCAATAAGTTAACTCACATTTCACCTTTGTTCGGTTTGGAACATGTGCATTGCATACATTGTATCCATTCACTTAGTTTGCATATTAAGTGAATGGATACAATGTATGCAATGCACATGTTCCAAACCAAACAAAGGTGAAATGTGAGTTATTAGCCTCTTCATAATCTTTTATGTTAAACAGGCTAATAAATAATAATTGAAACAAAAAGGACCTTATATGAAGAATGTCACTGGAAGGTATGCATAAGGTTAATTTTGATGCTATTATTATATTTATATTTAAGGTTGAGGACAAAATTGAAATGGGATGTATAGTACTTGATAATGTGGGTTGTGCTTGGAGCCATGATTCACCACAAGAGTGCTCAACTTTCATTATTATTGGCTAAACATATCGTATGTGTTTGTCTTTAGAAATGGACATAAATATTATGTTTACTTCACTGATAAGTACTCATGTCTTACATAAATTTATTTTCTTAAAACTAAAAATGTAACTTATCAAGCTTTCTTACGGTTTAAAGTCATGGTTGAATTACAATTTAATTCCAAAATTAAGATTTTTCAATCTTATTAGGGTGGAGAGTTTTAAGCTCTTTTCTCCTTTTCTTAGTATACTATTATTCACTTAACCTTTTGTTCTCACATTTATGAACAAAATAGTCTTGTTGGAAATAGTATGGACACATTGTTGATTAATGTTTGGCTATGTTAGCACATGGATCGTTACCTTTAGATTTATATGATAAATGTTTTTACTCTATTTTTTGTTATCAATTGTTTACTAACACTTGTTCTTGATTATTCAACTCCTTTGAAAAAATTGTTTAATGTTAAACCTAATTTTGATTTCTTGAATGTGTTTTCTTTTCATGAGGCCTTATTGAAAGATTTCATAACCTGGTACACTACCAGGGTAAGAAGAATCAAATTCTTAAAATACTTAATCTTAACTTGTATAAACGGGACAAATAATACTAATATAGAACAAATAGTAAAGAATAAAAAATACAATATCAAACAAAGAAGATAACTTGATACATATATATTATATATCAAACATAAATATGTAAACAATGAGTGCTTTTTAATTAGAGTTTATGCTTCAATATGTTGAGATATACACATATAAAATTCAGATTATACTAACTCAATAGCAAATCATGCATAACAAGCGATATAAATAGGTACATCCATATAGAGACCATATTTATGTGGTAACATCCTCAAGTTACTTAAGACAACCACTCAACAACAAATAATTCACTAAACAACAAAATAGTTACAACTCTAATAGACATTAAACTACAATTACCTTTATTAGTAGAAACCTTCATCCTAACTACCTATTACTGCTCTTTAGTTGCTGCTTCCATATTGATTTGACTTAACACTTGAATCTAGTTGTCCTCCAAAGCCAACACCATCCAATGCAATACTATTTATAAACACAAATCAATAAACTAGTAGCATAGATATTCTCAATCTCATAAGACACATAATCTACTATAAATATCAAATCACGTACTTACATAGATATTGAATTCATAATAGCCACAAAATGAACCATACTCACAAATAAGCTTTCCAAAATAATTTAAACAACAAATATGAATCTTATAGTGAATTTTGCTAGAGTTTCAAATCTTAAACAATGGGTAAAGATAATAGAAATGAGTGGGGTATTTATAGGGCTTGGAATGCATACTCGCCAGCTACCTTGCCAGCCATCTTGACAAGGGTGGTGGCGAGGGTGTAGTTACCTTGTTGGTAAGGTGCTAAAAAGTTGCATTTTTTCATTTCCAAAAATTTCGAGTACTATCCATAAATAGCTGCACTTGAAACACGCCAAAAACCATAAGTAAAAAGGTTAGCTCACTCAGTAAAAACTAACACTCTACCTAGCATGCATAATATGGAAACTAATCCTATGGTGTATGTAAATATGTTTGCATACAAAGTTTACCTAATTATGTGGGTGTGTGAATTATTGATCCACAGTAACTAACTTTATATAGAGAAAGAAAAATATGCTAAGTAAAATAAAACAGATATTATGTTTTGTACACTAGAAGCCAACACACAGATACAAGTACAATAAGACTTATATATATGAATCTTATACCTTTTGAGTTATAGTCCAAGACACAAGGGATACAAATACTTATGCAACTTTGGAAAACTTTATATTTCCAAACCTGATACCTTTCATAAAAGTACTTTTCTTTTTTTTCAATCCTCATTTGCTTCTATTCTTTCTCCTAGCACTATCAGGAGAGTGTTACCTATTATCGAATAGTCAAAGCAAAGTTTTTCTCAACCTTTTTGTCTTCACTTAGTATAGTCTCTAGCTTACTTATGTCTACATCATAGTCCATCAGTATTGAGCCTATTTTTATGCCACAAATGACTATTTCCTTTTCTCCTTCTTCCATTTCACCTCTTTTCTCATATGCATAGCCTGCACAATCTCATTTCATATTTCATTTCAAGCCTATTCTTTCTGCATTACCTACTCAATCTTATGAGTCACTATCAACCTCTATTCTAGTCACTCATTCATTTACTTTGTCTTTACTTTCCTCTATATTATCTTCAACTTCTTTATCTACCATCAATAATAATATTTATTCTCTACACACTCATAATCTACCTCTCTCTACTCAGCTAATGATTTCTATATCAATACCTTCCTGTGCTCTTAGTGATTTTGTTTATGGTGTACCAACTTCTTCATCTCTTGCCTTACCTTTAACTCAAAATACACCTTATGGTTAATAAGAGTAAAAATGGTATTTACAAACCAAAAGCCCTTATGGTTGATTTGAGTATAATTGAGACAAGAAATGTTAAGTAGTCTCTTAGTTGTCTTGAATGGAAAAAATTTATAGAAGAAGAGTTCAATGCCCTTCCTAGGAATAATTGATGGATGTTGGTTCCTCCATTATCAAATAGAAAAATTATAGGCTCTAAGTGGATTTGGAAAGCTAATAAGCTTATAACTAGTTAGCTAGATAATACAAAATCTAGAGTGGTTGTTCAAGGCTTTACTCAACAGTTGGGCTTTGATTTTCAAGAATCTTTAGTCCAATTTTAAGCTAGTAGCTATTCGAGTAACCATTATTCTTGCATTCTGAAATGGTTAGAAACTCCAACAATTAGGCATTAACATTTTCTTTTTAAATGGTCAACTTTGTAAGGAGATTTATATGGCTCAACATTACGGATTTGAAGACTCCCAATTTCTTGGCTGTGTTTGTAAGTTATAGAAGGAAATCTATGGGCTTAAATAAGCTCCTAAGACATGATTTGACAAATTGTCTCATGTTTTGTGTTCAATGGGTTTCATTTAGTCAAGGGCATACCCTTCACTATTCTATAATTTTTCCAAGCCTCTTCGTATGTATTTTTTGTTGTATGTTGATGATATCATTATCACCGGTGGTGATGAAGTTGAAATTCAGTCTCTTATCTCAATGTTAAATTTAAATTTTTCTCTTAAATATATAGGCTTACTTCGTTATTTTCTAGGAATAGAGATATTTAACTTGCCCAATGGTAATATGCTTCTTTCTCAAACAAAGTATATTTAAAAGTAGTTAAAATGGATCACTCAAAGCTTATTGGCTCCCTTATGATCACAATACATCACACTAACTAGACATGATATTTTCTATGCTATGATTAAAACCTGTCAATTTAAACCTACAGACACTCATTAATGCGTAATCAAGCGTATTCTGAGGTACCTTCATGGCACATTTCATTATAACATTGTTTTCAAACCTTACCATTGATAGTTATAGGGTTTCCTAATGTTGATTGGGGGGTTTGTCCTGATGATTGGAGGTCTGTGGAGTGTGTATTTTTAGGATCCAATCTAGTCATTTGGAGTGTAAGGAAGCAAAATGTTCTAGCTCGTTCAAGCATAGAGGTTGAATATACCCTTACCTATGCAGCTACTAAGGTTATATGGCTCAAAGCACTTCTACAAGAAATGAGGACATGTTCTCTACCATTTTTTATGATCTGGAATGAAAATCTCAATACTATCAATCTTGCAACCAACCTTGTGCTCCAACTAGAACCAAGCATATGGAGCTTGATATGCACTTTTTCTGAGAAAAGGTTTTGGGTAGAGATTTTCTGTTTCAATACATTACTTTAGATGAACAACCCGTTAATGTCCTCACTAAGCCCTTATATGTTCAAAACTTCTTGTGCAGACGTAGCAAATTCAGTGTTATCTAGCTACCATTGAGTTTGACCGGGGAAGATAAGGGGTGTGAAGCCATATAAAGTGCATCAGTTTCACCTGAAGTGCTAGAAGGATGTAGCTGATCCTAGCCACTCACAATGCAAACAAAAAAGCCAAGCTATTTTGGCATCATGCAGCAGCTAGTTCATTCTCCTAGTCTTAGAGTGCAAGCTGTGAAGTTGTGATATTCTTAGTTTGTTATGCTATTAAGTCTTGATGAAATGCTAGAGTAGGACATGGTTAGTTAGTTGATGAGTAGCACATGGCTTGTTAGTTTGATAGAAGGAACAAATATTAATTAGCTATCAAAATCAATCTATAATTGTAGTCTATAAATCGACAATTTTCTGGAACCATTTTACATTTAAGTAATGAAAATACATCTAATTGAACTTTCTTTCTTCTTCTTAACTCTTCTCATGCTTTCTCTGTGAATCAAGCATTTCTTGAATGTTTGCTATTACTTCTGAGTTCCTAACTGAATTTTCTGCATCAGTTTATGGTTTCTTCGTATTGTCCTGGAACCTAATTAGAAATTATATATTTTCAAATATCTGATCATTAATTAAATTTCATAGGGAAAAAAACACTCTATTGATAGATTTATGATACATATGTTGCATTGAGGGATTCATTGATGGTGACAAAAGTTTTCATTTTTCTTGTGTTTACTGACATAGGCGTGCAAATCTGACACCTCAATATCCAACAAAATATTTTCTCAATTGTAAATGAAAGTAGGCTAGATTCTGGGACGGATGTATGTGAATATTATGCAAAAATATTATATAAAACATGTTATATATCTCTTATTACTATAAATTGTTAAACTTGTAACCACTTTTTATATCTTTTTAGTTTTTTATAAAAGTAAAAAATCAAAATGATTTATTCTACCACGTGTCTGCATCACATTGTATGCAAGATTTTCTCAAATATTAAGAGTACACATACTCAACCTCGTTTAATTAAAAATATAATTTTACATGTAAAATTTTACAACTTTTATTTAAATAGTATAAATTTAACATATAGTGTCCCACTAAATTTTACTTTTAAGTCAAATATTTCAATTAAATTCAATTATTTTTTAGCTAAAGTCCCAAAAAAAACCCACACTTTGATTTTTCTTTCATTAAAAAAATAAAGTAAAATTTTTAATTTTAATGTTTCATTTGTAATTTTTTGCGAAAATATTTTTTTATTAATTATTCCTTGAATTTAGATAGGTTAGCCAGAACTTGTAATAGATAGAGATGTGTGCTTGCTTTGCAGTCTAAAGAAAATGATAGAACATGATGTCCTCCTAATAGCTGCCAAGAATTAAATGTTTCAACGTTGAAACATGGCTACTTAAAAACACTTTTTTTCCACTAAAAAAAAAATATATGAAACACATGTATCAAATTTGATTGAATTGTGGAAAAAGAAAAACCGAGTCGGAAAATTTATTATAACTATTGGACATTGGAGTCACTATCGCTTGCGTGGTTCCATGTCATTGCAGTTACAGTAATATTAGCGGAGTCTGGAGAGATCTCTTCCATGAAACTTAATAATCATATATGCCTACTGATATGAAAGACACAGACAGCTTATGTATTTCCAATTTAAATACTGAAAACTCTGAAAATGATCTTCAATTTAACTAGTAACTTCCATTAATTTAGACACAGTGATCTTCAACTTTGTTGAACAACATGTTTCTTTCCTTTCAAACTTTTCTGTTGTTCAGTCTCACACCAATTAAGATGGCTTCAAAAATCTCCAGCAACTAACTGGAAATCCCAGAATTACAAGAAGCTAAAAACACAACCTCATTTCATTCCTCATCTATTTACAGTCCTATCTTTTCTTCATCATCATTTTGTTGTTGAGATGCAAGACGACTTACTAGAATATCTAAGGCTTCTTTCATCCACCAATGTTGACAAACTTCTCTAGCTTCTGCTACACTCATCTATACCCAAAAACAAAATCCACACAACAATCAGATAATAAATTTAAGATTTGAGTTTTAGTTGATCAATCTTCTTGCATGTATATATTCTAACGATCAAATTCATTCCAAAATAACATGTTAATTTATATATATATAGAAGTATATATATGTTACTGATATGTTATTTTAGAATTAATTTTATTATTTATAATCAAAAGCCTGAACTCAATCATCTTTACTAAAAGAGCATTTATTATTATGTAATGTAATAAATACCCATTTTCTTTGACGGAAATTCTTCTCTGGCCAGAAATCTAATTGTTCCTGAACAAGTAAAGGAAACAAGTACCCATCATAGAATGTGTCATGGGTTTTGCTCTTGAAACTCCATTTACCCAATTCAACCTGCAACAACATGTTCATCATGTCAATTATAAACTTTTAAGTTAATATGTTTAAGAAAGCTTTAAACTTTAAATTGCAGATGAACTAATATGAGTAGGATTAAGAAAACTGACCTCAACAATACCTCGAACCCCTGCTTCTTCAATTGTCTCTCTTAGAGCTGCCTCTTTCTTAGATTCATCTTTTTCCCAACCTCCCTGTTAATCAAATCAGTGGGATCAAATGACAAGCCTTGAGTATCTTTTAAAGGTACCTTTTTCATGTATGTTTTGATAGTGAGTCAATTAAACAAACACATGGTGGGTATGTCTAAAATGTTTCTTGTTATCTCACAAGAAGATTTGTGCACCTTGGGAAAGAGCATGCCTTTGCCTTTCTGTGAACTGATGGCAAGAACCTCTAGTTCTTCTTCATCCTTTTGGGAAGTTTGTTGGGGATTTTTGTATCTATAAGGAATACATCTGCAAAGTAGTTAGAAAGAAGATATGTCAGCAACACCATAACATCTTCAATTGTCAATTTCTTTCAACTTACAACAAATAAAATGCTGGGTAATTTCTTGAAATACCAATCAAGTTCTAAACAAATCATCAAATCTAACTTTAAAGGGGATCTTGATGTTAATACAGTAAGCCCCATTCTACTGTACAGGAATTAGAATCAACACAAGTGATGACTATGAATCCAATTAAGAAATCCACATAAATTCGATGTCTAAAATCTCATGATTCTACTAATTTTATCAAAGCATCTCCTATTTCTTTTTTAACTTTATTTTTTATCGTAATTACTCCTACTTTAACCTAACATCACCACTTAAACCACCTTGTTTTAAAGGTAAGAACGACAAATCACAAGTTATACTCGCTTATATTATTTATTATTTTTAAAATATAAAAATCTATCTTCAATTCTTATTTAATTTTTTTTTCAACTATAAAAATTATACTATTTTTAAATTTTATTAACATAAAATATTATATCATTATAAATTAAGAATAATTTTTTCCGATGCATTATGCTTTAATTATTTTATTAAATATAGATAAATTTATTCAAATACAACAAAAAGGTGATGTAATTATATTTTCACCAACTCAATGCAGTCATTATTGACACAATTGTAGGCTCTTAAGTCTTATCCCTTCTTACCCGAACTACTTTAGAAACTCTTTTAGAATATTGCATGTCCTAATTTATTTATTTATTTCTTTTTGAAATACGAGACGCATTTATTTTCTTTTACATTCTTTAAATTTTCACCGATTTAAATTTGTAGATTTCCTTGAAAAATAAAAAGGTATATGAGGAAACAGAGGTCAAATTGCCAAAGCGAGAGATAAGAAGACCAATTTAAAGCCAAGGAATGAAATCCCAGAACCCAAAATGCGAAAGATTGCAGCAAATTCTATCATAAAGTGAGATGAAAAATGAATATAAAGAGATTAAGACACCAACCCAACAACTTGACGACGACCCTTGTTATAACGCTGCAAATGCCTTCCCGTACGAGATACCAAAGTAACTATATTTTCTTGAGATATCAAAGCCACCATAATTGTTTCAATATGTTAATTTTCCAATAAAAGAGGATAAAGATTCAGCGTAATCAAGCACAAATCTCGCAGGTAAGAAAATGAAAAGTGGCGAATCTTTCAAAACATAAAGAGGACGTTTACGTCAATCTATTTATCTAAAAAGAAAACATCCAAAGCAGCAAAACAAGGCCGGTGATAATCCTTAAATTTCTTTATTTCTTGTTATGAGGAAAAAAAAAAGGATCTTTGAACTGCTCCTTTATAATGACGTGGGTAGAGAAATTCACTAGTTTTTTTTAGACTGCAAAATTGGAATTTTTGCCCGTGAAACACGCATTCGATGTTCACATCGTATTATTAATAAAATATAAACTATTTTAAATACAATCGTGATCAGTGTTTTTCAAAAACTGGACTAAATCAGAATAAATCGAAAAATCGGATTGAATCAAACATTTTTATAATTAAAACGGTTTGATCTAATTTGTATTAAATAAAATCGATTTTCAAACGGTTCGATTCAATTATACAAAAATTTTAATTGATCGAATCGAATCGAACTGAATTGATTTAAATAAATAATAAAAAAAATTAATTAAGCTTATATATATAAATCATCATCATTATACATTTTTAGTTACTTTTCCCAATTTAATCTTGCACTTTCTTTCTCGGCTTCTCCTATGCAAAGTGCAAACCCTAACATTTTCCTCGCTGTCACCTCCTCCAACAATAGCCGACCTTGCCTCACGTCGTCTCCACCATCGACCAATTGACCTCACCTCGCGTCACCTCCACCACCAGCCAGCCAGTCAATCGTCATTCGCGTCGTCTCGCGTCCTATTATCTATGGACAAAATAAGTATGTATGAGGCTTAAAACTCTTAAAGGGGTTTTGGAGATTCTCACTCCTTTGTAATGTGTTCATTTTTATTTCGACCGTTGTTGTTAACTTGTTATGGTTCAGAACTTCAAATTCGCGTCGCCTCGCGTCCTGTCATCTATGGACAAAATAAGTATGTATAAGGCTTAAAACTCTTAAAGGGGTTTTGGAGATTCTCACTCCTTTGTAATGTGTTCATTTCTATTTCGAATGTTGTTGTTAACTTGTTATGGTTCAGAACTTCAAATTCAGTTTATTGTTAGTTTCGTTGCAATGTTATTTGCTTTGGTTGTTATTATCTGTCCATTGAGCTCATAAGTGATTCATAACTCTGTCCTGGAAAGTATCATAATACCATCTTCTTTGGATACCCCGAGATATTTGTCGGTGGTAACTCAATTAATTTTATCACAACTTCATTTTTGTTAGGTTTGACTCACAGTTGATGCATCAATTTTTGGGAAATGTTAATGTTTTTTTTAATAAAAATATTAAATCGTATCATATTTATGTATTATTAACCATTCAAATCGTTAATTAAATCAAACTAAACCGTTCAAATCGTTAATTAAATCAGACTAAACCTTTCGATTACAACATTTTGGATTATCCAAACGGTCTAGTCCGATCCGGTTTTAGCATTATGAACGATCTAATTTGATTAAGCTTTTTTACTCAAAAATCGGATCGAATCAGACCGTTGACACCCCTACTCGTGACCAACTTACATTTGGTTACAAATATTTGAAATTTTTATTTATTTTTCTTTTTTATGCATTATAATTTTTAGATCAAATTTTACAAAATTCATATGGTAAAATATTTTAAAAAAATAACAAAAATATCACAACATATTTATAACAAATTCATATATTTTTACTCAAAAATATAATATAATATAATATAATATTAAAAATCATTAAAATTAAAATATATTTATTATAATTCGTTTAATATTAAATAATATTTTATTTAAAGATGAATAATATTTTTGAATTTGTATTTTTATTATAAATTATAAATTTTAATTTTTTAATTTTTTAATTTTTCAAATATTTTTAATACACTTATATCGTAGATTCCAACGAACAACTCTCTCACGTATCAAATTTATCTTATCTATCTTATTTTCTCTCTTCCTTTTATAAAAAATGAGCTAAATGAAGTGACATACGGAAATAAAATAGTAGAAAAGAATTGGTACTGAGATTAGTTTCTACTTTCTTGAAGACCCGCCATATCTATTATAGACCACATGCTCCTCACGTGATCGAATAAATTCTTTTTACATATGCCAAATATATTATATACATTTTTTCGTTGTATCAAATTTTATATGAGTATGCAAGTTTCTTAATATATAAACAATAATAGTTTAAATTTTTGTTATTTTCAGTAATTTAATGATTTTAATTCTAAAAAATATGATTTTTTTTCTTCATATTTTCTTAGTTATTATTAAAATATTATTTTCATAATAATAAATAATAATTATTACAAAATTAATAATAAAATAAAATAAATATAAAAAGCTTTTAAGATTTGATCTATTGTTTTTGTACTATCTTTTTTTATAATAAAAGATACTAAAAAATTATAAAGGAATTAAAATGTTTTAAGTAAGTGGTCATATAAAATACTCTAAGTATATTTGTCTCATTTTATATTAATTTATATTAATTCTAAATAATTTGATGCAATATTATTAAAAATATATAAATAAATTCACATGGTAAGTATAGAGTGGTCCTATTAAACAAAAGCCTTATAAATTAAGCTTAATAAACGTTGAGTTATCAGATAAACATGATCACAAGATAAATGATCTATAGTTATCTCCTAATTGTCATAAAAAGATAATTATAGAGATAGACTTACGATGTTACTATAAGTCTATCTACATATGTAAAGAATACGTATCAAGTTTATTATTCTTCTTATATATATTCACAATTGTGTATACTCATAGATAAGTTGGATCTCATTATAGAGTATCACATCCAAATATTATCTTTCCTCTTAATTACAGAATAAGATATAGATCTCCTCCAACTTAATCAATTCATTATTGATTTAAGCATCACATGACCAAAGGCTACCATGCCCTATGATAGTTCAAGATCTTAACAGTTTATTTTATCTTGTAGATTCATGGATGATAGTCTTATCTAATGTTAAAAAATATAATCTTCTAGGCCATGCCATCCCTTTGTAGCATGATGTCATGGTTTAGACTACAAAGTCTTGAGCACTTTCCATATCGCACTGCATGGGCCTTGTCCCTTAAAGACACTAATTTAGGACACCACCTACTAGGTCATGGTAGATAGAATAGTGTTTCACTAAATAGGCCACACTATCCTACATGATATATCACATAGACTAAGCCTTGATTGCCAAGAGTATGGTTGTTTAATCTTGAAGTATAGGATTTTATTGTACAACACTTCCACAAGAGGGGAAAATTCATCAACTCAGTAAAAAATACTTTTATAAGTTGAGAAAAATATCATGTTTTGACCACGTGAACAAATTCAAGCAATCAAGTAGAGGGTGATACACTAGGGCTTAGCCAAGCAATACCTGGGCCAATAAATTACCCTAACTTAGAAAACTCACACAAACATAACAAGGCTTAGATAGAAAATAAGGCTATAGGTATACAACTAAAAGATCAATTAAACATTGAACCATTCCATCAAGTGGCCAGATGGGACAAGACTAGGATCATATATAGCCAAACAAGACTAAGTACGATAGACTAGATAGTGGTTGACCAGGAACATGGTCGATTGGCTAAGATATGATCGACCAAGAACATGGTTGGGCAACCAAGGACGTGACCTGATAGACAAGTGGCTAGCTAAATAGGCCTGACCGTAGGTTGAGAAATTATGCCCTATCCTTTACGCATTGTCTCACCTTGGGTCCTAGTAGGAATGAAAATTTGTTCGAGTTAGATTAATTGGAGCTAGCCCAAGAAATTGGTCAAACTCTAAATTTAATCAAATTTAATTCGAGGGAGTAAAGATGAGTCCAAACACAAATAAAACATGAACAAGTTGACCCAAAGTGACCTAAATTATTAATTACATGTTTTTTAGTTTATTGATCTTTTTATATATAAAATAATTTACTTAATATCATTAAAGCTCAATTAGCGAGCACAACATATTGTCCAGTCTCAAACTCTTATAGAGCTATTTACATATAATACTTATTTTAAATTAAATGAATAATTACATATCATAATAACAATATGATCTTTTTTAGCAAATTTATATTGAAAATCAAATCTATGGGTATTGTTAAAATATTATAATAGAAAAAAAATAAAAAAAATCTATAATAGTAAAAATATCATTTAATTTGAATTCTTGTCATGTAAAACTTCAACAGAATTGAGAAGAATAACAACTTGGTGGTGATTTACATAATAAACATAATATACATGTCTTTTAGTCACTTTTATACAATAAATACCAATAATTAATATAATAAACTAGTGTATTTTTTTTATAATTAGACTTAATTTAAATAATCTCAAACATTTAAAACAATACATAGAGTAAGACTATATGAGTGTGAGTTTGGATTGTTTTTTTGGATCAATGAGAAAGAATGAAAGAGAAATAAAAATTGTTTTAGTTTAACATTTTTTATTTAAAATTTATTTTATTTTATTCCAGGTTAATAGGCTATTCCAACTCAACTCAACTCGAACCCAACCTTTTTTTCACTTTATTTGAATTAGTTTGAATTTAGTCCAAATTTAATTTGATTACTATTCTTCGATTCAAGTTTGATTCTATCAATTGAGTTACGACACAAGTTTTCGTGCCACCATAGCTCTATGAATCATTTTGAGTTCTTTCCCTAAGTCAAAAATGAAAATTTAGATTGATGGAGTTTCAAAAATAAGACCACAAGTCTCTCACACATTGGTGACAAAACACAACGTGAGAAGAGAAGATGGAGAATAAAACTTTTTTAAGAATATTTTCATTATTACAAAGTTTTAATAAGATAAATTTAATTTACTATATCTTTTATCCTTTATTTAAGAAAAAAAAAAGAAATTATTTAACTTTGTTTGCTTTCTTAATACATAAATATATGTGGGAATTTAAAAAAAAAAACTATCCAATCAACCAAATTCAATAGTAATTCGAACCTATATCTCTTATAGATTGGTTGTATATGGTATATACCATAAAATTTAAAAAATATTATTTAATTAGGAGAGTTGTATGTTTTTATTTTTTAAAATTAAAAATTTCAAAATCGACATAGTTTTATTATAAATAAAATTTAATTTTATTATGTTTATAATATTATACATATTAATTAATATATATAATTTGTTTATAAATTTTAATCTCTAAACTAATCATTTGCATGGAAAATAAATATTTTTCTTTTTTTAAAAGGAGAGATAAACATGTTATAATAAATTCTTCATAGTAGGTTTACATGATGTTTATTTATTATTTATTTTCAAATTCCAACAACTTTTATAATCTTTATTGTTGTTCTTCATTCCATATTAATTTGGAGTATGATGCATATTTTAAAATATTTTTTAAGTAATTTTAATTTTTAACAAAATTAAACATTTCTAAATAGGAATATAAAAATATATCATGCTAATAATTCTTATTAGTTCTAGGTTATGCCTTGTAAAAAAAATGGATAAAAAAATATTATAGGTTCAAAACTACCAAACCCATCGCTTTTAAACTAACATTGTAAGTAAATCTGAAGGTCAATTTTTGAGAGTTTATAAGTATGTTAAGGTTTAGATTTTTTTCAAAACCACTAAGGTACAGTAAACTTGTAAATTAAGTCAATAACTAATTAAACTAAACCCATTCACCCTTACATATTTGCATAATAATATTTTTATATTTAGAGTTGAATGACACTAGGAGTCCTATAAGTTTCAATAAAAATACACAAAAGTCTTATAGTTATCAAATAGTACCAAAAGTCATATAACTTTCCAAAAATATGTGCACATTAGTCCCATGTTAACTATTAACCTTTGAGCTTTATTGATATTTGGAATTTACTTTATTAATTTATTATCTCTTAAAAACTATAGTTTTTTTGTGCAACACTTTATAATTATAAAACTTTTGTGTATCTTTTATTTTTTTTACAACTAAAACACTTATATCATTTAACTATTTATTATAATACTTAAGACTTGTTATTATTAAAAAATGGTCACAGGTTTTGGGGGCTTTTGGTCTTTTTCATTTTTTATAACAAAAATAATTCTTATTCATTAAACAAAAGATACATCCAGAGGACAACCATCTAAATAAAAAATACCTATGAACATCTTTGGTATCTTAGACCATCAAGTCATATCGATAACACATCTTATAGCATATTTGGTCACAATACGAGCAGTAACATTTTTCACGAGGCCTAAATTAACAAATGAAATTTTCTATTCTCAGATAACAGCCTAATCTCATCTACTATGAGACTATCGAAGGCAAAACAAGGACCAATATCTTTAAAAATATTAATGACCATAAGAAAATCAGATTCAAAAATAATATCTGATAAACCAAAAACACAAGTAGTGTTGATAGCTCATAACAAGACTTGTAATTTAGCTCATAAGTAGAACATACCTCTTTTTTGGGGATTGTAGAATGATAACTGTATTTTAGTAATGATAATTGCTATGTTCTTTTAATATTTAGTTAATTTTTGTTAAATAAATTAATATTTTCATTTTATGTGCTAAAAATATATTTTTAATATAATTAAATAATTTGTATCGAAAATGTACTTAATTTCATATTTCTGTCCACAAATATAATTTCAGATAATATAGTTTCTTAATTACAATTTATAAAAATCGAAAATATAATTTAAATTAAATTTGGGCTTAATTATAATGATTAAAAGTTTAAAAATTTAATTTAAAATTAGCAAAGGGCTTAACTGTAATTTAAGAAAATTCAAAATGTAATTTGAATTAAATTTGTGGGGGAAAATATAATTAATAAAAGTTATTATTCTTTGCATATTAGAGGAACCACGCGCCAACAACACGTGCCAATCATGGACCGTCCGATCAAATAAGAAACGGTTACGATGCACGCGTCCCGATCACGCCCTACCAAATCGCGTGTTCTCAGGTTCATTCACGTGGCTCGGTGCCCCGAGTGGGGCCCACCTGCCACGCAGGCCGGTGTACAGAGTGGGACCCACCTATCTGACGCGTCCGGCCCGAGTTTGCCCCCACGCGCGCCTCCTCGCACGTCCGTGCGTTGATCTACGCGTGCGGCCGGGAGTTTCGGCGAATCGGGACCACTGACGTGTCCACCCGAATCCATTCCTGAAATCAGAAATTGCCACGTGTCCCACTCTATATATCATCCAATAATGTGATGACATGTGGCATGTTATCGCCAAGCACGCGCGGGATCAGTCCGTTCAGTGTTGTCTCCCACGTTCGGTGTGCCATATTCCCGTGCGCTGTTCCTGCGTGCAGTCGGTTTGTTCACCCAATGATATGCTGCCACGTGGCCTTATTAAATCTTGTAGCGAATCAGATTGTGACACGTGGCACGCAGATTGAATTTAAAATATCAGAAACGGCGCCCTCTGTTTCATCTTGCACGCGTGTATTAAAATACGAAATTCTATTTTCGCGTGGACACCGATTTAAGGGAAAATGTTGGGTTTTGTTTTCGATATAATTTTTTTTACGCGTTTAAAAAAATGTATTATTTTTGATGTATTTTTTAGCTATAAATAGGTGATATTATGATAGAGTTTAGAAGTTTTTTTTGGTTTAGAATTTTTGTGTTGTTCGGTTTTGGACTGCAGAACACGCAGAAGCCATTTTTTGGCTTTTGTTGTGTTCTGCGTGTGCCAAATATTTGTTCTATGTGATGTTTTAATTTTCCTTCTTGCTTCTTAATTTTTAAATTTCTTTTGTAATTTTTATTTTAAATTAATGAAGTAATTTAATTTTTATGGTTGTATTTGATCTAAATTTATGAAGCTTTGATTTTAATTATTTTTGATAGATTTATAAGACGTTCGATTTGTTCATTCTATTTTGTGCTTAATGCTTTTTGATTATTTACGAATCTTATCAAAACGATTTGTGGCATAAAAATAAACTTGAGAAAGTAATTTTTGTGTATATTGCTCGTAAATAGAATGACATGTATGATGAAGGATAAGAATATACCCTAATTGTATGTGTGACCATTTGAGAACTTAGAACTTAATGAATCTTATTAAATTTAATTCTCATAGAGATATAGTGAATTAATTTAACGAGGTGTGTTTGTACGGAGCTCGGAAGAGATGTATGAATAAAAAAAAGGAGTTTTCGGTTGACAAATTAAATGTACTAAAAAATATAAATCCAAAGAAAATAATATGATTGGAGTGGAATAATTTGGTGAAAAACTGCAATCCTAGAGTTCTCTTATTATTTTTAAACCTTTTTCTTAACTTGTTACCAACAACGATTGTTTTGGATAAAATCAGAGAGATACAATTTTAGTACTCAACAAACTATAGTAACAAATCCTCGTGGGAACGATACTCTACTTACAAATCTTTATTACTTGTGACCGTGTATACTTGCACGATTTTATGTGTGTTGCAAAACACACAACATAGAAATAAAAATCTCACCCACCATACCTTACCAATTATTCCATCTTTACTATTTAAATGTGCATCAATATTAATCTTCATAAAACCACACAAGATTACTACCATTTAGTACCATGATGCATAGTCTCACTAGGAAAAAAAATGTGAAGGCTTACCTAAGCTTTTGTAAAATTCCTCATGTAGCATTAACCCACATAAGAGGTCCTTTTACATCTCTACCATCCTTTCCATGAGTTCTCTAAGTTCTACATCGTCAAACTTCCCAAATAATATAACTAAACTAGCTAAGCTCAAAATTAGTACAAATCCATTCAATATAATTCCACGTATCTACAAACAACATACAATTCAATTAAAGGAGTAATAGTGTAAAAAAAATACAGTTTTTATACCTCCCTAACAAACTTGCATTTTCAAAGTACATGGATGATAATATTAGCACATTCACTACATAGAACACACCAAGGATAACTATAAATCTTGTGAAACAAATTAATCTGCACAGGTAAATATTATTACATATTCCCCAAATAAACACTTTCACCTTATTAGGAACATTTAGGCTTCAAATCTTCCTTCGCTAAGATTGCTTCGATAAGGAGTTTGAGTTGGTTCCATAAATCCCTCTTACACTTAAACATCATTGTTTTTTCAATTAGCCAATAAGCACTCCTAACTATAAAACACCTATTATCACATCTATCCTAAATCAACTTATCAACATGATCAAGCTTATAGAGAGGAATTCTTATAATAGCCTTGGTTTCCAAAGGGAAGAAATTATCCCTAATAAAATTCTCATGCTGATCAACCTTACTAATAAATACTTTATAAGAAAGTGATTCATATTTTGGTCTTTTAAGCTGACTCGTTTAGGAAAATAAAGCAGAAAATAGAATAGAAAAATTCTCATTCAAAAATAAAGTGTTATAGTTGTAATAATTAAAAAATCGAAGTATCTTTTTTTAAATTTTAATTTAATATGTTATTATAATTTAAACCGTAAATCTTAAATTCTAAAATCTAAACTTTAAAAACCCTAAAATCTTAAATCCTAAATCCTAAATTTTTTGTTCAATTTTGATTATGTGATATTCGGCATTGATATGATGAATCAACAATAGGATTTCACTACCATTTATTGATACTTAGGTGTTATTTTGTTAAAAAATTAAATTTTTTTATTTTTTATTTTTTTAAGATCAAATAATATTTTCGAGTAATAATTATTTAGAACAATAATAACTTTTAATAATATATTATGTCTGACAAAAATAATAATAATTAAATAATATTATTTAAACTTTACCAAACATAAGGATATTAAGATAATATACAATATTTTTATTGTAAACCAAAGATTACAATGCTAATTCATTAATTTATTTCAATCATCAAACCATATACTGCAATAATAATATTGTTTTATTACATTCAATTTTATTATTATTCTTATCATTTATATTAGTTTTTTTATTTGAACCAAACTTGACTAAAGAAGAAATTTAACAAACTCATGGATAGAAAGAATGATTACTTTGTTAGATCTATTTCATGCATAACCATACTGCAATTCATAAATCATAGATTTATCATGATCCTCTAGTGAACTTCTAATCTTTAATTTTAAATTACCTTGATCTATAGTCATGATTTTCTAGAGAGATACAATCACCGGTGATCATTAGAAGCCTTTAGATCTCCAAGTAATCTCTCTTAAGTCCTATAAAGAGAGCAAGAGAGGCAACATCGAAAACTTTCTGTTTTGTACAAAGAGAAATACTTGAATCGTAAGTTCTTGATCGGAAGACCCTTTCTCTAATTTTTTCTCAATATTTTCTATTTTCTATCTATTAAGAGAGAAAGAGAGATAGTCAAACTATATTAAGAGAGAGTAACAAAAAGGCGCTAGTAGAGGAAAATACGCCTATGAATTTAAAGAGGTGGTTTGTAGTCTATTTTCTTATTAGATTCTTAACGTATTTAAATAGTGAATTCAAAACTTACTTATTTTTGGGTATTTCCTTATTGGATCCTTAATAGATTCAAGTTTTGAATTCAGAACTTACTTATATTTGGGTATTTTCTTATTTGATCCTTAGTGAATTTAAATTTTGAATTCAGAAATTACTTATATTTGAATATTTCATTATTTATAGAATATTGTCATATTTAATTGTGTTTTTGAGAGATCAATAACATAATTGTATTATTTTCAAATTTTATATAATTTAAATCATCAGTAAATCATAAAGTTATTAATATGCATTCTATACATTAAAGGTCCCCTTCTCGTAACATATATTGAATCCAATAAATAATACTTAATTTAATCATTTCATAACATGTTTAATTAGATATTTGATAGTATATTATTCAATATATATTTATATCACATATAAACTCATATATGTTATAATTAATTGAACTTAATTTTAAGTTACTCTTTATTCCGCATTTTGTCTAAACCATCTTACAAGGAAATAGTTTTTTTTAAGTAAAACAACAATTAGAAAAAAACTACAATTTTGGGGTCAAAAAAACTACAAATGGTTTAGAAAAATCAATTTTTTTTCTAGAGGAAACGGCATGTGCTTCACGCGGCTTATGCCTTCTAAAGCACCTTCGTTCACAAATATTGGCAACAAAACGGTGGTGTGACTCAATGTCCCAACGTCACACCTTGAGTCATACCTACTCCTGCTACTCCTAGTTAAATACAATAAGACAATTTTTTTAAAATATAAATTTATATTCATTTGAAAGTAAAGAGGATAATAGAAAAAATAAATAAAAAACTATTCGTAGTTTAATGATAAAAATTATGCCTATAGTTTTGAACTAAATTCGTTTTAATTGAGTCATTATTTATAATTTGTCAATTGCGTAATTGTATAGTATATAGACTTTTCATAAGTGTGTTTATCAAATTAACTTTCCTTATTTAAGAAATTATCCGTCATAATTTACAAAGATGACGTTTTTATTAATTATACTAATACATTTGTGTATTTAATAAATAACACTTCTAAGTATCATAATTTATATTTTGTTATCATAAAAGTTAGGTAGCTTAATGAATAGAATTAAATTTAAAATGTGATTATATAATCACAATTAATTTTATCATTGATATATAAAAAATATATAAATATTCTATTCTATTATTATAATTAACTATATTAATGTCACTTTATTAAATATAATTATTATTAATAATAAGTTGTGCTAATAACAATTTAAATTCTATTTATGTCATCATTATTTAAAGAGAAATGTTAGGTGTATTTAAACACATTTATACACTTATGTCAATTAAATTTTATCATATATCAATATTATCTTAAAAATTAATAATTTTTTTAATATTTAAAATAATTGTGACGCATAATAGTATATAAGAAATTATGTAAATAATACATTTATAATGTATAACCATAAATTAGTATTTTTTATGTTTAAATCATACATTTTAACAATTAATTGTTTTTGTACATTATTTTATTTTAAATATCATCCAATTAGTTTCAAATTAAACTATGTTTATTTAAGCTCGTTTAATATTAAATGTTATCTAATTGAAGACAACTTAATATTATTATAGTGTTATTTTTATTACTATAAATTTTAATAATGTTATTTTTTATATAATTTCTATGGGTATATATATATACAAAATAAGGTTTAATATTTTCCAAAAAAAATATGACAACGATATTAAGCCACTTTAAATCGTTAATAACAACGTGTCAACGTTACGTAAATAATTATAATAATAAAATTTAGCATTTATATCATACTTAATAAAATATGGGATGATATATAAAATAAATTAAAATTTTAATATAAAATATGAATACTATAAAAATATAAAAATATAAATATGATTGTTTAATTTAAAAAAATATATTGTTATATATATATATATATATATATGTTAAGATATTATTTGATTTTTTTATAATAATATAAAATGTCAATAATAAATTAATATAAATATAACATAATCTAAGGAAAATTAGCTACCGATATTAAACTTGATTCAAGTTTAATTTTATTTGTCCAATAGTTTGATTAATAAAACTTATATACTTCATTTTAAGTCATAAATTTAAACTATATCAATTATTATAATTTAATATCAAAAATTCATATTTAATATCTTTATTTATAATAAGTGTTTTATAGTTAATAATTTTATTATTAAATATATAGATATTGTTATATTAAGAATTTTCTTATTTATCTGTGCGAACTGATAAAAGAAAATTTCAATATTTTAATAAAATATAAAAGGTTATAATTTAAATATTATTGATGATTATTTTTATTATATGTTATTGTATTACGAAAATAATAATAATAATAGATATTTAATAAAAAAATTCGTTGGAGAAAAAAAAAGTATTATTTGTATATAATATTTTTTAGTTCAAAGGTATAAGTATTTTTTCATAGGTTTGAAGTTTGTCTGAAAAAAGAAAATATTTTTTCTTTAATTTGTAAGTACGAGTATAACATGAATGTAATAAATAAAATTACTAAATAAGATTTATAGGCTAATATGGTAGGTAATCCTTTAAAATATTATATACATCCAACTATTAAAAAAATAATAATCAAACAGGGCCCACTCATTTTTTTAAGATACACGTAGACATATTTATTATAGACGAATTAATTAACTAGAATTTATGTTATTAAAGTGATCACAAAATACAAATACAACACTGTCGTCGTAAAGCAATTGGCAATAGGACCACTCAGATTGGAATCTTAATAAGCTTCCAAATGAATCCAAGTTTTTTTTGTTTTGTTTTTTGCTAAATTGGATTTAACTGGCCTGAGCTCATTTCATGCGTTTTGTTAAAAGTACTTTTCATTCATTGAATAATAAAAAGTTCAAAGCTAGAAGGTAGTAGCCATATATCAAGTCGACCACTACCCTTTTTAATCTGTTTTATTAATATGTGGTGTTAAGTTTTTCAAAGAGTATGAATGCATGGGACATTAAAAATAAAAAAAAAATACTAAATGCATGGTACATATAGTTTGGACATTATTTCTAGTAGAATATTGCTTTAATTATCACCCTATTACTAATGTAATACGTAACTATGTTTGTGATGAAATTTTGATACATGTCTACCCGTTCTTCCCAACTAGTTTATTTATTAGAAATGGGAATGGTGGATTGAGAGTGATTTTGATAGTATTATTCTTTTTTTCTCTTTATCAAATATTAAAAATTATATTAATTTTAAAATTTATTCACCTTGAATAATGAATAATTTATCTTTATTTTGTTGAAAAAGGGAATGAAATTATTTTTGTAATATACTTCTCATGAATTATATTATTTTCTCTTTCAATCAAGTATTATGTATTTTCTTTTTTCAAAAATAAAATTGTATTAATATTGAATTTTATTGTTACGAAATTAACATACAATAACAATAAATATTTCATTTTGTTTCCTAACCCATGATCTTCAATCTTCTTCTCTCTCTCTCTTTTTTTTTTTTACTTTTGTTTTTATCAGCATGGTTGATGACAAAATTACCCATCCTTATTTTACAAAATTTAAAAATGTTCGTAACAAATATAAACTCAAATCGAAGCTAATTAGTATAAACTCATCTCAAATGCTTAAAATGCAAGAGCTACACAATCAAAGCATCCAAAAACAGTAGGAATATTTATGAAATTGTTCTCTTTTTTTAAGTGAGAATGAAAATATAAAAATGTGATTTGTTGAAGATGTTGGTATGTTAGACTTTATCCCATTTTTTTTTATGGTATTTGATTTGTTATAATGCATGCACTATTCTTCATTTATGTTTTTAAATAATATTAATAAATGTTTTTATTAATATTTTAAAGTTAACTTAATATTCTATAAACACTTTATTTTTATTAATCGATATTCTTTCTGTAATTTTAAACAATATTTTTTATTTTAAAATAAATATATTTTTATTCAAGAAGAATAATTTAGTAATGTTATTTTTTTTTATTCATTCCGATTCAACATATTTATTTTACATGCATTACCTATTTAATTTATTTCAAATTTTTCATTTCCTTCTTAATCCAATTTGATTTGATTTGATTTTTTATTAGTATATGTAATTTACAATAATACAATCTAAAATTAAAAGAAAAAAAATCTTTAAATACTATATGCATTATATGTTTATTATTAATATTAATTTTTATTTCGTTATTATTTATTATTATTTTTTTATAAAAATAAAGTGTTAAAATAGCTCTATTCAACTACTTATCCGTGCCCTTATTCTAGGTAGATTCTCTCAAAATTAAAAAATAATCAAATAGACAAACACTAATGTTCAAACAATGTTAGGAGTAATTAGCAAAATTTTGATCATATTTTTCAGGTATGTGATACGGGTCGGGTCGGCAACGTGTCTCTCGATCTGATTATCTTTATTCAGTAAACTTACTTTCAGGTTCTTATTCAGATCATATTAAAAATTTAATTATAATCCGTTTTTGAATATGCCTTAATCCACTATATAAAGCCTTTTAAATTGAACCTTGTTTAAAAAAAATATTTTTTTACACTGACAATATATAAGATTATCCTTTTTATTTTTATTTTAAAGTTTTTCAAAGTACTAACGGTACGTCTTAATAAAATGAAAGTAAAATTTTATTGGAGTCATCAAAACAAGTCATCAAATTTTGACATGAATGTGAGAAGGGGATCTCTTTCGTTTTAAAAACCAACCCTGATTTCTTTTAATTAATATATACGTGAGTATTATACTCGGATCGGATCGGATCAGATCGTTTGGAACGATTTTAATTAATACAATCTAGATCGGTCTGTTTGATTTATAAAATATTTCGATCCGATCCGATTTTTGGTTTATTTCGATTTTTGGACACCATTAATGAAAAATAATATGAAAATTTTAATATATTATTAAACCAGTCCGGTCTAATCCGATTCGACCGATTTAAAAATTAATACAAATCGAATCGTTTAAAAAATGATTTTAATTAATATAAATCGGACCAAACCGATTTATGAACACCCCTAATATTGAGCAATGAGACTCTTCCATCTCATGTTTCGTGTTCTAATCCCTTAATTTAATTTTTGAAAATTTTAGAGCGTATACCTTCAGCCTCCAATTGGGTGCGAATTATAGAAAATAGGTATATAATCCGACCCGATTGGTTAGCAATACATAAAGTTTTTTTATGCCACAAAAAATCAAAAATATTAATGAAGTTTTTAATATTTTTAAAAATAAGCATATAATTTATAAAAAAAAATACAATAATCTTGAGATGAGGTCACTTTAAAGACTCGTCTAGTGAGACTAGAAGACGAAAAAGACATAAGTTGCGTGAAGAAGAGAAAAAGTGGTTGAGTGTGTAAGAATTCTAAAAAATGAGATTAAGTGAGAATGGTATACATTTTATCCTTCAAAATTATATTCGAAAACAATCAAAATTTTAAGACTCACGATTCTTTCACAAAACACCCAAAATTTGCAACCAAAACAACCAAAAATATATTAGAATAATCATATAAATACAAATAACATATTCGGTGCTTTAATCTCTGAAAGAGCATTTTTTTTTGTATCAATCAATAATAAAAAAAACTATGGATCTATCTATCTTCACTCAATAACATATTCGGTGCTTTATTGATATATCAACAACAATATCGAAATTTCCAAACAAAAATCTCCAATATACACTATCTGCATATATTAACCACTACAAAACCAATAACTATATTTGACGAACGAAACACATATAATATTTAATTTATTATATTAATTTTATCTTAAAATATTTTATTAAATTATTATACTAATCCATCTAAAATAATAGCTGTAACCTCCTCTGCAAATTCATCAGTAAAAAACAATATTTATGTTGTTGGCCCATACCCATTGGGTATGATAAATTTCCTCTCGAATATCCACGAAACAATCTTGGTCTTCGAATATCCACGAAACAAGGCCCTCTGCATTTGAACGTGCCCTGACTTTCTACATCCACGACACCAAATTGTCTCCCAAGTACATGCAATAATCACGTAAACTTCATAATAGGTTATTTGGGCTACTATCCCAGTATGAATTAGAGAACTCTCTCAGTCCAATAACATTCCTTTTTTGATATTTGTATGCATATTAATTTTTTATACTCATTTTTTTTTACTTAAATTATTGAATAACTTTTTTTAAAATATTTAAATTATTTAAAAAATATTCATTTCATTAAAAGAAATATATACAAAAATTTAAAAGAATATATTTATCATTTAAAATTACTATTATTTGTTCTATTTTTTTTTTACTCTTTTTTATTAGCATTTGAAATTTGTGATTTAAATTTATGGTTTAATATTTAATATTTAAGATTTAAGATTTAAAATTTATATTATATAGTTTAAAACTTAAAGTTTAACGTATAGTGTTAAAATGAGAAAATTTCTTATAAATAGATATAAAAATATAAGAAGAAGAAGGAAAAAGTAAAAAATAAAATATAAAAAATAATAATAATAATTTAAAATAATTAAATTATTTTATGCATAAAAATGGTTTTCTGATGGGACCATCTCTAGGCAAGATTCCCATCCTCACATGCATGTCCCCCTAAAGCTGTTGCCTCATGTGGTGGACGAAGTAACTTTTGATGAAGAATGAAAATTAAAGCATTTGGCTGGTATCGGCATTATTGACAAAAATCACCAATCAATTTGGATTATATGGATGAAGCTTTTCTATAAATAGAGAAAAGATAGAAAGCAGCATAACTCATCAGTTATAGAATCATATCAACTTACGCAAGAAATACAACAGCAAAAATCCAAGCTGTCATTAGTACAATATATGAATTTTGTGTGGAAATTTTTGTGTAGGTTTATAATTCAACCCCGCAAAAATGCATTTGCTTGAAATGTATTGTAAAAACCACCCAAAAATTAGAATTATTGCATGAAAATCAATGCAAAATTTTTGAAAACTCAAATTTGTGTTGGTTAATTATTCTTAAAAGCCCACGCAAAAATATTTACTTAAGATTTTACAAATATTCTAAGAAAAAATATTTCCTTAAGTTATTTGTACAAATCCATGCAAAATATTTTACGTCCATTTTTACTAATAATGAATTTTGCATGGATAGTGAATTTTGTTTGCATTTTAACAAATATATAATCCTGTAAATTTTGTTACAACGGGTAAAGATAAAATGAATTCAACAGAGTAGAATAATGACACCGGAAATATAACGTGGTTCACCCTTTAATTTGGGTTAAGTTCACGGGACAAACTCCGAAAATATTTCTTTCACTAATAAGATTAATGGGTACAAAGTGAGTAAGCGTACAACAAATTGAGATAAACCCAAAAATAGTGTCACAAAGTTTCCCAAACTCACTATTTTGTCACTCACTTTTAGAAAAATATCCCAATTTTTTTCTAAGATATTTTCTCCCACTTTCTCACATAACACTATTTTTCTTCAAAGGAAATTGTTCCTTTGGCTTTGCTTAGCTTCTCTTCTTATTTGTTGTGTTGATGTTTCTCTAAGGCAAAGACATTGCCTATTTATAGGCAAAATTGCATATCAATGTTAGATACACCTATCATCATGTGGTTGTCTCTACCATTTGTAGTTACCTACCATCGGTGGTTGACCTACCATTGGTGGTCAGATCTACCACTTGTGTTTTCTTCCTCTTAAATGTAGGAGGGACTCACAAATCTCCTCCCGACTACATGTAGTGGCTCCACCAATCCAATAGCCTAAACGGCGGTATTCAAAATTTTGTCTCGGGAGAATTTTTGTTAACATGTCGATCCATTTTCTTACGTATGGATCTTCTCAAGTTGTAATAGCTTCTTCTCCATTGCATCCCTAATGCAGTGATGTTTCACATCAATATGTTTTGATCTCGAATGAAAGGAGGCATTCTTTCCAAGATGGATAGCACTCTGACTCTCACAAAATAACTGATAACTATCTTGTTGTAACCCAAGTTCTTTCAAGAACTTTTTCATCCATTACAACTCTTTACATGCTTCCGTCTTTGCTATGAATTCGGCTTCGGTAGTGGACAATGCAACACATTTTTGTAACTTTGATTGCCGTGACACACGCCTCCACTCGCAAATGTAATCAAGTAACCTGGAAGTGGATTTTCTCGGAATCCATATCACCGGCCATATCTGCAGTCTGTGTATCCAACTAACACGGGTTTATCATTTCCAAAACATAGACATATTTTGGAAGAACCTCGAAGATACACGAAAATCCATTTCATAGCCCAATGTTCCTTTCCAGGATTTGAAAGGAATCTACTCACAATTCCAACCGCATTTAGTGATATCTGGCCGTGTACAAACCATGGCATACATTAGACTTCCAATGTGAAGCATATGGAACCTCTTCCATCTCTTCCTTCTCTTTGTCTGTAGAAGGGCTTTGCTTAGAACTTAGCTTAAAGTGATTAGCAAGAGGACAACTAATCGCTTTAGCCTTATTCATATTAAATCTCTGAAGTACTTTCTCAATATACTTCTCCTGTGACAACCATAATTTATTGGCGCCTCTGTCTCTAATAATAGTCGTACGAGAATGCGTTTTCTTTGGTCCTAAGTCTTTCATGAAAAAGACTTACTCAATGCGTTTTCAAGTTGTTGATTAAAATATTTCGGCCAACAATCAACATATCATCCACATAGAGCAAAAGAATAATAAAATCATCATTAGAGAATTTCTCGCACAAAAACACAATGGTCTCAAGTAGTCTTTTTGTAGCCTTGCTCCCCATGCTGACTCGAACTTCTTGTACCATTTTCTTGGTGCCTGTTTTAAGCCGTAGAGACTTTTCTTCAATTTGCGAGACATAATCTTCTTTTCCCTTTTGATGAAAACCCTCACAGCTCCAAGTATGTCTCTTCTTGCAAGTCATCATGTAGGAAGGCTGTTTTGACATCCATTTGCTCAACCTCCAAGTCAAGACTTGCTTTGCTAACCCTAACCAACACGGATGGATGTCATTTTTACATCTGGAGAGAAAATCTCGTCAAAGTCAATACCTTTTCTTTGGCAACCAATCTGGCTTTGTATCGCGGACTGGAACTGTGTCCTTCATGCTTCACCCTGAACACCCATTTATTTTTCAAGGCCTTCTTCCCTTTGGGCAGCTTCATCAACTCAAAGGTTTTGTTCTCATGCAAGGACTTCATCTCATCTTGCATGGCTTCAATCCATTTTTGTTTGGATTCGTCATCCATGGCCTCTTCATAACTCTCAGGTTCTCCCCCATCAGTGAAAGTTACATACTCATATGGAGGATATGAGATAGAGGGTCGTCTCACTCTATCACTTCTTCTCAGTGGAACAGGAGAAGCCGCAGGTGTTGGTACTGGATAATGAACATCATTATTTCCCTCATCTTCAGAACCAACTTCTATGGGGGCATCATCTTCATCAGGTGGATAAACCTGGTCTTCATCTCCAACTTGTCTTGGCACTGATGTTGGAGGAATTAATTCCAAATCTGATGAGTCACCATTGGAATTAGGAACATCTTTCTTCATTTTGATAATATCTTCAATGGTCTCATCTTCAACAAATATAGCATCACGGCTCCTGACAAGTCTCTTTGCAACTGGATCGTAAAATCTATAGCCAAATTGATCTTGACCATAGCCAATAAAAATACACTGTCTTGTTTTGGCATCAAGTTTGGATCTCTCATCCTTGGGGATATGAACAAAAGCTTTGCAGCCAAACACTCGCAGATGATCATAGGAAACATCCTTTCCTGACCACACTTTATTTGGAACATCCATCTTGAGAGGAGTACAAGGTGAAAGATTCAACACACGTGTGCTGTTGTGAGTATGGTTTCACCCCAAAAAGTTTTAGGCAACTTTGCATGTGAGAGTAGACATCTAACTCTCTCCATCAAAGTTCTATTCATCCTCTCAGCTAAGCCATTCAAATGCGGTGTCTTTGGAGGTGTCATTTGATGCCGAATACCATGCTTTTTGCAATAAGCATGGAAAGGTCCCGTGTAGTCTCCACCATTGTTCCGTCCTGGGATGCACTTCAGCCTTCTTTTCCAAATGTCTCTCAACTGAGGCATGAAATTCTTTGAAGACATCTAGCACCTGATCCTTTGTCTTTAGAAGATATACCCACGTCTTCCTTGAATGATCATCAATGAAAGTCACAAAGTATTGAGCACCACCAAGTGACTTTGGCATTGGTCCACATAAATCTGAATGAATCAGATCTAAAATATTATTCATTCTGGAAGGAGGGAAGCTCTTGAAAGCAACCCTATTTTGCTTTCCTGCTAGGCAATGAACACATTTCTCCAAATGTACTTCATCCATTCCAGGCAATATCTTCTTTTTGGCTAGACTTGTCAAACCTTTTTCACCCATGTGACTGAGTCTCTTATGCCATAACTCAACTGCACTATCTTTCTCTATGGCATTTACTGTGTCAGTGGAGAGCTTTGCTTGCATTATATACAGAGTTGTATGCTTCTCACCTCTGGCCACTACTAAGGAGCCTTTTGTAAGTTTCCATTTGTCATAAATGAAGGA
This sequence comes from Hippophae rhamnoides, assembly GCA_033030585.1. Taxonomy (NCBI): domain Eukaryota; kingdom Viridiplantae; phylum Streptophyta; class Magnoliopsida; order Rosales; family Elaeagnaceae; genus Hippophae; species Hippophae rhamnoides. The sequence goes on from CM065433.1 coordinate 32,077,158, forward strand.
GCTACAATATCCTTCATTTGCAAGTCGGCGCACAGAGATCAAATTCAGGCGCATATCTGGAATATGCCTGACATCCTTCAGAAATAGTCTGGTTCCGTTCTCTGTTTCCAAGCAAACGTCTCCTCTGCCTACTACCTTTAACAGGCCTTCATTTCCCATTCTAACAACACCAAAACTTCCAGGTGTATATGATGAGAAAAATTCTCTACGCGATGTGGCGTGAATCAGAAGACCACTATCAATCACCCAACTGGTCTCGTGTGATGCAAGATTGACAAAATCTTCATCATAAACGATATTGAACTCGTCTATGGTATTTGTTTTCTCATCATCACTGTTGTCGTCCTTCTTCGTTACTTTGCCTTTGTTCGTTTCTTGTTCCTTTTTGAACACCCGACAAAATTTCTTAATGTGGCCCTTCCTCTTACAGTGATGGCATTCAACATTGGCAAATTTGTTTGATTTGTCTATGCTCTTACTTCTCGGTTTTTGTTCTTTGTACAGTCTCCTTCCTCTAGACTCTGTGATAAGGGCTTGTGCTTCTGAATCTCTTTCCTTGTTTTGTTTCTCATATGAGAACAAGGCTTCTACAACAACTTCAAACTCCATCTTGTCTTTTGCATAAGTCAGAGTTGTTGTGATATGATTATATGATGAGGGTAGTGATGCCAATAACATCACAGCTTTCTCTTCATCGCCAAAACTCACATTAAATCTTGCTAAGTGAGAAAGCTTGCTGTTGAAATTGCTAACATGCTACATCATGCTCACATTATCTTCCTTCCTCATCTGATATAGCTCCTTCCACAAATAAAATTTATTGGCAAGGTTCTTTGACATGTACACGTTTTCTAGAGTTTCCCATGTTTCTTTAGCAGTCTTGCAATTTTTTGATTCAATGTTTTGCAAGACACTGTCTGAGAGATTTAGACGAATTGTACTAGCTGCAATCTCATCTATTTCATCCCATTGTTCCTCGGTGACGGTTGCTACCTTCTTTTCTTTTCCCAGCAACGCCTTATGGACCTTCTGTTGAATGAGAATATCTTTCATCCTCTTTTGCCATAAAGAGAAATTATTATTGCCATTAAATTTCTCAATATCTACCTTTTGGCTTGACATTCTTTTTTCCCTGTCTTTCTTTTTTCTGTAAATAAATACCCCCTGGACCTAACAAAATCTTTTCGATGTGGAAGATCGATGCATCTTTACCACAGAAGCGTATTAAGAATTTTACTAGACCGACTACGATACCGATTGTTGGGCACGGTGGTAAAGACAAAATGAATTCAACATAGTAGAATAATGACACCGGAAATTTAACGTGGTTCACCCTTTAATTTGGGCTAAGTCCACGGGACAAACTCCGAAAATATTTCTTCCACTAATAAGATTAATGGGTACAAAGTGAGAGGCAATACAACAAATTGAGATAAACTCAAAATAGTATCACACAAGTGTTTCCCAAACTCACTATTTTGTCACTCCCCTTTTAGAAAAATATCCCAATATTTTTCTAAGATATTCTCTCTCACTTTCTCACACAACACTATTTTTCTTCATAGGAAATTGTTCCTTTGGCTTTGCTTAGCTTCTCTTCTTGTTTGTTGTGTTGATGTTTCTCTAAGTCAAAGACATTGCCTATTTATAGGCAAAATTGCATATCAATGTTAGATACACCTACCATTGTGGTTGTACCTACCATTTGTAGTTGCACCTACCATTGGTGGTTGCACCTACCACTTGTGTTTTCTTACTCACCTACCACTTGTGTTTTCTTCCTCTTAAATGTAGGAGGGACTCACAAATTTTGCATAAATTATTTGTAAAAACCCACGCAATTTTTTTACATGGGATTTTTACTAATAACCCATGCAAATTATTAGTAATATTACTCACTCTTTTCACTGAACATAGTAGAAAAAATTAATAATAAAGAACAGACATAACTCTTTGAGAACACAAAGAGCAACGAAGATCAAACAGCCTTACATCTCCCTTGCTATCAGCTGTTGCCCTATATCATCACCGCTTTCCGTTGTCGAGAAGCCTTCGTCGTCGTCCCTATCCACTCATCCTGTTATGTAAGTTTTTTGTTGGTTTTTTTCTGAAAGATATTATTGTTATTATATCTATGTATATATATATATATTTTGTATTATTATGTTTATTTAATAGAGTTTTACTGTAACTACGTGATTATTTAATTTTTTTGTCTTATTATAAATTTATTTAGTAATAGATTTGTGGTATAAATTATTATATTTGTGCTTATTTAGTTTTTTTATTTTAATGTGATTATTTACTAGTAAATTGGTACCATTACTTAAATTTATAATTATTTAATTTTTTTATCTTATTATGATTATTTATTAGTTGATTTATGGTATAATTAATTATATTTGTGCTCATTTAATTTGTATTGCCATTATTTAATAGATTTGTGTATATGTATATTTCTAGAAAAAAAACATTTTTAAAATAGTGAATGAAAATTTGATACAAATATAAAGAATTGTGTGGATTATAACAATAAAAGATATTTTTTTAAAATTCAAAAAATTAAGATAAAAATATTTTTTATCAAAATTTGATACATACATATATTTACATGACACAATATAATTAGTTTAACTCAATAAATGATCTATAATCATTTCATAATTTCACATTTTTAACTTTATATTTTTATATTTTTTAGTAAATTGATTTTTATACCATCGATTTTCAAAGGTTATTATAAATATAACACTTAATTTTTATTTATTATTTTTATACCATTAAACTTTCAATTTACTATAAGTATACCATTAATAATTAATTTTAATAGAGATTAACGTTTACGTGTAAAAAACCCAAAATATCTCGCATCCATCTACACCCTCGCACAAGACTTTTGCCGCATTTTGATAGTAAGCGTTTGGACATATGGATTGATTAAGAGTCGAGTCCACTTGACAACTCAAGCCTAAAAGATAGTTCAAGCTAATGGACAAATCATCCCCAAGGAACTTCCTCAGACCACACCTACTACACACTCATAGGAAAGACTTGTCTGAGCTAACTTTGTATCTATGGGTTTGACCACTAGCCTGAGATGTAGGGTGGTTGAACCAAGTTTATGAATGTAATTGTTTTTACCTTTTTTTTCCTTCTCGACACACTTACATGTGTCTACCCTACATAATTGATACCTATACATATAAAACTCTAAATATACATGAACTCCCTAAGAGATCTACACATTCAATCAATTTCTTTGACTTTTCTCTAAGTTCTCTCTCTACAAGTTGGACCAATCCTAACATTTTGGTGCCCACTGGGGCTCAGATTTTGAGGTCAAGATTTAGCTTCTGACCCCATATTTTTTAGGATTTACCCCAAATTTTGAGAGAGATTTAAGAGACCAAACATCTGTTCCACTTACTAGTTACCCCCAAAATCACAATCACATATTCCTTATCACCATGGTAGTAACCCTTACCGAATGAAAATTAAGACTAGCGACCAAGGAGGTAGTGGAAACACTAGATAACACCTCGCTAAATCATAATGAAGCCAGGATAGAGGCTAACCTTCATTAAGAGTTGGCTCGTCAACTCCTCAAGTTACGAAGAGAGCTCGAGAAGACCAAGCTGGAGAATAGGTCATTGTGTTCCCAATAAGGTGGGGGAACCTTTAATGATCGAGCCACCAACCTAATTGACAGAAATAGACTAGAGTGTATCATACTTGATCCTAATCAAGTGGGGGAACAAGAAGTCGAAGGCAAACCTCTTTCCAACTCTGCAAGACCTAGCAACAAGCACTAGATACAAAAAAGGATAAAATGAGAGGCATAATTTTAGGTGTTTGAAGAAACTAACAAGAAGCAAGATCAAGCCTTGAAAATAGTCAATGAAAGGCATGAAAAAGGCAAGGCTTCCTATGATATGGATAGGACTACGAGTAACTATGTGTCTCCCTATTCTTCGATGAGATAAAGAATAGTGAACCACTAACCAAGTTCAATGCTAAGTACCCTTATTATTAGGGAACTAAAGACTATGTGACACATGTACAATACTTCAAGATGGACATAGCTCCTATGAGCCTCACATAGGGAAAAAGAGATGTCATGATGTGTAAATTTTTCACTATTACCTTCTATGATGGCACCTAAAAGTGGTTCACCAACCTGACACCTCGCACCATAACCTCATTCTCACAGTTCGTTAGGATGCCCATCACCAACTATGCCTATAACAAGCCTTTAAGGATGGAGTCATACCACCTATTCTCTATTATTCAAGAGATGCGTGAGTCTATCGAGGAGTATATGAAATGATTTAGGGAAGAAAAGTTAGAAATCTTTGATTGTCCTAGCTCCAACGCTATAGAGGCCTTTAGGCAGGGTCTCATAAATAATTTTGACTTATTCGTAGAGCTAACCAAGATAATCCCTCATACTTTAAAGGAAGCATATAGAGAGAGGCGAGAAAATTCATCAATCTCGAAAGAGAGTTAGGTTTGGTCAAATGTTATCGGGTCGATGTGGAATTTGTATTAGAGAAGGAAAAAATAAGGATAAGTCTTGATAGGGCGAATCGGAACAGTGGTATCAATAGAAGTAGCGTTTTGCACCAAACAATAGGTCAAGTGGACAATTTCTAGGGAATAAGGGACCTTAGGGGAGGTCACTCTCTCCTTTTAGAGGGCCTCCCTTAAGAGTGAATATGGCTCATGCCTTATTAAGGATGAAGGAAGATCCAAATGCTAGATGGCCCTCAAAACTGAAGTCTCCGCTTAAAGATACATCTAAGTAGTGTGCCTTTCACAAAGATGTGGGCTATGAGATGTGAAATTGTAAGCACCTCAAAAAGGAAATTGATAAGCTATTAGTGCGAGGATATTTGAAGGATCTCATAAAAGGTAACAATGAAAGAAGAGTTCATCAGAATAGGCAAGAAGTTCCAAAACCATCCACTTCATTGATTAATGAGAGAGACCTTCACAATGAGCCTAACAACAGAACTATGCGTACCATACATGGAAGGCCTGTAATTAGTAGGATCTTAAATAACTCACGAAAGAAATTCGTTATAGAGTTACGCAATGCCCTACATATGTACACCATGGAAAAGGAAAGGTTCTTTGTGAAGATTACTTTCATTGAGAAAGATGAGACCTCATCCCATTATGAAGACCCCTTAGTGATCACTTTGAGAATTGGATCCTGTAATGTTTTTTGGATCATGGTTGACACGGTGAGCTCAGTTGATCTTCTTTTTCTATTTACTGTAAGAGCCTTGAGAGTAAAAGAAATTGACATTGTAAGGATATAGCTACCCTTAGTAGGATTGAACAACAACAACACCTATACAGTAGGGATCATGGTATTGCCTATCATAGCAAAAGGGTCAATAGTGATGACTAATTTTGTGGTCATTGATGTCTTAACTCATTACAACACCATCTTGGGTAAGCTTTGGATACACAAGATGGAATTCATCCTATCCACCTTCCACCAAGTGATCAAATTCCCAATTGATGAATGCACACAGGAGACAAATGGGGACCAAGAGAAAGCCAAAAAATGTTAATGCCACCATGAAAGAGGTCACCTCTAAGTAGCAATCACAGCTGGGTCTCTACCAAAGGAGGTGAAATAGTTGCCAATAGGAGATAAAAGTGAGAACCATCCTTTAGAGTTGAATAGGGATTTGACAACAAAGATGGAAGAGAAACTTTCACACTTGCTTAAAACGAACTCTGATGTCTTTGCATGGACCTTGGTAAACATGCTTGGGATTGACCCATAAGCCATAACTCACAAATTAAATGTCAATTAAAAGGCTAGACATATCCAAAAAAGAAAGAGAGTTTTATAGGGTTAAGAATGAGGTGACTAAAAATTAGGTCATCATCCTCAAGGAAACATGAGTTATAAGGGAGGTCAGCTACCCTACTTGGTTGTCAAATGTGGTATTGGTAAAAACGTCATGTGGATCACCTTACATATGTGTGGCCTTTACCAATTTAAATGAGGCATATCCTAAAGAATATTTCCCCCTTCCAAGTATCGATCAACTGGTTGATGCCACCATCGATTTTGGATTGATGAGTTTATTCGATGTATATTCTTGTTACCATCAAATCAAAATACACCCTGAGGGTGAGAAAAAAAACAACCTTCATCCCCAAGGAAGGAACCTTCTGTTATACCAAAATGCTATTTGGATTGAAGAATGCAAGCCATGTACCAACACCTTTTTAACAAAATGTTTGTAGATCAACTAGGGAGAAACATGGAAGTATATATGGACAACATGATAGTGAAATCAACACAACCCCTAAACCACACCAGAGACTTAGAGAAAGTATTTTCGGTAATCTAAAGGTATGGTATGAGACTTAATCCTTAGAAGTGTGCCTTTGGTGTTGCTATAAGGAAATTCTTAGGATATCTTGTATCTGCCCATAGGGATTGAGGCCAATCTGGACAAGATACATGCCTTGGTGAACATGAGGCCACCCACTAATCGGAAGGGGAATCAACAGCTGAACAAAAGAATAATGGCACTGAACAGGTTCATCTCCAAATGCACGAACAAATGTTTGCCATTCTTCAAGATGTTGAGAAAAAACACGTCAGTTTTTTGGCACGAGGATTGTAACAAGGCTTTTGAAGCAATCAAGCAATACCTAAGCAGCCTTCATATTTTGGTCAACCCCCTTCCAGGTGAGACACTTTATTTATACTTGGTTGTGGCCTCCCAAACTTACAGTGTCGAGCTCCTAGCAAAAAGAGACAAGGTCTAACACCCCATCTACTATGTTAGTCAAATCCTAAAAGATTGTCAAAGTAGATACCCAACCATTGAAACATTAGTCTTCACCCTAAAAGTTAGTGCACAAAAGCTTAGGCATTACTTTGGCTCTCACATAGTGGTAGTACATACCTTTAACCGCTTAAAAGCATTGTTGTGAGACCAAGAGTGGCAGGAAGATTGGCACAAGTTGTCATAGAATTGAGAATTAAATACATGCCTAGAACAACCATCAAGGGACAAGTGAGGGATGAGTTTGTAGCTAAATTTAGTAAGACACCAGAAGTCATCAGTAAGAAGGTATATAGGGTGGATCAAAAGGAGGGGCCAACCTAGCAAATATTCATCGACGGAGCACACAACTTCAATGGTGCTGGGCTAGGGGTGGTCATAATTGACCATGATGAAAATTGTTTCGAGTATGTTTTTAGGCCTGATTTCTAGGCAACCAATAATGTTGTAGAGTACGAGGTGGCTATATTTGGGGCCATGATTTCAAAGAAACTCGGGATGGATAAGATCACCTTGCATAGTGATTCTCAACTAGTGGTCAGCCAATTCTTGGGGACGTTTAAAGCTAGGAATGGAAAGATGAAAGGGGTATTTGGAGAGGCTAAAATGAGAGAGTTCAAAATTTTCTAAGTTTGAGATCTAACAAATAGCTAGAAATAAGAATGGTCATGATGATGCTTTGGCCACACAGGCATCCGTAAGAGAGGCTAATCATGCTCTAGTAGTGTCGATAATGATCTTTGTAGGAGCAAGCTTGGAAGAGGCTAAAAGAATAGTTGGGTGTGTGGATCCTCCTACCAACCCATGATTCACCTCGATCTATAACTTCCTAGAAAGGAAAGATCTACCTGAGGATCACAAGATCGTAAAAGAAATCAAGGCTAAGGTAGGTCAATACATGATTGAAGTAAGTAAGTTGTATAGGAGAACTTCACTTGGGCCAGGGCTCTTGTGCATAGCCAAGAAATGGAGCTAAAAGAATGATGCCTCCAAACACCATACCAGGAATGGTAAGCCCTTAACCCTTCTACAATGAGGGCTTGATATAGTTGGAATTCTACCTCTTGCCAAGGGTCAAAAAACATTTCTACTAGTAGCCATTGATTACTTTTCTGAATAGATTGAAGCGGAACCTCTGGGAAGAATACGAAAGGAAAATATTATTCAATTTATCTGGAAGTCTATAATTTTCTAGTTTAGTCTACCCAAGGATCTCATTAGCGATAACGAGAGACAATTTACAGGCCATAACATCAAGGAATTTTCCATTAAATACAACATAGAGATGTGTCATTCAACACTATATTATCCTCAAGCCAATGGTCAGGTAGAATCTTCCAACAAATTAATAATCAACCTATTAAAGAAAAGGTTGGAGAATGCAAAAGAAAGACAGGTTGATGAGCTTCTTGGAGCATTATGGGTTGTCAAAACTAGCCTTCGGGGGAGTACCAACGAGATCCTATTTTCCCTAGTCTATGGAATTGAAGTAGTAATACCAATAGAAGTTTTGATACCCATTTCTAGATTGGCTCTAACAAAAGAATAAAACTATGCAAGTAGAGTAATTGAGTTGTACCTCGTTGAGGAAAAAAGGGATGAAACTTTAAGGAAGATAATCGAGCAGAAAAGAAAAGTATCAGATTATTAAAATAAGGTTGTGTGTTTCAAAGTGTTTTCCATGGGTGATTGGGTTCTCATAAAGGTTTTCCCTAGAAAGAAGGAATGGATGGTTGGAAAGATGGATGAAAATTGGGAAGGTCCTTATCAGATAATTGAGACAACACCATGAGAGGCGTACTTATTGAGAAGCATGGAAGATGTTAAGGATGACATAAGCTAGAATGCCAGAAACTTAAAAAATATTACTTTTGAAATATCTTAATTTACTACGACCATGTACCATCATTATATGCATATATATAAAGTGGGTTCCTTTAAAAAATGGTTCTCTCCCATAAGTCTATATCATTGGCTGATCACCTTGGTTAAGAACTAGGTATATTACCTTAACACTTAAATGTCATGAGTTGATCATCTCTATTAGGAACCAGGTTGGCGCTATGATAGTGAGGGAAGAGTTGAGTACCCTAGTCAGGAACCAAGTAGAGCTCCCTCTCCTACTATAGTATGTCACAAGCTAATAATCTTGGTTAAGAACCATGCAGAGTTTTTGACACTTAAAATTCACTAGTTGATTACCTCTTTCAGGAACCATGTTGGCACTATGACAGTGAGGGAAGAGTTGAGCACCTTGATCAGGAACCAGGTAGAACTCCCTCTCCCACTATTATGTGTCACGAGCCGATCACCTTGGTTCAAAACCAGGTAAAGTGCCTTGACACTTGCAAAAATCTACAACTCGTCCATGTAGTTTAGAATATGAAAATGGAAATTGTTATTGGCTTGGCATGGCAAAAGCATTATATTAAAAAAAATTATTTCTCAAGCTTACAACATCCTTAAATATTTATTAATATATATCCAATTCTCGTAAAATTAAAATTCCTTAGATGCTTAGAAACACGATTGATGTTCGGGTCACCTATTTCCTCCACTAAGGGTAATGGCTCAGCCTGAATCTTGATGATTTTCTTCTGCACACTAGCCACTGTTTTGGGAGGGACAAACCTCAATGTAAGCACAACATGCTCCAATTCTTCAACGACCTCCATCATTTTGAGGAAAAATCATTCAGATTGGTTCATATAGAATTTTTCCTAATTGGACTCCATGTCTACGAGGGTGGCCATTTTAGTCAGGGTCATCCTCTCATGAGTTTGAATTTGGGACAATTGCTCTTTATAGAAGGCGAGCTCACACTTGGTCTCCTCAAAAGGTCTTAACTTGCCCTCGAGTTTGAACACCTTGACTTTTAGTTCTCTAGCTTGCTCTTAAGCCTACCATTTTCCACTTTCAAAGCTCGAATTGAATTTCTATTGGCCCGATCATAATCCATAAAATTCAATGAGAAAAGATAGAGCAGAAGTTGGCAACTATTTTTATTGCCTGGATTTAACAAGTGTCCTTAACCACCTTTTATAGGAGATGATGTTCAGAAAAAAAGACTAGTGAAATATATCCCAAAAATAGGTGGGTAGGCCAACATCATAAATATACAATACAAATTATATAAATGTACAATTGTACAAACAAATTTATAAAGTTTGAATCACAAAAAGGTTGAGCTCCCGACTACACAAACAAAAGTGTCATCGAGCTTGAAAATATTAAAAAAAACACATATAGGCCCCAAAATATACTACAATAGTATACTTAGGTCATAACGATCAGTGGTCCCCATCGTCACCTTCATCCCCCTCTTGAGATTGCATAAGAATGTATCAAGGAGTGACCGAGATATTTATAATATGATAATAGTACTCCCCTAGGTCCTTCTTCTTATCATCAATTTTAAAGGATTCCATGGCCAACTCGTACCCAATCTTAATGCTCGAGGTAAGCTACTTGGCCATTGTATCAAGCTTGGCCTTTGCCTTTTCTGCAGACTCGACCACTCTGTAGTTACGGTCCTTAATCGTAGCCTTGGCTCTTTTCTGAGCCTCCAGAATCTCACCCTTAGCTTTTCATTGTGCATCTTCGACCTCAGTAAGATGCTTGGATTTTTCATTGAACTTGACGGTGGCCTTAGTTAGTTTTTCCTTTTTATCTAAATCCTCACCCTCCCACTTATTAGGCCTTGCTAGTAATGCTGCATACTTGGCTAGAGAGGAGGCATGACCCTATTTTTCTTGTGCCAATTCACGCTTTAATGGCCCACACTTCGAGCCTTGTCAAACCTGTATAGCAATTGCAACTAAAATAAAATAAACGAGGTCAAACAAATATGTCACAATGTCAAACTTGTAAAAACATAAATTATTATTATAAACATAAGAAGTGAGGTAAGGTTAACACACCTAGTACATGTGGTGACGGATGAAAACCTCAGAGTCCATATTCTCACATATGGCTTTGAGCTTCTTCTCATAAGCTTCAATAGGAAGTTGACTCATGTAATAATCAAGCTATTCTAGCACTAAGCCCCGATATAGAGCCACCCTATCCACATCGATGGTAAGATCATTAAAGACACTTTTCCCTTCCTTGAATCCTATATGGGGTGGTCATATTCTTTAGGACCCAAGCTTGAAGATGGTGAATTGTATTGCTCCTACAACATGGATAAAGGCTCAAAGACATTCAATAGCTCTGGGATAAGCGTGGGCTCATTGATAGTCACTATCATTTTTCCTTTTAAAGGGGACAAAGAGGCCTTCCTTCCTAGAGGATTTATTTCTCTTCTTACCTTTAGAAGAGTCCCTTCTAGAAATGGAAGGTGTGCTCTTTTGGGAGTTTGCCCTTGAAGAAGCAACCTTACCATGTAGTCGAGTCAAGAGTTGGGTGGCAGTGAACTCCATAGTATCTACAAAACAAGAACTAATATGTGTTATTATCGTAAGGTTGCGTCAATAAAAAAGGAGAGGAAACGTTAAAGTATTAGGGCTAGTTCACCGTAGTTAGCAACCATCTCAAACCTTCTCCCATAGTTTGTGGGAGGGTTCTGACGCTTAAGAGGAGCTCAAGGTTTAGGAATAATCATATAGGGGACTCCACTGAACCCTACCTCATCAGCTCATACGCAACAAAGCGCATGGTATTTGACAAATGCCTTTATAGGGTTTTCTCAGGAAGATAGTTTTGGATATCAGCCAACCGTTGCTTTGAATCCAAACTCAATGTCGTGATAAAGGAGCCCATATTCCTTATCTTAACCTTAGTGTCATTCCAGATGTTCCTTGTCAACCTTGTGTCATTAGTAGGAGATTCTCACTGGCCTAAGATATAGAAAAAATATTCCTTTCAATTCTTCTCATTCTCAGGAAGGGCCACATTTATACCCCAATCTTATTTTATAGACATGTATACCCTCCTCAGATTTGTGGGGTGCTACTTCTAGACATAAGCCTCTAGAAACTCGGGCATTTCCAAATCCATCATAAGCTATTTGCATATATCATTGTAAGGTAGAGTAGGTACCTCCACCCATTAGGCATCAGTTGATCCGGTGCAAGTTGAGTCCTAACCAAAAAATTTATTATGAGAGGGTATATAGGAAACCTCAACCCCAAGCATAGAGATTTCTTGTGAAAGATTGTCCACCTAGTTAGAGGTTGGTTGTTGTCACAGGCCCTCACCAATGGAATCATTATTTGAACCGATGGTGGGATGTTGTATGTTTTCCTTAACCTCCTCTCATCTTGAGGTGATAGTCCACTAGTCTTGATTTTGGTTGACCAATCCTTGGTATGACCTGTAGGTTCCCCATACCCTATATTCCTTGCTTTCTTCCTCTATGTCCTAACTACTAATATCTGAGTCTGGGGCACTTTCAACCTAATGGTTGGAACGGCTTGAGGATGCAGCAGTAGAGGTAGAGGGTTGAAGCAGAGATTAACTCTCTTTGCTTGAAGAGAGTTTGTCTTGGAAGACCTCGCGTCATCACTTGTGCTGGGGTTACCTAGATTCAACTTTGAAAATAAAGGGAAATGATTTTTTAAAGTCGACTTGAAAAGAAAGCAGAAAAGTGTTAGAGTTAAACTTGTGCTCTAAAACTTGAGTAAACAAGTTATGTGCCGAGCTAAATTCTTACCACAGAAATGAAAACCCCTTTTATGTCGCAAATTGCGATAACAAAGAGTTTTTTCTCTTTACTTTTGTTTAATGTGTAGGAAATGATGAAAAGACTTAGCCTAAACACCTCCTTATATAGAAATCCAAATTTTCTCTCTCCAATCAACTAAACATGCATTTAATATGGAAACTGAATAGTTTAAATTTATTGCCCAAGTATTACTCTTCCACCTCAACTTAAAGCTCAAGCTTAAAGAGTAAATGATTAGATATTTGAACATATAGATTAACCTAGAACCCGATCCACCTAACATCTCGAGTTAATGAAAAAATCATCTCAAAGGAATTTTCTCAGACCGCACTCACAACACACTCATAGGAGAGACATGTTCGAGTCAACCTTTGTACTTATAGGATCGACTACCAATTCAAGTTGTAGGGTGGTCAACATTAGTTTAAGAATGTATTTGTTTTTATATTTTTTAACATGTGTTTATATGTGTTTAATATATGTAATTTACACATGTTATGTAACCTTTATATATACATAAAATCTCTAAAATAAATGAGTGTAACTTTAATTTAAGTTCTCCCTTTACAAACTGGACCAATTCTGCCCGTAAGTATTACGATTCGAGAAGCTTGTTTCCAACATTCGTAAGCATTACGATTGATGCATCTCAGGTTTGGAGTTTGAGCTTTTTTAAGTTTTAGTCTCTTTTTAGAAGTTGAAAAAATGGAAACGATTTAACTAAATGGGTTTTCGTCTCTCGAATTTAAATAATAAAGAAAATTCTAAATTTCAAGATTTGATTTTTTTTTAATGGGTTCCTCCATACCATTTTCTCAGCGGCCAAAAAAGACAATGGGTGTGTGTTTGTTTCATTTTGATGATTTACGATAATTTTTTTATCTGATTTTGCAGTTATGCTCAGGCGGGTTTTGATACGAGAGAGGTATTTTTTCTTATTAAACTGATAGAACTGATATCAATTGAAGGCCACCCTGCCATATTGATCCAAGAAGTTTCTCAAGATGAAATTCAGGGGTTCAAGCTTACTTACATTTGTTTGTAACTCCTCGATTTCATGGCCTATTCTTTCTGGTGCTCTTGATAGTGGATCCATCTGTGCAAGAAGATACAGATGTTTGAGAAGAAAGGATCGTTGATTATCACTTAATTAATGATTTTTTAAAAAAATTTAACAGGGATTGAATGGGTTTTATTGAAAGTAGTTCAAGACCCAATCAGTCTTATAATAGCACATAAAATATTTATATAAATTTGGCACGAATTTTTGTTTTTCTCTTGTAATTTATATAGAAATTGAAAATTATTGAATATTTATTTATTTATTTCCCTTTCTTTGCTTTTTTTGTTGGGTTTTTTTTTTTTAAATTACGATGATGGTGGCGTTGATGGACAATGAATCCATTCTTGAGAAATAGGCTAAGTTATTTTTAATGGGATGTACTTGGATACTTTCAAAAAAAAAAAAATTAAAAAGCTAGTACACACTAGATAATTTGATAAATTCAAATATTTAACAATAATATATTATCACAAATTTAATTAATTATAATTTATCACAAAATTTATAATAAATATGACTTTGCCCTTGATTGGAGTCAGGTGAAGGTGGGAGCCTCTGGCAGCAGCCTAGATGGGTCTGGCCCAAATAATCGGCCTAAAACAAACCTAAATTGGCCCAAATAATTTATTAGCCCACCTTTTTATTTATCATGTTATCAATTCTATTTTTAACTCATAACTTTTAAACTCTGTAAAGAACAAGCTTAACACCGTAATACATATCTGGAAAGAATATGTTATTTTCCAAATATTGAACTTTTTTTTTAATAAGTTTTATTTTTCAATTTTATTAAGTGGCAGCTCATATATTACAAATAACACATGTAATTAAAAACGTAAATCAAACGGGTAGAAGAAGTGGTTAATAATGAATTGGGTCACTTTTAATTATCAGCCATCAGTATGGGTGGACATAAAAAAGTCTGACAAGTTGGCAGCAGATGCCAAAAACCATGCGCCTTGAGAGTAGAAACAGATAAATAGCTAGTAGCAGCAAACATACAGCTGAACATTATATACGATCAAAGTTTATGTCACATTTTGCCTGTCTTTATTAAAGTGCCCATATGGCTTACAGTTGTTTTTTTCTTTTCTTTTTTTATAAAGAAAAAAATAGCAGAAATTTCTTACAATAAATTATTTACATTTAATTTTTTTTTAAAAATAAAAATATGTAATTTAATTCTTTATTTATTTTGTAAAAAAAATCAGCGAAAGATAAAAAAATTATTATTTTATTAATGTCACAAATAAAATAACTTTTTATTTTTATTTGCAAATATTGAGAGGGTAAGAGGGACATTTCGCAAGTGTTTTTCAAGGAAAAAACAAAAAAATAAAAAAGCTTAAAAGGAGTTGTGGGAAAAACTGTTTAATAGAGGAACTGGCATCAGCCATCAGTATATGGATGAGGACTGGCAACTTGGGCTGCTGCTAGTGGTGAAGAAATGTGAAAAAAATCGGCCCCTTCTCCTTATAAAGACTTCATTATGGCTTAAAAACAATGATAGTAACGAAAGATTATTAAAATATTAAGTAAATAGTAAAATTGTTTTCTTTTAATATTTTTTATAAAATATAAAAAATTAAATAATATATTTTATAATATAAAAAATAAATTAATACTAATTTATTAGTAAAATTGCAATTACCTATCCTTTACCATATATATTTTTTAAATATTATTGTTTAAATTGATCTAATTCTAACTTAATTCAAATTTAATTCTAATCATTAAAGTTAACTTTGAACCCAAATAAAACATAAACGAACATACTAAAATTGATCCAAACCAACCCAAATTGTTAATTACATATTTTTTTAATTAATTAAACTTTTTTATAAATAAAAAATATATATTTAATGATTGGAGCTCATTAATTCAAATAATATTATACGAAATATCAAAAATAAGAAAAATAATATTACAATAACTAGTTTTTGAACAATTGATAAACTAATATTGAATGAATAACTCATGCACACACTAAAGTTACAATAACTAGTTAATAAGCATCTAACCCACATTGCATTTGTCTCTCATATCACATTTACTATGATGACGTATAAAGTGCACGTTCCGTTCTCATATCTATTTTAATAGATTTGACCATAATACTTACACTTTTTTCGTAGAATATTATGAGAAATCAAAAAAGAAGTCTTAAAGTGTACCCATATCTATGATTTTTTTGACATAATGTCTTACTTCTTTGAATTTGGCATAACATCGATGGTTATTTTTTCTTTGTGTATTGTGCTTTCAATTATATTAGCTATGTCATCTCCATCTACTTACATGCTACTTTTTTTTATAGAAGTTGAACTATGTTTACAAGTTAATAACTAAAAATAAAAAGAATAAATAAATTAAATAATCAAAAGATAAAACACACAATACATATTTAATATGTATAATTAGGCACTTTTGTTCTAGGTGCATAACAATTAGTTTTCTCTTAAAAAAATACATATTTAACAATACTAATTCACAAATTATGAATATAATATAGTAATTACTAATATATTTCTTTTCAAACCATAATGTGTATGTTGCTTTTACATTATTTCTTTTCTTTCTAAAATTTTATTTGTGATTGGGTTTGCTAATATGAACATCACAAATGAATAAGTTATGACTTATTCAAAACCCATATCAATTTTGAAATAATGACTTTATGTTTTATTTTGAAAGAAAAGATATTCATTGTAAGAATTGTAATATAATATGAGAAGAAATGTGTTTATCCAATTTTAAGCTTTTTAAATTAGGATGTAAGTTGTATCAAGTTGGCAAAATCCCAACTCGATTTTTTCGAATTGTTGAGTTGAATTGAATTTGGCATAGACTTAATTTGATTCGTGTTTAATCTAGATTATATGATTTAAGTTCAATTCAATTAATCAAGCTATTACATAAATTGACACCTTTACCCAAAAGTGAGACTTGGTTTAAGCTTTGTCATCGTCAAGGCTTAAAGACAATGTAATCTCTAGCTATATATGCGGAGAATTCGATTCATTTGTTTAAACTTCTTTTTTTAATTTCTCTTAGACAAAAGATTGATAAAAAGTTTTAGCTTCTATAAACCCTAAAAAAATCAAATTTGATCAAATAAATTATTAATAATCTTTGTTATGTTCAACTACCCTTTAACAACTTATATTACAACTATTGTATAGCTATTTAGTAAGCAATTTGGAAAAAATTCACATGAATTAGGAACCACGGTGAATGTTGTATTTTGGGTTATAAATAAAATCTCATCTTCTATTTTAAAAGCATCCTAAAATTTATAAATCTTTCTCTTTTGTAAAAGTAATTAATTAGTTTAATTTTGTCCAATTAGTTGTAATTTTGGGGTTCATCCATTAAGAGATAGTAGAAGTGGTCAACGATACTCGAGGACATAGATAACATTTATACCGAATCTCCAAAAAGCACCAAATTTGATGACTTATTAAGGGAAAGACGAAATAAGAGCATGCTATTGAAGACGTTGCAACATATGTCGGGAGGCCTCCGTTGATTAAATTTTTTGTGTGTTTTATTTTTTGTTTTAATATCTGCTTTAGTTTCTTTTAACGTTATATTTTTAATAATATTATTTTATTGGATTAATTTGAGTTTTACTAATTTAAATTATAAATGAATAATAACTATTTATAAAAAAAATATACCCAATTTTTTCAATAACAACGAATACGTAATAAGTTAATAATTCATTTATAACTCTCCCCAAATGCGGAACATTTATAATAGAATATCCTAAAAATAGGGTGATAGAAATGATCGAACGTAACCATTTTAAGAGATCTCAGCAGAATTTATAGACAGACAGGTATACATGTATCGTATTCCATTAGTGCAAGAAAACTTGGAGCTAGCCAAAATAAGGGGTCCACATGACCAAGTTTTGAATGGTGTACATATGCGCCATGTGTGCTTGATAGGGACATGTATGGCTTATCGTTGTTGGCTGATGTTAGCTTGAGCACGGCCTCATGTTAGGCGGGGAGTAAGTCAGGTAGATCCATCTAATATATTGTGTATGGCAGGCTCACAAAGACGTGCCGTTGGATGAGAGGCTAAGTGACGAACAAGATGTTTCAATGGTCCATGAGTGGGTTGTTTTGTAGGCCTTGGGCTCTTTACAGTTCATGTCCAAACAATATTTATAGGTCAAATACATTAAATTTAATGATTATATTACAAGAATTTGAATACATGATCTCATGGTTCTCGATTTTAAGTAAAAAAATAAACAATTGGTGGATGGTTCTTAAAATTAATCTATATATTCTAACCTATAACTTGAGTTTAGTAAAATTATTTTCGTGAAAGTAAAAAAGAGTCAATTTCGTCATGTATGTCAAAAGTCTTGGTTTCTTAACTCATTGTGATCGAGAATTGTAGGAAAGTTCTGAGCAAGAAAGCAACTTGGTATTTTATGACAAGGAAAAACTTGGCAGGAGCGGAAGTTTCAACCACACAAGATTACAAAATATGGGAAGAAAAGAAGAGAACAAAACAAAAATAAAATAAAATAAAATGAAAACACGTACAAGGAATTATATATAAAATTTGAGATTTTGAAAGATTTAGTGAGGATCTTAGTGTAAACCAAATTTGTGTTTAGAGAAAAGTTAATTCGCCATGGACCACTTAGATACCATAAAAAGAAGAAGTTAAGTTGTATGAAGTCATATATATTCCAATTTGAACGTCTCCATCAGATTTTGTTAAGGATACCTACGTTTACCAATCCCCACCTTTTTTCCCATGCTTTATTTTTAAGTAAATTTAGGTTACTAACTCCACCATAAATTAATTAAAAATCACGTTACAAAAATTAATAATTACTAATTAAAATAAAACAATATAAGAAATAAAGATATTTACTTGATTCTATAAAGTTAATCTAATTAAAAGATAAACATACACACCTAAAAACATAAAGAAAATATAAAGTTCATCTAATTAAATACACACCCACCACTACAGTATATACTTTTGGTCTCGAAATTTTAGCCTCGGTTTTAAAATAGGGTTTTGGCCATGATTTAATAAAATATAACCCCAGTTTTATTAATAACTGTAGCTATAGGTTAAATTATAAAAAAATATTTAAATATATATAAATAAATTTATATAACAATGTTTATTAAATAACTGTAATTATAATTAAAATAATACAAAATTTAATATTTTTAAAACCGAAATAAAATTATGTCATTCATTTAAAAAAATAAAAAATTACTTTTCAATTTTTTATTTTTCTCTATTATTAATTTAATTTAATGTATTTTATTTCCTTTATAATATATATATATATATCAAATTTTTTTCTTTTTTTATCTATATCTTCTTTTTTCCATTTTTTCTTTATAATTAAATTTCTATTACTTATATATATTAATATATAATTTCTAATTAATATATATATATATATATATATATATATATATATATCATCACCATATCTCCATTTTTTTCTTAAAATATATATAAGTTCATTTCACCATTCACGCGTTGCATTAGGGTTTTCGTTGTTTCCAGATTCGCCGGCCGCTCGACTCTGGCCTCGCCTTCGACTTCCTGGGCCTCTCATTCGTCGCTTCTCAATCTCTCGGGTCCTTCTACCGTCTACTCTTGTGATCTCACTCTCAACCTCCGCCTTCTACCTCAGCTATCACGATTCACGCGTTGGCCATTAGGGTTTTTTCACTTTCACCGTTTCCAAAATCGTAGCCTCTCGCCTTTGCCACTAGCTTTTGCCACCGCCGTCGCCTCTCTCAATCTCCGGGTCTTTCTACCGCTCACCCCGTCGATCTCATTCTCAACCCTTCGCTTCTTCCCTGTCGCTCTTAACTCTCCCCCCGGTTAGTCCCTCGCCTTCTTACTTTCTTCTTCTTCGATCTTATCGCCTTCCCATAGTTATAACTCTCGATCTCTAACTCGTGGTAACGAGAGGAGAGGGATCTTATCATGTGAAAAATTCAGATTAGACAATGTAACTAGGGGATCTTATCATGTGTTCTACAACTTTGATAATTAGACAATGTATATATGATTGGCACATTTTGTTGTTGACTTTGGCAAAGAAAGGAAAGAGTAATGGTTTTATGTATAAGATCGTAATATTTTGATATTAATTTTGTTAATTGATTAAATTCTATAACAAAGCACACAACGGCAAAAGCGGAAGCGGTAATGGTTTTACGTATAAGATCGTAATATTTGGATACTGATTTTTCATTGATTGATTAAATTCTAAAACAGAACAAAACGAAGCTAAAAGGGAAGCGGTAATGGTTTTATGTATAAGATTGTAATATTTTATATCGATTTTCTTGATTTTGTTGACTGATTAAATTCTATAACAAAACAGAGAACACAATTAAGCGAATGGAAGGGTAATGCGTTTGTTAGTCTTGATACGCTTGCATTATACATTGTCTGCCTACACCGTATAGTGCACAGGCGTTGTCTTCAGGTGTAGTCGTAGTTGGCTTGGCACTCGCTATTTTAGTCTTCATTCGAGGTTTCCTATGTTAAATACAAGTTATTGTTATATTGTTGAGTTGTCTTAAGATGAAATGTTTGTTTTTCATTTTTTGTTTTCAACCTACAGGTTGTAACACTAGTCAAAATGACTTTGAAATACGAGTGATAGCTTTTTTCTCATTGTTGTGATCCTCCCCTGGCTTTTATGTTTGTTTTTAGTTTTTTCCTTGATGTACAATCTCAAATTTTTAAAATAATTTTTTCTCATGACGGATATGCAACACGGGTAATACCAATAAGCAGCCTTCTTTGCATCAAGTCTTTGGTAAGCATTAAAACACTTGATTATTGTTATTAAATTGATTTAAATCTCTCACATCGGTAATTGCCTATTGGTTACTGCTGTGTGTCAAGTAGCGTTGTGATGGTGTTACAATTGGTCAAGTGTCAGCTGTATCATTGGCAGGCCTTGGTGACATTGATAGGCCATACAGTGGATTGATGGCCTGCATGTCTTTGCTGCATCAAGGCCGGATTGGCTCACGGTGTTGGTACTTAATACTAAGTTTTTTCCATGTTTGTAATTAATACTAAAAAGTTAGTTTGTAATACTAAGTTTTTTTGTGTATAATAAACTCTCAAATGTAATTATACTTTTAATTTTAATATAATATGATTTTTAGTATTTGAATTAATAAATTTATTGTAATTTATATTAATATTGTAATTACTAATTACTGTATTTTTTTGTAATTTATGTATACCCTATGGTCTCGGTTATTAGAAAACCGAGGCCATAGGGTATGTTTTTTAATTTATGTATACCCTATGACCTCGGTTATCTAATAACTGAGGTCATAGGTACATCTTATGGCCTCGGTTAAAAACCGAGGTTATAGGTCATTACCTATGGTCTCTCTCACTTAGGCCTCGGTTCTTATAACCGTGGGCATAGACCTACGGTCACGGTTAAAATCCGAGGCCGTATGTATGTTTTGTAGTAGTGACCTAAAGACATAAAGAAAATTTATTATTATGAAAACAAATATTCAATATTTTACTTGAAAGCTTTGATAAACCCATAATTCAAAAACTTGATCATATAGTTAGCAAAAATAAGTCTAAAATGCCTATCAATTGCTTTACAATTGTCCTATTCACAAAGGTAGACTTAAAAGAATATATTTATGGCAACTTAAAACCTTTAAAAAATTGAAAAACATCTGTGTCCTGTAAGAGATCTTCACAAGTTTCATTCGTGAAGACTCAAGGAGAAAGATATAGTTTCTAGGTAGAGACGTATGATTCTAATATATATGATCCATAATTGATAAACTTAGTGAGTAGTATGTAATTTAATTGGTATGAAAGTGTGATTAAATTAATTACTATATGGTGTGTAGTTTACTTGCGAGAGGAATACATACTAAGTTACATTCAATTGATCATGTAATTAATTGATAATTATATTAGAGGGATTTTATTTATTCACATGTTTAAAAAATTTGGTGATTAAGTATTCCTAGATATTTTTTCATATATTTTCTCAGTTACCAAATTTGATTTCATAATTATTGCTATTTACTTTTAGTTATTTTAATTTTGTTTCCTTCAAATATAAAAACACAAAAAAATTGATTTTTAGTTTTTTAGTTTTAAAAATTAGTTCCTAATAAAATAATCTCTATGGAAATGACATTTTCTTATCATTATATCATTTGTTATGATATGTATATTTGTATATTCATTGCACACATAATTTATGTGGTGATTAGAAAACAACCTCAACACTTAGGCCGATAAGTTGGATTTGACCGTTCCTTATTTCACTTTAATGTGAGCCTTTCAAAGTACCCAGTCTAAAGCTCCCTTAGCAAGCATTCCACAACCTTCACCTCATGGTAAAGAAGCCATGATCAAAGTACAACCTGAAGGTGTATTAAAGGAAGCCACTCCTTAGAGAGCACCTCGTCCTTTACCTTTTATATTATAATGCAACCTTGTAATATTTGGTTCATTTTTTATGTAACCAAGCTTATTTTGTGAACTAATCACTATTTATGATATTAATGACTCTTTTCCTTTAGCAAGTAAATGCTTTAATTTGAAATCCTTGGTGTTTCTATTTGATTACCTCCTATGGAATTTGCGCTTGATAGTTTAAAAATAAGTTTGATTTCTCCTAAGAGT
The DNA here is from genome assembly GCA_033030585.1 of Hippophae rhamnoides. Classification (NCBI taxonomy): domain Eukaryota; kingdom Viridiplantae; phylum Streptophyta; class Magnoliopsida; order Rosales; family Elaeagnaceae; genus Hippophae; species Hippophae rhamnoides. Next base: position 32,099,404 of record CM065433.1, read on the forward strand.
TGAGGCCGCTTGTTTGGAATTAATAGCTCTATTTTTGAATTCTAAGTGGTCCCAAAGCAATTCTAATTTTGTTTTTAAAGGTCGCACTGTAATGGATTATAGTCAAGTTGATCTGGATGATCTGATTAAAACGGGGTCATATTTTTCTTACATCTTAGACATCACTTTGCGTGCTATTAAGAAACTTCCCGTTATTAGAAAATGCCCCACTTCTCCTACCCTTAGTAACAAGGTGAACCAATACCCATTTGGGTAGAAATATTAAGAAATCTAGAGCACTCCATATGTCACCCCATGCTATAGATATTGAGCTAACTTTAAAACCCAACCAGGTCGTTACGTCTTAAAAAAAAGGGCTAGGATAGATCTTCTAGCTTCACCCTGAAATGTGGAACTTCCTTATCTAGACTTCCAAGTAGGCAGGGATATGTCAACAGAGTTTATCCCTATCAAAGAATTGGCCTTGTTAAGGAAAAATGTTAGCCTGTTACAAAGCATTTTCCCCGTTAAACAAGATAGGGTGAAAGCATCGGTCTACATGATCTGTTCAGAAGTGGATGTTTGGTAACCCACATACTCAAGATGAATTGTATCACTATTTTAAGGTTCCTACATATCATCCCTTAATATATTCAACTCGCAAATATTAGAAGGGGACTATCTAGCATATGATGGCCAAAAGTGTGCTCTATGTGAACAACCCTTTGGTATAAGTAATCTCTTTTGTTAAGGATTCAGAGTAAGATGTAGATACATGTCGAGAAGCATCTGAATTTGTGGACCATGAATTGTGTAGCGTAAAGACTTGCTCTAGAGCCATAGAATAAGAGTTGGAAGATGTGCGTAATGAATTGATCATGGCATGCCATCAATGAGATAAATATAAGGAGGAAAGGGATGAACTATGCAAATTGGCTGAATATTGGAAACATGGGGCTCTAAAGAAGAATATTCGCAAGGCTCTTATGTTGGAAAGTAGCAGATCAAATCCTATGAATAAGTAAAGACCTCCTTAATTGAGAGCTGGTTTGAAGTTTGTAATAAATTTATTCTTATTTTCTTTTGCCTGAATGTACATGGAATTGAAATAACTGAAAAAAGTGTTCAGGAAATTCATTTTTACTCGTTTTTTCTTTGGAAAAGGGACGGTCCTCTCATAGTTGACTCAAGACCCTCTAGGGTGTCAATGGACCTTCTTCCTCTATACTTGAGGGTTCTTTGGACGTATCTTGCATCCTAAGTAAGGGGTCAGTGGATTTTCTTCCTCCATACTTAAGGGTTCCTTAGGACATATCTTGCATCTTAAGTTGGGGGTTAATGAAACTCTTTCCTCTATACTTGAGAGTTTCTTAGAATGTATCCCTCATCCTATGTGGGGCAAGTCAGTGGACCTTCTTCCTCTATACTTGAGGGTCGTCATGTTAAGTCTTCACAAGATAGGACATAAGTAAAGGGTGAAATGGAATCCAACCTCTACATGCGCTCCCAAAGAGTGGGTTCACTTTGGAACTCAAGACTCTTTCTTAAGATGTATCCTGCATCTCAAGTGAGGGGGTTAGTAGACCTCTTTCCTCTATACTTGTGGGTTTCTTAGGACAAATCCTGCATCCCAAGTTATAGGGTTAGTGGACCTCTTTCCACCATACATGAGAGTTTCTTAGGATGTATCTTGAATCCCAAATGGGGGTTAATGGTTCTCCTTCCTATATACTTGAGGGTTTCTTAGGACGTATCTAGCATTCCAAGTGTAGGGGTCAATGGACCTCCTTCCTCCATACTTAAGGATCATCGTATTAATTTTTTATGAGGAAACAATATACTAGAATGATCTTGAAAATGCACTTCATCGTTCTTTCAATATATAAATCACAAAGTTTTATACATAATATTTGTTTAAATATTCCTCATTCTAACTAAGCTCCTCCCTTTTGCCATCTTGTTCTATCAAATAAGACCTTCTTGAAATGATGTCAAATATTCAATATGGATCTCCCCATATTGCAGAAAATTTTCCATTGGTAGCTTTAACTTTGTTCCCCAATGATTTCCGTAGCACCCAATCCTATACACAGAAACTCTTATATTTAACATATTTATTGTACGAATTTTGGATTTCCCTCTTTTTCGATTCAATGCATATCAAGGCATTCTCTCTTTTCTCTTCCGCTAATAAGAGATCATTGTTGTCTCTTTTGGAGAACATAAAACGTGCAAGTATACACGGTCACAAGTAATAAGATTTGTAAGTAAAGTATCGTTCACACGGAGATTTGTTACTAAGTTTATTGAGTACTAAAATTGTTTCCCTCTAATTTTATCCAAAACCATCGTTGATTGGAACAAATTTAAGAAAAGAGTTTAATAACAAAATAAAAGAAATCTAGGATTGCATTTTTTCACCAAATTAATCCACTCAAATCATATTATTTTCTCTTGATTTATATTTTTATAGTACATTTAATTTGTAAACCGAAAACTTCTAATTTTATCCATACATCTCTTCCGAGCTCCGTATAGACACACCTCACTAAATTAATTCATTATATTCCTATGAGAATTAAATTCACCAAGATTCATTACGTTCTAAGTTTTCAAATGGCCACACATATAATTAGGGTATATTCCTATCCTTCATCATACATGTCATTCTATCCATGAGCAATATACACAAAAATGCCTCTTCCAAGTTTATTTAAGTGCCACGGATCAATTTGATAAAATTCATAAATAATCAAAAAGAATTAAGCACAGAATAGAATAAACAAATCGAATGTCTTATAAATCTTTCAAAAATAATTAAAATCAAAGCTTCATAAATTTAGATCAAATGCAACCCTAGAAAAATTAAATTACTTCATTAATTAAAAATTAAAATTACAACACTTAAAGAATATGAGATGAAAAACAAAAGAAAATTAAACCATTTCGGATCGTAAATATTTGGCACATGTAGAACGCAACAGAAGCCAAAAATGGCTTTTGCGTGTTCCACAGTCCAGCCCCGAATTCCACTAGAAATCCAAAATTCTAAACTCCAAAAAAACTTCTTTAACTCTATCATAATATCTCCTATTTATAGCTAACTCTATCATACACGCGTAACAATTTGTATCGAAAATAAAACCCCGACATTCTCCTTAAAATCCACGGCCACGCGAAAATTGAATTTCTTATATTACTTCACGCGTGTGATAGGGCGTTGTTTCTGTATTTTCTTAATTCATTGTGCGTGCCACGTGTCAGAGTCTGATTCGATGCAAGAACTTGTGGGACACGTGGCAGCAGATCATTGGATATCAAGGACGGGCACGAGAAACGTGGGAGACAATGGCTGCAACGAGGGCGTGATCCTGTGTTTTCGCGCTCATTGTAACATGTTGCGTGTCATAAAATGATTCGTTGATAAATGAAATGGGACATGTGGCAGCTTCTGGTTCATCGAATAACTAGGCGCACGTGGATCGACCGCACGGGAAAAATGGCCACGAAGGTGGGGAACAACAGCTACGATGCATCAGACAGGTGGGCCCCACTTGCACACCGGCCTGCGTGGCAGATGGGCTCCACTCGGCGCACCTAGCCGTGTGATGGATAGAATCCTGCATCTACTCGCGCTGGTCGAGTATGCTTGTAACGCGCCCATCTGGACGTTTCTTCTCTGATCTGATGGTCCACATTGCGCGCGTGTGATTTTGCGCGTGGAATTCGTCTCTCCTACGCGAAAATTAAACTTTAATTAATTGTATTTTGTCCCACAAATTTAATTCAAATTACATTTTAAACTTTCTTTAATTATAGTTAAGCCCTTTGCTAATTTTAAATTAAATTTTTAAACTTTTAATAATTAAAATTAAGCTCAAATTTAATTTAAATTATATTTTCAACTTTAATAAATTGTAATTAAGAACTCCATTATTTGAAATTGTATTTGTGGACATAAATTTGAAATTAAGTACGATTTTGAATCAAATTAATTATTTTTATTAAAAATGTATTTCTTAACACATAAAAGGTAAATATTAATTTATTTCACTAAAATTACACAAAAATGTAAAGAACATAGCAATTATTTAATAAAATTGATGAAAATAACTATATAAAATACAGTTATCAATCATCTCTTCTGAGGTCATCATTGTCCTCTTGGATTGTTTCTAACCTAAGAGTAGGTTCATGTATATATGATGGAATGACTACTTGAGTGCCATGAACAAGGGAAAAGAGACTTTCCTCTACTACTTCCATAGAGGTTGTTCTTATAGCCCAAATAATTCCAAGTAATTCATCTACCCATTTTCCCTTCACTCCTTCCAAACATTTCTATAGTATATTGATTAGTGTTTTGTTGGATGAATTTTCCTGACCTTTTGCCTATGGTCTATAAGGGGTGGAATGGGACAGTTTGACACTTATTTCATCATAGAAAGACATTAATTATTGACTTATGAATTTTTGGCCATTATCTGTGACTAATTCTTTCGGCAAACCATATCTAATATGATATTTTGCCAAATAAAATTTTTCATATCCACCTCTTGGATTCTTGTTAATGATTGAGCCTCTATCCACTTGGGAAAATTATCAGTCACCATGATTAGAAACATTCTTTGACCTGGGATAAGGAACCTACAATAACCATCCCTCATTGTTAACACATCCATGGAATAACAATGGACATCAAGCCATTGGCCGGTTGGCGTGGGATGTTGGCATATCTTTGGCACCTGTTACATCTCTTGAATGATCAATACAATCTTTGAAAAGACTAGGGAAATAGTAGGCCCTTTCGAATGATCCATTGATAAAGGGTTCTTCCACCAAAGTGAGCCTCACATCTCCTCTCATGCAATTCACTCAAAACTATCTGAACTTCTAGGATAGGTAAGCATTTCATCTATAGTCCTCCATAATTCTTTTGATATATTTCTCCCTGGAAAACGATATAATTTCTTGCTTTTATCATGATTTTACATGCCTCATCTTTATTCTCAGGCAGTGTATCGTAAATGAGATACTCCAAGTATAGAGTTAGCTATGAGGTGTGTGTTAAGGAGTTGGCGTTCGTCTGAGTTTTTTTCTTGCTTTCATCCCTTATTATGCTTGGCCCTGCCAAACACAATACATGGATCACCCTTTTCAATTTGGAACTTACTATGGATGCTAAAGTAGCCAGGGATTCTACATGTGTTCCCCTTGCGGTATTTTCTTAACTTCAATTGTTTCAAAAGCTACCTATTCTTTTTTCACCTAATGTACATAAAGCATCATCCTCTCTTCCTTGGCTTTAAATTTTTTGTTGACTTGTTTTACCATAAGTCATGAATCGCCATGGACCAACACCCATTTAGCTCTTAAAGTCTTTAATTGGCATAAAGGTAGGAGCAAGGCCTTGTACTTGGTGACATTGTTAGTGGCCTAAAAAGTGATATGGAAACATTGTTGTATTAAGCCTTCTATTGGAGTAAAGATCACTATTTCAATCCCCCCTTGAATTTCTTGCCCTGTGAACATATGTCTTCCAAAGATCTAAAATTGGATTTTTTATCATATACACTAGCACCATAATCTCCTCCTCAGGTGAGGACTCCTAAGTCCATTTAGCAATAAAATATACGAGAGCCTACCCCTTGATCGTAGACAAGAGCTTATAATGTCTCTTAAATGCACTTAGCTCAATAGCTATTTGAGAAAGGCGAATCGATTGATCTGGCTTGCCCAAAATGTTCTTCAAGGGATGTGGTGTGAGGACGACTACCTTATGTGCTCCAAAGTAGCATCTAAGCTTACGTTTTGCCAATCTTATGGTAAATGTTACCTTATAGTATGGAGGATAAAGTTGTTGTGATCTTGTTATGGAGTAACTCACATAATATATGGATTGATGTCTTCCCTTCCTATCGACCACTAGTACAATGCTAACGAACTTATTTGTTAAAGACATATACATGTGTAGAACCTCACCTACAATAGGATTGGCCAGAATAGGTGCCTTCACCAAATAGTCCTTGATAGATTGGAAATCTTGTTCGTAGTCTACATTCCATACATATTCCTTATTTTTCTTCAATAACTAAAAACAATGATAGGCACTTTTCGGTACACTTGGAAATGAAGCGACTATCATGATTGAAATTTTGTAAGGATTGGCCTCTATCCCTGTTGTCTCTTTTAGAGAACATAAAACGTGCAAGTATACACGGTCACAAGTAATAAAATTTGTAAGTAAAGATCGTTCCCACGGAGATTTGTTACTACAGTTTGTTGAGTACTAAAATTATCTCTCTCTAATTTTATCCAAAACAATCGTTGATTGTAAAAAAATTTAAGAAAATAGTTTACTAAAAAATTAAAAGAAATATAGGATTGCAATTTTTCACCAAATTAATCCAATCCAATCATATTATTTTCTTTTGATTTATATTTTTATAATACATTTAATTTGTCAACCAAAAACTTATAATTTTATCCATACATCTCTTCCGAGCTCCGTATAGACACACCTCGTTAAATTAATTCACTATATTCCTATGAGAATTAAATTCATCAAGATTCATTAAGTTCTAAGTTGTCAAATGGCCACACATACAATTAGGGTATATTCCTATCCTTCATCATACATGTCATTCTATCCAAGAGTAATATACACAAAAATGCCTCTCTCAAGTTTATTAATGTGCCACGGATCATTTTGATAAAATTCGTAAATAATCAAAAAGCATTAATCACAGAATAGAATAAACAAATCGAACATCTTATAAATGTATCAAAAATAATTTAAAATAAAAGCATCATAAATTCATATCAAATGCAACCCTAGAAAAATTAAATTACTTCATAAATTTAAAATAAAAATTACAACAGTTCAAGGAAAATAAGATAAAGAACACAAAAAATTAAAACATCACTTAAAACAAATATTTGGCACACGCGGAACACAACAGAAGCCAAAATGGCTTCTGCGTGTTCCACAGTCCAACCCCCAAAATGAACCCCTAAACCCAACCTCCAAATTTTAGCAATAAATGCCCTATTTATAGGGCCAAAAATACATCTAAAATAATACATTTTTTGGACACGTGTGAAACATTTATACCGCAAATAATAAAAGAACGCGTGCCAGACAAACGGTTGAATCGAAAACATTACTTTAAACTGAGTGGGAGACAGACGTGGGTTTCTGATTTTATTTTCAAAACATGTTACCACGTGTCGAGATATGATTCACTGAAAGCTTTAAGTGGGACATGTGGCAGCGAATCATTGGTTACCACGAATGGGCGTACGCAGACTTGTCGCACGGGATAAGAGCGCGAAACGTGGGGGACAACGGCTGAAACGGGTGCGAGATTTTGCACTTTTGCATTCCCCGAAATGTACCATGCATTCGCTCTTGATTCTTGCAAGGGGAACGTTGGACACATGGCAAACTTTAAATGGCTGGAGGGAAATATTGCACGTGGTTCAGCCGCACGAGATCACAACATTTGGCAGACGCGTAACAGACACGTGGGTCCCACCCTGCACGCCGAACTGCGTGGCATGTGGGCCCCACTGGTGCTGAGCCACGTGAAGAATAAAGACCTACACCCACTCGCTTTGGTCGGGTGTGATAAGGACGCGCAAATCTCAACCGTTTCTTCTTTGATCGGACGGTCCACATTTCACGCGTGCAAATTAGCGCGTGGATTCTTCTCACCTGCGCAGAAAATTTAACTTTAATTAATTGCATTATGGCCCACAAATTTAATCCAATTACATTTTCAAACTTTCTTTAATTATAGTTAAACCCTTTTCAAAATTTAAATTAAATTTTCAAACTTTTAATAATTGCAATTAAGCCCAAATTTAATTTAAATTAAATTTTCAACTTTTATAAATTGTAATTAAGAACTCTATTATTTGAAATTATACTTGTGGACATTAATTGAAAAATAAGTACGATTTCGATTCAAATTGTTTAATTTTATTAAAAATGTATTTCTTAACACAAAAAAGGTAAATATTAATTTATTTAACTAAAATTAAACAAAAATGTCAAGAACATAGTAATTATTATTAATAAAATTGACAAAAATAACTCTAATTTTTGATTGCTACTTTGATGTTAGAGGTAATGCACTTTTCATGGTAGAATTGTAGCAACTCCTTGCTTTGTCTTACTCTTCCTTTTTCTATCTTATCCCCTCGATAGTAGGATACTTGATGAGCTGATGGTACGTGGAGGGGATTGCTTTCATCTTGTGGATCCAAGGTCGACCTAAAATTGCATTGTAAGACATAAGAGTATTCAACATAACAAAATTTGTAAGGATTATTGCTACTTTCATGGAGACAGATAAATGTATGGTCCCTACTGATATGGTTATGCTACTGTTGAAACCCACTAATGGCATTTGTTATTACGTAATATCTTTAGGATCTATCCTCATATCCAATAAGGTTAATAAATACAATAAATTCAAGGAGCTACCATTATTTACCAAAATCATGTGCACCTCACAATGTGTAATTTTAACTATAATGACTAGAGGATCATCATAAGGTGGAAGAACCTCTCATCCTTCAAAGATGATAGGATAGACCTACACCTTCATGCTTTAGACTATAGACCAATCTGTCAATATCCCTGGATTTTCTGAGCATACCTTTTCTAGAGTTGTTAAAATGACTCGAAAAGGTATGCTCACCATGTATGGTATGAATTATACGAAAATCCACTCGAAGGGGCTCATATGGTTTGTTTGTGCCTCTATGAGTTGGATTTGGGGGAATCAACTTGCCTTGATCAGTGGGGTTTTTGCCTCCTCGATTTTCTTCTCATGGACCCCCAGTTCTATCAACTATATCATCAAAATATCCTTCTAAGAGTAAATGTTCATTCTCCCATTTAAGGTGTCTATAATCTCTAGTTTAATGACCTGTGTCCTTTTGAAATTCACAATATTTGTTAGGGTCCCTCAGTGGAACCTTCATATGTCATGGAAAATTGACATTATTAATGTGTTCCATACGTTGTATAGCTTTAGCTAATGAGATACACAGTGGATGAACTCTAAAAGGAGACAATGCTCTTCCTCAATTACTTGGCCTTCCCTAATGAGTGACCACAGGTTTAAAAAAGGGAGGGTTGGGATGTCTTTCTCTATAAGGCCTTCTATCCTCCTCCCTTTTGACTGGGTTAGGCTTGGTTACAACTCTACTTACCACCCCCTTAGTGGATTTCATCTCTCTTTCCACATTGAAAAATTTTTAGGTCTCTTCATAGACCATCTCTAGAGATCGGATGGTGGTCTAAGTCAACTCAATGAATAGACCATTATCTCATTTGATGCCTTTACAGAAAGCTTCAATGTCTAAGGAATTAGGACATTATGAGATCTCCATATTTTCCATCTTGAACCTTCTCATATAAGCTTCAAGGATCTCCTCGTCCTCATGTATGATTGAGAACAAATGATGTGACTTCTTCCTTAATGGCTTATTACATGCATAGTTGGTAAAAAATGCCTTTACCAATGCATCAAAGCTTTTTATACTCTTGGGTGGTAACTCAAATAAATATTTTATGCCATTTTCGGGAAGGCGGCTGCGAAAAATTTGAAGTATATAACTTCTCTTTTATTCTCAAGAAGGTTCACAATGGCCATGGCCATTTTGAGGTGAAGAACATGAGCCATTGGGTCTTTTTCCCCTTATATTGGGAACATTTTCGTGTATTAAATTTTAGTGGAGGTGAAATTAGCTCAAGGGCATCTGAGAAAGGTAGCATACACATTTGATCACACACATTTATGATGTCTCTCCAAGGTCTTAAATTCTCTTACCCTTTAAATCAATCATCCATTTTGGCCCATATTTTCTCCTTTATATCTTTATTTTTTTGTTCTAAGGTACTACTTGGACAACCTGGTGGCATCAAAAATCCCATAGCAGTAGTATTCCCCAAACCCAAACATATTGGAAGCAAATGGGGTGCTTATTGTGCCAAATGCTCATGAGTCAATGGATTCATGTGTGCAAGTCCTAGAATTAGATTGGGGGTTGGAACTATGTATGTGTTTTGTTATACAACTCCCTCAAGTCGTTATGGGTAGGAAATGTGTGAAGCACACCCCTCCTTGGCGAGTGACTGTCCAAAACAAGTGGGCTAAGAGTATGGAATAAACTTTCTACCTTCAAATATTCCTCTTGTACCAATTTGGACCTAAGTTTATTATTCTCTCGTTTAGATTCAATAAATGCTTGTTGTAGCTCAATTATTTATCTTTGGAAACCCTTCAACATGGCATCATTTTCAAGAGAAGTACTTTTGGTACTATGGCTTATTGAACTTATGGGTCGTGGATTTGTCCTGACTAGTCTAGCCATATTATGGCAGGGTGAAGGTTAGGCACCTATGCTAACTAGAGGTCATGCACTACTTAGTTCATGATCACCATGTAATGTCCTAATTGGCAAGGAGCGATGTATCTGGTTATTGAGATCAAATTCTGGATTTGGGCGTGTGAGACTATAAATCTGCTTGGTATGTGATGACATGCTATCCATTTTGAGTATAGTGAATATCCCTAATACACAAGATGTTTCCCCAGGGTATAAAATATATGGTCTCTAATGTAACTAAGGAGTAGAAAGATTTAAATCCCTATGGTAGGTGCCAATTATTTGGAGAACGTTTAGCGTGTTACGGTTTCTAGAGATTCTAAATAGAAGTATGAAATGATAATAATAAGCATATCATTTATTCTTCTCACTAATGAGGTATATATAGCACTTACTAGACAAGTGTAGAGGTTACATAGGTAGGCACTCTCATTTGAACTATCGAGGTACATACAAAAAGAAATTCTACATATAATCAGGTCAATATATTTTTGTTTTATGAGGTCTTATGTGTAAAGAAGTGTTCCAGGTCATTAGGGTGTTGTACTAGGCTGTTCACTTAGGCCAAGCCTTGACCATCAAGTCTTGTTCAATTTCTTCCAAGGGTCACATCACTATGTACGAGCTATAAACGAGTGCGACCTTCACCATATAAGCAATCTACCTCAAGTCGCTAGCGCCGCATATCTGCTACCTGGATAATACCAAAAAATTGGTAATCTTCATTCTACCAGCGCGATAAAGTGCGTCCATGGTGACACAAAATCTACTCTACCATTATATACTCCACATCTATGATGCATTGTTCCATTTTGACTTCTAAGTTTTTTACCAAAGATGTTTGAAAAGTTTCTAAGTGTTGATTAGTATTTCCCGAGTACCTGGTCTCCCATCCATTTGCTTGGTATGATTTTTGAGTGTGACAAACAAATAAATATATTCTATAATCCATCTTTTAATAGGCATGGTTAAACTTTGTTTCTAGAAGTTGTATGGCCTAAATAAGCTCAACATAAGTCATGAAATTCTAATGTTGTTTTATAAGAGGTTCTAAGTGTTTGGGAGTAGGTTGTTGAAAATGTATGAGGTAGTACCTTATTCATCTCCTCAATGTATGTCCCAAAATATTAGGGGGTAAGTTATGGGGCACGAAGGAAGTAGTACCTCATTCCTCTTCATTCCATGGCATACTTTCCAAAATATCAATGTGTTGATGCTGGACTGATGTCTATATAGGTACTAAAGAAGGCTATTCTTTGCTTTCTTTCCTACACAAGACTTAGTGGAAAAACACACATAATTTCATTAAGACATTATTATTGATAGTTTCTATGTAGGTAACTCTACACTTCCCTTACAAGATTATTGTCACCGTTGGGTTTTAGGTAGGTAGTCACGAACTTCCATAGCAATACTTCTATAATCACTAGGTTCTACGCAAGTATTCCTATACTTCCCTATTAAGACTTCATTGTCATTAATAGGTTCTAGTAGGTAGTTCTACACTTTATCGTTGCTAGGTTCTAGGTAGGCAATCCTAAACTTTTTAGGGGAGACTTTATTGTCATTGTTGGGTTTTAGGTAGGTATTTCTACCTTTTTCAAGCAACACTTTTTGGGGCAAATCATGCCTAGTTCTTGCTAAGATTTAGTTTCCAATGGGTTCTAGATAGGTGATCTTGCTCTTCCCTAGCATGATGGTTTGTAGATTAATGCATCTTAAGTCTTTTCAAAGGAATGACACCACATGGTTTCATGGAAGGTGTTTCCTTTCCACTCCTGTGCAAGGATTGACTGAGACAAAGCATCAAATACCCATAGGAAAACATCACTGCATTGTTCTAAGAAAGGTGTCCTTCCCATTCTTATGAAGGACTATGGGGGTAATTACTCCTTGTTTCAAGGTCTAATTCTACGTTTAGAGGCACAAAGGGCTTTATAACCTCACTTTTTTATTGAAGGTAATCTTTAACCTAGACCTGTTACTTATGGTGGTAATGTGTCTAAATCCAAACTTTAGCCCGATGTGATTGTTAGGATATGTTTATAGGCTTACTCTCTTTTAGCATTTTCCAACACTCTATATCTAAGTTCAAATGTCAAATTTGTTAATTATCATGACTCTGTCCTAACATCACAACTAGGGTTTCATTGAAGAATATATTCACTCCCAACCTTACTAGCATTTAGAGCACTTTGTTAAATATAAATAATAAAACACTTTATTATTGGTGTTGGCATGATTACATAGGACCATTTCGAACACTTTATTAAATATAAATAATAAAACAAAGACACAGAACAACTAAAAACTTGGATGGTCAAATATCCTCATGATTAATGGTAATGCTTTGTGAGATGTTGTGTGTTCCAAGCATTTAGGACTTCTATTTCTCTCAAGTACTCCGTTATGTATACTTATTTTCATAGTACTGGTAATCGTTTATGAATATGACCAATACTTTTCTAGTTGATATGACCTAAATGCTCTTTCTAGATCAAATATTCTAAATATTGTCATTTGTGGATGTTCATAACACATTATGATGTAAGTTTGGAACATTCTCTTTTTTTGTGAAAATTGTTACCAACTTCTTTTTAGGTGAAACATGCTTGGAAAGGCAATTGACTTCCTAGGTTTGGATACAACACTAATCAACTAATGTGGCTTATTTCCATGTTTCCTATGTATAAACCATGATTAACTTTCTGATTGCACTCATGTCGTACTCTTTATTTCATAAATTATGTCTAGATATCTTCTGAATAGTCTAGATGAACTTTGGTGGATGAACCCTAGTCAGGTTGGCTCTTCTTGAGTATGCTTTGTTTAGTTAATGTTTTCTTCTTAATTGATTTTTAGATGGAGTAAGAGTTTCTTTAAATTATGTTTATCTATAGCTGAAGTGGCTGCTAGCCTTCCAAGGTGGGAGATGATAGCTTGAAAAGTGATAATATAAATTTGATGTTACTCTCAACCTTCTTAAGTTTTTTCTTGTAGGATATTTTGTAAGTAGTGAGATTTTGGATCTCCTAATACCAAAAATGTTTGGAATTAGTTGTTTAGCAAACACTTTCTTTGGATTCCATTTTCACTCATGGACTTCTAGATGAAGTTCTAACCCATTTGAGGGTCATTAGGTTTGAGTGCGAAGGTACTTTAGTTCTTTGGAGTTTTGGCTTCCAAGGACATCAAGGTGATTAGCTCTTGAGGTAATGATTGCTTATGTTTATAGAATGAATATTTTTGGATATAATATATACTTTGGTAAAGTACCATTCTCATTTTACCTATCTTATTATAGGACAACAAGCAACTTTGAACCATGGAAGGATGTAGTTAAATATTCTAATGTTAACTATCATACCATCAGTTGATTTCTAGGAAGATTGGTCAATCATCTCTTTGGAACTTCATAGTTAGGCGTGCTTGACTTAAATAAATTTAAGGATGGGTAACCCCCTAGGAATTGCCCTATTAGGAAACTTTTGTAGCACTTTCATTCTAGATGCAATGTTGCTTATATGTTTGTGTTGCATCAAGAAGATCGCTTCTAGTTTTGCATAACCTAGATGGCAACAATCTAGAATACTCATCCTAAAATCAGGGATTATAGACGTTGCCACTCAAAAAATGACATATATATCTCATTAAGTACACCTTTAATGTCGACAATTTGGATTCATATTCTAGAGAGCAATGAGCTAGGTTGTCCGACCTAAGAGAAAGTTAACAAGTGCTTCGAAAGTACTAATATTTGATGATTATATTGTAATTAAATGAAATAAATAGGTTTGACTATAGCATATTTATGTGAATATTTATGCAAATCTATATGTTCAAAATCACGGGTACATTCTATTATATTTAAGGTATTTTTAGCTTCAAAATGTATTAACTTTTTGATATATGAAGAACAACATTTGAAGCACTCAATTTGCACCGTACAAGCTTAATATAATAAGGCATATAAGCCTTACATCAAGAACCAACTAGTTGGTAAGGTGTATAAGGAATGATTGAAGAAAAATGAAGAGTGTTACAACAAAGATTACAATGTGCCGTGACGTACTCTATTTGTTAGGAATTTACTAAACACGTTGATTATCGTGTGCCGTGGCATGGATCAAATGGTGCTGAGATGTGACCACAAAGTCCAATTGGTTTTAGATTGGTTATTTTTACAAACTTGAATAAAAGAATTCAAGTTGTCCTCCAGGGTTGGTTTACTGGGAAAGCTTCTTGGAATGTGCTAGTGGAATTGTTGGCATAAGTAATTTGAGCTTTTGGGAAAAAAGAGGGTTGTTTTGCCTTCAGGAGAAGTTGGGGTGATTTATCCACCCAAGGTTATAGGTTTTTGAATTGAGGTTGAATCTTAGTCTCTATTGATATGCTCCCAATAACCTATTTAGGTCCAGCTAGTGCTTCTCCTTGATATGGATAGGCATCAGGACCATATCCTATGTTGCTACACAAACCACAATGTTCATTGTTGGTGTTGGTTTGCATAGTGAGAAGGGCAACTTCCTTGGTCAATTGACCAAGTTGTAGTTGAACTTTATTACTGGAATTGATTTCATGAACTCCATCTCTTCTCACTCGTGAGCTTTTCTATTGAGAATTCACACCCAACATCTCGAGGAGGTTGTACATCTATAAGGTTGTCTTCTCTCCCATAGCTCCTCCAACAATGTTGTTGACAATGAACTGGCATTACTGCGTAAGTCCATCATAAAAGAATTGGTTTTGTAACTATAGGGGGAAGTTGTTATGGAGGCATTGAGTGAGAAACATTTTGAACCTATCCTAGGCTTTATGGAATGGTTCTCCTTCTATATGAGAGAAAGTGGTAATCTTTGCTCTCAATTCTGATTTTTTTTTGTGGGAATATAATTTTCCCATGAAATTGTTGTAAACGTCCTCCTAGGTCATCAGAGAACCTGGAGAGAATGACATCAACCAAGCTTTGGCCTTGTCCTTCAAAGTATAGGGGAAACACGTTATTTTAAGATGTTCCTCATTTAGAATACCGAGGGGAAAAGGTTTGAACTGTGGCATAGAAGTCTCTAATGATAGAAAGAGAATCTTCATTAGGCAGCCCATAGAATGAAGAAAGCATAGAAAAATGAATGTTTTTCAAGTTATAATTCTGTGTTGTCTCACTTAGTTGGATTTAGGCAATTGTAAAGCCAATGATTGGCCTTGCGAATTCCTTCATGGTAGTTTCTCTGGTGGGTTGATAATCCCTCAGTTTTAAGAGTTTAGGTAAGGATTCAAGGTTAGGTTAGGTGTTTGGTTTAGGTTTAAGTTGAAAAGTGTTAAAGTTCAACCTTCTTGACAATTTCCTAGGTTTATTAATGTTATCTATTACGATGTAAGGGGATACTCCAAGACTCTCTACCTCGCATAGTATAAAACTAAAGTTTAAGCACACTTGTCAAGTAAAGAAAAATAAAATAACTATAAAAAAAAGAAACAAAATTGAATAAATTATATTAAACATTCAAACATTATACACAAATTAAAAAGAAAATAATAAATAAAATGAAAGTAAACAAATAGACTAAGAAAAAGAAAGAAAATAAAGTTAATTAATTTTTTTTATTAAAGAAAAATTAAAAAAAATAATAAATTTATATTTTTTAATTAAAAATTAAAAATTAATTTTTTTTCATTTTTTCTATTAAAGAAAAATTTTAAAAATATTTTTTAAATTAAAATTAAAAATAAAAAATATTTTTTTAAATAAAAATTACAAATTTAAAAAATAATGTTTTAATTGAATACAAAAATCACAATTATTTACAACATAGAAAGTTTTTAAAAATTTGATTAAATAATTTAAAAACATTATTCATTTTCCAACAACGGCACCAAAAACTCGATTAACAAAACCGGTATCGAGTTAGCAATACCGGTTTTTCAAATATTTTGGTTTTATGTTTGTGAAACTCCCGCAAGTGCATGAATCAATTTATAGAAAATGACAAGTATACTCCCAAGGTCGATCTAAGGAAGAAATATATGTGGTTTTTAATTATGTAAGTATACTCCTAAACATTCTGTCACGATATTTTGATTTTTTTTTTGTGTTTTTGTTGTCTCTTTCGGAGAACATAAAATCGTGCAAGTATACATGGTCACAAGTAATAAAGATTTGTAAGTAAGTATCGTTCCCACGAGGATTTGTTACTATAGTTTGTTGATTACTAAAATTGTATCTCTCTGATTTTATCCAAAATAATTGTTGATTGAGAAAAAGGTAAAAAGAAAATAAGAGAACTCTAGGATTGCAATTTTTCACCAAACTAATACACTCAAATCATGTATTTTCTTTTGATTTATATTTTTTAGTACATTTAATTTGTCAACCGAAAACTTCTTTTTTTATTCATACATCTCTTCCGAGCTCCGTATAAACACACCTCGTTAAATTAATTCACTATATCTCTATGAGAATTAAATTCACCAAGATTCATTAAGTTCTAAGTTCTCAAATGGTCACACATACAATTAGGGTATATTCCTATCCTTCATCATACATGTCATTTTATCTACGAGCAATTTACACAAAAATGCCTTTCTCAAGTTTATTTTTATGCCACAAATCGTTTTGATAAAATTGGTAAATAATCAAAAAGCATTAAGCGCAAGATAAAACGAACAAATCAAACGTCTTATAAATCTATCAAAAATAATTAAAATCAAAGCTTCATAAATTTGAATCAAATGCAACCCTAGAAAAATTTAATTACTTCATTAAATTAAAATAAAAATAACAACAACTACAAAAAATTATAAGAAGCAGAAAGGAAATTGAAACATCAATTACGAAAATATTTGGCACACGCAGAACACAACAAAAGCCAAAATATATATTCTGCGTGTTCTGCAGTCCAAAACCAAACAACACAAAATAATCTCTCTAAAACTTTCAAACATTCCAAAACTTTTTTTAACTCTAAAATACATCCCCTATTTATAGCCTAAAAACTACATCAGAAATATTACATTTTTTATTTTATTTTTTTTACCAAAACGCGTATAAATTTTTGTATCGAAAAACAAAAATTCTATGAATCAATTTTCGTATCGAAAAATGTTAATTAATACACGTGTGAGACAGGGGGCCGATTCTGAGTTTTTTAAAAATCAAAGTGCATGCCACGTGTCATCGTCTGATTCGTTGCAAGTATTAGTGCGGACACGTGGCATCTCTTCATTGGTTGCGGAAAAACAGGCGCACGATTGCTTGTCGCACGGGAGCCAACGGCTGCATCGAGGGGTGCCATCCAGCGCGATCGTGCCCATTGTACCATGCCACATGTAGGAATATTATTTGCTGAAATTGTAAGTGGGGCACGTGGCCTTATCTCACTCACCCAACGGATTAGTGCAAACACGTGGGTCCTACATGCATGCCGGCCTGCGCAGCAGGTGGGCCCCACTCGGACGCCGAGCCGCATGAAAGAGAAATTTCTGCATCCACTCGCTTTGGTCGGATGTGATCAACACGCGTCAATCCTAGAAGTTTATGATTTGATCGGACGGTCCACGTGCCACGCGTGTAGATTGCTGCGTGGCTTCTTCCCTGCTGCGCAAAATAAATAACTTTTGTTAATTCCATTTTCACCCACAAATATATTTCAAATTACATTTTACACTTTGTTTAATTGCAGTATAGCCCTTTTGTTAATTTAAATTAAATTTTAAACTTTTAATAATTAAAATTAAGCCCGATTTTAATTTAAATTATATTTTCAACTTTTACAAATTGCAATTAAACACTCTTTTATTTGAAATTATATTTTTGGAAAAAATTTACAATTAAGAACGTTTTCGATACAATTTATTTAATTTTCTTAAAATATATAAAGAATAGAAAATACTAATTAATTAAACTAAAATTAACTAAAAATAAAGAAAACATAGCAATAACTATTAATAAAATAGGTGAAAATAACTATATAAAATACAGTTATCAGTTTCCTAATTAATAATATTAAAAAAACATACATATGGATTTAATAAACAATAATGTATTTTTTTATCATTCATAATAGTAGAGTATTTATGGATATAACAATTAAGTTAATTATGCTTACTCATATTATTTAAGTTATTAAAAATATAAATTGATATTTATTAATTCTCTCTTTTTTATATATAAATACCACTTTTGGTAGGGTTAAATATTCTTTGTTGATTAAACAAATCAATTAACACATATAGGTGTGGTCGATAATTAATTTGATTAATTAAATTAATTTCTTTTTTAAAAGATTGAAAATGAACTATTTAAATGCCACATTTGGTAGGATGAGATATTTTAAACTTTATTCAAGATGTCCAAATTAAACCTAAGAATTTAGTTATTCGAGTACTAATTTTTAAGTTTTAAAATCATTATTGAAAATATGTTGTCAATACATTTTCGAATAATAGTTCTTATAAAAACTTTTGAAATAGAACTTCATTCTAACTACCACGCGATTGTACAAAAAAACATGGTACTACTTTAAATCAGACCGGATTATTATACCTTAAAATATAATTTTTAGATTTAAGTTTGTAATGAAAAATAATATATTTCTCTCTAACATCCTTAATATCAAATCTTGAATAAAAATAAAATCAATTTATTTTATAGACATGTTTTACCTATTTAGTATTTCGCAAAAATAATAACGTTATTATTATATCATATTTATAAAAAGCCAACCATGTTAAATTTAATCACATACAAATTAAATATAACATATAAAAATAAAACATAAAAATAACTGTAAATAATTTATTTTAAAATTATACCACAAAAGTATCCTTACAGAACTTTGATGGTAATTTCGTCTCTGAAAAACCTCCAAATGGATTTGCATTTTCGTTTATTAAATCAAAAACTATAAATTTACAAGAGTAAAATTAGTTCTTCTCAAAAAGAGAAGAACTTTAAAACTAAAAAACTAAGAAAGCTTTCAAAAGACGGAAAGCTACAAAGATAATAGTTGAGAAATTTGTGATTTGATGGATTTTGTGGGATCTTGTGGGATTTTCCGGGATGATTTTTACATTGGGGGATATGGTCATTTTATAGGTGAGAAAAAGGCTAAAAAGTGAAAAACATCTTAAAAATGGTCTTGGTGCGTTTGGACAGGGTGGCATGCATGTGGGGGCGTTGGCACGTGCAGTTGGTTGTGGATAGGCGAGATTTGTGATAGAATAGGCCCTAGTGCACATGGGCGGGTGCAGAACTCAAAGGTTGCATTCGGCTCGGCCTGGTAGGCAAGCTGGACTCGGCATAGCGCGCGTGGGGCATATGCAAATGCCGACGGCTTAGGGCTTTTTTACCTTTTTGATAGTTTGACCTAGTTTGTCCAATTTTTTCCTTTTTTTTTACTTTTCCTCATTTTTTTATTAACATATTTATGATGTATTGTCTCCAGTATTTTTTGAGCCTTTAAATTATTTTTGAAATAAAATACCAGAAAAATAATAAAAATACCCATGATTTCGAAACGACAAATTTATATAAAAATATAATAAAATCATACAATTATAAATCTATATAATCAATTAGAATAAATTAAATCATAATAATTTTAGTATTTTTTAACCATTCATCACTTTCTGATCTAGTTGACTAATAGGTGACTTCTACCAAGGTAGGATGACGAAGGTTCCCTTCCCCTAAGTAGCCATGTCATCTTGATGTATAGTAGGTGTAGGTATATTTTTGGATTCTACCCAACTCCATCTAATATGAGGAGGTGGGATATATATTGGGGATCTATGCTAATAATTTGG
This sequence comes from Hippophae rhamnoides, assembly GCA_033030585.1. Classification (NCBI taxonomy): domain Eukaryota; kingdom Viridiplantae; phylum Streptophyta; class Magnoliopsida; order Rosales; family Elaeagnaceae; genus Hippophae; species Hippophae rhamnoides. The sequence goes on from CM065433.1 coordinate 32,119,591, forward strand.
ATAATTAAATAATATTTATAGGAAAAACGGATGATAAACACAATGAACATAATGATGAATGCAAAGAACATGATGAATTTTCTTGGGTTGTTCGTTAGCTCAGATCGATTATAACACCAAATTTCTTTCTCATATAGGACAATAAATGTTGAAATGGATTTATGCATTCACCACCTATTTGCCAACTTACTCCCAAGAAAGATGTACAAGCATTTTGAAGGAAGAAAATCAGGGTGTGTCAAGTCTATTATGATTAGTAAGTTAGTTATTGACTACATATTTAATCGAAATATTATAAAGGATTAGAAAATGTGTACTTAATATCTATATTATGAGATTATTTATAGAGATTGAATTGATACGAATAAACTCTTACAATATATAATCAAATCACATAATATCTAATATTATCTAATTTATTTATTATATAATTATCTTATAAAGAGAATATAATGTATTTATATTTATGTTAAAATTTAAACTTATTTACTCACTATGCATTTTGATTTTAAGTTGATTATATCTATTTTGATTAATGAATAATGATGTATGTCAATTATAAGATGTAACATGTCACTTGTTAAATTTTCCTCCGGCATTAATTATAATTAATTTGTGTATGTAATATAAAATGGTTAACATGCAGCAAAATGCGTGTGTACCAAAGAAGTTAGATAAGATTACAAATATAATTCAACTGAACAAGTCTATCCAGGCAAGATTACATGTAACTAACGTACGAAGGAGTTAAAGAAAAGAAGCAAAAACGCCAAATATAGAAATATTTGTCCTTTGAGAATAACCTAGCAAACCATTTTATTTGGCCTTTGCATGTCCGAAATAACACGAAGGAAATCTATTGATAAATATAAACATCATTCATCTATAGATTATAAAATTAAACAATTCGACACTAGTGAAATCAAAATTCTATACTTCACAATTATAAAATTTATTTATATGAAAACCTAATTGAATATAGAATTTATATTTTTTATTTTGAAAATCAATTCTTTTGAACATTACAAAATCTAATTATTTCATAGTAAATAAAAATTTGTTATTTCGTAATACGAAATACCCAACTTTAATGAATACAACGATATATTATCGATTTTTATCAACATTAAATAGAATTGTTCTTTACGTGGATCCACATGAGATATAAATTTGTTAAGATCTCAAACAAAATCAAGAGTGAAGATGATTTTTGACACATTGATGCTTGAGTCAATTATGATATTTGTATAAAGTAGAAGATCTTAATGTCTAGCTCTCACATGAATGGCTAGTTCAATGGTTACTTTATTTTTGATAAAATTTTTGTTAATATCAAATAGGATTGTTCTCTATCTATAAGAGAAAAAAAACTCATTAGAACCTCATAAAATACCATAAAGGATGATGGTTTTTGACACTTTGATGTTTAAGTTAATTATGAGATTTATATAAAATATAGGAGCTAAATGTCGAGCTCTAAGATGAATGAAAAAGAGAATATGGTTATTATTCTCAATTATGATATAAGAATCAATTATGAAATATTGTATGAAATGTATAAAATTAAATATATATAAGGATTAAAAATAACTTAATATGCATCTATAATTCATATAAATAGACTTAATGTATCATCATGATTATTTCTAAAATAATTATCTCTTTCAAATAAATTAAGAAATAATTATTGATAATTTATCTCTTTATAAAATTTATACAATAACTCAATGTTTATTGGGTAGGTTATTAAGACATTCTATTGATTGAAATTATTTATCATATAATATATATTAATTTATAACTAATATCAATTATATAACGTTTATTTGTTTTATCATTATCATCGTTCAAGTATTAGACCAAGGAAAAATGTACCTTTGTTGGTTAAAATAAAAAAAAATAATCTCTACGGAGATTTGCAGCCAACTCACACTTATTTTTGATGAAAAAGTCAACTCTTGCAAATTTTTTTGTCAATGAAACAGTCAACTGATCTTTCATTGATTAATAAAAAAAAATGTATTAAAAGTAATTTAAGTGATGCACTAATTGGTGAAACATAAATAGCAAGCTGACAATATGCAAAGAGTAATGCTAAAAATCTCGAGTTGGTTTATTTGATATTTTATAAGCGGTAAAGATGCTAATTTATGAAATTGAATATCTAAAATATAAAATCTATTTAAAATTTAGTTAATAAATATGCAACAAATAAATTGATATATGATATAAAATAATTTTTATATCTATAATATATAATTTATTTATAATCTATCTACAATTTATATAAAAATTTAAATCACGTCTTATAATTTTTAAATAAAAACTTATTTATTGTAAAATTTATTTAAAATTTTAATTTTTTATTAATTAAATAATAAATAATTAAAATATTAATAATTATATTATTGATCGATAAACTATACAAATAATGTCTGTATATTTTTAGTTCAAATCAAATCAAATTTATTAAATTATATGTAAGTTCAAAATCCATTCTTAAAACATTCAGACTTGATTTTTTTTTTAAACTTTAAATTTACTTAACTTAATTTGACTTTAAATGATATAAAAAATTGGAAAATACATATTCAAATATATATATGTTATATAAAATTTAAAGTTTACTATTAAAAAAGATTTAATCTAAACTCGTAATATATATATTTAATTTTAAATTTTATCTTAAAATTATTATTGAAACGAATTTATTCTTATGTAATCAAATTTTAAATTAAATCAATTCAAATCAGATAATAAGACACAAAATTTTAATTCCATAAAACGTATAAATTTGTTCAGTTTTTTCCCTTTAAATACGAAAAATATCTCAGCTTGTAATACTATCAAAAAGTCAAGTAAATGAATACAGTACTGACTAATTTTAAGCTTGCAAAAGGTTTGGTGTATCAGCGTATGAAATTTGGTGGTTCTGCTACTTTTCAGTCTTATTTTTCTACGCTTAATTCCTTGACCATTTGGTTTCATTATACAAGAGTTTGGGAAGAAAAAATTACTTACTTCCTCACTTGTATAATGAAACCAAATGGTCAAGGAATTAAGCGTAGCAAAATAAGAGTGGAAAGTAGAACCACCAAATTTCATAATATATATATTATTTGAGAATAAGTGATATGTTCGGATAAACATAAAAAACACTAATTTTTTAAGTAACTTCAAAAATATCTCCCAAATATTAATTAAGTTAAATTTATGGTAGCGAACGATAACATTTAATAAATAAAAATGAAAAAAATAATAGATAACTAGCAATGATAAAGAATCAAGGAATATTAGAAGTATAGATAGAAAACATCTCAATATGTTTTTCACATAAAATGATAATAAATAAAAATAAATTTGAAAAAATTCAAAAAGTAAAATTAAATCTTAAAGAAATAGATGGATTTAAAGACCCATTATTTACATCTTTAAGAAAATTATTCCCACGAAAAGACATAATTCATTATGGATTAAGTAATAAAGAAATGAGGATTAATATTACAGATACAAAAAAATGTATAATATACCATTAATTGACAAGTAAATTATATTGAATAAATTATCCAAAATTTCCCAAAAAGATGAAGAAAAAATTGAATATATTCATTTAGGAAGAATTCAAATATTAATGAAAGCTCATTTTACAGAAGTAATAGATACACTAATAAAAATAGCATTACTAGATAATAAAATAGTATATAGGAATGATAATTTAGTAGGAATGATCCATGATAACTTAGAATATTAAAAGGTAAAATTTATAACATACGCCAAGTTTGCTATTAATATCCATGATAAAAACTTAAACCATAAGTATAAAGTTTAGCTTATGAATTTGAAAGAAGAGATTTAATAAAAGAAGAAAATAATCAATTTTCAATACACTACCTAATAAGGTATTCTTTAACAAACAGTCATAATGGTTCAATATATGAGCAAAATAAATTTATAGAATTAGATAAAACCTTTTAGGAATTTGGACAAATAATAAAACTAAAAATACTAACAGATTTTGAAATACTAGAGGAATGACAGTTAGATATTAAGGAAAAACTCCTAATAACTGGAAGAGAAAGTAATGTTATTAAAAATAAATATATACTAAGATTTACTTTTATAGGCCATGAAGGAGAAACCTCTAACCAATAAGAAGTTAAAAAATAAATAAAAGATGAAGTCCAATTAATGAAGGCATTAGTTCATGATGTCATATTAGGAAATTAAGAATGTTTAAAGATAAATTAAAAAATATACAGTTAGAAATAGATGGAAGCAAGTAGGCATCGCAAAAAAATCAAGCAACGTTAGTGAAAGCTTTGAAGCTTTTAACAGAAAAAATGGATTTATTCTAGGAAGTAAACACAAAACACCTACAAGATATAATAAAAACACAAAAGGAATGTGGTTATAATAAGGTTCAATGAGATATACACGTGGAATTTACAAAACTAAGAAAAGATGTATATAACATACATAAGAATAATGATATTATAGGTGATAAATATGATCACTTTGAGGGACTAAAAGTAAAACCACTAAGGAGGTAGGATGACCTAATTCTTAAAAATGAGAGAAGGAAAAATGAAGAAAAATCTAATAAAAATGATATAATTTTAATTTAATGGAATATAGAAAATAATTAGAGGAACAATTCATGAACCCCAAAAATAGGAATATAGAAAAATTAGTTTGTTTGTTAACATAACTAATGAAGAACGAGAATAACATCTAAATGAAAAACTTTGTACAAACAAAAAAGATGATGATATAACAATAATCTGTAAGACTGATTCTGAACCAGAAATCATGACCCTGAAAGGTCATATGAAACCAATTTCATTATCAGTTTCTTACCAAGAAGGAACATTTGATCCACATAGGGAGGAAAGAAATAGGCAAAGGCCAGGAAAGCCTGATACCATAGATAGAAGAAGACAACCACCCAAAATGAAAGAAAGGTTGCATTGGGAAACTAGAGGTAGTATTCCACCATAATTCAAACTCCATGATAATTATAAACCTGATCTATTAGGTCTAGATTGTATAAGAGATAGAAAAAAAATCATTGGATGAATGGGCTAATGGTATGAGTATGCTCATAAAAACCTCTCAAACTACACAAACAAACCCTTCAATCTATAGGGTATTAGTAGCTCATAAAATGACAGAAAATGTTAAAGTTTGGTTTTCAAATTTAATAGACCAACAACATTTATTAATGCAAGAGAATGTTTCCATTGGAAGATAATATTTAGATGTAATAATAAATGAAAAATATAAAAAATTTATTGGAGAAGATAAAGGAAGAACTATCACTGAATCCAATGAAAATGAAATCAATGAAGCCAAATGACATCTAACAAATATGAAAATCTATAACATATGTTACATAGATTCTTTTATTTGTGAATATGAAATGTATTACCATAAATTACTACCCTCTATGCAAACAAATTATAAGGAAAAAAATTCAAAAATTACTTGGAATATTACACAAAACCTTAACAGAAACTTGAAATTATAGAAATTGGAAAACTATACCAAATACACTAAGAGTGAGAATAAGAAGCCTTAAAAGTTGAATAATTATTAAATGTCAAGAAAGAAATGAATATAAATAAATAAAGGAAAATGATAAAATCTATTGTATTACAATAGATTTTAGAATACTAGAAAAATATGGGTGTAACATAAAACCATACAAACAAAAATGTAAACCATACAAGAGATTTAAAAAATATAAATTTAAAAATAAGATTTTTAAAAATATAAAAGAATATTTAATAGGGAAATCTAGAGGAAGAGATATTTTAAAAGAAATAGGTATAAACCTCTTGAAAATAGGAATTATTGCCCTTCAAGAAAGAAAAAATACAAATGTTGGATCTTTAATAAAGAAAGGCATCATGCCAACGAATTTCCAAGCAAGCTTCAACATAGGAAATAATTTAAAAATGAATTTCGACATAAAGCAAAAATCTTAGAATAAGTTTTTAAGATGGAATTAGAACCAATCGAGGAATCTGATATAGATGATACTTACAGTATTTATCTATCAGAAGAAACTGACGAGAAAATAACTAATTCATAATATGAACACTCAAATTATGGATACTCTTCATCAAAATATGAATGATTTGTATAGTATTACAAATCTAAATAGTATTTACATCACAGTAAGACAAAAAATTTAAAGGTTATGTCAACTATCATCTATATGCATATATAGATACATGAGCTAGTATGTGTGTAGAAAGTAAATATGTGTTTCTAAAAGAACATTGGAAGCAAACACCAAAATATTTAATTGTAAGAATTACTAATAATACTACAATAAATCTTAATAAGGTTTTAAAAGATATAAATATAATGATAGGAGGATAAAAGTTTCATATTCCTACCATATATCAATAGGAAACAGGAGTTCATTTATTAATAAGAAATGATTTCTTAAACTTATATCAACCTTTTACACAATAAGTCTAACAACATTAAATGGTGATACCATTTATATATCAAAAATAAGAAAAACTAATTTTATGTAACAACATAAAAAGCAAAAATGGTGAGATAGAACAGCAAAAACCTTATTTAGAAAATATTTCATTAGATATATAAAAGAAACAAAAATATTTTCTCAATGAAATACAAAAGGTTAAAGCCCTAATAGGCATCAAAAAACTATTAAAAACAATAATTTCCGAAAATCCTTTGGATCCAAAAATTAATAAATCTAAAACAATTGTCAATATAAAATTAAGAGATCCTAACAAGGTTATAAGAGTAAAACAGATAATTTATACTCCAAAAAACATGATTGAATTTGGAAAATAAATTCAAGAAGTTTTGGAACTAAAAGTCATAATACAAAGTAATTCACCTTACTTAAGTCCAACATTCTTAGTTGAAAAAGAAATTGAAAAAAGAAGAGGAAAAAAGAGAATGGTAATGATAATAAACTTCAGTACTTGCTTAGCAAAAAATTAAGTATCTAGGGTTGGAAATTGAAGATGGAAAACATAATCTACAACCCAATATACAAAATAACATTCAAGGGTTTTTAGATGTTTTATATATGTAGAAGCATATATCAAGAAACTTACATATATGAGAAAACCTTTACAAGCAAAATTGAAAAAAGATCATATCTAGAAATGGACAGAATAAGATACTCTGTATATGGATAAAGTAAAAGAAAAAGTAAAAAATTTACCAACTTTATACCATCCAAGACCAGATGATAAAATGATAATTGAAACATATGCTTCACAAGAATACTGGGAAGCAATTCTGAAAGAAAAACTAGATACATCAGGATCTTTCCAAGGTCCAAAATTAAATTACAATAATAATGAAAAAATATTTAGTTTTTAAAAGAGCTATTAAGAAATTTACAATATATGTTATAAGTTCCAGATCATTATTCGAATAGATAACAAGAATTTTGGTTATTTCCTAATACTAATATTGTAAGTGATTACAAACAAGGAAGATTAGTCAGATAGAAACAGTGGTTCAATCATTACAATTTTGATGTTGAATATTTTCTAAGAAATGAGAATAGTTTAGCATATGCTCTTACTAGAGAATCAACACCTCTAACTATTTTTATGCATTCAGAAATGGAACATCTTGATATTAAGATCAAGATAAAGGAAAAGGAGATAAAATCCTACAAGAATAACTCGAGTTGTTATACCTCGAGAAATCTTTTATAGACACAAAAAATAAATAAGAAGAACTTAATTGTTCAAAAAAACTCTTAGAGTCCAAAAACTCAAAAGAGGAAACTTCATTAAAAATTCAATCTAAAAAAGGTTAAACTTCTAAAGAAAGAATTCATAATGAAAAGGAATAACCTAATAGTTTAAAAGAGATTGAAATCTTTGAAATAAAAAATCTCAATTGGGAAGATGAAGCAGAAAAAGACTTATGTGGTCTATAATGACCCAAAACTAGGAATCTGTAACAACTGGGCAGAAGTCAGTAAATCGATTCTAGGATTTAATGGAGTAACTTATAGAGCCTTCACCAAAAGAATATAAGATAAATGTAGTTATGCCAATTACAAAACACCAAAACTAGTAAGTCCAGAGGATATAGTAAGGAATTATTTTGTAGCATTACAACAATAACGAATAGCACTAAGTAGGTTAAAAAATCTAACAAAAATATCAAGGCCTCTAATACTATTTAGAGAGACATATCTCCTAGAGACATCGAAGATGCCTGCTGTCTCTTTTAGGAGAACATAAAATCGTGCAAGCATACAGGGTCACAAGTAATAAATTTGATAAGTAAGTTATCATTCCCACGGAGATTTGCTACTACAATTTGTGGAGTACTAAAATTATTTCAATCTGATTTTATCCAAAACAAGCGAAAGTTTGAAAATGTTTTAACTAACTAAAAGTTTTATAACAAAATAAAAGAAAATTCTAGGATTGCAGTTCTCACTAAATTATTCCACTCGAATCATATTATTCTGTCTTGATTACTTTTTTGTAAATTTAATTTGTCAACCAAGAACTTCTAATTTTATCCATACATCTCTTCCGAGCTTCGTATAGACACATCTTACTAAATTAATTCACTACATTCCTGTAAGAATTAAATTCACCAAGATTCATTACGCTCTAAGTTCTCAAATGGCCACACATATGATAAAGGTATATTCATATCCTTCATATATACATGTTATTCTATCCATGGGCAATATACACAAAAATGCATATTCTAAGTTTATTTAAGTGCCACAGATCAATTGATAAATTTTTCAATAATCAAAAGCATTAAGAACAAATAGAATAAACAAATTAAAAATCTCATAAATCTTTCAAGAATAATTTATTCAAGCTTCATAAATTTAGCTAAAATGCAACTCTATAAAAATAAATTACTTTATAAATAAAATTAAAATTACAGCATTTAAGTCAACGAACACAAAGAAAATTAAAACGTTTCTGCTCTCTAAATTTTTGGCACACGCAACACACAACAGAAGCCAAAAATGGCTTCTGCGTTTACCACCTTCCAATACTCCAAACTCCAACAGAACCTCCTATTTATAGCTCCAAAAAAATATGTCAAAAAATATTCTCTTAAAACCACGCATGAATAGTGGGTGACAACGAAAATAATAATTTAAGTCACGCGTGCAAGAAATACAAAACAGTTGGGAAGGGGCATCGATTCTGCGTTTTCGTTTCAATTCATGGGACACGTGGCAACCTTTAATTGGTAGGCGGGAAAGCTTTCACGTGGTTGCACCGCACGGGATCATTACACGCGAGACACATGGGTCCCCCATAAATAGCTAGAAACGTGTGCGCTGATTCTGCGTTTTGTGTGTAACCAGCACGTGCCACGTGTCCGCTTCGGATTAGCTGTAGGAATATTCGAGACACGTCGCATTGTATGATTCATTAGACTAACAGGGCGCATGAAGTTTCTGTGGACCATGTCGCACGGGATATTGCCTACGTAGCAAACACGTGGGTCCCACCCTATATGTCGGCATGTGCAATAGGTGGGCCCCACTCAGCACCGAGCAACGTGCCACCTGAAAACCTGGGTCCACTCAAGTTTGTCGCGTTTAGCTCCATACGCCTGATCCTAGCCATTGATTGCCTAATCGGACGGTGCGTGTCGCGAGTTGATGATGGCACGAGTGGTCTCCTTTTCCTACGTAGAAAATAAATTTCCTTAATTGCAGTTTAGCCCTCCAATTTAATTCAAATTAACTTTTAAACTTTCTTTAATTACAATTAAACCCTTTAAAGTAACTTTTACACTTTTGTTAAAAGTTAATTGCAATTAAACACTCTTTTAATTTAAATTATATTTTCAGACATTTATTATTTGTAATTAAGTATTTTTTCGATTCAAATTCTTTAATTTTCTTAAAAATATATTCCTTAAGAAATTAACAGTAAATATTAATTTATTCCATTAAAATTAACTAAAAATGTCAAGAACATAGCAATTATAATTAATAAAATAGACGAAAATAACTATATAAAATACAGTTATCACACCCCCAAACTTAAGATTTTACTAATCCTCGAGCAAAAAGAGAGAAATAAAATAAGGATACAAACATTTAAAATAATGATTTTCAAAACATTTCTTTTTGTTCATTTCAAATAACATAACTCAAAGAAATAAACGAATTTTATCTAAGTATTGAAATCAATTTAAAAGTATATTACATTTTCACAATGAATTTTAGTGTGTGTGAAGTCTTTTCATTTTTCATCACATGAAATCCGGATGGGTTTATGCAAATATAAACGCAATTAATTTTTAATGAAATCACAAATCTCATAAGTTCATTTTTCATTTCTCTCTCCACTAATGTAGACAAACACAAAACAAAAAATCAATAAGACTTTATTAAGCTTGTAATGTATGGCTTAGATAAAGGTAGGATAAAAGATAATATTTGGCTCAATTTTTTCCTAAACACATCATTTTAGGATTGAAACAAGATACCTTCTAACATCACAATGAATACTTCCCAATTTGGGATTTAACATCACATGCAATATCATTTTTTTTCTTTTTTTTTCTTTTTTAGAATCTATTTTTTTCTTTTCAGTGTCCTCTTTTTTCCGATATATCTTTAAACATTTACTAACAATTGTCACATGTTAGTGAGATAAGAAAAATTGATATATCTATACATATATATTGAAAGGAGATAAAAAAATATATATAAACTTTGAAGCTCAAAAGGGGTATACTATGGATAAAGGATGTGCATGTAGATAGAAATGCTCAAACGATCCAAAGATGACCTAAATCATTTTCTTAGTTAAGTGTTATCTAGAATTTTGCCTCAAGAGAAAATTAAACAAATTCTAAGAACTGTGACACCACAAATATCAATTGAATTGCATACTCACATAAACTTTCTCTAAATTACCATAGCAACTCAAAAAGCAAGACTAGTGCTCATAAATATTTATTCTTGTAAAAATGAAACATATGTAAAAATTATTCATAACTTAGACAATATTCAAATTTTTCAAGGAGCTATGCATTATTTAAACCAAAGAAATAAAATAAATAACCATTAAAAGCAAAATATCTTCAATCAATCAAACAAATAAAGCAACAAGCAAAAATACCCAAAAAATATTTCAATTAAGTTCACTATCTCTACCACCCCCAAACTTAATATGCACATTGTTCTCGGTGTGCGAAATTAAAGAACATATGAGATGGGTTTAACTAAACTTTCTGGTTTAGTTTGTAAGATTAAAATCCAACATAGCTTCATTTCCTCCAATTTGCACCTACGAAAAATAAAATAATTGGACTAATAGAAAATATATATACGAGAATAGCTTATCTAATATATTTTTTACAAAGCCTTCCATACTGGACTAATAGAAAATATATATACGAGAATTAATTTAAGTAAATTAATTTATTTTCAAATAAAATTAAAAGAGCAATCAAGAACTTCAAGAAAAAGATTAAAGCCTTCACCAAAATAATAGAAGCTAAATGTAGTTATGCCAATTACAAAACATCAAAACTAATAAGTCCAGAGGATATAGTAAGGAATTATTCTGCAACACTACAACAACAACCAACAACACTAAGTAGGTTAAAAACTCTAGGAAAAATATCAAGGCCTTCAATACTATTTAGAAAGACATCTCTCCTAGAGACATCGAAGATGGTAAAGCATTATGTGCTACTTAGGGAAACATCCCCCAAAAATTCACCAATCATTGAAGGAATTCAACACAAAAGAGATCTGTTTATCTTAGGTTTTTAGTTCACTAATGGACTGGATCAGGATAGGGATTTCCAACACCAATAGAGAAATTTCCAAACCAAGGGGGCTCTAAGAAAAGGAATTCAACACAAAAGAGCTATATGTACTAAGACGTCAAATGTTAGGCCAAATTTATTATGAACTCATGAAGATTGACAAGTCTACTGAGATCAAAGTAAATTATTCAACTAGTTAAGTCATCATTGTTTCTCATAATAGCATAGCTATTTCAGAGGAAGATGGCGAAAAAATTACCAAATATGAAACCTATTTTAACAGTAACCACCTGAAATTGGTTAAGAAACAAGGAAGGTATTCTGATTTTATGCCAGAAAAGCCACCAAAGATCACAGATTCATTTACTACATCAAAGATCGAGAAGATGAAGATGTATCATCATCAACGTCATCAAAAAGACTATCGACAAAGAAGAATAAAGAGAGGAACTATCGACTGAAGATGACAAAAGAAAAATAAAGATGTAGACCCATATTTCAATTGGAAACATGTGCCAAGGGAAAAAGCAATGGCTACCATTTAAAGCAGAAAAGTAGACTAATTATTAAAGCAAGGAGAAAATAGTAATTTTAGTATGGTAAATAGGGATTTGTTGTGCTATAAAAGGACCCCTTATTTTCATTTTAAAACACACAAAGAAAACCAAAGCACACTACTCTAAAAAAACACAAACTCTAGCATAGAAATCCCTTATATCTAAATATTAGTAATGATATATCCAGAAATTATGAGCGGCTAAGAATCCCTTCAAGGTTCTTAGTTGGCCTTAAGTTTGTAATAATTATTATTTTATGAATAAAATAGAGTTCATTTATTCTTTCCAAGTAATTCAAAAATTGGACACTATTTGTGTACGGATGTAAAAGGCTCACCATTACCAGAAGGATGTTGAGGTTTAAGCAAAGCTAAGGCATAACCGGTGTAACAAAGTAAAACTAACAAAAAGGAAGACCATAGTGGACCCATTAAATTTAGGTATAATAATTATAAATGTAAGCTAGTTATAAAATCTTGAATGTTTAGATATTTGCTTATGTCAAGTTATAATGTTGATAAATTGAAAGATAGAGATAGGAAGGAGAATAAAAAGTTATTTTTAATAATTGCATGAACAAACAACTAGTTCTAAATTAGAATGAAAGATAAAAATTTAATTCTATTAGAAAATTTGATAAAGGCTACCTCTTAGCCTTAAATGATTATTTTAAAGATAAGGATAAGGATTATGAAACTTGTCTTGAAAATTTTAGAAGGTTCAACTCCTTATTAGATATATATACAGATTATATTAAAGTTATCACAATTCTAATAAACCATTTTATTTCAAGGATATTAAAAGATTATTTTAGTCAAAAATATGTAAGAATAGAAGAAGATGAATTCAACAACATAATATTTGGATACTACTTCTTTGAAGATTACAAATACACTATATGTACACAAGAAAAACTTGTTTGTATATTACATATAGGAAAAAATGTGCATTCAACACATATGATTTATCATCACTCTAATAACTTAGCCAGTATATTAAGGTCAGATTGATTGAAATTCCACCATAGCAATCTCTGGCGATCTAAACTCTAATTGGTATCAGAACCATATTGGTATCAAAGCATGTAAAAGAAGTAAGGAACTCCCAATCCTGTATTGATTGACAAATGAAGAATCATAGAATATTGCTAAATGTGATGAGTGATTAGCTTGAAGTCGATAATAACATGCCCTATATAAAAGAAATATATATAAATAATTAGATAATATAAATATAATTATATATGTTCTACATAAATGAAAGTTATTTATTGATTGAGGACTCACATTGTCCACACTTGAATTATACTTAAATCAATCATTTGATATTCAAACAACTACAATATGCAATCGATTGATATATATGTTTGGCCAATGTCTACACCAAAAATTTCTATAGGAAGTGGAACAGTCTATCCATCATTTATGTTAGATGCCCTTGTAACAATAGTCATCAAAGCACCAAGATTTCTGCTAAGTTTATAGCATAATCATACCTATACTTTTTTCATGGCTTATTCTTGAATGACTTAATGCATGATGATTGTCCACTAGACAAAAAAGTTTTTTAAAGGTTTCGGGATCATCCCTGTGTAGTTCATCTTCAACATCATGAAACATATTTTCTATCTGTACATTATGATAAGTGTATATAATCCACTCACATTCTTATTTATCTTTTCCCCATGAGTATTATCAATATTTTCTCCATGATAATACCAACATTTATAACTCAAAAGAATACCACTACGGATAAGGTGATACTTAACCTCAGCAACATTATGAAATCGCTCATATTTACATTTAACATATGGGCATCGAATCATACTAATTTCATTATTACTATTTCTACAAGCAAATTTCAAGAAACTTTTAACTCTAGAAATGTAGTCCTGCTCAATTCTACACTTTGACATCCAAGATTTGTCCATTTTTTATTAATGACATTAAGCGTATTAAATATGTATCCAACCAATATATTTTAGATATTATTATTATATATGAATTCCCTAATTATTAGAATATCTATCAAAACATCATATAAAAATAAATACATAAAAATTAAACATAATAAATATATACACAGAAATATAATTATATGAGATTGATTGTACTTATTAATAATAATATTCCACATCATTTGAGTTGATTTCAAATTTAAGATATATAAAACAAAATTTATATAACAATTTTGTGATGATTAATATTTTTTTTAAATAACTACACTACTTCAAACCAAAAATTTTAATGAGTATCATATTGTTGAATCATATCTTTCTCATTTCATATTAACAAAAATAAATAAATTAAAAATCAACCTTAAATCACAGTCATAAATATATAAATTTATTTCATTATGAAAATTTATACAAAACCTACATAATAAAAATAATAACATACATATAATACAAAACCTACATAATATATAAATAATAACACATAATATACAAAAAATAAAGAAATATGAATAATAAGTGTATGATTGATAGAAATACTTACAAGAGTATATGAAGTAACAAAATAAAGGAAATGAAGAAAAAAATGTGTTTTTTGTAACTGAGAAAATATGTATAAAAAATTTAAGTATTTGGCTCAAAAAAATAGGGAATCTAGAAGATAAATTGGAGAGGAATAAAACTTACTAAACGGTATTGAAATTGGTCATCGTAGGTGGTCTAAAAATGAGAAAGAATTGATGATGAGTGTCGATCAATTTTGGGTTTTTGAGAGTGTTTACAGTGCTGGAATGTTATGTCTTATGAGGAAGAAAGAAGAGATAAGAAAAATATCTACGTGTGTAGCGTCGGTTAACACATAGGACCAACGCTATGTCCTACGTGTAGCGTCAATTCTATATGTCAACCGATGCTACGTCCTAGCGTCGGTTGACATGTTGAACCGACGTTACACATAGGACGTAGCGTCGGTCCTAAGTGTCAACTGAAGCTACATCCTATGTGTAGCATCGGTTCTACGTGTCAACCGATAATACAATCTACGTGTTTTAAGTTAGTTTTTTAGCGAATTGGCTTTAAATTGATTATAAATTATTTTTTTCTAAAAATCGACTTTAAATCTCGACTTAATGACACATTTTATAGTAGTGTCTATGTTTGCATAATATATATTAGAATCATCTTATCTCTTTGTAGTGTGTATGTTTGCATAATATATATTAGAACCATCTTATCTCTTTTTAGTAATAAAAGCTTAAGTAAATATAATATATGATGACAATGACTTTCAAATTAAATTATATGATATCTTTTTATATTTCAATCAAATGAGATTTTTATATCATATTATGATTATAAGTCTAAAATTGACAATCAAATCTCCCTCAAATTGACTTTATAAGTTGGCTTAAAGGTTGGTTTTTTGGGTGATCATAAATCGATTAAGTTTTTGGGTTTTTCAAAGCCACTAAGATAATATCAACTTATAAAATGACTTAAAAATCAATCTAACCAACCTATACTATCCTTAACTAGTCCATCTAAAATTAATATGAATTATTAATGTATTATTATAAAAATACAATCCATATGCTTACTCTTTGTTAAAGAGAAGTAATATTAAAGTACATCTTCTAAATAACACAATTATTATTTACTTATATTATGAATTTTTTAAATATGTAATAATTTTTTTTAATTTAAAACATAAAATTAGATTATTTATATATATCTTAAAATAAATAAAATATTATTATTATATAAGTTTAAAAACTATAAATCTATATGTATACATAAAAAAAAGTATTATTAAATTAAGAATCCTTTTTAAAGTATAATATCATGTTAATTATAACTGTATCATAAAAGTTGTAAATTATACACAGTAGACTGATTAGCATTTTACTTTTAACACATAGTTAATATTATATAATATTAATGGTAATATTTATACGGTTAATTATATAATTAAAATATAAGATAAAATTAATATAACTATTTAAATACTAAAATCTAACAAAAAAAATTCTTCTTTCTATCCTTATAATAGTCTTCCTAAAATAGCCAATAATTCCGTAATCAGGTCGTCACGTAATCTCATTGGGGAAAGTGTTTAATACATCGGACCCACAAATGACTCAGAATCAGAGATCACCATGACTCATGCGACATTCGCGCCATATTCCGTAAATCGGGTAAAGAGGCACTAACTTGGTCTTGGAATAAAGCTCAAATAATAACTTTTTTTATATTAAAAGTGTTGTACAATAATAATCCAAATAATTATTATTTAAAATAATAAATTTTAATTTTTAATTTTTAATTAATATTATACTAATTAATAATTATGATAATAACATAACTTAAGGTCTAAAATAATTGTACCCGTCAAAAAAACAAGAAAGACAATATAATAACAGGTTAAAAACATGACTTTTAGTCATAGTAAAAAAAATCTTATAGATTTTATTTAATATTTTTTAAACCTACTTATACTGTATAATTAATGTATTATATTATTTAAAATCTATAGTAATTTATTATATATAGATTTAGTATGAGATATTTTTTCTAATCAATATTGGATATTTATAATTTTAAAAAAATTGACAGTAATATAATTATATATTATTTTATTAATTTAAAATATTATATCATCAAAAATACTTACAAAAGAGATACTACTATACTATCTAATAATCAATAATGTTATATATGAGTGTCATTATTATTATATAAATTATTTTTATAATAATAATAATTTTATTTTTCAATAATTATTATAATAATAATAATTTTATATTTCATTAATAAACTTTTTTCCAAGTTTATAAATCTTATTTTATTTTCTTCCATATTAATTGACTTGAACGATACTTTCAACTTTTTTTTATCAAAGTAACAATTGATTGTTTTTTTTTAAAACTCCACGCATTTATCATTTATTTCAGGATTATTATATCATTAATATTTTGAATAATTTTTATAAAAAATATTAAACAGTGATAATTTTATATTAAAATTAATAGTGTATGTTACATCTACA
The DNA here is from genome assembly GCA_033030585.1 of Hippophae rhamnoides. Lineage (NCBI taxonomy): Eukaryota > Viridiplantae > Streptophyta > Magnoliopsida > Rosales > Elaeagnaceae > Hippophae > Hippophae rhamnoides. The sequence continues at coordinate 32,136,938 of CM065433.1, forward strand.
TTATAAAAATTTAAATTACATTTCATAAAGTTTAGATAAAATTATTCATATTTTAACATAAAGATTACTATTATCATTAGTCATTAGTTATTGTATAAGTTATTTAAAAAAATTATTTTATATTAATTAAATAATAAATTATTAATAACTAAAATATTAATATAATATATATTACAGTTATATATATATATATATATAATATTATTTACTTTAATTAATATAAATAATTAATATTTTTTAATTAATTATCTCGTAATAAATTATTAATAATTAAAATAATGTATTTTTTATATTAGATTATTTATATCAAGTAACAAACTTTTTTCTAAATTATTTATATTAAGTTATATTTTTTATAATTAAGTAATAAATTAATACCTTTAAAGTAGTTATGGTAATAATATATTATTATTATTTATTGTATAATTTATTTTTATTTTTATTTCTATATAAATTAAATAATACTAAAAATATTGATAATTATCTAGTTTATAATTATTTATCTTTATTTATATACAGTATTTGTCTTAAATTAATCTAAACATTTACCATTTTATAGTTAATTATCTTAAATTTTATTTTTTTAATGAAACAAGCTAATATGATCCTTTGTAGTTATTTCTATTATAAATTAAACCTTAAAATTGTAATATTATTATTATTCTCATTATACTTTTAATGAATATACATTTAAACATATGTCCAACTAAATATCATAAAACTTATTTTGAAAAAATGTATCCAATATCTTTTCTTAAGTCTATCAAAATCTCATCAATTGAACAATTATTTAATTTAATTAGTTATCGATTTTAATGAGTAAAGTTAATCTTTGATTAAACTCAAACCATTTATAAATTGGATTCGTGTCCAACTTGCTCCAACTAATTGAGCGAGTATGATTAGTGACCAACCAAATTCTTACTATAAAATTATCTAATTCTAACAAATTAAAATGTACAAATATTTATTTAAAATTAAATCATAATTGATTAATGAAAAATTATGGTATTTTTATTACTTGATGTAAAAAATCAAATGGGAGGATATTACATTTTATTTTTGATTAATATAAAATTATCATAATATATAATTTTATTTTTTATCGATTAAGTAATATACATTAAATAATTAAAGTATTTATTTATTTTTATATAAAATTCATTATCTTATAGTTAACTTATTTTTTATGGATTATTTATTTTAATTTTAATTTTTTATTAATTAAATAATAAATTAATATGTATAAAATACGTGAGACATTCATAAAAAATTACAATATCTTAATTTTTAAAGAATATTAATATGTATCATATATCTCTTAATTTGAATACAATTTTAAGTATAAAATTGTTGGCACGTCTACTTCTTCCGATAATTTCTCCACATACCGTTGGCACGTGTCGGTCAGTATTTGTCCTCATTCTCCGTGCATTATGTGAGTATTACTTGTCGTCCGTGGCCATGATTGATGTTTCTAGACCTCTACCGGCTAACCTGGTAAGTGGTAATTTATAAATTGGTTTGTCTTCTAAATTATGACGTATCGTATAAATTTTTATTTATTTTTGCAGTATCAAAATTATTTTAAAATTAAAAAATTATCAATTTTTTAAAATAATATTAATAAATATCATAATATAAAAAAATTAAATATAAATTTATATAAGTTTAATATTTATTTTTCAATCATAAATCATAACCAATAAGTTGTTGATTCTTTTTTTACTGTAACAAATTAAAAATAATAGTTATTTTTTAAATAAATGCACTTTAATTACATTATAATTTATATTTATATACACTTAATTATTATTATTGCCAATTTTTGTTAGATAGGCAAATTTTTTTTCACTTTTTTCACTTTTTTCACTTTCTGGAAAATTTTCTTCATCAACATCTACCTGACCCGGCTATCAAGTTACAAATTGATTCTACCTACGTTTTTTCCCAAAACAAAATAAAAAAAGTAACTAATATATCTAAAATATATGATAATGTAATAATATTTGAAGCTAAGTAAATTTTTAAGAATTGATTTCTTAATAGTATGATTCTACACCCATTGTCATAGATTCAAATTTAAATTCTATCATGTCATATTTTTTATTTTAATAAAAAACTTTAATGACTTTAAATAATTACACATTTTTTTAAAATATAATTATTATATTAAATTTATAAAAATAAAATAACTAAAATATCAATTTTTTAAAATAACTATCACTAATATATAACTAATTGATAATTTTTTTGACAAATTTAAATAAATTAAAACTCTACCTTCAAATATTCGGCATATAAATAAGTTATAGCTCGTTAACATATTGATCATACTCTCGTCAATTTTACTGCTGTTTTAATAAGAATGAACATTTTAATTGTAAAAAAATAAAATTGTGATTTTTTCTTTAAAATAATCGTAATCGTCAAGACGTAGAACGTGAATTGTTATTGTAATATTAAAATTATGATTAATCAAAACCAAACATATATTATTATATATATATATATAATTATATAAAAAATATAATTTTAATTATAAAACACAGATACTTTATATAATTAGATTAAATTTTATTTATTTTTAATTAATTCTTTATTTTATTTAAAAACATGTGTTAAATAGTTAAAAAATAAAAATTAATATTTATATTTTAAATAATATAATAAAGTAAAAATTAAGTAAACATTTAATTTTTTTAAAATAAAAATATTTTTTAGATAAATATTAAAAAATAAGAAATGTGGTTAAATTATGATAAAACTATTACCGACTTATATTATAAAAAATATAATATTATTAAACTATAGTAATTATGAATATAACATTAAAATGTTATAAATGTTATAAAAATACTATATAACATAAATAATATTTTTATATCTTTATTGGGTTATAAATATATCAATAAAATCAAGTAGCATAAGTTGTAAATAGATAATATTTTTGTAATATTTTTAATATTTTAGTAATATATTTGTAACATAATACATTTGGTTAAGATAATATGTGATTTGGAAATTTAAAAATTTGAAACAAGACATTTGGATATAATTATTTCATAATTTATTACCTTAATCTTATAACACATTATTTTTATCTAAGTTTGTCTTCTATTTTACATCTATGATTAATAGTATACTAATAATATACAGCATTAGATGATATATTATTTAATTTGTAATATTATAAGTTTTAAGATTTTAATATATATATATATTAATTTTCATCCACAATGATATTCATATGACATAAAAGGTAATAAGTTGCCTATATTCTTTTCAAACAAAAATAGCCTTGTAGATGTCTCTCACAGACAGATAGAAGTAAGTATCAATATTTATAAATAATAAATAATAATTATATTGATTAATAAATTTAATACTCAAATTTAATTAATTTTATATCAATTTTTTCAATTTATTATTTTAAAAATATTTAAATTGATAAAATTAAATTTACATTATTATTTAAATGAATGGAATACTCTTAATAATTTGCACTTTAAATTTAAGTGAGAATAATAATAACTACACAATAATTTTAAATAATATAACTATAAATTATATTATAATTTAATTTTTTATTCTCTATTTATTTTGATAAAAAATTAGTATCACTTATAAAATTTAACTTCAAGTTGTTAATTATAATAAAATTAATTTTAATACATATAAAATTATGAATATGCTGAAACTTTTTATATTAAATTATGTAATTATTGTTATCTATTTATATTTTGATTAAATTTTTCAATAATTTAAAATTTTAGATAAAATTGATGAAATTAAAATATAAAGCAATAAAATGCTAACGAAGAATGTGGCAAATTTATTACACTTTAAATAAAATATAATAATTCTGAACTATAGCATTGTGGGTCGGCACTTACCCAAAATATTAAAATAGCTTGTTAAATGATATGGTAGACTCATGGCTACTTTTTATTTATTAAAATTAAAATAAATGTTAAAAGTGTTTTAATAAAAAAAAGTTCCTTTACTATTTTTTTAACGTTAAAAAACAAAAAGGTGATTTAATAAGCTATTTTTTCTTAGAAATTTTTTACTTATACTTTGCATCATTAGAAATGTTTGTTAGGTGGCTATTTAAATAAATATTTATTTTATAATAAAATTTTATGGTTTTAAATATAAAAAAGGTTAATTTGGACCCATAATTGAAAAACACAAGGACCCTTTGACAAGATTCTTCCCACGAATAATTATATTTTTCTGAAACGAACGGGCACTCCAATAACAGAAAATTATAAAATAATTATTTTTACCAATTTCTCTTTAGTTAATTAAATTTTTAATATATCAAAACTATTTTTTATAATATCTAATTCCAGTGACCGCTCTATAAAAGGATACTAAACCTCCCCTGTTTGCGTCCATGTATAGGATACAGAGGAAAATCAAAAGCGTGAGAAAAAGATATCCAATCTTATTTGCGAAGTCTCTTGCTGTGTGTTTGTGAGTATTTCAGAAACATGTCACTGCTTTCAGATCTCGTTAACCTTAACCTCTCAGAATCGTCTGAGAAGATCATTGCAGAATACATATGGTTAGCTCTCTTGCCAATTCACTTGATTATCATGCTATAAATAGCATAAATATGAACTTGTTTGCTTGTATTTTTAAGTTTAGGAAAGTTGGTTTCCTTATTTGTCTACTGGGTATGTTTTGTTTCTTTTTATAGTGATCGGAGATTCATCTTTGAGTGAAAAGGTGTCTGCTTTATGATTTATGTGATAGGTTCTTCGTCAAATATCACTTACTTGCCTGGCTTCTATATACATGTATTTGGTTTTTAGTTTGATAAGATTTTCCCAGGAAAATACTTTTTTTTTAAATTTGTTTTCCTTTCATTATTTTTTTCCTGTTTATGTAATTATTTGAATGATCTTTTCGATTTCTCTTTATAATGGTTTGAATGATCTTTTGGATTTCTCTTTATAGGCAAAGCGCTTGTTATAGAGTTTTTGTGTACAATGTATTGCTTTCTGTCTTCCTGGAGTTATTATTCATTTCATCTTCTGGAAAAGCTTAAATTTTGCTAGTTTTTATTTTACTTTGATGAACTATCTAGAGATTAGTCCTTTTATCCATGTGATTTAAAACAAATACAGGTGAAGTTTGACCTTTTATTTATAGAAAAGCACATGGGATCTCACCTTCAGCCTTGAGATTGAGCACGTTCAATATGACGGTTTCAATTTTGCTGAAACCCATAACTCGAGTCTTGGGACTCTGCCTGCTTTGATTTTTGTTTTATTTTCACTTTGTTAGCAATAAATCAAGTTTTACCGAAAAAAATAGTAATAAATCCGATTACTCCTATTACTGTTTATGTTTTTTTCCTGATAGAATTCATCAGCAGATTCCTTTTTCTTGATGTTTGTGCTTGTTGATTTTATTAGTTTCCCATAAGTGGCGTCCGTGTACTGCATTCACCTCATCGTTGTTTGTCTTCGTTAGGATCCTCAAATGAAATTGGATTTGATATTTACATGTCATTGTCTTTCTCTATTTTCATGAAATCATGTTCATGTTCTTACATAGAATCCATCAAGCCTTGAAATAAATGATTTTATATCACGACTGGTATTTAATTTGCTTCCGTTGGCTTAATTTTCTTCAACAGGATTGGTGGATCTGGTATGGACTTAAGAAGCAAAGCCAGGGTACCAAATTGAAAAAATAAAAATCCTTTCTTTTATTTTCCTTTTGTTTGTTATTTTTCTTTGGTTTAGTCCTTTTAAATGATATTTTTCTTTTTGGCATTTGAAGACACTTCCTAGATCAGTGAGTGATCCTTCAGAGCTTCCCAAGTGGAACTATGATGGTTCCAGCACAAATCAAGCTCCTGGTAAAGATAGTGAAGTTATTTTATAGTAAGCTTTTTTCCCTTTTAATTTCAGTTTCCTACTATTTTTTCATCTACATTATCAAAGTAAGTTTGCTTTTGAGTTTTGACTATCATTTATGGATGATTTTAATTTATTTCATATTACATTGCAGCCCTCAAGCAATTTTCAAGGATCCTTTTAGGAGAGGAAACCATGTATTGGTAAGTAATTTACAAGTGGTTTCAGTCATAAACTTTTCGGAAAAAAGTGCTTTCATTAATTAAAAAAAACAAATAATTGTTTTATGTCAGTAGGCAAAAAAAGTGTTTTTTAATCGTTAAAAGCACTTATGGTATTGCTTTTTAGTTCATGAATACTTTTACAGATTCTGAAAAGCATGAACAAATAGACTTTTACGTTACTTACATGCCCTGAATCACCTTTGTTTTGAATCAGGTAATGTGTGATACTTACACTCCAGCAGGAAAGCCTATTCCAACAAACAAGAGACATGCTGCTGCAAAGATATTCAGCCATCCTGATGTCGTTGCCGAGAAGCCTTGGTATTTTTTGATCCTGGAGATTCTTTTAGATTTAAAGTTTAGCTTTTTTACGTATTTTTATTTGATGTTCCATGTTTACTCCTTCTATTGGATCACATGATTGCATTTTTATCTGGAAAACAGGTATGGTATTGAGCAAGAGTACACCTTGTTGCAGAGAGATGTTCAATGGCCCATTGGCTGGCCTATTGGTGGTTTTCCTGGTCCTCAGGTCTTGATTCTGAGCTTTTATTTTTATATATTTTTATTAAGCATTCCTTGACAGCTTGTATTATTCATTTTCTAAATAGAAGTTGAATGTATTCTATTCTGATTCATAATTTTACTACAAATTTTTATTTCTTCCTAGTTTTTCCAATACTTGTAAGTTGTAATATTCAATTGGCTCACAAAAAAAGGTTCTTTTGTTATTACTTATCAGGGACCATACTATTGTGGTGTTGGTGCTGATAAGGCGTTTGGGAGAGATATTGTTGATTCTCATTACAAGGCCTGTCTCTATGCAGGCATTAACATAAGTGGCATCAATGGAGAAGTGATGCCAGGACAGGTTAATATCATAATTTCTATGGATTTTTTAAAATTTTGTATCAGTGCTTATTCTATATTTTTCTTAATTTATTGTGTGCAAACATAATTAGTTGATGAAATAATGCAGTGGGAATTTCAAGTTGGTCCCTCAGTTGGCATATCTGCCGGAGATGAGCTGTGGGTTGCTCGCTACATTTTGGAGGTACATAAGACCCCTTAAAATACAACTGTCTTAAATATTAACCCAGTATCACCATTATTTTCACTTATCTATGTTTTCTCATGTAATTCTGTTTTGTCTTAACAGAGGATCACAGAGATTGCTGGAGTAGTGGTTTCTTTTGATCCAAAACCAATACCGGTACGATAATTTGCATTCTGAAGTATGCATTCCCCTCCCCTCTCCTCTTCCCCTTCTTCTGTCACTTTTTTTAATGAATGATCTTTGTTTGTATACTAGGGTGATTGGAATGGTGCTGGTGCTCACACAAACTACAGGTACTTTTTGGCTCTATCATCTTAGGGCATAGTAGATAGTGTGTTTAGCAAAGAATGATTGTTATTGTACATTTGCAGTACCGAGTCCATGAGAAACGAAGGAGGTTATGAGATAATCAAGAAAGCAATCGAAAAGCTCGGATTAAGGCACAAAGAACATATTGCTGCATATGGAGAAGGCAATGAGCGCCGTCTCACTGGGCGCCATGAAACTGCAGATATCAACAAATTCTTATGGGTAAAAATGAAAGCATAAAAGTTTCTCATCTCTCTTATTAGCAAATATTGAAATTTATTTTTAAAGAACAAATTCTTGTGTTTGATAGGGTGTTGCTAACCGTGGTGCATCGATTCGAGTTGGTAGAGACACTGAGAAAGCCGGCAAAGGTTACTTTGAGGACAGAAGACCTTCTTCTAACATGGATCCATATGTTGTCACTTCAATGATAGCTGAAACCACCCTTCTCTGGAAGCCTTAAATGCTTAGCTTCACACACTACTGACTATCATTTAGCATTTTCAAAATAGTAATGTTTTTATGGGATTCATTACAATAGGATCCCATTCATGTTTTATCCCATTATCCTTATGCTTTTCTTCCTTTATATTCTATAAGCAGCCTGAGCAGTACGACAGTGGGGCCATTGCATCTTTGCCTTGTGATTTTTCTCTAATGTTGAAATAATGGGATCTTATATCAATAACAAATGTTACGAATGCTTATTTCTAGTTATACTTAGGTTTTTTAAATAGGATTTTAAGATTTTTAATTTGAATTTTAATTAGATGTTAGTAATTAATTTAAATCAATCTTAACTTAACGTATCCGATTACATAATATTGAAATTTATATATAAATTATTATTATATTTAAAATATAAATAAAATATGTAAAATTTATTATTTATAGAAAATTAAAAAAACAAAAAACATATTTATTTAATTATTAAATTATCATAAATATTTATATTTAAATTTATATTTTTAGTTAAAATAATAATTTTATGTAATAATATGTATAATATTTAAATATAATATATTATCAAATGATGTATATATATATATATTTATAAGTTAATAATAATTTGATTTGTATGATAAATAATAAATTATATAATAGGTTAATTTGAATTTAAATATATTTAGATTTTTTAATTTGAATTTGATATGATTATTTAATCTAATTTTTAATTTTTTATATTTTGCCAATTTAATCTAATTTTAAAATTTTCAATTTAAATGATTGAACGGATTATTTATTTTAAATGATTGAACGGATTATTTATTGTTAGAAATTATGAATAAAAATTGTTATAAAACGATTCTTTTTATCTTCAATTTCCAAATTCATTTTCGTCAGTTTCAATTTCTTCAGTTTTCTGTTATGCTTTCATTTGAAAATTTTTTATTTCTAAATTAAATATTTGCTTCCGTTTTTTTTTTCTTTTCCATTTGTGAATTGAAGTTTTTCAACTCTACTTTTGTTTTCTCATAGGTATATAAATACTTGTTTGAGGAACAAGAGGAACAAAAAATAAGAAAGAAAACAGAGCTGGAAACAAAAAAACAAAGAAACAGAAAGAAGAATAAATTGGCAAAAAAGAATTTTGTGTATTTTCTATAAGTTAGGTTTTTATAATATAATTGGGACACTAAAGTTTTTAAAATAATAATCTGTGATATATATTTATTAAAGTTTAATCGTGTTATCTTGATAGATAATTTTATATTATTTTCAAATACTCACGGTGAAAAAATTATCTTAATAACATTTTTTTTATTAAAATTATATATTATTTAAAATTTGTATTTAAAATATATATATATATTTTAATTTTAATAATATAATTTTATTTTTACGTGTATTATTTACTAAAATCTTAAAATAATTTCTTTTTTTTCCTCATTTTTTTGACAAACAAACACAAAAAATTAACAAATATTTTGAGGCTTACATATTATTTATAATATGTTATATTTATTTGTTTTGTTATATATATTTTATTATAATTATAATTTAATTTTTACATTTTTATTAATTATTTTTATCATTTATTTAATATTATTTTTTCCTCATTTTTTAGACAAACAAACACAAAAAATTAACAAATATTTGTGACTTACATATTATTTATAATAAGTTATATTTATTTGTTTTGTTATATATATTTTATTATAATTATAATTTAATTTTTACATTTTTATTAATTCTTTTTATCATTTATTTAATATTAATTTTGCTATTATATTAAATTACTTTTACTCTATTTTTACCTGATTTCATCTTTCTGATTGTTATTATTATTTTTCTTTACTGAGCCTTCCAGCTTTCTTCAAATCATGCTCTAAAAGTCGAGTCAATTAAAAACATTGCATCTTTGCAGTGATGGGTTGGAGGCTTTCCTAATCATTTACTCAATCACTTTACCTGATGACTTAATATTTTAATTTTGTTATCATTGACTATTTTATATAATTATAATGTTTTTTATATACTGTTATTTTTATATTAAATATATATATTTTTATTTATTTTATGTTATTAATCTTAATTTTCTTTACTTTATATTTGTATTATATTTTACTATACACATATATATTTATAATTTTATAAATATATATATATATATATATTTATATTTAAATTATTTAATCATTATAATTAACAAAATTATAAATATATATGTAAATTATCATATTTTTAAAATTTATATTGCTATTTGTATATTTAAACAAAATAGTAAAAAAAATATTATGGAATCTAAAATGATTATTATTACTGACCCAACTGTGAATGATTTTATTTTGAACCAAATGATGAGGTTTATGAGATAACCCCAATGTTATCGTTTTTGTTCATATAAGCCATGGTGTGGTAGAAAGATCGTAGAAGTTTAATGGCGTGAACTTCAAGAAATGGGGGAAGATGATGTTATATCTTTTCACCTTGAATTTGGCAAGGTTTTTGATTGAAGAAGCTCTCAATCAACTTAAGGGTGAATAAGATTTTTAATTTGGTAATGCTATTGAAGCATGAAAACATTTTGATTATCTATGTTGGAATTATGTTCTAAATAGTCTAACGAATTCCTTGTAGAATGAGTATAATAAGGAAAATACGACTAAAGGCTTATGAGAACCATTGGATCAGAAGTATGAAATTGAAAACACTGGTGCCAAAAAAATTTTAGTTGGTTGCTTTCTTGATTATAAGATGATGGACTTAGAATCTGTATGCAGTCAAGCACGTCAAATCCAAGATATCATAACAGAGATATATGCTAAAGGGATGATACTTAGTGAAACCTTTCAAGTTGAATCTATTATTGAAAAGTTGCCCCTTCATGGATAGTGTTCAAGGCCTACCTTAAGCACAAGCGAAGTGAAATGTCATTGAAATATTTGTTGATAAGATTCAAAATTGAAGAAGACAATAAGGCTTCTTCTAAAAGATGATATATCCTATCAGCACCTAAGGCTAATGTGATTGAACATGGTCAAAGTTCAAAACACAATAAGAATAAGAGCAAGGGCAAGCTAGGTAAAGGGTATAAATTGGGACCTAGAGAAGAACTTTTAAGAAGTGTAGCTTTAGATGGATTTTCTTTAACTGTCAGAGGACATGGCATAAAGCCTTAGATTGTAGGTTTTCAAAAAGAAACAAAAATCATGAGGCAAATATGGTTGATGACATCACTCATGATATCTTCGATATTGATTTGTGTGCAATCATTTCTGAGGTAAACTTGGTGGGATCAAACCCAAAGGAGTGATGGATTGATACTAGTGCAACAAGACACATATACTCAGATAAGAAGCTATTCACTACTTTTGAAGAAGTGAAAGATGGAGAGAAGCTCTTCATGGAAAATTCTACCACATCAGCCATTCAAGGGTAAGGTCAGGTCAAATTGAAGATGACCTCTGGAAAAGAGCTTACATTAAAAAATGTACTCTATGTGCCAGACATTCGTAAGAATCTTGTTTCTGGCTCATTGCTAAACAAGCATGGCTTTCAGATGGTGTTTGAATCTGACAAGGTCGTTATGACAAAAAATGGGATGTTTGTAGGAAAGGGATATGTATTTGATAGGCTATTTAAAGCTCAATGTAATGACTATAAAAACTAAGAATATTAATAAGATTAATTATTCTACTTATTTTCTTGAGTCTTTCAACTGGTGGCATGGTAGACTAGGTCATGTTAATTACGATACATTGCGTAGACTAATTAACATGGAACACATACCCGCATTCCAAATATATTCCAAGTATAAATGTGAGACTTGTGTTAAGGCAAAAATGACTAGGTCATCGTTTTATTCGATTGAAAGGAACACTGAACCCCTTGACTTAATCCATAATGATCTATGTGATTTGAAATTTCTTCAAATAAAGGGTGATAATAAGTATTTTATTACTTTTGTTAATGATAGCATGAAATATTGCTATGTGTATTTGCTTAAAAGCAAAAATGAAGTTATAGAAAAATTTATTTTTTATAAAATAGAAGTTAAGAATCAACTCAACATGAAGCTCCAAGTACTACACAATGATTGTAGTGGTGAATATGAAGCACCGTTTGGTAAATTATGTCCACAACACGAAGTTATTCATGAAACCACAGTGCCTTATTCACCTTAGCAAAATAGAGTTACTGAATGTAAGAATCGTACCTTGAAAGAATTGATTAATGAAATGCTATTAAGTTTTGGTTTTCCACATAACTTGTGAGGGAAGCTATTTTGTCACCTAACTATCTTTTGAATAAGGTATCCCAAAAAAAGACACAAAAGACACCGTATGAATTATATAAAGGAAATGTACCTTCCTATGAATATTTGCGAGTATAGGGGTGTCTTGCTAAAGTAGCTATACCTATACCTCATAAGGTAAAGATAGGTCCAAAAATAATAGATTGCATCTTTCATTGGATATGCACATAATAGTAGTGCTTATCGGTTTCTTGTGCATGAGTCAAAGATCCCAAACATACATAAGAACACGATAATGGAATCAAAGAATGCATCATTCTTTGAACATGTATTTCTAGGTAAATTTCAAGGAAAATCAAGTTCGTCTAAACGAACGTATGAGACTATGAATGAAGATACTAAAAAAAAAGGAACCTAAACAAGAAGTTGGGGATGAGGTTGAGGTTGAACTCAGACGTAGTAAGAGAGCTAGAACAGAAACATCATATGGTCCAGATTTTTTAACCTACTTGCTAGAAAGTGAACCTCAAATCTATGAAGATGCTGTGAATTATTTTGAAGGTCCTCAATGGAAAGAAGCCATTAATAGTAAAATTGAGTCCATTTTACAAAATCACACTTAGAAATTAGTTGATTTATCTCCAAGTAGTAAAAACTAAGGTCTAACTGGATTTTCACAAGAAAATGTAAATCAGATGGATCATTTGATAAGTACAAGGCCAAGCTTGTAATTAAGGGATACAAACAACGACATGACCTTGATTACTTTGATACTTATTCTCCTGTGACGATAATAACATCTATAAAGATGATAATTGCATCGTAGCTTTGAAAAATCTTGAAATTTATTAAATGGATGTAAAGATAGCCTTTCTAAATGGAGAGTTAGATGAAGAAATCTACATGGGCCAACCCAAAGGTCTTTCATGCCTAGGGCAAGAAGGAAAGGTCTGTAAATTGGTGAAGTCTTTATATGGCTTGAAATAAGCACCAAAACAATGACATAAAAAGTCTGATAATGTCACGAGGACAAATAACTTTAAAATCAATGAATGTGTATATGGCAAGGACAAAGAAAATGGTTATGTTATCTTGTGTCGTTATGTTGATGACATACTAATTATGGGTAGTAATGATCAAATGATCAAATCTACTAAGTCTATGTTTAATTCAAGGTTTGATATGAAAGATATAGGGCCTACTAATGTAATTCTCAGAATTAAGATATCAAGGATATCAAGCAGTCTCATTCTAAGTCAGTGTCATTATGTTGACAAAATACTTAAGAAATTCAATAAGGGTGATTTTGGAATTGTGAGAACACCAATAGATATAAATTTACACCTATCCAAGAATAAAAGTGAGAGTCTATCTCAACTAGAATATTTTAAAGTGATAGGAAGCCTTATGTACTTGATGATTTGTATGAGACCAGACATAACTTACGTTGTAAGCAAACTTAGTATGTATACTAGTAATCCAAGATCTGATCACTAGAAAGGTATTACAAGACTACTTTGATACTTAAGATATACATGTAGCTATGAATTGCACTATATAAGATATCCAGCTGTATTAGAAGGATATAGTGATGCAAATTGGATATCTGACATGAAAGACTCAAAGTCTACTAGTGGATATTTATTCATACTAGGTGGTGCAACTGTTTCATGGAAGTCCTCTGAACAGATGTGGATTGCTTGGTCCATGATGGAATCTGAGTTTATCAATTTGGATAAATGTAGAGAAGAAGTTGAATGGCTACGTAATGTTTGGAGGATATTCTTAAGTGGTTGAAGCCCATACCTACAATATGCATTCATTTTGATAGCCAATCTGCTATTGGTAGGGGCACAAAATAATATGTATAATGGTAAGTCTCAACATATACGTCGTAGACATAATACCATTAGAAAAACTACTCTAAATTGGGGTTATCTCTATTGATTATGTGAAGTCAAAGGATAACATAGCTGATCCCTTAACTAAAAGGGTTATATCAAGAGTTAGTTGATAAGACATCTAGAGAAATACGACTAAAGCTCATGAATGAGTAAGGATTTACAAAGGAAACCCAAGATCTAGGTTCAAAGGGATAACCTAATTGTAAATATTTAGTGAGATCATTGTAGAGGTTTACCCTAAATTCCATTCCTATGATGAAAACAGTGATACGTGTAAGATATAAAATAAGTTAAGGCTTTTAATGATTCTTGTTAAGAGAATACCAAGCAGAGTATGTGAGTTACTCTTTGCGAATTACTTTTAAAGATAAGAGATCACCTATGTGAGGGATGAGTGAGGCCGCTTTGAAAGAGAATTGTATAGGGCTCAATTCTTTAGAGACTTTCACAAAACTAGACATATGTTCATGGCCAAAACAAACATAACAGTGAAAAGTGCATTATGTTAGGAAAGATTCTCGTGTGAAGTATGTCATCGTTACATAAATAGCAGAACAGTTGGAGGATATCGTGTCTACTTGTCAGTTAGTAAGATAAATATATTTTCACAAAGGAAGGTTCAAAAGGGTTACCTACTTATCCTATGCAGATTTTGATCCGTTGAACTCTATTTTTGTGTCAAATTTCATTTAAAATTTATGTCAATTTTTATTCATATGAAGGATTGTTAGAAATTATGAATTAAAATTTTTAGAAAATGGCTCTCTTCATCTTTAATTTTTGTTTAATTTTCTTTAGTTTCAATTTGAAATTTTTTTGTTTCTAAATTAAATTTTTGCTTTCGTTTTTCTCTTTTCCATTTTTGAATTGAAGTTTTCTAGCTCTACTTTCATTTTCTCATTGGTATATAAATACTCATTCATTGAGGAAGAAAAAAAATAAGAAAGAAAAAAGAGCTAAAAAAGAAAAAAGAGTAGAGGAAAAGAGAAGAAAAGAAAAAAAAGAGTCATGTTCGGAAAGGTAAAAAGAATTTTTTTTTGTGTATTTTCTATCAAGAGTTAGGTTCCTACAATAGAATTCAGATACTAGAAAGTTCGTAGAATAATAAACTGCAGTATAAGTTTATCATTGTTTAACCGTTGTATTCTGTGAGATAAATTTTCATCGTTCTCAAACACTCACGATTAGCGAAAAAATTATTTTAAGAATATTGTATGATATACAGGTCTCGATTATTTTTTATTTAAATTATATATTATTAAAAATTTTTATTTATAATTAATATATATATATATATATATATATATATATTAATGTATTTTTTAATTTTAATAAAATAATTTTATAATTAATTTGCTCAACATTTTGCTTTTCCTTACAAATTATTTAATTTGAGAAAAATTCACTCACAGCTGATAATATTTAAAATTTGATAGTAAGAATTGTAATTAGGAATGATAATTGTTTAAAACAAAAAGAATATATAGTAATTAAACGTTACAACGTATACGTCATATTAAAAATTTTAAATTAAAAAAACATATTTTTTTCTTAATTTTTAACCTACTTATTCTTACTTTCTTAATTCTCAGATTCTCAACTTATTAACAATAGCCGTTTCTTCAACAATAATTTTACGTCTAATACTGTTCCACTCCTTTAAGAGTAATTCTATGCCTATTGAATCAAGATATAGTATTTTTTGTATCACCTAAAAACATATTTTTCTTTATACGTGGGCCTACTTAAATACACTATTAATTTTTTATAATTTCTTTTCGCAATAAACCATCTGTCATTCAATCCGTCTAAGAAAGAGGTCATTTGAATTATGACAATTGAGAGATCAAAAAACCCTCCACCAACTGTCAGCCCATTATTTGCTAAAGTAGAGGTAGGCAAATTCTTGTTTTTAGAGTAATAATGGCTCTAAATCAATAATATATATAATATTTTTTTATAAATACAAATTCTTATTAGTTTGTTAAAAGAATGATTCATATTATAATAA
Source organism: Hippophae rhamnoides (assembly GCA_033030585.1). NCBI lineage: Eukaryota > Viridiplantae > Streptophyta > Magnoliopsida > Rosales > Elaeagnaceae > Hippophae > Hippophae rhamnoides. The sequence continues at coordinate 32,153,018 of CM065433.1, forward strand.
TCATTTTATATTTATAAATATTTTAATAATAAATTATGAAATAAATTATAAATTATTCTGATATTAAAAATTCTATTTTAAAAATAGCAACCAGCAAAAGAAAACAAATAAAATTAAAAGGTGTATTATCTCACTTTTCATTTTATATATTTGTGATATCTCTATTAGAGATACTGATATTCATTATTATCTATATTCTTTAGCTAATACATTAATGATATTCTTATTTAAAAACTGATGTTTCTTTAATACACATTTAATTATCATCAGTATCTTTTTAGTACCTATATTTAATTAATTGGTACATGATGAACGAAAACCGGCATCGCCGATTCTTGCCAATACTTTGGTTTTAATATTTGTAAAACTCTCGCAAGTGCACGAATCATTTCGTAGAAAATGATAAGTATACTCCCAAGGTCGATCTAAGGAAGGAATGTATGTGGGTTTTAATTTATTATTCAAACTTTTAAAAACGAAATTAAATCCTAAACATCCTGTCACGATATTTTAGGTTTTGTGTTTTTAATCTAATTACAGAAAATTAAACATAGATTCAATAAACATTCATGCAAATTTTATCTTTTATAAATAGTGGAGTATTTATGGATATAATAACTAAGTTAATTATGCTTGTTCATATTATCTAGGTTATTAAAGATATGAATTGATATTTATTGATTCTCCCTTTTTTGTATGAATACCACATTTGGTGGGGCTATATATTCTTTGTTAACTAAACAAATCAATTAACACCTATGGGTGTGGTTGATAACTAATTTGGTTAATTAAATTAATTCCTTTTTCTAAGAGATTGAAAATGAACCATTTAAATGCCACCTTTGGTGGGGACTTTAAACTTTATTCAAGGTGTCCAAATTAAACCTAAGAATTTAGTTATCCGAGTACTAACTTTCACGTTTTAAAACTACTACTGAAAACATGTTGTCAATACATTTTCAGATAATAATTCTTATAAAAACTTTTGAAATAGAGCTTCACTCTAACTACCTAATTGTACCAACAAATAAAAGAGCACTACTCTAAATTAGACCGGATAACTAAACCTTAAAATCTAATTTTCAAATTTAAGTTTGTAATGAAAAATAATATATTTCTCTCTAACATTCTTAATATAAAATCTTGAATAAAAATAAAATCAATTCATTTTAGAGATTTTTACCTATTTAATATTTCGCAAGCATAACAACGTTATTATTATATCATGTTTACAAATAGCTAGCACACTTAAATTTAATCACAGACAAATTAAATATAACATGTAGGAATAAAGCATAAAAAATAACTGCAAAGAAAATAAAATCCTTACAGAACTTCGACGCTATTCCCGTTACTAGAAAACCTCCAAGCGGAATTTGCACTTCCATTTATTGAATCAAAAACTAAAATATTACAAAAACATTACAAGTTCCTCTCAAAAAGAGAGGAACTCTAAAACTAAGAGAATTGAACTAAAAACTAAGAGAAAAACTAAGAAAATCTTAGAAACTAAGAAAGAAACTAAAAAAAACTCAAAAACTTAGAAATGAGAGAAAGAAAGAAGAGAGAAGTGTGGTTTTGAGGTGTGTTTTGAAGTGAAGGAAATGGGGGTATTTATAGGTGAGGATGGAGAGAAAAAATGAGTAAAAAAATGTTAAAAAATGTAAAAACGCGTAATGGACATGGTGAGGTCATTGATGACATCAAGATGACATCAGGCGGCCAGACGTGAAAAATGGGGCAAAACGCGTTGGGCGCGCTACGGATGGGCTGCAGCGCGCGCACGTGGGGTCGCCGTCGGCGTGCAACGTGAAGCAGCGCTGGCGCGGGGCCTTGGGCGGTCAAGGCGGCGGGCAATGGCGCGATTTCTCTTTGACATTTTTGACATTTTTGACCCATTTTGTCCAATTTTTCCATGTTTGTTGACCTTTTCCCACTTATTTATTAATATATTTGTGATGTATTGCTTCAAGTATTCCTCTTTGAGTCTTTAAATTACGTTTTTAAGCCAAAATACCTGAAAAACAATAAAAATACCCGTGATTCCGAAAAAGACAAATTTATATAAATATATGATAAAACATATAAATAGATATATTTTTAATCAATTAATGTACATAAAATCATGGTTATTTTAGTGCTTTTTGAGCACTCATCAGTACATCTTTAACACCTCTATTTAAATAATTTATACCCCAATTTAAACACATAATTAGACCAAATGGATCTTAGTTTACTACAAAATTGATTATTTAAGTTAGATTTAAAGTCGATTTTTGGTGAGAACTAACTTATAATGTGTAAAACTCTTATATTTCCATTCAAAGACACTACCTATTTATATACAAAGTTAGAGACAATCTTAGGTGACATACACCTAATACACAACTAAGACACCTAATACACAACTAATATATTCACCTAGTATTAGACACCTAATACACACACAACTAATCATCTTTAACACTCCCCCTTAAGTTGGAGCATAGATATTAATCATGCCCAACTTGTTACAAAGATAATCAACCCGAACCCCACTTAAAGTTTTCGTGAAGATATCTCCTAGTTGTTCTCCAGTCTTCATATATCCTGTAGAAATCAAACCTTGCTGAATTTTCTCGCGAACAAAATGACAATCAATTTCAATGTGTTTAGTTCGTTCATGAAACACAGGGTTAGAAGTAATATGAAGAGCAGCTTGGTTATCACACCACAATTTCGCTGGTACTGAAGTTTTAAGACCTACTTCATCCAAGAGCTGATATATCCATATTATCTCAGACGTAGATTGTGCCATAGCCCTATATTTTGACTCTACACTCGATCGTGACACAACATTCTGCTTCTTACTTTTCTATGAGACCAAATTTCCTCCAATGAAAATACAATAGCTTGATGTGGATCTTCTATCCACTTTGGAACCTGCCCAATCTGCATCTAAAAAACATTCAATATGAGTATGTCCATGATTTTCATACAAGATGCCACGTCCAGGTGCTCCTTTCAAGTAACACAAAATTTGCTCTAACGCTGCCCAATGATGAACTGTTGGGGATGACATAAATTGGCTAACAACACTGACTGAATATGCAATATCTGGACGAGTCACGGTAAGGTAATTCAGCTTTCCAACCACCCTTCGATATCTCTCAGAATCTTTAAAGAGTTCTCCATCTCCTGTAAGGTGGATGTTCGGAGTCATTGGAGCACTACAAGGTTTTGCTCCTAATTTTCTTGTCTCCGTTAATAAGTCCAGGACATATTTTCTTTGAGATAGAAAGATACCTTTTTACTCCTTGTGACTTCAACACCCAAGAAATACTTTAGCATCCCCAAATCCTTCGTGTGAAATTGAGTATGTAGGAAAGACTTAAGAGATGAAATTCCCATAGTATCACTTCCAGTAATAACAATGCCATCTGCATACATAACTAAAAGAATGATACCAGCTTCTGATTGTTTATAGAACACAGAATGGTCAGACTTTCTTTTCATCATACCAAATGTTTCTATAGCTTGACTAAATTTTCCAAACCAAGCACGAGGGCTCTGTTTCAAACCATACAAAGATTTGCAGAGATGACAAACGTGCCTAGACTCCCCTTGAGCAACAAAACTAGGAGTTTGCTCCATAAACACCTTCTCTTGAAGATCACCATGAAGAAAAGCATTCTTGATATCTAGTTGATGCAAAGGCCAATGGTGAGTAGCTACCATAGAAATAAACAACCGAACATATGTCAATTTAGCAACAAGAGAGAAAGTGTCAAAATAGTCCATTCCATAGGTTTGAGCATATCCCTTAGCAACAAGACGAGCCTTTAATCGAGCAACTGACCCATTTGGATTAACCTTAACTGTGCACACCTATTTGCATCTGATATCCCATTTCCCTGAAGGTAAATCAACCAAGTCCCAAGTACCATTGTCATCCAATGCATTCATTTCCTCGATCATTGCATGATGCCAACCAGGATGAGATATGGCTTCATGAACAGTTTTAGGGATAGAAATAGAATCAAGGGAAGCAATAAAAGAGCAAGAGGAAGACGAAAAGTAATTATACGAAACAAAAGAAGAAATAGGATAAGTATATTGACGTTTACCTTTGCGTAATGCAATAGGAAGATCATCGTTCAGGACTGGATCTGATGACGAAGGAGCAGGTGCAAGACATGAATCAGAAGGTCTATGTCTGGAGTAGACTTAAGTTATAGGAGGCCTAACAAGAACTGGGTCAGAGACAGGTTCAGATGATGTGATAGAATAGACTAACAAATCGTCATCCTCCCCCTCACATGCAAGAGGAGGAAAAGACGAAAAATAGGGTGTGTCTTCCATAAAGGTAACATCTATTGAGACAAGATATTTGTTAAGACTAGGACAATAACATTTATAACCTTTTTGGAGACGAGAATAACCAAGGAAGATACACTTCAAAGACTTGGGATCTAATTTAGTAACATGCGGACGAACATCCCAAACAAAACAAGTGCTACCAAATATCCTAGGGTCAACTGGAAATAGTGACTTATTTGGAAACAAAATTTTGTAAGGAATCTCACCATGAAGAACAGATGAGGGCATGCGATTAATAAGAAAACATGATGTTGAAACTACATCGGCCCAAAAAGGTTTAGAAACATTCATTTGAAATAATAAGGCACGTGTAGTTTCGAGAAGATGTTTGTTCTTACGTTTGGCCACTTCATTTTGAGATGGAGTATCAACACACAAAGTTTCATGAAGTATGCCATTTTGAATCATATAAGATTGAAAAAAAGCTGATGTATATTCTTTGGCATTATCACTTCACAAAGTACGAATTGAAACATTAAATTGAGTTTTAATCTCAACACAAAATGCGCAAAAAATAGAAAACAATTCAGAACGACTCTTCATTAAATATAACCAAGTTACACGAGAATAATCATCCACAAAAGTAACAAAATACTTAAATCTAGGTTTAGACAAAATAGGACAAGGACCCCAAACATCAGAATGAACTAATTCAAAAGGAACACTAGCACGTTTATTAACTCTTGGATTTGAACTAAGACGATGATGTTTTGCAAATTGACAAGACTCACAATCTAATGAAGACACCTTACTAAACTGAGGACAAAGTTTCTTCAGTGAAGGAAGAGATGGATGACCCAGTCTACAATGTGCCTCGAAGGGAGAGGTTACACTAGAGCAAGCGACAGATTTCGGTATTGGTGTGTCAAGAATATAGAGGCCTCCAGACTCATGTCCTTTACCAATAGTCTTCTTCGTCATAAGATCCTGAAATAAGCAACGATCAGGAAAAAATGAGATGCAACAGTTAAGATTGCGAGTAAGCTGACTTACAGAGATCAAATTAAAGGATAAGCTAGGTAAATGTAAGACAGACGACAAAGGAAGCAAATGAGTGGGAGTAATGGTGCCAGACCCAAGAACACGAGATGGTGACCCATCGGCTAAGGTAACAATAAAGGTAGAAGTGTGTGACTGAAGAGTAGAAAAGAGACTAGAGTTATCTGTCATATGATCTGTGGCACCAGAATCAATAACCCATTTGGAAGATGAGGAAATGAGACACGCATTTGATTTACTTGAATCAGCAATAGCAGTGACAGAGGGTGATGAAGAACTTGGTGATTCTTGATACTGTGAGAACTTGGTAAATTCATCTGCAGAGATAAGAACCGATTTTTCAAAAGTATCAGAAGTGGATGCAATATGAGCTGAGTGACCTTTCTAATGCTTGTACTGAAGCTTTCTACATTCATGTTTTGTATGTCCTGGTTTGTGACAATAGTAACATACAATACCTCCGAGGTCCTATGGTCGAGTTTCAAACCCATGTGAGCCGCCTCCTTTGTTTCTGTTCATATAAGTTGATTGTCCATGCTCATAATTATTACTTCGGCTGACCAAAGCACCATTTAATTGAGCAGGTGGAGGTGGAGTACCTTCTGTACGAAGTACTCGACTAAACAGCTCTTGTAAAGAGGAGATCTCATAACCAAAAAGAACCTGGGACTTAGCAGTCTCAAAAGTAGAGGGAAGACCGGTAAGAAAAATCATGACCGCCATTTGTTCCCGTTGGCTTTGTTGAATCTTGACATCAGGGCTAAAAGGCATCAAACTATTGAGCTCCTCATAAGTCCTTTTAAATTCCATAAAATAATTTATGAGTGACTGATCTTGTTTGTTTGCACAGTAAAATGCTTTGCATACCTCATATATGCGAGAAAGATTTCCCTTACCAGAATATAAGAAATCCAAATAATCCATCAATTCCTTAACAAATTCACAATGATTGATTAAGTCAATTACATTGCTGTCAATAGAATTTTGAATCTGCAGAAATAAGCGAGCATCGTCTCTAAGCCGTGTCTACTTTGAATCATTTTTAAGAGGATCATTAGTCAAATGAGTATCTTTTTCGATGCTTCTCAAATAAATTCGAATGGTCTTTCTCCAAGCCAAATAATTCAAACCATTGAGCTTATGGTCCGTGATTTTAGACATCACAGGTACCATATCCGTTACAACATTAGCTTTCTCTTCAGCCATAATTCTTATAAATGACAAGATAGGGAGCAAGCGAACAAACAAAATCCAAACACGCAGCGAAAAAACATGCAGCGAACAAGAACACAAAATTGGAAGAACCCAAACCTGAAAAATCACAAGCAATGAGTACCAAACCACCACAGATGACGCAGGGGAACGTCGGAGAGCGACACAAGGTCGATTGGAGAAGAATTATACCCGGACGTGCTGTCACATGCCGGAGCATGGAAATCTGACAGAAAGTCGCAGTGGTGCGTGTGGCCCACTCGCGGCTCGTCTGGTGACCGAACTTCGGGGTTTGGCCGGTCGACGGCTGTTCTTCCCCCTTATGCCGGCGGTGAGACGTGTGGAAATTTTGACAAAAAGTCGCGGTGGCGCGTGTGGCTCACTCAAGGCTCGTCTGGTGGTCGGACGTCGGGGTTTGGCTAGTCGGTGACTGTTCTTCCTCCCTGTGCCAGTGGTGAGAAAAAAATGCACTCCAAAAGGGTGTTCCAAGTTATAACTCAAAAATGCACCAAATCCTAATTTGCTTTTACACAAAATCAGCCCCAATTTGAACGGGAAAAAAATTTCCCCAAATTTTGTAACCCAAATGCTCTGATATCATGTAAAACACAGAATTCACTCTTATATTTCCATTCAAAGACACTACCTATTTTTATACAAAGTTAGAGACAATCTTAGGTGACATACACCTAATACACAACTAATATATTCATCTAGTGTTAGACACCTAATACACATACAACTAATCATCTTTAACATAATGAATTTAAAGTCCTTCGTTGAAAAACCAACTTAAAACACATAGATTGTAGCGTCGATTGACGTGTAGAATCAATGCTGCGTCCTACGTGTAATGTCGATTTTACACGTCAATTGACGACGCTACACGTGGATATTTTCCTTTTCTTTTCTTTCTTCCACAATATTAGATAGAAACTATTCCAGCGCTGCATAAATCTCAAAAACCTCAAACCCCTTCCATTCCTCCTCCACTCTTTCTCATTTTCCGGTCACCTATGACCACCAATTCCAATGTCATTTAGTGAGTTTTATTCCTCTCTAATTTATCTTCTAGATCTCCTATTTTTTGAGCTAAATACTCAAAAACTTTATACCCATTTTCCCACTTACAAAACACTGTTTTTTCTTCATTTTGTCACTTCATTTACTTTTGTAAGTATTTCTATTAATCCTACGCATTTATTTTTCATATTTCTTTATTTAATTTTTTGTATATTATGTGTTATTATTTATGTGTATAAATTTTTATATTATGTAAGTTTTGTATAAATTTTCATAATGAAATAGGTTTATATATTTATGACTGTGATTTAAGGTTGGTGTTTAATTTATTTATTTTTGTTAATATGAAATGGGAAAGACATGATTTAACAATATGATGCTCATTAAAAATTTAGGTTTCAAGTAGCATAGTTATTTTAAAAAAATATTAATCATCACAAAATTGTTATATAAATTTTGTTTTATATATATTAAATTTGAAATCAACTCAAATGATTTTTTACTACTATTATTAGTAATTACAATCAATCTTATACAATTATATTTATATGTATATATTTGTTATGTTTAGTTTTTATGTATTTATTTTTATATGATGTTTTGATAGATATTCTAATAATTAGGGAATTCATATATAATAATATCTGAAATATATTGGTTGGATACATATTTAATATGCTTAATGTCATTAATAGAAAATTGACACATATTGAATGTCAAAGTGTAGAATTTAGTAGGAATATATTTCTGGAGTTAAAAGTTTCTTGAAATTTGCTTGTAGAAATAGTAATGATGAAATTAGTATGATTCGCCATGTGTTAAATGTAAAAATGAGTGATTTCATGATATTAACGAGGTTAAGTATCACCTTATCCGTAGTGGTATTCTTTTGAGTTATAAATGTTGGGATTATCATGGAGAAAATATTGATAATACTCATGGGGAAGAGATAAATAAGAATGTGAGTGGATTATATACAACTTATCATAATGTATAGATAGAAAATATGTTTCATGGTATTGAATATGAACTACATGAGGATGATCCCGAAACCTTTAAAAAACTTCTAAAAGATGCCATAAAACCGTTGTATCCAGAATGCAAGAAATACACTAAAATGTCGGGATTGATTCATTTGTACAATGTGAAGGCAAAAAATGGGTTTTCTGACAAGGGATTCATAGAATTACTAAATGTACTAATAGATATGTTTCCTGACGGTATCAAATTTCCATCTTCAATGTATGAAGTGAAGAAATCTCTTAGTCGATTTGACATGTAATATCATAAGATTCATGCTTGTCCAAATGATTGCATTCTTTATAGAAAAGAATATGGGACATTATATGATTATTTGATGTGTAAAGAATCAAGATGGAAGCATGCTACAAATGAGACAACACCTAAGAAAGGCGTGTCCGCAACTTTAGTACTCTCCTCCAATTCCTTGCTTTCAAAGATTGTTCAAAAGTAAAAATACATCAAAGATATTGATTTGACATTCAGATAATCGGACTAATGATGGGATGCTACGTCATTCTTATGATTCTCTAAATTGGAAAATAGTAGATAATTTATCCCCTCAATTTGCATCTGATCTGCGCAATCTTCGTCTTTCCATTGCTACTGATGGAATTAATCCACAAAGTTCCCTTAGTAGTAGATATAGCTATTGGCTAGTAATTATGGTAACATACAACCTTCCTCCCTCGTTATGTATGAAAAGAAAATTCATGATGTTAACATTATTGATCTTAGAACTGAAACAACCTGGTGTTGATATTGATGTATATTTGTAGCCTTTTATAGATGATTTAAAGATGTTATGGAATGATGGTGTAAATGTTTACGATGCACATAAAGGAGATCACTTTAACTTGAGGGGGTACTTTTATGGACAATTAATGATTTTCCTACCTATGGGAACTTATGAGGACATGCAACAAAAGGTTATATGAGATGCCCTATATGTAGTGATGGCACTTATGTAACTTATCCTGTTCACGGGAGAAAGATGTCTTATAGAAGACACAGAACAATTTTGCCATCTGGACACAAGTTTATATACCAAAAGAAACCGGTCGATTATGAAGAAGATCATGATTCTGCACCTTAACCTTTACAAGGTGTTGAGATATTAAGGTAATTGAATGGTATGATATTTAAACGATATGAAAAGATGAAAAAAGAATACTCACTAATGGAGGGAAACGAAAGAGGTCAACTAATAAAAATGGTGAAAATGAAAATGTTACTGAATGAGTAGATCATGTTTGTTGGAATAAAAAATCAATATTTTGGGAATTACCTTATTAGAAATACCTACACATTCATCACATCTTAGATGTCATGCACATTGAGAAAAATGTATGTGAAAGCTGGATTAGTATATTACTTAATATACCTAGAAAAACGAATGATGGAATTAAAGCAAGACTGGATTTAAAGAAACTAGGCATACAACCTGAATTGGCACCAAGGGTGGAAAATTATAAGAATCGAACATTCTTGCCACCAGCATCATACACAATGTCAAAAAAAGAGAAGGATGTGTTTTGTAAATGTTTGGTGGGTGTGAAAGTTCCTGATGGTTACTCATCCAACTTAGGAAATTTTGTGTCTATCACTGATAAGAAACTTTATAGATTGAAATCACATGACTGTCATATCTTAATGCAATAATTATTACCAGTTGCTATTAGATCAATTCTTCCAAAACATGTTCGATTATCAATAATCGGTCTTTGTTCATTTTTCAATACAATATGCAAGAAATCTATTTCAATTGGTGAGCTAAACTCTTTACTGAAAGATGTTGTAGATAATTTGTTTCTAATTGAAAAATATTTTCCTCCTTTCTTCGATATAATGATTCACTTGTGTGTTCATTTAGTTTGAGAGGTTCAATTGTATACTCCTACTTATTTAAGGTGGATGTATCCTTTTGAGATATACATGCAAGTCCTTAAATGATATGTAAATAATAGAAATTGACCTGAAGGATGCATGGTGGAACGTTACATTACTGAAGAGGTTGATGCGTATTTTTGCAAGTGTACGAATCATTCAAGTAATAAAGTGTACAAAAGTAGGGATATCAAACCCACAAGGAATGACGTTACTAAGTACTGAAATTGACTAATCCTAATTTTATTTGAAAATATGTATAGATAGAAAATAAGAATGTGAGTGGATTATATACAACTTATCATAATGTATAGATAGAAAATATGTTTCATGGTATTGAATATGAACTACATGAGGATGATCCCGAAACCTTTAAAAAACTTCTAGAAGATGCCAAAAAACCGTTGTATCCAGAATGCAAGAAATACACTAAAATGTCGGGATTGGTTCATTTGTACAATGTGAAGGAAAAAAATGGGTTTTCTGACAAGGGATTCACAGAATTACTAAATGTACTAATAGATATGTTTCCTGAGGGTATCAAATTTCCATCTTCAATGTATGAAGTGAAGAAATCTCTTAGTCGATTTGGCATGTAATATCATAAGATTCATGCTTGTCCAAATGATTGCATTCTTTATAGAAAAGAATATGGGACATTATATGATTATTTGATGTGTAAAGAATCAAGATGGAAGCATGCTACAAATGAGACAACACCTAAGAAAGGCGTGTCTGCAAAGGTTCTTTGGTACTCTCCTCTAATTCCTTGCTTTCAAAGATTGTTCAAAAGTAAAAAGACATCAAAGATGTTGATTTGACATTCAGATAATCGGTCTAATGATGGGATGCTACGTCATTCTTATGATTCTCTAAATTGGAAAATAGTAGATAATTTATCCTCTCAATTTGCATCTGATCTGCGCAATCTTCGTCTTTCCATTGCTACTGATGGAATTAATCCACAAAGTTCCCTTAGTAGTAGATATAGCTATTGGCTAGTAATTATGGTAACATACAACCTTCCTCCCTCGTTATGTATGAAAAGAAAATTCATGATGTTAACATTATTGATCTTAGAACTGAAACAACCTGGTGTTGATATTGATGTATATTTGTAGCCTTTTATAGATGATTTAAAGATGTTATGGAATGATGGTGTAAATGTTTACGATGCACATAAAGGAGAACACTTTAACTTGAGGGGGTACTTTTATGAACAATTAATGATTTTCTTGCCTACGGAAACTTATCAGGACATGCAAAAAAAGGTTATATGGGATGCCCTATATGTAGTGATGGCACTTATGCAACTTATATTGTTCATGGATGAAAGATGTCTTATAGAAGACATAGAAGATTTTTTCCATTTGGACAGAAATTTAGATACCAAAAGAAACTGTTTGATGATGAAGAAGATCATGATTCTGTACCTTAACCTTTGCGAGGTATTGAGATATTAAGGTAATTGAATGGTATGATATTTAAATGATATGGAAAGATGAAAAAAAGAATACTCACTAATGGAGGGAAACGAAAGAGGTCAACTAATAAAAATGGTGAAAATGAAAATGTTACTGAATCAGTAGATCATGTTTGTTGGAATAAAAAATCAATATTTTGGGAATTACCTTATTAGAAAGACCTACACATTCATCATATCTTAGATGTCATACACATTGAGAAAAAATGTATGTGAGAGCTTGATTGGTATATTACTTAATATACCTAGAAAAATGAATGATGGAATTAAAGCAAGATTGGATTTAAAGAAACTAGGCATACAACCTGAATTGGCACCAAGGGTGGAAAATGATAAGAATCGAACATTCTTGCCACCAGCATCATATACAATGTCAAAAAAAGAGAAGGATGTGTTTTGTAAATGTTTGGCGGGTGTGAAAGTTCCTGATGGTTACTCATCCAACTTTGGAAATTTTGTGTCTATCACTGATAAGAAACTTTATAGATTGAAATCACATGACTGTCATATCTTAATGCAATAATTATTACCAGTTGCTATTAGATCAATTCTTTCAAAACATGTTCGATTATCAATAATCGGTCTTTGTTCATTTTTCAATACAATATGCAAGAAATCTATATCAATTGGTGAGCTAAACTCTTTATTGAAAGATGTTGTAGATAATTTGTTTCTAATTGAAAAATATTTTCCTCCTTCTTTCTTCGATATAATGATTCACTTGTGTGTTCATTTAGTTTGAGAGGTTCAATTGTATAGTCCTACTTACTTAAGGTGGATGTATCTTTTTGAGATATACATGCAAGTCCTTAAATGATATGTAAATAATAGAAATTGAACTAAAGGATGCATGGTGGAACGTTACATTACTGAAGAGGTTGATGCGTATTTTCGCAAGTGTACGAATCGTTCAAGTAATAAAGTGTACAAAAGTAGGGATACCGAACCCACAAGGAATGACGTTACTAAGTACCGAAATTGACTAATCCTAATTTTATTTGAAAACCCAATTGTTGAAATTGTTTAAGAAGCAAATTAACTTAAAAATAAACGCAAATAACACAATTGAATGTTGTTCACAAATGATTAAAAATGCTAAGGCATTTGATTTCGCTAAATCAATTCAATCCGATTTCAAGTCATGTTATATGAGAATCAAAGCTAAAAGTGATGGTTGAAAAACCCAAATTTACCTAATACTCTCTCTCGAGTTATATTAGAATTACTTATCTATGAAAACCAACTATATTTCTATGAAGATTTAATCACAAACAAGCACATTACAATTTATGGAATTTCTAGAATAACCACATACATCATGCATTAGGTCTCACACTCGCATTCAACATACGGTATTTATCACAAGAAGCATTCATTACACATCTCCTCTCGGTCTCAATATAATGCAACAAATCATCTAAATCTTGGCCAAAAATTTAAAAGCATTAAGCATGGAAATAAATACTCAACTTGAAAACAATGAACTCATATAACAATAACAAAAGAAATCAGATTTTCTTGATTCAACTACATCATAGCCTTAGCAAAAATGAATTAGTTCATAATGGAAATAAGAACAAACATTATCTCAATTGAATCCATGAATAACAAATCTGAATAAAATACAGAAAATGAAAGCTAAGGAGAAGAGATGAAAAACTCTCAAAGATGAACACTTGGTAGCAACAATGGTGATAATCCTTCAAGCTTCTCCAAACTTTCTCTCCAAAATTGCCTTCTCCCCTCCAAAATGTCTCAGACCTCCTCCTCTCTGCGGTCCCCTCTTTTCTCTATCTTATGGTATATATAGATCTAGGATTTTGGGGGCAATTTTGGAACAAAACAACATAAAAAATGTGTTTTTGGTCGAAACTCGTCGGCGGTGATAGTATTCTCGCTGCGGCGAGATTTATGGAAAAATTAAAATTTCGGTTCCTCTGATTCTCGCCGGGAGCGAGATGAATTTGGCCAGCTGCGAAAGGTGTCTCGCCACCGGCGATATTTGCATATGCCAAAACCCATGCTCTTAGTAAGATTTTCGTTTGGCTCCTTTGATTCTCGTCGGTGGCGGGATTTCCAAATTTTGAAACTTTGTTTTTTTTATTTTCACTCAATCCTGATCATTGAAATTTATCCCAAACTTCTCCAAAATCATGATTTTACCTGAAATTGCACTTTAAACACGAAATACCCGTGAAATGACATTTGTGGATTAAATAATCAAATAAACACAATTTTCACACAAATATCAACATTTAAATCATAACAAAAAATGAAATAATTTGACTCTTATCAGAGGTCATTGAATTTTGTTCTGAATAATTTAGTGGTTGCACTGAAATTGGGAATCTTACGCATAAGTTATTCTTCGAACGTCACATTATCCAAGTGGTAACCCTATGCTTGGTGGAAGTAAGAAATTATTTATTGATCATAGTTGATGGGTAAAAGCACATCGAACCATTTTAGTAAATAATAAGGAGGCACAACTGTACATAGAGTGAGTGATGACATTTTCAACCTTTTCATTTAAAATAAAATTATTTTCTATTTAATTATTACTGATATCTAATTGATATATCTTTAATAACATTACATAATGCATGTAAACTTATTGAAGATCGATCCTCGTTATAAAAAAAGAGGGAGGAGAAAAATGATTGTATGATGAACATAAGCGAGAGCTTATTAATTGGTTTCACAACCATGTAAGTGTTACGTACAAGAACTCATTAGTACTTCTATGCATTGTTTTAAAACTTTGTTTTAAACACATTTCATGTTTTTGTATGCATAGATTTGAGTTGAACTCTGTTCTAATTATAAAATAACAGAAAGCTTAGAATGGCTTGCACATGGTCCAAAATTTGATATCAAATCATATTCTAGTTTCACAATTAATGGATCGAGGTTTACGAATCAAGTAAGGGACAAAGTTCGAGTAAATCAGAATAGTGGTGTGAAGATGGTTGCACAAACTATGCAATTTTCCAATTCAAAAGGTGGTAATCTTGTACTTTATGATAGAACATATTATGGTGTAATTCAAGAAATTTGGGAACTCGATTGTGAGGTCTTCCATGAAATAGTATTCTTTTGTGATGGGGTCGAAGATGTTATCAATGTTGGTTATAAAATAGACGATTTTGGATTTACCCTTGTAAATTTATCCAAGATAAGTCACACTGATGATGCTTTCACGTTAGCACTTAATGCAAAACAAGTATTTTACGTGACAATCAAATTGACACAAGATGATTTGTTGTGTTAATGCCTCCATAAAAGAGTTCTACCATTATGAGGCTTTAGAAGATGATGACATCCTTGATACATTATCCAATATTCGTCATTTCTCAAATAAATTGCCTAATGTATGTGATGATATAGTTGATGATGATGATTATTAGCCATGAACTCGAAGTCATTGTGAAGGAATATATATATATATACACGATTAACAACCTAATTAAACATAATGTATGTTCTATATTATTCTATTAACTCTTGCATGTTTATATGTTTGGAATTAAAATTGTCAATTAATTTCTATTTTATCATTATTTGCAAATATTTCATGGATCATAGGGTACGAAATATTATAGATCCAAATAATCCATTGGGGTATTTGAAAAGAAGGGGTTGTGCGAATATACCTGAAGCTCCACTTAACCCAGGTGATAGAGTACATGTTCTATTTGATGCTACTGGTAATCCATTAGAGGAAAATGGTCAACAATTTGAAATCCTCTATTGGTAGACTAGTGAAGTCAAGTATACCAATCAATATAAATGATTGGACTAAGGTTCACGAAGCTGAAAAGTTCAAAATATGAAAAACCATTTGTGTAAGTCTCTTTTATTTTATAACTAATAACATATATTATATTTTTTTTGTATTATATCTCATCTTTTGTAGTGTAATTTTAGAGAATCATTATAAAGTCCCTAACACTTGGATGAGCAAGTGTTATAAGATTGTAAATAAGGCATGGAAGGAATACAAAACTTTTAGATTTGCCAAAAATTATGTGTTTCCATATTTGGAACCACTTGATGAAGTACAACTATACAAAATCCCTAAAGAACACCCCTGGATTAAACCCCAATTTTGGAAAGACTTCATGGATTATAGACGTACAGATGAATTTTAAATTATTAGGGAAAAAATCATAATATACAAATGTATAATGTTCTTCCTAACCGTATTGGGTGGTCTTCAAATCATGAAGTTAGACAAAGAATGATATTATTGAGTTGTTAATTTATAAATATTTTTATATTTATTTTCCTCAAATTTAAGTTGATATCTTGGTTAATAAATTTATTTAATTTATGTAGGAATCTGAATTGGGTAGACGGTTACCTGTTTTGAATTGGGTAGAAGGTTACCTGTTCTGAATTGTATATAGAAACAAAGACCTCCAAGACAAAGAAGTCAAAACCAATGACTACGTAAGGAGAAGAACAACTAAATAAGTTGGTTAGTAATTTAAATTAATACAAATTCCTTATGATTTTTACTAATTGATGTAATAATGTATGATATGTTTGTTTGCTTTATTATTTGTAGAGAGTTGTTCGGGAACAAATATCCAGGGGTGAAATAATCGAATAGCCAGAAAGAGATGCTATATATCATGCATTAAAACCCGAGCATCCTGGTCATGTTATGGAAGGAAGCCAATATGATGGTTATATGGAGTTTTTTAATTCCAAAACAAAAGCTTCAGACGATCAGTAAGGAGAAGCACTGTAAAATTGAAGAAGAACACAACTTCTTTAAGGCCTCAATGTTAAGTGAGATTGTCACTTTAAAAGAATATCAATCACAACACATGTCCAACATGGCAGCATACTACAATCAAGGCATTCCATATTGGTCAGGCATGTAACCATCCATGCCAGGCATGCCACCCATGCAATCTCATGGCACCCAACCTATATCCTATATGGGATATAGTCATCCTATTTGTCCTCCCTTTATGCTAGGAATGTAGATGCAATCATGTAGTAGTTCATTTTCTCCAATGCAATATGAGCATTCTTACCACCCATCACATCATGATGAACTTTTTGATAAGAATGTACTTCCAATAGCTACCCCACATGAGAGTCATCCTCTATTTGATGAATTATTTGTGGTAAGATTTAAAGTTTATGTAGATAGTCTATTATTTTTATTTATTATATATAACACTTAAAGTTTTTACAAAATATGAAATGTTTGTTAAAACATCCTTCATAAACAGAATTTGTTTCTATTGGAACAGTACAACAATTGAGCGATGATGAAATGATTCATAATCAATATTTGTCAAATTATTGGCGAATAGTAATTGATCAATCATTGCTCCATGATTGTCCAATACCTGTGCCTTCTGATGTTACCACGGTCCAAGAAGCGGTTGGACAATATGTGGCTTGGCCGTCGACTCAAGTTGTGATTAATTTTAACATGGTACTATTTTTTTACTTAAAATAACACTTTTTTTACTACTATTATATTATTATTCTTTTATTGTTACTAACATATATAATACTTCTTCTTTAGTCTATTATATAAGAATTAGTAAGTATGAAACATTTAAGAGATACAAAGCAAGTATCTCGTGGTAAATCTATGTCTAGTGGGCAATCATCGCGCACTAAGTCATTCAAGAAGAAGCCATGAAAAAAGTAAAGTTATAATGATGCTATAAACTTCAGCAGAAATCGTGGCGCTTTGATGACTACTATTGTAAGGGCATCTAGCATAAATAATGGATAGACTGTGCCACTTCCTATAGAAATTTCTAGTGTAGACATTAGCCAACCCAATATATCGATCGAGTGCATATTGCAGCTATTTGAATATCAAATGATCGATTTAAGTATAATTCAAGTGTGAACAAGGTGAGTATTCAATTGATAAATAACTTTCATTTATGTAGAACATATATAATTATATTTATATTAGATAATTATTTATATATACTTCTTTTATATAGGGTATGTTATTATCGACTTCAAGCTAATCACTTATCACATTTAGCATTGTTCTATGATTCTTTATTTGTTAATCAATATCATTAGAATGATGTTAGCATCAGAGCTAAACAATTATGTGATAGGGTATTAATACTTAACACAAATCAGAAGTTGATAATCCCTTAGCCACTAAAGTTTGAACAAGGCCAAGACCATTGAATGTTCGTAATCCTTGATCTATATGGCAATCATGTTTGGTATTGTGACTCAACTTCCATAGAATTGAGTAAAGATACAAAAGCAGTTGTTGAAATATAAGAGTTATAGCTAGCTATTTTTCTTCTATTTTTCTTTGTAATATTTAATAAAAAAAACTAATCGTTTTAAACTTTGATAGGGTATGGAAGCTGTGGAACAAGAGTTGGGCGTTACCCTTAAAAAAATCTCATAAGCTTATATGGGACAAAGTTATGTAAGTACTAACGAATATTAATAATTTAATTAATTTTACTATTGGATAATAAAGATGTTCAAATATGGAAAATAATGTACATTTGTTTTTTGTAGGTTCTACAACAAAATGATGGAGTCATGTCTGGTTACTATGTCATGAAGTTTATGAGCGAAATTATTACAAATATCAAAATTTCAATTGAAGATGTGGTAATCTCTTTTACCAATATACCTTTTTAACATATATGAGTTATTTTTTGTGAATTCATGAAATTACATTCTTATTTTGAATTTAAATACATGTAGTTCTTTGGTTGGAACAAGTCGGGCTATGACTCACAAATTTTTGATGATTTATGAGAGGAATGGGCAAAATACATGGTTCAAATTATATCATCACAAGAAGAATCAAGAGAAGATTCTGATGATCTTGAATAGCATATGACAAAATCATGGTAATTTTTATAATGCTTTAATTTCTCTATTCATGTCTCTAAAGTTTGGGAAACTTGTTTGATGAATGTTTATGTGCTTATGTATTTAGAAGAATGAATTGTTATATGGACCTATTTTTTGCCCAAACTTAATCTCATCTCTCTTGCCTAGTTCCCTTGTATGACAACATAATGGTAATCACTAGCCAACCAAGTACATGAAAACCACTAAGAATCATCATTCCGGTGTAATATCATATATTCATAAAAAAGAACTTATATATGTTAAAAGATTAGTAAAATGGATTATCACATTGACACTAGAGTGATATAATAATAGCCTTATCCCTTTGAAATCATATTAGCACTATATTAATCTTTTGTCTATAAATATGAAGCTATCTGGAATCAAGCTGGTATTTTTAATGGTATAATGAGCTCTAAATATAAAGTCAAGTGTAACTCTGATTTGTTACTTGGGTTAGTTGGGCAAAATATAGTTGTTCTATAAGTTTATGAGCACTAAAACTTAACCAATCCAAGTAACAAATCGGAGTTACACTTGACTTTATAATTATAGCTCATTATAGCATTAAAAATACCAGCTTGATTTCAGATAGCTTCATATTTATAGACAAAAGATTAATACAGTGCTAATATGATTTCATAGGGATAAGGTTATTATTATATCACTCCGGTGTCGATGTGGTCATCTCTTTTACTAATCTTTTAACATATATAAGTTATTTTTTATAAATTCATGATATTACATTCTTATTTTGAATTTAATTACATATAGTTCTTTGGTTGGAACAAGTGAGGCTATAATATGCAATTTTTTGATGATTTACGAGAATAATGGACATAACACTTTGTTCAAATTATAACATTAGGAGAAAAATCTAATAATCTTGAATAACATAGGACAACACCATAGTAATTTTTATAATGCTTTAATTTCTCCATTCCCGTGTCTTTGAAGTTCGGACTACTTGTTTAATGGATGTTTACATGCTCATGTATTTAGGGGAATGAATTGTTATATGAAACAACTATTTTTTGCTCAAACTCCATCTCATCTCTCTTGCCTAGTTTCCTGGTCACTATGGTAGTGATTCTAAGCAAACCAAGCTTCATCTCCTTGAAATAAAGTGAGAATATCACAAAATTCATGACAAAAGAGACGACATCATTTTATTTATAATTTAAGTTAAATATATTTGTATTGTATATAAATTATTTTTTGTAATAAATTTAATTCTCAAGTAATTAATTAATATTTAATTTTTCAATTATTTGTATTATTTAAATTAATTGTTAAACATATTTTGGTTTTTTTTTGCTATTATGTGATCGAATACATGTTTTGAATTTAATAAAAAATGAGTAAAATTTGTAAAAAAAAAATTAAAGTTGATTCATCGCATTTAAAGTCGGTTATTTAATAAACATACCACTAAGATACTAAACCCTCTATGGATAATAAATAACATCTCTAGTGTTCTAAATTCCTTTGGATGAAACAAGTTTATGCAATATGGGATTTGTTTAGGATATTTTTGTGCATAATGATCTCATATAATCAATGTTTGAAATGTTGATGTCAATCAAGTTGTCTAGTTATAATTTTTACATAAATGTCGAAAATATTATCGTTATCAACGAAAACTTTAGAAAAAAATCACAAAAAATTATGAAAACTCTATCAAAATTATGAATTTTTTTTGTTATAAAACATCAAAACAATCAATTATTTATATTTTAAACTATTTTTTTTATTTAAAACATGTATTTTTAAATACTTATAATATTTATATTAATCAATAAATTGATCAATTAATTAAAATATTGTATAATTAAATATATATATATATATATGTTTTTTTAAATATTGTAAAATAAGTAGTTAAAAGATTTGAAATAATTATATAGACTATCTAATTGTATTAACCATTATAAATAAATAAATCTCAAAGGTATGAAAAGAAATTTCATTGATTATTTGTTTTTAAAATTACCCATAGTTAGGAGGCATAATGAGTCTTACTTTTCAATGTAATTTTCATGTTATAACATTAGTATAAAATATTAAAAAATAAAACATGCATCCAACCACTATAATAATTATTAAATATCAAACATGTTAAAATAAAAAAAAACAATTACTAATCAAGAATTTATATTTTTAATATTTTGTCAATTTCAATTTACATTCTAACGATATTTTAACGACATTATAAGATATTTTAATTAAAAAGGACATTTAAATAGTAATTTAACGATAACAATATTTAATTGATAATTTTTCTACGTTCTAAATAATTTCACAATAATTTATGTTTTAATTTCAGGACGTGCAAAATACCAACATTTTTACTACTTTTCATCCTTGCATATACTACCTGCCTAATATCTAACTTGCTTCATTATTAATTTGTTTACAATTTCCTTCAATCATCGTGTCATTTGTTAAGGTCTTGGATCTGTGGCTCTTACCGCTTGACTCCTAACTAATTGGAGTATGTAATTTCAGCAAAGATTACGCTTCTAAAAGGAGCAAAGTATTTGTGGTTTTTAAGTTAAATTAAAAGTGCTTGTACTATGTATTTCCAAATGCTGCGTGGCATTAACAGTTTCTTATAATAAGTAGTTGCAAATTGCAATATCAACCAAGTCAATTAAATGGCAATGACATTTGCAACCGTATAAAAAGTGAGAAAAAAAATCCAATTATGAGATCAGGTTACAAAAAGTCCAGTGTTTATTTGATAATTTCACTTTAGTCCTTTTTTTTTTTTTAGATAGAGTGAACTATTTTTTTTAAATGTTATTTTTCAGAGGTTATCATATCCCTGATATAAATTATTTGACTGCATGTTGATTCACAACGCAGTCTTGCACACACTAATACATAGATTCTTAGAGTTGGGATAATTTTAAAATAAAAAGTAGATTGAATATAAGATATTTACTTTTTTTTTAATTTAAATATATTTTTAAATAAATATTAAAAAATAAAAAATAATAATTAAATCTTAAAAAAACTATTATTTATTTATAACTAAAAATTATTAACAAAAGGAATTTATAATCATCACTACTCCAGAGTCCAGGGTGCTAAAAAACCAGAACTTTATTAACGTACATTTACTATTACACGTCTACAACAAACCGACCCCAACTTCCACCTACACTTAATAATTTTCCAACATTGCACAAAATGGCCATATCATCCATTAAATGATCCTACTAATTATGACAAAACACATATGTACATCGTGGATCATCTTGCACCCTAAATAAAAGAACCAATCCCCACAATAAAAAAAAAACTTTAAATTTCTAAAAAAATTGAAAGAAACAAAATAGATCAAAGAAAACCGTTTGTGAATTGTGATATGCCATCTTCAAAAAAATTACCCTTCTTCTCTTTACTTGGCTTCTTAAAGGAGAAAAGAAAATCAAAAGAAAGCATTGATGAATTGGCTATAGTGAAGGCTGCTGCATGGGCTTGGTATGAACATGGTTCTGGATCTGAAGGCAAGCCTATGAGTGAATATGACATAACAAGAAGGGTTGATCATAACAACATGATCATTTGTGATCCTCACACTATTACTATTTCAAGTAGTAATTCATCAAGACCATCTCGGTATAAGTTAGAAGCTATGAGAATTCTCAAACAAGGTACAAGTACAACTACTACTAGTAATAATTCCCTTATGGATAGGTATGAGATTGAAAGTATTTCTAGACATTTTGATGATATTATTATCTCTAATGGTGACCAAGAACGTCGTAGCAATAACATGTTTTTAGTGGAAGATCATGATCGAGATGGTAATCGATTAAGTAAACATGATTCTTGTGCAATATTGGATGGTGATGAAAACAAAAAGAAGAAGAAATTAATGAGAAGCTGGTTTTCGCTGAGGCATGGAGCTGTATGTGGTACCATAGATGACGTGGTGGAGACGAGAGCTTCAGGGGTAGATAATCGCCGGAGGCCGGAAAAGCGGGTGGTTCCAGTAGTTAAGATAACTAGCTGTCGTCCACGTGTCAGGTTCACCAATTATCAGTAATTTTATATGATATTATTAGGGCACAAAAATAATCTAAGCGTGTATAGATTTGTTGTTATTAAAATTTACTGTTAGATTTATAATACGTTCGTGTTAATGAGCGGTGTAGTTGTGATTTAAAGTGTTTTCCAATTAACTAACATTGCTTGATTATTGTCGTTGTTTGTGTCTTAAATTGTAATATAACTGAATGTGAAAAGTAAAAAAAAAAAAATTTAATGCATGTTTAGTTGTGATTTAGCCACATGTTTCGTTGATTTAAATATTATGAAATTAGAATTAATTATTTTCAATTATATGTTTAGTTGGGTTGTAAAATAGATATCGAATCGAATCAATCTCTAAAAGAGAAAAAATCATAAATCTTTCTCATCCTTTAAGGAATCATGATTTCCATCTCATCTCAATCTTTTTTACAATTTTATCTCAATCTTAAATATAACCTTAAACTTTAAGCCATAAACTTTAAGTCATAAATCTTAAACGCTAAATCTCAAATCTCAAATCTCAAAAACTTAAACCCTATTTAGAAAAATAATAATTTTAACTATAAATATTAACCCATAAATATAACCCCCAACCCTAAACCTTAAACCCCAAATCTCAAATCCCAAATCCCAAATTCCCAAATCCCTAAATCCCAAATCCCAAACCTTAAAACCCTAAACCCTATTTAGAAAAATAATAATTTTAATAATATATTTTATTTTTAAGTAATAATTATTTAGAAAAATAATGATTTCAATAATGTATTTTGTCTAATGAAAAAATAATAATTAAATGATATTATTTAAATTTTACTAAATATAAGGGTATTAAGATAATATACAGTATTTTCATTTTATTCCAGTTTTAAACCAAACACGATAATATTGATTCATTATTTGATTTCAGCAGTCAAACAAAACAAAATTGTTTCCTTTCCATTCTATTCAATTCCCATTCCCGTTTTCGTTCAATTTCATGAACCAAATGCCACCTAGTAGTCCTCAAAAACTCACAAGTCTTGAATCTCTTCTTGTATTTCATGATCTTTAAAGTAGGGGTGCAAAGTTAGGTTTGTTAAGTTTTGAATCAAAACTAATTATAATAACACATTTATTTGAATGGTTTCATTTTTAATCTCTCTAAAAAAATATTTATTTAGTATTTTTATATATATTTGAACATATATGTTCAAATCATATTTTCAATTTAATTTTTTGATATAAATATTATTGAGTGTAAAATAGTTCACGCAATTTTTTATAATATAAGAGGTCATAGTCAGTAAGTAACTAACAGGCTAGCCTAATAAGTGCTTAGTAAGCATATAAGCATTAATATTGCTTAAATATCCAACAGGATAAACGACATGCATTAAAATTCTTAATTATTCGACAATGAGATAATTAAGCAGATAAAACTCTGACATTTCAAGAAAAGTTTATCATTATACGAAAGGTTATCAACATGTATATTTTATCCTGTAAATATTCACCATTGATGATAACTTCTTCTTCTTATAACTATAGACACTAAGTCTTATAACTATAGGCACTGAGATCTATACTTTTTTCCCTAAATATCTCTATACATCTCTCTGAATCACAAGGAGAGACACTAGTCTTCTTATTTTTCTCACTACTTGGACTTACTTAAACATCGAAAGGCCAAAGGCCGCCACATCATATGGTAGTCCAAGGTCTTAACATTGTATTCTCTATTCTCAAGTCCATAAAAAGCAGAGGTGCACCCAATCATTGGTATTGATAAAAACTAGTATCAACATCTAGCATCATCTATGAAAATGATTGGGCACTACTAGTTGAATCACAACTAAAGAGAAAAATATTTTACAATGTCATATAGTATTCTAAGCTAGGTAGTTTTTGAAAAAAAATCTCTTAAAAAGTTCATAAGAAAATTGCTCTAAAAGAAGTTTAATTGTACAACTTTTCTAAAGGTCACACTTTTCTGTCCTTTCAAGATGACTCGACCTCTTGGCTTAGACAACCAAGATTCTGCAAGGGAAAATGACATCTTACCTCATGTCCAACAAGTTATACAACCATCTATATAGGTTGTCAACCCAGTACCACCATAGCCATATTGGGCCCGAGTAGAGTGCCCAAAAAGGGCATAGATGGAAATCTGCATAAACACAATAGAGAATGTTCTCCATACTATCTTAGAATGCATATTAGGGCTACAAGCCCCTCAACTAGAAAACATCCCTATGGAAACATCCAATGCCCATAGTGCACCAAATATAGTCCACAACCATATAGATTCGTATCAAAGATGCGACTTGTCTTGATGAGGTTTAAGCCCATGGGTTGGACAAACAAATTTGACCCATACTATCCATGAGCCAATGAACCTATACAAAATTCATTGCTTCCAATTGGTGGCTAAGTTTTCAACACCTTCAGAAAGTGAGACATGCTTAGTTTCTAGACATGAAAGCCCAATCAGTTGACCACGGTGGCTCAATTTAGAAGTGACCCACCTTTCACTTTTTTCTCTAGTCGAATGTCCTCTATTTAGATCTAAAAATTCGTGCATCATTTGAAAAATCTAAGACCATCATCAAAAATATCACATACTGAATAGCCTCCTCTTTAAATTTCACATTGAACAGACACTATATGAGCCCACACATGCCATCAGTGCGAGTAGGTGTCGGACAAAATAATTCTACGTAGTGCCATAGGAAATATAGATCTAGTTCACCAAACAAAGATAGAATTCACTATGGGTTGGTTTATAATTTTGTATCGATTCTAGGGGAAGTAAAATCGATTCCAAAGTCTTCTCGATGAGATAATTCCAATGACTATATATTCGAAAATTTTCAATATACGTGCAAAAATAAAGGTGCAAAAATGTGTGTATGAGGAGACTATTTAGTTGTTCACCCATTCAATTCAGTCAAAATTGTGGGAAATGATCTCCTATTGTTCCATTCAGGGATGTAGCTAGGATTAATGTTCAGAGGGGTACCACGTGTAAACTAATAGTGAAAATAAAAAAAGAAAATTTTTGGCACCACTTGAATGATATAGTAAAATTTATGAATTTTTCAATTGAGATATTATAAAATAATATGAAAAAAAAGTCATGGTTGATAATCAATTTTTTTATGAATTTCAATGTTTTTAAATACTACACCACAAGTGTTATTTATCAAATGTATATTTTTATCCAATTAAAATAAGAACTCAAAACTATATAAATTAAATTATAACAAGACTAAATAACATAGCTTAATATTTATACGAACATAAAAAAATAAAAAAATAAAATTAAACAACATTAATTATAATAAACATGTAAAAACGTTCAAGTATGTAAAAGAAAAATAGATAAGATTAATATTACATGGTATAAATAATAATAAATATTTATATAATTATATGTGGTGTAACATAGAATGGTTAAATTATATACGAGACCAAATGCATTATTATTTTTTTAAGAAAAGGTTAGGAAAACTAAACTAGTAAAATTTAAGAAAAATAACAAAATTATATCTTTAATTATAAACACAAAAATAATACCCTATATGTGCAGTTCATATATTTTTATTGTTAAAAAAAGTCTGACCCATCATCACATTGAACGTCATCTAATTAGACATCGTTTAAGTTGAACTACAACCATTTAAACTCATTCAATATTAAACGTTGTTCAATTGAACCTATTCAATATTATTGGGATGCTATTTTTATTTATTATATATAGGTTTTAGTTGTTATTTAAAGTAATTTTCCCAAATTTTATGAGAAGATATTAAACATTTATCATTCTACTAGAGTCCTGTTAGTAAAAATTGTATAATAATAGAGCAAAAGTGAAAATATATTAGGAATATAAATGAATATATAATATAACAAAAATAAAGAAAAATAATATTCAAAAAATAAACTTAAGTGGAGGCACTGCTATGTATTTTTGTAAAATAAAAGGCATATTTATAAATACGATAAAGAAAAATTTGTATCAAAAAGTGCCCCATCTCACTTTAGTGTGGCTTCGTCCCTAGTTCAATTCATATAATGCATCCAAATAATATTCTGAAAAACAATATATGCACTTTTAGTCATCATTGTTATAGA
Organism: Hippophae rhamnoides; assembly: GCA_033030585.1. Taxonomy (NCBI): domain Eukaryota; kingdom Viridiplantae; phylum Streptophyta; class Magnoliopsida; order Rosales; family Elaeagnaceae; genus Hippophae; species Hippophae rhamnoides. Next base: position 32,180,037 of record CM065433.1, read on the forward strand.
GTTCTTAAAGAGTGACCAATTTTTCTTAAAACAAATATGAAATAATAAACTAGTTCTAACACTCAAAATGATGAAGATAACATTCTAGGCCATCCTAGAAACATCTCCGAGGGTCATAGGCCCCTCGTCCACTTCTTAGAGAATGTCAACATGGAATCTTTCATTGCCTATAGTGAACAAGATCTGACCCGTACCTAAATTGAGTTTGAGTTACGATATGACTTACCACGATGGGAACCAGGCCTCATGGCCTACCAGATAAAATTCACTCACAAAGTAAAAAGTCATCCATCTATGGATGCCCAAGATTCATCCTTCTGGCCATCCATCTTGGACCAATTGGGACCATCTCGAGTAGCTTATGTCCATCGCAATTGACCCAACCATCTTAAGGCCCACATATAGGGACATTCTGTCCAAGCTGACCATATTAACCATGTGACCTTAGTAGCTAATGGTCATCCTAGAAATCATCATCTATGATGGTTCTAACAAACCTTTGGAGTACATGGAAAACTTCAAGAGGCAAACAATGTGTCCACCTTTACATCATGAAAAATACACTCCAAACTATTTTAGAGTGTTTCCATAATCCATAAGATCTATAATCATTTTCCCTCAATGAGGACTCCCTATGGCATCTCTTAATGCCTAGTGTCATAGTGCCTACTCACAAGTTGCATAGTCTAGATCATCATCTCACAAACCGTGTTTTCCATATTGACGCTTCAAAGGCCTATAATCTCATAAATAGATGAGACCATGATCAAGTTAAAAAAAACTACAAGTAAAGAAGTGTATAGATCAGAGTCAAGAACATACCATATATGTCTAGAGCATTCATGTAAGGAAATAAAGTGTGCAACCTAAAATTGCACTCCATCAATAAACTGGGTTGTGAGGTGTACAAAAATAACATATCATCCAAGGGTGTACACCTATAATGAATTATTTCAAAAGGATTTTTGTGAGAATGTGCCAAGAGTGCACTCCAGAAATCCACCCAAGTCTCATAAGAGAACACTTGGTAAGATTAACGTAATTAACCAAGTTTGAACACAGAACAATGAAGTAACACATAAAGCCCAACTAAATAACAAAGTATATGTCCATTATATATCGGAGGTCTAGAATAATTTTCTAACTCCTCCAAGATTACATAAGTTCACATGATGCCCAAAAGGCACACACCCAAAGGTGAGCATAGGCCAAGAAGGCCTCGCAATAGAGTTTCAGAAAATCCATGGGATCCTATCCCCACATATAATTTCCACCAAAAGGTGTAGAGATAATAATTTTCTTGAAAGAGTAAAAACTGGCACAAGATGCCACCCGTAAGGAACAAATATGGAATACAAATAAAGTCACACTATGATAAAAGAACATGAAATGCTTCACTAGCACTTTTATTATAATAAAAAATTATATTTGCAAGTATATGGGCCAAACTTGTCTACATCTATGGAATTCAAAAAGTACAGGGGAAGTCGAAACAAAAAAAGAAATAAGATATGTGGACTATAAAAGTTCACATGCCAATAGTTTATATAGTTTCTACACCCCATCTCTACAAGCCCTGATAGACCTTTGAAAAGGCAACAATTATGCCCCAGGTTCAAAAGTTGTTACAACTTCGACACCTCACCGCTACCAGCTTTGATTGACCTTTGGAAAGGTAGCAACTATTCCTTGGGTCAAGGAGTTGCTACAAATTCTACACTCTATCCATACAAACATAGATTTTCTCATATTGAGGACCTTGAATCTTTAACTCTAACAGTTGATAAAAACCACCAGGCACAAATAGAGTGCAACGACACTCATGACAATATGGAATAATCTATCAAGCATTATAAAACATATCTAAGTATCAACATGAAATGCTTAGATGACTTGATAGACTTAAGCACACAAAATAGGAGGGCTGGTATACCAAAAGCACTGTTGTTCAGACAAATTACCCTTAGTTAGAAAAAATAAAAACAAATCATACGAAAGCGATAAACTTTAGGCATAATATTAATAGGTACGATCAAATTGAAAGTGTTCGAACTAGCTAATAGACACAAGATAAACTAGGCCAATATAAGCCCATCAAATAGTATATGATCATACATGACACATATGGTTGGGCATGGTACACATGGCCAAATATGGCACATATGACCAGATATAGCATGTGTGGTAGGACATGGTACATGTGGCCAGACATGATACATGTGGTTGAATATGATACGTATGGCCAGACATGGCACATGTGGTCGAACATGGTACATATGGCTAGAAATGCCATGTGTGGGTGAACATGCCATATGTGGTTAAACATGTAACATGTGATTAGACATAGTGCATATGACTAGAAATTGTATGTGCATATAAACCTACAAATGCCAGGATCACTCTGGACCTACTTTTAATAAGTACCTACCATTGCATACCAACATAAGGGATCACAAATCCCAACAAGGGATAAGCTCAAAGAGAGCCCATTATATCAAAATAGACGAGATCACAAATGTACCTTACCAAAAAGTAAAATAAGTACGTGGATGCTATACAAGTACATAATCATAAGTACATGATTCAAAAGTACATAAATATCAAGGCAACATGGCATACACATATGTCCAAAAGGTCCATACAAAGACTTGAACTCCAACATTATGATATAAGCATATGGTAGATCGTTGGTTCCTAGAAACCCTACAGGGCATGTCATACTTTATAAGCTCCATGAATTTTCAAAATTTGAAATAGGGGACGATCTCGATAAATCCACAGTAGGAGCATCCAACTCAATGGATCGTGTGTCCATACCATCCATAATTGGTACCAAGTATTCTAAAAATACTTGAACAAAAGGCTAGAGACTATTGTCTAGGCTCTAGGGCTGTCACCCTCTTGTATGGCTATTACAAGGTGCAAAATTTATTAACTCACTCACTCAGGAAGTATAAAGCTTAATATGCATGAAGTGTCAAGACATTTCCAATCTCTAAGACCAACTAAAAGTTGCGAAGCATAGACTTTAGCTAGTAGAGACTCTTATATAATGAGTCATGATGTCCCATCCACTGGCTTTTTAGGTAGTACCACATCATGTGTCCTCCTAGAGAACAAACACTTCTAACGATAGTCACTCCAAAAGTAGGGGCTCTTTTTCTTTTTGAACCCTCAAGTGATGAGTGCTTAAAAAGAACTAAAATTACCATGATTTAATGTATTTTAATTGATTAAATAAATTTATATTTTTATGATTTTATCATATTTTCATATAAATTTTTCTTTTCGCAATCACAAGTATTTTTATAATTTTTCAAATATTTTTGTTCAAAAATAACTTAAAAACATGAAGAAAAATACTGGAGGAAATACATCATAAATATATTGAGAAAATAAATGATAAAAAGTAAAAAAGATGGACAAAATGGCCGAAATCCAACACGCACCAGTTTGCACAGCCGCCCATTCCTTATGAGTCCTGCACACACTAGTACATATGCATCAAGTCCCGCATGCATCATCCCACCAATGCCATACCAAGTGCGCCAATTGTTATATGTCGCACCAACCACCCGTCTGTTGAGATTTTTGTACCCCATACGCGTGCCAACCTGTCCAAACGCATCCAAATTCAAATTTTGAAATATCCCTCCCTTCCATTTTTTTCCTTTTCTTCGCCAATAAAAGAACCCTCTTCCCCAATTGTAAAACACACAATTTTCTGAGCACTTTCTCTTTTTAGAAAGTTTTCATTTTTTTTAGTTTTAAATTTTTAGTTTTTAAGTTCTTATCTTTTTGAGAAGAACTAGCTATGTTTTTTATAAATTTTTAGTTTTTGATTCAATAAACAGATATGCAAATCCATTTGGAGGTTTTTAAGCAACAGAATTAACATCAAATTGTTTTAAGGATTCTATTAAGGTATAATTTTAATGGATTCTTTATAGTTATCTTTTTGTGTTTTATTCTTATATGCTATATTTAATTTGTCTGTGATTAAATTTAACATGGCTAGCTGTTTATAAATATGATATAATAATAACATTGTTATGCTTGCAAAATATTAAATAGGTAAAACATTTCTATAAAATAAATTGATTTTGTTTTTATTCAAGATTTTATATTAAGGATGTTAGAGAGAAATATATTATTTTTCATTACAAACTTAAATATGAAAATTAGATTTTAAGGTTTAATTATCTGGTCTGATTTAGAGTATTATTTTTTTATTTGTTGGTACAATCGCTTGATAGTTAGAGTGAAACTCTATTTTAAAAGCTTTATAAGAACTAATATTTGAAAATGTATTTATAACATATTTTCAATAATGGTTTTAAAACTTGAAAGTTAGTACTCAAATAATTAAATTCTTAGGTTTAATTTAGACACCTTGAATAAAGTTTAAAATGTCTAACCCAACCAAATGTGTCATTTAAATTGTTCATTTTAAATCTCTTAGAAAAAAAGGAATTAATTTAATTAATAAAATTAGTTATTAACCCCACTCATAGGTGTTAATTGAATTTTTTAATTAACTAATAATATCTAACCCGACCAAAGGTGGTATTCATATAAAAAAGAGAGAATCAATAAATATTAATTTATATTTTTAATAGCCTAAATAATATGAGCAAGCATAATTAATTTAATTATTATATCCTTAAATACTCCACTATTATAAATGATAAATATTTGTATTTTTGTTTATTGAATCCATAACTATGTTTATTTATATTATGTCATTAGATTAGAACACAAAAACTAAAATATCGTGACATGATGTTTAAGATTTAATTGTTTTTTTAATATTTTTAATAATAATTAAAAAAAACACATATATTCCTTCCTTAGATCAACCTTGAGAGTATACTTATCATTTTCTATAAAATGATTTGTGCACTTGCGAGAGTTTTACAAATAATAAAACTAAAAAGGGTATTTCGCAAGATCATTATTTGTAATGCTAGTCTTATGACTCATCATCACCAAGTTATGAATCACTTTGGTCTATAAAGGAGTCTCCCTTTATTGGACTCCTTGAGAAACCTAAAGGCTTTCATGCTTCTAATTTTCCTACTAGCTAGAAGATCAAAGGTTATACCAAGAAAAAGGACATAGATATCAACTAAATGTTTAAAACAAAATACTGAAAATAAAAAGGCCAGTACTCAACATTAGGATCTAGAGGATCACTACTCTCTAGCTCAACTACTATAGGGCCCAATAGGTAATAGTCTATGGTCTCTCTCACTTAGGTCTCGATTTTTATAACTGTGGCCATAGGCTTACAATCACGGTTAAAAACCGAGGCCATATGTATGTTTTTTAAGAGTGAGGTATTGCTTTTTTTCCAAGCATGAGATGATGAATGGTAAGTTATCTAATTATCAGTTGCGAGTGAAGGCTCTTGCTCCTTGAATTTCAAAAGGAGTTGTTTATGGAAATAATATCGTATGGAACATGGATGATTCAGAATTGGTTGGTAGTTTAAGAGTTGGGTAAGGGATAAATAGTGTAACATACGATTACAATAAAGTATGAGAGGTGAATTTGTAGTAAGCAAACTTGTTAATTTGTTAAGGGTATCACAATAGGAGTAGGGTACCAACCGGTACATTGCCTTTAGAAAAGGTACATAAAATTACTGCATTCATTAAGAAGTATATTATAATTTATTTATTTTTTTGAAAAAGAGTACAATTTTATCCAAAATGACTACTTGTAAAAATAAAAATATAACTAATGCTCTTATTATTTAACATATCTTTACTTATGCCCCTGATTAGTTAACGACATTAATTTTCCATCTAATGATGTATTTTTATTTCTATGGCTCTGATTTAATTGAAGCTAGCTGCTTTACAATGCTAGTTGTTATTTCTTACATATTATTATTTAAAGACAAAACTTTAAATTTCCTTTTAAAACATTGTTTTAGCTTTGTATTAGTTTAGTTTTATAATTTCCTTATGTTTATTCTCATACAGATTAATTGAAGCTAGTTTCTTTGTTTTCATTTTCTTATTTATTTACTTTATAAATATTATAAACAAATATTTAATCATTCAAGATTCTTAATTGGCTTAGAATTATTACTATCATACCTAAACTTAATGAGCCCATTACGATTGTCCCTTCTATTGTTCATCTTCTTTTGTTACACATGATATGCTAAAACTTGCTTAAAACTTAATAACCTCATGGTAATGGTGAAGCCTTGAATCCATACATAATATGGTTTTCAAATTACACTTACTAGAAAATTAGAAAAAAGTGATTGTATTCCATTTTATTCATAATACTAATAACTATTATAATTATTAAAGCCAACTAAGAACATTTAAGAGATTTTTAGTCATTCATAATTTCTAGATACATAATTGCTAGGTGAATAATTTTTTAGAGTAGAGAGATTAATCTTTCTGAAGTTATTTTCAACTAATAAAAATAAGGATTTTTTTATAGGACAAGGAATTCATGTTTATAATAGTGAAAAATTATTATTTTATCCCTACTTTAATAATTCACCTAACTTTCTACTTTTGACTTTTAAATCTAAACTTTTCATTTCCTTGGCATGACTTAACGACCAAAGATGTAGGTTCTAAATCTTTATTCCTCTTTGTCATTTTCTATTCACAATTCTTTTGATGACATAGATGATGATGCATATTCATCTTCTTGATCTTTAATGCAATAGATGCATTTGTGATCCTTAATGATTTTCTTGTCATAAAAACAAACATCTTTCTTATTTCTTGACAAATTTTCATGTTATTAATGTTAAAATTTACTTCAAACTTACTATTTTATTGTCATCTTCTTCAATGATGGTCATATTGTTATAGAAAGTGATTATGACTTTACTAGTTGAATAATTTACTTCGATTTCAGAATAATTATCAATTCTTATGAGTTCATAATAAATTTGACCTAACATTTGTCCTCTTAGTATACATAATTCATCTGTATTGAATACCTTTTCTAGAAGCGACATTAGTTTTGAAACTTATCTATTAGTGTTGAAAAACCTTAATTTGATAAAGTCATAGAAACTAATACAACCTTCTTCATTCCAATCCATATGTGAATTGAAAAAGCTGAGATAGATAGGTTTATCAGTTGCTCTAATCATTTTTATAAAGTTCTTGATTGACTTCTTGAAATTTTCAAAAAAAATAATTTAATTCACTTAAGTTAATTCTTGGATATAGATTATCGATTAAATCTGCGTGTAAAGCTTAATAAACAAAAATTGGGTCAACTCTTTCGAGAATATTAAATTTACTGCATGTAGGGAATCCTTTTTCTATGGTGTAAAATTTCATATTTTTGATATATTCTTGGTAGATTTTCTAAATAAGTTATAAAGACCCAACCATTGTGGTTTACTTAAATTTCTATACTAATCTTTTTCATCTTCAATTACTAATGTGTTCATGAGGGATATGTCCCTGAATAGTACTGATGGTTGTACTATTTTTGTTGTTTTTGTGAGAAGTGTTTCTCTGAATAGTACCAATGATCTTACTCTCTTTCCTAGGGTCTTCAATATGCTTGGTGGTGATCATTGTTGTTGCAATATTATAGAGTAATTTTTAACTATATCTTCTAAAGTTATTAGCTTTGGTATTTTGTAGTTGGTATAATTGTCTTCAACTTTTACACTATTAGTAAAAGCTCAATAAGTTATTCCATTAAATCTGGTAATAGTTTGCTTGCTTCAGGCTATTTATTCTAAATCCTTGGTTTTGAACCATTATAGACCTCATAAGTCTTATTATGTTTTTTTTTTTTTTTGCTTTTTTAGCCAAATTGAGCTTTTCCTTTTCCATTTTAAAAATGTTACTCTCTTTTAAATTGTACGGTTCTTCTTGCTTATTTTGAATTCTTTCTTTAAAATTTTTACCTTTCTTAGAATGAATCTCTGATGGGGATTCATCTTTAATGTTTTTGGACTCTAATGGTCATTTTGAACTGCTAAGTTCTTGTTTAATTCATATCTCCAAAAGAGACTTCTCTATAAAACCTTGAGTTGGTCATGAAGGATTCTTATCTCATTTTCCTTTATCTTAATCTTGATACAAGATGTTCTATTCTTGCAAGAGAAAAAATAGTTAAAGATACTAATTCTCTTGTAAGGGTATCTATTAAACTATTATTACTTTCTAAAATATGTTCGACATCAAAATTATAGTGGTTGAAGCACAATTGCCATAAGACTATTTTTTCTTGTTTATAGTCACCTACAATATTAGTTCTTAAAAAATAACCAAAACTCTTGTTATCATTTCTAACAATGAATCTAAAACTTATTACATATATTGTAAATTTCTTAATAGCTTTTTTGAAAGCAAAGTATTCTTTTTATTTAGTGTGATAATTTAATTATAGATTATGGAAAGATCCAAATGTATATTTATAAAGATATTCATCTTTTTCATCTACTTTTGCTTTTAAAACTACTCTTCATTGTTCATGTGAAGCGTCTGTTTCAATTATTATTTTATCATCTAGACCTAGATGGTATAAAGTTAGTAAATGTTTTAAATATGCTTTTATCTTACCCATATAAAAAGTATCTTGTTATGTCCATTTTCAAATATAATCTTTTTTTAATTTTGTTTGTAAAAGTTTTTGCATTTGTGTATGTTTCTTGATGTATACTTCAACATACGTTAAACATTTTCAAAATCATTGTAATTGATTTTGTTTTTTAATTTACTAGAAAATATTTGAATGTTATTTAGTCTATGAAGCTATAGATTATGTTTTTCATTTTCAATTTCAAACCCTAAATACTTACAATGCCTTCTTTTCTTTATTCTTGTAGAATATTATAATATATAAATAATGTTTTTTTAATTCTTACTAAAATTCAAAATATCATCTATGTAAACACAATAAATATTTTGTAATTTCTTAAAGATATTGTCTATATACTTCAGAAAGATACCATAAGCTTGTTTTAATCCAAATGGTACAACAATCCATTAGAATTGTCCTTGGGAGCAACTAAATGCTATTAGTTTTTGAGATGCATTATCCAATCTTATTTTCCAAAATACATTTTTGCAATCAAAAATTGAGAAATATTTCTTTTTTTATTAATAATAATAATTATTCTTTCTTTGGAATAAAGTATTCATCACCAATGATTTATTTATTTAATGCTTTGAAGTTTATTACCATTTTATTTTTCCTCTTAGTTTTTCAGCTCTTTTTCAATTAAGAATATTGGGCTAGAGTTAGGTAAATTACTTGGTATTATAACTTTTAGTTCCAAAAGTTCTTAAATTTGTTTTTCAATTTCAATCATACCTTTTAGAGTATAAATCACATGTTTAACTCTAATGATTTTGGTAGGTCTCTTAGTTTTATATCAACAATTATTTTAGATTTGTTTACATTTGGATCTAAAGGATTTTTTAAGCTTGCTATTTTTAATAATTTTTTGATACTTGTTAATGCTTTATCTTTCTATATTTCATTAAGAAAGAGTTTTGTTTCTTTTCCATATCTAATAAAATGTTTTCTAAATAAGAGTTTTGTTGTTGTTTTGTGTCTATCTCACCATGTTTTCACTTTTATATCGTTGCATAAAAGATGGGTTTGATGCAGTCAAAACTTTTATTATTTTTGACACGTAAATGGTTTTACCACCAATTGTTATTAGACTTATTTTGTCTAAATATTGTGTAAAGGGTTTATATAAGTTTATAAAATTATTTCCTAAATAAATCAACTCATATTTCTCCTTGATATATTGTAAGAGTATGAAATTTCTCTCCTTATAGCATTATATCTGCATCCTTTTAAATTTATTAAGATTTATGGTAGTATTGTTAGCAATTTTTACAATTAAATCTTTTGATGGTTGTTTTAAGAGTTTATCTAAGAATATATATTCATTATATACACGTATACTAGCTCTTGTATATACATATGTATGTAAAAGGTAATTTGTGTAACCTTTAAATTTCAAGCATACCTTAATATAAATGTTGTTTAGATTTGTAATACTATACAAATCATTCATCTTTTGATGAAGAGTATTCTTAACATTCATATTCTGAGTCAGTTGTTTCTTCCAATAGATAAATACTACAAATATCATTTATATCTCATTACTCAATTGGTTTTAGTTCCATCTTAAAATCTTCTTTTAAGATTTTTACTTTATGTGAAAATATTTTTTATGTTGAAGCTTATTACTACATTCATCAGTATAATGTCATTCCTCAATTCAAATCCAACACATGCATTTTTTTCTCTAATGGGCAATAATTTTTGTTCTTTGGTGGCTTATACATTTTTCTTCCAAACTATCTTTTCCTATAAGGTTTTTTGTTATACATTCTCTTATATTTTTGAAAGTTTTGTTTTTTAAATTTATATTTTTTGAAGGTTTTGTGTTTTTTATATTTCTTATACTTTTTCTTGTCAGAATTTATGTTATATTTATATTTTTTTGGCATTCTAAAATCTCTTGTATCACAACGGCTTTTATCATTTTCTCTTATTTGTTTATATTCTTGTCTTTCTTGACATTTAATGATCATCCAATTTTTAAGACTTTTTATTCTCTCCTAAGATGTCTGGTATAATTTTTCTATTTCTTTTATTTCATTATTTTGTTATAATTTTATGTAATATTCCAGATAATTTCTAAAAAAAATATTTCCTTATAAGTTTCTTGCATAAAGGGTGATAACTTATGATGATACATTTTATATTAACAAATAAAGGAGTCTATATAACACATATAACATATTTTCATATTTGTTAAATGTCATTTAACTTCCTGAATTTCATTTTCACTAGATTCAGTGATATGTCTACCTTTGTCTTTTTCAATAAATTCTTTGTATATTTCATTTACTACACTCTCTAGGTATTCTATACATTTGAAAGCATTCCCTTGCATTTGTAAATGTTATTGTTCCATTAAATTTTAATATTTTCTATCATTTTGTGACCTACTAAGACTCTACATTTTGAAGAGTTTGATTGTGTGGTTGAAAAAGTTTGTATGATTACACTCATAGCACTAAATCATTCATCTAATGTTTTTTTCCCTATCAATTATACAATATAAATCTAAAATATCATATCTTTAATTTTCATGAAGTTTGAATTATGATGGGATGCTACCTCTAGTTCCTCATTGTAATCCTTCTTCTATTTTAGACTATTATTTTCTTCTACAATGATAGTCAGATTTTTCTAGCGTTTTCCTATTGTCTAATAAATTTAATTTTATTGGTGTATCAATTCTCTCTAAAATGTGATTTTATTAATATTTTAATTTTTTCTAAATAAATGTATTCAATTTTTCTAGTCTTTGTGAGGGATTTTTGATATTTTATCTATAATGATTTTTTTGTTTATTAATGGTCTATAATATTAATATTCATTTATTTATTACTTATTCCATAATAAATTATATTTTTTTTAGAAATATTTTTCTTATTCTTGAGAATGATGAATCTTTGAATCTATTTTCTTTAAGATTTAATCTTGTTTTTTATATTTCTTCTTCTTTTTACTAATTATCATTTCCTATAAGAAACATCCCGATACGTCTCATATTTCTATTTCTATTAATTTTTTAATTTCCTATTATTTCTTAAGTTTTTATTATTTCTACCATTTTTTTTATAAAAGCTACTATTTAATTTCATTAACTTCCATAAGTTAAAATAATATTGGTGGTATTTTTGAAATTTTAAAGATATTTATGATTAGGGGTGTGCATCGGATCGAAAATATTGATTTTATACTCATTCGAATCGATCCAAATTTTCAATCGAATTGAAGAATCCTAATACGCAACTGATCCGATCACCTTTTAAATTCGATGCAATTCGATCCGTAAACTATTTGGATTGAATAGGTTGAATTCGATCAATTTGAAATCGATTCGGATTGGATCATATCAATCCGACCAATAAACTTAATTAACTCTATTTTTTATATTTTTGAATAAATAATTTCAATTTTCATATAACATAAACTTATTTGAGCTAAAAAAACCTTAAAATACCAAATAAAAAGGTTAAAATACTATTCAAACGATCAAACATATATAAAATAAAAATAATACAATATCAATTACAATAGCCATTTTTAATAAAATTAACAATTCATTTAAACAATAAACAAAAGGATAGTTCACAATAATCTAAAGCTAAATTAAGCTGATCATTTCATTCTTTAGCATCTTGAAAAGAATCTTGAGTCTTGAGAGCAATATCAAAAAACTTCAGTGTTTTATTACCTATTAGTCATAATATAAAAAATGTTAATAAATTGATAATTAAATATATATAAAATAATATGCGAAATACATATGAAATAAAATAATTATATATCATACTCAATATTTATTAAACTTTGTTTTCATTTCTTCCGACATTTTGCTTAACATAAAATCTATATTTTCACACCAAAAACTCAATTGGTTGTTTATGAAGCAAATTTTATCATAAAATAAATTTGAAGGTTGCACAAAACCAGAAAATCTCAATGTTGCATCATAGAATATTTTCAAAAACCTCACAAATATGTGAGCATTAGACCAATCAAACATATCAGGAATTTTGCAACTATCATTTCCAATGTTGAACTCTTACTTAAATATCACATCTTCATCTTCTAAATCCTCAAAATCCTTCTAAAATCTTATTACAACTTCTAACATTAAGTAGGTGGAATTCCACCTTGTTACTACATCCAAATATAAAAGTTTATTAGTATTAGTCTTCTTTTGCTCTACACAATCCTTAAATTTTAACAACCTTGAAGGTGATCCTTTGACATATTTCACAACTTCTCTTATCTTACTTATGCTTGAATCATGTTCTTTCAAGCATTTTCTCTCACAACCAAATTCAGAATGTGAGTTGCACACCTCATATGCATATGTTGACCATCTAGTATTGCACAACTTCTCTTATCTTACTTATTATTTGAGTTAGCATTATCCACAATAATAGTAAGTACCTTATCAATTCCCCAATCTAACAAGCATTTCTCAATTTCTTTCCCAAGGATATCACCTTTATGGTTAAGAACTACACAAAAATTTAAGATTTTTTTTTTGGAGTTTCCAACTATCATCGATAAAGTGAGCAATAAGACACATATAATTCAAATTTTGAGGAAAAGTTCATGTGTTAATGGTCAAACAAACTCTTTCAATTTATCTTTTTGCTTTAAGAAAAGACTCAAGAAATCTGGTGCAACTGTGGTATGAGAAGAAACTTGGAACATTGGTTCCAAAACTCTACTATACTTCTTAAATCCTTCATTCTCAACATGATTAAATGGAAATTCATCAACTATAATCATTTATGTAAGTGCAAGCCTACAAGCCTCAATACTAAATGTGTGTGCAACAAGTACACCTTCTTTAATGTTTGTGACATTTTCAAAAGCTAGAGTTTTTTGCTTCTTCTCACATCTACCAGGAAATAATTTACAGTGCATAGCAATATGAGCATTTCAGTTTGATGTACCAGACTTGCTGGATACATACACATACTCCCTTGAACATTATTTACATCTCACCTTGCGATCTAAGCCTTTACCCACTATATCAAAATGTTTCCAGACAGGAGAAGGAGGTTTAAAAGACTTTTGCTTACCTTTTCCATCATAGCTATCTGTGGAAGGTTCGAGTTTGTCATTCAATTGTAGATCTTTAGTTTCTGGTGGAGCATTTTGTGGATTCTTATCTTGATTTTCAACATCCTAGGCAATGCTTGTACTTTCGGTGATTGCAAGTGGACACCCGTAGTAGGGGTGTTTTTTTCCATCTAAGATAAATTATAAAAATAAATAAATAATTCAACAAAACATAAGTATAAGTGCATACTAGTAAAATCTATAATTCTAAAATAAATAGTTAAAAAACATTCATACATTAGGCGATGACATCGAATATGAATCCTTTATGGTTGCTTTCCGTATCAACTAGCTAACCAAATGCACCTATTTAAGACCACATTTGAAACAATTTCAACATTAAGTCGAGAACAAACGTGAGCAGAGTTCACTACCATACATCAATTAATAATGAAGATGCGGATGATAATAAAAACCTTAAGAAAATGTGTTATCCAAAGAGATATAGTTATGCCTCACTAATACCCAAGAAATACACATTTCATATACCTGGGTTCAAGCGTATGACTATTATAGGCTCTTAGAGATGAAAAATATTGACACTCAAAGATGTATATTAGAATAATCTCATCAAACACACAAACATGAGCATAAAACAAACAAATATGAGCAGGAAACAAACAAAGAAATTACGAGCTGATGCTTATTTGTTTCTCTATGCAAAGAAAAAATAAGAGGTCTTTTCTCTTTGTAAAGTGGTGGTAGAGATTGACATTATTATTACACAATGATTTGTGTTGTGATTGTTGAATCACTTTGTTTGTGTCCTCATTTTTAATGTTGTACTTCGTTTCTCTCTTTAAAATGTGTTTCAACCATATCTATTTCACTCTTTCGTCTTATACTAATAAATAACAAATCAATTTCTATCTGTTTGGTTTGTTGTTGTGTATTTTTGTTTCTAACCTAACCAAACCCAACTCATTCACCCTCATGTGCCTCTCAATCCTAAATATTCAACTTTCATTACGAGCTATTGTTTCCAACCTAACCAAGAAACAATGAAATATGAACCAAAAACAAACAAAGAAATTATGAGACGATGTTTATTTGTTTCTCTATGCAAAGAAAAAAAAGAAGAATGATTTTAATTTAACAAAAAACATAGAAAGAACCTCAACCAACACGTGTGGAAAACTGAAAATGATGAGCAAGAGTTGGGTATTTCGTAGATGGAGATGTTAGCTGGTGGTGGTTATCGTGAAAAATTGAAAATGATTGGGAGGCGTGAGTAGAGGTTAGGGAGATGTTGGTGGCCAAAAAACTGAAAATGATGAGCAAGACTGCAAGAGGTGAGGGAGGCGTGAGTAGGAGGCGAGGAAGGCAGGGCTGTGTGAGTCGCAACAGCATGAGGACTGAGGAAGAGGATGTGAGGTGTGACGATCTGACGGCGTGTGGACGTAAGGAAGAGAAAGTAAGGGCAACG
The DNA here is from genome assembly GCA_033030585.1 of Hippophae rhamnoides. Taxonomy (NCBI): domain Eukaryota; kingdom Viridiplantae; phylum Streptophyta; class Magnoliopsida; order Rosales; family Elaeagnaceae; genus Hippophae; species Hippophae rhamnoides. Next base: position 32,195,155 of record CM065433.1, read on the forward strand.
ATAGGACTAAAAAATGAAAATGAAATGTATAACAATAAAATTGATGAAGACTTACTCACTGTATACATTCAGGAAGAGGAGGAACGGAGTCACTCGACAAAAGGAAAGAGAGAAGTACTTAATGAAAGGGAGGAAATGGAGCATTTTTCCAATATTAAAGCGTCATGGCCACAACTATTCTAGTTGGCAAGGCTTGGAAGCAACAACCCTTATCAACGAGAGAGTAGGCATTTAGGTTTTTTTTTAATTATAAAAAATATTTTAGGGTTTTTAATTTTGTTTATATGTGATGTGGTATAAAATAGAAATAGGAATGATAAACGAAGATATGATTAATGTATAAATGTAAATATATATGTAATTATTTTCGATTAGATCGGATGGGATTGATACATAGTGAAATCTACTATCTGGTTTGAACTAAACGAATTGAAAAAAATTTCATTCGATTTGATGATAATATCAAAATCGTCAAAAAATTAACAGTTTAAATTAAATTGATCAAATTTTTTACACATCTCTATCTATGATATTAAGATTTTTTCAAAAATATCACTAATATATTCCTTATTAAAATAAGATACTAATAACATGTAATTATATGAGTTTAGTACTAAAAATGTACTTTTAAATAAAATTAAGATTTCATACAAAAAATTTCCCTAACATAATCTTATCAACTAGAATAGGAGTGGATAATGGTATTAGAAATGCCCAAGCGATTTATACTAATCTTCCAATTACCATTTGAACTGTCAAAAATAAGTTTTAAGTACTATTAACGTTCATTCAATCAGGAAAATAACATCTTGAAGGGTACTAAAAGCTAACGACTTTAAGAAGCCAACTTTTGACGTCTAAAACTTCAGCCAAGTTTATAAATAAGTTAAAAATTACTTAACACAATTATTGAGTCGAGTGTAGAAATCCAAAACCAAGACAGATAACAGATACAAAAATATCACAGAACAAAATGCCAAAATAGTTTATCTCCCTCTTACACTATAACTACTTGGATTTCTCAAGAACGAATCCCCTTGTTCAGACTAACCATTCGGCTGAAAGAGTCGTTCTGGGATCCCCTAACAGCTGAACCAGTCCTTCCTCGGCTCTGAACAGTTCTTTCCCTCGAATATCCACTACTTGCATACTGGCCAAATGCCATTGCCCTTCCTCCAGCACTTGTTCTCCCGGTGCCACTACCTTGCTTTCCTTGAGAGTATGACATATTATCCTGCCACCTATTCCCCATAGTAGCTGCTCCAGCATAGTCTTGTGTATCTCTGCGTCTTAGAGGCAGATCCAATCCACCACCACCAATCCTTGCCTCTGTCGCCCTCTCGTTGCTTTCTGCTAAGATTGTCAGCTTCTCTGTCAACTGGAATGCTAAAGCCTGCAACCTAGTATGCTCAACAGCATGGAAAACAATACATTGAGTTGGCTGGTCCCAACTTGCATAGAGCTCCTCATTTATCATCATCTTGCTAACTATGCTGTGGACTTGTGCACCCGAAAGGTCAAACATTTTGGTCAGCTGATCCAAGCTTAGAGCCTCATAGGAAGAGGCATAGGTAAAGAGATAGGTCCTCAGAGCTTCCTCCTTGATCTTAGCCACAAGCATATCAAGTACTTTCTCACGGTTCCTGATGAGCTTCCAGACACCAAGGGACTTAATTACTTCAAAAGCTTTATGGAAATCTCCTTTGAAGAGGGCCCGGGTAGCAGCCATTACATGATCTCTAACGTTTTCAGGAGGACCTGTATATGTTTGCTTCTCACTCACCTCAAGCAAACGTCGGAAAGTCTTACTAATAACCTTGCGCTTAGCATCATGGATATTAGCAGCCATATTAGGCACTTCCAGCAGCATGGCACATATCAAATGCACTGCCTCCAAGAGCTCAAGATTTATATGCATATGGTATGGCATCTGTCTTCTTCTTTCTAACCTTTCCTGAAGGAAAGAAAAAAAAGTAATGATGATAGAATATAACAATTTCAAGTCCTGCACAAAAGTCTAAGCCATAAATTAACATCTGTTCTATACTTGGATCCTTTTAGGTACATTTTCTTTGTCACAAATAGAAGGTTTTGGGTGCATTGTAGATACTTTAATTAATAGGATTGCAATTTGTAAAACGACACTACAATTTGGAAACAAGCATTTGGGTCAACGTATATTCAGCTAAACAACAAACATCAAACATAATGACGTATGGACTCGGGTAACATCAAAATTGTCATTTGAACGAAATAGTTAAAGCCCAAAAGTGAAGAATGATAAAGGTGAAAACAAAAACTATATGAATACAAAATTAATATTATGAACAAAAAAAGCACATAAATCATGTTGTTGGGTTATCGGCGCTAGAGGTCCTTCGCATCACTACTGTTTGTTTTCCAGGCAGGGATGCCCATTGTTCCCTGCTCTAACTCCTCCGATTTCCCTTTGCTTTCTTTATTACTTATCACACGTGCCCAGCCTCAACGCAACTTCCCAAACCAAAACCGCCTTTCCCAGATCTATGAAAGGTGAAACATTGAAGGTCCACACCAGGTAACATAAATAAACAAGTTTCTTTTTTATTCGAGCTGCTGAGGGCCGGAGCTCGTATGGATACATTACTTCATTGTTCTATGGGGCGTTGCACTAAGCACATACTCGGATAGGGTCGCAAAGTGCAAAGATCCGGTAATAAGGCTGTTCAACTAAATTAATTATCCCAACTCTAGAATATTGCTTAAAGCTTTTTGATCAGCAAAACCAAATATTTGGTCAAAGAGCCTCAATCCACAAACAGTAGGATAAAATTTAATTAAAACCAAAAATGAATTATAAAAAGTTCATAGTTCAATCAATAATTTTCTATATTTATACCAAGGCATATGATTCCAGGGTTGTAAGATGAACTAATTTCAAAGCTTGCAGCTACTTCCTCAAATTCAAATTTTTGACCAAACAATGTCCAAAATGCACTTGATGCCATAAGAAGAAAAAGTTCTAGTAAACACTAAACATGATGAAAGTATTAAATAGAAAACATTAAAATAACAGTATTTTAACTCTATGATCTAGAAGTATCAGCTTAAAAATCTGAAAACATGTAAGCTTTCTTTATTTTTATTTTTTTAACTAGTACAAAATGAAGTACCTGTTCTGGAGTCTTCTCATGATATCGACTTTGTGAAACACCTTGGGCAAGCAACTCCCTCACCCTTCCTCCTGAATACAGTTCAGAAAGACAGCTATGTCCTTCAGTGACTAGTCCAATGCGGAATGCACATAGACCAAGCTGTGCCATAGCCCTATTAAAAAGTATTTGAGTTGAAATGTCCATGAGCTGAATATTATCTTGCAGGTGACTCATTAGCAGTAAATCACGGGAAATTGAAAACTCGTCCCTGAGAGCATGGTGGTAAATATCACAGAGCATAGCACGGGCTTTAGTCCGCTCATCTCCATACTTGTATATCAAAGAAACCAAAATATCCATCAATGTCCTGCTATTTTCAGGAAATGTGGGCTTCCGAGGAACAAGCTCAGGTGTAGCAACAAATGCAGATGGACCTCTAATTTCCTCAACCTTAGACTCCTCACCTGATTCACCTATATTTTGACCAGCATCAACCTGCTCAGCCAACTTTCTCATGGCATTATAAACCTCTTGAGGTTTATAATATATTAGCTCAACCCTCCTCAGTGCTACCTTAGCAGCAGCTTTAACATTCCCTACCCTTTCAAGATAATCTTGCACATTTTGAGCAAGAACTAAAAACATTGGCTCATCTCTGAGTCTTTCAACATACTCACGTGTATGTGGATCAATGCACTGCAGGCTCTTGAAAAACTCAGTATCAATCTTCTCCACAAAAGCCACTAGATTTCCCCAGACCCATATTGTTTCATTGTAGTCTGATCCTTTCTGGGATTCATTTTCATCTGGCTCTACTGTGTCATCTACCATTATGTTAGGATACTGCACAAGAATATCAAGTATAGCAAGCATGTTCAGCACACATTTTTTCCATACATTTATTGGCATGTGACCACTGAGACCCGGATTGACATCGAACTGAGCAGAAACAACAGCAAAGAGAATCTCCAGTTTCTGTGCAGGGGTCTTAGCAACCTTAGTCAAAAAGGTAAGCTGCTCCACCAACTCAAACCTTCCAGTCCCCTTCCTACCCCGGGCAGCCACCACTTCTTTGAATTTCTTGTTAACAATATCCCACGTGATCTCACTGGGATCCTTCATGAATTGCTTATCCATGAGCTTATCTTTCTTACTCATCTGCCTTTCCCATCCTGGCTCAGCTTGGCTATCCCTGTCATCATCTTTCTCATCATCCTCACCTTCAGACATCGCAATTTTTGAAGGATCCTCTTCAACTTCTGAATCTGTCTCTTCCTCCTCTTCGGTCTCCTCATCTGCATCCCTATCTACTTCAATCTCGGGATTCTCCCTATATTTATTAATTAGTTCCTCATATTGTTTATTATTCTTTTTCAGTTTCTGTTTCATCGCATTCAGAGCTTTGGCATTGCTACTACTCATCTTCTTCTTAGCATCCTTATTTGCCAGAGCCTGAGTCAAAAAGTCTTCTAACATCACAAGAACCTTGATATAAAGAGTTGGGACCTTCTCAGATTCTGTGACACGCAAGACTTTTTCAAGCTGCTTGTTTATTTTGTCAAAACTCTCCTGCAAAGAGACCCAATCATTGATCTTCATTGCATTCTTCATCTGGTCGTTAGTGGCAGACATCTCCTCAAAGCGCTTGTCTTTCGCCGATCTGACAATACGCTTTTGGCCATCTGAGTCATCACTGTCGCTAGCATTTACCTCGAGGTATCTGTTTACACTTGGCTGGGCAGTAGTCTCAACTCCATCCTCAACTTCCTCATCATAATCACTTTCTTCATCCTCAGAATCACTACCAGGCTAAAATAAGCAAGAAAATAAGATAAAAGCTGTTAAGATGAATTACAATATAACAACATTTCAAAATGTATTATTATTCATAAGTATATCAGAAAGGTTGAGTGGGAAAACTAAGAATGCAATATAAAAATAAATGGCAAAAAACCTGGGTCCAGAAACGTGATCCCATTGTATAATAGAAGAATACAGCACCCTGCATTTACAAATGGAGAGAACTGCGGGTTACTTGGATTCAACACACAGTAGTTGCACTTTCTAATAGGCATCTACTTTTCTATACAATCTATATAATAGGAATTTATCAAAAATAAGTAAATAGATAACTTCATTGACAGAAATGTTGGGCATAGAAGAAAGCCACAAAATGATAGACACATGCTCAATGATAATAGTAAAAAAAACTAACTTTTCCCAAGATTAGTTTAACTTCTTTATCACCGATTGCATGCCTCACCCTGATGTTTGTTCTTAGAAAAGAAAGACACAATAACAACAGTAGTAGCATCAATGAGTATGCTAAAGAAGCCCAAATCAAAAGATTAGCAAAACAAACTGATAAACCTAATGAAAACCAAAAATGGAACAACTACATTCTTTACAACGAGAGTGCGAGAATAAAGCCATGTATTGCCTATGCAAGCAGGCCTATTATTCTATAAAAGTAGTATAATAATAATAATATAAACCCAAAATTGTTCTAGAATGTCAAATAAAAAGAGATAAATAATTAAATAAATAAAGCAAATATCAAATCCAGGACATGAGGTGAAACCAAATAATTACCCCCTAAATGAGAGAACACAAGACAAACCTTGAGATTTTCACGAACCCAGTAATGAATCCCACAACAAATCGACCAGAAAACCAAATAATTTCATTGCACAAACTGTAATCCAGATTCAAACTACTACTATCAAGGGTGAGAAGAGCCGTAGAGGAACCCGAGACCCAGAGACGATGCAGAGATAGATGGTAGCGTTAATGTAGAAAGAGACGAGGGCATAAGGAAAGAAACTAGAGGAGGTTTACAGCCTTCAATATTACTAAAACCACATGCCACAACATAAGCAAAATCCTCAAATCTATCGCCAAACAAATATATTGGGAAAAAAAGGAAAAAAACCATGAAACGTATCACAGATTTTGATATTTTCTCGAGAGCCAAACAACATAATGAGAGCACGCAGGGTCGGCTCGAGAGTTTGTGAGGCCAGAGCCCCTTGAAATACGGGGGGAAAACTTGAAATGCATTGACAATAACTCTTCAGATGACTCATAGTGCATAAAGCATCATATCAGATCACTAAAATAGAAAATATCACTGTACCATTAAATCAAGACCAACACATTACAAATATTACCTAGTACTAAAAGAAAACCAAGCAGAATATCGAAAACATGCTGAAGACCCAAATATGGTTATATAAATCTAAATGAAACCTAACAAGGCAAAAATATTGAACGACTAGCTAATAACACAAATATAAGAATTGCCAGTGAGAGAGGTATCTTACAGATAACAGAGGAGTGAGATGGACCGATGGAGAACAGAGAACTGGAAGAGATCAAGAGAGTGGATGACGGCCACGGAGCTTATGGAACTACGATATTGGATGCGGATATGGTGTGGAACAGAGAGGATGCAATTAGGTTAAAGTGGAATCCAATATAAAGTAAATTACAAATATAACCTTCCACGTTCCTTTGGAAACAGAGAAAGAACCCAAATTTGTGGTGTTGTAAGGATATCAATTTGATGTGTAAAAACCAAAATTTGGGAGAAATTTTCGATTTTAAAGTAATTATATGTTTTAAAATTTTATAGTTAAAATTAATAATATAATTATTAAAAATATTATGATAGATGAGATAATAATTATAAAATTAATTATAACTATGATTCCTATTTTTAATTTTAATTTATTATATTTAATTACATAAAAAAATATTTAAGATTTTATAGATATTTAATCTATTAAAAATTTAATTGACTGCAATTTATTTATTAATAATGAATCCCTTATCCCTGTTAAATACTCGAACTTTCGATAAAACTTTATATCCCGCCTACCCGCAATATTTAAATGAAATATGGAAAACCAGCAAGACCATCCTAATTATGAAATAACGCAATGGGCAAGTTGGTAGCTTCATCAATTTTCAACGTTAAAATAAGAATAAATTTTTTTAATAATCAAATATTTAAAATTAAATTTTAAAATAATAACATTGAGGTAAATTAAATATTGATTTGAAAAAAGAAAGATGAAAATTAAATTTTAAAAATTATAAATGACGTAATTACCCTAAATTGATTATTTTAAGTTATAATTTTAAATATTTTTATTTTTATTTTTATTTCAATTTTTTGTTTTTAATAAAAGTTTTATTAAAATGTTAAAAGCAAACAAAAATGCACCAACTCTACTAGCAAAGAAATAGTTTAGAAAGAAATAAGACTATAAATACATGGTTGATTCAAAGTCTTCGGGTGCTATTAGTGGATTTTCTGTTTATGATTTGGAATTGTTAGAGCATTAAAATTATTAGGAATTATCCAACACTTTTGCTTAGTTGGTTACTGATTTTGTTAATAATGTCTTAATTTGTAATGTAATCATTTTTATTTGAATAAATCCTAGACCCACTTACACGTTCTTAAGAGTAGTAAACGCAAAATTGTTTTCTTTAATTTCCTTTAATCGGCTTAATAAAGCCATTACTTTTAACAATTTGAATTGTCTTTTTGCTTAAACCTATTCTGAGATCCAATATTTGGTATCAGAGTCACATTGTAAAGGGGTGATTGAGTGTTATAAGAAACTTCAATTTCTTTAAGTTATAGCAAAAGAGAGAAGAGTTAGCAAATCATGTCGACAGAGAACATTAGCTTTATCCAGTCAGTCATCCCACAGTTTGATGGTCATTATGACCATTGGTCCATACTTATGGAGAATTTCCTCAGATTAAGGAAATATTAGGGTTTGATAGAGAATGAGATTTCTACAACAAGAGAAGGGATTGACTAGAAATTGAAAGATTTGAAGGTCAAGAACTATTTATTTCAAGCTATCAATAGGGTTATTATTGAGACCATACTCAATAAATAAACTATGAATGTTATCTAATATTCGATGCAACTGAAATATAAAGGTTCTACCAAGGTGAAACATGCTCAGCTACAAGCTTTAAGGAGAGAGTTTGAAATTCTGGGCATGAAGGAGGGTGAAAAGGTTGATGAGTATTTTTCCAAGACATTGACCATTGCCAATAAGATGAAGGCGCATAGAGAAATGGTAGAGTAGATTGTGATCATTGAGAAAATTATGAGGTCCATGACTCTCGAGTTCAATTATGTTATTTGTTTGATAAAAGACTCCAATGACATCTCTATCATAACCATAGATGAGCTTCAAAGTAGCCTGTTAATCCATGAACAGAGGATGAAAGAACAGTAGGAGGATAAGCATGCTTTGAACATCATCAACTCAGAGAAAAATGGAGGAAGAGGTGAGTACAGAGTTGAAGGGAGAGGAAGAATTCGTGGAGGTTTTAGAGGAATAGGCCGAGGTAGGGATAGGCAATCTTTCAACAAAGCCTTGGTCCAGTGTTACAATTGCCAAAAACTAGGGCATTTTCAATATGAATGACCTAGTCGAGAGAGAGGTGTGCATTATGCAAAATTAGATGAGGAAGAAGAAATGCTTCTAATGGCATACGTGGAATCAAAGAGAGAGAATGTATGGTTCCTCGACTAAGGTTGCAACAACCATATGTGTAGTGCCAAGGAGTGGTTTTTTCATCTTGATGAAAAGTTTAGACAATCGGTGAAGCTTGGAAATAACTCAAGGATGATGGCTATAGGAAAAGGAAATATCAAACTTCATGTCAATGGATTAATTCAGGTAATCACAACCATCTAAGAAGAGGCTTAATCACACAAACATATATGTTAACCAATAGGATGTTTGTTGTGTTGGCTTTTGTGATTCCTCTAACCTTAAACTATCTCTAAGCCACATCCGAAGACAACACCCATTTATGGCACTATCGGTATGGACATTTAAATTTCAAGGGGTTGAGGACTCTAATCTATAAGAAGATGATTAGAGGCTTACCAATGCTCAAAGTTTCATCAAAAGTGTGTGGTGACTGTATGGTTGGGAAACAACACTTAGAAGCAATGCCAAAGAAAAGCCTGTGAATGGCATCTAAGAAGCTTCAACTAGTCCATGCACATATTTGTGGACCTATCTCACCAAAGTCAAATAGTGGCAAAAGGTATGTAATCACCTTCATTCATGATTACAGTAGAAAAACATGGGCATATTTTTTGGAGGTGAAACATGATATGTTAGAGTATAAAGGTGACAAAGAAGATGTTGATGCTGATGGTGATGAGAAAGAATGTATGAAAGATGAGCAAACAGAAGAAACAAATAACTCATCATCAAATGAATCATATGAGGAAGCACCATTGATTCCACATCAAGGGAGGAGTCGAAGGCAACCAGTTTAGTTGAAAGATTATGTAACCGGTGAGGGATTGACTGATGAAGAGGAGCATAGCCTGATAATGTTTACCTCAACTACAGATCCAGTCACATTTAAGGAAGCATACAAGAGTATGAAATGGAGAGAGGCAATGGATTTGGAGATGTGAGATATTAAACAAAATGAGACATGAGAGTTAACTACCTTACTAGTTGGAGCTAAAAGAATAGAAGTAAAATTGATGTTTAAGACAAAGCTTAATAAGAAAGGAGATGTGGACAAACATAAGGCTTGGCTCGTGGTAAAGGGGTACTCTCAAAGGCAAGGGATTGATTATACTGAAATATTTGCACCTATGGTTAGGTGGGATACGATTAAAACAATCTTAGCTCTTGCAGCTCACAAAGGTTGTCGTGTTTTCCAACTGGATGTAAAAAGTGTTTTCTTGCATGGAGAATTGAATGAGGTAGTGTTCGTTGATCAACCTTAAGGCTATGAAAAACAAGGAGAAGAGCATAGGGTTTATAGGCTAAATAAGGTGTTGTATAGGCACAAACAGGCTCCTCGAGCCTGGTACGACATAATTGAGGCATACTTTGCCAAAGAGGGGTTCGAAAAATGCTTCTATGAACACACACTATTTATAAAATCAAGTGACAAAGGGAAGCCGTTGATTGTGAGTCTCTATGTGGACGATCTTATCTTTACAGGAAGTAATGAAGATATGTTCAAAATTTTCAAAGGATCAATGAAAAAGGAGTTTGATATGTCTGATCTTGGTAGAATGAAGTATTTTTTTGGGTGTAGAAGTGGTACAAAATTTGGATGGGATTTTCATATGTCAACATGAGTATGCTAAAGAAGTGCTTGAAAGGTTTGACTTGGAAATGAGTAATCCGATGAATAATCGAATCGTTCCATGATGTAAGCTGTCAAAAGGTAGAAGTTATACGTAAGCGTGGATGCTACAGAGTACAAGCAATTGGTTAGGAGCTTGTTGTATTTGATAGCCTTGAGACCTGATCTTATGTATACAGTTGGGCTGATTAGTAGATACATGGAGAAACCAATCGAGATGCACTTGCAAGTTGCCAAGAGGATACTAAGGTATCTGAAAGGCACTATAAGTACTATTATTTGGAATAGAGGTTGTTTCATGGTCCTCAAGAAAGCAACCAGTAGTGACCTTATCTACGACAGAGGTAGAGTTCATAACAATAGCCTCGTGCGAATGTCAAGTGGTTTGGTTGAGAAGGATTCTTGAAAGGCTTGGTTATGTTCAAGGTATGAATATTACTATTTATTGTGACAATGGCTCTGTGGGAACCGACGTACAATCTCCATGGTACTGTAATGGCGTGGTCATGTTCTACGTTTGGCTGAAGCCAAATACTCCTCCTTAGGAGCAATACTAGGAAATTTATGCTTAAAGATGTAGTATGGAGTGATATCTATGTGGAGGCTATAAATTCTCGGCTTACTATTTGGATCAAATGCTTGGATGATACCAGTCATGTATGCTTTGGAGGCTTTGATTTACCTTTTAATGGCTTATTGTTTTTCAAGGAAATGATAAGGGAAAAGAAGAAGGAAAAGAACTAGAAAAACATAAATAGGTGTCTTTCTTTCTTTGGACGCTTGTAACCTTTGTCCTTAATGCTTATACTGGATAACGCTGAATTAGGATTGACTATTGAGTTTACTTTCAAAGAGGCTTAAAACTAGTCTTTGCTTACTAGTATCTTTAATCATGAGCTCCTCGGGTTTTTTTGTGGTTGAAGATGGAGTAGTGTTTTGCTATTTTAGATCATTCAGGTAGTTTTTTGCTTTCAAATTTGGATTTCTAGAGTTGGTAGCTTTCTCTAGTCGATTTGAATGGATTTAAATTTTGCGTGTACCGTTAGCTTTCATCAGTTTTTAATCAATTATTCTATCTTTTCGACCCAAAAACAAATATGTTGGGCTGGTAATAAGGGTTAATTTCTAAATAAAAACAGTACCTTATTGTATGGAAAAAAGTAGTACCTTTTGCTGGTTCATATTCCGTATCGATTTTATTATATGATGAATGATCAGACGGAGTACAATATTGAAAAAAAATTCAAGTCATTCATCGTTTAACTACTTTACATTTAACAAATTTAGAGTGATGCTAATACCAGAGGCTTAGAGTGATGCTAATGCCAGAGGCTCCCATGGTCAGCAAATCAAAGTATGCTCTCCCTCTTCATTTCCTCTTAATTACCAGCTCACCTAGATTGATTCCAAAGTGGAACACATCACAAACCTAAAACCCCACAAGGAAGTCCAACTCGGGGCAGCATTGTTGGTCGACTTCCTGTGCCATAAGGCATAAACACTTAATTGCATTGCACCTTCCATGCAATTCAACTGCTCAAATCTTCAATATCACAAAGATCCCGGACTGGTGGACGGTCTGATTCTAGATGGCATTTGCATGGGATTTTTAACCGCCCCTCCAAATCTATAATTTAAGGAATCCTTGGGTGTGATGGACATTCTGTTCAAGGCAGAGTCAAACTCATCATAATTAAAATCTCCATCCATGTTATTATCCCCATTTTCACCCATGTCAACCTCGTCATCATCTTCATCGCAGCTGCTTTCTTCATCGTCATCATAAGTAGGTTTGACCATTGACCAGTAGATGAAATTTGGTCGAATGAAGCTTCATGGGAGGAAAGAACAAATTATTAATTGGAACCAATGAAAGATTTTCAAATGCAGCCTAACATCATGATATATTAAATCTAATCTGGCTAATGAAAACAAAATTAGTAGGGGAGTAAACTCTAATGTGTTACTATCAGGCAACAGCCAATTCCAAAGCTAATCCACATCATAAGACAACAACCCGTTTTTATTAAGAAATAAATAAAAAATATACCAACCTGTCACTCCGTTTCAGCAAACAAGGATCAAATGGAAAGAACATGTCAAGCCTATCTAAACCACCAAAAGCCTTTGAAATATCGGATTCCAAGTAGTAATCAAAAACAAACTTCTCAGTAGTAGTAAATAAATGGGCTGCTTTTGCCTGCCTCAGAAATTCTGTTACTACAGTAGGAAGACAAACCTGTCATGAAAAAGTTAAATAAATGAGAGAGATCATATTCTTGTCACTTTAAGATAAGGAGCTAGCCCAAACATGGATAATATGCAGGGGTCCGTCAGCTTATGCCAAGGGGGTGATTACATTAGGAGCTTGCTACATGGATGCCGAGTTCAATAGTCAAGAGCATTCATAGAGAAAAGATACTGAACATCTCACAAAAAGGAAACATCATAGAAATAAAGAAATATGTGATGGATCATCATCTGAGGCCTTTGAGGCATGATTTCTAGAAACTTTGATGTGAGACATAAATAGCATTACTATCATATCATGCACTGCTCAAATCGGCTCCTCACCTTCAATGGAATCAAATTATGTTTCAAAATTGTGTCTATTGGCAGGGAAAGAAGCTGAGATCTAAGACGTGGAACATCCAATATTGATTTCATACGGAAACACAGGACATACATAATGGCCTGTAGATCAATAAAATAAAATAAAGATCATTAAAGCCATATACAATTTCAATGGAAACACTGCAAATAATAATAATTACTCTGATCAACATCAGGATGATGATGATGATGATGACGCATTTCACATACTTTGCATCTTTGGTAACTAAATTTAACACTATTGAAGAGTTGATATTGAGTTATATACAAAGCATGCAAAATTTACCTGACATGCAGAATAGAAAACTCTATGAGCTTTTGGGTTTAATTCACCTTTCTGCATTTCACAATAATCTAGGCACCAATCCACTAGCCTAAAACCAGAAAAGTAAAATATTAATGAAGTAAAAGAAACTTTATATATCTGTAAGATATTTTTAAACCTCCATATTTGGTAAAATACCTCTTCAACATGTTAGTAACAAAGGAGGCAGACAGAAACTTCCCACGAGATAGATAACTAGCAAGATAAGCAACAGCACTCATCCTGCAAGAACCAAAAATGATATTAGCACCAAAAGATAACATTCATGATGCAAATTTTTTTTATTCAAATAGATACGTTTATTCTGTTCTTTTTAACAAATAGAAAAGGTATTTCAGCAGAATAACCCACAGTGAAGAGGAGGAGGAAGAGGAAGGGGAGGGGGGGAGAGAGAGAGAGACAAGGGGCAAAGATATGAGAAGAAAAAACAAGCAAAAAAATTGTCTTACAAGGTAAAATACAATCTCTAAAAAATTACAAAACCTGAAACAAAAGAAAAAATAGGCCAGCATGACAAGTTAAGCTTCAGGCTGACACAAGATTACTACAAAGAAAAATTTCTAGAACCAGGATGCCATTTTTGTCCATGTTAAAATCCATTAGTGAAACATGAAAGAAATTAGATGAAGAAAACTAAAAAAGGCACAAAGGCAAGCAGTTAATCAAAAAATAAAGTAGCAGGAATGTGAACCAGACAAAATGCTACCACAAAAAAGTTTGACGGGGAAAATTATTTCAATCCAGGTTGTTAACTTAACCCTGACCCAGGCATATTATTTTCCCATCATGCCTATGGGAAAATGAGAGGAAGATAGTCAAAACTACCCAAAGCTATATCTTGCCATACCCATATGAGATACTTCACAATTCAAAGCATTCCACATCACTCATCACTGTCAAGATCCATTAAGTCCCTTAGATTTGTATAGCAAGTGAAAAAGTAAAGGGTTGTAAATAAAATATCCAGTTTTCAAGAAAACTTCCCAGGCAATCAAAAATGTAAACCTTGCCTAAACTAAAAGTAAAATAGTACAAATTACCTAAATTCAAATAAGTAAAAGTAAGCCAGTATTACCTGAAAAGCGGAGGATAGGCATCACAAAAAAACATATCAGCAAGCATTGTGGAGAATCTCAAACCACAATTTTCCGGATCTAGAGCACATGCATAGAACATGATGAACTACAATAGGAAAAGCAATATATCTAATTTTCATCTTGCAAATGAAGAAATCTACATAAATTAGTATTTAATATCTCAAATACAAAAAATAAAATGGTACAAAATCACAAAAACCAAAACTACACATATTACATATGTTTTCATTACCTGAGCAAATTTTGACTTATATGCAGTCAAAACAGTCTTCTGAAATGATTGGAGGAGGATTTCAAAAACCTAGCAACAAAATTAAACAATCAAATAAAATTTACCCACAAGTCACAAAGCTAAATAAGGTTAAAATAAATGTCCTTAAAGAAACTAATACCTCCATTAAGCGGCCACCAACTTCACATGATTCAAGGTGCTCAAATGTTAGAACCATCAAGCTGTCCAATTTCTCTGCAAATGAATTTCCACCTAAACACTTCCGAGTTAATTCTCTTGGAAACTGTATGAGAGCTCCATATTAGTTTACAATTGCGAACAAAAGATCACCATAAGCAGCAATCAAGGAGACCAAAACGTAATTGGAGAAAATGTTAGAAATTGTAAATTATGAGAACATATGGCATATTAATTGCTTAAAATCAGATAAACATTAAATGTAACAATCTTTGAAGTTACCACGGAAGCAACTACAATTGGTGGTGTAGAAGATCTGAAAGCTATAAAACATGGGGTCATAAGAAAGCATGCTAGACTTGCTTGAAATAAGTAACTACTATAATGCCACTACATGACAAGTCTATCAGCTTTTACAAGAAAAACATACAAAAAAGGAAAAAAGAAACAGGACGAAATAGATAACATGATTGCCAATTTATAACAGAGAAGAATTTATTGTCTAAGAGTGTCCACAAAAAGTAAATGGAAGCATGTGCATGAATTGAATTGGAAAAATAAAAGCCATAAAATAAATGCTATGTCCCAAACCAATCCCAAGTGTTGTTGGTCAGGAGCAATCGTGCATGATTAACAGAAAGCTTAAAGAAAAACTAAGTTCTGAACTAGCCATAACGATGTCAGGAGAAAAAACTACATACACACCAAGGACATCATAATAATATATAAACACGTGAAACCCTTCTTGCATAAATACAACCCACTTCCACTAGCATGAAGTTACAATTATTACATCACATTTTCTATTATAGCCAAAAAAGTAGGAAAATTCCATCTAATTCCCAAGTACAATATCATGGAGTCCTAGTTTTGCATTTAAAAGAAATGATGAAGCCATCACTCATTTCCAAACCACATATCAAACTGAAAGAAGAGAACGGTAATTGCAGAATATCATTTTATACTATTCCCTATAATTTCAATTTTGCCAACCAATCAACACTTTACAATATGATTTAAAATATATATATATATACCTCACCACCAATCTCCAAATCATCATCTGCAGTTTCCTCAACATCTTCTAGCTCCATACTAAACATGCCCTTGCTTGAATCATCATGTAAGATGTCATCCCACCCAATTTCTACCTAAAGATTTCAGCTACTATTATAAACAACAATGTTCAATACACTGCCAATATATAATTTAAAATAATTAAATATTTTTACATCCAACTCCAGTAGCAAATCCACTACTCCGTAAAACATCATGTTACGAACAAATTCACCAAACTCAGCATTCTCCAACTTTAGCATGTTTTCCACATATATTTCAAGTTTCTGCAAGAAAAATATCAGCATATCTTAGATATAAAGATTCAAACTAACAGTACGCCAATTGAGAACTGAAAAATATGTAGGTAGAATAATGTACTTGCATAGTACCAAGTAGCAAAAAATGCACTGAATCGAGTTTCTATCTTCTAATTAAAATTAGAGCATACCACTCACCATTTCATCAGCAAAGGAACGAGGCTTTCTCTGTATTATTATTTGTGACAATCTCCATGGGGATAGAGGCACCAAATCAGCTACATGTTTCAAGGCCGAATGCACACGTGAAAGCACTTGCTCCTTTTTTGTAATACCACGTGGTTGCTTTAGCATGTGAATGAAAGAGTTAGGTGGTGTGAAATTATCTACAAGCATCGTCAAGCACGCATCAATATATTTTCCACTTGAAGCAGCCTGCAGTGATATAAACAGGAACCTGTATGAGTTTCCCTGGGTAATACCAGAAGTGCAAAATCATGACTTAAGCCATAAGCAGTTACCAGGGAAACAATTAGTTCAAGCAATGCATCCATTATGTCAGGCCCATAGTTCCACATGCTCATTGAAAACACCTGATGTTTACAAATTCTGAATAATTAACAAACCAAATTAAACAAAAAGGAAAAGCAAAAACAAAAACAAAACTGAAAAATGTACTCACTGAGGTCAGGAGTGAATCATGGTTAACATTATCTATACAGGTAACTGCACCAGATAAGGCTTTCAAACTAGTCTGCAAAATGAACAAAAAACTTTCAATTAACAGAGTAAATTAATTATCTATGCCAGAAAATGCCGCACTAAAAAGACAATGATATATTCTATTGGGTGCAAGATGAAAGCCTTAAAACAGAAGGAAACAGAAAACGAAATAAAACAAAACTACAGAAGACATAATAGCATATTCTGAATTAATCACTCCAACTCCCACAAAAAACTTTGATTGATGATAAATAAAGCTTACCACAAGAAGGGCAACATCATCGGGAGTTAACTGATTCCTATAATGCAAAACCGAAACAAGTTGATTGTACTTGGTCCTATCATCCTGGACAAACAACATTCAGAGACATCTATCAGCAAAGATTCATTTAGACAAGTACAAATATCACATCATCACATGCTTCAAGTGAATAAACAAACTGAACATTAGACCCATTGATTTAATGAACACCCAAACCAAGCTAACCAAGGAAGTGCCACAATGTAGCTTCCTTTGTCAAGATGGATAAGCAAAAAGCCCAAATAAGTTATACATCTGCACCTTACAGTTCATATTAGAGTACAGAGCAGTTAAGATTTCATCGGGATAACAAAATTATGGTAAAACAAAACAAATCACAGATAAGCTACAGACACTAAGCAAGAAATACACAAAAAAATTCAATTTTCTCAAGCATATTAATTTAAATAAAGGCAATGCACTTCTTTGAATAGGCATTACAAAGCAATTCCCAATCGCAATTAGCTAGTTCCAACTTTACTTTCATTTTTTTCACAACCAAAAGTCTTAATTACCAAACTAATATAGTAAATCAGCGCAAAAAGAAAAAAACTAACTCATATACCAATCGATCCTCCAACAAAACCGTATAACAAAAGCAGAACCATCCTTCCAACATATAATACTTGCAATGTAGGTTAAAACAATAAAAAATCAAGTTAACGCACTTCTGATACAAGCCTAGTTCACCAATTACTTAGGAATTGTAAAACGTTATATTCTACAGAACTAGGTAATTTCAACTCTTAAATCATAATTCTTTTTAGTTACTCCTTTCTTTTTTTGTAATGGAAAGTTTAAATGGGCAAACAGATGCTCCAATTAATACCCCCAACAAAACCTTACTATCCTTTCAATTTATAATATATCTGACTGTCAAAACCGTAATATGTGTGAGTTTAAGTTAAATATAGTATTGCTTACCGAAGAAGCAGAACCAAGAGCTTCCCTGACATGGTATACTAATTCAGAATCACTGAAATCAACTTCATCCATCTCATGAAATCCAGCTTCTTTTTCTCCAAAATAAACTCCCATAGCACCAATGGCTGCTCAAGGTTGTATAAGGCCCTAGGCACCAGAGGTCCTTGATTAACTAGTATTAACTATCAATAAACATTAATTAGTATTAAATTCCATTAGAAAAAGCATAAAGCTATTCTAATCTAAGTCAAAATACAATATATAAAGTACCAATGAAAATACTAGCAAGAATCATGAAACCTATCTTCAAAGCACAAAATTAACTTGAAGCTACCAGCTAATAACACAAAATTAAAATAACAGACTGAGAGATGTATCTTACAAAAGAAGGAATACGGCGAACGTAAAGAATGGGAAAGTGGACCGTGAAGACTATTGGCTGCTAGCAAAAGGGCTTAACGAACTGCTCCTCTTGATCGTCGGCGTTGGTGTGGGAGAAGAGAGAGAGAATCAAATTAGGGTAAGAGAAACCTTAAGTATACTTCATAGTTTCACTTTTTTTAATAGTACCAGTTGCAATGAGAAAATAGCTCGAGTTATCTAATTTTTAAGAATGTGCACGTAATTTTTAAATTTTTTTTAAATATATATAGTAAGTCTCGTTTCTATTTTTTAATATATTCATAAAATTATTTTAATTTAATTATAATTTATATTTATAAAAATCACGTAATAAGAGATTAATTTATCATGTAAAAAACTAACGAAGAGTTATTAATTTTTTTAAAATAAATATTTTTATGTTAATAATGATATAAAATATTTATATATTTAAATAACAATTAATTTAAAATAAATTTACACGTTTTATAAAAATAAATAATATATTAATAATATATCTCACTTAAATCACACAAGAAATCTCTCACCACACGTGCAATTTTAATAGGGCCTAGCTTTATCTGACTTAACGAAACCTAGTTGACATTTTTCAAAAACTTAACCCGTATATTTAAAATTTACTAATTAAGGACATAGGTTTTTTTTTAAATTTCTTTTTGCTAATATAATTAAGATAAGCGTGGATGGTTGTTAGTTAAACTAGCTATAAAAATATATTGGAAAAATAAAAAATATAATATATTTATAATTTATAATTATAAAAATAATATTGTTTATATCTATTTATATATTTTATTACAAAAAGAACATAACATATCATTTCACTCGCAATTTCGTTAAAACTAAAAACTAAAAAAATTAAGAAAACTTTTAGGAGAGAGAAAGTTAGAGATAAAAAGAGTTCAGAAAATTGTGTATTTTATAATAGATAAAAAATGGTACTTTTATAGGTGAGGAAAAGATCAAAAAAGGTGAAAAATATTTTAAAATTTGAATTTGTTCGTGTTTGGACAGATTGATATGCGTATGGGGTGCAAAAATTACGGCAAAAGGGTGTTTGGTGCACTAGGGACACTAGGGGTGTCCACCGGTCCGATCCGATATGATTTTAGGAAAAAATATTAAACCGGATCGGACCATTTGAAACGGTTTTAATTATTACAAACCGGATCAGACCGTTTGATTTATAAAACCGTTCGGTCTGATCCGGTTCAATTCGGTTTTTAGACATCTTTAATGAGAAAATAATGTTAAAATTTTAATATATTTATTAAACCGGTCCAATCCGATTCCACCGGTTTAAATTGGACTGGACCGTTTGAAAAACGGTTTTAATAAATACAAACGAGACTGGACCGTTTGATTTGTAAAATCGTTCGATCTGGTCCGGTCCGGTTCGGTTTTACACTTTGGTCCGATCCAGGCCGGTTTATGGACACCACTAAAAGACACGACGCGGGCGTGTGTCGGGCGTATACTGGGCATGTATTGGTTATGTGCGATGATAGCATGCGTTCAGGCATATGCTGAGCGTGTACAGACGTGTGTTGGGCGAGCGCGTGGGTGGGACTTAAGCTTTTTTGAAATTTTTGACCCATTTTGTCAAAAAAATTCATCTTTTTGACTTTTCCTCATATCTTTTCTCAATATATTTGTTATGTATTGCCTTTAGTATTTTCTTCAAGTCTTTAAGTTATTTTTAAATGAAAATACCTAAAAAATAATAAAAATATCCGTAATTTCAAAAAGATAAATTTATATAAAAATATGATAAAATTATACAAAAATGAATCTATTTAATTAATTAAATTACATTAAATCATGATAATTTTAATGCTTTTTAAGCACTCATCAGCTAACCGATCGTGTTCCTGGCTAGTTGTACCTCTTGGTCCTAGCCTATTTAGCCGGATGGTGGTTTGATCTTTGGACCATCCATTGGTTCTGTGAGGAGATTGGTGCTTTGAAGTTCGGGTAATGTTTAACTTTTACCTATGGCCTTTAATTTCTATTCTGCCTTGTTGTGCTTGTTTGAAATTTTTCTAAGTTAGGGGTGACATATTAATCCAAGTGATTCTTTGTTAAGCCCCTCAATCTATTAGCCTCACAAATTGGAGTACTTTAGCTTATTCAAGTGGTTCAAGCATGAGATAGTTATCAACTTAGTTACTACTTTGTTAGAGATTTATCGTCTCGTTTACTAAAACCTTATAAGCCTAAATATGGTGTAGGAATTTTAATGTAGTCTTGGACTTGGGGTGGTATAGCTTATGAGCCATGTCTCTTTTTGAGGATCTAGGGCCAACTTTAGGGTGATAGAAAACCTGATAGGCTGTTCTTAGTGTTAACTGATGCTTGGATCATATGGCTAACATATTAATCTTCTACAAACAATTTGGTGGCCTGATCCTAAAAGTATTAGGCTTACATGTTGAGATACCTCTTATCTACTACGTTGGTAGAGGTATATGTCCTGGTTGGATACTGAGGCTTTTATTACACTCAGTTCTGATGTGTGATAGTTTGAGCAATAGGCACATGACTCATAGGTTGGAAAGCTTATTTGTGTTAGTTTAATCTTGGACTACATAACCTATGATTAGGATACGTTATAGTTATAACTTAACACATTCAACTTTCATTGATATTCTAGCTATCTAGGTCCTAAGGTGCAGTACTCATATATGGTACACTAAGGGATTTGGACTTTTTAAGTCTAGGAACCTCAAGCCCACTCGTTAGGTTATTTCTTATTCACTACCTTTCGTAAGGGTATATTCCTCGATGGGATATTAAGGGATGCTTAGTGTTAGGGTGGTAGAGCTCTTGAGTTATATTCTCTTCTTAAGATCTAAGATCGATTAAGAGATGATTAAACCAAGCTAAGTATTTATCTGTGAAAGCTTTATCCCGATAGCACAACCTGTGATCATGGTACGTCCTTATGGTCACTTAACATGCCCATCTTTCTATAGTCTGTTTGATGGTCTGAGCCCTAAGGCACATTTCTTACTTATAAGGTTGCTTTTTATTCACTGCCTTTCATAAGGGTGCATTCCCTACCTAATGTTGAGCACTAAAGGCTCTAGACTTTTTTCAAGCCTATATAGCTTTGGCTTACTCATCGTTTGATAGTGAAATTTCTGCCATGTTGAATCTTCTAAGTTTGGATCTTTGATTTGTAGAAAGATGCATATATCCTAAGTAATCCATTTATTAATAATAATAAATTTCAATTACATTGTAATTGATGTTATTTGAGGAACAAAACTAACTAAGATTATTTATTTTATTAAGTTTTGTAACAATGAAAATTGTAAAAATATTAAGTAAAAAATAAAATTAATAAGGTAATTAATTTTTAATTCTAGCCACCTTTTGCTCTCTAAGTACTACTCTTGTTCCCATATTTGTTGGAAATTTTAGAGTAAGGTAGTAGATTGAAACTACAGTCTTGGCATCATGTAGGAAAGGCCTACCTAGGATACAATTGTAAGAAGATAGGTAATCTATAATAAGGAAGTCTGCCATAATTATTCTTATGTTGGTGCCCTGACCAATTATGATTGGTAGAGTCACATTACCTTCTAGGATAAGTGAAAGTCTGGAGAATCCCACCAAGAGAGTAGTTATTGGCTTGAAAGGATGAGAAATCTTCATTTTCTTCAATACCTCAGAGAATAAGACATCGACTGAGCTGCCAGTATCTATTAGTATCTGATGCAAAGTTATGTTAGCCCCCTAAAAGGGACTACGAGAGCATTCACATAATGGTGGTTCAACCAATGGGTTTCTCCCTCTAAAATGTTATGTTTAAGTTGTAATTTTAGGATCTTTTCTTAGGTTGCATGAAGCAACAACATTTAGAATTTTTGGGCCAGAGATGTGTTTATAGATGAGTGCTTTGCTAGCGTTGTTAGAACGACCCTCGGTAAGATTTCCCATAATAACTTTAATCTCATAAATTTCTTATCCTTGCGGTCAATTTCTTTCTCTAGATGGAAAGGCTGACTATGGTGGTCAAGGTTATTGTTCCCACTACTATTGTGGTTATGGCTATTGTTTCCACTACTATTATAGTTGTGGCTTTTGTGGCCTTATATTTTTAATAAATTCATCCAAGTACCCATTCCTTACTAGATGCTCAATTTCATCTTTAAGTTCCCAACAAATTTCATTTAAGTGGCTGATGTCTTTGTGGAACCTACGATACTAAGACTTATCCCAACTAGGATTTTTCAATTTCTTGGGCAATGTACAAATGAATGGCATTTAACTTGCATTCGAACAACCTCTCTTGTTGCCTTGATAGTGGTGTAGCTTTAGAAACTCCATCCAAGATAGATGAGATTTCCATCCACTTCTATAATTTCTTTGGTCTGACCTGGACTACTTCTTACCACCATATGGGGTTCATCTTCCCTGCATATTATTATGGTATTTCTTTCTTAGTAGGCTCTTGATTATTTCTATTCAAAATCATTTCATCCATATTAATATAAATGTTAACCAACTAACTAGCCGTGGATTATTTTGTTGGAAAATCTTTGGCCATATCCCTTCATAGGTCTTCCTAGCCCTGTATTAAATATATGAAATATTTCTTTTAATGACTTTTCCTTTCCCTACTGTAAGGTCAGTAGGTGCACCAATGTCTTTAGGATTTTTCTCTTAGTTGAAAAATGAGATAAGAATTGTTTTTCCAAATTCCATGAAATATCTAATAATGTTGGGATTCAAAGTTTGATACCAAGCTTTGGCCTTATCTGTTAAATTAAGATGGAAGGCTTGACACCTCATGGCATCAATGTAGGCATAAATATCCATCCAACCCTTGAAATTTTTCTGATGTTCCATAGGGTCTTTAGTGCCATCATATGTACCTATGTTAGGTAGCTTGAACTTGTCTAAAAGTGGGATGTCTACAATCTATGGGGTGAACAGGGACTTAGTAAAGATTGCCATGTGTAGGAGTTTGCCTCAATTTAACCTCTATTAGACCTCTTATAATTGTTTAGTAAGTCAATCAATGGTGGAACGAGGAATATTTGGTACCTCATCCTTGACCTTTGGGTAGTCATTGGTTGTTAAAGTTGCTTGGTCAACATGGCTAGCTTGGGTAGAGTATCCTTGTTTGTATGCCTTAAAATGGTTGCATAAGTCACGATGCACAGAGGCCTCTTGGTATGGTTCTAAAAGGTCTAGGATGGACGATTGATGAGGCTATGATTTGGCATCCAAGGCCAAATAACTATAGTAGGTTCGAACAGATAAAGTGTGGCTCACTACGAGACTCGACAACATTGTTAATTAATTAATGATTTTTTTGATCTAGCTTGAAATTGATTAATTAAAATAAATAAATCAAATATATAAATCAAAATTCTAAATTAATTAATAACTTTCTTAGTCGGCTTGAAATTATTTAATTAGTAAACCTAAGGTAAATATATTAATTATTATAAATTAAGATTTTGTTTATCATTAATTTATAATTAAAAATATTTTTAACCATATAATTTAATCTCAATTAATCAATAACTTTCTTAATTGACCTTGAAATTGATAAAAAAAATTAAATTAAACTCTCATTCATCAATGCACAACTAAGCACTTTTGATGTTTCTAATACCTAATTTTAAAATTTTTTCTTCAATTATAAATCAAGATTTAGTAAATCATTAATTTATATTTAAACATTTTAAGAACATGAATTAGAAATTAAAAAAAAATTATTTATTCAAATCATAAAATTATTCTTCCACTCGTTAGAATCAAAAACTAAGATCTCATATTACAAAATTAGCCAATTATAGTTAAATTAACAAAAATTAATTCAACTAAAAGAAATTAGATTACAAAGAAAAATAAAAGATATAATAATAAAAATATACCCTCTTAATAAAGAGGATTTCATATCTTTGAATGAGTTGTTACTACCTTATTTAAATCCTTAGATATTCTTTTCAATTACGAGATCCTCTCTCTCTCTCTATATATATATATATATATATATCATTAGTGGATGGTGGAATAACGGTTATAGGAGTTGGTGGCTAGTGTATGGCTAATTGATATATGTTTAAGAAAGTTTAGAGTTATATTTATAGGCTAAAATTGGGGTTAAAAACGTTTAAAACCCGTACTACAATTTCTGGCAAGTTTTAGTACTCGGGTCGCAACATGAATTATTATACACAGCGATGAGTATTGATTTTTATTTCTTCAATGGAAACCCGAGAAGATGTGTCGTGACATGGAATAAGTTGGGCTGTAACGTACATAAGACTTTAAAAAACACAAGTAGACCAAATAGCCTTGTGTTTCATCATGTATAATGTCTCGCTATGGCGTGCACAAATATTGTAGATTGTCCATTTTGAACCCGAAAGCACCGTGCCATGGCATGAGTAATGTCTCACCTCGACGTGCATACAACTTCTAGAATCTGACAATCTTGTTAGTTTCAACCAATATGAATTGTCTTTAATTACCTAATTTTCACTATTTTTTTCTTGTTTGCCCATAATTCTTCTTAAAGCACTTTAACCTACAAAATAAGATAAAAGTAAAATAAAACATAAAATAAATATTTAAAAACATTTCAAATAATAGGTCAAAACAATGTTTATTGAAGCCCATGATGGCTATGGGTTTAGCCTTGTGCACTTTGGGTATTGGAAGATACCTCGGGAATGTTTTTTAGGACCAAGAGCCATCTAGGAACATGTGGTTCTGGCAGATGCTTTAATATGGCCTAGAATGTATTTTCTATCATATCCACGCGGCTTCAAGTCCAAACTTGCCTTTCCTTTCCTTTTTGACCTACCTAGCGTATTGTGGGCAGGCAAGTCTAGTGCAACACTCATATTTCTGGCTGGTTGCGGTGTAGCTAAAAATATGGCTTGCTAGTTAGCAAGCTTGATCTTCTTACTAGTTATTAGGGTCTGAGAGGTGGATCTAGTTGTATGATCTATGACCTTTTACTAGTTGAGAAAATCAAAATAAATGAAAATAGTATATTAAAAGATTTTGAAGTTCTCTTTTTCAGAAAACACTATTGTTAAGGCCCATGGTCTCTTTTTTTTAATATCTTTTTTTTTATTTTTAGAAGATCAAGAATTTAGACTTAAGAGTCCTATAATTTTGAAATTTTTAGTTAAATAGAACACATTTTTTCCATATACGGTGCTAGATGTTAATATCAATTTTTATCAATACTAAGTAAAAATGTTCTCCATAGAATCTACTTAATGAAAAATTTGTTAGGATCTTGGACCACCTTATGAGGGTGATCTTCTACCTTACTATCCTTAAGTCAGTAATTGTAAAATGAAGGGCAAAAGATATCTCAATCTTACTATGACATATAGTAATTTCAATATGATATTATGTTATGCATATGTGACTATATATAGGGAAAAATAAGCCTAATAGTTATCCCTGTCTCATTAGAATTGAGTTGTTATATCTTTATAGATACTAATATGTTGTAGGCTATTATCTGTTATACACATCTATTGTTTGTAGACATATATATATTTAATTATCTGCTCAATTAATCTTTAAGATAATTAAAGGATAATATTTGGATCTTTATCACTTTATGATAGTTAAATGAAAATTATTTTGCCTCTATTCTCTTAGGATAATTATTTTGCATTCACATTTTTATGATGATTAGACACTTATTAGGCTTGGCACATAACACTCTTTGCTGACTAGGATCACTCTTTAACTGTTATGTAGGATGTAAAAAATTACCCAAAACACTGTGTATGTTTGAGCAGTTTAATCAAAATAATGACAAATATTAAAGTAAAATTTATAAATTATAAATGAAGAAAATTATAAATAAATCTTTTTAGTTTTAAATGAGACAAAATGATAAAAAAAAATTTATACAATTGTGTGAAAAAATAGAGCATTCCAACGTATTCCTATGAGATGTGAGAAAAATGAGAATTTTTTTTTTGTTTAAATGATTTATATTTCATTTCATATTAACAGTCAAATAAAAAACTGAAATACCTTGAATTAATATCATTATCATTCATATTTGAATGAATCCAAGACTTTATAAACAATCAGGATAAAGAGATAGTGACTCCTTAGAGAATAACACCAAACTCGCAAGCAACAAAAAATAACAAAAAAAAAAAAGAATTAAAGCACACGTAGAATAAATCAATCAAAAAGAAGATAGATTAATTTAATACAAAAGGTACAATAATCAAAACACAATAGACATGTTATAAAGGAAGAAAAGAAAGTATGCAATAACAAAAAACTTATAAGCTTTTCAATCAATCTAAATCGCATATGTTGGAACCAACATAATAAAAACTCAGATTGTATAACATACAAGAAGATCATGCATAACACACTATTATAATAAAGTAAACTCATATAGAACCCTTGATTATGTAGTAAAATCCTAGGATTGTTTATAACAATCCCCCAATAGGAATCAATCCATTAAAACAAAATAAATAGATAGAAATCGATAAAAAAATGTAAATATAAATATCTCTATCAATTATGATATTTGCTCTACAACAAATTGATTCGGCATATGAATTATGATCTCCTCTAGAGCCAATACCACACATAGTAGTGCAATCAGTCACCACAATTAGCAGTGCAATCTAAGAGGTACATACCTCAATAACAACCCACTAACAAATACTATCTTAGGTACTCACCACTAGAAAACACGTTTCTCTCTCACAAATATGATAAAATTTGAGAAACATAATAAGAATTGCATTAAAATTTTGACAAAGCTTTGCTTGTAAATTTTAATTTACCACAACCTCAAATGGAGGTATTTATATAAAATATTTAAGTTGTTCGGGGCCTCATCAATCCTAAGTCGACGAGGTTAATAAACTCGGTGAGGATAATGCCCATTGTAGCCTCGCTGACAACGGTTGATAAGGGGTAGGAAAAGGGAGTCAACGAGCTCACTAAAATATGATTATTTTTTTGTTTTTAAAAAATATAAAGTAGTTTTTCATAAATACTAGCAAGAAAAATTACACAAAACCACAAATAACTCAACCTAGTAAGCACAATATGAAAACCATAACTATAGTGTGTATAAACATGATCGTATATAAAGTGTGCCTAATTAAATATGTATGTGCAATACTTATTTTCAATAATCAATCTTATATAAAGGAAGATAAATATTAAATAAAATAAAATAAACTCCGTGTTTTACACACGAAAACCCAAACATAAACATAAAAGACTTAAAAGATTTATAATATTACTATCAACAAAACATTATCTAAAATTAAAAATATGCCCACTATGTCCTAGGCCAACATTGATAAGACATCTATACTTGTCCCCGTCCCTACTACATGGTTTTCATTTTGTTTAGAATTTTTTTTGAGAAATTATCAACAATGGTATTGTTATTTTTATTTATGAATTTTTTTAAATAAAAATATTGTATATATTATGAATGTTATTACATTATGTCAACATATGTTGTCAAATATAGATAAATTATTAGGGTTGTTCATCGGATCAAAATTGCTGATTTTATACTCATTCAATCCGATCCGACTATCCGTTCGGATTGAAACATCCTAATCTGCAACCGATCCGATCACCTTTCACATCCGCTCAATCCGATCCGTAAACTATTCGGATGACATCCGATC
Source organism: Hippophae rhamnoides (assembly GCA_033030585.1). NCBI lineage: Eukaryota > Viridiplantae > Streptophyta > Magnoliopsida > Rosales > Elaeagnaceae > Hippophae > Hippophae rhamnoides. The sequence continues at coordinate 32,223,237 of CM065433.1, forward strand.
AATCCGACTAATAAACTTAATTAACTCTATTTTTTGTATTTTTAAATAAAAATTTTAAATTTTCACATAAATCATAACATAAAATTATTTAACTTAAAAAACATTAAAAAATCAAATAAATATATATATATATAATTAATTTCGGTCGTATCGGATGAATCGTAGTGAAATCCGTCATCCGATCCGCACTTAACGGATGGAAAAAATTTGCATCCGATTCGACCATCGGATTGGATCAAATCGGATGAAAAATTAACAGATCAGATCGGATTGATCGGATTATCAGATTTTTTACACACCCCTATAAATTATCGACTTTTATTAGAAAAATTGTTTTTTTTTCTTTTTTTAATTCATCTATCATTAAATTTATTTATCGATAATGATGTTATCACAATTATTTTTTCTATTATCATAACTTATATACCTATAATTAATTACACACAAGTAGTGTTATTATTAGATAAAATTATTATTATAACAATAATAAAGTAAATTGTGATAATATTATCACCCTTATTTATTTATAATGTTTTTATATTACGTAAAAAGATTAATTTTTAAAAATATTAAACAATATTTTTATTATTATATTTGTTATTTATACCTCATTCTTAGTTTATTTTATCAATCTTGCCTACATATACATTACTTGTTTATATAATTTAAATTATATTATATCTACGTGATCGTAAAATAGTATAAAATTTAACATTCTTAAAGAATTTTGATTTAAGATTAGTAGTTTACAATGTTGGTGTTGAATTACAAAATTTTCTGTTTTTTTTGTTTTGTTTTGTCGGTTTCTTGAGTTAGGTTAATAATTAAATATATACTCAATGATATGTAATAAATATTATATATTTGTAGCTTTTGGTGTGATTTTTTCATATAAATATAAGAAATATTTAATTATAATTTGTTAGTATTGTGGTGATCTTATTTAGTAATGTAAATTAAAATTATAATAAATTAAATTCAATTTAAAAATTATATCGTCTTGTAAAATAAAATTATATTCAATCAAATTCAATTTAAAAATTATATCGTATTATTTATGATAAATTTAATTTAATTTAAAAATTACATCCTCGTATATTACAATGCATGTATTCTAAGTAAGCTCCTAAAGAAAACGAATTCAAATTTCATTTAATACGAAGGGTGTAATTACATCCCCCTTTTCTTGCCTTGTCTCTTCATCGTTACGTCTCCACCGTTGATGGATTCGTCTCGTCAAATTGCTCGTGTCTTCATTTATGCAAATGAGGAGAAACTATCATTGATTGCTTGTCAAAGAGAGAGATAAGGGAGCAAGAAGGAAATAAATAGAGAAAAGGGACAGCGTGTGGATAGCAAGAGGATGTGATAGAGAATGAACAACACGAGTTCTTTTTATTTAATTTTTTTAGCCTTTTCTTTTATTAATAAAATATACAAACACTATTCTACTTTCAAAGTTTTCCATCAAAATTTGTAATTGATTGATCATATTTTTTATATTTTTTATAAGGAAAATCTATTGAAATTATAATAAATTTGAATCAAAATAAAGAGAAAATAAAGTGTAAAACTTATTCTTCTTCTTTTTTTTTAACTAAAAACTTGAAAGAATAAGAATAAAAATATTAATTTATTTAAATATCTTTTTTTAAAAAATAATAATAAATGTTACTAAAACAAATAATAGTTTTATAATTATATATAGTGGATTTGAGAAAGTAAATTAAAATTAAAGGAGAGTAAAAAAATAACCAACGAGAATAACTTTAAAACCAATTTTAAACAAAACAAATTGAGCTCAATACAATCTACACAAGATACAAGTGTCAATTACCTATATTTACATAACTTAGAGTGCTCATATTCTCGTGTATTCGTAAATAACAACATTTTGTATGCAATCATGGAACCTCCAAATAAAGTTTGGTTTTAGTGAATTTGATTCTCTACAATTATTGTGGTAATTATTTTTATTTTCCTCTAATTTTATATTAATGTAGCGACATATATATTGTATTTAAAAACAATGCTAGTTACATACATGATTAAGTTAGGGGTACCATTGTTTTTCACCGATTTAAATTTGATTATATTATGTTTGAATTTATAGATTTTTATAATAATTTAATCGATTAAATAATTAATTTAAATCAATTATAATCTAAACAAGTTGATTTTTTTAAATCAAATAAAAGATTATAATTTATTTATGAATTTTAATAGTGTAAAAAACAAAACACAGTATATATAATATTTAAATTTTAAATTAGTATATATATAATAAAATTTATTATTTATTTTAACAACCAAAAGAAACAAAATAATAAGAAATTAATTATTAAATTGTTATAAGTATTTAATATTTTTAATTTTTAATTAAAATAATAATTTAATATAATTACGATATGTATAATATTTAAATACAATAAATAATAAAATAAAGTATTCATTTATTTATAATTTTAATAATAATTTGGTCTAAATTATATTACAGTAGATTATAAAATCTATCAATTTAAATTTAATTTAAATCTTATTTGAATATAAAATATTCATTTAAATTTGATTCAAATATAAAAGATAAAAAAATTTTAATTTACACCAATAAATGTGATTATTTACCCGACCTTAAACTAAAAATAATAAAAAGCTAAGAAACTTTCTAGTTTATACTTTTAAAATAACCGATAATTTATTAAGGTAGAAAATAAGGTTTTGTTTTATTATGAAAAATGAGGTTGTAATGGTGTCCTTTTGTTGCTAACTAAATAGTTTTATATTTCCTTTTAAAATAACCGATAATTTATTAAGGTAGAAAATAAGGTTTTGTTTTATTATGAAAAATGAGGTTGTAATGGTGTCCTTTTGTTGCTAACTAAATAGTTTTATATTTCCTCCGATTAGTAAGAGAAATTATATCATTTAGTAGCTAAAATATTAATAATTATAAATATAATATATATTTGTTGTATATTATAAATGAAATATAATTGTAAAAATTTGCATTTCTATTTTATTTTTGAAGTAAAAACTTTAAAGATTTGAAATTATATTATATTTATAATATACAATAAGTACACACTATTTTTAATTGTTGATATTTCACCCAATCAAATGAGATAATTTTACTAAATACTAACCCTTTTTTCTCCTAATTTATTCTAATACAGAATGAGCATTCCTCCATAGAAATTGACTCTCTTTGAATAATTATCTCTTTTATTTTTATTATAGTTTAATAAAATCGATCAAAAATGTTGTGTTTTCTATCTAGATCTTAACTCTAGGATGACATTTAAAAATCTATATAAAGAAAAAGCTATTGATAGGGGCGAATAATGCTTGTTCTAACATTAGAATAATTCAAAAGAATATTTATATTTTAGTATGTAATCATCCATAGTGACATTTATATAGAAGTATGTCTAACCTTTGTATTTGATTAGGTAATTTGATTATTTATACACGATCATGCACAAAATTATTACATTTGGTTGAATAGTTATTGTTGTATAGTTTTAGGTATCGATTACACAGATAAGTAAAGTAAATCAACAATAACATTCAAATACCCAAATAATCAAAAAATACAAAAATATTAATTTAATTATAAAATATTACAAATCATATCTACAATACCAATTAAGAATGGATGACATGTCTTACTCCATATTTGTGATCTTGATATTCAAAGCGTTCTTGAATAATCAGATATATATTTTTTATTTTTCTTGATATAAAAAATCTCCTAAATATTTGCCTATAATATATTATGATTCTAATCTATTATGTAAAAATAAAGTTCTAAAACTAAGAACTCTAAATAGATAGCTGAGAGTTTTATGTATATACTTATATTGATTTAAAAAACCTAAGACTAAACACATTTAATTATAGGAAAATGTAAGTACAGAAGGCTTCAGGCAAATTTTATGGAAGCACATGGTGCATGGGGTTCATTTAGTTTGGCACAATTCCAACCTAAAAAGGTCTCAGTGTGGCACAAAAAAAATCAATGTTTTTTAGTAATCATCCCAAATAGGGTGCATCACCACACACTATTTTCTTCACTACGACACACTTTACTTTTTTGGAGTTGTGTCTTGTATACCTTACAAAATAGTTGGATCACGATGTAACATTTACATACCTCAATCTTTTAAGCTTCTAAGGTGTAAAATAAGTTCTCCAATCATCATTTTTCATGTGTTGAGAAATTTATTTTTTATTTTTGCTAAAAATACCTAAAATACTGTTGGGATTTCATATGTATTCCTATATGGTGAGAATTTAAAATTTTTCTACCACTACTTGGCTCAATACACAAAGGACCGCATTTGTATGACAATTGCAAGCAAGATTCTCTCTTAAACATTTCAACAAACACCTAATGTGCACTAAATAAAATGAACAAATCTCATCTACCTTATTGCTATAGATGGAGGAGATTATCTTTACCTAAAGAGATTGTCAAATCTCTTGAGTAGAGGAAAGTCAATTTCCCTTCTAGATCTCTTGGAAACCACGTTTCTTTTGGGAGCACTTCTTGGTTCACCTTGAACTTAAATAAGAAACTACCACACATCTTAGATAGATGGATGTAGAGTTTAATACTTAGATTTAACCACCTAGTAAGAAGAGACTTTCGACCTAGGGTTGAACCACCTAGATTTTTAGCCTTAAGCAAGCCTTTGTAAGTTTTTGGCCTAGAGAAGGAAAAATGTGGCCGATTAAAATTAAGGATTTTGACTAGGGTTAGAGGCATCACACATTAGCTATCTTTTCCTTAATAATGCCTCCTTAAATAGGCTAAGGTTAGGGCAACTCTTTGTGTAAGGTTTGAATCAATTACACAAATGCCACTAGCCTTATTTTTCCATATTATGCTCTCTTTAACCTCAACTTGTGATTGATTTATAAATTAATTTATGATCTAAGCATGTCATATTATGACATTTTATTTTAGCATTTCATCTCATGTATTTTATCTTATATATCATTATGAAATGTAAAATATTCGTTGTTTCTCTTCAGTTGGTGTGACCGTATAAAGGATCTATATTACCTTGTCAATAATATAAAACTTTATATTGTTGACTATAAGAAGTTCTATCATTACATTATATTTTCAAATGACAGTAATTATTTACTCGATCCACTAATTTTGTGTCTATCCTTGTCACATGATATTATGAATAATATGCAAAATAAGATCGTGTCACTTTGGCATTATATTCGTTTTCTTGGTCTCTTAAGTGAATTATAATTATAACTACATCGGTTATATTGCATGCGATATAATTTCACTTTACCAAGGGCCCTAGTAATATCATAACTCAAAATCGAGAGACAATGATAATATTGACATATAGATTTCTCCCGCACGAGTTGTACACAACGAACTACTATTTCATTCATATCATAAGATAGTATTTAAATAGCAATTACATTATATACTTTTCATGTGAAAAATCTACACATCTCATATCTAAGATTCTAAAGACACAATCCGTATAATGTTCCATTTAGTTAGGTCAGGTTTAATATATAAAATACACATTTTATATACGTATATCATTAAATGATAATCCCTTATCAACATTTATATAACTACAATGTACTTTTAATTGATATGATAACCTTTCACGGTAATTAATATTCCTTCTTAATTACCACAATTGTGAACATATTTAAGATTACATGTTTCTCATTTTAAGAGTTCTATGGTTAAAGACCAAGTGCATCTTCTTGAACACTTCCAAAATATAACATGTTAATCGCAAGGAACAAGAATACATAATATTCAAAAATCATGAACAATACATAAATCTTTATAAAAAAGAATAACTTTTAAAACACACATCCTTAAGTCTCCCACTTGTTTTTAAAGTTTCTCATAAACTCTAAAATTAGAATTCCTTTTCAGTCTTCAAGCCACTCCACATGGCCCTGTAGACCCATGGACTCAAAATGAATTTCGCTTTTGGCTTGCGATAAGGGGTTAGTGAAGAGATCAGCTGTGTTGCTATTGGTGTCAACCCATAACAATGAAATTTTTCCTTCTTCTATGAAGTCATGAGTTACAAAGTACTTTTTGTCCATGTACTTTGTCTTGTGATGTGACCTTGGCTCCTTAATTTGCAAAATAGATGTACTATTATCACAAAATAGCTTCAAGGGGCATTCATTAGATGAAACGACGTCCAATTCCTCAAGGAACTTCTTTATCCAGACTCCATCTTTGCTTACCTCTATAACCCCATGACTTTTGTTGTGGTGGTTGAGTCAACCGTAGTTGATTGCTTCCAACTACCCCAGCTCACAACTCCACCATTCAGAAAAAATACGTACCCAGACTGAGATCTTCTGTTGTCTAAGTCTATTATAAAACTAGCATCAGTGTAGCCCTTTACAATGAACTCTCTCTGACCATTATTGACAAGAAACTTATTCTTAATCCTTTTCAAGTACCTAAGAATATTCTTGACTGTAGTCTAATGATCAAGACCAGGTGAAGCTTGATGGTAACTTGTCATGCTCATAACATATGCAACATCAAGTCTCTTGCTAGTCATAGCATACATGATGGAACCTATGGCGGAAGAAAAGGGAACATTCTTCATGTATTCAATGTCTTTGTGTGTTATGGCACACTATAACTTGCTAAGTTGTTCGGACACACTCATTGGTACATTTTATTTCTTGGACTTTTCCATATGGAACCTTTCCAAGATTTTGTCATTATACACATTCTGACTTAGACAAATGAGCCTATGAGACCTATCTCTATGTATCTTAATCCCTAAATCATATTGAGCCTCTCCTATGTCTTTCATTGAAAAGATCTCTTTCAATGAGTTCTTTGTTTGCTCCATCAAAGTTTTTTTATTATTCATCAGCAATATGTCATCGACATATAAGACCAAGAACATAATGTGGCTCCCATTGACCTTCTTATATACACAAGTTTCTTCCTTGCTTTGAATGAATCCAATGGTTTTATTCTCTTCATCAAAGCGTCTGTTCCAACTCCTTGATGCTTGCTTCAAGCCATAAATGGCTTTCTAAAGCTTGCATACTTTGCCACTATTTTTTGGATTTTTAAAACCTTGAGGTTGTACCATATATACATCCTTGTCAAGCTTCCCATTTAGAAAGTTGTTTTGACATCCAATTACCATATTTCATAATCATGAAATGCGACAATAGCTAGCATAATCTAAATAGATTTAAACATAGCAACTGGGGAAAAGGTTTCATCATAGTCAATCCCTTGGATTTGATTTAAATCTTTTGCTACAAGTCTTTCCTTGTAGGTTGTCATGTTACCATTCATGTCTATATTCCTCTTGAAAACCCATTTGTTTTGAATAGTTTTCGATCCTTCAGGAAGATCTACTAAGTTCCATACTTGGTTGTCATACATGGATTGCATTTTGGATCTTATGGCTTCTTGCCATGCTTTGGAGTCTTTTCTTTCCATTGCTTCTTTGTATGTCAAGGGGTCATTGGTATCCATTATCAAGACCTCATAAAGACCCATGTAAAATTTGAGTCTTCTCATTTCCTTTATTGACCTTCTAAGCTCTCTTTGTTCTTGTGACTCATCTTGAGCTTCCTGAACTTCTTCCACAATTTCTTGCGGAATAGATTCATGCTCAATTCGAGTTAGACGAACACTAGGTGGAGAAGTCTGAGTCTCTTCAACAAGTCTTTGTGAAGTTTGACTGCTTGTACTCCTACTGATTAAAGGAGCTTCGTATGGTATTTTACGATCATCTAGAATGCCATTATTCATCTCATGATCACTTGCTAGTAGATCCTCTTGATTTTCCTCAAGTGTCACCCTACTCTCACTGCTTTTGATTCTTTCGAGAAGCTCCTCTCTAAGAATACTGCACCTTTCTTAATGAATATAGTATTCGTTGACTTATGCCAAAAGCAATTGTTTCACCATAAGGCGAATCTAGAAGATTTGCTTGCTGCAATTTTTCTATGTGTTTCTCGTTTATGTGACCAAGGTGATAGTGCCACAAGAGTGTCTCATTTATACAATACATCTTGAGTCTCTTGTTATTGATATTCAATACATGTTTATCCTCATCTAAATCAAGCAAATATAATCCATTTGTTATGACAACATTTGCATAAAATAGACCATCATTCTTAATAACGATACGTGAGTTATATATTACAAAACAAAAGCCTTTTGCATCTAAGCATGATACATAAATGATGTTTCGAAATACAGAAGGAACATGATAAACATCCTTTAATCTTAAACATAAACCACTAGATAAGTGAAGATTAATGGTGCTAACAACGACCGTAGGAACACTTGCACCATTTCCAACTTTTAACATTACTTCTCCTTTTGAGAGAGGTCTCCTATCCCTTAGTGCCTACACATTAGAGACTAAGTGAGCATATGATTTGGTATCCATTACCCAATCTTGGATAGTTGTGGCTAAATTTAAATTTAGTTCAATAACAAGTATACCTTTAAAGCGCTTGCATTCAACCTCGCCTTCATCCAAGTCACGCTTATACTTGGGGCAATTCTTTTTGAAATGTCCCTTCTTATGACAATAGAAGCACTCAGTGTCAAAGTTAGGAGCATTTCCTTTCTTGCTTCCCTTGGAAGTGCTCACACAAGCCTCTCTTCTCTTGCCCTTGAGTGAGGAATGTGCCTTACTTGTCTTGCTCTTTGCCTTGCCTTTATTCTTGGCAATCTTCTTGCTATTTGGAGCAATGGCAAGGACATATTTCTCCTTTGTCTTTCCCATGTCAACCTCAGAAGTCTTGAGGGCATTATGGAGGTCATTCAATGTCATCTTTTTTCACGCATGTGATAATGCATGATAAAATCCTTGTAGGAATATGGAAGAGACCCAAGAATGATATCCTCAACAATGTCCTTGGGTATTGAAGAATTCAATATCTCCAATTTCTATAGATAACCTTGTACTTTGAGAAAGTGCATTGAGATAGATTCACCCTTCATCATATTGTACCTTATGTGTGCGATGGTGGTCTTATAGCGCTCTTTGCGAGCACTATTAGTGAACATCTTCTCCAGTTGTGCCATAATTTCCTTGGCTGAAGTATCAAGGAACTTTTTTTGCAACTGATCGCCAATATTGGCCAAGATCAATGTCTACACAACACGTTGCTAATCTTTCCATTTCTTTTGTTCCTCCTTTTCTACATTAGTTGGCTTGCCTTTCTCTTTCTATTTTGAGCAATTGCCATCCATAATGTGTGAGAGATCCTCTAAGCGCAACACGATGTTCAGTTTGAGGATCCAATCGGAATAGTTTGACCCATCATTAGCAAGGGGTGTTTTTTGACCATAGAATGCAGAAATTAGGAAGTGTAAACATAACTACAAAATTCATTTAGGGATATGTAAGTGTTCATGTATTTAAAATTTGCACTAATCAAAAAATTAAAGTTTGTCTATTTTGTTCTTTTCAAATAAATGGACTCATCTAAAATATTTGTTCAAGTAGGTATCATTTACCAATCATAACCTTTAAGTAAAACTTAACTTTACGACTCTCGTTATTTTCATTAATAAAGAATAATCAAATTTCTTAATAAAACTCTCTTTCCCAAAACTTAAGCCTAGTTTTTGGTGATTTGTATAAGAAAACTCATTTCATGAAATATACAATTCTAAGCTACAAGCACCCACCCGATTCTCACTCTATCTTTAGAACTATGCTAAAATAAAATGAAAATTACATTTAGAATCACCCAATCCTAAATCCTATGTGGCATGCAAGCCATGAATTAATAGATGAATGGCAACCTAACATTTTTGCCATAATTTAATTATTCTAATTAATTTTCAGTAGCACCTTAGACCTTATTACAAACATCCATGCACATCATTCATTACAACACACAAGGCATTAATAATCTTGAGCCATACTAACCAACAAACCTCATGCATAGCAAAATTAGTACACATATACAATCTTATTTAGTTAAGCATATATCTCTCAAGTTCTCAATCCATCTAAATCATTTTAAATCCCAAAAATGATTTCTATTTCTAATATTCATATACCCTATTTCAAATTTTTGAAACTTATATGAAACTTTTAGAAAACATAAAATTATTTCTTAATTGTCATTATGCCTAATTAAAATTAGCATTCACATCGGTAAAACTAATATTAACTACTTATAACTTTTAACATATATGGATGGGCTCCTTTTACGATAGATTTTATAATAACAATCCCTTTTGCAAAAATTAATTTTTATTGTGGTGAGACCAAAAATTGGCTTGTTGTCCAGTTTTGGTCTGCTATGCACCTGTCATTGTTTTCTCTACTCAAGAATGTGTGTTCCGAATAAAAATTCAAGAAATATATTTATGAAAACTAGACTTTAACACCTTTTTGTATATATAAATAAATCACGAAAATATTCATCATTTTGTGAGAAAGTTACATTTGAATTTCTGGATTTAGTATTGAAGACCTGATCGCAATAGTTCTGTAATTTTAATTTTCACACAAAATTCATAATATTTTTTCTATTTCAAACTATAGTTTTTTAGAAACTAGACTTAATTATCTTTCCAATTATAGGTGGCTCACAAAAATCCATTCATCCGAACTCAAGTTATGCTATTTTGAATCTCACCAAAACAGAAAACTGGACAAAGCAATTTCCAACGGTGTACCCGGTTTTTCATTTTTGGTTTACCTTAATAAAATGGTCTAAACTTCCTGTTTTATTTTAAAATCATCATAAAAAGATCATAAATTAATGTACAAATTTTTAAATCCATAAAAATCATGATTCAAAAATTACTAAAGTGACCAAATACCCTAAGGACACAAAAAGACATATTTATGAACCATGAACTTGTAAGATAGTTAACTAAACACTTAATCACTTAATCAAGCAAAAATTGAATAGTCTAATTGTCACTAAATCAAGCCATAGCTCTAATACCACTATTGGGATTTCATGTGTATGCCTATATAGTGAGAATTTGAAATTTTCATATTGCTACTTGGCTCAATACACAAAGGATCGCATTTGTATGACAATTGCAAGCAAGATTCTCTCTTAAACATTTCAACAAACACCTAATGTGCACTAAATAAAATGAACAAATCCCTTCTTCCTTATTGCTAGAGATGAAAAATATTACCTTTACCTAAAGAGATTGTCAAATCTCTTTAGTAGAGGAAAGTCGATTTCCCTTCTAGATCTCTTGGAAACCACATTTATTTTGGGAGCACTTCTTAGTTCACCTTGAACTTAAACAAGAAACTAACACACCTCTTAGATATATGTATGTAGAGTTTAATACTTAGATTTAACCACCTAGTAAGAAGAGACTTTCGACCTAGGGTTGAACCACCTAGATTTAACACATTCGGTCGAGTTTATCAATTAATTTAATTAAATTGTGCATAATTTTTAATTAACAAACCATTTAACTTGTCTCGTTCAATAAGGGCTAACAAGTTAAACTTCTATTCAAATGGTCTAAATTCGTTTTTAGGTCGATGTATTTGAAATCCAACTTTCATGTTTTAATTCTTTTACAAAAAATATATCATTAATATATTTTTCAATGATAATTCTTTTAAAAACTTTAAAATATAATATAATTTTAAATTATATCTAGATTCATGTTTCTTAAACCCAATTTTCATATTTTAAATCTATTATGAAAAATATATCGTTCAATAATAAACTTTGTAAAATTTTTGAATAGAAAATAATTTGTATTTAATAATTATTAAAAATATTCACCTAAATAATTTACACAAGCATATCAACATAATTAAAATTCCATCATCACAATTAGCCAAACACACTCAAGATAATAAATGGTCAATATATTAAAAATAATATTTAGAATAATAAATAAAATCGAATATGTAAATCGAATCTAACTAATACATCAAATATTTTCTTATAGATAACTTCTCTGGTGATTTGTTATTTGAAATTGTTTTTATTGCCATTTATTTGTAATAATTTAATCTAAATTTTTTAAAAATTAAATATGAAATAGAATTTATAACTATCAGAACTTAAGAGAAACTAAAAGAAAAGTTGAAAATTAAAAACTAAAAACTAAGCTAAGGAATGAGTTGTGTGATATGAATTAGAAAAGGGGAGGGGGTTTTATAGGTAAGAAAATGAGAGAAAAATAGATTTTGTGATAATGCACAATGACACATTATTCATCGTTATGACCTGTATCAATTCTAGTACATGCTCCATTATGATTAGAGAAGATTGCATCGCGATAAACTTTAATCACCACTGCAACTCGCGTTGTTATATTTCTCTCCGAATTTCTTTGTATTTTACCCTCTTACATTTTGTTTGTACATATGTAAGGCTTTTATATATTATTCGTCTATTCCTCTTGGTTGTAATTGAATATTTTTAGGCATGATTCTTTATATATTGATCTTTTTAATTAGATTGAAGCTATCAATACCTTAAAAAAATAAAACATACTCGTAATTTTGAAAAGATAGAATTGTAAAAATAATGATAAAATTATGTAAATATACATATATTTTGAAACCAAATTGCAAATATATCAAGTAATATTTAGTACTATTAAGCATTCATCACAACCTTCAACCAATTTCTTTCTAGTCTCTATCAAGAAAAACAAAAAACTAAAAACAAAAACTAAAATAAATAAATTAAAATATCCTAGATCACTTCTTTTGATTGACATAGTTGTACTTAGAGTATGTACTAAGCCTTTAAACTCCTAAGTTGTCCTAGTATATGAGTTTATGTCTTGTGAGAGCTTTTAGCGATGATACTCACAAACATTAAACTAAAATAACAATAAACAATAAACAATAAACAAATAGCAAAATAAGAACTAAAATTTAATAAAATAAAAATTAAAACGAAAGATAATAAATTAAAACAAAATATAAAACTACTAGTGCTTTTAGTATTTTTTAATTTCGTCATTTAAAATCCTAAGAAAAATTAAATTAATATCACAAAGAATCATAGTTTACTGTAAAAATTAATTAAAAATCACAAATTCATATTCCAAGTAAAAAATGTACCAATATTCATTTATCCAATTTCAGTATTAAGAATCTGAATTCGTTTCGACTTTAATCCTAACAATTCATACTCTCATTATTATACCGATCCTATTGGTTCAAACACTTAATCAAAGTTATATGCAAGTAGAAATTATGCATAGAAATGAACTAATGAGTACAAATCTATTTAAAAAGAGAGGCTCAAAATGGTACGTAACATTGATCTTAGGAAAATAATCAAATAAAAGGATTCATAAAGAAATCAAATACTATTTTCTTAAATCAATTAAAATCATCAAATAAAAATATCAAGTATAGCCTTTAGAGATGAATTAAAATGCAATGACTTCAAGGTAATTTATTTTCTATCTTTCTTTAGCAATAGACATATCTCACACTTTAAAAACTTATGGGTCATAGTATTTAGTTTATAATATTCATTTTTTATACACTTTTTATATATATATTCTTTCTTTTTTTAGAGGGTAGACCCATATATAGTTTGTACATATTCTATATGATTTTATGAGTGGTTAAATATGGCTCCCTTTTTTTCTATTGGCCTTAGCAAAATACACATATCTTATAATGGAAGTCACGCACGAATGAAATATGCATACACTTTGAATTTATACTCAAATCATTCAATCTAAGCAACAAAAATAAGTACATAATGCTTTATCAGATGTTGAAAATCTTAATATTCAATACAAAGTATGTAGAGATTATCTAAAAATTTGAATAATAACGTGTGTGTTTAAAGGAGCAGAAAAAATATTATCACTCCAAATGAAAAGATTACAAGCTCAAAATATTCTCACAATATAGTCTTCACTATTTGATTCTTAAAGAATTTTGTATTTATCTTAATTTCAACATTCAATTTTGAAACATAAACTATAATTAAAAAAAATTAACAATATCCAATAGTATAAAGACTCAATTATTTACTTAGATTCAACTAAAAATATGATAATTTTACAAAAATTGAAAAAACTTAAACCTAATTATACCTAAACCAATAAATGAAATAAAACAAATAAATAAATGTAAACATATGTTTAAAAAAATTTAAAATTACCTAAAATTATTATAACTTTTCCTCGGGTCTAACCTAAAGTCTACACTTTTCTCAATGTAATAAATGTAAATTGAAGAGAAAGATAAGAAAAATAAAAGTTATCTATTTACTTTTTCTCAATGTGATTACTAAGTGGTGTGATGCATTAATTATCTTACACAATTTTAACCAAATAGATACATTATTGTATAATTATTATACATTACATAATTTTAACCAAGGAGAGGCCATTGTTATTGTGATCAATTATGACCACTCCTATCCATATACCATTGAAGTTGTGTGCTCCATTAGCAAATACATTCTAGGTTGACCTGTCCTTTTGATCCATCACACATATTTCCTTTTCCCTTAATTACTGATGACTTTCAATGTCTCACTTAACTTGGCCAAAAACTTAGCTTCTACTTGTCCCTTAATGGCTAGTCTAGCTAGGTATTTAATGTCACATTTTTACAATTCTTTGGCGATCTATGCCACCCTTCCTACTACTTTTGGTCTCATTAGTATGCTTTTCAATGGTAAGGAGATAAGGACTACCGTTGTGTGTGAGCCAAAGTAGTGTTTGAGCTTTCGTGTACTGATTTTGAGGGGAAATTCCAACTTATCAAGGGTTGGGTATCTGTTTTATGTGTTTGTTAGGATTTGATTGACGTAGTAGATAGGGTGTTGAACCTTGTCTCTTTCGACTAGGAGTATGACACTGCAAGTCTGGAGGGCCACTACCAAGTGTAAATAAAGTGTCTCTTCTAAGAGAGGGCAAACTAGGATAGGGAGTTGCTGAAGTATTTTTTGATTTCATCGAAGGCTTTATTGTAGCCCTCATCCCAAAAGGCTGACGTTGTTTTTCTCAGCATTTTTAAGAATGGAAAACACTTATCTGTGTATTTAGAGATGAAGCTGTTTAGTGCCACTATTCTTCCATTCAACTATTGGATTCCCTTCAAGTTGGTAAGTGGTTTCATGTTCACCAAATCTTGTATCCTATCTAGGTTGGCCTCAATCCCTCGAGTCGATATAAAATACCTTACGAATTTTCCTACAACAATACCAATGATACACTTCTTGGGGTTAAGTCTCATAACATACCTTTGGATTACAGAAAATGCCTCTTCTAGGTCTTTGATATGGTTTAGAGGTTGAGTTTATTTTACTACAATGTTGTCCACATAAGCCTCTAGGTTCCTCCCCACCTGATTTACAAAAAAATTGTTAACAAGAAGTTGATATGTGACGCCTATATTTTCTAATCTGAATGGCATCCTAATATAACAGAAGGTCCATTTTATTGTGATGAAAGATGTTTTTTCTTCATCTTTGGGGTGCATACTGATCTGGTGGTACCCATAATATGCATCTAAGAAACTTATTAAGTAAAAAACAGGATAAACGTCTAATAGTTGATTAATACTTAGGAGAGGGAAGCAATCTTTGGGACACGTCTTGTTTAGATATGTAAAGGCTAAAAACATACATGGTGAATCACATGTAATTTTTACCAGTACCATATTTGAAAACTATGGAGGATAGCCGACCTCCCTTATAGCCTCAGCTTCCCTAAGAGAGGTGACTTGATTCTTGATCACCTCGTTATTTTCCCTTGGGAATTTTCTTTTTCTTTGTTGAATAGGTCCAGCCTCCAAATTGACATTTAGTTTGTGCGTTGTGACTTTTGGTTCAATCTGAAGCCTATCTACCAAATTCTATACAAAGATGAATGAGTTTGTCTTAAAGAAATGTGAGAGTTGCTTATCCACCTCTTCTGTCAGATCCCTACTCAATTTCAAAGGATGTTTCTCAACCTTGCCTCCTATTGGAAAATCTTGCATCATATTTAGATTGATAGACCTCGCTAGAATTTTTACACTCTACCTCCTTTGAGGGAGACCCCTCTGTGATTGCTACTTATGGGTGACCTCTTTCAAGGTGGCATCATAGCAGCTTTTGGCCTTCTCTTGGTCTCTCATTATCTCCTCTAGGCCCTTGCCAGTGAGCTGTTACCGATGACTACAAAATTGGCCATCATTATCATCCATTTTTCCATAACGGTCAATACCATTGTTCCTATTGCATAGATGGTGCCGCTATTGAACCCCACTAAGGGAACTTCTGCCTTAACAGTGTCAAACTCCATCACTCCTAGAGCCCTAACAGTGGACAAGAAAATGAGATCCACTGAGCTCCCTATGTCAATCATTATTCGACAGACATCACAAGACTCTATCCTATAAGTGATCACCAAGGGATCCTCATGATGGGACTAGGTCTCGTCCCTCTCATTGAAAATGATTTCTCCAACAAAACTCACCTTATTTAAGGTGTACACATGGGGAGCATCTCATAGCTTTCTAGCAAACCTTTTGAGTGAATTATTTGAGGTCTTATTGATTCCAAGCCCTCCATGTCTAGTATGTGAAGTCATGATATTGGGCTCATTGTAGTGCTCTCTTCCATTGTTCGATGGATTTGTTGGCTTTGGCACTTCTCGCCTGTTTTGACGGTTTCCTCTTTCACTGCTTCATCATATGAGGTCTTTCAGATATCCCTTGGCTAACTACTTTTATATCTCTTTTTTGAGGTGACGTAGTCTCTTGTTTTGTGACCCACATCTTTGTGGAAGGCATACCATTTAGAGGTGTCTCTGAGCGAGGATTTCATCTTTGAAGGCCATCTAACACAAGATATTTTTAGATGTAAACAACCTATGCCATAATCATAACCTAAGAGGAAAACCAACAGTTCACAAAGCTATCTAACTTTCAACTATGAAAACCAAATGTTTAAGTACAAACTCGATCTTATGCTACCCTCCCAAGACCAACGTTCCAATAATTTTCCCGTCAATCAAATACGTTCATGAATCAACTACAAAAAGGCTAGCGCAAAAACATAAATGTCTGTGTGTGTTTTAGAACGGATTTAATAATGAATAATCATTACTAGATGATTCAAAACATATATCACTTAAATAAAATCAATTGGTAAATCTTAGAACAAAAGGATTAAACATAAGTTCAATAAAATCAAATTCTTTAAAATTTAATAATTAAATCAAATAATTATATTCACATCTAAAATTATTTAATCTAAACGTATAAAAATTTAATAAAAAAAACTATATAAAAATAAAAATATCAAACAAATTCATTAATAAATACCTTTAATACTATATTAATTTATATTAACCGAACCATTTAATCCATTATGTTCTAATTACTAAAATTTTATTAATAAAAAATATTACTATTATCAAATCATTAAACTCTTCCGATAAGAAATTTTTGGCACCACACCCACAAAATTAATGCAAATTAATATATATATATATCCATTGCTTTCACCTTAATTTCTCTTTTGTTAACAGCCGTCGCTACTCTAATGTATATTCTTTTCTGTGTTTCTGCTCTTTTTGGCCAGAACCACTTAATATATATTGTGTTTCAGCTCTTTTTTGGGTGATATATGATACTAATATTAACATGTTAATTTTTTTATCTTAATTATTCAAAGTTGATTAAAAGTTTTAATATTTTAAAAAGTTATTTTTAAGATACATCCTAAAAATATTAGAATACATTTAAGAAATGATTAATTGATCGTCACACACGAAGTATGTGTAATGAATACGCAAATATACGTATCGCAACAAGTAATATAATAAAAAAAATATCGTTCACACGAAGATTATTTTACTAGAAGCTCATTTTTAAAACAAAAAAAATTAAAATCAAATTTTTATGTGTTTTTATATTTTAAGGAAGAAACATTAAAATAACTAAAAGTAAATGGTAATAATTAATTAAATAAGATTTGGTGACTAAAAATATATATGAGAAAATATCTAAGAATACTTAATCCCCCAATTTTTTAAACATATGAATCGCTAAAATCTCTCTAATATAATTATCAATTAATTTCACGATCAATTGAATCTAACCTAACGTGTATCCATCTCTTAAGTAAACTACACACCATATAGTAATTAATTTAATCACACTCTCATGTCAATTAAATTGCATACTACTCATTAAGTTCATCAATTATGGATAACATACATAAGAATCATACATCTCTATCTAGAAACTATGCATGTTATTTAATTAAGACAAATAATTAAATAATTCTCTTAAATCTATTTAATTGTTTCTATATATAATTTGTTGGTTAAACAATTAATAATATAAAAATTATATTAAATAATATAAATAACTTAAAATTATAATTGGGGTAAAATATTAAACCATCACATGGTGAAAATTAGGTTCATAAGATCCCTAGATTAATAAATTAACTACACATAATTGTGTTCATAAAGCTTATATTTTTTATAAAGAAAGACATAAAAATTGATAAAGAAAATAATAGTAGAAGAAATACAATTAATCTCTTGAATTGTAGTATTAAACTCCTCTTCAATCTCCACAAAAAATGTGTCCTCTATTGAATTTTTCTTTATTTTTTTCTCTTTTTAGCTCCAAAAATTAACCAAAATTATGCTAATGGAGGCCACTTAGGGTTTATAGAGTGATTAGGGGCTAAAATATTGCTTAAGTGCGATTTAGACGGTCAGATTAGCTTCAAATTAAGGGGTACGATCAAAACAAGCAAAATTGACAACTCTAGCCAATCACAACGCAACACATGACATCATAAATTCATTGGGCGAATTAGGGAGCGACGTGTGGCAGGGGAGACCGATCAGAGTCAATGCTTGTTGAGTCAGTGACAAGCGATGCGATGTGATTTGTGGAAACATATGACGTGGTGCATGGGTGGAACGCGTGTTGAATGATCTTCGAACTCAGATTAAACACTATGTTGACACGTGCCACACGTTTCATCCTCCTCACACACGGTGTAACGTGATTTTCTCTCCTTGCTTGTGTGGCGTCCACGTGGCTTACCCAATCACTTCCCTACTTGCATGGCAAACCACATGACACTTCTTGATTGGTCCTGCGTTAAAAATTCATAAAAAATCCATAAAAATTATAAAAAAATCCCAAAAAAATTTAAAAAATATATTTACTCCTTTTCACTAAAAAAAAATTATATTTTAATATTTTTGAATCCAAAAATACTATTTATTTAAACTCTAAAAATACTATTTATTGAATAAAATAAGTAAATATTAAGTAAAAAAGTTCGCTAAAGACTCTACTTTCATAGAATCATCATGTTTAAATAAATATTTTATCAAAAAAAGTAAGTTAAATATTGTGACCATATGATAGTGAGAGAATGAGTGCAATCATATGTGTCATGATTATAAAATATATACCTAAAGTATGACTATTTGAAATTCTGACATTTTTTTTCAATTTAATTGATAGACTAGAAAACGAGCTTAAAAACACGTTTACATGTACATATTTCGTCTACGAAAATAACTAACACTCATAATTCTTACATTAAATAATAATTTAAATTTAAATACATGTAGTTCTTTGGTTTAAGTAAAAGAAGTTACAATATGTAAATTTTTGAAGATTTGTGAAAAGAATGATGGAACACATGCTTTAGATTATAAAGTTGTAAGAAGATTCATCATAAGAAATACGATGATATTATGGAATAGAAATAGTTACTATTATTGTTATGTTATTATCTTCGAAATAAATATTGTTCTTTTGTTGGCACATTTAGTTTATCATATCGTTTTTCCTAGTTGGTGTATTAATTTTGATAAAAAAAAATTATTACAATTCTCAAAATGGAAAATTGTAGATGGAAAGAAAGATGAAATTGACTTGTTTTCTAAATAGTACGATGCATTATAAGAAAGGTGCAAATTCATATTTAATATACCGTTGTCTCTTTAAGAGCACATGAAAACGTGCAAAATAATTAAATCCAAACTTCATAAATTTAGCTACACAACAACCCTAAAAATTAAATAATTTCATCAACAAAATTAAAATTATAATACGCAAATATTTTAGCATTTAAGGAATATTAGATGAACAAAAAAAATTTCTCTACGTAGAAACACAATAGAAGCCAAAAATGGCTTCTGCGTGTTCCACCATCGAACCCCCCAAGTCCTAACAACAAAAACATATTTATACCTCCAAGAAAATATAAAAATATTACGCGTGGAAGACAAAATGGGAGAAAAATTATTCTTTGAACACACAGACACGCATATAAAAAGTTAAGAAATATTGTGCAATTAAAACATGCATGCCACGTGTGAGCATCTGATTGGTTGGAAGAATGACGTAACACGTGGCAACTTTTAATTCGTTGTGATGACAGGATGCACGTGGACCGCATCGCACGTGAAAATTGCAAGCGTAGACACGTGGGTTCCATAGAACCAGTTGGAAAAGAGTGCGTTGTTTCTGCGTTTTCATTTTACACAAATCATGCCATGTGTCGACAATTGATTTTTTAGAAGAATAATCAAGACACGTGGCATCTTTTCATTCGGTGGAATGTGAAGGCGCATACAGGTTGTATGGACCGCTTTGCATGGGAAAATTGCTTGCGTAGACAAGTGGGTCCCACCCTACACGCCGACCTACGCATCGAGTAGCGTGCACATGGGAAACGTTTCCAATTACCTATGTGGCACGTGCATCTCACTCGCCTGATCATCACTGTTGATTTCGGATCTGACGGTGCGTGTGGCACGTGGACAATACGTGTGTGTGGTCTTCTTTCCTGAGCAAAGAAACAAAGTTTATTTAATTACATTTTAATCCTCCAATTTAATTCAAATTAACTTTTAAACTTTTGATATTTGCATTTAAGTCATCTTTTAATTTAAATTATATTTTTAGCTTTTATTATTTGTAATTAAGTCCTTTTTCAATACAAATTCTTTATTTTTTTAAAAAATACAATCCTTAAAAAATAATAGTAAATATTAATTTAAGAACATAAAATTAATTAAAAACATTAACAACATAACAATTATGATTAATAAATGGGATAAAATAACTCTAAAATATAGAGTTATCATATAGCATGTATATGTATATTTGTTTGTATTTAGTGATATTGTAATTAAATTATATTTATATATATGCATTTTATGTAAGTTATTTTTTTGTTATAATTTGATTATAAAGTAATTAATGTTTTGTTTTTAACCTTATAATAAAAGTTTTAAAAACTCTTTTCAATATGTTTGGTTGTTTCTTGCTAATATGGGATTAAAATTTGCAAGAAAATTGTAAAAAATAACAAAAGAATATGTTTAGGAATTGTGTCATTTTAAGTTGTAATACATAAGATCAACTTTAATTTTTACTTAGAATGCAATTTAAGTTGTTTAAAAACCGACTTAAGAATTCTTTGTTGTAGTAGTGTTAATGAAAAATGATTATTGTACATAGGTTCTATTTTTATTTCAATATCTGCAACTATTCATTTAAAAGAGTTTTCACCGTATTTGTTGATTATAATTAAAAATATAACTAAATAATTTAATAATTTTTTAGTGCCGTAATATTTCTGTTGTATATTTCTAAGTAATTAAAGGATATATGTTTAAGAATTTTTTATTTTATGAAATGATTTACTTACACTTTGTATTTAAAAGGAAACAAAATTGGTAAATGTAGTATGAATTAAATTTAATGGAAAAAAATTATAAATATATATGTTTAAAAATAGCAAAATCAAAATGTATAGAAATGGTAGCATTCAAACTATTAAATGGAGTAAAGTTAAATGAAAAATTATTCATTTATAAATTAAAAATATGAGAGAAAATAATAAAAGATAATAAAATTATATAATATTTATCATGTCAAGGTAATCCTCTGATGAGTATGATGCTAGGAGATATAAGTTTTCATCGGTGGAATAAGTTTTAATTAATTTTACTATAACAATAAAATCAAACACAAAATTAATATATTAAATTATTTTTTATTATCATTCATATTATTTTCATTAGCATTTGATAGCTTTTAAAAGCATTAATTTAAACACATATTTAAAGTGTTAAAAATACTATACTATTAATTAAGGCAACATTTACTAATACACTACCAAAATTTGAAAAAAAAATGGAGAAAAAAATGGAATACAATTATTAGTAACTTAAATCTTTATATTTTTACGTACCCTTAATTATTTGAAAAGCTATTTTATAAGCAATTACAAGTGACAGTCAATCATTGATGGTAACTTAATGTCGAGTAAACATGTTTTAAGTTAAGAAATAAATATTTACATTGTAATATAATAATATATTTTTATTATAATCACTAAGTGTGAGGGGTTTGGATTTCATACATGTGGGTACGCATGCATGTACCAAAACTAACAATTATTTGAAAAGGTATTGTTTTTAAAAAATGATATTTTTTTTAAAGAAAAGGAAATTAATTAAAAATAAGAAGCATAAGTTTATTGTTATTTTTTTAAAGAAGAAGAAAAGATAAATAAAAACAAAAACAAAAGTAAAACAAAAAAAAATGTGGTTATAATTGAAGATGTTTAAAGTATTTTTTATATATGTTATAGATATTTTTTTAAAAAAATAAAATAATATATTTAAAATTTATAATTATAAAAATATCACTATTACATTTAGTTTATATATATTTAATATTTAAAAAAATTAATAAAAATAATTTTAACTATGATTATTTTATATCCCTTTAATATTAAATATAATATCTTTTTTAATTTAATTGAGATTTATTATAATTTTTAATAATAAATAAGCCTATATATCATACGTAGGTAGATATGTAAAATTAGCTTTCTTATTTAATCTAGCGTTAAAATTAACATTTTTAAATGTAATCTTATTAATTTTAACTAACATATCAAAATTTAAACATAATATTTTTGATTTTATTAAATTTTTATATTATATTTATTTTTTTATATTCTTACTTAATTAATTTAATTTTAAGTAAAATAAATGATAATTTAATTATCATTTTATATTATAAAAATTAAATAAAAAATAGAAGTAAAAAATTAATAAATCATATTATATCCATAACTTTCTTAACGTAAACCTCCCTATTTATGTGTGCTTTTGCTTTTTGAAGGGATTAGGTTCTGGAGGAATGGCTAAAACTAAAAGCAATCAACTCAATGAAAGTGTTCCCACACTCCAGCTGTTATCGTCTCCAATCCCAGCACTACTTCCATGAATCTGCTAGCATTTGGTACCTTTTTTCCGCCATACCACCACGTTTTCATCTAAATTAACCCTTTTTTACTCTCTTTGATTTACGTGTGCCTTGTGACCCTTGTCGTTTACATAAAGTCCAAAAATGGGTAAAGGAAATTCTAGCATACAATTTCTTTATGGAAATTTGAAATATCGATTTTAGTATATATAATTTTTATAAAAATATCAAAAACAATTATTTTTAATAAAATTTTATAAATAATATAAACAACCAATTAATTATATTTTAAATTAATATATTTATTTTTAAATACATAAAATCTTTATATTAATTAATTAAAATATTGTATAACAAAATATATATATTCTTTTCTACTAAATATTATGGAATAAATAATTAAAACATTTGAAATAATTTATAGACTATCTAATTATAAATGCTATAAATAGATAAATTTTGATAGTATAAAAATAAATTTTATTAATTATTTATTTTTAAAAATATTTATATGTATAACAAACATGTTAAAAAGGGAGAGAATATATTATTTATTACAAAATTGAGAAAAAATTGAATTAAAATAATTATTCATAAAAAAGAAAAAAAAATCAAAAATAAATATTTTTTATATCTTACTAGATATTTTAGCAACATTTTAATAATACTTTAGTAACAATATCCATATTATCTAGTAAATTTTAATAAAAGAAAAATTAAGCGACGTTCTAAATATAACAATACTTTATCGAAATTATCCATATTTTTAAAATAATTTATTAAAAAAAATATAAATATCACTTTTCGATGTCAAGATATTTTTTTATAATATCACTGATAACGACCACATTTTCATCCTTGCATACAGCCTCAATTAGAATAATAATTAATTATAAATAAAAAATAATTTAATAAGTTTGTGTAAATTAATAAATATATTATTAAAATTTTAAATATATTATTTAATTTTATCAAGTTATAAAATAAAAATAAGATGTTATTAATAATACAAATTAAACACTATTATAACAAATACAACAAAAACTTTATTAATAGTATAAATCTATTAACAAATTTCTTAATAGTAGTAAAAATTTATTATTAAGTTTATTATTAGATATATAAATATACCATAAAAATACAATAACCATTAAAAAATAACAAAATGATATATTTGTCCACTAATTATAATTGAACATTATTTTTATGACTTAAAAAATTTAAATAATATGTTTCTGTTATAATTTAATAATATATTTGTTAGTTTAATTTTTTCACTAATAATTTATATTTTTTATAATATATATATATATATATATATAATTTAAAAAAATATATCCTTTAGATAGTTATATAGAAATTTTAAATTCATGTTCGCGTTTTTAATGATATCATAATTTTGTTTTAGATATAATTTTTGTATTAATTTTCTAGAGATACTCTAATGATATTCACATTGAACAAAATGCAATAAGTTAATGCCATTTTTTATTTTATTGGAAATTTTCTAAAAAAATGTGTATTTAATGAATAGCTTTTGTAGTATTATTTACTATTTCTTCTATTGAAATACTAACAACATATTTTTTTGATATTTTTTAGTCATTAAATACATTGTTTTTTAGTCATTTGACATTTTTTTTGCATTTGTTATTTCTTTATCAACTACGAGCTTAACAACTTGATTTATATTTTTTTTTCTCATATTAAACAATTTAAATTAAAAAAAATTCACATGTTTTTTAAGGCATTTTTTATAATTCTAATGATAATAAAAGTTTAATACTTATTTCAGTTTCAAACAAAACACTTGATTAATGATTTTTAAATATTAATATTTTTTTTAAAAGTTTGATGTTTGATATACATGATTATTTATTGAGTTATGCTTGTAATTATAATAGCTAAATTTTTTTTATAAAAATTGAATATTGTATATTATTTTTCTATTTTTTTATATATAAAATTCAAAAATTGTATAATGTATTTATTAAAATAGAACTTCCATAAAATTTGAATAAATATCAATAAACATTATGTAATTATCAATCAATTTGTTTAGCACATGTTGATAGGGAAATAAGCAAGGTCGAAGACAATAGTCAAAAATTGTTAAATTTTATTTAAAAACTCAAAATGACAAGAAAATAGTTTGTTAATATTTTAGTGGATGAAATAGTAAAAATATCAAACACATATTTGATATATATATATATATATATATAGAAAATTTTCAATAAAATAAAAAAATGTATTAAATTCATATATGTTACTAAATATGAGTATTCTTAAAATATTTCCTTATAAATAAGAGTAAAACATTGCATCTAAAAAAATTATTGCAATACTAAGTCCTTAAACCTCTTAAATTCTCTATTTTTATTTAAAATATATTTTTTAAAATAATTAAAATATTTATATAATTATAATATATTCAAATTTTAAATATTACTATATGTGAGTTAAGCTACAAATTTCTTAGCTAAATATAATTTTTTTAAAAATTAAACGTGAGGTAAAAAGTCTTTGCATCTTAAATACTTAATTTAAGCGTCAAATTTTAATTGAATAAAATTCGTATACCTATTTTTATTTTTCAATCAAATTTTTTCATTTAATTTAGACATCTTGTCATAGATTTTATATTTTAAGTTTGAAACTTGAAAAATAGTTGATAGAAAACTCTTCCTTACTATTATTATTGATAAATCTGTTATTATTGATAAATTTTAAATTCTATTATTATTGATAAATCATATTAAAAAAACAATCAAATGGTGTAGGATAAACAAACTATTTCACTACAAATACGACATCGAATTCACTAAAAGTTAGTGGAAAGGTGTTAAAGTTGATTTCTTCCTTCACGCTTATCACAAATCTGCAAACTTAATTTTGATATAAACTAAATTATTCTGGGGTGTCGAATTTACTATTTTATTTAAAAGATTTAATTGAAGGACAAATTATCATCTTTAGTTAAATTATTTAGTTTGTTTAATTATATAACTTAAAAATAATATTTTAATTATATTACTTTTAAGAAAATAGTTGAAAAGAAAAATATTTGAATATTTTTTAATTAAATTTATCATATTAATTATACATAATTATATTAATAAAGGATAGAGTTATTATTTTAATTATTATTTTTTATGTTTAAAAACAATTCCAATATTTTAATGTGTTATTCTATCATTGTTTTATTTAATTTTTAATTATAATATCCATATTATCATCACTTATAATAATATTTTACAATAAATTTAATCTTTTATCATTCTCTGATCCATTTCACAGTAACAATACGAAAAAAGAAATATTTTATATTCTAAAGAACTAATGAAATCTACAAGATCTTGGCAACTTTTTTGCCTTAATTGAAATTGTAGAAACGATTAGAGTAAACATGCCTTATAATTATATTAAGAAGGTATTTATAAGGGTTGAAAAGATATAATTAAATCCCATTATATATAATATTAGATAATTATTTTATAAAAAGAATATATTATCGATATATTTTTTATTTAAATTTAAATATATTTATTGATTATAAAATTTGACCGTATATTAATCGTATCTCTTTTAACAATAAATAATTATATAGATTAATTAGAGGATATTATGCATATTTGGTGAAGTTTCCAACCAACGTCATCCCTTATGATTCCTCAACTGTCTCTAGATGGCTAGGTGGTTTAGCTACTTAAACTACATACGACAATGTAATTGCATCATGACAAAAAATGTCTTAACTATCTAAGAAGTTAGTATCTTTAACCTACACATTTGTAATCTTGATATTTAAAATTTTTTAAAGACTATTTTCTTGTGTCAAATGAGATCTAATTGAAAAGTTACGGTCAATTAAAGTTTTGAATAAAAAGTCAATACAAACTTGCAAATTTTGAATCATAAATCGTGATAGTTATCACATTAGATTCTATCTTAAATCCTTTGATTTGTAACGTAGTTCATGTTCAAATAATTTTTTGAAAATAAACTTATAAACTTATATATATATATATATATATATTCCAAGTCTCCATTGTACTCATTTACCCTAAATCCATTCGGTTAAATATTGGAGATTCTATAAAATTCATCTTGCAAACACTCTTTGCTTATTAAACAAGCTTTTGGTAAGTGGATCAAAACAATTTTGTTTTTGATTTTTCCTTTAATTTATCTTGAATTCTACATTAATACTAATAACACGAAGAGCATTAAAAAAATTTGTCACTTCCATACCACACTTATGGGACCCTAATTGGTTTGCCAAAAATATTGTCTGAAGGGCGTTCTCTCTACAAGTGCAATGTCACACTGCAGTAAATTTGATGATTTCACTTGTAGGCACTCTCAGGCCTAGTAGCCAAAAGCACAACCACAGTAGGAAACATAGGGATATATCTCCCAAAAGGCTTAGGATGGAGAGTATAAGTTCATAAGGATCCAACCACATGAACAAACTAAAAGATGACGACCGGGAAAGAGGTGGATCATCGTATAGAGGTTCTAGTAAGGGGACTCATGCACACAAGAAGCTGGCCAACAAACTAACCATCAACCAAACAAAATCGACAAACCGCTAGCCACCAGACCAGACCAACCAACCATCTGGCTAGGAGCCCTGACCAGTCGAGAAAGTAGGGCTCCAAAGTGGTTCGTGGTCCGACTAGCCCCTCCAGTCCAGCTAACTTATTCTGTTTGACTAGTTTCTAGCCGAGTATCCTTTGTTCAGTAGAAGAAGTGGTATCGGTGTTGCCATTGCCCTAGGATTTCCTTGTCATAATTCATCACTTTTGTCTGCACTTCCAGTTTCGCAACCATCCCAGGTTTTGAGATGGAGTTAGGCCCAAATTTAACATGGTATCAAAGCAAGGTTACCCGATCGGTGCAGTTGTTTCGTCACTGGTGAGTGATGCATTCCGCCACTTAGGCTCCATAAGCTCAACATTCCCGTCGGTCTCAAGGGGACAGACCCTTGCCGATGTGAGGGAGAGTGTTAAAGTCCCACTTCGATTGGAGATCGCGCCCACGCTGCGCATATAAACAAGGGCAGTCCTCCATCTCATAACCTGGGTTTTGAGATGGAGTTGGTGAGTGATGCATTCCGCCACTTGGGCTCCATAAGCTCAACATCTCCGTCGGTCTCAAGGAGACAGACCCTTGCCGATGTGAGGGGAAGTGTTAAAGTCTCACATCGATTGGGGATCGCACCCACGCTGCGCATATAAACAAGAACAGTCCTCCATCTCATAACCTGGGTTTTGAGATGGAATTAGACACAAATTTAACATATGAAATTGATTCGTTGGTCCCAATTTTGACTAAGTCTGCTACCCATCAATTGAGAAGTATGTTTGAGATTCTAGATAATATTGTCATTCTTCATCCCGACGGTCACTTGGTTCCCAAAAATCCTCCCCTTGAGGGATTACTATTTTTTGTTTAACAGATGTTTGTCGGACTAACTTCCATTTCTGCCTCTGGTGCAAGAATTCTTGTGAAGAATGGGGGCACCTCCTGGGCAATTTCCTCTGAACTTCCGGAAAGTTTTGGTCTCTCGCTATTTTTTGTGACGAGAGCACGGTACAGAGATCAATCTGGAGGATTTCATGAATATGTACTTTGTGAAAACAAGCACTGGGGGCAAGTTCGGAATCAATTCCTATGGTAACCGCAAATTTATTGAGGAGTTTCCAAAGTCAAACAAAGGTTGGTGATTATAATGGTTTATTACAATTGATGCTATGAAGTGGTACACACCGTTCTTGGCCCTACTTAATCTCAGTTTGTTCCTATTTATGAGCCTTTTACATGCTTGATCTTCACTCACGACTTACCTTTTTTGCATAGTCTTTTGCTGAAATCCTTGAATTACTTTTCCAATTCATTAGAAGTAATCTAAGATATCTCTAGGGAAGAAATAATTCATCTAGGAGTTTTACTCTCTTCCTATTTTGGATCGTTACTGACAATTTCCAACAAGGTTTCTTATTGAGGACGGTACCCTTCTTTTTCTACTCATAAGACTTTTGATGCTCCTCCTTCTAGAGGCACGTCACTTGTCACCTTGAATAAATTTGTAATATTTTTTTCTTTTGTTTTTCTGATCCTTAGGCTTTATCCACAGACATGTCTTCACAGTACCTAGTCTCTCGGAATAATCTATCCTCTAATGCCTTCGGGTTCATTTCTCAGTACTTAATAAGCAGTTCAAGAAGCCAAGAAAGTGGTAGTCGCTTGCTAGGCATATCATTGCTTAAATCATGTGTCCAAATGAGGACGTCATCATGTTGAATGTCCCACCAGCTTGAAATCATCCACACATGTCATCTTTTGCTTCCCTTACTGCTTAGTGAGAGAGGTCTAACATGTGATCTAGAAGAGTAGTCTCTTTAACACGAGTATCAATTATATGAGCAAGGAAGGATAAACACCCTTTTTAAGCAGTCGCTTAGCAGGGATCATAGCGCTTCCCAAAGAAACTCATGCAAGATTTTTCATGAATGTTGAACAATACCTTTTTTTCAAAAACAATTGATAAAGACACGGTGAAAAACTAGTCAATCCATTCCCAAAATGTCATTAAATTCAAAGATTTTTATGGGGATTAGATCTCATATTTATCTATTTCAACAACCACTATTACAAAAATAAGTATTTAAGTCGATATGTAAAGTCAGTTTTTTAAAAAAATCGACTTATAATTAATTCAAAGTCGGTTCGGTGTAGAACCGATACTATCCACGTAGGATGTAGCGTTGGTTGACGTGTCAAACCAACGCTATGCCTGGACGTAGCGTCGGTTCCACGTGTCAACCGACGCTACACACGTGGATAAATTCTTTTCGCTTCTTTCTTCTCCAGACAGAAACTATTCCAAGCGTTGCATAACTCTCAAAAACCCAAAACCTCTTCTACTTCTCCTCCACTCTTTCTCATTTTTCGGTCACCTATGATTACCAATTCCAACACTAGTTAGTGGGTTTTCTTTCTCTCTAACTAATCTTTTAGATTCCCTATTTTTTGAGCAAAATACTCAAATTTTTATACCCATTTCTCACTTACAAAACACCATTTTTTTCTTCCTTTTTCCTTCATTTTGTCACTTCATTTACTTTTGTAAGTATTTCTATTAATTTTACAAACTTATTATTCATATTTTTTTCTGTTATTATGTGTTATTATTTATGTATATAAATTTTTGTATTATATATGTAGGTTTTTATTATAATATCAGGAGAAGAATATGATCATCTTGAATAAAATAGAACAAAACCATGTTAATTTTTCTACTATTAATTAATATTTTATTTTTTAAATATTTGTATTATTTGAACTATTTGCTAAATTGATTTTGGTTTTTTTTCTCCTCGAATACATGTTTTTATTTGAGTATAATAGAAAATGAGTAAATTTAAAAAAAAATTAAAGTCGGTATATATTCTACTCCCGTGTAGCTACTAGTGAAGGTTCTTCTAATATATTCAGACCAATATTAAAATACAGGTTATAAGTACATGGCATGAAATAATTTGTAGTACCAGGATCGATCAAAACACATACATCATGGCCAAAGATAGACAACTTACCCATAATCATCTCGAGAGTAGCTTGTGCATCTTGATGATTTAAAGCAAAAACCCTGTTCAAGCCTTGCCCACAATTATAGCAAGTATAACTATGTCACATACAAGGGCCATCATAACATCACCCACAAGTAGCACATATAGGAAACTTGAATCTAATACTTTGTGCACTCTATTGACCATCGTTTCTTCTCAAAACCTTCGTTGACTTAGCACTTCTGTTAGGAGATTGTTGCATTGTACCTTGACTAGTTGAGCATACTTACTCACCAAGAGTCTTTGATTTTAAAACCACTAGTATTTATACTAATATGTTCAAAATTGATAGCCTTCCTCTTTATTTCTCTGTAAGTGTAAACTTTGTAATCCAAGTTTCAACTCTAACTTTATTATTGCAAATCTCTCTAA
Organism: Hippophae rhamnoides; assembly: GCA_033030585.1. NCBI lineage: Eukaryota > Viridiplantae > Streptophyta > Magnoliopsida > Rosales > Elaeagnaceae > Hippophae > Hippophae rhamnoides. The sequence continues at coordinate 32,254,501 of CM065433.1, forward strand.
TACTATTCTCAATCTGTAATGTTGATTGCAATATTTTGTTAAAGTTGGTATATTCTGGAGTAGTCATGAATATCTTAATATTGCTCCTTAATCCATCAATGAATCTACCATACTTGTTATTATCATTGCTTACGATATGATAATTCAATAAATTGGTGCTTATACTACACATTTGTCATTATTTCTTGAGTTAGATTTATAAACTCCCTAATCTTAGCATATTTGTGTATTAGTAGGAGATATTTGTCATCAAAGGCATGATAAAACTCTAAGTAATAGAATTGGAATCAAGATATTGATGTACCACAAATTTATACCAATGAAATGCACTATTCTTTGATAAAAATTTCACCAAAGATACTTTTACATCTTTGGGACACCTCATAGCACCAAACAATCGTTCCAATTTTACAATCTAGGCTTCTACCATAGTAGTAATAGTCGTAACATGAAAATTGGTAGCCCCTAGCTTTCTTACTCTTTCCATGCTAACTTCATTATTATTCAAAGGCCTATTTGGAGTTGGAATTCGAGCATGGGCTTGCGTATTGCTATTACAACTCTGTTAAACACATCTATATTTTGTATAACATCAGGGTGTATATCTTATGGTATTTGTGTAGGTCAATATGGAACATTCTTGTCTATCCCTTCATAAATGGGATCAATTGTCTCATTAATAGTTAGAATCTCATTAGGCACTCTCACCTATCTTGTATATGGTTTGTGATGGCCACAACCACGACCACGACCATGAGAAGGCATAATAAACCTATTGCATAAAAACACTTTTAAACATAAGAAAAACTAAAGAGTAGTTTGCATAAATAGAAACCTAAGCTCTAATATCAAATTGTTACGACTCACTCCAAGTTCACCGGTACTTAAGGAAGTCTTATTACATTCTAGAATCTAGAAAAAAAGTTGGCAAGGTCTCTCTTAATTTTTTACTTTTAACCAACCTAAATAAAATAGAACATGATAGCTATTTATTTTTCAGCATCCAAAATCCATCACTCATGTAACCAATCAAACAAGAAAGGTAACACTCAACTAATTAGTGACATTTGCCTATCATATAGTCCATTGTCATTAAAGGTTTACAAAAAAATTTATAATACAACTAGGCTATTAAGAAATTGAATAAATTTCTAATAACTATAAAAAGGAAGATAAATTATATAAAATAAAATTAGTAAGTTGATCTTGGTCTCTTTCTAAGATGGTACTAAAGCCTTCAGTCAAAAACTAATGATGCCTGAAAAAGAAAAATTAAAAGAAAATGGGTTGAGTAAAAATACTTAGTGAATGGACAAGTTTAGAAAAATAACCATTATAGAACATATTTATTTAATCTTTAATAACTCGAATATAAAATTGATACAAATCAATACATGTATACACAAACTTTATTAGAAATTTTGAATAAATAAATGTAACATGAAGTGTATTTATGCATATAAATTATATGTAGGTAGTTTGCATGTAATAATTTACTAAAAGAAAAACCTAACCAAACTCACATACGGAGAAAATATAATCATACGTATGCAGAGTTCTTTGTACACATAGTCGGTAAAGTCTTAATAACATATGCACTAGTCATATCTGCATAGATAGGGCCCATTAATTAATTAATTAATTATTTTATTACTATTAAGTTTAGAGATGGTGCTCGGTTGATAGTTTAAAAATAATGATACTCATTAATATATATATGATATTACATCAGGATATAAATTTCAGTAAAAGATTTTGAACTCACATAATAACAATATTATGAAGTATTACTACTAAAAGTTAAATATAACTTTTTATATTCTAATCAAAATTTGTATTTATGTTGTAAATTTGAATAAAAATTTTAAATTTACTTGAAAGTTAACTATCTACTTTCTAAATATAAAATATTTATTTTCTAATAAGAATGAAATAAACTTGTGAAAATCAATAAACTTAATTATTATAAGCACAATAGACAAGTACTTATAAAATTTGAATAAAATATACCAACTCATAAAACCAAATGAGCCCTATTACTCAAGCGCTATCAATAGACTCCACATAAGTATCACATCTTCAAATACGACAATAATAGATAATAGGTGAAGATTTGTGAAAAAAAATGTTATAACGAAATGGGGTGTTGAATTGTTTTCTTTTCTCTTTCTTATGGTCGAAAGGCCTTCATCATTTCTTTAATTATAAGATGGCCATACGTGACCAAAAGTAGTTTCTTTTTTTCTCTTATTTTTTTGTAAAATATAAAAAAACTACTAATTATATTAAAACTTAACAAACTATCAATTTAACCTTAGACTAAACAATCACTATCAACATTATTAATTTTAGATGAAAAACTTTTTAGTCTCTAAGTATTAATTTAAAAAAATACAAATATTAAATTATAATTATAAAGAAAAGTCTAATTAAAATAAATGTATAAATATGTAATTAGTTTCTATAAAATAAAGTAAGGTCTCATACTAAAAGGGTAATCGACTACTAGGAAATTATCATTATGGTCCTAGCAACCCGTCCTTCTCTAACACTTACCAAAAGTTATACACTTTCTTCTAGGGTCAAAGGTTTTTCAATAGGACTTGAATAATGGTGTCATTATGGGCAGAAGAAGGTGTTAAAGCTTCATTTTTTTTCCAAGCATCCATGAACAAGACACCCATAGAACTTCCTCTGTCTACCAAGATCTTGTGTATCTTAGTGTTGGTAATCTAAAGAGTGACAACTAATACATCGTAATATAGGTGCACTTGTCGCTGTGCTTCCCTATCAATAAAGACCAAGATATCTCCTATAATTTTGGATCTTTGCCCTTTCCCTAGCTCTGTACAATGTTAAGCCTTCTTGTTCTACATAGAGCCTGTGAAATGTACTTTCTTAGCATGATTTGAATCTCTACTAGGTTCCATATCTTATTGACTATAAATGGTTCAACTTCTTTTGTATAGTTGTTAGACTACAAAGGTTGAAGATCTTTTTGCTAGTACAAAGTATTTTAGAATTCCTTCAATCAAATATTTAATTTCATCTCTTAATTCTTAACAATCTTCGGTGTTATGCTCGAAGTTGTGATAATACTTGCAAAACTTTTTCTGATTTCTGTAAGTGGGGGACCTTTTAACTTCCAAAGTCCTTTAAAGAGTTCTAGGATCTAGACCTACACCAATAAGTGTTCTTCATTATTGATTAGAAGAAAAATAATTTGAACTCTGCCCCAAGATGGGAGTTTTTGGACTTTTTGGGAAGCTAATTGCCTTAGGACTCCAATCTTGACTTATTGATTTCATGGCGCTTAGGGTCATCCTAATTCTTGCTCTTCTTAGAGTATTTTTTTGTTCCTATGGTGGTTGGCCATATGCTGTACATTTATTGACTCAATTATAATCTTGGTCATCTTCTTGTATGTCAACGTGGGAAGCTTTTCTACAACCCTCTACGTAGGCTCAAGTTAGAGTAATCCTTAACTTGGATCTTTTCATTGCTGAAGCAATTGAAAAATCCTTGAGAGATTTTTTGTTTTTGTAAGCCAATTTCATCAAGTGTGCATAGGTTTTTGAAAGTATCATCTTGGTTGAGAAGTAAGTGAGAAACTTCTTGGAAAATTCTAATAAGCTTCCAATGGATTTTGGCTTTAGAATCCTCTATGAAATATGGGCTTTTCCTAATAGATTTATCGTGAAAACCTAATAGTTAAGAGCATAGTTTTGGGCATAAAGGCTCACCCAGTCTCTAAAGGACTCCAAGTGATCTACGATATCTATTGACCTATAATAAGTACCAACAATTGGCTAATCGAACTGCTTTCCCAAGGGATATGTAGACATTACTTTTGAGGTGAAAAGAGCTTGGGTAGACTCAGCGTAGTCAAGGTAGTACTTCTATCAGTCGAGCCTTAAATCCATTGGAGGGGAGTTTTGATAGTGATTGCCTTGCTCTAGCATTCCTTAATGGTAGTGGCCAGAATCTACAACATCCTCAAATTGCTATCATGGTTAAAATGGGTATGATGCTTTTTCTCAAGGTGTTCTCTCAAGTCTTGACGTCTTATATGCAAGCACTCGAGGTCCAAGTAGTTCTTACTATTACAAACGATAATTAAGGGTTGTGTTGTTACCTGGGCATCACTATTGGTGCCATTGATAACCCTCGGGTATGTTGGGAGATTTAAAACCCTAGGCTCCAATCAACTGTGGGTTGAGCCCTTACTACGATCAGAATTGTAGCTGTTGTTGGGAGCTTGATGTTGGTCTTCCTAGGCTTCCTGTTTATTATGACCTTTAGCATGAGGGATACCAATATACATCACTAGTTACTTCTAAAGTCATGTCTAAAGTAGCATCAACTATTCCATCATGCTTTCCAAGCATCCCAATATCTCTTCCATTATGGGTTTCTTGGGATTTATACCCTTATTTGTTTTCCTAACTTTCTTAGGAGGTGAAGGCTTACTCTCCTAGGAGTCAACTTATTCCTACTCATATGATGGAGCATGATATTCCTCATAACTTTTTTTAAAACTCATTGTGAAGCATTTATGTATCAAATGTGATCTTTATGAGAAAAAGGTGATGAACAAAACAAAGAGTGAAGAGAACACTATTAATGTTCTTTGGTTGTTCTCAAATCGATCAATACAATTACTTTTCCCCACAAATGGTACCAAATATTGAAATTAATTTTTGTATTCACCACGTTTACCACAAATAAGTTAACTTAATTCTAAGATAGATGAATAATCAATCAAAAGGAATGACACCAAGGGTGTCAAATCCACTCTAAGTCAATCTCTGGTGAGACTTAACTGAAATAGTAGAAATGATTAAAACAAGATACCTCGTAGTTGTATTATAAGGCTAATTATAGGAGTTGAACTAATACAAATAAGCTAGTATAAGATATATTTAAATATCATAACATTTAATATTATCTAATTTGTTTATGACATGATATAGGAATAGTCAATTAGCTTTAAAAAGTTACACTTTAATCTACTAGTTTTCAGGTATTATCACATAGGTCTACTAAGTTTGCAAAGTAGGATACTAAAAATCCTAATTGACTTATAATATCCCATTTTTCAAGCCTAATAAACCTCTAATTTACCACAAGTAATACATCATAGGTAGACCTCTAATATACCACAAGTGTATACCAAATGTTCATTAAGTTTAAAAAATTAGACATTAGAGATAGATCCATTAGGTTTAAAAATTAAAAAATTAAAGATATTTATAGACTTTAGTATCCTACTTTTCAAATTTTATAGACTTGTAATATATTATCTAAAAGCTATTAGATTTAAATGTTTTACTTATCTAATTTAATGGATTCATGGTATATTTTTTTATTTTTTTATTATATAATTATCTTATAAAGAAAATATATTTTGAATATATTTTCATGTGATGATTGTATTTCTTTTAAGTAATCTATAACATCTATTAATTAACATACGAAATGTAGATGTGATAAAAAATTTCACAATAAAAGATATTAGATATTGTTATAACAATAAAAATAGTATTTTTTTAGATTGATTAAAATATTATTTTTTATTATTATAAATTATAATGATTTTAATTTTATTATTATATTTTTAATTTTTTTTCTTAAATTAAAAAAAAGAAAAGAAAAGAAAAAAACTAGACTAGCGCGTTGTTATTAGCTTATTTTTCTCATATATAACATTACGTAACGGTCTAATACAAAAAAAAAAATACTATGTAACTGAAAGAAAAAAATTGTTAAAAGCGCCAGAGAATATCCATGGAGTAATGCAAATAAGTGTATTATATCGCGATAACTTTTTTAATATTATAAATTATTATATAATTATGATTGATATATTATATAAATATTAGTTAAAAAATATGATTTATTTTTTGTCAATAAATAATTGTTATATTAATATTTTAGATTTTTAAGAAAAAGAGTCACAAATCCGTTATTTTTAATAAAAATATATTTTATTTTTTATATTTATTAGATATAATAATATTAATTTATTAATTTTATAAAAAAATAAATTAATTAAAACAAATCCAACATTTTATAAAATAAACTTTTATAATCATTTTTATAAAGGTAAGATATTTGTATTATTCTATTTAATAGATATGATTTAAAATATTTTTTTATTATTATTAATAGAATCATAATACTGTTAGTCTTTTTCTTTGTATTAATTAGGTAAATAATTAATTTTTTTTAAAATAGGTAAAAAATTAAAATATAATGTTTTGTATATTATAATAGCAGTATCTAAAACACATGTTTAATTAGGTTGGGACAAAAACTATATTTGTGAAGAGATCCAGATAACTTCATCCATCAATATATAGCAGGATCGAAATCAGAGTTGAAGTCCTTATTAAATAAGTTCTAATAAAGTTTGTTGAAAAGCTTTAATAGCTTGGTAGGTATGTCCCTGGCTCCCTCACAAGGATGATGATGACGACGAAGACGACAATAATAATAATAATAATAATAATAATAAATTTTTCTATTGAACTTAATTATAAAGTGAGATAAATATTATTATAAATTTATTGTTTTTAATATAAATATATTTTAATTTTTTATTTATTAAATAAAATAATATAAATTTATTACATTTGTAAAAATTTATTTTATAAAATAATAAATTTATATTTTCTTAATTTCAAGATAAGTAACAAAAAATTGATTATTTTATAAAATAAATTTATGTAATTGTTGTTGTAAAAGTAAAAAAATTATACTCTAAATATTTACAAATTTAAAATATAATTTTATTAAAATTATAGTATTTGAGTAACCAATTGTAGCCTTCATATTCTAATTAATTAATAAAAAAAGAGATAGCAAAACAATACAATTTTTATGCAAATTATATTATATTATTTAAATTATTATAATAATAATAATAATTATAATAAAAATAATTACTTAAATGTTATTATCCTTAAACTCAGTTAAATTTAAATATAAATTATTTACTTATATAATTTTATTTTAATTTACTTAAAAATATATATTATTCAAGTTAAGAAAAGAATGATAATATGTATTTTTTAAAAAAAATTAAAATTAAATTCAATAATTAAACTTAAATTAAATTCTTTATTAATTAATAATTTTTTTATATATTTGACAGTGAAACTAATGTACGCTAGTGATGTAACACCGGTAAATATAAAAAAGAATATTAATATATTTGTAATATATATAACATGAGTTATAATTATTTTAAAAGTTAAATAAATATTTTATTTTTAATAAATACAAATAGAATTATTGAAATTAAGAAGAAAAAGTGAAAATCTAGCAGCCCTCGTGCCAAGACATGACTCATGAGTGGAGACCGTGGGGCCTACCCTTATTTTAGATGCGTGCAAAGTAGAGGACAGCTTTACATAAACTCCTCCGCCGACCAAAATCTTGTAAGATTTACTCAGCGACCGGGGTATTCAAGGACCAATTCGATGAAACCTATATAAATTCAAACCACCTCAATCTATATTACTCAAGTTTTTTAATATTATTGAGTTAGTTTAGATTCATTTATTATAAAATAATTTAAATTAATTTTTAATACTAATTTTTTATAAAAAAAAAACTCATATTTATATTGTATTATATATATTTTTTTATTTTAAATATAATTACTTTATTAAGTAAAAAAAATAAAAAATAATAATAATAAAACTAATATTTATTCAATTTACAAGCCATTATTTTTTAATTAATCTCTAAACATATCTATTATATATAATCAGTTATATATAATACATATAAATCATATTATTTATTTAATTACATATTTATTATTTCTGTTAAACATTTATACTTAAATATATATAAAAAATATTATATATAATCAATTTTATATAATACATATAAATCATATTATTTATATAACTACGTATTTATTATTTCTATTAAACATTTATTTATAAATGTCATTTATACTTAAATATATAAAAAAACTAAATAGTAAATAGTAAATATTCTGATATTTAGAATATAATTTAAAATTTCATTACATCATCTATAATATAATCTTAATCAATTATTAAAATATAAAATATAATATAATAATTATTTAATTATTAAAAATAAATAAATTTTAAAAAATTGATAATTGTTAAAAAAAACATTTATACTAATCCATTTTATCGGATCGAATAGGTTATTGAGTCATTTACTTGTTATATTTTTAACTCAAATCCAAACTAACACATGTGTATTTCCTTTCCTTAAAAGTATCCGTAGGTATTTTGCATTGAAAATAAGCTAGGTACCATTATTATTTTAAAGATACATATATGTTTAGTAAAATTAAAATGTGATTTTTGTTCCTGCAATATTTCAATGAATGATATTTGTTTGGAAAAAAATTGAGGAGTTAATGATTTTAATAATTTTTAGAGAGAAAAAAATATTGGTAAAACAAAGAGATCTTATATTCTTCCCATTCAAGGGATATATATAGTATCTAGATAGATGCATGAGTTATATGGGTAGAAACTATCATATAAGCAACAAAAATACGTATTAAAATACATATAATATAATTTTTACTAATTAGGTCGATATATACAAATTATTTAAGGTTTTTGATTTGGTCAACGAGGTCATTCTATGGTATAGAACTCCAAAGTCATTAGATTTTCATCTTCATCACTTCGCTATATATCGAGATCATTCTATGGTATAGCGATTCATAGTCATTGTGTCTTGCTCTTCATCATCTCGTTATATAGTAGCGAGATCGTATAGTTTGCTACATTGTGTGCTTATTATATGTATAATACCAAGCATTAACTTCCATATTTCTTTAATTTTGAGAAGTCAATAAAATACTATTTCTTTGTAAAATCTTCAGTTTTTCATTAAGTAGTAAATTTGACACAACGAGCTTATACAATCATTTGAATGAACGTTGGTACAAATTTTGTTAATTACAAGGTCAATAATTCACTATAAATTATATTCCTCTAATTAATTTTATTCACTAAACAAATTTTTCAACTTTTCTCTTCTTTTTATAAATATTAGGGAAATTCACTTTTACTCGACTTGTTTTAATTTAGTTAAATTTATTTTTAGAGAATTTTAACCCGTTAATTTTCTTTATATTATACTATTCTTCATTAGTTTGTTAGAAAAACACTTAGTTGAAATTTCATCTTGTTTAATTAACAACATCAGTTGAGAATAGCCCGTTATTCTATCTTTAGGTCGCGACTCGAACATCCTACGTCATATAATTAAGGTAATTTCACCATCTTAATCTTACTTTCCATGTCTTATAAAGGAAAATAAGTGATTCACTCTCGAGAAAGTTACTACTAAGAACATGGCTTAGATAGGGGATCATTCCAAAGAACTTTTACACGATTCATGTCATTTGGTGACTAGGTTGTCACAAACTAGGCGACCTTATGAGATTGTTAAAGTAGAGATAAAAGGCCTATTTTAAGGGCACTAATCAAGGAGAGCATTCTTGCTCTCTCTTCCTCATCAAGATCCCTAACGATCTCTTCAACGTCTTCCCAAGGTCTTATACCTATTATTAGGATCCCTATATCAATGACCACCAAAGTTTCTCATCCTAAAAAAAACATGAGAGTCAGGGTGAATCCACTCACAAGACTAAAGACAAACATCAAATTGAAAACATGTTTAGCATTCTAATAGCGAACAATTTGGTTGAGAATAGGCAAAAATAGAATATTCCTCCTCGTGTAGGTTTAATACCAGTACCTCATCATCAATGTGATACCGATGAATCCCTTACAGGGTGATGGGTAATACATTTAGAGGCCTTTAAAATTGTACTTTGATGTCTCTTCCCTAGGTTGATAGCTCGTGCCCTTAATACCTTCGATATCAATTTTGCTCAAGTAAATCCTAACGGATGGTGAACTCTTATGTGTCTCTCCATGGTCACTGGTGAACACGAGATAGACCTTAAAAGCAACAAACTTAGGAGCTTGTATTATTTGAAGAAAAACGGCCTAGATAAAGGAAGAGCATATATATCTTGTGTTATTGGGCATAGGCTTCATCTTAAACTCCTCGACAGTAGTACAAGCTGGAAGGATATGTATTTTTATATTACTGGGGATATTTGGGGTAGTGGGGTAGACCTTTATGACCGTTAAACTTGGAATCATTATTTTAGTACCATCCAATCTCGTCTAAGAGAACTAATGAACAAATTAGATCCAAGTGGTAAGCAAAAGATTAGAAGGATCAAGCTACAAAATATCTTGCATGAAGGCTATCAAAAAATTCTGTATGTAGCTTTCTTGGAAAATTCTAGGGTGTGGAAGGAATACATAGATGAGTATTCATGGTGTCCTCTTTTTACGAGGTACCTACTTTAGTTCACAATTCATACCTTTTTATTGATTTTTTACTTTCCATGTACAAGTATGGATTACTCATATATGAATCTAGAAGATTTAATAGACACTTCTGGTTTCCAAGACTTGGTTCCCACTTATCCATACTTGGAATCCTTATAGCCACATATGAAGCCTCTATCGCTTTACCCCCACCAAGAAAGAGGTCCCATTTATAGAATCCATGGAGGCCGTACCACCTCCTGTAGTGTCTGGTCAACCAATTTCTCTCCCTCCTCCCAGTCATGAGGTCACCAAAAAGAGGAAGCTTAGGGAAGAGTACACCACATGCATAGAAGCCATGAATATGGATGACTTTGAATTTGACGAAATCATCTTGAAGGCGCCATTATGTTGGACACCCTGATGACCTATTTTAACGAAGGAATATTTGGGTAAACTGACCTAAATAGGGACCTATTTCACCATTTTGGCACTAATGTTGAGAGATCCTAAGTCAAGACTCTTCGTAGAATGTAAGACAGTACAAAATGTCGAGCTAATGGAAAATCGCCTGATTGAAGTGAGTTTTACATCATCTTTTCATTGTTGTACTTATCATATCTTATGCTTCACCCCTTTGTTAATGTATGCTAGTCATATGTTTAGCAAGATAGGGCAACCTGTCTCTTAGAGGTTATAAGGGCAAGATGCAGGCAAGTCGCCTACAAATCACAAAATATAACAAGGTTGTGAAGGAGAAGAACGTCCTTATGGATAAGTATGAGGCCAAACTTTTAAAGCTAAAGTGTGACCTATCAGATAAAATAGAAAAATTGAAAAAAACATATAACTAAAGTTTTGAACAAGGATAACGGGCTAATCACTTTGAACAAATGACTAAAGAGGCCAAATAGGTCGCTAAAGAGGTTGAAGAAAAAGCTCACACAGTGAAAAGTCAAGTGTTGACGTTGTCAGATCAAGTAAGTTCACTTTCAACTCTATTAGATACTTTCAAAGAAGAGTACACAACTGTCTATAGAAATAGCATGAGTTTCGTGGTTAGTAGCCAAAGGACTCAGGCCAAAAAGTTGGAGCAGATAGTGCCTTTATTTATTTTGATGTGGCTTTTTCAAAGTAATAAGTCTAAGATGCCCCCAACTAATACTCTACAACCTTCACCTCGTAGTGATGAGATAGCACCTACCAACCTACCTGAAGGGATAATTGAAAAGGCCATTTTGTAGAAAATGCCTCTTATTTATTCGTTTGAGATGTAATTTTGGATGTATATTTATTTAAGGAATATTTTGGGAATTTGAATTTTTATGGCCATTAAATGCATGGTTTTATTTCTATTTAATGTCTTTCCTTTTGTGTGATTTATCTATAATCACAAAACATTGTTTTTCCTCAGTGTCTAAGGTTGTGTCTTAGAATTAAGATTGATTATAAAGTTACAAACGTCCTGAGGAAAATCAAAAATTTGTTTGAGGTCGCGTGTTTAGAATAATGGATTATAGCAAATAATATTTGCATAAATTCACAAATTTATTTATGGTCTAAGCATATAATATTATGATATTTTATTTTAGCATTCCATCTCATGTATTTTATCTTATACATCATTATGAAATGTAAAATACTTGTTTTTTTCTTCAGTTGGTGTAACCGTATAGATGATCTATATCATCTTGGCAAGAATATAAAACTTTATATTATTTACTATAAGAGGTTCTATCATTACATTATAGTTTTTCAAACGACATAGTAATTACTCGATCCATTAATTTTGTATCTATCCTTATCACATGATATTATGAATAATATACAAAATAAAATCGTGTCACTATTGCATTATATTTGTTTTCTTGGTCTCTCAAGTGAATTATAACTATAACTACATTAGTTATATTGCATACGATATAATTTCACTTTACCAAGGGAATTAGTAATATCATAACTCAAAATCGAGGGACAATGATACTATTAACATATATATGTCTTCCGCACAGGTTGTACACAATGAACTACTATTTTATTTCTATCATAAGATAGTATTTAAATAGCTATCACATTATATACTTCTCATGTAAAAAACCTACACATTTCATAACTAAGATTCTAAAGATACAATGGAAAAATTAATGACACAAAACACAATCCATATAATGTTCCATCTAGTTAAGTCATGTTCAATATATAAAATACACATTTTATATACTCATGTTATTAAATGATAATCTCTTATCAATATTTATAGAACAATAATGTACTTTTAATCGACATGACAATCTTTCACGGTAATTAATGTTCCTCCTTAATTACTACAATTGTGAACATATTTAGGGTTACATGTTTCTCATTTTAAGAGTTCTATGGTTCAAGACCAAGTGCATCTTCTTGAACACTTCCAAAATATAACATGTTAATCTCAATGAATAAGAATACATAATATTCAAAATCATGAACAATGCATAAATCTTTATCCAAAAGAATAATTTTTAAAACACACATCATTCAATCTCACTTGTTTTTAAAGTTTATGATTTACATATAAATGCATAAACTCTAAAACTAGAATTCCCTTTTAGTCTTCAAGCCACTCTCCATGGTCTTGTAGACCCATGGATTCGAAATGAATTTCATTTTTGACTTACGATAAGGATTTGTGATAAGTTATATATAAAATTTGATATTTTTCATCTCTATTTTTAAAGTTAATTAAATCATATCAAATATTTATTAAATTTATTCCTTAAGCCTTACGCATTAAGCATTAAGCTAGGATAATAACACGAGCTTGTGACAAAGGATTTAGTGTTCGTTACGATAATTATGGATTATTTTTAAAATATGTTATAAAATAATAATTTAAATTAATAAAATTTAATATTATTATAATTTTATTTTTATAAAAAATAAATATTCAATATTTAATAAATAGATAAATTAATAAGATTTATATGAATTATATTTTAAAAATAATAAATTTAATTTTAAGTATATCTTGATTTATGATCATTCAACTAATTTGGTGCAAACTTATAGTTTATTAGAAGTATCACAACCCAATAATAACACATCAAATGATACTTAGAAGCTAAATCCTGCATCTGACTTTTATTTTTTTAATGTAATATATTTATATAATTATAAATTAATAAAAACATATTTTTTATTATCAAAAATAAAATTAAACTTTTTATTTTTATTTTCAAAATTATAGTATTGGAATTTGAAAAAATGGCAGGTGAAATTCTACCTATAAAACGATTTATTTTTAATGTTCATCAAAAATATAACTGAATGGTTGATTTATACTATCGTCTATAATTAAATAGTTTCTTTTTATACTTTTTTTGGATAATTAGTAATGTATTTTTTTAAAGTTAAATTTTTATTAAATAAAAAAAATTAAAAGATGAGATTTGAATTTGAATTTATATAATGATTTAAGAAATCTTAGTAATTAAGAATGGAGACTTGTATAGACATACAACTGGGTTTGTGCACATTATTTTCACTTTATGATACATAGATGTTTCAACTCCATTACGTCGTATTCGTCAAGCTAGATTGACTTTTTTTTTTTTTTGCTGAATTTGAAGCTTGGGATATTTCTGCGCTAGGACGAATACTAAGATCACTATTTCTTAATAAGTTTTGTTGTGTATTTTACTTTTATAAATTACGCATATTTTCTCATATTATATAATAATTTTTTTTTATGATTTTATCAAATCTTATTAAGTTATACATAATAAAAGAGTTATTTATTGTTACTCGATGAATATAAAAATAACTAAATAAAAATCAATTGATAACCAACAAATTTTCACAAAAACACTATAATCAAAAATATGTATAAGAAATAAATACGAACAAAAGAAACGAAAAATTAACACATAAGATTTAACGTGATTCTTCTTTAAATAATGAAACTTACATTATTTGTATAAAAGCTCTTTACTTAATGCATGATTGATTCTCGATCGATCATGCATCAATTAACTTATTGCTCGATCGATCGAGATACTTAAAATTCACTTCAGTCTTCATGTCTAACACTCATAATCACACATTTAATACTTGATCATCCACATTGATTTTCAAGTATCTTCATGAATTTACATCGTATATTAAAAATAAATAAATAAAAATCAAATAATTAATAAATTTATAATAACATTAACAAATATATAATATATAATAATTTATATATATATATAAATGCATGTAATTAATAATAATAAATATTAATAAACCTATTATACATTATGTACATATAAATATATATAATTTTCAAAATATTTAAGTTTAAAATATATCAAAAACCTAAATACATAAAATTATTAAAATGAATAAAATATCTTCTTCTCTTTTAAGCTTGAATAAAAATACATAACCTACATAAAACAAAAATTTATACACATAATCAATAACACTTAATATTCATTAAAATAAAAAATATGAATAATAAGTGTAAAATAATTCATAGAAATACTTACAAGAGTAAATAAAGTGACAAAATGAAAGAAATGAAGAAAAAAGAGTGTTTGGTAAGTGAGAAAGTGAAAAAAATAGGTATGAAAAATTTGAGTATTATGCTAAAAAAAATAGTGGATCTAGAAGAGAAATTAGAGAGGAAAAAAACCAAACTGATAGCACTAGAAATTATGGTCGAAAGTGGGCCAGAAAAGGAGAAATAAAATAGAGATAACCAACGATTTTTCTCTATAAGAGAAGAGGGAAACACGAGCTAGCACTGTTGGTAAATGGGGGAGAGAAGAGATAAGGAAAAAAAAGCTAGCATCAGTTGATGCGTAGAACTGATTTAAAATCCTACGTGTAGCATTGGTTCTATATGTCAACAGACTTTAAAAATTACAGAAAAATAAAATAATAGCGTCAGTTGACACTTAAAACCGACGCTACACGTAAGATTTTAAGTCGGTTCTATGTGTCAACTAACGCTACACGTGGCTTAAGTCGGTTTACACGTAAACCGACTTAAGCCAAACTAATAGCACTAAAAATTATGGTCGGAAGTGGGCTAGAAAAGGAGAAAGAAAATAGAGATAACCAACAATTTTTCTCTATAAAAGAAGAGGGAAACACGAGCTAGCACTGTTGGTAAATGGGGGAGATAAGAAGATAAGGAAAAAAGAAGAAGCTAGCATCAGTTGACGCGTAGAACTGATTTAAAATCCTACGTGTAGCATTGGTTCTACGTGTCAACAGACTTTAAAAATTATAGAAAAATAAAATAATAGCGTCGGTTGACACTTAAAATCGACGCTACACGTAAGATTTTAAGTCAGTTCTATGTATCAACTAACACTACACGTGACTTAAGTCAGTTTACACGTAGAACCGACTTAAAATCGTACTTGTAGCATCGATTGACACGTAGGACCGACACTATTAATACCGACTTAAAATAAATTATAAGTCAATTTTTCTCAAAAATTGACTTTAAATTTTAACTTAATTGCTCCTTTTTGTAGTAGTGTTTATAGGGACAAGTGAGAAACAAGGAGATTAGGCTAGTTTAATATAAGCACGTGTCACAACACAGGTTTTTTACCGATGCAACATATGTTACCTTCAGCTTTGCCAAAGTCATCACAATCAAGTCACGTTGTGCTATCATTTAATCCACACTATAGTACACGATACTCAGTACGTCCAATAAATTCCAACCGAATAGAGTGCACCGCGGCATGCTCCACTTTTCTTCAATTATACCTTGTACACCTTAACAGCTAGTTGGTTCTTCATATAAGATTTACATACCTTATTCTTTTAAGCTCATAGTGTACAAAATTAGTGCTTGTGTTCTTCATGTATTGACAAGTCAATACCTTCTAAAGCTAAAGACGCCTTAAATAAAATAGAATATATCCATGATTCTGATCATATAAATTTGTATAAATATTCACGTAAACATGGTATAAGCGAATCTATTTACTTCATTAAAATATAATAAAATCAAGAAATATTAATACTTTTAAGCACTTATCACTTATTGATTTTGAATCTTTGATTTCATATGATTATGTTAGCATAAATCTGAACCTATTTATTGAACTTATATTTAATTGAAAATCTAGAATTCGCAAGTTGGTTTGATGTATGTTTTGAATCATTTGATTAAGATGATTTATTATTAAATTCGTTCTAAAACACATACGAACACTTATATTTTGTATGCTAACCTTGTTTGTAGGTTAATCCATAAACTTTTTTAATTGGTAAGAAACTAATTAGAACGTTTATATAGATACTGCTCACATTAGTCTAAAAAAATGTAAAAATAGAGTATGAGTTCATGAGTAAGGTATATTGTGATAGTATCTTAAGTAGAATAGTATTAAATTGAGTTTTTACTTATATATTTGATATTCATAATGAAAATATTAAGTAGTCTGATGGATCGATGATTTTTTTCGTAAATCATGATTGTGTCATATGTTATTTTTACTTATAATTTTTGTGTGTTATTTACCTATTTTTATATTTATTTTTGACACACGAGTACTTATCTTACCGTCGTGTTTACTTATTATATCCATTTTAGAAATTTCACTACCTATCGCTATTATCTTGCTATTTTATCCCCTTAATCACTAACATCATATCTAATAAAATTAGTATCACATTATTTGAATTTTCTTCACGTAATTGTGACACATCCCTTGATTAATACGTAGATAGCATTTCTCTTCAATTTTATAATTGAAGGAAAAAAAGCTTCAAATATAAGAAATTCAGATCGCAAATATAGATATTGTCAGTTGTCTCTGACAGTATATACGAGCCTGAAATACAAAGCATCCTACTACCATTATTTTTCATTCGCCGTTAAAAGAAAAACCCCAACAAACTAGGTAAAATTGATGACAATTTGTGTGAGTTGAGTCCAACCTGTCTGAATTAATTTAATTTGATTTGATCCTGATATTTAAATTTTAATTAATTTGAGTAAATAAAAGTTCCTGCCGGCAGTATTAATTACATATTTTTTTAATTAATTCATATATATATATATATCAATAAATCTGCCATTAAAGCCTAATCATAAGAAATTGCATATTATCAAATTCTTATAAACTTATTTATATAATATATATCTTTTAAAATAAATAGTAATTATATATCTAAATAACAAAATAATTTCTTCAAAGACATTCATATTCAAAACCAAATCTTTTATAATATAAAAAAAATTCATGTAGTAAAAATTATTTTTCCAATTTGACCATTATTGGATGATAAATCTATATAACAAATATAATATATATGATTAATATTTGTAGATTAATTAAAATAAACTCAACTATTTAAAATAATATTTACATTAACCTTGTATGAGTTTTTTTTAGAGTTATGAAGAAAGAGAATTATTTTAATTAAACATATTTTTTTAATTTTTTCAATTAATTAAAATATTATATAAATTTACTCGATAATAAATAACCATCCTTATTTTGATAAAAATCGTATGTAACAATAAATTTTTAATAATTATAAAATAAACATAAATATCTTCAGAGTATTTCTCTTTGCATTAATTATCCCTTAATAATAATTACATAATACAATTAAATTTATTTTTTAATCAATTATTACAGAAGAAATCAGTTATTAATAAACAAGTTCATGCAAATACATTTTCAACTTGTTTTTTTTTTAATATTTATTTATTAGCAAAGAAAAATAAAATTGCTTTTTTTAAAAGAAAAAAATAGTACATTTTATTTTTGATGTTCAACGTACGTTATCATTTCATATTTTCAAATAAAGTCCATTTAACATACTGACAGTGATATTATGAAAAATCATTATCGTGACTTTTATTATAACATAAATAGAAATGCTAGCTAGCCTAATTTGACACTTATATATATCATCATTACTTACTATACAGTTAATATTGTAAGAATGAAATGTAATTACGTGTCCAGTTTATAATAATAATTTAATTCGTGGTAGATTAAATATGGGATCTGTCTCCAATAATATTTAAAAAAAAATTAAAATAAAATAAAATAAAGCAGAAACAGTGAAATAAAACACGTAAAAATGATAAATAATGCATATTTGAACATCCTCGTATATACAGTCTCGTTACTGATTACATATATTTTACATGTATTAGTTTACTACCAGGGTTCTCTTCAACAAAGGACAGGACACTAGCACGCGACAACCATAACACTCTTTCAAGCTAATCTGCTACAATCAGCCTTACCAAAACCAATTCTACGATTGGCTCGATCAAACTCTACCCATAGGTTTTGCTGATGAAAGTTACCAATTATATTGCTCGCAGCGCCTAACATACTGGACCGTCCGATGGCGACGCACCTGATCCCTCCTTCCACAGTTGCTAATATATGCTCTTTTGATGCAACTATCTCCACACCTTTATCAAACTCAAACGCCATATCACCTATTAACCGTCCGATTTCCATGGCATTCACATGACTGTCAAAACACATATCAGCAGCACCACCGTAAACGTAGTCTTTCTTCATTTTAGGTCCAACCACTCTCACAATCTCTTCTCTTACCTTATTGTAGGCCTCGTCCACCAAGAAAGTGAATTCTGAGCCAGAGTCTATTATTGTTTGACCCGAACCACCAGAATCGGGTCGGAAAACCGACGGTCGGATATTGAGCTTTCTTCCACCGATTTTTATCCCCTGCATCACGACGGTGTAGGCAAGAGGATCCAAGTTTGGTAAGTGTTGTTGACTTTGGTCAAAAGCCAAGAGGTTAATGTACTTAAACCCGACAGAGTTGGGATTATGACCCAAATAGAATGACCCGGTAGACTGAGACCCATGTTGTGTCAAACGGGTCGGAACACAGTACGAGAACTTTTCTATTTTTGCTTGGGAAGTGAAGGAGAGGCGTCCAAGGTTCATCCCCAAAATGCCCTGAGTGTCACTCGGGTCTTGAGCACATCCAAGGATTAAAGGAGGGGTACTTACGGAACGTGAAAACGAGAATTTTTCTCTGACGAGATTGCCCTCAGCCAAAGTACCGTCGGCGTAGAAATAAGAGTAGTGACAGAGACGGTTTTGATCGCAAGTAGTTGGGAGGGTAAAATCGGGAACTCGGGGTTTACAAATGGGATGATTACAGGGCAAAACAGAGAAAGTGGAAGAGCGAGAAGGATCAAACGACGACGTAGGAGGTGGTGTTTTGGGGGGTTTTCTGTGGCATTGGATCCAAGATAGTTGGCTTCCAGTGTCTAACACCATTTGTTGAGTTTGTGGAGGCGTACCAATTGGTAGTGAAACGACCAGAGCTTGTGAGTATTTGAAAGAAAGCTTGTAGTTGTAAGAAGGAGTTCTGAGGTTTTTTGTTTGTTTGGAATTTGAGATAAGAGAGGCATGAAAAGTTGCAGAGGTTTTGTTGGTCGATTTGATCAATGGGACGAAAGTGAGAGGAAAAGATAGTGAAAGAGAGTTGTTTTGGTGTTGAGTCTCTTGGGATGAGAAAGAAAGGAAGGTTAGAAAGAGGAAGATCAAAAATGATGTTTTGCAGAGAGCCATTTTTGAATATTTAGAATTTGAGAATAATAGAGAGATTGAGATTATTTGAAATTGTGTGTAGTGGGTTATTGATTTGGTTGCGTTGGGTCTATTTATATGGTGGAAAAGAGGTATGGGGATTAGGGAAATAGCAGAGAAGCAGGAAAAAGAAGGGTAAAAAAAAAAAAAGTAAACAAAGAAACGCCAAAAGTTGATAAGAAGCTAAAAGAGTACGCGTTTTCTTAATTAAGCGATTAGGTTGATATAAACATGATGGCAGTTAACTGCATGTAGATTCTAGAGTGATCAGCGAGTCAGCGAGTCAGCGAGTTTACGTACACTGAAGTTAACTGTGAAAAGTGAAACATGAAGAGTGGCGTTAACATAACTGCATAAGCAATTTCAAGTTTTGAACTAGTTAGTAATTTGGAGGACTATTTCTTTGCTGCTGCTTTGGTGTCATGTATTGCTCTGTAGGTCAATATTTTAAATGGCTTCCTTTCTTCTTTTTTTTTTCTTTTATAATAAATGGCTTCCTTTCTTTAGCAGTTAATTCGTAAATATCTTTTTGACACGTATAATTTCTTTTGCTATATAATGAAAGATGAGATGAAGGGCCTAGACTTTCATTTATTTTTCAAATCGAGTATTTGGTTGATTTGATTTTTGGTGGAACACATCAAGTTATACATTTTTTTTAAATATAAAATAAGTACAAATTTCATTTTTTACTTTAATATTGAAAAAAAATTGCTCATTATATACATATTATTCGATGGTAATTGGGTTTTTAAATTATTATTTTTTTCCTTACTATTTTTTATTTAGTTGGTAAAAATTTAAAATATTTATCAAAATATGTTATATGACTTTTAAAAAAATTATTTTTTAATTTACTATTGATTTATTTTTTAAAAAAAAATTAGATATATATTTTATCTCAATTAAATTATTTTTTTAATAAAAGATAATATAAGTACATAAAGGTAGACTATAAGTATATATTATTACACCTTATATATATTTCGTTTTTATATTTATTTGTCTAATTTGTTTTAAAAAACGTGTAAAACTTATTATGTAAATGTAAATTTTAAATTTTATATTAAAAAGTAATTTTAATGGTTCTAGTATCATTGCACTAAAATTTCTCGAAAGAGATACCTTAATATTATCGCGTAAAATTTGATACAATATTATTTATTTAACTCAATAATATTTAAGTATTTTTTTAATAAAAATATAAAAGAATCTAAAATATTTTTTAATTATATATCTTTTATTACAATTTTTTATAATTAAAATTTCTTATTATTTAATAATATTGTTTAATTTTTATTACATATAATAAATTAATATTAATTATATTGTACAAAAATAGTAAAAAAATTACTAAATATAACATAAAGTGTATTTTTCAAAATTATTAAAATATTGATAAAAAATATATAAGTTATTTTAATATCTTAGATCTTTACGTTGAAATCTTTCTCCTTATTGTTGAGATCTATGTCCTTGTATTCTAATTACACTTTACAATTGTGCGAGTATCGTTGTATTTTTTAAATAAAAATGTATCACATGATATAATATATATACGTGTATTGTTATGCATAACATGATATTCGAGACCTAGTGTGATGTTAATGCATCAATTGAAGACGATATAAATGTTAATTTTAAAAATTGAGATGATAGTAAATAAAAATACTCGATTTTAATAATTTTTTACTAGATGTAGATAAATCAAAGATAAAAAGTTTTATATTGTATTTCAAAATATATAAATTAAATATTTAAGAGATGATTATATTAATTTAAAAAATTAATATTCATCTATATTTACTTTAAATATGTTTTTTAATTAAATATAATTCAATTCATATAATAAATATAATATTTTAATTATTTTTTTTTATTTTTTTAATTAAAAATATAGTTTTTTTAAATTTATTACTATTAATTGACTAATATTAATATATAATAAAATAATTTATTTAATATAATTATTGTTATAAAATTAATTAAAATACAAAAATATTTTTTAGTATAATATTTAGGGTTATGGTTTTAAAAAGATAAAAATATAGTATAATTTTTATATTAAAATGATGCAGAGAAACAATGAAATGGATTAAAGATGCTCTGAGAATGAAATACGTATTTATCGTTTTTATTAGCTTTAAGTATTTAAACATTTTTGTATATGTGTCTTAAGAGAAACCCTTACTTATCAGGCTATCGAATTTGTTTGAAATAGCGTGAATTAACTTATTTTAAGTTTATTAAATTTTAATTTAATTTAAACCAATAAATATGAACTACAATTTAAAATAAACATAAATAAATTATCTTAAAATATTCAAATTAACAAAAAATATATATTAATAACATTATATTATATCATAGTTTAAATATTAAAATTCAAAATAATTTATATTATATTTATAATTTCAAGAACTAATATTATTTTTAATATTTTTAATATTTTAAAGTTAATTTTAGCTTCAAATCAGATTTTTTTAAGTTAATTACATTGTTCAAATTTAATTCAATTTAAATTTATTAATTCATGTTTAATTCCCTTAATCAAATTACGAGGCAATTGTTTTTTAATTTTTGGTAAAATAAGACATAAAATGAAAAAAATAAAATAAAATTACACCTTCAATTTTTGAAGTACGTGGTGAAAATATAGCCTTAGAAGACAAAATTGGGGAATGTGTTACTGTTATGAGCACTAGTTACAAAACATGTTGTCACGTCTTTTTCAACCGGCATATTATTTTAAATTATAAAATAAATGCCAGCTTGTATCCTTTTCTCGGTCCAACTGACCAGCTTGAATAATAGACCCGTTTCTTTCTGTATTCTATAGTTTATGGATTCCCAGTCTACGTTTTAAAAGGTTGTTTTAATATCACTTTAAATATTTCTGAAGTTCTTTTTCTTTTTTATTTCTTTTTAATTTGAAAATATTTATGAAGCTGTATTTGTTTGTTTTATTTAATTTTCCTTTGTTTTAATTTTTTATATTAATTATGCTTTAGGCCTATTTTTAAATTGAAAAAAAAAGTTATATTCTGCTCTTAATGTCTTTTTTTGGTTTAAAATATCAAATGTGCTGGCCCAATGGTTTTTTAGGGCGTGGACCTCTTTAAAACGATGAAAAAAAAAAACTAAAGAAGCCTAAATGTTGAAAGTTTACAGAATTATAAACCTACATGGTCTAAATAAATAATTTATTGAAGCAGGCATATTTTATTTAAGTGGAACTCTTGTTACTTCTATTTTTGATGACATGAATCTTGTTTTTTTACAGAGTTAGTTTAAAAATAATAATATCTTAATAATATTAAAAAAATTAAATAATTATAATTTAATTTAAAGATTGTTTAAATTTGATTATAATTAAAATAAAATATTGTATTAGATTTTATTTAATAATATAAATACACTATAACGATAAAAAAATATTATTTTTATAATTATAAATTTTTAAAATATTATTTATTTATTTTTTAAATTTAAAACATGCATCTTTTTATCGTCCTCACGTTTTTCGAGGGTGGTTTTAATGAAAAAGGACAGTATAGTGACGAAATACAGTTGTAAATTTTTATTTTTATTTTTTATTTAAGGTATGTTATTACAATTTTTGAAAACTTAAAAGAGCTACTTAAGCTTTTTTTTTTTCTTACAAAAATAATATTTATAACACACTAACCACTTATCATCTTTTTTAAACCTTATAAATTATGTATTATTATGATATATCAAAAGTCTATTATTAGTTTTAAAAAATACGACACTATGTTTATTAAGATTTATGGTATCATACTTAATAAATTTTTCAAATATTACTTGAATATTAATAAATAAAAGTATACAACTAGTTAAAATTAGTAGAGTAATATAGTATCATTTATCATAAATTCATATATTTTTATTTTTTTAAAAAATTAATTCAAATATTTTACCGTTTGTTAAATTTGGACCTAATTCCATTTCAAAATCCAGGTTATGAGAGGGAGGATTGTCCTCATTTATATATATGTTTGATACTTCATGTCTGATTGATGTGAAATATTTTAACACTTTCCCTCACATCGGTAATTCATCGATGGATGGTGGTGGATTTACAGCTGTATGCCACTGGTTTAGTTTTTACTGCTTTGATACCATGTTCAATTTAAACCTAACTCTATCTTAAAAAATAGGTTATAAGATGGAAGATTGTATTTATTTATATATGTGTTTGATAATTTATGCTCAATCTATATGTAACATTTTAATACCGTATAAATTAAATTAAATTTATTATGAAAATATTATTTTTATTATTTAAAAAGAAAAGAGAGAGAAAATTTTAACTGTATTGCCAGTACTAAAACGCTAGAGTGGGATAGCGAACTGTGAGTAAGTGTGGTTTCTTAATTTCCTCTCTCTTTGGACAAACTGGGAAGGTAGTAGCTGTATGTTACTAACTGTTGTAAGTGTGGTTAAATCAAATAGGGCAAGTGGTATGCGTTACAAAGTCGGTCAACAACAGCTGGATCGCAATTTGAGACATAATAGCTTGTGGAAAGTTTCGAAATTTCCAACTCTAAAGTTGCAATATATATCAACCAAACAACCTCATAAAGTTAAAATACTAGTTTACTTATAAAATATTTATAATATATAATAATATAATATTTTGATAAATTACGTAAAAATAAAGTCTATGCAAAACATCCTTTAAGACTTTAATTAAGTATCTTGTCGTACAAACATTACTAAATTAGTACGTTTTTTTAAATTTAAGTGAAAACTTGAGATCGACTTGGTCGGTGAAAATTGATTAGTTAAAGATACAGTATAACACTATTTTCAAAACAATAATAATCATAATTATCAGAATAAAATTTTAATTTTTAATTATTCTAAAAATATTAGAAGATATATATGTAAGTCATCAGCCATCAAATTGCTCAATGCTCGAGTAAATAATATTATTAAAAATCAATCCCAACATTAATTTGGGAAAACAAAAAATAAAAATAGAAGAAAAAAAGTAAAAAATATGTATGTAACTTCATAAAGATCATGGAGATGTATTAAGAATTAATTGGTTCACGGAATGACGTTCATAAGAAAGTTGAGCGATCACGGGTACTAATTTTTTTATTTTTTTATAGTAAACATATGAAAGATCACGGGTAATAATTGTTGGGTAATTTTATAGATACTCTTGTACACTTTTTTATTGGTCTGTCAGATGTGTGGTACGGTTAATGTATATCAAACTCATAGTTTGTAAATATGGTTGAAATTGAGCACGAGAAAGATATTTAAAAAATATTTCCCATCATCATCATCATCATATATTATTATCTAAATTAAGTAATTTATGATATAATAATTATTTAATAATTAAATTTATTAAAAGAATAATATTCCAATTACTTTGAATACAACACAAAATTAAAAATTTAAATTGAATCATAACTATATTATTAATATTCAAATGTAAAAAAACTTATAATTATTAACGTTCGAAAGAAATAATGTGATGATTTTCGTAATTTTTTTATTTATTAACTTTGAATCACTACCACCCAAAACTAATATAAGATAGTGAATTCACCAACACACGCGTCCTATGTTGTGTGGAAGATATCAAACATTTTGAGGTGTATTTTTTTTTGGCGGTACGAGTAACATTTTGCGGGGTTGAAAACAAAAGACTCATGTTCTAATTTCATGTGGGGTCATAAAGCTACAGTACTGTTACAGATTTTGACAGGTGCATTGTCATTCATCTTAAATTACGCTTGCCCCTCAAAAATAACTACTGTTTTTGCCCCCCATTGTTTTAGTAATAAGCACATGGAAACATATTTTTGTATGTATTATTTGCAAATA
Organism: Hippophae rhamnoides; assembly: GCA_033030585.1. NCBI lineage: Eukaryota > Viridiplantae > Streptophyta > Magnoliopsida > Rosales > Elaeagnaceae > Hippophae > Hippophae rhamnoides. Next base: position 32,280,308 of record CM065433.1, read on the forward strand.
TGTTATTGTATAAAAAAAAATCTCTATATTGATATAATATTTATAAATTAATATTTTTAAGATTATGATTCTTGTTACTTCTAAATTATACAAAATTTATATGTTATTAAAGATTCATACATACGATAACATATTTGTAAATTAATATTTTTAAGATTATGTTTCTTGTTACTTTTAAATTATACAAAGTTTATATATTATTAAAGATTCATAAAACATATAATGGGCAAAAAAATAATACATGATGTACATACTACCACAATTGTAGTCTTGATGGATAAAAACAACAATAGCTCAAAAAAATAAATGATCTTAATATAAGTAGAATATAATATGTTAAATAACTTGAAATTTTTAAAAATAATATCTATAAGTTATATGAGTTCGGTCAAATTTAGTAATTTTTTGGAACAACTTGAATATCTCGGATTCCCAATTACTCGGGCCAAAATAAACCGAATACATAAGTAAAATCAAACCAAATCCAACCCGAGGAGGTAACTCGGCCCAAACCTTTTTCATTATAAAATGTTCAAATATTATACCAACATTAATTGAAATAATAAATTATAAATAATTAAAATTAAATTTATTAATATTAATAATTACCTATACCCTAATGAGAGATCAAATGCTTAATAGATATTGGGGGAGAAAACTTATTTTATAGGAGAAAATTGGGATGCATTCTTCATTTTAGCCGATGTGGGACTAAAATGTGATTTGCAATACAACCGAAACTGCACACAATATTAGTATTAAGATGTAACTGAGCCAAGGTATGCGTGGCACAGTGGTATGGCCTTATGATATACCTAAAATAGCTTGGAGTTCAAAACCTCTCAAAGATTTGTATCTTTTTTACTTAGATAAAACACATATTTGATTTGATCCGTTCGAAGATATAGCTAATTTAATCCATTAATACTCAGGTGATATATAACTAATTTAATCCATTATTAGTCATGTGTATACAGATTGGTTGAGTTATAGTCCGAATTTATTAAAATAATATTTGAATCCAAACCTAATTCGCTTGAGTTAGCAGATTTTGTTCGGATCGTGTAGATTGGTTTGGATTTTGTCTATTCTTAGGTTTGTTATCTTAGAACATTATAATTTTATTTAAGATATCATTTTTATCTTTATTTTTAAGGTGTTATTCATATTTAATAAAATGTGTTAATTTAATGTAATTTTTATTTTATTTAAAAAAATTATTAGTGGATTTAATGAAATATATTTTTTGATATTTTTACTATTTGATGACTATACTATTAATAACTTATTTTTTAGTTATTAAATATATGTTTTAATATTTTTATAACTCATTTTAACCTATTATTAATCTTTCTTTTTAATCTATTATATAAGAGCTCAATAACTTCAATTATTCAACTTAATTGAGCTTTTTTCTATAATTATTATTTTTTCCTTTTAGACATTTATGATCATTCTAATAATGATAAAAGGTTTAAACTCATTTAAGTTTCAAATAAAATACACAATCGATAGTATTTATAATATTAATATTAATTGTAATAGTGTGATTATTGGTTTAGTATGTATAGTTATGTAATGAATTGTGTAAAATTATATACTACATATTTTTTATTTTTCTGTGTATAAAATTCAAAAACTATATATTATATTCATTAACATATAGTCTACGTAATCTGTATAGAATTTGGGTGAACAACGATAAGTAAAGTTGTTGAGCTCGTATGTGATAGAATAAAAAAAAGTTTAAGAGAGTGTAAAATGAGTAAAAAATTATCAATATATGTATTTTATTAAGATTGAAAAATAGTGGTAAAATAAATGGTTAATGTTTTAATGGAGCAAATAGTTAAAAAAAACCCACAAAAACCCTTCCTTGAAAGAACATATGTTATACATGTGCAAAAAAATCCCCAACAAAATAACAAAGGTATGAAATTAGAATATTTTATTAAATGTGAATATCAGTGAGCTATCGACTAAAAAATATGAGTATGTTACTTAAAATAAAATTATGATACTACTAAGGTAATAAATCTTAGCATGAGATTAAATTTCCTTTAATGTTAATATTTTTTAGATAGGATAACTCATGTTAATTATATATTATATAAAATTTATATGGTATCAAAACTTAAGTCAATCAATAGATAAAAAAAGCAATAGGCCTCACAAAAATATATGGAAATGTCAAACATTGAATACATTCGTTAATAAAATATTATTATAAAAGTTTTTATAATAATTATTATAATTAATATGAAACTTATATCACTATAATACATGAATAGCTAAATCAATCATTATAATATAAATGAAACTTCACTTATAAAATAGTTATTTTATATAATTGAATCATTGTAAGAGTTAATATTTCATGATTAAATAACTAATATTACTTATACCATATAAAATTTATAAGTTAGAGGACAATTCGCCCGAAAACAAATACTATAAACTAATTCGTTCCCTATAACTCATCAATTATTAATTTGTTCGGCTCAAATTAAATAACAACGCAAAATAATTAATTTTTTTTGGATAACGGACAAAACAAAACAATTAAGTTGTGTTCGTGACTTGGTGCTTAATTTGGCTAATTAGTAGAGTTCAATTATGAGTGATTTAAATCCTCGAGTGGATATTGTTGTGAAAAATTAAACTTATAAGTAAATTTGTTGTACTATAGAATAATTTAATTACATGGATTTCAATTATTTTCTATCAGACACTATCTACTTAGATATTATTCACAATATCATCGATTTTTTTAACTTTTTAATGAAAAGTTGTAGATGAATAAAATTGTTTTAAATATATTTTAATTCAAATTACGATTTGTTGTGATTTGAATATGTTAATAAAAGAGAGTATTATCATGAGATCATTAAGTGAACCTTTAAAACATTATAAGGTTTTTTTCTTATAAAAATAATCTTATTAGATAATAGTTAACTAAGATTAAAAAAAAGTGATGACTATGATAGCATAAGGAGTGATAATGATGATGTTGTAGATGGAATTATCATATTATATATTTACTTTTAAATTTATTAACTTATGAAGTCAATTATACATCTACCACACAAGTCTTTATGTAGAAATACAGGTCTAGGAATAGATACTATTGAAAAAAAATACATAAGAAGACATTATGGAAAATACAATAATATATGAAAATTAGATTAGAAAATTATAAATATAAGTTAATTTTCAATGAGTATTAATATGAATGAAAGTCTTATTGGTGTACATAATGTTTGTAAAATATTTATAAACTTTTTGTAATAATTTAAAAATTAACAATTTAACTTGCAATTTGTTTATTAAGGGAGAAATATTAAAAAGAGGCCAACCAACTTACTAAGGGCACTAATTTTATTTAAATTATGAGAGTACCTATTTTTATATAAATTATTCTTTTATTTGACATATATTTATTAATTTATTAAAAAAATTATTTTATAAGATATAATATTATTTACTTTTATCTATCTTAAATTTTAATTTAAAATTTTAATCTTTTAAGATATTTTTTACTTTTTTTACTTTTCATTAATTTTCATCCATATCCATAAAATCTATAATATTTCCCTAAAGTCAAATTATTAATATATCGGTAATCATCAATACCTCAGGAAGATAAATTATTCGCCATCTCTATTAATTATTGATTTTTTGTTTGTTTAGGGTACAATGTTAGGTTCTTTGTTCCTATCAAATATGACATATAACTAAACTAGATTTAGAAGAGAATCTTAAGATGGATTATATTATATTAGAGTAATTGAAACCTTTATTTGCCATATCATAATGTCTACCTAAGTTTTAAAGGTATATTACAATGTTAGGTTCTTTGTTCCTATCAAATATGACATATAACTAAACTAGATTTAGAAGAGAATCTTAAGATGGATTATATTATATTAGAGTAATTGAAACCTTTATTTGCCATATCATAATGTCTACCTAAGTTTTAAAGGTATATAAAATTTCATTAATTTTTTGATATGAAAATATAATTACACTACTTACTAAAAAGTAATTAAAAGATAAAATCTTCGACTAAAAAAATATAAGAAATGGAACTCATGAACACATATGCATATTTTTTTAAGTTTTTATGTGTTCAAATTTATACAAGTTTTTTTTTTGTTTCTATGTGTTTAAATCTATCAAAATTTATAATTTTTGAGTAACAATTAATTTAGGTAACATATAACAACTCAAAAAAATATGACATGTGTATTCATGTGTTCCATTTTTTACATTTTTTTGAATTTTTTTACTTTTGTTAACTTTCAATAGTAAGTAAACTTGTATTATCACACCTAAAAATTGTTAGGAGAATCACAATAACAATTCTAACTTAATTAAGTTCTAAACAACGTAATTTAATTTATTTTTCTTCTTTATGTAAATCTTTTAGGAAACAAATAAATAAAGCTCAAAATAAAAAATATGCACCAAAACAACACAAGAAATTTACGTGAAAAAACTTTCCGAATGTAGGAAGGAAACAATCACGACACTCCTCTTCAAAACTTCCACTATCAAGAAACAATTGTACAACAGTTCTCTCTAGATAAAACTAGAGGCAAAAAATCAACAACATCATCAAGAGTACATTTCTTGAAAACTAACAATTATTTCAAGAAAAATGAAGAGATCTAACCCAATTTCGTAGTCACTGTTCATGGACCATAATTTCACAAACCAGTGAGCCAAATCCAAATCTCATCGTACATATTAAAGAGTCTTGAGTTGTGAACCTGACTGCAAAATTTCAGCTTAATCGGACCATAAATTACCTTACATTGGAGCACTTGATGAAGGCTTGATGGAGAAAGAGAAACTGAAAAACTTCTCTCTATTTTTCTACTTTGATGCTGCTTTGCTGCACTCGTTTTTCTCTCTACTGAATTTCACTCACATCATACCCTAAGTGGGTTTATTAATGAAGCAATGAAATGACACAATTTCCCCCTTCTTACTCCATTAAGCCACATGAGTTTCACTTGGGTTCCTCCAAACAAGAGAAAAACCCAACAAATCTCCCCATTTTCCGATTAGATGGAGGGATCCGTCATCCCGGTAATTGAACAACAAACTTCAAGTTTTTATCTTGACACTACTTTTGTCAGCATGTCAGATCCATTCTCATCAGTATGTATTTTCTCAAATTCAAGCAACTTATTGTTAAGAGTATCCCTTATCCAATGATACCTCACATCAATATGCTTTGATCTTGAGTGAAAAGTTGAATTCTTTGCTAAGTGAATAGAACTTTGATTATCGCAGAACAACACATATTTCTGCTGCTAGAAACCAAGTTCTCTCAAGAACTGTTTCATCCATAACCACTCCTTACAGGCTTCCGTTGCTGCAATAAATTTCGCCTCTACTGTAGAAAGTGCAACACACTTTTGCAATCTTGATTGCTAAGAAACTGCTCCACTAGAGAAAGTAATTAGAAAACCTGAAGTAGACTTACGAAAATCTCATCTCTTGCCAAATCTAAATCAATGTATCCAACTAACACTCGTTTTTCACTTCCAAAGCTAAGTGTTAACTTGGAAGTAACTCGAAGATATCTCATAATCCACTTTACTGCATCTCAATGCTCTCTTCATGGATTTGAAAGAAAATGACTAACAATTCCAACTACATGAGCTATGTCTGGCCTCGTACACACCATTGTATACATTAAGCTTCCTACTGTTGAGGCATATGAAACCTTCTCCATATCTTCCTTCTCTTTATCTGTTGAAGGGCCTTGACTCGATCTTAACTTAAAGTGATTCGATAAAGGAGAAGAAACCACTTTAGCTTTATCCATATGAAACGTTTCAAGTACCTTGTTGATGTACCGTTCCTGTGACATGTACAACTTCTTTTTTTTCTTGTCTTGAAAAATTCGAATACCAAGAATTTATTTTGCTAGCCCTAAGTCCTTCGTGGCAAAGCACTTACTCAATCGATTCTTCAAATTATCAATCCTTGAATAATTTTTGCCAGCAATCCACATGTCATTAACACATAGCAATAAAACGATAAAGTCATCATTCGAGAATTTTTGCACAAAACACACAATGATAAGAAATAGTCTTCTTGTAACCATGCTCCCCTATAACTGACTCAAATTTCTTATACCATTGTCTAGGTGCTTGCTTCAACCCATACAGGCTTTTCTTTAACCGACATACATAATCCTCTTTTCCTTTAACCTCAAAACCCTCTGGCTGCTCCATATAAATCTCTTCCTCCAACTCACCATGAAGAAAGATAGTTTTCACATCTATTTGCTCAATTTCTAAATCCAAGCTTGCTGCTAGACCTAGAACAACACGTATAGAAGACATCTTCACAACAAGAGAGAAAATATCATCAAAATCAATACCTTTTCTCTAACTGAATCCCTTAACGACTAGTGTAGCTTTGTATCGTGGTTGTGAATTGTGTTCTTCTTGCTTCACCTTGTAGACCTACTTATTCTTCGAAGCTCTCTTACCATTAGGCAACTTTACCAGCTCAAACGTGTGATTGTCATACAATGATTGCATCTCATCTTCCATAGCACCAACCCAATATGCTCTGTTTCCATCTTCCATCGCTTCTGCATAACATTGAGGTTCTCCCTCATTTTTCAATAACACATACTCATCTGTATCATATCGTGTGGAAGGACGTCGGTCTCTGGTAGACCTTCTAGGTGGAATTTTTGGTTCTGGCAAATGATCAGTAGTCTAGTGATCTGTTTCAGCTTGCATATCTGCATCATCTGAACCCTGTTGGTCATCTTGAACATTTTGTTTCATCTTTACTGATAAAAGAACCGAATCTAGGTCAATCAAATCATCACTATATTGATGGACTCCTTTTTCTATCTTCTCAACATCTTTTATAGTTTGATTTTCTATAAACATAACATCACGACTCCTTACCAGTTTCTTCTCAACTGTATCATAAAATCTGTAGTCAAATTCATCCAAACCATAACCAACAAAGATACATTATCGTGTCTAGACATCTAGCTTAGATATCTCATCTTTTGGTATATGCACAAATGCCTTGCAACCAAAAATGTAGAGATGATCATAAGAAACATCTTTGTCAGTCCAAACTCTATTTGGTAAATCAAATTGAAGAGGAACACATGGTGTGAGATTAAGAACATGTACAATTGTATTCAACAAAAATTAATTTATGTTTTACACTTTGCCCAATTAGACAATATATATAGGAAAAAAACGTGTTACAAGTCCATAACTTTTAACGAAAGTATACTTTAAAATATAATTTTGGTTTGATTTCAGGCATAAAATTAAGTATACTTCATAGCTATTTAGTTGAAGTGTACATGCACATGCATCAGTTTGCCCAACTTGAGAATACGTATAGGATGAAGGGTATCATAAGTTAGTTACGTGGTATGTCACCTCTTTTATCTAGACATGTGGTGTCTCTTTAGCATAAGTTTAACAATTTTTTTGAAAATAGATTTTTATTACTTTTTTTTTATTATAAAAGTAATGAATTTATATTATCTTATTAAATAAGAATGAATCCAAAGTACACATTCGTTAAAGATGTATGACCTATTCTACCATTTTTAGATGAAATTTTTTGACATAACAATATAGTATGACTCAAAACCTAATTCAAATTATTTTGGGTCAAAATCGGGTTAACATGCTTCGACAATAAACAAAACAAATTGGGTCTAGATAATTAATATGTTAACTTATTCATCATTAATCTCTCTTATCTTTCGTTGTTAATGTTATCTACTCCATTATTTTCCTTTTAGAATTTAAGTGTAGAGTATGCATTAACGTGTTATCGGATCAACCTATTGACAAATCAAGTGAGGTTAGGGTTAAGAAAATTTAACCTAATTATCTATTAAATCGAGTTCAAGTTTGTAATAATCAAGTTAGGTTTGTAATAGGATGATCCCTATAGGACTTGTATTACATAATTTATCATTCTTATATTTACTGATTAAGTTAAGTTTAAGAAGATTGTTTTTATGAAACATATTAGAACAAGAATAAAAATATATATTTCTATTGAACATTGATTATTCCCCCACATATATTAGTAGCGATGTTGGAATAATAGGTAGGCTCAGATTATAAAATATATATTTTAATTTTTGATTCTCCTTTTTCTATTATAGTGTTTGTATGTCTAGAAAAGGGAACATACATTCATGGGACAAAAACATTATAATTTAAGAGAGTCGACTCTAAAAATATTACAGGGCAAATTGCATCTATCCTTATCTTCTCTGAACTACTACGGCACTTAAAATTAAATAATGATTTATATCTCTGGGCCATTGAGGCAGACACAAATAATAAAAAACAAAAAAAAAAACAAAATATAAAGCAAAAACCGGTGGTATATACAGAAACAAAGGATTGAACGGCGCATCGTCAAATAATATGACAAACAGCAGACAAATTCCAAAAATAAAAAAAATATTTTTTTTTTATTTTTTTGAAGGGAAGTGTCAGCTGAATTTTATTATTTTTAACTATAATATATTTTAAATTAAAAATTTATTCTCTTTAAAAAATAAAATAATACATATTCCTTATTTTTATAAAATAAATTCTTATAATTTTTTTTTTCAAAAAAATAATGAATTATAAAGATGCCTCTTCATCCAAAATTGAATAATATTTGTTGAAAAATTCGTTTCCAAATTACTTTATGTATGTGTTTTTGATTACACAACATTATCACGTTAGATAATTTCTTGTAAGTGTCAATCTAAGAAAGACATGAATTGATAATAATTTGACTCATCAGTGATTTTGTATTTTGCACAGCATGTCGTTTATATAGTATATAGTATTTTGAGAGAGTGATTTGATGTGATAATTTATTAATTATATATAATTGTCGGTAAGTACAACCTTTCATTGAAATATATATATACACACAACGCAAGGACCTATTAGAAATATGGAATATCTAATTTGACCTCCATTTCCATATCAAGCTTATTAATCACATTTAGACTTTGTTTCTCATCTAATTAATTAAATCATAAGTTATAGGTAGTTGTCAGTCAAAAAAGTGAAAAAAAAGCCTTAAATTTTTGTGCTAAAACCCAGCAAGAGGGAATTAAAAGATAGCAACTAGTATTTGTATATAGGTTTGGTCCCTAAATACAGCTGCTTTACTACTAAAATATAAAAGTCACCCTAAATATTATAGACTTGTTTCTCAACGACTTGGAAAATGGATTTCATTAATTAATTAATTAATTAATTAATCAAATTATCATTTAAATAGTGTTTATTTTGAAAACCATGCCCTTTGGACCACTTTGGTAAGCCGTCCTTCTTTCCACGAATGGTTATCATTTATGAGTTATAATTGGGTCAAAAGTCATTGAGATTTTTTCTTCATTGATAACAACATTGCGATGATGTTTTGTCGCAACTCGCAAGTGTCAATTATTAATAAGTGACCAATTTATATATATATATATTTTAAAAATTATCCCATCGCGATTGAAAATATACTATTCCAAAGTAAAAATATATTCAAATGTATTTGAGAAATAAAAAATAATATTTTTAAATTTATAATAATAAAATTATTATTTAATAATATTATGATAAATTTAATGAAATCATATTTAATACTAAAATAATTTAAATAACAATAATTTAATTTAAATAGTATATAATTATAAGTTATTTAAAATAAAATATTGTGTTAAATTTTTTAATATATAAAATAATCTAAAAATAATATTTTATAATTATAAATTTAAAGAATGCTATTATTATTATTATTTTTAATGTTAAATCGTACACTTTAATTATCTTATTTTTATATTTGTAGATAATTTAATTATTTTTTATTTTTTTAAAATATTTTTTTAGGCAAACATCTACTTTGATTTCATTCAACTTAAATTTTTTCATCAAAAATTAAAATTTATAAAAAATAATTAAAGTGTAAAATATAAGAGTAATACAATTAAAATATATCAAATTTAAGAAATACTATGAATTACTCAATTTATAAAATAGAGTATCAAATTTTCACGACATTTTAAAAACATTTACGACATATATTTATTTTAATTAAAGAAAAAATTATATTTTAAATTCATTACTTTTAATAAAAATATATTTTAATCTCTTACTTAACATAGCACAAGTCTTTATCTTTATAAAAAAAATCATAAGACTTAATTTTGTAAAATAATGAATTTGTTTTACTCCAATTTAAAAATGAACAAATATAGTATTATAAGTTCATTACTTTATAAGATAAACTTTTATAATTTTTTTTATAAAGATAATAAATTTATATTATCCTATTTAATTTATAAGAATTTAAAGTATATTTTTAGTAAAATTATTGGAGCTTGGTGGTTTTTTGTTCTTAATTTAACTTCATTGATAAAATTAATTAAAATAATATATTTGTACGTAATATATAATAATAGTTGGAAACATATTTTTAATGAATGTAATGCAGAATTTGTAGTTTGATTTTCACAAAGTTCCTATTTGAATTTTAGGTTATCATTACATAGTTTTATCTTTTATTTTCAAGAGTATAACTAATTATGTTCATTTTTTTGATAATCAATTTTTTAACTCATTTTGTTTGTATTATTAGAATATAGTTTTGATCATATATAATATATAAGTCATTTGATTTTTTAAATCATGACATTTTACTCATATAATTTTAAAATAATGTGACTAAAGATTCACGATTTTAAAAATTAAGTGACTTATACGTTCTTTACAAAAACTAAGTGACCAAAATATACAATAGCATAAACAAATTGACTTTTATGTTAATTTTTCCAATTTTTCATACTTTTTTTCTTTTTACATAAAATAGTGAAGGGCTTCCTTAAAAATACAAATAACATACAATAAATATTAGTTCTCATTTTTCTAGATATATCAAAGTATCAAAATTGAAAATTAAAACTAATTAGCAACAAGACATCTAATACATATGTGAGAGAATATTTTAGAGTCTTTAATGTTCGCTCTCTACTCTTGGCCACTTTAATATTTAACGATAAATATATGACTAGAAAATATGATACCCAATTGTTATTTTTACATAAAACTTAAAATCCTTCATTAGAATATTTCATGTGACCATGATTTCTTAAAAAGATATATAAAAAAATCTTCAAATCTAACAAAATATGTACATTTTGATAAAAATTTATAAGTCTGAAAATCAAAGAAATATAAAACTCTTTATGATATTTGATTTGATTTTCGTAGAGTTAGATATAGTAAAATAAAAATTTAATATCATAAATAACAGATTATTTATGAATACAGTTAAATAGAAAAATACTAGATAGAGTTCCTAGAGTAGGAGACTCTTCCCATACAGAAAGCTCACAATGAAAAAAAGAATAAAGAAGATATGAAGAAGGAGAAGGAAGAGGAGGAAAGAAGATGAAAAACCAGAAAAACTTAAAAAAAATTCTCACTTTATGAATAGTTCTCATCGTAACTTTCTTATATACCTCAGATACAAGTTCTTATACGTGGTATCTATTAGAAAAGAATGATTAAATATCTTAAGAGTCAATTTGTTTATGTCATTGTAATACTTTTATTTCTACGAGATAACTTATTTCACTATCTTAGTAAAAATTGAACAATTTATTCATCTTTTGAACAGTGAAATATTATTTTATTAATACAAAATTATTATAAAATAATAAAGTAAATTTAATGGAAGTAAATTTGTTATTTTATTTTAACAGTTTAAAATTGAATTTGAATAATATAATATATTTTTTATTTTTTTGTCAACAGTTTTTGTAAATTTATATTTTAAGGAATTATTATGTATTTTTGGGTCCTTTTATATATCACATTTTTTGTAATTATCATATTTGTATTGAAACGGTAGACTTTAAAATAACATATATATGGACTAGATATATCAGAAAATTACAAGATTAATAATATTAAAATCACATAATGAACTCTCTTTCATTCATTATCTCTAAAAGTCTCTTTCATTCATTATCTGTAAAGACTAGTATCATAAGTTAAATGGTACACATTCAATGTGTTGCTCGGAGTTAGGGTAGTGGTTACGACATAAGTGTCGTCTTCGACTATGATGGACAGGAGAAAACCTATTTGTGTGATTCAAATACCATTGATATTGTAATTTTTTTGACTTGTATAGCTACTATTTTTATATTATAAAATCTACATTTTAATCCAATACGATATTTACAGAAAATATGATACATAAAAGCGTCAAAAAATTCAATAAAAAATTTAATAAAATATAAAATCAACAAAAATAGTTAAAAAATAAAAATAAAAATATCATTATGTTCAGATTTAGTTTAAATCTATATTAAAATAAAATAACAATTTTGTTCCCACTAAATTCACTTTGTTATTATGTTAAATTTTTTATTAATAAAATAATATTTTTTATTTAAAAAATAATTAAAATATTATATTTTTATTAAAAACAATCTAAGTATACATGTGAAAATAAATTAACTAAAATATTAATTTAATAAAAACAAAATAATTTTCATAACTGATGCTCAGAAAAGAATGGGTGCAAATAACGCTATAATAGTTAATAGACATCAATGACATTGGAAGAAAAATATAAAAGGGTTCGAAACCGTGGAAGCCCAAACACAAAAGAATAAGATATATATTTGTATAATTATTAAATTATTATAAATTTTTATATTTAGTTGTTAGCTAAAATAATAATAAAATGAAATTATGGTATGTATATTATTTAAATATAATATATTATAAAATAAAATATTTATTTATTTATAATTCAATAGTGATTTAGTTTAGATCAGATTTAGCGGATTGTAAAATCTATTAATACGAATATGAATAGATTGTATAATTTTCAATCCAAATTCAATTCAACTACGAAATTTATCTATCCAATTCAATCGAATATAATGGATTGTATTAAATTTCTCAATTCAAATAGATTGATCAGATTATTTAATCACATATACCTTAGAGTTCTAGACTTATATATTATCATTCAAAAACTAAGGATAAACATTTTATTTCTTATTAATAGTTTTGATTTACATTCAATTTATTACTTTAAATTTTTTTTATTAATTTAATACTTTATGCATTCAATTCTATATTTTAATTGATATTCACATTAATTTTAACAACATAGAGATTGTCACGTGAGATTAACATTTTCCTCCCCAATTCTACACAAAATTCTTAAACTTCCTATTGATAGCTTAAAATGATTTATTTTATCAAGATTTAATGACAATGTCAATTAAAAATACTTAATTGATATAAAAATGACAAAATAAAGTACCGAATTGATAGGAAAAAAGTAATTTAGTAAACTAAAAGTAATTTAAACTTATAGTAGGAAATAAAATAATTACTGTTGTATAGCTCTTTAGTGAGCCATTTGAAAAGGTCTCACATGGATTATAAATCATGATGGGTGTTATATTTTGAGTTATAAATAAAGCTACATCTTATATTTTGAAAGCATCCTAAAATTTGTAAATCTATGCAGAACGAGAATACATGACAAAAGTTTTGTATGCTAATGTGGTTGGTAGCTTGATGTATGCAATGGTGTGTACAAGACCTGACATTTCACATGTGGTTACAGCTATAAGCAGGTACATGCATGATCCTGGTAAAGGACATTAGTTGGTGGTGAAATGGATTCTTTGATATATCCTAAATAATTAGGTTGGTTTAGTATTTGAGTAGGATAATACTCTTGGTCAATGTGCATTTAGATATTGTGATTCTAACTATGCAGAAGATTTAGATAAGCATAAATTAACTATTAATTATGTGTTTACTCTTGTTAGAGCACTAATCAGTTAGAAGTCTACATTCGAGTCCACAATTACTTTGTCTACTATAGAGACAGAGTATATGACAATTATAGAGGCTGTTATTTGGTTACTAGGATTACTTGAAGACTTGTGAGTTGGTTAAAAGCATATTAATTTGTTTTGTGACAATCAAAGTGCTATTCATTTAGCAAAGAACCAAGTCTATCATGCATGGACAAAGCACATTAACGTCTGTTATCATTACGTGTGAGTTAATTCCAAAGATTAATACTACAGAGAATCTTACAGATATAATGACCAAGATGGTGACAAGCAATCAAGTTTAAATATTTTTTGGACTTGATTAACATCCTGTAAATTTGAGTTGGCACTGGCGTTGCTGATATAAAGATTGAATAAATCATTTGAGAATCACTAAGTCGTTAAGGTGGAGATTTGTTGTATAGCTCCTTAGTGAGCCATTTGAAATAGTCCTACATGGATTAAGAACCATGGTGAATGTTGTATTTTGGGCTATAAATAAAACCTTTTACTCCATTTTGAAAGCATCACAAAATTTGTAAATCTTCATTTCTTTTGTAAGGGTTATTGATTAGCTCAATTTTACCCAATTAATTGTAATTTTGAAGTTTATCTATTCGGAGATAGTGGAAGTGGTTAACGCCGTTTGAGAACATAGGTAACATTTATATCGAACCTCATTAAAATTCTTGTGTTTTTATTTTTTTACTTTAATATCTGTTTTAGTTCCTTTTAACATTATATTTCTAATACCATTATTTTGTAAAACTCATTTGATTTTTATTCATTTTAATCATAAATAAATAATAATTAATTAATATAGGAAAAATATACCCAATTTTTCTAACAATTATCCTAAACTTATACGACATAAAAATCTAGTATAATGAAATTCCAGTTAAGATTATATATTTATTCATAATTTCTCATATAAAACTGGATCATTCATTTTTTTATCAAACTATAAGGTAATGTTTTTATTAATAACACTAAGAGTGGTGGTAGTCAGTACAAGGAACAACATGTCTATAAGCTAAACAACAAATCCAAACTAAGCAATGTAAATTATAAAGGCTACTAACACATCTAAAAGCCTCGTGCCTCCATGCATAGACCCATTTGTAACACCATTCGTGCCTCCATAAAACCTTGTCAAGCTCAAGAGCGAGTATTCCACACTAGCGGTGGGTAAGGCTATATCTTATAGTATCAACTCTTATAAATTTGAGCAAGAAAAGAGTCTGGATATTTGAGAATTCTTCAACATTATTTAGCCATCGTGTTACTAGATTGAAAGCATGTAAATCCTTAAACCCAAGGCCACCTCGCGTACCTCACAAATTTTATTCCAAGATAACTAATTTATTTTCTATGAGGTGTGTTATAAATTATCAATTTTAGAAGTGAAGATAATGTCCAATTTTGATTGTACAAATATATAATAATGGGTAGTAGGAAAATAATAACCAGTAAGAAAATAAATGGCACACAATGATTTAACTGGTTCAATTTTTCAATGTCAAAAATCTACTCCACTAATAACAGTACACCGAGGAAAATTTACTAATAATCAAATAGAGATACAAATACCAATATTTGAGAGCTTCATAAATTATAACAAAATCTAAATATATCCACAAAATTCATACTCTAATTTGCTAGTAATATATAACAAGATAAATTAACAAACTTACTATTAAATCAAATATTACCGTACAAATATTACCAATAGGTAGATTACATAATTTCCGCAATTTCATGCAGCTTCTGATTTATTTTCCTATGTCTCGGCTGGTGCAGCTTTTCTTATTTTCCCAGCTCTGAAATTCTTCCCCAACGGCTGCTCTTTCTCACGCAGCATATATATATATATATATATATATATATATAGGAATATGCTTAAGGGTTTAATTTGAGTAAATGGAATTTGGGCTCAATTTTTGTTTTGGGTCAAATTTAACAAGTAGAAGTTGAGCCCTACCAAAACTTTTGAATTGCATAACCCAACAAGTAAAACAAAACACTGCATGATATAACTCGGCATAGCACAAACAACAAACTTCAAAAGTATCTCTCTACCAGAGGATGAAAATGACCAACAAGCCCAATTTTGAATTATCTTCTTATTGTGAGGAGTAGTGTTAAAACTGTAAAGATGCTCGACTTTTGAAAATATACTGTTTGTCCAGAGACCTTCTTGTACTATTGTGACGCTGTTTTCAATTGTTCCACTTCAAACATATTGTACTTACATAAATTAAGTGATCACACATGAATACCAGACAGTCGAACACAAGTCATAATCCAACTGATCCAGTGCTCCGTAAACCCAAGTCTTTTCATCGTTGCTTACAAAAAACCTCATTTCACTTTGTCATAGCTTTACTCGTATCCAATTTCAGGACATAAATTGGTGACTACCCTTTCGTCCATTTTTAGAGCATATTTGAGCTCATATGCTACCAGAATGTTTTTAGTGATTAGCTTTTTAAGGACAAAAGCACTATGGTTGACACCAATAACTTTTGATATGACTCAAATTAAAGGATTAGTTAAAACTTTTGAAATGATCTTGTACAACACATTACATAAGCTTATCGATCAAAATCTGAACATATGCCTTGGGTTATCTACTTTGGGCAATAAAAAAAATGTGGCTATAATTTGCCGAAGAAGATAAGGTGCCTATCTAAAAAAAAAATAACTTTACAACATGCACAACATTATCAGAAATAATATCTCAATGTTTTTGAAAGAATAAAGAGGGCATATCGTCTGTTCCTAGTGCTTTAGATGGATTGATTTGGAAAACTGCCGTTCAAAAGTATCTCAGCATAAGACATAGGCTTGACAAGCTTCTCATTCTGTTTCAGCGTAACTCGACGTTGTATTAAAGAGACTTCGAAAATAATTAGATGTAATTCTGGTTGAAATCTCATATTGACTGATCACTAGATTTTCGTTGTATTTATAGGTTTATGGCAATCCTTGTTCTTTGAGAGCTCTTTTGGAAGGAGGTAGGCCATGGATTTCTTTCTGGTATCAGAATCAGATGACTCGGTCGATACCCGGTCGGTTGTAGGGGATAGATCTTGCGTCGATGTGAGGGAGATGTGCTTCATATCCTCGGTCGGAAATCGATGTGAGGGAGAGAATTGAAATCCACATCGATTGATCACTAGGTTTTCGCTGCACTTGTCTATGACAATCCTTCCTCTTTTAAGAATTCTTTTGGAAGTAGTTAGGCCATAGGTTTCTTCAATTATTCTTATCAGAATACCACATCACATCGTCACCCTCCAATCCCGCAACCTAAGCACTCCAAAGACATTGAGCCACCTTTGCATGGAAAAAAGTGGTGTTTTTATCGCACTCCCTCAACCATGTCACTCGGGATTTATCTCTCCGGTATATTTCCTCTTCCACGCACACTCTTTTGAGAGTTACATATGGGGATATAAATTCATCAGTACATTTTATGTCTTGCTGTTCTAGTAATAATAAAGATGCTCGCATTTCCTGGTTGTGATTCTCTGTGTTGAAATTAGTAGCTCGCTTCCAGTTTATTAAGCTGCCTCTACACTGGCCAATTTTCAATTTCAACTGATGCCAAATAGACCCTTAAAACATGTCCCTCCCAAGCATTATGAATAACAACCTCACACTCTTGTATGTTTTCCGATCATCGCTCAAATGCAAAGTGTTGGTCGCAGTGTAGAAGACAAAATAATGCTTTATGATCAACAGTACCCGTTACATCCAAATGGAGCACTATTACATTAGGAAAAGAATCACACCATTCTTGGGTTGCAAGTCCCTTATCATTTCGTTGTTGAACCAGATCTTTACCTCTGTGCTTCTTACTTCATGTCACAACAGGACTAATAAATCCTAAATCTACATATGCGACATCTTCAATGAACCCCGAAAGTCATCTATAGATGAGTGTGACCTCACTCTATCACCATTTTTTTTTTTTTTGCTATTTGAGAGAATGTCTTTAAAGTCACCAACCAAAACTACCTTTTTACTAATCCTTACTCTTTGTTTTAAATTATCAAGCTCTTCTCGGTGAATAACATCGTCGCAACTAGCATATATTTGAATTCCCATTCAAGGTACACCTTGCACACTATCTAAAACCTGAAACTCGATGAAATAAGAAAGAGATAGCCCAATGGACACATCAATTTCTTGACTCCACAAAGCACATAGACCTCTACTAGAGTTAGTTGAATCTAAACTATACATGTTTTGCAATCCTGTCACTTGTTTTAGATGTTGAATATTGCGGGCTTGATGCTTTGTTTCCAAAAGAACCACCATTTTTCGGGAATTGAATTGTACAAATTAATTTCTTAAGTTCTCAAATTGTCACGGGATTTCTCACACCTTGACAATTCTAAACGAGCATCTTCATTCTTGAAAGGGCCGTTTGGGCCAGCTTCCTCCACCCTTTCAGTAACATAATCATCACCAGGAATATACCCAGTATTAAGCTGGACTTTATCTCCATGCACATCCTCAAAGCTGTTCACTATAGGTCTGTCTTGCACATTGCTTGTTTTTTGTCATTGGGCTAGGAGTCTTTCTTGCGAGTTCACGCACTTGGTTGAAACTTAGGCGCTGGGATGTACTCATAGCATTATATTCCTGATGTTTACCCACACTAAATGGAGTTCGGAGGTAATACAGGTAATATTTAACGTTGAAAGTAAAAATAGATATATTTAAAGTAATAATAAAAATATTAACTTATTAATAATATATCTGTTAAATTATAAATCATAAATTTTTAATCCTAAATCATAAATCTTAAATTTTAAAATATATATTATAAATTATAAATTATATATATATATATTATTCTTTTATACAGTAAAATTTAATTATTAAACATTATTTTTGTTTATTTTATTTATTAAATATATTATTTTTATCTCTTTTATTATTAAATATAAATATATCTATTATATTTGATGTTTTATTCTACTAAATGTGTTGTTTTGGGCACATAGCTAGGGCAGTTTCACACAAAATGGAGCTTGATTCTCAGCAAGTGGGTTATCAAATATTTGCATTCCTTGGTTCAAAGTGCTTAATGGGCTTGGTCCCGATACTTGAATTCTCCGTGCCTTTGATTGCTTTGCTAATAGCTGGCCATCTTTGAACGTTTCTTCGTCCTGAATAGTTGGAACAAACACATTTATGTTGGAGCTAAAATCTTGATTTACTTTGTGTTTTTGTCCTAAGACTCATCCATTTTATCGTATTAAATCACATATTCGAAATAACCATGTTTATTGGTCTTATAGTATCAATGAAATTTAAGATTAATATAATTTAAAAAAAAAAATATATAAACGTGAAAAAATAAAACAATGATAAATATATTTTTAAATGAATGAATAACCTTTCTAATATCTCCTTCTTTCCTTTTCCACCTTCCCTCTCTCGTTAATTGTTTGTTGCTTAGATTGTGCAAGGCTCTAGCCTCGTCGACTGCTTGTCACATGGGTACATTTCTAGTATCTCCTTCTTTCCTTTTCCACCTTCCCCCTCACTAATTGTTCGTTGCTTAGATTGTGCAAGGCTGTAGCCTTGTTGACTGCTGTCACATGGTGAAGCCAGAAAAATATTATGATGGATTGAAGTGCAATTTTTTTTCAAATAAAATAAAAAATTATATTTAGTAGCAAAAAATATAACATGATATAAATTTGAAAAAAAAAATGTTAAGAGTTATGATGGATTCTTTTTAATTAAAGTTAACTTTTATGTTATGTTATGTTAAAAAAGATATAAAGTTAACATATTATAATTTATAATAAAAATTATCTAACATAAATAAAAATATAACAATTTAATAAGTACTAATATCATATATGAATAAGTGTTAAAAAATAAAACTAAAATAAATGAATTAAAATATAAATTATAATATTTGATTTAGGATTTTGAGATTAAGAATTTATTTAAAAACATATATACTTAAAAATTAAAAGACTAAAAAATGAAAATATATTTTTTATATATATTTGTTGCATTTGTTTTCTTTAACTGATGAAATAAATCGGTTATGTAATTGTGATAAAAATGAAAAAAAAAACTATAAAAAAATATTAAAATTTTCATATTAAAAACTTTCAAATAAAATAAAAATATTAAATTTTTTTTAATATATGATGAAAAACTTTAATAGTTTTAATTTTAGTTCATCATGTTTCTTTTTTTTTTATTTTTATAATGTTTGATACTAGCATTTAATTATCATGAACTAAAATTAAATATATAAAATATATTTAGATTACATTATATGGACTTAAGAATTAATGTTTAAAAAATACATGAATAAAAATACATATGTCTAATCATTTTATTGATGATTTATTTACATTATTTTTGTCTACATATCTATTAAATATTGTTAATATATACGATAATATATGAAAATATTTACATAAAAAATTAAACACAATATATTATTGTAAGTCAAATATTTATTCAATACTAAAAATATACTTGTAATTAATTTCTTGTGAAATATTTGATCGGATTACAGCCCCGCCTCTGCGCTGCCATATGGTGGTGCGTCTACATACACTCTCGCACGAAGCCATCCTCCATAAGGAAGACCGCCATGATGAGTTAGTTTTTTCTGCAGTAATTGTGATGGATACATGCATGCACAAATCATGCATGTCCCATTGTGCCACAGAGAAAGCAAAATAATGAGAGAGATTCATATTTGAAATTCTACTTTGCGTATGAGCATCAATAGTAAAACCGACCTCGTAGGATAGGTATAGTGACATTCATCCATACCCTGATCCTCTGAATTTGGCTTGAGCCTCCCCTTCCTCATATAGATCATCCCCATGTTTTATAAATCCAACAATCTTGTTTCCTAGCAATTTAGCAATAGATAGGTTTCGTCCAACATATAAGAGATCCCATAATTCCAACCAGATCGCACATATATCGTTCAAAATTGATGGTGTGAAGGTTACCATTATTGGAGCACCTTTTGAACAATACCAAGCAATCATCTCAAAGAGCCATGGCCCTCCATCCATCAATAATTGAAGTGCATCTTCATTATATATTACCTTTATCCTCTTTGTCGAGATCTTGATTAAGGAAACCTAACTCTCAATAAGAAAGCTTCATCTTAATATGTTGCTGAAGAGTCGAGGATATATATCAGTGACAATTAATTGTATTGCAGAAAAAACATTCGCTGATGATCAATTGGTTTTGTGAAACTCATGATACTCAAGGCTTTGGTATCTCAAAGTGACATTCCTGTTGGTGTGTGTTGTTGTGGCAGACACCAATAACTCAGTGGAGTAAAACATGGAGCATACAATAATGGTAGTGGATCCATAAAACAAGGATATGCAGAAATTATGGTTACTGTTTAATTTTCGTTTTATACATATATCTCAACTATTGTACAGAAACTAGAACAGAAATATATGAAAATACATGATAATTATCAGAGAATATTTTGACATGGTATCAGAGCAAGTTATTGGTGACTAATGAAACTACCTGCTGATTTCTGATGGAACTACCATTGATTTACAGATACGATTTCTTGATTCTTTGATTTGTTGTTTTCGATTCTTGAATTACATTTTCGATTTACGGGTATTGTTCTTGATTGTAGCACTGTTTTCATTTTTTCTTTGAGTTCGATCTCTGGTTTGTATTTGTCCAGGTATTTTATGGTTTCGATTTCTTATTTTAAAGCCGTCGGTGTTCTGACACGGAAAAAAAAAATCAAGTAAAAACAACAACATCGGTACAAAGAATATTGTGTAGGCGTAACATGAAACTTGAGGGGATAGGTAGGACGGTGCGACTGTAATCTTTGCGACCATCGTAGTATTCGAGTCACCATATTTCTTCTCGGCGTCGGTTCGTAGTTGCAACATCAATGGGAACAACTTCGAGGAGCCATGCGATCTAGTTTGCTCATTCGAACCACTCATGGAAGGTTGTGTGATTGGCCAACGTCTCTTACTAGCGACCATCGTGGAGAAACTTGTAACGAAGAGAGAAGAGTGCGACTTCACGGAGATGGAGGACAGTAGAGGCGACTCCGTTGGATGCTTGTAGTCGGCTAGGGTTCTTCCATCGGAAGAAGAGAGGCGGAGAGGCGGGCGTGAAGGCAAGAACGAAAGTATGTAGCGAGAGAAAAAAGGAAAAGGGATTTAGGGTTACGAAGGGCTGTGAAAATGATTTAGGTTTAGAAATTTTTCTTTATATAGTGTTGTACGAATTGTAAAAAAAAAAGGAAAAACGGAAGAAAAAAAATTTTAGATTTCATGGAGGAATCTAGAGATTTAACTACCAATTTCATGTTGGAAGATTTGTGGTAGCCGAAAATGACGGAAGTTTTCACTAGATCTCGGATCGGTCTCCATGACTCTCTCAGTGAGCATCTGCCCCATTAGTATCAAGTTGGGAGGATCGACTATGCCTTGTGGTCCCAGGGTGGTGGAGATGTATATCTGCAGCAAAGACAAGCGGGATATATTAATGGGGATTTTCCTCGACACAGGCTTGACCACTACGTTCGGAGATGGTGCCTTGAAAATGCCATTGTTAAAGGATGGTTGATCAATTCGATGGACTCTCCTTGATTGCAAATTTTATTCGATTCCCAATTGCGAAACAAGTTTGGGATTACTGCTGCTACCACCTTCTATGATGGGACGGACACGTCTCGAAGTGTATGATCTTCGTCGTCGAGTTACTCGTATGGTAAACGAGAGGCGGGTGGATCTATTGAAAAAATACTACAATGACGCCCGAGGTTGTGGCGAGAAATTGATTTCCGTCGTCCTAATCCAATGGAGTGTGCGAATGACATTCAAAAATACAACTCCATCGTACGGGAAGATCGAGTGTATACCTTCCTTGATGGACTTGATGACGGACTCGACAAAACTCGAGTGATGTGCTTGGTCGAGACCGTTCCTACGGTGGAACGAGCACATGGATTCGTCCGAGTCGGGAAGAGGAGTCGACGGGCAAGTGATGATCGCGGGTGTAGATACGACACCGGAGCGGTTATGACTTTTAAAGGGGTCGAGGGACACGTAATCGGATGCCGCAAAAACGGGGAACCTCGCAGGCGGAGAGAAATCCCTCGGGAAATCCACCGTCTCTTGACATGAAATGTGGCCGTTGTGGAAACTCCAGAAACACACCCCGTGACTGCTTCAAACTCGTGGGTATCGAGAATGGTGGAATGATCTTCGACACGGAAGAAACCGGGACACAAGCCAGACGGCGGTTGTGGCTACCAATAATGCCTCACTTATCACTTACTTCCCAGTGAATCTTCCCGGGATCCAAGTATTTCAAGTAAAGCATTTCACATCTCTACTCGTAGTGATAAAGAGGATTGGATTACGGACTGCGGAGCTACGGATCGCTGACATTTGACCCAAACGATCTCTCGATACAACCCGGCCAAGGCGGAGCCGTAGTGTTGCCAATGCAAATGGGGTCACTTATCCGATTACGGGGAGCTGGAACGGTGACCTTTATCTCCTCGTTATCATTATCTAATACTTTGCTTGTACCATCCAAACCAGGCTAATGTCGGTAAGTCGAATCACTTGAGACCTTAAGCGTAGTATTGATGTATTCTACTTTTTGTCTTCTACGGGATATTCTCACCAAGGAGATCATTGGGCGTGGTACTAGGAGAGGAGGGCTATATTATGTGGATGACCTCGGTTCGGGAAGAAGCGAATCACACGTCAACATCTTGTTGGTAACAAGGAACAGTTGGCTATGTCATCGTAGATTTGGGCATCCATCATTCGGGTATTTAAAATTTACTCCCTTTGGTTTATTTTCAAATATCACATTCGGATTTCAAATGTGATACTTGTATCTAGCAAAAAGTCATGGGCGTCTTATCTATGAGCATGAATAAAAGTATGACTCTTTTCTTTGGTACATTCGATGTTTGGGGAACTTCCCCGGTTATTACGTCATCGGGTCATCGTTGGTTTGTTATTTTTGTTGATGATTGTACACGAATGACATGGCTTTACCTTCTCGAACATAAAGATGAAGTATTTGCTACATTTCACTGTTTCACGCGATGATTCGGACTGATTTTAAGAAAAATTAAGATACTTAGGTCGATAATGGAGGGAGTATGTTAATCAAAAATTCCGGACATACTTGGACAACCATGGTATTCTCCATTGAAACCTCGTATTCATAAACCCCACAACGGAATGGGACTGCGGAGAGGAAGAATAGGCATATTTTAGAAAGCGGCTCGGGCACTTACTAATCGGTGCACATATGCTAATAAATATCTTGGAGTGATCTTTGTTACTACGGCATTTCGTGTATCTCTTGAATCGAATGCCCGTAAGACCTTACAATTTCAGGACTCCATTAAAGGTGTTATCGATCATCTTCCCTTACCTACTATTTTAATGCTTCCGCCCGAATTTTTGGATGTGTTGCTTTTGTCCACCTCTCCGTAAAAATCAACGAACTAAGTTGGATCCATGTGCTGTCCGATGTGTATTCTTGGGGTATGGTGTACAAAAAAGAAATTACCGATGTTATGATCCAATTACTAAAGAAACTATACTACCATGGATGTCACTTTCCTTGAATCGAATGCTTTTTCCCATCCATGGGTATCCAATTACACCGCCGGGAGGAGAAGTTATAGTGAAGAACGAAATTGGCTTGATGTTGAAATATTAGACACTAGTCCAACGTACTCGGATTGTGCCAATACTATGGAGGAGCCCATATCTAGACCCGAGCTTGAACTTCCAAAAGGCGGCGAAGTAGTAGTAATTGAATCTCCCGGAAGATGAAGTGGTTGATGTACCACTCCATTCTCTGAAGTACCCGATGATCCTCATAGCGAGAACAACTCACGAGGGTAAGCTATCCTATCACACCTTTACAAACTAATGCTATAGATACACACGGTTGGTTATGTTTTACCTTTCGAGACACGATCGAGGTAAACCTCCAAATCGATACTCACAGAGAAAGAGAAGAACGACAACCCAGTATCCAATAGCAAATTATGTATCCTCAAGATTATCGAACCTGTCGGGGCATTCGCACAAACACTCTCATCGTGTCAAATTCGAGTAGCATTGAAGAAGCCTTATACGTCAAAATAGGCTCGAAGCTATAAAGAGGAATTTGAGGCATTGCGGAAGAATAACACGTGGGTGTTAAGCAAGTTGCCTCGAGGAGGAAGATGGTAGGATGCGAAGTGGATTTTCTCCATTAAGTATAAAAGCGGATGGGTTAGTTGATCGTTACAAGAGCGAGGCTTGTAGCAAAAGGATATACACATGGGATAGATTATCAAGAAACCTTCTCACACTGGCTAAACTAAAAAGCGTGAGAGTTTTGTTATCTCTTGCAGCAAATTTAGATTGGCCGTTACTGCACCAACTTGGCGAAGAATGCCTTTCTTCGTGGTGACCTTGAAGAAGAGATTTACATGGATATCCCACCGGGATATCTTGTTACATCGAGGAAACAGCTGCATGTAGATTACAACGAGCATTGTATGGACTAAAACAATCACCTCGGCGTGGTTTGGTAGGTTGAGTTGTGATGAAGAAATATGGAGTTCCAATAAGCAAGCTACGATCATTACTCTTTTCCTAAAACATCGATTAGGAAGATAACATCCCTTATAGTCTATGTAGATGACATGATCATTACGAGGGGATGATAAAGAAGAAATCTCTAAGCTTCGAACAAGTATCGAATGAGTTTGAAATGAAGAACTTGGGAGGGCTCAAATACTTCTTAGGTATTGAGGTAGATCAAAACAAGGCGTATGTCTTTCCCGAAGGAAATATGCTACGGACCTACTAGCGGAGGCGGGACTACTAGATTGTAAACACTGTCGATATTCCAATGGTTCAAAATCATAAAATCGGAGAATATGTGGACCAAGTACGGACGGATAAACGAGAGATATCAACGGTTAGTAGGTAAACTCGTATATTTATCTCATACTCGACGATGTGTGTATCTTGTGAGTGTCGTGAGTCGGTTCATGCCTTTGCCCAAGTGAAGACCATATGGATGCGGTCGTGCGAATACTTACTTGCCAAATCCTCCAGGAAAGGATTTATGTTTTCAAAGAATGGTCGATTGGAAGTCCTTGGATATACGGTCGGGGGCGAGGGGAATATGAAGGATAGGAAATCTCTTTATTTGGGTACTTTACTTTCGTGAGCGATCTTATTCATGGAGAAGCGAAAGCGAAAATGTAGTTGCACTTATCCAGTCTTTGGTGAATTTCGAGGAATGGTCGAGGAATATGTGAGCTCCTTTGGTTGAAAAACCTTAGCGAGATTGGTGTTGCTCTAACTTTGAAATGAACTTATTTTGTGATAACAAAGCGTACCTTGCCATCACGCAATCCAGTTCAACGTGATCGCCGACGTTGAAGCACATTAGTGGATCGAACTTCATCAAACGGAATCTTGAAAAAAGATTATTAAGCTTCCCGTTCGTTAAATCGGAAGATCAATTGGGCGATATACTCCCAAAATGCGGTAATACCAAGGAACCTGACTCACCCGACAAGTTGGGCATAAGAGACATATATGCACCAACGGAGGAGATGTTGGTGTGTGTTGTGGCGGACACCAATAACTTCGATGGAGTAAAACATGGAGCATACAACAATGGCAGCGGATCCATAAAACAAGGATATGCAGAAATTATGGTTACTGTTTAATTTTCGTTTTATACATATATCTCAACTATTGTACAGAAACTAGAACATAAATATATGAAAATACATGATAATTATCAGAGAATATTTTGACAATTCCTAAATTCCACTAGTTGGTATTTGTTACTTAAAAAGATTTTCGAAATCATCAATAACAAAAAGAAAACAAAAAAATTCTGTATAAACAAAAAAAAATTGAAAAAAATTATTGTACAATTTTTTTTTACAATGAAATTTATATTAATTTATTGAAATTAAATATATTAAATAATTCAATTATAAGATGCAAATAAATAAAAATTGACAAATGTATTAAAATAAAATCATCATTATTTATCATAGGTAGAGAATAATAAAAAAAAATTTAAAGGTTTTTATTTATTTGTTTAGATTGTTCTTAATTATTCATTCGTGTTTTCAATTAATCTACTTGAATTTATGTCTTTGATCTATAAAATAACAAATCTAGATCTTGATATAGAACAAAAATATGTCAAAACTTAATCAAAAGAATGCCCAAAGTCACGTTATAATAAGTTTATACGATAAATAAATCCTCCTAAATTAAGATTTGGACAAAAGTATACCATAAATTTTGATGATTTTCTTAAATTCAACAAAAAAAAAAATCTACTCAAAGAGGGAGCAAACTTCTATGAGATGATAGTGCTATCTTCACTTATCATAAATCAAAAATAAAATCAAAAGAGTCAAAGATAGAAAAATGATAATAACCACTAGAGTTTTTATATTTCGCATTCCTGTTACTTGATTTATCTTTGTTAGTCTCTCAAAATTTAAATTAAAATATGTTATCAATATGTGATAAATATATGTATAAAAGTATTCTAAAAGGTAAACATGATTGAATAAAATATTTTCATTTTTTTCAAGTATTTGTTATATTGGTGATACATATAATAAAACACTTAAATTAATATCCTCACTTCCCCACCATATTGTTGGAATTTTTTCTCAGAATGATTTTTATAAATATGTTAACCAACAAAAAAATATTGTTGCTGGAAACTATAAAATATATCTTATAAGTTCTTGAACCTAAATATAATAGTCATTCTATATATTATTATATCTTAAAATTGATTAATTTTTCTCTCCTACACCCTTAAAATTACCTGATAAATTGAATATATAACATATGTATTAGTAGTGACCAAACAAGTAGATTGATATATAATCCTACGGTTGTCCAAATTGCAAAGAAGCGTACTCAACTGTTTGATAAGAATATAATAGAAATGTTAGTGAGAATGATGTTGAATGTTGATTGCTTTATTTTTTTATTTTGGATTTTTAATGAATTTATGATATAATATTATCTCATTTTATTTAAATGTGATCTTATTTAGATGGTAGTTTTGATGGGCCTAATTTAGACATATATTGTATTATTTTTTATTATTAATCTCATATTATAAATTATTATTTATTATTTTTATATTATTACTTGTTTCGTTTAAGTTTATCAAAAATAAATGAGATATCTCAATTAATATTATTTCATTACCATCTCATATTGTTTAAAATTAATTGAGACAAGATGAGATAAATTTTAAAAATTAATAGATTGTCTCATAAATCTTATTAACATCTCTAATTTATGCGTTGAAGCTTCAATATTACATGTTGCATTATACAATACATATTACACTTGTCCTCTTATCAAAACAATCCACTTCAAATGCCAAATTTTAAGAATTTTTCAATCCAGACCATAGTAGATAAAAAAAGAGATAATAACATAATAATGTTCCACATCGAATGTTATACTCAAATTGAGTCAAATGGATTCTGAAATGGTAACACACAAGTGAGGTTGTCATTGTAAAAATGTGAAGTGGAGAGTAAGAGCACCATCAAAGGTTGTAGTTTGGGATTGTAAGTGTATGGATTGCTCAATGAGAGGTAACATTCACTTCAGTGTTGTTTTAGAAAATTTTCAGCTTTTGGGAGACTCTTAATAGTTTATCACAACCTATAAATTTGGAACTAACACTTCAAACCATACATTTTGTAAAGTATGTGGAATTACATCTTTTTATCATTATTGTTCACACCCGGAATGTGTAGCTATTAGTTATCGGTGTGTTAATGCTGGGACTCTGAGTCTCATCCACGTGGAGGTGTATTTTGATGGTAGAAATTGGGAGGAATCTAATACTCTCACTCGGGTGGTGGTCATGATGATGCTGATGTATCTTTGAGGAAGCTGTATAATTTGCTGATTGACAGATCTTTTTTATTACTTATATATATATATATGTTAGAAATACTTAATGATTGTATTTTATTCTGTGATTAAAGGAATATACATGGTGCCTTTATATAGGAGTTACAAGTAAACTAGATATGCCTAAAGTAACTAGATATACATTAGCAGATATATACATTAATCTGTTACTAGATATACATTAACAACCCCTTTCAAACTCAAGGTGGATGTGAGACCAACTTGAGGTTGTCAACCAAATTACGAGTGCATCCTTTAGGAAGTGTCTTAGTAAAGATATCTACAAGTTGATCGTTGAAGGAGATGGGGAAAAGCTTGAGAGCACTATGGATAAGATGAGAGTGAATAAAGTGACAATCAATCTCGATGTGTTTAGTCCGTTCATGGAAGACATTGTTGTGAGAAATATGAATGGTACTCTGATTATCACAATAAAGGGGAGTAGCAGAGGATGTGGACACACCCAAATTCTTAAGAAGCCATCATAGCCAAAGGAGCTTAGATGTAGTATCAAGAAGAGCACGATATTCTGCTTCAGTATTGGAGCGGGCAACGAAATTTTGTTTCTTACTTCGCCAAGAAATCAAAGAAGAACCAAGGAGAAAGCAATAACCTATAATGGACCTAGGATTAGCGGGATCTCCTGCCTAATCAACATCATAGAATGCACGAAGTACTATAGGAGACTGAGCTGAGTATAAAAGGCCATGGAAGATAGTGCCTTTCAAGTATCGTAGAATATGCAGAATAACAATATAGTGAGTCTATCGTAGATCAGACAAATGCTGGCTCACTTGATGAACAACATAAGAAATGTCTGGACAAGTAACTATAAGATAAACTAGGCTGCCAACCAATCACTGTAAAGAGAGAGACTAGATAATGGTCCCCCCTCTCCGAGGGTGTCAGATGCTCATTAAGTTCAACTAGAGTGTCAACAATCTTGCTGTCAGTGAGTCTAGCTTGAGATAAGAGGTTAGGTGCATACTTGGCTTGAGTAATATATAGACCATCTGTGGAACAAGTGATCTCAAGACCCAAGAAATATCTGAGATGTCCAAGGTCTTTCATCTCAAATTTTTGACTAGGAAAATCCTTGAGTTCTTGAATTCTATTGAGGTCATCACCAGTTATGATCATATCATCCACATATAAGAGAAGAAAAATGATGTCTTTATCATTACGACGAAGAAATAAGGAAGAATCATAAGGATTTGCAGTATAACCCTAGCGAAGGATGATGGAGTTGAACTTGGAAAACCACACTTGTGGAGCTTGTTTAAGGCCATAAAATGCACGTCAAAGGCAACAAACCTTATTTGTTTCAATAGAAAGACCAAGAGGAGGTTTCATATTGACTTCTTCACGTAGATCCCCATTAAGGAATGCATTTTTAACATCCATCTGAAAAAGGTCCCATTTACTAGCAACGACAACAACTAAGAGGGTACAAATAGAAGAAATACGGGAAAATAGAGCAAAAGTCTCTTCATAATCAATCTCATACTCTTGTGTAAAACCTTTTACTACAAGACGAGCCTTGTAAGGCTCGATAGATCCATCAAAGCGAGTCTTGATCTTATAGATCCACTTACAACCAACCACATACTGATTATGAGGGAGAGTAACTAGATCCCAAGTATGGTTTTTGGTTAATGCATCAATTTCTTCTTTCATTGCAATCTACCATAAAGGGTTAATAGATGCCTCATGATAGGTGTGAGGCTTATGAAGTGTAGCAAGGGTAGTGTAACAATGATAGTCAAGTAAATGTGTAGGAATGGATCTTACCTGGGTTGAGTGGTGAGGTGGAATGTCTTGTAGAGTATCTTCAGGCAGAGCAGGAGTAGAGGACCTATGCTCAAGGTGGGGTAGCTCGTCATTAACCTATTCTTCTACAACCTGTCTAGGAGAATCATAAAAAATATCTAAAGATTGAATAGAGAAGTCCAAAGAAGGATCATGAGTATCTGTAGAAGGAACATGAGACTCATTTGGAAAGATGTCTAAAACATTTGAGTTATTTAGGGAAGAATGAAAGTGAGAAAGTTCAAAAAATAAGCGATGTTCCCAAAAGACAATATTACGGGATATATGAAGACGATGCGAGACAGGATCATAACATCAATACCCTTTTTTAGTTTCACCATAACCAAAAAAACAATAAAGTCTAGATCGAGGCTCAAGTTTGTTGTGTTCATGAAGCTGTAGAAGAACGAAACAGGCAGATTCGAAGGAGCAAAAGTAATGATAGTCAAGGGATGACCCAAAAAGGTGCTTATACAGAGTCTGATTATGAATGATAGCACTTGGAATGCGATTAATGGCATGAACAACATGAAGAGCGACTTCATCCCAAAATGGGGAAGAAACTTTGGTAGAAAGAAGAAAATCATAGACATTATCAAGAATATGACGAAGTTTTCCTTCGGCTCGACCATTTTGTTGAGAGGTTTCTGGACAGGTTAGATGATGTACAATGCCATATGAGTGTAACAAAGACTTGAAAAGCATTTTGAGTATATTCAAGAACATTATCAGATCGAAAAGTTTTGATATGTTTAGAGAATTGTGTTTCAACCATTTTTGCAAAGTTACTGTATATTGATAAGATTTCAGAACAAGATTTCATTGAAAAGATTCGACTATAACGAGAATAATCATCAATAAAACACAACAAAATATCGAGATCCACCAATACTAGTAACAGGAGAAGGTCCCCAAACATCAGAATGAATTAACTCAAAAATACTATTAGAGATAGATTTACTATTATTGAAAGGTAAAGCTGGCTGTTTTCCTAACTGGCATGAAGTATAATCAAAATTGTCTTTGGACACAGAACCCAACACACCTTTAAAAGTTAACTTTTGTACCTGAATGGATGGGGCATGACCAAGATGAGAATGCCAAAGTGCGAGAGAAGGTAAGGAAGAAACTACAGCAATTGCAGCAGCAACAGAGGTAGGAACAACATATGGAAGATGAAGATTGTTCATGGTAAATATACGTCCGACCCTAGGACCGATCCCAAGCTCTTGCCCCGTCCTCGGATCCTGCACAATACACCCAGAATAGTCAAAAATAAGGTGATATCCTAGTTCAACTAATTATCCCACATAGCATAAATTATAGGATAGGTCAGGTACAGAGAAGACCCTAAGAACAGAGAGGGTAAAGGTCGAAACAAAACCTAAACTATTCCTATGAATGGTGGAACCATCAGCTATATGAATATTAAGAGCATGTAGTCTAGGGTAAATTTTGGAGAATAAAGATGAGTAAGGTGCCATGTGATTACAACATGTAGAATCAAAGAGCCAAGTTTGAGACTTACCGGGCAAAACTGAGGGAGTAGTGGAAAAAGATGCATTACCAGCCATTTGAAGAGCCTGAGTTATGATCTTTTGTAGTTCAGTGGAGGAAAGGTTGATAGTGGATCTAGAAGATTGAGACTCTGTCGAACTGGAAGGCATCAGCGGAGTAGGCTCAGTATTAGCAACAATAGTAGTAGATTTGTTACGACGGTAACAAGTCTCAATGGTGTGGCCATAATGCTTGCAATAATTGTAGAACCTTTTGTTGCTTTGCCTGCAATAATTATTAGAGCAAGAGGAATCACTTGATTGCTAAGGTTTCTCAATGGAAGGAGCAGGAGTAATAGCCAAAACATTGAACTTATTCTGGGCTTGAAGGGTTGCAAGCCGAGCTTCTTTTCTAACCAAATCATTTACAATAGTATCAAGAGAGGGATGAGGACTGCGATTAAGAAGATGACCTCAGATAGGCTCAAAGTCATTGTGAAGTGACATCAAGAACTCATAGAGATGAAATTTATCCCTAACTGTAGCATTGATGGATTACCCTAGTTCCTGTTGAAGTTGATGTAATTCAACTATTAAATGATATTTCATGGATTCGTGAGTAGAGGAATACCTTTTGGCCAACATATCCCATGTTGATTTGGCATCATCAAAGCTACCTAACAGATTAGAAATGGAAGTATTCTGAATCCATGTGATGATTATGTGGTTGTGACTATCCCATTCAATCATGTGACCAAGGAAGGTAGCATATTCTTCACTTTATCCTTTGACAGGAATGATTATTGCACCAGTACAGTAATGCTAGAGCATGCAACCCTTAAGAAAACAATGCTTAGCTTGAGACCATGATAAGTAATTCTTGGTCCCCTCCATTATAGTATTGATGGGGCAAGGAAGAATTTTTTTTTATCCATTTGGAAGCACAATTTGCAAAAATGGACTGCAAAAATGAGGTCTATGCGAAAAAATGGGTAAAGAGGACCCGAACTGCAAAGTCAACGGTCAACAGCGTGGTCACTGTGACGTCATCAGTTGCAATGATGACATCAATAGTTATGATGATGACGTCATCCTTAAGGATCTTTCACTGATGACGTCACCAGACTAGAGTGTGGCGTGTGAGGCGAGTGAATTTGACACGCGGTTTCTATTGGCGGCACGTGCGATCGCGTACAGACTCCGATGATTGTGAGGCTTCCACGGTTGTGTAGATCTGGTTGATCCGATCATAATGGTTGCTATAGAAAGGTTTTTGGAGCTGGATTCACGATGGATTTTGGTTTCAGTGGTGACACGTGAAAATATGTGCAGTTCTTTTGAGTGGTGCGTGAGGGAGCGTGCAGACTCCGATGGTTGTGAGACTTCCACAGTTGTGTAGATCTGATTAAGCCGATTATAGTGGTATCTGTATAAAGGTTTTCAGAGTAAGATACACAGTGGCGACAATGATTGTAGTGGTATGTGTGGTGCAGGACTCCTTAACGACTGAAAGACGTTAGAGGTTCAACGGTGAGTGGTTACAACGGTTGTTATGATAGCAGAAGTTATAAGAGTGAAGTAACACACTAGAAAAGACAAGACTGCTAATAGAAAGATAAGAGGAGTGGCTCTGATACCATGTTATAAATACTTAATGAGTGTATTCTATTATGTGTTTAAAGGAATATACATGGTGCATTTATATAGGAGTTACAAGTAAACTAGATATGCCTAAAGTAACTAGATATACATTAGTAGATATATACGTTAATCTGTTACCAAATATACATTAACATATATTATTCTTTGGCTAAGATGTGTTCGTGTATGTTATTATTTGCTATGATGTCTTCGATCGAGCTCCCTCTTACTAGAATAATTTTGCTTATAGTTCCAAAATTGATCCATAAAGGTCTTGATCGGTCATGCATGTGGTAAGATCGATGGAGTTTGTATTTTTTAGTTTCAACAATCTTTGTTTTAACTCGAAACAAATTATAAAATTCTCAAATATTTTATTTTTAATAAATATTATTAATTTTGTTTAGAATATCATTGTCTTTTCGTGATGATTTAGGTTTAAAGTTTCCCTATAAAAACAATATATATATATATATCATTGTTTTACGTACCACCCAATCTACAAAACTCTTAAGTTGCTACTAAAACACATACATATGGTCTTGGTTTTTAACTGTGATTGTATGTTTATGACCATGATTATAAGAACCGAGGCTTAAGTGAGAGAAACAATCGACATACCCTATGACCTCAGTTATTGAAAGACCAAGGCCATAGATATGCCATAGAACATGTATTTGGTCTCGGTCTTTCAATAACCGAGGTCATAGAGTATGTATAAATTAAAAAATATATATAATTATTAATTATAATATTAAAAATCATATTATATTAAAATTAAAAATATAATTACATTTGAGAGTTTATTATAAACTAAAACATAATGTATAAAACCTTACTATTATAAACTGACTTTTTACTATTAATTACAAACATTTATAAGTTTACTTTAAATCAACATAATCAAGTCTACAACGAATTCAACATAAGTGTAAAGAAAGTGAAAATACTAAAGACGTTGTTGCGTTGGGGTGGTACTGTTGGTGCACATTATTTGGTGAGTTGGTGCCTAATGCAGTAAGCTTGGTCTTATTTGGTGTGTTAGTGTGCCTAGTGTCTTTGGTATCTTCTTCTGTTGGTGCCTACTATGAAAAAGAAAACAAAAAAAAATTAGAATACACATATACAGATAACACAAGTAATTTCACAAAATGGATATTTACTAAATCAACAACATTTCTTCCTAATGGTACCTTCAAGAATCGTTTTTTCTTTTTCTTTGGTTAAAAGTAATCATTTTCATGGAAAATAAAATGTCTAGCATCATATGTGTGATCATGTGTAGAAACAAATTATACTTTGCAAATTAAATAGAAGCCATTACTGCCTCATTTCCAAGTCCCAAACCAACCACAAGGGTATAGTAATCTAAAACCTCAATAGGATCACAAGGTTTCACTTTTTCATCAAGCCTCATATAAATTTAACTAGGCAGATTTTTAAATGGTCTAAAAATGAACACAAAATCCATATTCAATTTGAACTAGCTCTATTTAAGAAGACTATACATTAGAATATTCATTATAGTTACCGTACAACCTATCTATCATCTAACTGCAAAGGTTTTAAAACACAAATATATATATTATGAAGAAGCAACTTGGTTAGAAAAGCATGACAAAAAAATGTAGTCAGTAAAGCCAAGACATGGTGAAACCATCATTCATGATGAACTCAAATTAATATAAAGCAATCTTACAGCAAAAAGAAATAAACCCGATGTAAAGCAATCATAAGAGAACAAACTAGTAACAAAAAATTCACTGTAAATTTGTAATCATTCCTACAACAAATAATACCATACAGTTAGGAAATGTGTGTGCAACTATATTCCTTTCCATTTCTAGAAGAATTAAATATTTTTCACCACTTGTTACTAGGGCGCAAGTACATAACACTTTGTTCGAACCCTTTTGTGTTCATCATACATTATCATTGCAATCTGAGTGAATACAACAAAATAGAATTATACTTTATAATTATACTGACATAATTTAAAATAAAATTTCAGATATAACCGTATAACTCATCTGAAACATATATTAATCAACATAGAACCAAAGGCACATCAAACAAAAGATATATCAATTATCAATATCACATTGTTAGATATCAGATATCACCGAGTACATTTAGAGAGCCATCTTCATGTGTTTGTTCATATGTCTTGCCATTATCACATGTCTCAAGTGCTGCCAGTTCATCATTGTGTTATTCAATCAGAGGTGAAATTTTGTTCTGGAATATCATCCATGAAACCAGAACCACTGTTGCGACTTGTATATAGTCTAAAAGAAATTGAATTATAAAAGTAGGTTTGCTTTTATGTGAATGTATGAGCACCTCGCCAAACAAATAACTAAAGTGTTGTGTTAATTAAAAGAATAGACAATCAATAACTCTAAAGCCTTACTTCTACTGTTGGAAGTTTTATCCCAACCCTGAATTAACCAAGCAATTTAAATTAATAATATTTTTTACCAAACAATAGCAAATAGGTTGGTATCCAATATTGAAAAACCAAGAAAATGGGAACAATTATTCAATTACACAGTTATACACCCAAACAAATATACAATTACGCATTACAAGATAATTGGTAAATAATATATCAATAAAATTTTCTGAAAATACTGTTTTTGGTCCTCTCTATTTATCATTACAGAAATGCTAGGGTAAAACAGGTACAACACCAGTACCAAGCACATGCACATGCATAACACCAGGCCAAGCACCAGGCATCACCACACTACCCGCCAAGCACCAGCGTACCACCCCAGAACACCAACCCAATGAACCAACACCATCACTAGGTGACCACACGTTCCACAAACCATACCAAGCGAACTTCCTAACAAAATTTCATAACTCATCTAAGAAATATCTAGCATCCAAATTTCTCAACGTAAGCAAGCCTTCAGGTATCTAGAAATAACCTTAACGTACTGATCGAGATTTGGTACAGAGAGTCATTTATAATAGAAAAAATGAGTTGATGTTACCAGAAAGATTCAAGCAGTGGCCAAGGAACTACTATGACGAGAGTGGAATAGAGGCTGGAACGTGATGCAAGAATGAAACAGATATTGGAACGCGATGCGAGAGTAGACATAGGTTGGAACGAGGCATGATAGTGGAACAAAGGCTAGAACGTGGTGGTGCAAAAGTGGAACATAAGCTTGAATAGAGAAAATTGGGGTTTCGAGTAGAGAAGATAATATATATAATATCTAGTGTTTCGAGTAGGGGAAAAATGATATATATATACGGGAAAAAAAAGAAAAAAAATTTGAAAAAAAGAAAAAAAATTGAAAAAAAGAAAAAGGAACAAAGGAAGAAAAAAAAAGAGAAGGAAAAAGAAAAAAATTGATGTTTGGTCTAAAAGAGAGAAAATTGAGAGGAAAAAAAAAAGAGAGTCGAAAAAAGAGATTTGGTGTAAATTAAAGAGAGAAAATTGATAGGGTATGTCTATGATCTCCATTTTAAAATAATCGAGGTCATAGGGTATGTCTATGGCCTCGGTTTTTTAAAAAACTGAGGCTAAATGTCTAAGACTATATGTCTGTATTGTAGTAGTGAGTACACAAAAAAACATATGCTTTCTTAGCTCATAAATTTCACAATTTTTATTTATTATTTTCTATGATCATATATCTCTTCTTTCTAAGATTGTTTTACTTGTATAGACTTATTGAATTAATTATCAATATTTAAAAAAGTTATCGTTATTGATCTTGTACTAAATCTTTTGTTCTAAGATTCTTAGTTTCATGTTTATTGATATCTTTAAAACTAATATTATGATTTATTTATTGTTGAAATCCAGCTAGCACATACGCATATATTTTTGTTTTTGTGCTAACTATTTTATAGTTTGTTCTATAAATGTGTTTGATAGGTAAAAAGTTAATTGAAATGTTGTTCATGATCTATATATGTTAAATTTAAAGACTATAAAAATAGACCAAACTCATAAATAAAATATATTTGTACATTATCCATATAAAAGTAGTATAAAATTAAGTTTATATGAATATTTAATTTTCATACGGAATATATTAGGTGATTTTGGAACATTAATTTTATTATTAAATCATTATTATAAACTACATTGTTTTTACTTAAAAATCTATATATTAATTTTTAATTCCTGCTATTACTATGTATTCGCCATCGTTATTCTCGTCGCTGTGTTTAAACATCAAATTTAAAATTATTAATTTTTAGAAATAACCAATCGATCCTTCTAAACTTTTTATTTGTTTATACTGTGAACTTCACATTCATCTCTTATTGGTCATTATCCATACAAACATAGACCTATTAAGAGCTTGTGGTCAATAGATACTTGAACTTAATTATTTTCTTAATCATATTTTTTTTCTCATTTTTGCAATATCTCTTAAAAAAATCGTTAAAAAGCCTCCAATTTAATTGTATAGGTAGAGATACATATAAAATAATAAAAAAAAGTTAAAAAAGCTTTTAATTCAATTGTTCCAAACCTTATAAATTTAATTCCAAAATTAGAGTTGAAATTTGATGGGTTTAGAAATGTAATTAAGTCTAATTTCAGTCTCCTATAACTTAAAATAAACCTAGTTAGAAAGATATTACAATCAATTTTAATATAGTAATTACTGTTATAAAAATAAGTATTTAAGTAAATATATAAAGTCAATTTTTAGAAAAAATTAACTTATAATGAATTTAAAATTAATTCGGTGTAAAATTAACACTATTCACCTAGAACGTAACGTCGGTTGACGTATTAAATCGACGCTATGCGTGAATGTAACGTCGATTTCAGATGTCAACCGACGCTGCGCTATATAAATAACGTCGATTCATCATGTCAACCGACGCTACATTCACGTCAAATCTAATAGTTGATACAATCATCGTAAATTAGACAGACCAAGTTCAAGTTTATTAGACCAAATAATATTTTATAAATTTAGTTAAAGAATATGATGATAGTGTGTTATTATTTTTTTAATTAAAAACAATAATAACTTCCTAAAAATTATAATGTTTGAGGATTTTGTTATCTTTTAGGAGACATAAATTTACACTACCCAAGCAAGACTTCTAAACAAGTTTAATATAATTTCTGCTTCTTAGATATCTAAAAACTTAAATAATGATGCTCATTCTGTTGCTTATTAGATATCTCATAGTTTTCTTGAGAGGTGTATTCTTATTTATATTTCACTTTAACTTATTATTTGTACTTAATTTTAAATTATTAAATAAATTATAAATGATTAGCTTTTAAAAGGAAAAAGGCCACTAGAATAGATATTTTTACCATGATTATTTGTTTTTTTTTCCTAATATGATTTAATAGAAAAATAAATGAGATTATTAAAAAGTTAAAATATATTGATTTAATCGTTTAAAAAATCTAAGAGTTATTTTCTTAAATAATAAAACTAAGAATCAACAATTTCATATTTTTTTTATTTAATAATATGTAAATAGTTATTTTACGTATATTTAATATTATTTTATAAATCAAATAATACTTCCGGTTATTCAAATTTATAACTTCAAGCGGAGGTAAGTGAGTGAGTCTTATTGTTAAGTTACTACATAAATTGCATTGGATTACATCAATCACGTAAGTCTTTTTTTATTTAATATACAAAGTTAACAATAATATTCATTAACTTTATCCGATATAAATAGTACTAAAATATAATTATTTTTAATTAAAAAATAAACAATTCATACATTATTTTAGAAGTAATAAAAAAATTATGTTTTGATAATATTTTTATGCTAATAATATTACCTAAATACATAATAATGTTTTCAAATTAATATCTTCATAAATTTTGAGTGGAATAAATTAATTTTTATTTTTTAAAGTAAAATAGGTATTAAATTTTTTTTTATCAAATTAGGACTTAAGATGATCGCCTCTCCAAACTAAATTGCAAGTTTCTTAGAATTTAAACTAGTAAACTTCATAAGAGATAAACTTTTATGAATTGGACTAGAATCGGCTTACTACTAATATGAATTTTACGAAAGCATACAATAATTAAGGAAATTGAATAAAGCAAATATTCTCAAACATGATATACTTAATGTTTGGAATTGATCCAATTTATAAAGAGAAAACTTAAAGAGAAGTTAAGATAAAGTTTGAATGTGTGGATTTTCTAAGAAGCTTATCTATTTATAGAACATTACATATACATATATCGATCATATAATGGATACACATATATGGGTGTCAAATGGATACAATTGGTATACGTACAAATTTCTATATATTGGGGTCGACCTTATCTTGAGCTAGTGGTCGACCTTATAGAGACAATGGTCTTCTAGGATTGACCACTTGCTTGCTGGTGTGTTTCAAGCTCTGTTGGATGAGATAGGTCGAGCTTCTTACTTTAACTCGAGGCGTGCTACTCACTTAGGATCAGGTTGGGCTACATTGTCTTGAGTCAGGCTACGGGTCTGTCTTTATGTCCAAACACTTGCCAGGGAGCTTCAAACTAATATTTCGAACATTGAGATGTGGTTGAGGTGGCTAAAGTATTAAACATCTAGTGAAAAAGTGCCATAAAGTTTTACATTTTTCAAAGAAAAAGTGTTGCGTATCTTAAGTACGACATTCTTTTAGCTACAGGACTCTACTTTCCCTTCGAATTTGCATGTTAATGAATAACAAATAGAATGAAATGAGTAATCAATGGATGAAGCATTGGGTACAAATATTAATGAATTAAAGGTAGGTTTAATTGAATAACATAATTATTTTAATCTCATTCACACGATACACATATTTTTTATATTAATTATGTTTTATATTTATAATGTATGAAACAATTTATAAAAATGTTCAAAACCTTTAGTTTGTTATAATGTATGAAGCAATTTGTAAAAATGTTTAAAACCTTTACTTTGTTACAATTATACCATAACGTATGGGTAACAATAAAAATATACAACAACGTGTATTTTTAAAATTATAATAATGTCTATAACATATGAATAATGATTTAATTATGTTTAAAATTAAGCATGTTTTATCGTTATCTATATAGTGTGAACATAATTGTAACAAAGTAAACGTTTTGAATATTTTTATAAATTATGCTGTAAATTAAGGAAATAATAAAGCCATTCATTTGATTTAGATATACTCTCATGAATTGATTATGCTTCACCGTTATTATTTCTTTCTTTTTTTAGTTAGTGAAAGAGAAATTGTTATTTAGAATAGATCACACAAGTACAAAAAGTCAGCGAGTACAACCGACCATAGCTAAAACAGCCTTAACATCATCTTAGGGAAGGAATAACTAATATCCTACCACACCTTTCAAGATACAAACTGTCCAGCATGCACCCATAAAAGGGAAACATAGCAAGATATCCCTGCCACAAGCACCAAAGGCCACAATGATTCAAACAGTTCTAAAACAAAAAATCACATATGAGAACTAGGCATCTAATAACAAATTAGGCAGCAAACAACAAAACAAACTACTACCATAAACCAGAAAAACCCGAGGCAAAAGAAAACAGTCTACATACAAACAACAAGTCTAAAAATAATAGTAAAAAAGAAAATTAAGCTTAGGAAGGACTCATACATTACTCAATGGCCATTTCCAACGGCTCAACACTTGAAGCCCCATCCCTTTGAGCATCCCCAACATCACCATTTCTTCTCACATTTGTAACATCATCCAAATCCCTACTTAGTCTTTTACCACTTCCACCAACATGCATTTTCCCAGTTATACTTGTTGGGTTTTTCCTCTTATTTGGAGGAGCCCGAGGGAAGCCCATGTGGTTTAAAAGTCCATGGAGTAAGAAGGGTAATTATGTTATTTTATTGCTTTAATTAATAAACTCATTTAGGTTTTTTTTGTGTAGAAATCTGTAGAGAAAAACTAGTGCAGAAAAAAACCAGCAGTTGCTGTAGAAAAACTGCTCTCAGGTTTCAGTTTCTCTTTCTCCAACAAGCATTCATCAAGTGCTCCGATCAAAGGCCATTTGTGGTCCGATTAAGCTGAAATTTTGCAAGAATTTTCACGACTCAAGACTCTTTAATCTGTGCGGTGGGATTTGGATTTGGCTCACCGGTTTGGGAAATTCTGAGCAGTGAACAGTGACTACGAATTGGGTTAGATTTCTCCATTTTCTTGAAATAATTGTTAGTTTCCAAGAAGTGTATTCTTAATGATGTTGTTGATTGTTTTGCTCTAGTTTTACCTAAAGAGAACTGTTGTACAATTGTTTCTTGATAGTGGAAGTTTTGGAGAGGAGTGCCGTGGTTGTTTTCTTCCTACACCGGGAAGGTTTTTCCACGTAAATTACTTGTGTTGATTTAGTGTATGTTTGATTTTGAGCTCTATTTATTTGTTTCCTAAAAGATTCACACAAAGAAGGAGAATAGGTTTAATTCCTCTGTTTAGAGCTTGGTTAAGTTCGAATTGAAATTGTGATTCTCCGACCAAAGTGGTATCAGAGCTGTGGTTATTGTTGTGGAATTTCTTTTGTTGAATAATGGAAGCAAATTTGAGTATAATGATTACTTTGAATGGTTCTAATTATCATACTTGGAAAGGAAAAATGGAAGATCTCATTTATGTCAAACAATTTCATTTACCGGTGTTTGCCTCTGAAAAGTCAGAAAAGTTATCTGAAGAAGAATGGACTTTGTTACATCGACAAGTCTGTGGGTATATAAGGCAGTGGGTAGATGATAATGTTTTGAATCATATTAGTGGAGAAATACATGCACGGTTACTATGGAATAAACTTGAAGAGTTGTATGCTCAGAAAATAGGAAATAATAAAATGTTTCTTAGAAAGCAATTGATGGCTTTAAGGTACCAAGATGGAACTCCGTGTGACAGGATCACTTGAATACGTTCCAAGGAATAATCAATCGATTAGGCGGAAAGGGTATCAAGTTTGATGATGAGATTCGGGGGTTTTTTTATTGGGTGCGTTCTTGGGACTCTTGGGAAACATTTAGAATGTCATTAAGTAACTCATTCTCTAAATGGTGTAATCAATATGGATCGGCTAAGAGTAGTGTTTTGAATGAAAAAATGAGAAGAAAATCACATGGGTCTTCTCAACGGTCGAGGAGATTTTGGTTACGAGAAAGAAGAGGGAGAAGTAAAGCGAGAGGTTTCAAGAACAAAGAAAAGGAAGAAGCAAGTCTAGGTTTTCTAATATTGAGTGTCATCAACTGTGGCATGAAAGGGCACGTCAAGAAATATTACTGCGAGGCAGGTTGAGCGGGATAACAAGAATAAAGACAAAGAAACAAGAGGGTGATGTTAGTAAAGAAAATGATCGAGTTGCCACAGCTAGTTCGGAAGACTTTCTTGTTGTTTATAATGGAGATGTTGTCAATGTTGCATGTCCGAGGTCAGTTGGGTTATTGATAGTGGAGCCTCGAATTCGTACTGCGTCTCGAGAGGACTTAACTTTACATCGATACAATACGGCGGTGACTTTGGGGCCGGTGAAGTTGGGTAATGATGGCTTGGTTAAAGTCATTGGTATTGGAGATGTGTTTGGAGATGAATAATGGCACGAGACTACTTAGAGGGGTAAAGCATATTCTGAAATTCGTTTGAACTTGATCTGCGGGTAAACTTGATGATGAAGGATCTTGCCAATACCTTTAGTAATGGTCGGTGGAAACTTACTAAAGGTGCTATGGTTTGTTGCTCGTGGGAACAAACATTCCGGTTGTATATACCCGGTGAGACTCTTTAAAGGCATTATTAATCTTTGTGACAAATGTGCTCGCATGAGTGTGGCATAAGAGACTTGCTACGCATGAGTGAGAAAGGCTTGGCAATATTAACTAAAAAGTCTTAACTTTTACGGAATGAATGATGTTTGTTTAAGAAGATGTACTTTCATTGTTGTGACGGGAAACAAAATAGAGTTTCTTTCAAGAGTTCCTTTCCTTGAAAACAATACGTACTTGATTTGGTACATTCGAATGTATGTGGTCCTATGAAGATAAAAACTTTGGGCGGTGCCGATTATTTTGTGACCTTCGTAGATGATTGTTCAAGAAAGTTATGGGTGTACACTTTTAAGAGCAAAGATCGAAGTCTTAGATGTGTTTAAAACGGTTTCAAGCCTTAGTGGAGAGACAATTTGGGAAGAAATTGCGGTGCATCGGAACGGATAATAGGGAGAGTATTTAGGTCCTTTTGATGAGTATTGTAGGCATCGGGGCATTCGACATCAAAAGACACCTCACGAGACTCCTCGATTAAATGGGTTGGTCG
This sequence comes from Hippophae rhamnoides, assembly GCA_033030585.1. Lineage (NCBI taxonomy): Eukaryota > Viridiplantae > Streptophyta > Magnoliopsida > Rosales > Elaeagnaceae > Hippophae > Hippophae rhamnoides. The sequence continues at coordinate 32,324,460 of CM065433.1, forward strand.
AGAGAATGAACGGGACATTGGTTGAAAGAGTAAGATGTCTTCTTTTGCGAGGCTCGGTTGCGAGATCTTTACGGGGTGAGGCTTTGAATACGAGTTGTACATGTTCTTAATCTCGCACCATGTGTTCCTTTTCAATTTGATGTACCAAACGAGTTTGGAATTTGTAGCAAGATGTTTCTTATGATCATCTTCGCGTTTTTGGTTGCAAGGCATTTGTGCGCTATACCAAAGATGATAGATCTAAGCTCGATGTGAAGACACGACAATGTATCTTTGTTGGTTATAGTCTGGATGAATTTGGCTACAGATTTTATGATCCAGTTGAGAAGAAATTGGTAAGGAGTCGTGATGTTGTGTTTATAGAAGATCAAGTTATACAAGATGTTGAGAAGATAGAAAAAAGGAGTCCATCAGTATATCGATGATTTGATTGACCTAGATCTGGTTCCTTTATCAATACAGATGGAACAAAATGTTCAAGATAACCAACAGGGTTTAGATGATATAGATATGCAAGCTGAAATAGATCACCAGACTACTGATCGGTTGCCGAACTAGAAATTCCACCGGGAGGTGCACCCGAGACCGAGCGTCACTGCACGGTATGATACAGATAAGTATGTGTTATTGACAGATGAGGGAGAACCTCAATTGTATGAAGAAGCGATGGAAGACGGAAATAGAACACATTGGGTTGGTGCTATGGAAGATGAGATGCAATCACTGTATGACAATCACACGTTTGAGCTAGTAAAGTTGCCTATGGGTAAGAGAGATTTGAAGAAAAAATGGGTCTACAGGGTGAAGCAAGAAGAACACAATTCACAACCATGATACAAAGCTAGACTGGTCGTCAAGGAATTTAGTCAGAGAAAAGGTATTGATTTTGATGATATTTTCTCTCCTATTATGAAGATGTCTTCCATACGTGTTGTTCTAGGTCTAGCAGCAAGCTTGGATTTAGAAATTGAGCAAATGGATGTGAAAACTGCCTTTCTTCATGGTGAGTTGGAGGAAGAGATTTATATGAAGTAGCCAGAGGGTTTTGAGGTTAAAGGAAAAGAGGATTATGTATGCCGGTTAAAGAAAAGCATTTACGGGTTGAAGCAAGCACCTAGACAATGGTATAAGAAGTTTGAGTCAGTTATGGGGGAGTATGGTTACAAAAAGACTACTTCTGATCATTGTGTTTTTTGTCTTGAGAAATTCTCTGATGATGACTTTATCATTTTATTGCTCTATGTTGATGACATGTTGATTGTTGGCAAAAATTCTTCAAGAATTGATAATTTGAAGAAGCAGTTGAGTAAGTCTTTTGCCATGAAGGACTTGGGGCCAGCAAAAAAAATTCTTGGTATTAGAATTTTTTGAGACAAGAAAAGAAAGAAGTTGTACATATCACAGGAATGGTACATCAACAAAGTACTTGAAAGGTTTCTTATGGATAAAGCTAAAGTGGTTTCTTCTCCTTTATCTAATCACTTTAAGTTGAGATCAAGTCAAGGCCCTTCAACAGATAAAGAGAAGGAAGATATGGAAAAGGTTCCATATGCCTCAGCAGTGGGAAGCTTAATGTATGCAATGGTGTGTACAAGGCCAGATATAGCTCATGCAGTTGGAGTTGTTAGTCGTTTTCTTTCGAATCCAGGAAGAGAGCATTGGGATGCAGTAAAGTGGATTATGAGATATCTTCGAGGTACTTCCAAGTTAACACTTAGCTTTGGACGTAGAAAACCAGTGTTAGTTGGATACATTGATTCAGATTTGGCAAGAGATGAAGATTCTCGTAAGTCTACTTCAGGTTATCTAATTACTTTCTCTGATGGAGCAGTTTCTTGGCAGTCAAGATTGTAAAAGTGTGTTGCACTTTCTACGGAAAGCGAGTTTATTGTAGCTTAACGGGCTTGTAGGGAGTTGTTGTGGATGAAAGCTTGATTCTTAAGAGAACTTGGTTTTCAAGCGACGAGAAATATGTGTTATTACTGCGATAATCGAGTTCTATTCACCTAGCGAAGAACTCGGTATTTCACTCGAGATCAAACGTATTGATGTGAGGTATCATTGGATAAGGGATACTCTTATGATAAGTTACTTGAACTTGAGAAAATCCATATCGATGAGAATGGATCTAACATGCTAACAAACGGTGTCGAGAAAAACTTGAAGTTTGTTGTTCAATTTCCGAATGGCGAATCCCTCGTCTAATCGAAAAAGGGGAGATTTGTTAGGTTTTCCTCTTATTTGGAGAGCCGAGGAAGCCAGTGGCTTAAAAGCCACGTGGAGTAAGAAGGGCAATTATATCATTTCATTGCTTTAATTAATAAACCCGTTTAGGGTTTTTTTGTGTAGAAATACGTAGAGAAAAACTAGTGCGAGAAAAAACCAACGATTCTTTGAGAAAAAGCTGCTCTCGGTTTTGAGTTTCTCTTTCTCCGGCAAGCCTTAAATCAAGTCTTTCCGTCAAGGCCGTTTGTGGTCCGATTAAGATGAAATTTTGCAAGCAGGTTCAAGACTCAAGACTCTTTAATCTGTTGTTGATTGTTTGCCTATAGCTTTACCTAAAGAGAACTGTTGTACAATTGTTTCTTGATAGTGGAAGTTTTGGATATGAGTGTCGTGGTTGTTTCCTTCCTACACCGGGAAGGTTTTTCGACGTAAATTACTTGTGTTGATTTTGTGCATGTTTGATTTTGAGCTCTATTTATTTGTTTCCTAAAAGATTCACACAAAGAAGGAGAATAGGTTTAATTCCGCTGTTTAGAGCTTGGTTAAGTTCAAATTGAAATTGTGATTCTCCTAACAATACTATCAACACCTTTATCCTTGTGCCAACCACGCCCATTTCTCTTCTTAATTTGTACCAGGCCACCAACAACCACATTGAGAGAATTAGAATCATCATCAGTTCTTACTAAATACTCTACATTAACTCTCTATCCAATTCCATGCTTCAAATGGCTAGTATCCATATCCTTTTGCATGGCTCCAAAGATATCATTACCAACATTTAGCCCAATACTCGGAGAAGTAGTCACACTAGCATCACCTTTCACGTGCATAAGGGTTTTAAGATTCAAGTCAAATCGTAACCAATTCCCAAAATTGGCATACTTACCATCAAAACTCACATTTATACAAGCCCTAATATCATGAGTTAGTAAACCATAATGAAAACAAAAATAAGACAAACTCTCGTATCTCAAGTCAATTATTCTTGAACAAAATACACGATTAGTCAAAGAATTTTAACACCATACACTAAAACATGATTCATATTAAAAAAAAATTCACTCTCGTAGACCTAGCTAAGCCATTCACTATAGAGACTTGATCAAGCTAAAGAATTTCCCCACTTTCTCAGCTAATTTCATTAATATAGTAGGTTTCCTCCAAATTGATGGTAAGTCATGCAAATGAATCTAGAAAGAGAAATCAAACATGAACTATGAGGGACGTATACCCTATATAAATTTATTCACCATAATTAGAGAGTTATTGAAATTTTATGGAGTTTTGTGAATAATTGGTGATAGATCTTCTTCTTCAAAATAAAAAAGGAATGTGATACGGTCGACAGTTTTGAGTTCAATACTCCATTCTTAGCCCATACACGTTGAAATAGTCTGTAAAGCACCTAAACTCATAAATCTTGGTGTGAATACACGAGCAATAATCACTAATTTTATTGATTCTTTTTCTTCATCAATGAGTTCCTCAATCTCAATAGTGAGATTATCTAGATGAGTATGGACTTCATCCATAGCTATTGTTGAACAAGATTACACCAATCACATAAAAACAAAAGCATGAACTTCAAAAAAACTAAACATTTTATGGAGAAAGTGGAATCATCGATCAAGAGAGACGCCACAAACACAACTAGAGATTGAATCGCAATCGAAAACGAAGCAACAAGATAGAAAACAAGAAGAACGGGAAATAATAAAGGAAACCATAATCCTAATAAAACGATATTTTTAATTTGATATATTTCAAAAGTTAGTTTCCTTAAAATTTCTCCATTATTATTTATTTTTGTTAAAAAAATATATTAATAGAGAATTTTTTTTAGTTATTTGATATATTTTAAAAATTGTTTTATATGATAATTTTTTTAACAAAAAGTTATTTTTTTAATCATAGTTATACAATTGTGCATTACATAGATAGTGGACATATATATACTAAAAAACAAGTGTAAAATTTTATTAAAAATTAGGTATTAACTCGCTTAGAGTATGTGTATACTATTTATTTATTTATTTTATATATTTTTTTCTTTACTTTACCACTTTACATATAAATATTTTTGGACTTTATTAATATCATTATTATAAAATATATATAAATTTATATTCTTAAAATATTTTTGGACTTTATTAATATCATTATCATAAAATATATATAAATTTATATTCTTAAAATAATAACGAATAACTTTTTAAATATAGGGTAACTTAAAATGTGACAAATCTTTTAATTAAATTTATAAATAATTTTATATATTTATTCATTTATTTTAAGAATAGTTAATAATATTAATTGTCAATTGTTTTATATTGGAATAATATATATTTTAAGTTGGTATTAGTAAGACTGAGTTCTAATATTTTTTAATCTAAATAAGTGTGATTGTGTAATATGACACTCGTAAAATATTAAAAACTTAATTTGTTAATTCACTATTAAATAAAAGAAAATTTGTCAATCCACTCGAATATTGTAATATCATGTTGCTTCGAGAGTGTTCCTAAGTCCTAACTATATTAAATTAAGTTTTGAGGAAAAATGAAAATAATAATAATAATAAGAGTCGGTTATTTTTAAAATATATGATATAGTATTTATGTTAATAAAGTTTAAAATTAATATTTAATAAAAATGAAGAAAAAACATAAAATATATTTTAAAAATAATAAATTATTAAGGAAAAAGAAAAGAAAAGAATGAAATTACAAAAATAAAGGGCAAAAAAAAAAGGCAGTAAAAATCTAGCTTGCCTCGGAGAAAAAGTCAAGAAAATTAAAATAAATGCAGTCGGTTTTTATTTACATAAATAATAAAACAGTCCAATTTCCAAAGCCAGGCGACTAAGTCGAGTCAATCCCAATTTTCATTGTGAAAACTGCTTTATTTTGGATCTACAGACCAGAGAGCTCCAAGAGAAGAAGAAAAATGGTAGCAGTTGAGTTCTTACCTAAGGAATACGGCTATGTGGCCATTGTTCTCGTTCTCTATTCCTTTCTCAATTTCTGGATGGGTTTTCAGGTTGGCGTGGCTCGTAAGAAGTATGTTATAGAAATTAATTATTTCTTCTTTTTTGGGTTTTCTTTATTTTCTCTAATTTTTCATTGCTTAATATTATAAGTTTGGAATTTAATTGTAACAATTATGAAATTTGTTTGGACAGATATAAGGTGCCTTATCCAACCCTTTACGCTTCTGAATCTGAGAACAAAGAAGCCAAGCTCTTCAATTGTATTCAGGTTTTTTTTTTAATTAATTACTTTATTAATTTTATGGTGGTTTATTAGTTTGTAAAAAAGAAAAGAAAAGAAAAGAAAAGAAAAGAAAATCTAAGTTGGTTTTATTTTTTTATTTATCATTGCAGAGGGGACATCAAAATTCTCTAGAAATGATGCCATTGTTCTTTATGCTGATGATTTTGGGAGGTTTAAGGCATCCTTGTGTTTGTGCTGGGCTTGGAGTTGTTTTTATTATCACTCGCTATTTCTATTTCAAAGGCTACTCCACTGGTGTCCCTGAAAACCGCCTCAATATTGGGTTTGTTCCACTTCCCCAGCTCCCCTTAATATTTTTATCCTCTCCATTTATACTAGTTTTTATTTAATTTTTTCATCTCGTTTTTTATAACAAATTTGATTTCTGATTACTTTGAAGTGATTTTTATTAGTTGGGTTAGATTAATATTTCTTGTTTCGATGTACATTTAAAAAAAAATACTTACAAAAATAGTAAATTTTTTAATAGATTTATAGTTGTTTTCATTCTTAGAGGAAAAAATCAATTCTAATTTTAGTGACACAAATATCGGAATAAAGTGATTAAGAAGACCATTAAAAAAACAATTTTTTTTGTTGAAAAAGATCTTACACAATAAGGAGTGAATATTGTAAATTGATATTTAGTTATTTATTTTTTTATTTTATATTTGATCAATCATAATAATTATAAACAATAGAATATAATAGTGATTTATAATTCTAATATAAAGTTATAACTCTTGTAAGATGCATATTGTCACGACCTTAATCTTTCAAATATCGATCGTGCGGCACTTAGCACCGTCCGTTCACTAAGCCTGCCTTTGAATCCGAAATGTAATTCCAAAGAGAATAGAAAGAGTTTGCAAAGAATGCTTTGTATTGCTCTAGAGAGAATTTATGTTACAAATGCTAAGAATTCCCAAGGATTCCAAGGATGATTACAAATGAAGACCAATAGGTCTATTTATAACTATGGGCAACAAGCTGTGAGGTATGCCACATTTCTGCAGATCTTTCTAGCTCTGTAATATACAAGAGAGTTCTATGTGATATACGCCACAAGGTTACAGGACCTTCTATCCAACTCTGAGTCTTCTAGGTTTGTCTAGTTCCTTCATGCACGTTCCCGGATGTTCCGTAAGCTTCCGGCCGGCATCTACCTCCTTCCCGAGCCATCCTAAGATGTTCTAGAATATTCCAAATTTCATTCTAGCACTCTCCACGTACTCAGAACATTCTGGGGTCTTCAAGCTCGAGTTGAGTCCGTCCAACTCTAAATTTCTTTCTGACTTCTCTACAACTTTAGAACTTTCCATATGTCTTAGATCCTTTGGTCGCCCAACATTTGGATTTTTAGGGCTCAGCGGACGTGACACCCTCCCCACACTCCGGTTCGCGACGCCCCTCGCGCGCGCCTTCAAGTTGAAACCTCTCTATAAAGATCTCCCGAATTGCCACAAGGAATCCTCGGGTCCCCAACTCGTCTCTACATCCTCGGGCGTTTTTCCATTTGACCAAGTATTCCACTATAACTTGGTATGCCCTTCGTCGGATCGAAGCCGGTCCGCCAAAATTGAGTCCACTTCCCCGTCAAAGCGTGGTTATCACCCGCGGTAGGCGCCCTCTGGAGATACTCCCGAGCTTATGTCATCCTCGTCTCCACGGTAAGGTTTTAGCACGCTTACATGAAAAACAGATATATTTTAAGCTTCTGAGGAGTCAGAACAGACGACACCCTTACCGACTTTCTTAAGGTCCGTAAACGGCCATTCATATTTCCGCACCAACCCCTCGTGAACCTTCCGCAAGGACTTGAATTGTCGGGGTAATAGCTCGACAAGGACCAAATCGCCTTCCCCGAAATTCTACCATCCTCCTCTTCGTCGACCCGTTTCTTCATCTTTTAGACACCTTACTCAAATAGGCTTCTGCCAACTCATTGTTAAATGCCACGCCTTGGAAAACTTGAAAACAATCAGCTCTTTCCTTCATAACTCGTGGTCAAGGCACGAGGGTCACGTGTCGCCGCCCCACGACAATTTCGGGGGACTCTTGGCGGTGGACTCACACTGGCAGACATACGGAATGGGCTACACACCCACAGCTTTGCCCAATCCCGTTGATTGGCTCTAACAAAGTGCCTAAGATACAGCTCCAAAGAACGCGTCGGGCGCGCTCCGTTTGTCCGTCACTGGGGATGAAAGTCAGGAGAAATTCAAGTTTGATCCCAAACTTGAATAGTTCCGTCCAAAATTTCCCCCGTGAATCGTGGGTCTCGCCACTCACGATATTGGAAGGAATTCCCCAATGCTTCACAACATTCAGGAACAACCGCGCTCGTCTCATCCGCCGTGCAATCCGTCGAGGTGTATGAATGTCGCGTATTTTGCCGAAATGGTCAACGATGACAATAATGCCGCTAAATCCCTCGATTTTGGCAAGCAGTGACGAAGTCCATGCAGACACTCTCCCACCGGTCTCTCCGGAACGGGCAACGGCTCTAACAACCCTCCCGGTGCACGTCGCTCAATCTTGTCCCCGTTGGCATACAAGGCAAGTCTTCACATGTTTTCGACATCTTCCCGAAGTCGAGGCCAATAGAGAGATGGACTTGATCGAAAGTGCGGTGCGCCTCATTCCCTGGGTGTCCAACCCATAACAAATCACGGCACTCGATGCTCTTTCCTTAAGCTCCCCCATTTTGGCACGAAGATTCGATTCTCGCTTGGCGTAGAGTGAGTCCGTCACCCACCAAAATCGTCTCGTCTTACCTTCCTCGACGAGGCGAGGAGGTTTTCAAGGGCGGCATCACGCTCCAATCCTTCTTTGATCCTTTCCAAAGAAAGGACTACTTCGGCCCTACCTCGCCCTAGCTCTGTCTTTCCACTTCGTCAGGGTCAACCACCACGCTCCGTCAAGGCACCTTTGATTTTTCCACCCGATCACGGCTCATTTGGTGGTCTCTGTCGAGCCCAACTCGACTTCACGGTCCACCTCCTCCTCAGAGGTAACCGTCAGGCGAGGCCTCAGCATCACCCCCTCGGGACTTGTTCAGATAGCTTGCACTTAGTTGGCAAGCCGCCTGGCCAGCACGCCTCAAACATTTCCTCACGGGACTTATCTACGGCAACTTGCCTTCCGTCGGCAAGCTTCGCTTTCGCGACTCATCCTCGTTGTACTCTTTCGAGATGGTCGTAACTCTCTCTCCGTCCCTCTTCAATCCCTTTTTGATTTGAAGTCCGAAAGAGCCGCGTTGCGGCTCGGTCCGTCCGTCGCACCACACAAGCCTTCGAACCATCCATGATACACATGAAGCGAGTACGGCACCAAGAAAGCTCTTACCGGTCCAAGAACTCACGCCGAATACCATCGAGTAATCATCTATAAAGCGCATGCGATAAGTCCACTCGCCAAGCACTAAGACCGACCTTAACTCCACGAGCCGACTCTATGTAATGAGTAGTCTTCCGAGTTAACCCGCTTTGAGAGAACCCTCCATCGACAACCTTCGGGCCCAAAGTCTCTTTGCTTCTTCTACCGAAACAAAGTTGGAGATGCTCCCGTGTCGACCAATGCTTTGGCGACCTTCCCATCGATGGTGGCATCCACATACATCAAACCTTGTGAGTCTTCGTGGCACTCGCATTGCACCAAGAGGCGCAAGAACCCATCTTTGCACCGTCGTCGACTCGCCTCCATCCTCGCTCGAAGGAAGCAACTGGGCGCACTCAAGGCCTTCCTTTTCGGACATTCTCGTGCCCAATGCGGTCCGTCGCATATGAAGCACGTTACACGGGGCTTCGAGGCACGACGATCCTCCTTTTCCTTCCCCTTGTCTCGTGGCTTGAATGAGGAGTTGTCTTTGTGGTTTTTGGGTCCCTGACTTTTGGCATGACCTCCACCATTCTTTCCTCCAACAAACTTCTTATCTGTGGCTTTGGAGCTCTCTTTGTTTGTGGAGTAATCAATAAAGCTTTCAGCGGTCGCAATGGCCGAAGATAAGTTTTGGACACCACGTCGCTTGAGCCTGCTACAGCCCATGATTGGAGACCGTCCATAAACAAAAATAGGGCATCCTTGTCGGACGTGTCAGGAACTTCAAGCAGCAAAGTTGTGAACTCCTTCACATAATCCCTTATGCTACCCGTATGCTTTAACCGACGCAAACGGCCTCTTGCCTCCTCCTCAACATTAACAGGGAAGAACTGCATTTTGAATTCCCTTTTGAAGTCTTCAAAGGTTTCAATCAGGTAAACCCTCACAGACATCTCCACGCTTCCTTCTCCACCACAATACGGCGCTGTGACGGGCCAAGCATACGGTAGCAGCCGGATCTTGCGGCATGGTCCGTTATGCCATAGCTCTCAAAGTATTGCTCCACCACATGTAGAAGTTCTCCACTTCTCAAGATTCCCAACGAATCAAGCGTCTTAGGCTTGGGAACATCCACCCTCTTAGCCTCAATGACGGTGGCTGTGCTAGTTCCCGTGGCCATAGCCTGCTTACAAAGAGCTAGATCACCACCCATATCCTCAACTCTAAGCAAGACATTTGCGAGTTCTCTTTGGACGAGATCTCTTACCTTGGCAAGTTCAACTTTCAACCCATCAATCTCTTGCCTTAGCCCACCGTCTAGCTCATTAAGGGACATCTTGACCGCTGCATGGATCTCTACATCCTCGGCCTCCAAGCCATTGCAACGCTCCTATAAGTTGTCCACCCGATCGAACAGCTCCCCTAAGTTGTCCTGTGCACTCCCAACACGTGTTTCCAAGCTAGAAAGTATGTCTTTCGACTCGGCTCGAGCTTCTTTTGATGGTTTCTGGGTTTCCTCACGTCCACGTTCCATAGGTGGAACATCAACGCTTGGTGTAGATGGAGCAACGTTCTTCATTATGCCAAAAGTAAGATTGCTTCAACCTAAGGCTCTGATACCAAACTGTCACGACCTTAATCTTTCAAATATCGATCGTGCGGCACTTAGCACCGTCCGTTGCACTAAGCCTGCCTTTGAATCCGAAATGTAACTCCAAAGAGAATAGAAAGAGTTTGCAAAGAATGTTTTGTATTGCTCTAGAGAGAGTTTATGTTACAAATGCTAAGAATTCCCAAGGATTCCAAGGATGATTACAAATGAAGACCAATAGGTCTATTTATAGTGTGTCAACAAGCCTAGGAGTATGACACATTTCTCTAGATCCTTCTAGCTCTAGAATATACAAGAGAGTTCTATGTGCAATATGCCACAAGGTTCTAGGACCTTCTATCCAACTCTCAGAGTCTTCTAGGTTTGTCTGGGTTCCTTCTTCCACACGTTCCGGACGTTCGTAAGCTTCCGCCGCTTCTACCTCTTTTTCCGAGCCATCCCAAGATGTTCTAGAATATTCCAGCCCACCCCTAAGACTCTCCGGCCGCTCTGCAACATTCTGCGTCTCTGCTTGAGTTGAGTCCGTCCAGCTCTAGCCTACTTTTCTGTACTTCTGCATAACTCTACAAACTTTCCATACGTCTTATCCTTGCGCACCAACATTTGGATTTTTAGGGACAGTTTGGGCGAGACGTGACAATATGCTGCAACCCTTCTTCAGTCCCTAATGTTGTCACTCTCTTATGGCAATAATACTTTTTCGGTCACAAAGTGTGCATATGAGATAGCACGATAATTCTTGGTGCTGTGATTCATCTTGTGGTACTTTGCACACGGAAGGCCTTTTATCTTGTACGATTTTTTTTTTTACTTTTAAATCATAACAATTATTTTTCTAGGTTTTTTGGAAGAAAAAAATAATTTTTTTGATTTTGTTAAAATTCATTAAGTAATAATTATTTAATCTTACCAACCGTTATTTGTTTTTTCTAATCTATATTTATTATTGATAAGCTTTTGTTATGCGATGGATTAAAACAGGAAATATGGGTTCTTTGCTCTATTTGGGCTGATAGGCTGCACAATATCTCTTGGGCTCTCTCTTCTTATGCGTGCATAGACTGTTGCCTTAGAGTTTGGGAGTTGCCGTAGTTTGTTTACTTTTGCGAAACTCGTCTGAATCTGATGCTACATTTCAGTTGTTTTAACTGCTCTTTCCTTTTCCTGTTTCTGTTTGGGTCTTTAGGGTAATAAAACCCCTTATGTATTTCTGAGTCAAGCTTCTTGACTCAAGATCAACTCGTAAACGGAGCATGTAGCAGGTTTCATCATTACTCTAATGGACTAATTGGATAGCTTGTTGAATAAGCTTTGTGAGTTCTTTCTTTTGCACTTTTCTTTTTACTTAAAACAATACATAATGAATTGCTATTTGCATACAAACTTATGCCAGAATGTTTTTCACACCTAAATGTAATAGGTTAAAGGGCTTTTGGGTCATATATCTTTTTGGTCAAGGGATATATACTTTACTCTCAACCCATGTAGGGCACTCCCTTAAAGCGTAGGATTAGAGACTAAAGTAATGATAGAGGTGAAAAAATCAACACTAAATGAATATGTTTTTTTAAGTTACGCTAAAAAAAATTAAAAATAAAACTCAATTTGTAAGGGGTTATGCAATAGATAAGATTTGTTATTTGTTTTCTTCTTTTTTTTTTTTTACTTATTTTTAAATATGAATTGTTAGTAAAAAGACAAATAATTGTACAAATATTGTAACTTTCAAAAAGTATATTTTATTACATAAATTATTTACTCAAACAAACATAATATATTAATTTAATTAGTCTCATACAAGTATAAAATGCAGCAGAATCTTTATACTTAAAATATGTAGGGTGTTTTCAAAATATAAAAAAAACTTATTTTATTTTTGATTGAATAAAATTATTAAAAAAATTAAATAATTAAAATCTAAATCCCTCAAAAAAAAAAAAACCTAAATCCCAAGGCTGCCCAAATACCTCACCAACTAATCAAGATTGCTATGGATGAAATGTGTTGTTAATTAATAACATGAATACAAATCTTATTCGAATTATTTAAAATAATAATGATGATATCGAAGAGAATGTAAAAGATTTAAATTTGATGTCTAAAGGGGAACAACAAAAACAATTCCTAATGTTACTATTTATATCTTCAAATTTAAAATTTTGAAGTTGAAGTTCGAAGAAGATAGATAACTAGAAGAAGAAAAAAAATAGAGGATAGGAGATAAAAATAATTTATGAAAAAATGAAAGAAAATTTTGAAGATGGGAAGAAATGGAAAAAGGCCGGCGACAGGTAGAGAAGAGAAAATTTGGGTGGAAAATATAATTACGTAATATTTTGAAAATAATCTCATCATTTCTAAAAATAATACTACTAAAACATGTCACGTGACCAACACATGTTAAAAAAAAGTATTTTATTTCTACGAAGTTTTATTATAATTAATATACTTATTCTATTTATGTTAAAATAATTTCTACTTCACTGTACATTTTTAAAAATTATATGAACTATACAACTTCAAAGCCATTAATAAAAATAATATTTTTATCATTTAAATTAAGAATATATATATATTAGATTTGACAAATTAAGAGATCCAATTCCTTGTGCAATGCCATTAAATCAAATGAATTGGGAAAAATCCCAAAACACATTACACACTGTAAACAGCAGAAGCCTTTTTTACCTTGCAAAACATATTACAAGGAAACAAAGCCAATCCACTTTTTTTTCAGTAATAGAAACATAAAACCACTTTTATTGGGCATATCCAGAGTCTTTGTTCAAAACGGCCTTGCATAGCAGAAAGGAGAATCCGTAAGGCAGAATAATAAAGTTAAATAAACAAAAGTGATTATGCGCCTTTATTTGCACAATATTGATCAACCCGTCATTTCTTTGCCAGCAATGCACTGCATTGTGCCATTATCTTAGACGCTCTGGTTATTGCATCAGTCATATAGAAATTATCAATGGCAGCGCCAAAAGGATCTGAACTCAATTTCTCACTGGACTTGGGTTTTATTAAGGAGGAAAAGGTAGCTGGCTCCCTCTCATCCATATTCAGGAGGTTTGGTGCCACAGTCCTAATCCGTGATCGGATAGCTCCAAGTGAATCATATGGTAAAGGAAGCCCTGCGACCTCAGATAGAGCCCTAATAATCTTCCAGTCATCCCTGGCATCACCAACTGTTGGAACAGCAGGTAATGTTTGTTGAGCACATCCTTCGGTATTCTCATATATTCCTTCCTTCTCACTGAAAGCTGCTGCTGGAAGGATTACATTTGCACGGTACACACTTTGGTCACCGTGATGCCCTTGATAAACCACAAAAGCATCATCTGGAATATCTTCCATGTGCACATCATCAGCGCCCATCAGATACACAAATTTTGCAGATCCAATGCACTTCTCGGATTCTGGCACAAGACCAAGGTCGAGCGCTGCAGCCTGGGCAGCACTAAGAAGCAATGTGTTAAGACCATTCCAGTCAGGCCTGATAACATTTGCATTTTCAGCAATAGTTTCAACAGTTGAAAGAATTGCATCCTTGTCCTTCCTCTCCCACAGCCCAGCACCAACAAATATCACAGGGTTTTTAGCATTCTTGAGTACTGAGAAAAATGGATGGCGGCCTTCAGCAATTTCAAGAAGGGTTTGAGGGCCTGTGCCAAGATGCTGGTGATCATAGTTGAAATCTGTGGGGGGGCCAACATACCCAACCTTAGCATGGCTTTCTCTAACTGTCTTCCGGATTCTGGCATTTACCATAGCTGCTTCTTTCCTTGGCTGCCAATTGAACATAGCATTGCAATTAGTACCTACCCATCATATCTATTGTAAAATAGACGCTATGTCAAAAATGCAAAAATCCTGAAAGCCAAATAAGAGAATGAAAGACTCGATTTTTTTTTTAAAACAATTTAATACTGAAGACCAAAGAAGCCTGAATGGATAATACCTCGGTTCCAACCAAAAGAAAAACGTCTGCCTTCTCAAGGTCAGCAATACTAGTATTCATCAGATACCCAGAACGGAGATCAGCATCCTGATGCATGCCATTTCTTTCACACCACACATTGTTTGAACCCAATTTGTTCAAGAAATCCTTAAGTGCAATCATGGACTCTGCATCAGAGAGCTGACCAGCGATTCCAACAATTTCCTCAGCTTGAACTTGATGAACAATCTCTGCAACCACAGCAAGAGCATCACGCCAGATCACAGACTTGAAGCGCCCATCAGGTCCACGAATCATGGGATCATTTAACCTCTGCCTCTTCAAACCATCATAACAAAAACGAGTTTTGTCTGATATCCATTCTTCATTTATGTCCTGTAGTAGTTGTAAACAAAAAATGAGAGACAATTAGAAATAAAACACACAACATTTACATTGTGATTGTTTTGATTGAATATCTATCACTGTGGTGGAATTTCACAATCAATAGATTTTTTACAAAAGCACAAATTTGACTTGGGAGAAAGCAAAGATAACAATTATTGGTTCACTAGTTTGAAAATATGCTGCATGTCAAAAAAGTTAAATATGGAACTGAAGCAATGTCCAAGCATGCCACAGTTCCTTTTGAACTTCCAATTAATGAAATTAGTACCTAAACTAAATTACTTATAGCAATTAACATGGAAACAAATTAAAAGTGCACACGACATCAAGCAAAAGCTATCACAACCTGACCATTCTGAGTGAATTAAAAAAGGTTTTTTCCTACAAAGAAAATTCTAAATCAAAACCACTTATGTAAGAAATTAAAGAGCATTTGAAACTTAATGTATAGAATAATTTACTGCATTTAATAATTCAGACTGACACTGTTACAAGTTACATGGTGCGCTTAAACAGTATTAAAATATTGGGATACACCTATATAACAAGAGAGGGAGGAAGATATTGGTCTCCAAGAAATAGAACACAACATCTGGGGCACGTTATAAGTCTACCTCATTTAACCGAGGAGTGATGCGCATGACCTCTGGACCTCTGCTATCAATCCGAATGTTAGATCCTACTGCATCAGTAACATCAATGGTCTCCGTCCCTTTTAACTCCCAATTACGAGCTTTAAATGCAAACGGTTTAGAGGTCAGGGCTCCCACAGGACATATGTCTATTACATTTCCAGAGAGTTCACTCATCATTAGCTTTTCAACATAAGTCCCAATTTCCTCTCCGCTACCACGACCTAACATCCCAAGATCCTGAACCCCAGCAACCTCTGTTGCAAATCTGACACACCTGTTTGATTAGAAGTCTAGTTTAGATAAGAATAAGCAGAAGAATATATAGATAGTTGTATATGAGAGAATCAGGTACAGATATCACTAAGAATCAACCATACCAAAGCCAGGCAGTATTCTGATAGGAACCCAAAGCACAAACAACAATGAATACTATTGCCTATAATTTTACCTTATGGACTACAATGGTGAAAACATCAATGGAATATGGTACAGTAAACACCGAGAATGCCTTTTTTAATGCAGAAAATAAAGGCCAAAATACTATCATATATACGTTCATATATTGTCCAATAAAAAAAAATCTTAAAATCTCCACTCTTCAAGCATAAACCAAAGTCAATCATCAATGAGCCAATGAAAGAGATGAAATTAGGGAGGGAGGGAGGGAGAGCCTGACAAGGGGAAATTCCCATATGTTTCATAAAAGTGAAAATTTGCTAATAGTTCAACATAGAAAAGTACTGGTTAGCTCCCAAGTCTCAAATAACAAGGTGCATCTGTTCATCAGGTGTACATTTGGTATCAAAGGAAATGCATACAGCATGCTTATGACATTTTTCTATCATTTGAGACCACCACTAAAAATTAAAAAAATGGGATACTTCTGTCCTTATCCCTTTAAAGCTATAAATAGTATCAGCCATAATTTTTCCTCATGGACTACTATGGTAAATTACAATACTTTTCTTGTGCACCATAAGAACTATACAGAAAAAAAAATGGAGAGGGGAAATCTGATAAGGGAAAGCTTCCATAAAGTTCATACTAGCAACAATTCTGTAACAGTTTTAAAATGGAAGGCTCTTGTTAACTTCCAAGCACAGCTTATAATTAAAGATAGTATAGGAAATTGCTTAAAAGCAACTCATAGAATTTTACCAAACAAAAAGAACCTAGAAGCATTAACAAATGTTGAACTGCGAAAATTATTCTTTTGAAGGGTGTGCTAAATGAAGCATAAACAAATGTTAGAACTGCCAAAATTATTCTCCGCAAGAGTGTGCTAAATGAAGGAAGGCAATCTCATGTCACAATTAGTGGAGTCGTTATTGCCTAGAAGTATATCAAATTCAAGGCCAATATTCACTGTAAACAGAATGCTAATAAAAAGTTTGCCAAAAACATGTTCCACTATAAGATAATGACCAGGTTATGCAACTAATTCTTCACACAAGGAGCCAAGCTCTGACCTTGTACACTGAATACAACGAGTCATTACGGTCTTAACCAAAGGACCAAGATTCTTATCCACCACTGATCTCTTCATTTCAGTAAACCTGCCACGATCAGAACCAAAAGCCATAGACTGATCTTGCAAGTCACATTCTCCACCCTGATCACAAATAGGACAATCTAATGGATGATTCATCAGCAAAAATTCCATCACCCCTTCTCTGGCCTTCTTTGCTATTGGTGTATCAGTTTTTATTTTCATTCCTAAGAAAATTTTCAGGAAAATCAGACTCTGCTCAATAAAATTATCATATAGCATTCTCAAAGTAAAAGGTATTACAGATAGCGAGAAGAACTGTTGTAGAATTCGAGTTGGAGTCGGTTCTAGAGATCATGAAATAACAATGTTCAAAATAAATCCCTGTGCTGAGAACCATAACTAAAACTATACTTGTGGAAACTTTTAGAATGCAATCAAACCAGGGTGGAAAATAAATGGAAAAAATTAAGAACGAAGCCAATAGAGTACAAATCACACGTCATGTAGGCCAAGATCAACATTTAATTGGAAGATGAAAAGAGCAAGTGAATGACTAGATGCTCAATTACAAAATCAAAATAACAATTTTTTTTAAGTGTGGCAAGACACTTCTCTCTCAAAAATCCTCAGTAACAATACTGCAGCAAAACATTAAAATTTAAACAGCAAGTAAATACACAAAAAAAATTAAAATAGATAAAATAGAATCCAACTCGAATAAAAGGTAGCAACAAAACTCAAGTAACCACTGCATTAAAAATATAATAATCAGGAAATATTAATCGGAGAAATACCAGGAAGAGCAGGCATGGCACATGAAGCAACGGGCTTGGGAGACTTCTCAACCTCCACGAGGCACATACGACAATTGCCCGCGATCGAAAGGCGACTGTGGTAGCAAAATCTAGGAATGTCAACGCCTGCGACCTCACAGGCCTGAAGGACTGTGAAGCCCTTTGGAATCTTCACGGGGTACCCATCAACGAATACCTCAATAGCATCATCTGGGTTGGGAAAATGGACCCTGGCTCCACCCACCGGTGTGGGTGGTCGGAAATCAGGGGTAGGTTCCGGTTGGGCCTGCGCGGCCGTGGCTTGCTCGGGATTGTGGAGCTCCGGCGTGGATGAAACAAATCTGCTGAGGACGAGGAGGCTCCTACGGTTTTGAGAACTGAGGAACCTTGAAGTAGCGGGTCGTATGACCCGTGCAGCTAGCGATCCTAATCCCATTTGATTTATCTCAGAGTTATGAGCTTGTGGTAAGCTCTCGAAAAAGAGCGTGTGAGCAGATCTTGAGCTATTGTAGTGAACGTGTGCGTGAGAGAAAGAAGGCCCTTCCTCTTCAGATAAACAATGAGGAGAAGGAGAATAGGAAATGTGAATGGTTGGGTTCAGAACACCGAAGGGAATGCAAGCGTGTGGTAAAGCTCGTTCCACACGCGCAGATGCCAGGTGAATGGAAAGTAATGGACCCTAAACCTTGTCTTTAGATTGAGATGGGCCTCTTGGGATTTTGGGTTTCATCGACTTACAAACATATATTTTTCAATGTAATTGCAATTTGACTTGTGCCGGGATAAAACCTGAAATATATATACTTGCACTAAAAATAAGTTTATATTGTCAGTTGAATTAAAAATAATAATAAAAATAGTAATGAAAATAAAATTGAACGTAAAAACATCAGTATTATTATTATAATATTTGGTTTAATTACTAGAATCAATATTGGTGTATTTGGTTTACAATTGAAATGAAATAGAAAATACTTTATATTATCTTAATATTTTTATATTTAATGAAATTTAAATAATATCATTTAATTATTATTTTCTCTTTTAGATTGATTACATTATTAAAAATTATTATTTTCTAAATAATTATTACTTATAAATATTATTAAATCTTGAAAAAATTAAAAACAAGAAAAAATATTTTGATAATTTTTTCTTCCATATTATTCGTAAAATAACACTCAATCATTAATATATGATAGTCAAGTATTATTGTTAATCAATTATATCAACATCGAATTTCATATAATTAAATTTGAATAAAAAAAGTTTAGAGGCTTCAGATTTAAGGGTCTAAGATTTAGAATTTTAAAATTTGAGAGTTTTGAATTTTAGAGTCTTGGAATTAAAGGTTTGAGGTTAAAGTTTAAGATTTGAAGTTTTTTTACTTAATGGGTATGAGAAGGAATAATAATTTCATTAGAAGATGGTAGAATAATAATTTTTTCTCTCGTAAGAATTGTTTTCATTTCATTTTTAGTCTATAACACAACCAAATATAAGAAGAATATAATTCCATTCACAATCTTATTCCTACCGACCAAACATCAACTACAAATACTATATTTTTTTAATAACAAAATGCTACCTTAATTGTTGGAATCTAACCCTTTTAAAATAGAGGGAAAAAGAAGGAATCCAATAAATCTCATCCAGTTTAACATTTAAAATAAGTGCTTGTTGATTGAAATAAAAAAAAATACAAACTTCAATAAACAAGCCAGCAGCACAAGAAAGCTGGCGTTGTTAATTATAAAAAAAAACTTTATTTGTCATTGAAAAAATAGTCTTACAGATTTCAAATGGTATTTTTCACTGCTACACAGTTTTAATAAGTAATGCTATAATTAAATAAATTTATACTCATATTAATTATAATATAA
The DNA here is from genome assembly GCA_033030585.1 of Hippophae rhamnoides. Classification (NCBI taxonomy): domain Eukaryota; kingdom Viridiplantae; phylum Streptophyta; class Magnoliopsida; order Rosales; family Elaeagnaceae; genus Hippophae; species Hippophae rhamnoides. Next base: position 32,344,049 of record CM065433.1, read on the forward strand.
CATGTGTTTAAATAACTTTAGAAATGAAAAAAAAAATTGGTAACATATCACAACATCAATTAATTGATGTGAGTACAAATGTAGCTACAAAATTGTGACACTATCATTCCTCAAACCTCACAATTGGCTGTGACAGTGAAATGTAATGCACAGGGGCCGCTGTGATTCTATTCAAAATCAACGTGAGGCACATGACTTGAGTTGTGCCCCAAGTTTGTCATCCAAAGTATTTTCCCAACTCAAAACTAGACAGACCCGGAAGGCTGAGGTCCGTATTCATATCTGGCTAAAACACGAGAGAAATGGCAGAATGAAGGATCAAATAGTGTACTTTTCTTCACATGCTGAAAGCTTTGCATGCAGTAACAGGAAAAAAAATGAGATACCAAAATTTATTAAAAAAAAGATTTTATTTCAGTGAGAGAGAATGCAACTCCAGTATTTTTTAATTCTTTTGCCATTCAATAATGATTATACTTTGTATCATACAAATTCCGACCATGTAATTTGTAATGTCCCAATACACAAGGCTGCCACCTTAAATAATGCAACATTCCTAATGATGCCTCAAAATGACATTGAGTACATCAATCAACTGATTCTTGTATCCCCTAGATTTTGCAAATGAAGAAATTACCAAAAATCATTTTTAGCTGATACTTGCATCAATCTCGCTTCAAGGCTTTTCTTATGACGCCTCTTGTGATCTCTATTGCAAGATAAGCAAAAATTGTAATGGCAATGCCCCCAAACAAAACAAGGCGGTCATACAAAGAACTCTGGATGGTATAGATCCGTGTTCCAATTACGTTCCAATTGCTTTCAGTCCAAACTGGATCCAACATTCCCATAGGATCAGAGGAGTTAGGAGGCAATAGAGTCCAAGTTCCAGATTGAAACTTCAGCCTTGTGGAATATGCTGGAACATATCTGCATAATCAAAAACATGACTCAGTAAGCAAAGAAACAAGCAGGGAATTTTAAAGTAGAACTATCTAAAACAGTTCGGCAAAAACACCTAGACTTTATTGTTTAATCAAATCAGTCATCATGAAATGCATAAGTCAAAGTTGCTGCCCAAAAAATATTCTGACGACAGCAGCCACTAAAGCAAGAAGGAAGGCAATGTATGGATTCCAGCAAATCAAATTGATAGATCCCATGGAGGGAGAAAGAACAAGTAACTCATCTAATCCTACTCAGTACCTTCTGTGAGAAATAAGTCAAAAATATTGTATAAAAATGACCAAATAATTGACCTTGTGATTTCTCTCTATTATATACACTACAAAATAATTTTATACATGAAAACAAATCCCAAAATAAATGAAATAAATATGGACAGTTATAGACAATGAATATGAACAAAAAAACTATCTATGGACAGCTATGAACATCTAAAAAAAGTTGTCTATGGATAATTATGGACAACTAAAATGAATATGGACAGCAAAAGTGTCTGTTAATAGCCTCCTCTCAAATTAATGCGGGTTGATCAACAAACATCAATTTGCAACTTAGGAAGCAATGTCAATGATGAGCGAGAACCTTAGTGAAGATATCAACAATTTGTAGTTCAATGAAAATGTGTAGAAGAGTGATAACACGAGTTTCAAAGGCTTCACGGATAGAGTGACATTTGACTTCAATATGCTTTGTGCGCTCATGATAAATAGGATTGGCTGTGATTTGAATAGCACTTGTATTATCAATATGCAAAGGTGTAAGATCGATCTCAGAAAAGTCTAACTCAACAAACAAACCTCGAAACCAAATAATTTCAGAACAAGCAAAAGACTTTGCTCGGTACTCAGATTCTGTAAATGACTTAAAAACTTTGTCTTGCTTCTTACTCTTCCAAGAGATCAATGCATCACCTAAAAACAAGCACCAACCAATGATGGAGCGACGTATATCAACACAACCAATCCAATCAGCATCGCTATAAGCAACAAGACGAAGAGAATTGCCAAAAGGAAAGAATAAGCTACGGGCATAAGTGTTTTGAACATAGTGCATGATCCGACGGATAGCAACCAAATGAAAGATGACGAAAAGTCTGAAAAAATTGGCTAACTTGTTGTACAGCAAAAGAAATATCTGATCTAGTGATGGTAAGATAAACAAGGCTACCTACCAATTGCCCATATAATTCTAGGGGAGTATCAATAAAGGTAACTTCTTGCGGTCCAACTGTAGCCACCAAATCACTAACATATTTGTGTTGATTTAGTGAAATACCAAATGAACTATGATGTAGCTCAAGACCAAGAAAATACGTAAGAGACCCAAGATCAATCGTATGAAAGGATTTTGAGAGATGGGTCTTAAGTTGGACAAGTAAAGTAGAATCAGAACTAATGATCACAGTATCATCAACATAAACCAAAAGAACAACAATACCCATGTATGATTTTCAAAAAAAAAATGAAATATCAACAATACCAAGAGAGTGGTTTCAAATAAATACATTCTTTAAGATCTCCGTGAAGGAAAACATTCTTAACATCCATCTGATGTAGTGACCAATCATTGGAAGCAGCAAGAGCTATAATTGTTCGAACAATAGTCATTTTAGCCACAGGAGAAAAAATCTCCTCATAATTAATACCATATTTCTGATTATTCCCAAGGACAAAAAAGTCGATCTTTATAACATTCCAAACTTCCATCAGAGCGAACTTTGACTAAGTAAACCCATTTACAACACAGAGGAACTATAGTGGAAGGACAAGACTCCAGGTATGATTGGCCTCTAGAGCAACAATTTTTTCCTGCATAGCTTGTCGCCAACAGTCATGCTTGACAACAAGTGAGTAGCATGTGGGAATACCAAAATTGGACAATGTAGTAGTAAGAGCTGAAATAGAATTGCCAAAAAGAAAACCATACCTATCTGGGGGTACATACACTCGAGAAGAACGACCTACCAAAGGCTTTGGAGATGCTGCAACTGACTGATTCGGTGCATGTTAAGATCAGATACTGGGTGAGCCACCGGAAGAGACCGTGGGTGGATTGTCTCATATATACACCATACCTAGTTTAAAATGAGAACTCTTTTGAGGAAGGTCTGAGAATTATTGCACAAAGGAGGGAAGGACCAAAGTAGAAGAAGAGGGCTCAGATGTCAGGAAAAAAATGTTGATTTTTAAAGAAAATAACATTTTTAGAAATACGTGTGCCATGTAATGTAGGATCATAGCAACTAATAGATTGAGCAAATAATTTATCTCGCTCATGGAATAAATGAAAAAAACATACACAACCAAAGATACGAAGATTATTATAACTAGGTTGCTTAGCAAACAAGCGAAAATAGGGAGACTCCATGTGTAAAACTTGGGAAGGTAAACGATTAATCAAGTGAATAGCAGTTTTTAAAACCTCAACCCAGAACATGGATGGAATGAAAGATTCTAACAATAGAGTACGTATCATATCAAGAAAGTGACGATTTTTGCATTTGGTTACTCCATTTTGATGGGAGTAGCAAAACATAAATGTTGATGGATGATTCCTTTAGAAGTCAAGAATGCCTAAAACTCAATGGACAAATATTCACCACCAAAATCTGTACGTAATGTCTTCATATTTGTAGAAAATTGATTTTCAACATACACTAAAAACATAGTGAAAGTACGAAAAACCTCATATTTAGAGCAAAAAAAATAAACTCAAGTGAATTTGCTATGATCATCAATGAAAATCACATAGTATTTAAATTTTTTATGTGAACTGATCGGAAAAGACCTCCCAACATCACTATGGATAAGATCAAAGCAGTGTACTAGCATGCAAAGAAAATGAAAGAGTTTTACTTTTACCAAGTTTATAAGAATCACACTCAAGAGAAAAAAAACGTTATTTATTACCAAGAAAGCCCGAGTTCAATACATGAGATAAGATTTGAGTATTGGAATAGCTTAAACGACGATGTCATACCATACTCAGACTAGGAACATTATTACAAGCAAAAGACTTAATAGAAGAAATTGGATAAAGTGCTAGAACCGATAAAAATAGTGGAAACAAGCGCCCCACTTTAGGTCTCTTCGCGATCAGCTTTCTTATTACCTGGTCCTACACAACACAACCATCACCAAAAAAGTTAACAGAACAATTGTTATCAACTAATTGACTAATAGAAATGAGATTCGTGGAAAGTTGAGCAAAAATCACATCGATAACTGTAGAAGAGGCATTTCCAACAACAATAATTGGCAAAGAATTGCCATTGGTAGTTTGAATGGAAGATTGGCCAACATAGGGCCAAACATGAGACAAAGTTGTGGGAGTATTTGTCATGTGATTAGAAGCCCCCGAGTCTACATACCAGAGTGTACTAGAATTTTTACCATGAAATCTCATCGCAGATAATGCTGAAATTAATATCTGTTGCATCATCTCAGGAGTGCAGTAAGTTGCTGCAGGAGGTGCAAGATCAGAAGAAACACTTGTGGAAGACCCATGTGTTACAAAAGTCGTTGTTGGAGGAACAACAATAGAAGTCTGAAATGCTTAGGCCTGACGATTCTGGGGACGGATACAACATTTTTTTGATAATATGACCCTTTTATCACATTGAGATGCCGTCCTAGGAAGATAAATCCAAAAACAAGCAATTTTCTCGATAAAACGCAAAAAGGCCGATTTGAGATCCCATCTATGAGCGGAAATGGATTTGCAGCCTAAAATCTCGAGAAAATAAAAGTGGAGATTGAACCCTAAAGGGAAAAGATAGGAAGCCACTTCTACTCAAGCATAGGGATTCGTTTAGTGGGAAGAAGTAGGAAAGGAAATTGAGTACTACCAACATTCTCTAGGAGTAGGAGCTTGAACGGGACTCTTTCTTAAGGCTTGAAAGCTTCAAACTTTGATAATATAACCTTTTTTCTTACAATAAGAACAATATTTTTTAGGACAATTGGTAGCAATATGCTCATATTCTTTGCATAAAAAAATTGCAGATTTTTAGAAGCACGGGTGATCCACGTCCTTGGGCAACACAAGTCATAGTTGTCGTCGCGGAATTGCCATGAGATTGTTTCAGAATAATTTGATTACTAAGACGTTCTTCACGAAGTAACTCACCAAAACAAATATCAAGAGAAAGAATAGGAGATCTATTTAGTAGAGAAGAGCGAACTGATTCATATTCCGGATGTAATTTCATAAGAAATTGATCAAGTTAGCTAGTCTTGTGAAGATTCTAAATAAATGAAAAAGCAACAATAAGAACATCTACAGTAACCAAATCAATATATTCATGCCAAAGAGTTAAAAATACTAAGTAATAGTCTTGGATTGAAAGACTACCATGTTAAAACATGGCAATCACATATTCCAACTAAAAGCGACAAGCATCATTATCTTGATAATAAACTTTCTTCAAATAATTTCACATGGATTGAGCAGAACGATGAGCCCGTAAATTGGTGACGATATATGGCTCCACCGAACCAAGAAGCCAAGACATGATTCGAGCATCAAGCACAGCCCAAGAAAGAGAAGACATGACTTCCTTAGATTTGTCAGTGTTGGATGTTGGTGCAACATCCGTGCCATCAATATGGCCTCAAAGGTCTATTTCCTTGAGGAAAAGTTCAAATTGAAAAGCCCAAGTAGAGTAATTTGTGCTTGTAAACTTGACACACACTGGTGTAGTGTTCATTGCAAATAAATAGAACTCGAGACAAAGTAAAAGAAATACTCAAAAAAATTAAAGGAACTGAGAAAAGGACCTTAAACAGAGATTGCCGAATAAGTCAAAAATGTTGTATAAAAATGATCGAATAAGTCAAAAATGTTGTATGAAAATGACCGAATAATTGGCCTCGTGATTTCTCTCTATTATATAGACTATAAAATAATTCTATACATGAAAACAAATCACAAAATAAATGAAATAAAGCTATCTATGGACAGCTATGAACAGTTAAGGAAAGTTATCTATGGACAGCTATGAACAGTTAAGGAAAGTTATCTATGGACAGCTATAGACAACTAAAATAAATATGGATAACAAAATGAATATGAAGAGTAAAGCTGTCTATTGACAACTTAGCCTATGTTTTCCAAGATAAAAATAAACAGCTAAAATTTGTGTAAGCAATAGATGAAATAATTTCGCATAATTTTGCTTAATCCAAGAGACCTGTTGGCAGACATGGCACTGATTCTAGATAAAAGATAATTATGATACAATATATGTATCTACAAATAAAGAGAATGCAGGTCAAGATAAGATTTTACGGATCTCTTAATTGTTTGTTTCTGTCTTGCATGGCGATTGAATGGTATTTTATTTGCACCAATAAAATTGGTTGTGCAAAGGTAATTCCCCCTAGTTAGAGGCAGGTTATTGGTTGAGCATCAACCCTAAAAATGCTGCATCTTCACTCAATTTAATCAAACAAGCATGCTCATTAAATGTTCAAAACAACACCATCAAACTGTCTTTAGTACCTCGTTGTGGAGACAGCACAAACCCCCTTTTTCTTTGTTTCTTCTTGAATACACACTCCACCTTTGCTGCCACAATCTATTGAACAACCAGTGCTGTTCTCTTTCAGAACAGATGTTCTGTCTGCCATAAAATTCCACAGAAACCTGGAAACATCACTAACATACCCCAGATAAGGAGTAGAGGAAGGTTCGTCAAGGATAACACCAACATAATGACTTGGGCAGATGTCAGAAGGTGAAATATAGCTCTTGACCAGTGCACAAGAAAGACCGGGTTCACAGTCCAATAGACATCCCACAAGTTCTTCGACCAATGAAGCATTCACGTTGATAGCAGTTAAAGCAGAACTATTTACATCACTGTTGTCATTAGCCAGGATGTAAAGGGTGCGTGCCAGAAGGGAAGCAGCCGCCACAATAGATGAAGAATTTATATTTGCTGCAGGGAGAACAGGTACAAGAGAATGATATCTGCCGTAAAGCATTCAAGATAAATCATTTACAAAACAAGACAAGAAAAGCAAACTCACATCGATCATCAAGGTGACTATGATAGAACTGGTTCAAGAAGACTCTATCAAAATCTTCTATTACAACCCCAGAGATGAGTGAGTTCTGTAAAAAAGAAAAGGGCAGGATTAGATTTCAGACTTTCATGATATGAGCCACATAGTGCTACGCGGCAGTCCATTTCTTCAAAACATTGGGCATTTGTACTGTCTTTATCTCTTTGAACTTTTCTTTATTAGCACATAGTACTTTTTTTTTTTGGGACAACGTTAGCACCAAGAGAGGGAAAATTGACAGTATTTACAACTTAGGATTTCATAACAGAAGATACAAGATAAGGTTTAAATTCATTGCAGAGTAAGAAGAGGGACTATCATTTAAAGAAATATATTAGAAAAGAACACTCCAAATTAGTGGTACAAAGGCTAGACACTAGCTAATCCAATCAAGTATTTCAAATAAGGGTAGTAGAGGGCCGAAATTTTTCAATGATGGGTAGGGGTTTTGAAAAGGTCAATGCAGCATTTTCTGTATCTCACATATGCCATATCTAGGGTCAATAAACCTCGTTAAATCATTGTAAATTGACCTTCTCCTTCCACCCTATGTAAAGTCTAATGCAGGCACTTTACTGAATACATTGTGAATATTTACAGCAATAGCTATAAACTATTCTGAGAGCAAAGTAAAAAATAGACAGCCTTTCTTTTGCTGCAGGATTCTATGTTACAGTAGAGATGTTAGATCACTTTATTTAAGCAGAAAAATGAAAATTGAAGGAAGAAATAATACCAACATTACTAATGAAAACCAAAAATCTCAAGTGCACTGCAGGAATAACCTTTCTAAGAAATGACATCAATGAAGATGGAGGAATCCCAGGATTGTTAACATTTGCTGATGAGAATATAATGTTTTCAGATTTGAGGGAATCTTGAGCATGCTTGAAGGCATCCAATGTCTTGTTTGTCACAGACGCAGCCTGCAATAACATATTAAGCAAGACAGTTGTTGCTAAACGACAATGATGTGAATTCAGAAAATAGCTAGCATGCATTAGAAGCATGAACTGTTCGGGTGTGTCTAATTAGGTTGACCAGAGACATGCAAGAGACTAAAAACTTGGCATTACGAAATTCAGAACTGGGGCAGTAAATCAAAATTAGCGCACAGAAAAATGAAAACCATCATAAATAGGTCATTTGGATTCTCGAGTCCTCATTATTCTAGATTCTTCAGTCCAAAAAATATGGCCAAATTATAGTAATTATACATTACTTATTCTGAATGGGCTAGAAAAATTCCTTCATACTACTTTTAAAGATTTTAATCTCCAGCATGTCAGGTCGAAAAGCTCTTTTACCCATCTAGAATAGCTTATAACAAACAAGCTCTACTCCTGCTACCATCACCAGCTCCATCACTAGTCCACTTTGACACCATATTTTGGAACCAAAAAGACAACATGGAAACTACTTATTTCACGATAGTTAGAGACACTACCTTCAGCTACAATGTTCCCCATACAGTACATATAGGCTATATCATACCACAAGTTTTGTGAAGTGCACTAGTTGTAGTACTAACTAATTGCATTCAAGAACTATGAACAAGATTATTGCAAGGTCACACTAGTTAGACAGATGCATGTCAAGCTTCGAGATCAAAGATTGAAAGGGTGGGAGATCTAACCCCTGCTGTATGAGCATAAAATTTCTTAACTTCTCCATTGAAGCCCTTTCCTACAGATCCAACTTCCACAACCTACACAAAAGCATTGAATAAAGAGAGGGGTAACCTTATAATGCATAGATAGCAAGCTCTAAAAATCTGCCTTTAATGTCAGAAGAATTTTTTATAGTTAATAGAAAAAAGGTTCCAAAAACTTATTAGAAACAAAGACCAATAAGACATTATGAAACTTCGGGTACATATACTTTCAAGTTCACAGCAACAAGCGAACCATTACCAAGAGCAAAAGTATACCATCTCAAACAAGGAGCTATTAAGGCCTCTGACAGCATCAGACTGCAGATCAAGTTCGTGCAAGAATCTTCTACTACCAAGGTAACCCCAGGCCTCTCCAGTTAAAATAAGAAAAACAAGCTGCCATGAGGTTCAGGATAATCAGTAAAAAACAATTCGGCCAGCAGAGTAGCAAAGACGACATCATTGTACGACCAAATGAATATATGAAAAAAATATCATCAAGGAAAGGAATATATATTTAGGAAGAAGAAGCAAATAGCATGTAGAACTCCTTCAAGAAATTAATAATAATCTACAATTTGTAAGGTAATGTTGAGGAATTCCTGGATAACGGCTAGAATTTAATAATGCCTATAGATACATTCACAAATATTATCCCAAGGGCAAGAAAAAACAAAAGAAGTTGAAAACAAATATTATTGACCTTTCAGAATAAGAAAATAGTTGCAGCATCTTAAGCTTACCTGTTTACTGAAGCCATCCAGATCACCCACGTGTGAAAGTGCATCAACTGCTGCAAGCAAAGAAACCAACCCCTACAAGTAGTTCCATGCATACATCACTAGAGCATTAAGGAATCTATAAGATATCATTAAAATGTTCAATCACTCTGTAAATGGGAGATGAATTGGAAGACTAAACTGATATTGGAGAGTCTGCACCAAAGCTTTTGTCGCGGAAAAATGAAGCTGAGTCCATTGAAGCTACAGTCAATACAATGGGCTTGGGCTTGTCTGAGGAAGAATTTATAATTGGTGGAAGGGATGACCAAACACTGCCCTTCACAATTAATATGTCAACATCAAAACTCAGTTAATAGGAGGGAGAAACAAGAAATTATTGTTTAATTTCACAAATTCAATCTGTAACTTGAAATAAAACACAAGTCACTGAGCTGATAACTAAATTGTTATATTAGAATTTATATATAGTGGAACAATTTGCTTCACCAAATCCCCAGTAAATTACTTCCATGTGCCTTTTTTAAAAACATTTCCATTAGTATATGGATAATTCTGTAATCAAATTACAAGTGCATTCATACTATGTGGGCTCAAAGGTGTATAAAAGGCAGCGCTGACAGTTTGATAATTCCTACTACACAGTTAGCTTTACTATGACTAAGGAGGCTGGTTGCTGGGAGAAACCTGGGTTTACATACATCTCGCTTTGAGGAAGAATGCTAAGGATAGGGATAACATCACAATCTCATGATGGGAGCGTTCTTTGTACGTGGACAGTACTCCCTCATTGGTATAAACAAATAATTAGTTTTTTTGGTTTCATTCTTCTTGCTTCTCTTATGTTTCTCAGAATAAATTAGAGGGAAGAAGGAAAAGAAGTCATTTAATCAGATATGAATTACAGGGAAGAAGGAAAATAAGTCCCTTTTTCGTGTTTTTCCTTCTTTTTTTTGTTTTCCTGGGAACAGTTTACCTGTATCCACCCAGTGGAAGGCAAGTTGCTTCTGTCAAGCAAGATTCTGAGTCACGAGTTCCAGCTTTTGTTGTCTACTCCAACCAAAATGTGTTATCCATCATTTCATAATATTATTTTGATCAAAATATTTCTCAGATATGATAAGTCAAGTTTACAAATTAAAATTAACACCAGAATCACATACCTGCATCACCAGATCAAACTCAGCCACAATAGTGGTATATGATACAATATTCTTCTCATTTTCTGTAGCAGCCTGAAAAAAGTGAACACAAAAATCATAAACAACAACTCATAAATACAGTAGGAAGCCATTTCAGTGTAGATAATTCATACAATTGCTTCAGTCAGCCAGTTGTACATTGGTACAGACCTGTGGTGAAATTCTATTTGTTTCTATAAGAAAAACTGATAAGAACCTTTTCTGCAGATGCAAGCAGTTCCTTTTCCTTCTTAAATAATAGAAAAGAAAGGCATTTGTTGATAATGAATACAGGTTAGGGAGAAGCACCTACCCAATAAGCATACAAGTTGGAGTAACAAACAATGAATATCAACATAAAAAGAAAATTATCCTCCCATTAAAGCTCCAAACTCTCACAACAAAGCGTAAGAAAAATAAACTATATGGCTTCTTTCCAAATCTCCAAGAGCTAATTATGACATGTACCTAAAAGGATAATGACATCAAAGCCTAAATTGTGACAATAACACTAATTAAACCTAAAAACAATTGACAATCTCCTTTTTTATCCTCAATTTTTCTTGTTCTTTCATTCCAAACCACCACAAGATAGTAGCCATGAATGACCCTAGAAACTTTTTCATCATAATGCATTAAAAACATTCAAATGTATGACAAATGTATTGCTCAATAAAAGAGAGGTCTTAAAAAACTTGGTCAAACATAATAATTGAAGCCCTTAACCATTCAAATTTGCTCCTCATTGTTTGTATGCTTGTAAACATCAGAATTCAGTATATCCAATCCTACACAAATGGTGTGAAAAATTTCTATTGGATTCAGCAGAAATTACATTTTATTTGACAAAAATTGGAATTTCCCTGGGTTGTTACCCCAACGATGAGAAATTTCCCTTGGATTCAAGGAAGTCTAATTTGTACCACGCATCTTACTCGTACTTTTAACTCTGTTTGGTGTTACCACTGTGTAAATTTATATCACTTCTCCTCAGTGAACAACACTTTTATATACTTCGCTTATTACAGTGCTTCCACTTCCATAGGACATATGAAAACTTAAATCATTTGGAAAAATATAAGTTTCCTAATAAATCAATTATCATGAGGATGTCAAACAACCCTTTCTTCTCTGGATTAGTATGTGAAACAGCCATAACATTTTATTTAACAACAAATTGGCTGATGTATCATAATTGCTCTTCTTTGAGATACTGTCCCACTATTCCAAGAACCTCCCTTAATAAGAGTTTAAGGAACTTGTATTACCTTCTCCAGCAGGTTCAATGCACTACTGTCAGATACTAAAAATACAGGAAAGTCATAAGCGTTCCACATTATACCAGAGCCCTGCAAATATCACAGAATAATTCTAGAGCTTGTTAAACAAACAGAGAAAAACAAATATACGATGATCTTGCCAAATCCAACATCAATAATGAACAATGAAGTTGATTGATGAAGTGCTAGAAAAGCACTCATAGTCCGTGATCTCATTGCGCTTAATTGAAAAAAATATGTTTAATTATAGCATGTTTATATGATTATTTGTGCAAATCTATCTATTCAGAATCACGGGTATGTTTCTTTTATATTTTAGGTGTTTTTACCTTCAAAATAGATAAACTTATCAACATCTTATTTTGTACCATAAAAGCTTAAAAGATTAAGACATGTAAGCCTTAAATCAAGAATCAACTAATTCGTAAGGTGTACAAGACAAATTTCAAGGCAAACAAAGTGTGTCGCGGCGAAGAATTAAGTGTGCCGCGGCGCACACCTCTCAAGAAGAATTAGTGAGCAAGTTGAACTTTGTGTGTCGTGGCGTGAAATATAGTATGCCGTGGTGAGGCCCTCTCAGGTTGAAATTGTGCGAGGTGATCGAACTTCGTGCCGCGGAGAGAAAAAATGTTATGCCATAACACACAAAATTATGAAGCCCTCTATGCACATTTTTTCTTATAAATAAACATCAGGTTTGAATATAGCTTTTCAAGATATAATTACCAACCATACAATTCTATAATTCTTAGTTTATAGTTTTTTTTATTTTTATACACAATTTAGATTAGACAAGAACAAATAAGAGGTAACATTATGGAGTTTTTTCATATCAAAAAAGAAAAAAATATTGTTGAAAATTCAAGATCACTTTGGATATCAAGATCACAATTTTGAAGGAAGATACATCATCCATCCATTGTTGGTATTGAGATCTGATTTGTATTATTATATTTTCATATCCATCTTTTTATATTTCTTGAATAAATGTTGATTTTAATTAATTGATCATGGAATTTATTTTAAACATGTGTGACTGATTTCACAATAAAAATTTAACTGTGTTGTCATATTTATATAGACTATTTAGGTGTACATTTTTAATACTAAATAAATAAAAATGATTTCTTTATTCAAGATTAGTTATTTATTCTTCATAATAGATTTAAAACATGAGAAATAGGTTTCAGACATATCATCCAGATCTAATTTGGGCAGCTTGAATAAAAATTTAAATTGGTGACCCGACTGAAGGCATTGAATTAAACAATTTATTTCTTTAAGCATTAGGCATAATTTAATCAATCAGTTAATGATCCAACCGAGAGTTAATATTGGTTTGATTAACAAAGAAAAATGATCACGGCTGAAGACATTTTTTATACTTAAAAGGAAAGACAATATATGAATTTATACTTTAATTAACCTAAATATTTTTATACAAAACATGGTTAACTAGCTCAATATTCCTATGAATTCTCCATTGATTATTAAAAATACATATGTCTTGATCTTATTCGAGTCAAATCTATATTTAATTATTTTAATTATTTATCATTAAATTAGGATTTTCAAAATTCAATCATTGTGATAGACAATTTACATTTTATTTTCGTATTCGTTTAAGTTTTTAAGAAAATTGAAGAATTATCTAAAACAACAAAATTCCTCTTGAGACCGACCTTAGGGATATACTTATCGCTTATTATAAGTGATCTGTACACTTGCGAGCTTTTTATAAATACAAAATTTGTGCATCATTAGTACATGTTCTCTTTGAGCAGTACTATGGAAACAACAGCTCGTTATCCCAAAAAAATGATAAAGAAAAGAAAAGCATAATTTTGAACTAGTCAACAAACAACAAGAACTAGCCATTGGCCGTTGACCCAACCTTGATGAGTCACAGTGTAAATGGATGCTTATTTATGTAATTTCCAACAAAAGAAATATAGTATACATGCTATACAAACTAGTTTCATTAACCACTTTATTTGCACCTTTCCCACTACTAATTAGTTAAGATACTATCTAATAAGACATTTATCACATGCCAGCAATGTGCTAGGGATTAAGAGAACATACAATTGGGTTCCATTCATAGTTACTACTGTAAGGAGCAAATTCCGCTTGTGGGAACTTCATGGCTGGAGAGAATCCTACAAAAGAGAAGACCCACTATCAATTATTCAAATGATGCCCACCCACCTTAGGTTTTATCACAAGTAGATGACTAAATTTTACCTTTTGATGCACTTCGGAATCCAGCACCTGATTCTACCAAAAGACCACCAATATTTCTAGAAAAACTCGTATCACTTGACACCCTGAAAAAGAAGCAGATGTTAACAAGAAACCCCTCTTTAATAAACAATACATGATCCAATAAAGTTATAGCTCTCAGCATCATCCTAAAGAGAACATGTTTTTCTTCAAAAGCAGAATTCAATTGAATGATTTACCTGATTGTATCCTTCCTAGCAAAGCTCTAACCCTAGGTTAGCTATCATACTCTTACTATGGAATTTAATCCCAACTACTTGACCAGTTCTTAACAGAGAAATGCATGTCAGAAGAAACAACTGCCGGTATAAGCCACAAACCGACCGAAAAGATAAAGAGAAATGACTGCAGTCTTTTTATTTCTTTTTTCCTTTCTTTTTTCCCTTCTAATAATCTAAACTTATTACACAACAATATAGTAAGACTAATAACTTTTTCAAAGGACTACAAACAGTCATTTGAAAAAAAATTATCATAACAATATTAGCGTCTTGAGTGACAGGCATGTGAAACAACTTTGCAACCATCGTTTGTTCATAGATTTGTACTTTTAAAGAGTTCGTTTTTCTTCATAACAAACAAGCAATTTTTTTTTAAATTATCAGGAAACTAAAGTACAATGATAATACGGAGAAGAAAAACAAAAAAGAAAAAGGGGGCAGTAAAGATTGACCCAACCGTGACTGTAACACAGCACACAGACTACAACAGAATAAGAGATCATGGATGTGTTTAAATGCAACCCATGTGGCATAAACGAATTAAGTAATATATAGTTACTGACATCACTCTTTCCCTCCTTTGAAATAAATATTTTAAACAAAAATAAACATAAAAATAAAACTGTAAGTCAATGTGGAATAGCAGTCCAACAGAGTATCCATACTCTTACCCAATCATCACCAAATAAAAAGGATCTTCTTAAGCTTTACATATAGAATAGTTACGACAAGATGGAAAACTATTGCCTTTATTATGAAGACTTAAGACCAATGTCTAGCTAACATTTACCTCACATTGTAAGACAGTTGAAAAGCAAAAATTAAAAGACAAATAAATGGAAAATATATAAAAGAATTAGCACAATATAAGATTTGAAACTATTGAAAAATACCTATCAAAGAAATTTTGAATTTCATCCAATGAGAGCAAAATTGCAGACAATTGAGATAATTCAACATCCTTTTTGAACCTCATGATTGGAGCTACAATCTTCTCTCGTCCAGGATCTGGGATATTCAAAAAAAAAAAATTGTGCACCTGAACTCATTATTGGCACTCTGCCCCTGAGTAAAAGCAGAGGTATGTGCTACAAGATGAATTAACTTTGCTCATTTAACAACTTACTTGAACAGCCAATCTCTCCAGAAAGGTTCAGTAATCGAACACAAGGATATCCATCAACAACCTTGTACATAGAATTCTGAAGATCAGGTACTGACTCCATCAAGCTTGTTTCTCCTTTTTTCAAAATATGAAAAACAAAGGGATTTAATATCACAAGTTCAGATGGTAAAATATAAGAAAGTAGTAAATACACAATGATTAAGAATTACAACTTATTCCAATAATGAAGAAAACAAGTTGTTTCAGCGGATAATTCCTTAAGGTCAATCATGCATATGTTGAATGAATAAAATTTGATGGGTGAGACCGTTTCTGAAGCTTATGTAAAGAATATCATGACTGACAACCATTTCTACACAACTAGTAAATAGCAAACAATATCAATTGTTCCAGTGCATATAGTGTGTCTCCACCAAGTTCGACAAAAATATAGCACTAACTAATTAAACGCCCTCTGCAGGCTTTAGCGTGAGTCTCATTTGTTTACTGATTCAGTACAAGCCAAAACCAACAAATCTTTCAGATGTAATTTTCATTTTACTTCCAAGCTCATAAAGTACGACTGAGGTAACAAAATAGAAAGTTGTCTTCAATTAAAAAGACCAATCAAAGCCAGAAAGGAATCTATACAGTGAAATTGAAAAACCATGACGTATAAAAATTCAATAGTTTTGATTTTGGAGGGTTCCATAAAGATATTGATTTGATTTCAGGTATTTGTACTCATTGAGATAACTGTAAGTGACAGACTGACAACAAACATCTCATGAATTCAGATAAACATTATCACTTACCAGGCCTTTTTTTTTCAAATTCTCAGTTACTAAACGGTCACTAATTAACTTAAAATGATACTCGCTTTTGAATCTAGTTAGTCTATGATTGAGATGATTCCGATTTTTCAGAAACATGACCTTCGCTTAGTTCAAGGCCTTAGTCTTAGATGTAAATTTATAATCGAACTCGTTTTCAATTATTTTAAGGTCGAAGAATAATACATAAAAACTGGTAAAATAAACTAGAAAAAAAAATGGTAAGATATTCTCCGCTCCACCTTCCTACACCTTCAAATTCAATTGCATTTAACGCATAACAGTATGAATTTTACTATATTAAATTCCACTTTATTCTTATTCGCTTTCATACCAACAAAATAGAAGATGATCAGTAATTGAAGAAAAAAAAGATGAAATTGAGAGAGAACTTACCAGCGAGAGATAGACTGAGCTGGAAATTGAATAGCAAAATAAAGTAAAGCAACTTGGAAGCCATGGTGCTTCGGAGGGGGCACTGCAGTTGCTGTTCAGAAGCCCTAGTCCATGGTCAAGTGCAACCAGCGACCGTTCTCTCTCTTTCTCGGTTTGGATTAAGATATATAAACTTGCTTTGGGCCTACTGAACTCGTTTAGAATTCCAAGTATGGAGGTTAAACCAGAAATGCGATTTTTTTTAATTGAATTTGATCAAAATTTCAAAACCAACAGAAAATCTAAAATTATGAGTTCATTCGGTTCGATCCGGTTACCAGCAGAAAGGGATCTGGTACTCTCGTACCTTTGAGATACCAGTACCCGAATTTTAATTTAATTCATAATTTAAGTTTTAGTAATATTTCAATTCCTTTTAAATAATAATTGATTAATATTTATTTATAGTTTAGCTAATTACGAGTACAATAATACCTAGGATAAGAACGAATATAGTATTTTTTTCGTTTTTTGAAATTATATATAATATTTTTATAAATATAAAAAAATTAAGTATTTTAAATTTTTTTATAAATTTAATTATATTTAAATTTAAACTAATTATAAGTAATGCATTATATATTTTATATTTTTTTATTTTTTATTGTATTAAAATATCAATAATTTTCTTTTATTATAATTATTTACAATATTTATGTAAATTTTAAAAATCTAAAATCTTATAATTATTTTATAATTTATTGTTATTATTTTTAAATTAATTTGTAACAAAATATTATCAATGTTATTTAATATAAAATATTATATACTTATTTGTTACATATACTTAATTTTTATCCTTTTCATATAAATATAATTTTTTTATTACTTATTGACTCAAAATTTTATTTTTTTAATATAAAATATTTATTATTAATTTAATATTTTTATAAGTTTTTATTTATAATAAAAATTTAAAATTTAAAAAATAAAAATATTATTTAAAATATTATTTAGATCATCATTTGGGGGTTTCTCCGAGCATCCTTGATATGTACTCGCAAGGATCTTAAATAAGAACAATAATTAAATTTTAAATTATAGACAGAGAATAAGGGGTCTTTGGTCACGTCTCACAACTAACTATCCAAATCTTATTTATATAATATTTTTTTATTTATAAAAAAATAGAGATTAAAAAAATCATTTTTTTAATACAAAATTCTTTTAGATCTTTGAGGATAAATAAAAATAAAAGTTCAAAAAAATTATTAATTTTTAAATTCTTTTTTATGATAACAATATCAATATAAATTAGTCATTTTATGAATAAGGGGTATATATTGTATACATGATTCATTCACAAATAATTTATATTTAATTGAGTTTTGACATTTTTAACCAAAAGAAAAATAAATTTTACATTTTTCAATAAATATTATATTTTTATACTTCTTACTAAAAAATTAATGAACATTATATAATCTTTGTAAAAAAATAAATAAAAATTATAACATTTGTGTATCTTTCTAATATATTATTTTCAGTTATTAATAAAAATATTTTCATTATGTCTTAATGAAATTATTAGAATATTATGATTTTTTTAATACTTATTTATATTATTTATTTTTTAAAATATAAAAAGTTAATGATTTTTTTATTTTTTCCCCAACTTTTAGTAATAGGTATCAAATCAACCTAAATGTAAAATGCCTCGTGTTATTTAAGATTATTTCGATCCGATCTAATCTTAACTTAATTTAAACCTTGTTTTGATTTATGTGATTTAATGTGATCGAGTGAACTAACTTATTAGGTACATTTATCCTTTCAGTTTTTTTGGTTCATTTTTAAATATAATTAATAAACAATATTTTTTATTAATTATATTCAAATCTATTCAATTTTTATATACAAATTTATATTAGTTTTTAAGAAAAGATTTTATCTTCTCATACATATAAAGATATGAAGATTTTTAAGAAAACTTAATGATAAATACAAAATTGACATTGAGTTAGCAATATCGATCTTGTAAATACTTTGATTTTATATTTATAAAATTCTTTCAAGTACATAAATCATTTTATAGAAAATGACAAATATACTTCTAAGGTCGATTTAAGAAAAAAATATACGTGGTTTTTAATTTATTATTCAAACTTTTAAAAACGAAATTAAATCATAAACATCTTGTCACAATATTTTAATTTTTGTTTCCTAATCTAATGACATAAAAAAGAAACATATATATGGATTCAATAAATAAGAATGTAAATTTTATCATTCATAACAGTAGAGTATTTATGGATATAATAATTAAATTAATTATGTTTGCTCATGTTATTTAGGTTATTAAATATACAAATTAATATTTGTTGATTTTCTCTTTTTGGTATGAAAGTGTTCTTAGGCGAGGCCCAAATTTTTTTTGTTTAATATTAATTAACTAATGATGGGGCTTATTAATTAATTAAGTATTAAATTTCAGTTTTATTTATAAGAAAATAATAAATAATCTAATCATAGCTTTAGGTGGAGTCAGTTAATTGAACTCTATTCAAGGTGTTAAAATTAAACCTAAAAATTTAATTACCCGAGTAATAACTTTCAAGTTTTAAAACTATTACTGAAAAATATGTTGTTAATACATTTTCGAATAATAGTTCTTATAAAAACTTTTGAAATAGAGTTTCACTCTAACTACCGGACGATTGTACTAACAAATAAAATAACAATACTCTAAATCAGTCTCTCTAACATCTTTTATATAAAATCTTTAATAAAAATAAAATCAATTTATTTTATAGAAATGTTTTACCTATTTAATATTTTGCAAGCATAGCAAAGTTATTATTATATCATATTTATAAACAACCAAGCATGTTAAATTTAATCACAGAAAAATTAAATATAACATATAAGAATAAAACATAAAATAATTGTAAATAATTCATTTTAAAATTATACCTCAAAAAAATCATTATAGAACCTTGATGCTAATTTCATTTCTAAAAATCCTCCAAATGTATTTGCATTTCTATTTTTTGTATCATAAACTATAAATCTACATTATCATAACTAGTTCTTTTCAAAAAGAGAATAACTTCAAATCTAAAAGCAAAAAAAAAACTAAGAAAATTTTTTAGAGAGAAAAAGTTGAGAAAATTGTGTGTTTTTCATAATGGATGAGAGGGTCCTTTTATATGTGAAGAAAATGCTAAAAAAGTGAAGAAAAAAATATCTTGAAAATAGGTGTTGGACTCATTTCGGACAGGTTGGCACGCGTGTGGGCAGAGTTGTGCACGATTGGGCGCTGGCGCCGATAGATGGGACTTGGCAGATGCGCCAGTGACTGGGTAATTTACCAATTTTTTCCATTTTTTTGAGTTTTCTTCATTTTTTTCTCAAAATATTTATGATGTATTGTCTCTAGTATTTTTCTTTGAGTCTTCAAATTATTTTTGAACAAACATACCTAAAAAAACATGTGATTCCGAAAATACAAATCTATAAAAAATATAATAAAATCATACAAATATAAATCTATTTAATCAATTAAAATAAACTAAATCATGATAATTTTAGTTCTTTTTAAACACTCATAAGTATTATAGCTTGTAAATGAAGTTATGCACCATCTAGAGCTCGAATCACATATCTCTCGTTCAAAAGAAGTGTAAACCAAATTATATTTATGAATTATGTTATATGTATCAACTTAATATAAAATTTGATAACACTTTCTAATTTTTTATTTTTTAAAAGGAAAAATACCCTTCAAGTCCAATAAGTTAAATAAATTGGAGACTTAAGTCAACTAGCCTTTAAATGGTACACCAAAAGTCCACAAAGTTTGAAAAGTATGACACTAGAAATATGTGAAAATCTCTAATATCCTAATTTTTAAATCTAAGGAACCTCATATGTCTAATTTTTCAAATTTGATGGACCTTTAGTTTAATATTTGTGGTATAATAAAGGTCCTTTATGTTTATAAAATGTGATACTATATGTCCATCAAGGCTTATGCTATCCTAATTTGTAAACTTAGTTTACTTATATGGTACTATTACAAGCTAGTAGACTAAAATGTACAACAAAATCTAAGTAAATTTTAAAAAATCATCAATAAAACTAATATAATAATTGAAAATATTAATAGACAAGATTAATGAGGTTCAAAGATCATAATGCACCACTTGAGGTGATTCAGTTGAGACACTTGAAAAGGTAGAACACGACTCTTGTCCATTTGACACGTAATACTTACGAAAGACTTATGTTTATTTTCATAAGAAAAAAATTATATTACAATAAATGTAAGCATGCTTAGCTAAAAAAAAATGAAACATGTGGTGCCAAAGTGTCAAGTAGTAGAAGTAATAAAAAGAAAAATACAATAACAAACATTATTAATCATAAACACATTGGTATATTTTTTTAACTGTTAATTTTGAATTAATTAATTACTGTTATTTATTTTTAGTTCTTTTAATTTTGCTTTCTTAAAACACACAAAAAAATTAATCTTTACTTTTAAGTTTTAAAATTAATTTATAATAACATAATTTCCATAGAAACAATATTTTCTTATCATATTATTTGTTTATGATATGTATACTTGAATACCCATTGCACACAATTTGTATCAATCAATAGGCAACTTCTTACCATCACTTATCATAAGATTACCAGGCTCAACATATGGTTGAATAACATGAGATTTTATGAATCAACAATCATATGATGTGTGGCTCCTAAATTTGTGTACCATAAAGGATCTAATGAAACTTCAGATGCAATAGCCATTAGCAAGTGTTGGAGGATAATATGGCTAATAATATAGTGAATAAACCCTAGAGTTATACCTAGTAGATTTTGAATTTTGAGAATAGTTAGAAATAGAGTTATTTGTGTAATCAGCCTGTAAATTATCAAATGAAACTGATTTTGAAACAATTATCACCACTATTTGACTATTAGTTTGAACATGTGATCCTCGAGCAATATTGTCCTGTGCATTAGAGTATTTCTTATGAACAGGTGGTACAATAGACGTTGATGGCCTAGTTCTTACATTACTTGGAGATCTATAGTTAGTATCAAAATGATACTAACAATGGGAAACAAGGTGCACCAATTTCCCACAAAATTAACACCCTACCTCACATTTAGGGAGAAAAGAATTGTGCTAGTGGCTGCCAATAACCATGTTTCTATACATTAGATAATCTAATAAGAAATTAATAAGCCTTGTAGGATAATGCCTCAAATTTAGATATCCCAATTGATTTGTCACATTCATCAAATGTATAGGAGGTCTCATATTAGGAATATTTCTCACACTAGAACTAATTTATTGTACCTTGATGCTTATATTAACTTAAGATAAATGAGAGGTAGAAGCACTTTTACTACTTTTCAAATGACTCTCATGGATTAGCAACAAATATTAAATATCATCAACGATGATTACCTCACTCAACATCTTCTCAGTAATTGTATTAAATATATTGTCAAAATTCTTATCAAGACCCCTTAACATATACATCGACCTTTCTTCTTCAATGATAGGACATCTAATTGAATTGAGTTCATCAATCAAGATTTTAATATTCAAAATATACTTAGAATTCTTTTCAAGAAATTTAGCAATTGTTTTTTAATTGGATCATTTTGGCTCTAAATTTAGATGCAAAAAATTCCTCAATTTTTACCCAATATTCTCTGGACGTGTCAAAGCCATATATTTGTTTCAAAATCTCATCACTCATACATCTCATTAACCAACAACCTAATGTCCCATCTTGTTTCTTCCAAAACTTGAATTTAGGATTTGTAGCTCCATCAATTAAGACTTTTGTCATGGGTTATTTCAAAACATAATTAATTCCAAACTTTTCAAAAAAATTAGAATCTAATGGTTGCAAATCACAATAATTTGATCCATCCAATTTTATAGTAACAAATAGATTATGAAAAGACAATACTTCTTGATTAATTTGATTAGTCACCATTATCCTAGAAACACAACCGTTAGGTAGCACACGAGGCTTTTCCATCGTTGAACTCCTGAAAGCTCTAATAATATGTTCGAAAGTAAAGAGAAACTAAAGCTTGCAAAATGTTTGTTTATTGAGAAATTCATAGAGAGAAATAAGATAATTGGCATAGAAAATAAATCTTGAATGTTTCTATTGAGCACACCGATAAACTCACAACAAATTTTACATTTTTTGAAAACTCTAACTAATCAAAACAATCACAACAATTAATCTACAATTCTTAACTTGCACATCAAATTCATCCAACATACGAGATGAGCCTTTCATTTTAAAGCTACCACATATTGCAAAATTAACATGATTGTTATATCAACCTACCACACATGTACTCATATCACTTAGAGTTGTAAATGCATTCACTACTTGCATTACTACCCTAACATTTATTAGGAAAAAAATTAACATTATTAGTGTTTTTTTTTTGTTTAATATGTAAACATATTAAAAAAATTGAATTAACTAATTAAAAGGATATAGAACTATAAAAGTGGGTAAAGTAAAAAAAAATACACTTTGAGCTTACTTGGTAAAATTAATATTTTTAAGCTGGTTCACTAAAACAGTGAGATGATTTATTAAAAAACGGGTTTTTTAAATAAATATTTAGTTATATTATTAAAATCATTTCAATAATAAGTGAGTATCCATATCTATTGTCTGATAGAGATAGTCAAGACAGTCTAAAATAGTAATAAATAACTCTCTAGTATAAAGCTTCACCTAATTGACTAGTGGATGAGATACTATATTAGCACTATTAGAATAAAAGTGAACTTCACAAGATTTAGAACTTATCTTTCTATGAAAACTCGTCGACATGACTTTCTTAAAATAAAATTTCTAAACGTATTTGGTATAATTTAATAAACTTGATAAGTAAGTAGACATAAAAACTTGATTTACTTAGTTATATAATTTAATATTTACCCATCTAGTTTCAACTTCTAAATTCAAATAACACTAATATTATTTAATAAATAAAATAAAAAATATACATAAAAACATTAAAATAAATTTTTTTACTATAAAATTCACAAAAATTTACATTTTACCCCTTTGTAAAGAAATGATTCTTACTTCAAGTGAGATATGCATCAATTTACTTGAAAATATAATTATATAAATTGGCTTTTAAGTGATTTCAAATTTAGTAAAACATATTACATCATAAACTTTATATGCAATATATTATTGATGCAATATAATTTAATGCATACAATAAATTGATACATATATCATTAATTTTTATATAATATAAGGCTTATAAATTTGCACACATTTTTTTAATATACTCTATCAATTTAACCAATCTTTCAAATAATTCTGCTTATTAATATTAAAATATAAAATTCAAATATAATTAATTGACCTTCTATGAAATTTGCCCAAATATCAAGCACTTTCGTCACTGCTCCATGTCAAATTTAATTTTCCTTGTTCACTACTTCATGTCAAAATTATTGAGAAAAAAAAACCGAAATCAATTTGTAATAGAAAAACAAAATAACTAATATATTAGTTATTTTATTGTCTGTAAAGAGTTAAAGATTATTTTCATCTTTTCCATAATTGAGGCAAGCTTTATTTTTTTCAGAATAATTCTGATATGAAGGGCTTTATAGGGATGTGGATGAATGAAAAAGAAATGTGATGGAATTGCTTGCAATTTGGATAGATTCTAGGTGATGTCAATAATAGTTACACTAAAATTAAATTATTTAAATTTACACGTATTTTTCTTATTATAATATTATCATTCAAAACACAAAAGTAAAACAAATATTCTTAAATTTACTTCATTAATTTTATATATTTTATTAAATAATTATATTTAAAAATGCAAGTAGTTTTAATTACAACAAAGAAAAATTAAATTTTTCTTGCTACTTTTCATTTAGAGAGTGAAATAAAATAAAATAAAAACTATAAACTTAGTTGTTAATTATTTATTTCTATCATGTTCTCTACAATTTATATGTGAAAGTAGCAACAATAATAAAAAATTGCTTATGATATTTAGGTTCGAATGATGTAAAATAAATAAATATGAAGAATACATGTACATGTGAGTACATGCATGAACATGTGCCCTAATGACTAATTAATTAACATTTCAACAATTATTTTATTCTATAATCAAATTTTCAATATATCTCAAGACAATTTTTCGTCACTCTATGAAATAATTGAGATGCATGTTGGGAACTCCTCTCTGCCTTACTTAGCACCACTCTTTTTTAGAGGTCTCGAAAAAGTATTGATTTCAAGAATTGGTTGATAAAATACGTACAATGATCGAGTGTGGAAAGAGCTCACACTTTCTTTGGCATGGTATAGATACTTAATTTCTTTAGTCATTCAGAGTATGTATCTTCACTCATTTTAGATATATAAATAGCTAAAATCAATTTTGTATGACTTAACAACTGTCATCCATAATTTCCTCTAGTTAGGAAAGAGAGACAAACTTAAATTGGCCAAAGTTGCGGTTATTCAATGTAATAAAGCTAATTTAGATAGTATAATCTGACGTAATTAATTGGGTTATACCCATTTTTCTATGTTGAAACAAATTTTACTTGAGATAGATGAACCTTGTTCTCATAATTGTGACATTTATGTGTGTGATGCTTGTAAATTGGGAAAATCATATAGAATTCTATTTATTCATATACATAAAAGATCTAGCCAAACTTTTCAAAGTATTCATGTTGATGTTTGGGGTGTTTCTCTAGTTATTGTTGATAATAATGTGAAATATTTTATCTTGTTTGTTGATGATCATACTGATAACTGTATTTTATACAGTTATTTTCATCAATTTTAGTAATGATAATTGCTATGTTCTTTTAATATTTAGTTAATTTTTGTTAAATAAATTAATATTTTCCTTTTATGTGCTAAAAATACATTTTTAATAAAATTAAATATTTTGTATCGAAAATATACTTAATTTCATATTTCTGTCCACAAATATAATTTTAGATAATATAGTTTCTTAATTACAATTTATAAAAATCGAAAATATAATTTAAATTAAATTTGGGCTTAATTATAATTATTAAAAGTTTAAAAATTTAATTTAAAATTAGCAAAGGGCTTAATCAGAATTTAAGAAAGTGCAAAATGTAATTTGGATTAAATTTGTGGGTCAAAATATAATTAATAAAAGTTTAAATTCTCACATAGAGTAGAGCAGGTTAAGGCCACGCACCCTATTCCAAACGCGAAACGTGGACCGTCCGATCAAAGGATCAACGCTGATCGTGATTCGCGCGTGTTCATCAAGCCCGACCCAAAGAGCTGGCACAGAGATATTCCTTCGCGCGGCTCCTGGCTGCAGCAATGGGCCCACCCTCGTGCAGGTGCCGCCGCGTCGAAACTGGGACCCATACGTTGGCCGCGCAGATTTCCCCGAGGCCGCATCGCCGACCGGGCCGATCTCTCGAATCTCGGTCCCGCATTGAATCACGTGGAACCAAGCCGTCGCGCACCGAACCGTCTCGTGTAACAATCAGCGTGTGACGCAGTTACAGCGTGCATCCTCATTTTTTACAGAATAAGAATCTGCCACGTGTCCCACTAATATTTAAGCGTATAATGTTCCAACACGTGGCTATTTACTATGAATGCGAATGCACAGAATCTCACCCTCTTTCCAACCGTTGCCTCACTTTTTCGGCGCCCCAATCCCGTGTGCCGTTCCTGCGTGCAGCCAGTTTGTTCACCCAATGATATGCTGCCACGTGGCCTTAGGGAATCTTGCAGCCGAATCATATTTTTGACACGTGGTGACGCACAATGAATAAAAATGCGTAAACGGCTCTTTCTCGCGTGGAATTAAAATATGTTTTTGATTTTCGCGTGACCGCAGATTTTAAGGGAATGTCGGTTTTATTTTCGATACAAATTTTAACGCGTTTATGTTATTTTAATATTTTTGATGTATTGCTTTTAGCCTATAAATAGTGATATTATGACAGAATGAAAGAGTTTTTTTTAGTTTTAGAATTTTGAGGTGTTCGGTTTTGATCGCAGAACACACGTAAGCCATTTTTTGGCTTTTGTCAGTTCTCACAGCGTACAAATATTTTCGCTACGTGATGTTTTAATTTCATTCTTCTTCTTCTAATTTTTCCGCATATGTTGTAATTTTTATTTTAATTTAATGAAGTAATTTAATTTTTCTAGTGGTTGCATTTGATCTAAATTCTATGAAGTTTTGATTTTAATTATTTTTGATAGATTTATAAGACGTTTGATTTTTTGTTCGTTTCTATTTTGTGCTTAATGCTTTTTGATTATTTGAATTTTATCAAAACGATTTGTACATAAAAATAAACTCGAGAAAGGCATTTTTTGTGTATATTGCTCAGAATGTAGAATGACACATTTACG
This sequence comes from Hippophae rhamnoides, assembly GCA_033030585.1. Classification (NCBI taxonomy): domain Eukaryota; kingdom Viridiplantae; phylum Streptophyta; class Magnoliopsida; order Rosales; family Elaeagnaceae; genus Hippophae; species Hippophae rhamnoides. The sequence goes on from CM065433.1 coordinate 32,371,224, forward strand.
ATGATATGAATATACCCTAATTGTATGTCAGTGACCATTTGAGAACTTAGAACTTAATGAATCTTATTAAATTTAATTCTCATGTAGATATAGTGAATTAATTTAACGAGGTGTGTTTATACGATTTCGGGATGTATTTTAATAAAAAAGAAGTTTTTGGTTGCCAAATTAAATGTACTAAAAAATATAAATCCAAAGAAAATAATATGATTGGAGTGGATTAGTTTGGTGAAAAATTGCAATCCTAGAGTTCTCTTATTTTCTTTTATTACCTTTTTGTTAAATGAACGATTGTTTTGGATAAAATCAGAGAGATACAATTTTAGTACTCAACAAACTATAGTACAAATCCTCGTGAGAACGATACTCTACTTACAAATCTTTATTATTTGTGACCGTGTATACTTGCATGATTTATGTGTGTTGCAAAACACAACAACACATACCATATTTTACTATTTTAGTGATTATTCTTGATGCATAATAAGAGTCAGTTAGCTTTCGTTTTCTTACACTTTGAGGCTTTAGTTGAAAGGCAATTTAATAAAAGGATTCAGCAGCTACAATCTAATGAAGGAACAACATTTAAGTCTTTAGAACTCACTTTTTTCAATGTGGTTACAAGAGAAGGATTACTTGTCCATATATTCCATCTTAGAATAAAGTTATTGAAAGAAAAAACAGGCATGTGGTGAAAACTGAGCTTTTAATGATGATTAGGTTTGGTTTGTCATTGTAATTCTAGATTTATAGCTTTAGGACTGTTATGTACTTGATCAATAGGATGTCTTCTAAGTCTCTTGGTAACAAGTCTCTTTTTGAGTTGTTGTATTATCCAAAACTCGATTACAAGTCTTTGAAAGTGTTTAAGTATTTATGTTTTTCCTATACAAGACCTTACTCAATCTTAAAACTAGATATAAGATTTATACCTTATGTATTTTTGGGATATTTCAAGCATCAAAAAAGTTATAATTGTTTGGATCCAACCGTAAAAAGGTTGTATATGTCTCCTTATATGGTGTTTAATGAATGTGAGTTCCCATATCTATTTACTAGTGTGTCACCATTAGTTTAAGCTTCAAAATCTTAGACACATGTTCAAATTCTATACTTGTGCATTTTGTTCAACTACCTCAATTACATGGCCAAAATAAGATAATTTTTAATGTCCTTAGTCCTACTACTCAAAGTTTTTCTCTATCTAATGACATTTTTGCTGTTAATGTTTCACCTTTCTAGCTTGTCTCTAGCTCAAGTTCTTCTCCTTTGTCACAATCTCCTAATACTTTTATAGACACTTCTCTAACATCTAGGCCAACATCATCCTCTAAATGTCCTGATGCTAGCATTTCTTCACCACCCTCTATTCAATCTATCTCATTTACCTTAGATCAAAGTTCTTTACCAATTTCTTCAAAAATTGCCAACAATATCTATCTAGGGATCTTTGATCCTAATGGAATTAATCTTACAATTTCCTTACCTCTTTTATCTACCATTTAACAACTAGTTGTTATAAGTAATTTGATGTCAACATCACAAATACATAAACCTCCTACATTTGATAATGTACATAATATGTAGAAAAGAGCTAAATATGATGTTTTCAAACTAAAATCCTTGAATATTATAGTCATTTTATTTGTTCCTACTACTATGAAAGAGGCAATGAAACACAAAGATTGGATGGATGAAATGGGTAAGGAGTTTGAACTTTTATGAGAAATGGAACATGTGAGTTAGTTCCACCTCATAGACATAAGAAATAAATAGTAATAAGTGAGTTTTTGCTAGCAAATTAAGCCAGATAAATCTTTAGAAAGGTATAAAAGTAAGCTTATCGCTAAGGGATTCCTTCAAACTGAAGGCATAGAATACAATGAAAATTTTAGTCCTGTAGTGAAACCTACAAACATAAGAGTAGTCCTTATAATGGCTTTGTCAAGTGATTAGGCAGTGAGACATCTAAGCTGGCACTTCTATGATGATCTATGATGATGAAACTCGTATGGTGGTAGTATTCATTTATGTTGTTGACATTCTTTTCACTGGATCAAGTGTATCATATGTTTAAGAAATAATCACTAAGCTAAATGATGTGTTTTCTTTAAAGGACTTGGGTGAACTAAATTTTTTTCCTAAGCAATGAGGTTATTAGAACTGAGGGATGTTTTTACTTTGAATCAATAAGAGTATGTTGCACAATTGCTTGACAAAGTACAACTAATAGAAGCTAAACAAGCTCAAACTCCTCTTGTTTATGAGAATACATTATCTAAGTATAATGGGGAACTAATGACAAAAGTAGGTCCTTATAGGTGCATAAGAGGAGCATTCCAGTATTATACTCTTACGAGACCAAACATAGCTTTTTCAATGAATAAGCTATATCAATTCTTGCAATGTCCTACTAATATACATTATCAAGCAGTTAAAAGGCTTTTAAGGTACTTGGAAGGAAACATAAGGTATGACATTGTGTTACAAAAGATAGATGTTCTCACTATGATGGCTTAGGTAGATGCAGATTGGGCTTCATGTATGGATGATAAGAGAAGCACATGAGGGTAGTGTATATTCTTAGGCAAGTTCTTGGTGTCACTGAGTTCATGTAAGTATAGAGTGGTCTTAAGATCCTATATTGAAGCTAAATTTAGATTGTTGGCATTGAATGTAGCTGAGGTTTTATGGTTGAAGAAGTTACTCAATGAATTGGGAATTGTTCTACCATGTGCTCATACATTATTTTGTGATAATTAAGGGGATGAAACTTTTACCAAACATAGAGTACTTCACTCGAGAATAAAACATGTAGAAATAGAATTTTATTCTATAAGAGAATGTGTGTTGAATGGAGAGGTATGCCTTGAGGGAAGGTGTTAGTGCATATAATGGTGTAGAAGATGCCTTATATAATCTAGTGTACCTAGACTAATTTTGCATAGTCTGGTTAAACTAACAAGTGTATGGTAGCTAATATGTTGTTAGTGTATTGAAGTGTGGCTATTGAGAAGTTGATATAATATATTTTAATGTTAGTTACAGCTAGTACAAGTTAGCACATAGGCTGATCAAGCCTATATATACATAGCCTTCCTTGTAATCAAGTAATAGAAATAGAGTTAGAAAAATTTCTTCATCAATTCTCTTTTTCTTCTTCTCCTTCCTTCTTCTCGGTTCCATGGTTGGATTTTTGGTTTTTTAAGTTTTCTCAATATGTAATAATGTGCATATGATAAGTAATTTTAAGAACAAGTGTTGTCGTACTCACGAAGATTGGTAACAATATCTACTCCTAATTAATAGTTCATTAGTAAATTAATTAAAATTAGTAAAAATAGGTTTTTGTTGTTTTTGAATAAAATAAATTTCACAAGAATTATGAGATATATGTGATCATGGAACTATCATCACCATTATCTTACAATTTATAATTTAAAATCATTCATGAATTCTTAACTTTAGCTTTAAAAGTCCAAGTCAACTTAAGAATTTTTATCTTTTCCTACTGTGTAACTGATTAAAGGTCTGCTTATTAACCAATCTAAATCTTGAACAACTAGAGATATGCTTATCATATTTAATTCATTCATTGCATTAATATCTAAAAAGATGATATAACTAAACTAGGCAAGATTAGAATAATTGTTTAAGGTATTCAGCCTTACTAGTGACAACAACTACAAGGTACCATTTCGAATAAGAATATTAGTAATTACGTACTAACATATTAGAATAGTTATAAACATATTCATTTAACAAAATATTTAATTACTCTAATTTATACATGGATAATTTTGGCATTCAAACATAGAATTGAGTACATCAAAAATCAATAATTAAAAATAAAATTATCATGATATTAAATTAATCAAATCATAATGCAGTGTTTAGAATTAGCCACAATCACATTAGTAAATTAGTTAGATTCTATAAGAATCAACATTATTATCATTAAAAATTAAAGAGACGCGAATTAAGAAAATCTCCAAAATCTTATCCAAAAGTTGACTTGGATGTGTTCTTTGATCTCTCTTGATCATTGTAGCAATTATTATATTAATTTTTTTAATTTCGATACTCTCCTTATTTTATGAGGTCATGTTTTGTATTTATAACATATAAAAATTGGATCAAGATGTAAATATGATTACTGGTATTCTAGTAGAGATAAAATTACTACACACCACGTGTCAAAAAGATAAGACAAACTGCGTTATGGATGAGCTACAATGGGAATAAGCTATGATGAGAATAAGCTTCAATGGGGATAAGGTATGATGGGGATAAGTTGCGATGATTTGCTAAATACATTCACTTCTTTTCTAAGTTAATCAACATATTAAATAAAATTCATAAAAATACATAAATAATCCCAAAAAATTAATATTTTCTTAATAAATATAAAATAAACATTTTTAACATATTATAATAATAATATATATAAAAATGTGAAGAAATTGATATATTAAAATATATATAAAATAGCACTTATGAGTGGGATTATTGTTGCCTACTAGAGGAAAGAGGTCTTGTATTACAAGATCTCAATCTTTAAAATGATGCTATGCTCAAAACGTTTTCTTGGTGGGTTATCAAATGGAACTCTAACACACTTATTTATTTACGCAGATGGTACTTTGATAGGGAAAAACCTTCACAAAGCTAATATGTTTGTTGTTCCTTTTGGCTTGGTTTATGACCACAATACTTGACTCTTTTGAAGGAATCTAAATGGTTATATTTTAGATTGACAATTGACTGAACACTTCTCTAATTAAAAGGATGGACAACCCTTATGTGGATTCGCCGATCCACTCACTAGTGGGATATTATTTACAAGCAGGTGGTTGGCACTTACCATAGTCTTTTGAGGACTCTTATCCAGATATTACCTCAAATATTTGATTGATAATTTTTAGGATTGGTACGAACACTAGAGTTTGGACACTCTCAATTCAGGGATAAGTCATGATCATCGAGGCTTATGATTCATTATGTGTGGTCGAGAAACTAAAGAGATTGAGCAAGGCCATTTAGGTCCCTTTTATACCGCTCTTATGATCTATTTTACTCTTGCGTGCTATTTTGAATAAACTCCTTAGGAATCATCAGTTAAAGAATAAAGGACAATCTTTTCCTTATCAATGTTCCTTATGTGGCTTAACAGAGTAAAATATATCTTCCTTTCCTATCATTTTACAAGTACTCTCTAGGACCTTTCATGCTTATTCTTTGGAAGGTAGTCATGTAAAAAAAAATTCACCCTTGATTTAGGAACAACCACAAAGGTAATTGACTTTGTGTCACCTCCTAGCAATTTATAGAAAGCATGGAATTTTATTTATGAGGCGGGTCTATCACAGTGTAGAACTATGCAAAATACAATGGATGATCGTTAGGTGTTCAAATGTTTTCAGATACAAGGCATCCCACAATTGGTTCCATAGATTTTAAAGGTTATTTGGAGAAGGCTACTTTCTAGATGGATAAAGGTCAATAGAGATGATGCTACTTTTAGATTTCCATGCCTTTCTGGTTATGCAGGTATTTTCAAGCCTCAAGATCATTTGTTAAGGTATACTTTTACACCCTTTTTGGGGTATCATATTCTTTTGAGATAAAACTTTCAATACCATTATCCATGATGTATGCTACAAACTTTGGATGGAAGAGATTGTGGTTGGAGTCAAATTTGGTTTATATTGTTACTCTTTTTTGAACTATGTCACTCTAAGTACTATAAAGATGGTATTTTGAGTGCTTAGTGAAAGTTGTTCTTATGAAGTTCCATTATTCCTATATTTTATAAAGAGGGTAATGCTACAAACTTATAATTGATAATATATCTTCTAAGGTTCTTAGTATTTATACATCAAATTAGTGGTGTGATGCCTCACTATTTGGTAGGTCTTTCATTTATTCGGATGTTAATAACAAACTTAAATGTAGGTTTTATTGAAAATTAATTTGTATTTTTTTATATTTAATAATACTAGTAATTGAGGGATAGATGAGAAGGGTATTGAGAAAGTGCCAAGTTAATTTGGACATCTAAGTGTAACTACTTAGGCCTGTTAACTATAACATTTTGTTAAAAAAACAATTATATTCTTCTTTTTTTAAATCAAATAGCATTTGATGTGATTTAAACTTGTGATTTGAAATAGGAAGATAGTAAATTTTACCTACAGGTAAACCACCAACACTAATATTCAAATAATAAACATTATACATACACATTCATATGGACATGTATATGTTCAAATTATGAATATCCTTATAGTTTTTTTTAAATAAATGTGTTTCTATGATCAAAGATTGAAGAATATAAATACCAAAGACTTGTATGGATTCATGTATTTTTAACATATTTTTATTCTTCCGTGTAATTTGAAATGACATAAGTCTCATTTAATCACTTGTAATAAAAATAATAATTTAATATAATTTAGATATTCAATAAATTTCAAATAAGATGGAGAAATTATTATGGTAAATGCAAATAATAGTCTTGAGAAAGATAGTACAAGTTTAGGATGATGATTGGATCCAATAGTTCAATGCGTTGTAGGTAACCGATCTATTCAAGACATAACAGTTCAATTGTAAATGATTTAATTTATGACCTGCTTTTAAAATACCAATTCATTATAGTTTGGAAAACAATTCAGGTTGAAAATCAACTGTTTTGATATTTATTTTCATATATTATTTTATTTTGTATTATAGTTTAAAAATGAATTTATTGACTGGTGGGTAATATGACTCTTGGACTATATCGAAATTACTTTACTTTAGTTTACCACATGAGTTAATTATTATGGTCGAACTCGAACCGAGTGTTACTTATCGCAACACAAATTACCAATAAATTAAAATTAACATAAATTATTAATAAGCTTTTGAAAATCAATTTCATTTTTAAAAATTTTAAAATTCAAGCCCATCAAAATAGTACAATTAAACCAGAAATTTATTGCTCAAAATTATCAAACTACCAATACAAAAATTAATGTTACACTTGTCGCATAAAGATCAAAGTTCTATGACAGCATACAATAATACTCTACATGATATGAAGATTACTAGCTAATTTGTGTCGATGTGATACATATATAGAAACATATACAATTCGAAGTAGAAAGAAATTAAATGAGTAACTAATAAATTAAATGGACTGGTACTAATTACTACTAGATATAAATTAATTGATTGATTTTCTATGTCTTTGAGAATCTATCTTCCAAAGCTGGTCACAGAGAGTTTTGAGAGAAGGAAAATACAAGCTGAAGACATGAGAACAGCACCAGCAAAACAGGCAAGATCTAAAGGAGTAACCAAAGGTATACTTTTGAACTTCTCCAACACTCCCACTTGAAGTATCATCGTAACCGCATGACCCAATTTTGATTTTGCTTGTGAAACCGATTGCATTTGTACCCACGTAGGAGGCGACTGAAATATAATTAAATTCATTACTAAATTACAATTTAAACGGATTATTAATTATTTGTGTTGATGTGAGATAATATTATATATTCTAGGTGAGTTTATATCTATAAAAAAAAAATAAGAAAATTACAAAAAAACCAACATCCTAAAACATTTAATAACAAAAATAACATATTAATAATATTGAACGAGTTTCAATTAAAATACGTTCAATATTAAACAAATCGTTTTTCAATTTAAACGATATCAAATTAAAATATACTCAAAGTAAAATAATGTAATATTTTCTATTTAATTATAAAAATGTATAAATTATACAAAAATAATATTATTTTTATAATTATAAATTTTAAAACATCCATCGTTTTAAATATTAATTTTTGTTAATAATTTTAAATTTAACGTACATGTATTGGATGTTATAAGAACGGTTAAGATTTTAAAAATAAGTATAAATAAGTACAAAAAAAAAACAAATAAAAGATTATGTTTCGTTTTAAAGATATTATTTTTATTTTTAAAAAAATACTATGGAAAGCTAAACGTCTTACATGGTTGTAAGCAGTGCAATAACGTGAGTTCCATTTTCATAGTCCATACTCCATGCATGTATAAAAGTGTGTGTTTATTAAAATATATATATATATATATATATATATATATATATATATACTATTTATATATGATGAAAAAGTACCTTCATGTGAAATAAACCAAACAAGTTAGAACCAGAAAGAGATGACCCTTTAACTTTGATGGTCTTTGATGAATGTCCGACAAACATGGTATATAACCCAACTCCAAATATAAGCATGGCTGTTCCCATTAGGAACATGTCTGTAAAAAGATATTAACAATGTGTCACATGCATAAAACTAAACTCCTACGAACGGGTGAAAGGAAACAAAAAAATATAGTGAAAAACTATAGTATATGTATAATTATCATACAATAAATACGTGGATAAACGCTCATATATATGCATTTTATTTTTGACAGCTTTCCTTGGGTGTTTGTGATAATATATGAATTGCAATAATTAATTAATGTTGATATATATATATATATATATATATATATATATATATATATATATATATATATATATATATATATATATATATATATATATTAATTACGTACCTATTCCTTGGATAAGTAGAAGCATGATATGTCCTTGATCTGAATTTTGTGATATTGAGTGGAAGTATTGTAAATACGATTCTAGAATTATGAAGCAACCCTGTAATGTTAACGTATATATATATATATATCATCATTAATTATCATTATATATTATTATTATAGGAATAAATTATATATTATTATTATTATAATAATAAGAGAAGATTATTAATGAATGTATATATATATATACCTCAACGAAACACAGAACTGAACCAAGCAGACATCCCGCCACAGCAAATAGCGTTAAGAATCGACAATCAAATATCGACTGCACCATAGTTATAGATAGAGATATATATGGTTAATTATCATATAAAAAAAAATTACAATTATTTAAACAAAATATAATTAACATGAGATGACGTCATATGCAACAAATTCTCTCTTAAAAAACAATTGTTTTTTATGTTATAAAAAAGAACAATATCTTATTTTATAATATTAGTTAGAAGTTAAAATTACATATACTTTATATTTATTATATTAATCTCATTCTATATCGGATGATATATTAAGTGTGAAAATATACTGATTCAAAAAAAAAAAGAAAAAAAAAGATACGTATTGTATGTGAATTTCTTTTAAAATAAAAATAAAAACCTAATTAAATAGAGGGTACCTTTTCAATAAACATCTGGATTCTTTGACTCAAAGATCGTCCATTCAAAAGTTTTCTTAGAGTAATGAAAAAAGAATGATTAACATATTCCACCAAATCAGATATTCCTCTATTAACGGATCGTGGCTTTGAAATGACATTAATGCTCTCCGAAGCAGCGAACGATGCTTTCATGACAGCCACAATTTGTTTCCTTTTACCATTCCCACAAATATCATCTATTCCATTCTTTTGCCGATTATTATTTACGTTGCTCTCAAATCTCACCCTCTTAGTATTACTTGAAGAAGATGAAGAATAATATTTAAGGGAATTAGAGTTCAACGCTGGGTTTGAAGAATTTCGCAACAATCTAGTGCTATACATCGTTTATTACTTTTTTATGGAGTCTTAGTCTAAGGCTATGATATTGGTTGATTTAGTTTGTTGGCTTATTTATAACATGCATTTAGCGCGGTGGAGAAGATTCGTGGTATATATTAGCTGTTTTTGTCTGGACATGTACATGTACATGAATGAGAAAGAAGTTATCGATTTTTATTAAAATATGTCATATTTTGATATTTCAATTAAATAAAATTTAAAATTAATATATATATTTTTTAAAAAAATTAAATAACTAATAGAAAAAATACTCTTCAAATAATAAATTGAGAAGGTGTATTCGCTTTTTCCTGGAAAACTCGTTTTAAATTTCACTTTTTCTCCTTTTTTCCGAGATATTTGGAGTTTTAATTTTAACGGACTAAAAGTAACGAATATTAGACACGTTAGTACTCAATACTTTCTTGTGTGGGTCCATATGTGTTTTTGTCCAGACACGTGTCACTATATATGTCTTAGAAGAAAATATCGATCGTAGTCGGCGCACGAGCTGTAATTCGCATTACGCGATACCGTATGAAAGGCCGTCGAAGTCAATAGTAAAGAATTGAAACTTTCTTTTTTGGAGCTTTGTTGGGCGTATTTGTCTCCTTTGAAGGAATAACCAACGGTGGTTTCTCATGGACATTTTCTTTTTATTATTAGTGTTTTTTATTATTTTTTTTTTGTTCGTAATAACCGAAGAAAAATGAAAAAAATAACTTAAATTTATAATTATAATATTTTTATATTTAAAAAATAATAAAAATAGTATTAGTAGAACTTATAATTATAAAATAATATCTCTTATGCTTACTTCATATAATTACATTATTAAAAGAAATCTAATATATTATTTTATTTTTAATATTATCTAATTAAATATAGCTGAAATTAAATTATAATCATTTTAATATTTAAATATTAAACTTCATTAAATTAGATTTATCAAGATATTATTTTTATTATTATAAATTTTAAAAATATTATTTTTTATAATTTTTTTAAAATCTTAAACATGTTATTTGTTAATATTAATTATTAATTCATTTTTTTTTACATTTTTTATCTTTCATAGAAATAAAATATCAAGATCCCCTATTCTCTCTTTGTTTTTATTGCCAAGCTATAAATTAGAACAACAAATGATAGAGAGACGTGGAAAGCTCGATTATAATTGAAACTTTTCTTATTTTTATTTGATTCAATTTAATAGTAAAATTATTTTTTGAAGAGAAGTTTCACTTTTGATCTCCTTTATGCATTATATTTATTTAACACATAACTAAAAATACAATATATATATATATATAATAACTTAAGAAAATAATGTATCTTATTATATTGCTGTAAGTTATAACAACAAATAATGATGAGAGATGTTGAAAGCTTGACTATCTTTGAAACTTTTTTTATTTTTATTTTGTGTAGACAGCAAAAATAAGGTAATTGAACTTTTTAATATATATATATATATTTATTTATTTTTCTTGGAAGCCGTCCTAGCAGAAGAAAACATCAGATAATAGTCAAATAACATGGAGCTTACGAGTGGCAAACTCTTTCCATGTTGAGCACGCTTTTATTCAGGAAAAAATGATTTATTTCTAATTTCTCAACTTGTTTAGTGAGATATTCTTTATTTATTTATTTATTTATTTATGTGATAATATTTATTTTAATATTTTATATTTTAACCTTATATTTAATTTAATTTGACATATTAATTAATTAATATATATATCTTAATTAAGCGTATAGTGTTTCCAGCATAAATAATTAGGAGAGTTGATATTTTTAGAATAATAAAGATTAATATTAGAATAATTTAATCTTTTTTACAATTTAATGATCATGTGATTCTAAAAATAAAAAATTTGCTCTAACATTAATAAAAATAGTTCTAATAATAGGAATTAATTAAATAAATATTCTTAATAGATATTTTTTATTATAATTAAATATCTTTCTTGATTTTTAGAATCATTATTGATTTAGATTTATATTATTTTTCTTCGAAATTAACTCGGTCAATTAACGCTAATATCGTTAATTTGTTAACCTATAGCATAGTGCCTAGTGATGGAACAACTCTATCACGTATATTTTCAAACAAAATTATATATAAAAAAACTAATCTATCACGTAGCAACTCTTAGCCTTCAAATAATAATAATAATAATAATAATAGTAATAATAATAATAATAATAATAATAATAATACTAAATTACAAAAGTAAACTTACAAAAAATTATTATTATAAACAACGTATTATTATTTTCACCAGTTTTTGTCTATACGGGGTTAAAATTTTAAAAGAAAAATATCTGAAGGTCTCAAAAATCTACCGTTAATCTTGTAACTCACCCAACATAATCGTGTCCTCTGAATATGATAAGTATAATTATTTTATATTAAATTATATTATATTTATTCTATAATATTTGATAACAAATTTATTAATATATTTTGTTAAAAATTAATTATAAATATTTTAATAAAATAAATTATACTTAAAATAATTTTTTATTATAAAATATATTTAAATTAATTTTATATTTTTATTATATTTTAAAATAAAAAATTATTTTAATTTGAGATTAAGAAAAAATCAAAATATATAATTTTATAATTAAAAATTCAAATATAATTAAGTTAAATACCTAATATGGTTAAGTTAATTATTCAATACCATTTAGACCTGTACTTTCTACCCATATTAATTTTTTACACCGTAATATTTTTATATTTTATGATATGGTATGATTTCACACAAAACTTATAATTATATACATTAGCATTTTTAATACTGTGTAACAAAAGTAAAATTTAGTAAACAATCGAAACAAATTACATAAATTCCCTAACAGAATAAAATTTACCAAAACAAGAAAGACATCACAGAACATGGGTCTTTCAAGGTGATTACGGCATTTTTATCGAGTGCAAGTGCTAAAACGATTAACAATTCGATTAAAAAATATTGTGGAATTCGACCACAAATTTCAAATCCAATTGATTCATCATCATCTATGTATTTTCCTGAGTTAACAAAAACTAAGATCTTTACGTTAAAAAAAGATATATAAATGTAAAATTTATTGAAAAATTAACAGATATTTGAATTAACAAACTCTAATATAAGAGATTTATTATGATGATGAAAAAATAATTTGTCCATTTTTTGAATTTTTGCATTTCAGATAGAGAACATGAATGAGTTTAGTAAGGAAAAAGATGAATACGAAATTTTTGAATTTTTTTATTTATTTTATTTTTAAATTTAATCCTACATGTACATAGAACTTAACATTCATATATTTCCATTTTTTAGTAGCTATATGATAATGTTTGTAATGAAAAAAATTTAGTGAAAATTTAACAAAGTTAATAATTTGATGATATTTTTATAAATTTATCCTAACTACAATGATATCGATTTAATTCTAAAGCAAAAACTTTTCAAAGCAAGGGTAAAATTGACTTTAGTCCTCAAATATGTTCACTTAATTATTGACCAAGTTTAAAAGTGTTTCTCCATTCACATTACATTCTGGACTCCTTATTACATATGCAAAGAAAAAATAAAAAAAGATATCTATATACTTAAGGTAAATTTAAAATAATATCATCAAATTATTGTATTTTTTCAAATCTATTGTCAAATTAAAATTTCTTCGATTTATATCATTGAACCTGGGATGATACTTTTGAATTTTTTTAATAATTTGATTGTAGATTTAAAATGAATTTAGTTTAATGATATTATTGTAATAAATCAAATAATTTGATAGTATTTCTTTAGATTTACTCCATTTTTTTATTTTTAATGGCACGCGTGAACAAAAAACTTGCGAAATATTATGACAATTTTTTTTTTTAAATTTGATGATATAAGTTGGATGAATTTAATTTGGTGATTGACTTGAATAAATGCAATAATACTTAAATGAGCTATTTTTAGGTTTATTCCATACTTAGTAATCAGATTTTAAAAATATGACCACTGGTTAACAAGTTGTCAACAACTTGAAGTCCACCTGGTCATGTAAAGTGCCGGGGTTCGAGCTTTAAATATGAATATGCGGGTTTTATTGTATAAAAAATTATGAATTTTTACATTTTGTAAATAAATTGCATAAAAATCAGATTTTTTTTTTCATTTTCCTTTTTTTTAGCAAACAATAGAAATGATGCATTTGAAATGGTTTTCGTTTTGAAAAATTCGTGTATTCCTCTTGAAATAAAAATATTAAGGCTTTTAATTCAAAAATAAGTTTATTTTTAGAAAAAATAAAAAAAAGTAATGGGTTATATTTATTTTCGATTTATTGCATTCACGATTATTTCATCGATGGAAAATTCAAAAATAGTTATCAAAATATATTAGTTTAAGAAAAATTCTTATTGAGTTCTTATGAGTAGTATTGTAGCATGTTAACTTAGGTTTAGTTTGTTAAACAAAAGTAAGATATTTATATTATTAAAACTTATAATCATAAAATATCACATTTTTATATTTATTTTATATATTTTTATTTTTAAATTTTTTTGACATATTATTTCATATTAAAATTTAATTTAAATTAAAATATGATTATTTAGACCCGTTTAATTTAACAATTCAATATTATTAAAATATTATTTTTGTTATTATAAATTTTAAAATAATATGATTTATTAGATATGATTTGTTGTATGTATCCTATTTTCAAATCATGCCACAAATTAATTAACATCCTAATTACATTACTCGATTCCTCCACGCCTTATACTTTAACCCTATTAGTGTGTTTGGTCGGAGGGAATGAAAAAGAATTAGAATTGATTCTTTCTATTTGTGTATTTGATTGGATTGAAAAATGAGTTAGAAATGCAATCGATTCCTAAATTAGAAGAAATCACAATTCATTCTCCCCTTTAGAAATCATGATTCCAATCCCATCTCATTTTTTTTTTCAATTTTACCCCAATCCCAAATATAACCCTAAACTCAAATCCTTAATCCTAAACCCCAAACCCCAAACCACAAACCACAAAACGCTAAACCTTAAACCCAAAACCCTAAAACCCTAAATCCTAAATCCTAAATCCTAAATCTCAAATCTTAAATCCTAAAACACTAAACCCTATTTAAAAAAATAATAATTTTAACCCTAACTTAACCCATAAATATAACCCCAAATTCTAAACCATACTTAGAAAAATAATAATTTTAATCATAAACCTTAACCCAATCCCAAATATAACCCTAAACTCAAATCCCAAATCCTAAACCCTAAATCTCAAAACCGTAAATCTCAAAACCCCTAAGACTAAAACCCTAAATCCTAAATCTCAAATCCCAAATCCCAAAACACTAATTGCTATTTAGAAAAATTATAATTTTAACCCTAACTTAACCCATAAATATAATCCCAAATTTTAAACCATACTTAGAAAATAATAATTTTAATCATAAACCTTAACCCAAAAATATAACCCTAACCCTAAACTCTAAACCCCAAATCCCAAAATCCTAAACACCCTAAATCCCAAATCCTAAAACCCTACACCCTAAACCCTAAACCCCAAATCCCAAATCTTAAACCTCAAAACCCTATTTAGAAAAATAATGATTTTAATGATGTATTTTGTCTGACGAAAAAATAATAATTAAACGATATTATTTAAACTTTACTAAATATAGGGGTATTAAAGTAATTTACAGTTTTTTTTTCATTTCATTCTAGTGGCAAACCAAACACTGTAATACTGATTCCTTCTTTAATTCCAATGGTCAAACCAAACAACATTATTTTCTTTCCATTCCATTCCATTTTCATTCCGATTCTGATTTCAATTTCATTCAGCGAACCAAACGTCACCTATATTTAGTTGATTGGAATGGAATAAAATCAAAATTGATTCCTTTCAATTTTATGTTTGGTTGGGCTGAAAAATGAGAATTAAATGAAATCGATTCTTAAAATAGAAGGAATCACAATTATTTCTCCCTACTTAAGGAATCATGATTCCATTCCCATCTCAATTTTTTTTTCAATTTACCCCAACCCCAAAATCCTATACCATATACCCTACACCCTAAACCCTATTTAGGAAAATAATAATTTTAATTCAAATATAACCCTAACCTAATCCCTAAATCCCAAATCGTAAAACCCTAAATCTTATTTAGAAAAATAATAATTTTAATCCTAAACCTTAAACCCTAAACCCTAAATCCAAAAACTCCCTAAACCCTATTTAGGAAAAATAATAATTCTAACCCTAAACCTTAAGTCACAAATATAACCCTAAACCTCAAATCCCAAAACTCAAAACCCTATTTAAAAAAAATAATTTTAACCCTAAACCTTAACTCACAAATATAATAATTAACCCTAAATTCTAAACCTCAAAACCCTAAATACTATTTAGAAAAATAATAATTTTAATAATATATTTTATTTTTAAGTACTAATTATTTAAAAAAATAATGATTTCAACAATATATTTTATCTGATAAAAAAATAATAATTAAATGATATTATTTAAACTTTATTGAATATAGGGGTCTTTTTTATGTATTATTAACATCATTTCTTTTAAATATTATTAACATTTCGAGGAAAATTCCATGTCATTTAAGATATTATCATTGTAGTAAATCACGGAGAAATTATAGTAATATTTTATAGTATTAAAGCTAGATATGAATAATCGTTAATAACTTGTAAACTACATGTGATCACCACAACAAAAAGTTCAAATTTATATTATGCATCACCATCATTTATGATTTATCTAACATATATTTGACGTGTGCCTTCATGTTTTAGTTCCTACATTAATTCCTTTCTTTTCGCTTGCCCCTTCGAAATCCACAACTATAATGAGTGTTTTTGTTCTTATTTTTAAATATACATAAATATGTGTGCTATATAAATATACAAAAATTCTCTATTATAGATGCTTGAAATAATAGGTGCACTACTCGTACAACATTTACTAATGTTTTTGAATTAATACTTTATGAATTAATAACCTAGAATCATTTTTTACGTACATGGTATTACGACCTCGTTTTAGAAAATATTCTATTACTTTATTAACCTCATTTATATTTTTACATATATAACGAGTAGACTAGCCCTCAAGATAAAAATCAGTAAAACTCTCCTCTCCCAAGCTAGTTTACTCATTCCTATCGCCACTGCCGACGATGTTACTTTATGTTGTTGCCAATCGTTTCAGATCCGTATTCTTATTTGATTTCTGCAATCTCTTCTACAGTTTGACAACAATGGTGTTTTCTTCGCCAAGTTGAACATGGAGTTAACTAAAGATACTTACTACGGAGCCAAGGTCTTGTTAAAACTGTTGGCGTGAGTTGGAAATGGACAACAGAGCATGGGTTGCAGAAATATTGCAGACATGTTTTTAGTGGTAGAGCACCAGGCAGATCAGAAGGTAATGGGTTGTAGAAGTATGGCAGATAACATGTTTTAGTGGAGCAACAGCAGTAGCATGCTTGAAGCAAGGTATGGGTGCATTAATGGGGTAGCAGATGCAGCAGAGAGAAGGACAACAGTGTAGTGCTGTTGCATTGGTGTATAAGAGAGCATTTACTTTCTTGTTTTCAGAGAACGAGAATAATCAATAAGCAAGGAAAATATGAAATACAAATTCCAGAGGAAGTTGTTTATCTTTTGAGATTGTTCACTTGTTTCTATTCTAATGTTATTCATACCAAAACTCTTTATATTATGTTTTTTGTCATGGTATCAAAACAGAGTTATTGCTGACCTAGTGAAATAAAATGGCTACCTGTTACGCTGATTTCTGTTATTCTCGACACTGGTTTGATCTGGTGTACTGGGTTGGCTAATCTAGTTTGGCCGATGCAGTTGTGCAGATGTAGTTGCCAACATCTGTTGCTGGTGATACTAATGCATGTGAAAGTGGTTCTGAAGATGGTTGTCTTTTTGGAGACAACGTCTTGTAATTGTAACAATAAGTTAAGCTCAAAAATGGATGAGGATTTTCCATCTATTATGAAGATTAATCGTGTAGAATCTTATCCAGTAGGGACCATGAACCTGCAAACTGCTCTTAACGGGTCTGATGAAATCCATGCAGGCATATATCATTGCCTCACTTATTGGCATATATTTGTTCCCAACATTGTCTATATTGAACCTATAGTTTCTGTTAATCACCAAAGCCAAATCATGGTTCATTTTGAGTCTGAATTAAACCTTGTAATTCAGGATACAAATATTTCACATTCTGCTGTTTCTATGCCAACCATAAAAGCCTCTGTAAAGAATAGAGACCCTAGACTCTGAGTTTTCAATTTGGATTCTGGTGGCTTGGATCTTAAACAAAGACCGTTTTCTGTGACTAAAAATACACCTAAAGTTGAACCCAGAGATCAGTTGAGCTCAAGAAAACAAACTATTGAGGACTCTAATCTGGATGGTCCTGAATTAAAAGGGCAGATAACTATATTGGGAAATTCTGGTGGCACTTATGATGTGAAAACTCCTGTTATTGACTGGTTGGAGGATACTGCAAAGTTTGCCACATATTTAATTCAAACTGTTGCACAAGAAACCTTGTTACGAGCCAAGGAAGACCACAAAGATGCAGGAACTCTGGAACCTCTGGCTACGGATTCATGTCAGAGTGAGGATCTGGCTAAGAAAGTTTATAATAGTGGTAGTAACATCATAAATGATTTGGACAAACAGTTTGAATCATTACCCATACATAAGAGTAAAGTTATATGTGCTAATGCAGATGTTGTTATTAAAGATCTGAAAAGCAGAACATTGATGATAAGCACTCCAGAAGATATTACCCAGGCTGGCACCATTTCTGCAAATGGAGAGCGTGAAATTGGAGAGTTATTAGCTAGAACAATGGAGAAAGTTGGAAAGGAAGGAGTCATCACCATTGTTGATGGCCAATGGACACATATTGTAAGTGCGCTTTCATTCCTGAGGTGTTCCTTTTGGATCCAGAAGGGCGAAACTCACTTGATCTCTCGGTCGCTCTCTAGCCCCAAATGTACTGTGACTATGAGTGATAGAGAGATACATATTATTGCTGAGAGACAAGCTGTAAGGATGGTTCTACGAGCGATCTCACGACCATTGTTGGCCAAGGTGAAGCAAACAACAGAGATTGTTGGGTTGGATGTGGTCCCTGATGCTAAGAGAGTACTGGTTGACTTGTATTCCAAAACCCTAAAGGAGATCCAGAAAGTTTCGGAGGATGAAGGCTACCGCAAAGCTGTGGAGTCGTTTATGAGGCACTATCGTCGCGAAAAAGATGACTGGAAGATGATTGAGAAGCGCCTTGGCTGCAGTCAGGTCGAGGAGCTCATCGAGGAGGCTCTTGATGAGCTAACTCTAATCGGCAAGATGATCAAATAATTTTTTGTTTCTTCGTGTATTGAAGGATCGATACCGACAAGGCGCTCTCGGAGACATGAGGCGCAGAAATTGGTAATGAGTATGGTTGGGTTTCTGAGGATGCAGATATGGTGGGAAATAGAGAAGATGAAATTGCTAGGAGTGGTGAGTCTGAGTTGTTTGGGCAGCTCTTTTCTATTGTTCCCATTCATCGTCTCGATCAATGGCACTAGTGGAGGGTACTATTTGGGGATGTTCTTGGGCAGGGCTTATGAGAAGGCACTTCACGCTCGACTTGTGGGAGTTCACAAATGGGCAGTTTGTAGCAAAATATTGGATTATGAGTTGAACTTGGAGATACCAACAATTACAATCAAAGGCAAGATCGTGAAGGCTGGAATCACAATCTTAATTAATAGTGGTGTTCAAGATTCTGTTATACCCTTAACTGGTAGCAGAATTCTAGTTCATGGGCTTACATAAGAGTTAGGAACTCAAGGAATGGTGCTTCTAACAACACATATGAATGGAGGTAAATACCTCACTTGGAGCATATCTACAAAGATTGCTCTTGGAGCCAAGCAAAAGCTGGGTTTCGTTGATGGTAGGCATTTTATGCCTATGATGTTGTAATAGCACATATGAATGGAGGAAATTTTCTCACTTGGAGCATATCTACGAAGATTGCTCTTGGAGCCAAACGGAAGCTGGGTTTTGTTGATGGTAGGCATTCTATGCCTATGGTGCTGTAATAGCACATATGAATGGAGGAAATTTCCTCACTTGGAGCATATCTATGAAGATTGCTCTTGGAGCCAAGCGGAAGTTAGGTTTCGTTGATGGTAGACATTCTTTGCCTATGGTGTTGTAATAGCACATATGAATGGAGGAAATTTCCTCACTTGGAGCATATCTATGAAGATTGCTCTTGGATACTTAAGCAAGTTAATGTTCAAGTTGAGTTTTTCATGATATATATAAAACTCCAACTTGAGGAGGGGATGAAGAATTATCATGATGGGAGCAGCATGATGCATCAATAGCATCATGGTGGCTACAAGGAACTTCTACAACTCACTTGACAAATTGGGTATAAGAGATATCTATGCACCAACTTGAAGAGGAGTGTTGACGTGAGTTGAAAATGGACAGTAGAGCATGGGTTGCAGAAATATTGCAAAAATGTTTTTAGTGGTAGAGCACCAGGCAGACTAGAAGGTAATGGGTTGTAGAAGTATGGTAGATAACATGTTTTAGTGGAACAACAACAATAGCAAGCTTGAAGCAGGGTATGGGTGCATTAATGGGATAGCAGATGCAATAGAGAGAAAGACAGCAGTGTAGTGCTGCTGCATTGGTGTATAAGAGAGCATTTGATTTCTTGTTTTTAGAAAACGAGAATAATCAATAAGTAAGGAAAATATGAAATACAAATTCAAGAGGAAGTTGTTTATCTTTTGAGATTGTTCACTTGTTTCTATTCTAATGTTATTCATACCAAAACTCTTTATATTATGTTTTTTGTCAAAAACAAGACACTTTGACATCATCAAGTTTGTTGGTTTTACAAGCGAACTTTCAGATTCTATCAGCTACTAATCTGCACAATAATGATATATCTACTCTAACCACTAAGATTTTATTTTTTTTATATTTGTCCTTTTGTGTTTAGATTTTGATAGGAATTATAATTATTTGTAAGATGTGTAAGTTTTAAATACTCATTCAAAAATATCTATATAAAATTTATATAATCTTTTAAAAATATCTATTTAAAACTTGCATTCTTTGAAAAATATATATGAAAAGTTTACGGAATCTTTCAAAAATATATATGTGTGAAGCTTACTTATTCTTTCAAAAACATGCATGTAAAACTTACACTCTTTCAAACCTTACATATCCTTCACAAGGTGTTCACAGGCTCAGTAAAAGTTATCGGAGGTCTGACAAGGTCACTAGCAGATCGGTGAATATTATTACTAGTCATATTTCAAAGCTGTATGGTTTATGCTTTATTTTTGCCCTTTAAGTAATTGACATTTTTTAGTAAATATCCAATTTAGGTAAAAAAAATCAACTTTATAACCAAACATATCACAACAAAAGTGACATTAAAACAAGTCTAATGTACAATTTTAAGGTCATGTTTGATTTGTAGAATGAAAGTATAATGAAAAGGTAGTAATGGCAATTGAATTCAATATAAATAATATCATTATTACTATGTTTGTTTGATAATAGAATCATAATAATAATAATTATTAATGTAAATTTTATAAAATAATAAATGAATCAAAATTACTAAATAAACTTTTTTTAATTTTAAATAAGATAGAAATGAAAAATAATAACAAATGATTACACAAATATAAGGAAAATAAAACATTTTATTGTCTTCCTAAAATGTGAGTCAAATCAAATACAAAAATATCATGAATTATTTATATTCCTATCGACCAATCATAATTGAGAATTTAACACATACAATTAATGTTTCCACGGTTGCTAGTTGCCTAAAACTACAATTCTTTTTCCCAAGTTCTAAATGACATTATACATGGGTGGTAGCGTATCATTAACTTTGGAATAAATGCTTTGCCCCACTCACTCATCTCCTGAAGTTGCGGGTAGGAAATATAGCACCTTTGAACTTCAAAAATGAAGATAAAATAAAATATATAAGCATCAAATATAGAATGATAATCACTCTTTAACACCTTTGAAAAAACCTTTTCCCGAGAGTTATATAGAACGATTTGGACCCTCATTCATAGCCTATTGCTGGATTTGTCTTCAATCTACTAAGATTCAAATTTTATTCTCTTTTCTTTTCGTTTCTCCCTCTACCTTTTCTTTTACTCTCGATTTGTTTGTCTTCAATCTACTAAGATTCAAATTTGATTCTCTTTTCTTTTCGTTTCCCTGTCTACCTTTTCTTTCACTCTCGATTTGTCAATTTGGAAGTTAGGGTTTGTGTTCTTTGCTTGCAAATACGAATGGATGATATGGTGAATTGTGTTGATGGCATCAATCTGACTTTTGACTTTGGACCTGATTGCAAGTGATAATAACTCCTTGGATTTGACTTTGGTGGTTGATGTAATCTCTCAAAAATTGGTTAATCTAGATTTTCTACGGAGAGTTCATTGTAGAAAATGGACAAAAGCAGGAGCCCTTGACGTGAAGGTGATTGATCGTTCCACTTTTGTGTTCTATTTTAATGACCTAGCTGAAATAAAGTTAGTGTTGAAGAAAGCCCCTAGAACTTTAATAATAACCTATTCACAATCTAGAGGCTCCTTCCAAGTATGTCTCTTGGTTTGGCAATTAATTCAACTCCACGATCTCCCATTGCATTGGAGGATTGAATCCATTGCTAGAGGATTGTTGAGAAAATTGATTCAATCATTGAGATTAACAAATTTTACCGAGTAGTGGTAACATAGGAGTAGCTCGTGTTTGAGTAAGCTTTGAGCTCTCTCGAGCTTTGATTGTAGGGGTTTGGATCTTTTTGTGCTCTCTAATGTTTGGGTTGGTGAAATATGAACAATTGCCAAAATTCTACTATTATTGTGGGCGTATAACTCATCAATCACGTTTTCGTGAGTCTCCTAGAATTGATAATATAAATTTTGGTGGAAGTATGTAAAGTATGAGAAATGGCTCCGATTTGATATGAATATGAAAGTGCTTGAGCATATGAGGGGTAATGGATTGAGGAACAAGGATTGTAGAGGTTTTGTGTGTGGCATGAGTATTGAAACGAGCAAGGGGAAAAGTGATGCTAAAGCTCAAATGCATAACAAGGAGAATATTGTAGCAAATGTTGGTAGAGGTACTAAAGGAGGGAAACGTCCATGGAGTGGCTTGAAGGAGGTGACTTTCTTGTGTAATTTGCAGGCTGCACCATTCAGGATGCTGATGTTGCTCATTCTGCTGCTGGTTCAAATATGGACTCAAGGGTTGCTGCTCTAGATGAATCTGGCTAAGCTTACTTCACTCTTGCTTGGATTGCTTTTCATTTTAGTTGTGATGTCATGTTTGTTAGGTCTGGTTTGGCTCCTTTTCTGTTTTGGTTTCTCTTATAACTATTTTGTTTGCTTTGATGTCTTTACTGTTTTTGTTTGTCTTATAGCTCGGAGTGTTGTTTCATTCTTGTAGAAAACTTATGGTCTCTGTTATTCTAGCTTGATAGCTAGGTTGATTCTTGATATTTTTCTATAAGTTTCTTGCTGCTAGCCTTGTTTGCTAAAAGGTTTGAGGGTTTGTTTCCTGATGGTTTCTTGCATGCTGCCTTTTGCTGGGAACCTGTTTGTATAACTTTTCTGGTTTTCTGGTTTAAGTTTGTGTCTTTGTAATGGTTTAGAACCTGTGGCAGTTCTTAATAGAAATATTATACTTTCCTTCTAACAAAATATATATATATGATAATTGAGCATCAAAATGAATGGCTATTCAGAGTTATAACAAGTTTCATGAATATGTGAATCTTACCATTGCTTAGTAGCCCTTGTTTCCTCGTATTCTAGCCCTCATGTCAACCTGACCTCGCTTACAATTGAAGTAAGTCTCCCTTAGGCCTACACATTCACTAGGAATTGATGGAATCTTCTCTCCAGCACATTCTCTATACGGTCTGTTTTCAATCTTAATGCAATCAGATTCACTCAGGCATTTGACCAATTCCATTGCTAGGCCCTTGCAAGACTTTGACATTATCCCCTTCCCTGTCCTGAAATTTTCATATCATAATTTACTGTTAGGAATCACAATGAGTTGGTGCTGGCAGCTGACTGCCAATTACCATCACTGCTGGTCTCTCTTTTCATAAGACAATCAAAAATGCTGCTGCCATTTTGATTTAAAAAAATTTAAATAAAAAAGGTATGATACACATTCTTTAAAGAAATCTACCAAAACAACTAATAAGATGAACGCAGCAAATAGCCAAATAATAGTAGGAAGAAGAAAAGGGTGTTGAGGTAAAAATATGCAAGAAACATGCTTTTTTGGGTATTTATTTTGGTCAACGAAAGAGAGAAATTCCATTGAAGATAGAAAAGCACATACAAAAAGTTAGTAACCTCCTCTTGACCAACAACATAACAAGAACACTCCTCTATGCACCACTCTTCCTGACCAACAACATAACAAGAACACTACTCTATGCACCCACCAAGCCTCAGTAAAAAGCCAACTGCTTAGGAAAATCAACCACTGAGAGATATCATATTTATCCCTATATAAGACCCTCTCAATACTCCATAGTCCATATCTTTGTAGAACATAGAAGGTTTAAGAAATCAGTACAGGTGACCTAAGCTAGTTTTCCGGCTAAAACCTACAGCAACAAACACTGTCAAGCAAGTCTCACCACCACAAACAATAAGACAAAGAAAGAGAATGTCAATTCTTTCCTCTCTCTTTCTCTCTCTCGGACCAAGAATATGACTATTGCTGAAACTATAACAGAAATAACACTAGCAAAATTAACAATCCAAAGAAACCAGCATGCTCCAATAGCATACAAAGTTTGGTGCAAACAACTGCCTTTCAAATTCATCACCCACACAAATGTTCTTCAATTTCACCTTACCAGCTTCCCATTGAATCCAAGTTGTATACACTTCAAGCACCAGCTGCTCAACACTGGCTCAAGATCCCTCATACTTTTGACGGTGAAGCTCAAGTAGTCTTAAAATTAGCATAGGTGCTCCAATAATTCTTGAAACATGACCACATTACCCTTCAAAGTTAAAACAAACATGGTATAGAATAATGCCGCAACAAGATGAAGATCAATAATCCCAAGAGTCCATCGCAAAAGCACATCCCAATTAAAAAGAAAATCCTTACTCTGATTAAGAATAACTAGGTCTCATTGTAACATTTTCTATGCATCTAAATCCATATCCCCACAAATAATCATCAACACACACGCTACCATACCAAGTACATTATTCACCTCGTCCACATTCTGCATTTTCAGATTCGAACCACCAGGCGGCAGGAACAATAGAGCTAAACAACAAAATAAGCTGAAAATAAACCTCAGACGAGATTGATCTAGAGCACCAAAAAAGCAGACAATGAATCTTAAAAATGAGATCAATCCAGAGAACCTAACAAGCTGACAATCTACCTAAGAAGAGATGGATCAAGCACCAAAGAAAACGGCAATCAGTTTCAGAACATCTAAACTTCCCATACCAAACATAAAGAGCTAGCCAAGATAACAAGAAATCGTGCCTAAAAAAGAAGAAATTCATGTAAATGAAAAAAAGGATAAAAAGAAGCAAAATTTGTTTAAGGTTTAATTGAATCCATTGCATTTCCATGGAGGAAAAAAGGGGTGGAGAAGAAGCAAACAATACGAGCTACATTGCAATTTAGGCAGCTCTGATAGAGGCCATTTGGAGACGAAAAGGAGAGGGAAATAAGGAACGAAAATCTTTGTAAGAAGGATTAGTATTCTTAGGCTTGCAAAACTGGCTTGAACTTCTCTTTGAAGTCCTCTCCTCTAATGTAGTTATGTAGTTAAAAAAGTATGCTATGTCAGGTATGTTATAGCCCTCAACAATCATAGAAATATACTTGGGTTCCATTAAAAATTCGAGCTTCGAGGCTAAGCGAAGCTGGAAGAAAAAGATTTATTTTTTCTGCCAAAAGTAAATAATAGAAAAAAGGTAAATTATTAAGAGACAACAGTGTACAAATTTGTACACACTTAATAACTCCTGAGATACTTAATGAATGTGATTTAAATTTTAAAATTAATAGATTACTGAAAGTAGAAACTAACAAACAGCTCAAGCGTGGAAGCAATTCTGAGGATACATGGTTGAAGCTAAGAACATAAATAACATGGATGGTAATCGATAAAATATACGAATGGCATAGATAATATAAATCAATAAACCGAGCAGATAATACAGAGAGAGAGAGAGAGAGATCTTAGATTCTTAGTAGGTCTACTCGAAATAAAGATGATTTGGTAATAAAACTGAGTACTTACAAACTCAAACAATAACGTGAATAAACAAAGAAGAGCTCCAACGAAATCGTCAACTATGGTCAGCGGCTGAAAGGGGCGGTGATCGAATGTTTAGGGCAAGGTGGTGGCTTGCGTGAAGATATGCGAGTATGTCGTCGGGGCTTCTGAGTATCTAACTGACGGGCCCCGCATGTGTATTTAATGGATCAGTATTTTATTAGTGAATAACCGCAACGGTGTTTTAGTGTCGTGAATCGTGGGAAGGTTGAGGAGAAAATTTGATGAAAAAAATGATTTTGTGGGTTGAGTTAAAAGATCACATCTCCATCCTAACAAATTTTTGAACATAAACTTTTTAATATTTTTATATATTTATTTAAAAAATAAAATATTATAATTAAAAAATATTTTATTTTAATTTTTTAACTATTACAATTCAATTATATCTGTATTTTATATATTATAATTTAAATTTATTTTATTAATTAAATATATGTAGATAGTTTTTTCAATCCCTAAACATTTTTCAAAACTGCAATAGAAAATATCTATCCTACTTCCGGAAAAAAGTAAGATGAGAACGAAGACGTCGGTGTTATGACTTTTTTTGTTTTGTTTTTGTAAACAGTTTTTAAACTTTTAAACTTTGTATAAAGATGTAAAGTAAAAAAACTTAATACTTTGATTCATGTCTGATGTGTGTCTGAAATAGTATGCATTCTGATGTCACGTGTGTCTCCATCATTTCTGTTACACTTAAAAAGAAATGAGCTTAAAATGACAAGTGGTAAATGCTAAGGAGAGAGAAAACAGAGAAGTTGCTGACTTTCTGTTATTATTAAAACCTTCCGAGTGAAAATTAAATAATAATAGCAACAACAAAAACAAAGATTAAACATAATCCAAGTTTTTATGATGACGATGAAGATGATGATGATGATGATGATAATAATAATAAAAGATTTAACGCAATCCAATTTAAACTTGTAACTTGTTTTTGGAATGTGCAAAGCTTTTCATTTCTTACCGATGTTATGATTAAATTACCTAATCTATTTTTTTAGATTTCTTTTGCATTCTTTTTCCCAGGTTTGCCTGAAAAAAGGGCATACTGATATCGGTACTGTTTTACTTTTGAAAGAAGCGATAGGGTCTTCTGAATTCTACGAGTATGTAATCAGTCATTTGATTTTTGGATAACTCGCAGTTGAATATCAAGTCATCTGCTAAACCCTTCTCTTGATGTGCATTTACCAACCCATGCGATATCATGTTTAGGTTTTTGCCCATTACTGCCTATCATCTTTTGCTTTGAACTGCTTGGTCTGCAAAACAATGGCTAGTTTAAATTCCGCAATGTGTACTGCAAACATCACTAAGTGATTTGTTAAGAGCAGTGAGTTTGCCACTACTTCAAGTGCAAAACATGTCATTGATGTAGAATAAAATAATTCGGGAGGGGTTATGGCAATGGTGGTGTATTGCTTGTGACATTTGATTCTCAAATGTTAGGGAGTGGTAGCTCATTGGCTTCATAGGACTTACTTGATGTTGCTAATGACTTGAACTGTATGACTATGACATTAATCTCTCAAGTAGCGATCGTGCGACACTAAGCATGCCTTTGAATCCGAAATATAACTCCAAAGAGAATAAAAAGAGCCAGAAAGAATGCTTTTTATCGCTTTCAAAGTTTATAGCTTTACGTTAAGCTAAGAATTCCGAGGATGAATACAAATGAAGACTCAATAGGTCTATATATAGTGCGCAACAAGCCTGTAGAAAGATGACACATTTCTCTAGATTCTTCTACAGAATTTTATACAAGCAGAGTTTTACGTACAATCGCACAAGGTTCTAGGACCTTCTATCCAACTCTGTAGTCTTCTAGGTTTGTCTAGTTCCTTCATGCACGTTCGGATGTTCCGTAGCTTCTCCAACCCGGCTTCTACATCCTTCCCGAACCATCCAAAGATGTTCTGTATCATTCCAAATTTCATTCTAGCACTCTCCAACAGGCTCTGTAACATTCTAAGGTCTTCAAGCTCGAGTTGGAGTCCGTCCAACTCTAGCACTCTTTCTAGACTTCTCTGTAACTCTAGAAATTTCCATGTGTCTAGATCCTTAGGCGAACCAACATTTGGATTTTTAGGAAGCGCAGGCGGGACGTGACACCCTCTCCCCCACTCAAGTTCGCGACGCCCTCGTCGCGCCTTCAAGTTGAAACCTCTATAGCATTTTTGAATTGCACAAGGAATCCTCGTGTTCCCAACTTGTCTCTTCTTCTCGGAGCGTTTTTCCATTTGACCAAGTATTCCCTATAACTTGTGGTACGCCCTTCGTCTGATCAGCGTCCGCCAAAATCGAGTCCACTTCCTCTCAAAGCGAGGTTATCACCGCGTAGGTGCTCTCTTTGATACTCCCGACTTATGTCATCCTCGTCTCCGTGGTAAGGTTTTAGCATGCTTACATGAAAAACAAGATATATTTTAAGCTTCAAGGAGAGTCAGAGCTTGTATGACACCTTTCCGACTTTCGAGACGTGAAATGGTCCCCTCATATTTCCGCACCAACCCCATGAACCTTCCGCAGGACTTGAATTGTTCAGGGGAAATAGTTTCACCAGACCAAATTACCTTCCCGAAACTCTACCATCCTCCTCTTCTTCCGTCACCCCATTTCTTCATCTTCTTAGACGCCTTATGCAAATAGGCTCTGGCCAATCCCCCTGTTGTTCACGCCAGCCTTGGCAAACTCGGGGCAAACAGGCTCTTCCTTCATAACTCGTGGCCAAGGTGACGGAGTCAGCGGGTCGTCGCCCCACGACAATCTCAGCGGACTCATGCGGTGGACTCGCTTCTTTGCAGATTATACGAAAATTGGGCCACATCCACCAGCTTCGCCCAATCTCATTGATTGGCACTCACAAAGTGCCTGAGATACAACTCCAGCAATGCATTGACACGCTCCGTCTATCCATCACTTTGAGGATGATAGCTTGTGGCAGTTCAAGTCTCGATCTTAACAAACTTGAACAATCTCGTCCAAAATTTCCCCTGTGAATCGTGGGTCTCGATCACTTACTATATTGGATGGAATCCCCCCAATGCTTCACAACATGTTTAAGGAACAAGCCGTGCCGTCTCATCTTCCGTGCGGATCGGCAGTACGAATGTTGCATATTTGCCGTTCTGGCCGATAACGACAATTATGCCGCCAAAAGCTCCTCGATTTTTGCAAACAAGTAATGAAGTCCATAGAGACACTCTCCCATGGTCTTTCTGGAATAGGCAACGGTTCTAGCAATCCTCCGGGTGCATGCTGTTCTATCTTGTCTTGTTGACATACAAGGCAAGTCTTCACATAAGTTTCGACATCATCCCGAAGTTGAGGCCAATAGTAGATGGATTTGGTCAAAGCAGTGCGTGCACCTCATTCCCTGGGTGTCCAGCCCCATAAGGAATCAGCGGCACTTTGATAAGCTCTTTCCTTAAGCTCCCCATTTCGGGGCACGAAGATTCGATTCGCTTAGCATGTAGCAGTACCGTCACTCACCCAAAATCATCTCGTCTTACCTTCCTCGACGAGGCAAAGGAGGTTTTCGTGGGCAAGGGCATCAGTGCTCCAATCCTTCTTTCGATCCTTTCCAAAGAAATGACTACTGCCTACTCAAGACCGCTAGCTCCATCTTTCCACTTGTCGGGTCAACCACCACGCTGCCGCGCGCCTCTTATTTTTCCACCCGATCGTGGGCTCACTGCCGTGGTCTCTGTGTCGAGCTCCAACTCGACTTCAGGTCCACCTCCTCCTCGAGGTAACCGTTCGGGCGAGGCCTCATGCATCACCCCACGGGACTTATCTAAGGCAACTTGCCCTTCCGTCGGCAAACTTGGCTTTCGCGACTCCTCCTCGTCGTACTCTTTTGAGATGGTCGTGCAACTCTCTTCGTCCCTCTTCAATCCCCTTTGATTTGGAAATGCCGAGAGAGCTTGGACGTGTTTGCGTGTCCCGTCCGTCGCACACGCAAGCCTTCGAACCATCCACGACGCACACGGAGTTTCGAGTACGGCACCACGAAAGCTCTTACCGGTCCAAGAACCTCGCCGAATACCATCGAGTAGTCATCTACATGGCGCCACCGATAAGTCCACTCGCCGCCCAAGCACCAAGATCGACCTTAACTCCTCGAGCGACTCCATGTAATGGTAGTGCCGAGTTAACCGCCCAGAGATCCCCTCCGCGACAACCTTCAAAGTGCCGAGTCGCTTTGCTTCTTCCACCGAAGCAAAGTTGTGAGATGCTCCTGTGTTGACCAATGCTTTGGCGACCTTCCCATTGATGGTGGCATCCACGTACATTAAGCCTTTAGGGGTCTTTGGGACGCTCTGCATTGCACCAAGTAGGCGCAAAAAACCCATCTTTGCACCTGCGTCCGACTCGCCTCCATCTTGCTCATGAGTGGAAGCAACTAAGGCACTCAAGGCCTTCCTCTTCGGACATTCACGTGCCCAATGCGGTTCGTCACAAATGAAGCACGTAACACGGGACATTCACGTGTCAATTGTGCAAACCCCTCGTTGCACATCTCCATGTCTCCGCCTCCACCACAGCATAGTAGTGTCGGACAAATACATAGCAAATAGCTCGGATCTCGCCGGCATACCGTTACGCCAATAGCCTCGAAGTATTGTTCTAGCCCCCATGTAGAAGTTCTCCACTTCCCTAGCGTTCCTAACGCCATTAAAGGTCTCTGGGCTTGGGAACATCCACCCTCTTAGCCTCAATTACGTTGGTCATGCTAGTTCCCGCTGCCATAGCCCGCTACAAAGAGCTAGATCACCACTCCATATCCTCAACTCTAAGAAGACATTTCATGAAGTTCTCTTTGGACTAGATCTCTTACCTTGGCGTGTTCAAGCTTTCAACCCATCGATCTTCGCCTTAGCCCACCATCTAGCTCGTTGAGCGACATCTTAACCGCCGTACGGATCTCCACATCCTCGGCCTCCAAGCCATTGCAACGCTCCTCTAAGTTGTCCACCTCGGCCAAACAGCCTCCCACCAAGCCGTCCTGCGCACTCCCAACTCGTGCCTCCAAGCTAGAAAGTATGCTCTTCGACTTGGCTCGAGATTCCTTTCGATGGTTTACGGGTTTCCTCACGTCCACGTTCCATAGGTGGAACATCAACGCCGGAAAGATGGACCAACGTTCTTCATTATGCCAAGAGTAAGATTGCTTCAACCTAATGCTCGATACCAACTCGTCACGACCTTAATCTCTCAAGTAGCGATCGTGCGAACTTAGCACGGTCCGTCATGCCTACCGTCTTTGAATCCAAAATATAACTCCAAAGAGAATAGAAAGAGTTTGCAAAGAATGCTTTGTATCGCTTCTGTAGAGAGTTTATGTTACAAATGCCAAGAATTCCCGAGGATGAATACAAATGAAGACCAATGGGTGCCTATTTATACAGTGTGGGCAACAAGCCTGGGAAAGTATGCCACATTTCTAGATCCTTCTAGCCTCTGAATATACACCGCCACAAAGTTCTGTGGACCTTCTATCCAACTCTGTAGCCTTCAGGTTTGTCTAGTTCCTTCCATGCACGTTCCGGGATGTTCCGTAAGCTTCCAGCGACTTCTACATCCTTCCCGAACCATCCGGCATGTTCTAGAATATTCCAGCCCATTCTAGCACTCTTCAGCATGCTCTAGAACATTTTAAGGTCTTCAAGCTTGAGTTGAGTCCATCCAACTCTAGCCCTTTCTAGACAACTCTAGCCCTTTCTAGACTTCTCTAGGCAACTATAGAACTTTCCATGTGTCTAGATCCTTAGGCAGCCAACATTTGAATTTTTAGGAGCAGTTTGGGCGGGACGTGACAGTAGGCTAACCTGCCACCAATACTTGAAGGAATGTGTTTTTCAATTCCATGTACTTTAATCACTCCATTGATACCTGATAACCATGCTTTATGGAATTGGTAGATTCTGGTTTTAAGCTTGGGTCATACTTGGTCATATCTTAACTTCTTGTGTTTAAGATACATTACATATGTGTAGGTAGACTCGATGCACAAATTAATTTACCAAAAGGCATATCCCATGTTTGTCATTCTTACATTTGGTTGAAAGCATCAGCAATTTGGAAATGTTGGATGTATAGATTCTGTTTCATTTCTTTACTACTATTGTTTTGGAAGATAAAACTTTCTATATTTCTAATTCTTTTGCTATGTTATGAAATTTTGAAGAATATAGATAAAACTGAAGAAAAAAAATTGCAGTTATGGGTGGTTACAAATACAATAACACAAAGTTGGAGTTGCTAAAGTTGAATCTTTTCACTTCATCTTCATCTGTTAATGTCGTCTTGTTAAGCAGATTTGGAATCCATTCACTAACCGAGCAGAGGGAAAGAAGGACATTCGATCTTCTTTAAGTTGGTTCCATCTGTTTTACATTCAAATGAACTTAATTAACTGAATGTTATCCTTTCTCTTGGCGTGACTAGTTTGAAATGAGAAACTTGTAACAATTTTCCTTTTGAAAATGTTCTCATTAGAAAATCACAACAAAATAGAATGCCTGGCAGGTAGAGACAATTACCCAAATGTTGTGACAAAACAATGGAGAAAGAGAGCTATTTGGAGGCGAGCTAACTCTGCACCTGGACAGAATCTAGCTCCTCCTCCAAAGGGGGCAAAGTATGGGCTGCTTCTCCAATTTCTTTTTTCCTTCACAAAAACAAGTAAGATTTAAATGCTTGAGGTTATATTGGAAATTATCATCTGCATATTATTTAAACTTCTAATGCATGGTGAATTTGATCTATGTTTGGGATGGTTTGGAAACTGTTCAAACCAGACAAGATAAACTGTCCGGACCGGTTTGTCTTTGTGGTTGGGGCTTGTTTACCGTTTTGTTTGAACACCCTAGGTGTAGGTGTAAACTAACCTGATTGTCAGCATCCATCCATCTCCAAGGATTGAATGTGAGAGCTTCATTGTACACATTTTTATCCAAATGTACTGCTGAAAGAAATGGAACCACGAAGCATCCTTTGGGAATGACATAATCTGTACCAGATTAATAAATAAGAGAAACTAAGTTTAAGAAGAAAAGAGGCCACTTGGGAGAAGATAAAACACACACACACACACACACAATGCTATCATCTGTAAATGGTTAATCCTTGTACTGTAATATAGTGGATATAGTATTGCAAGTGATTTGTGTACTCCCACTAGATGCTTTGTTGCTTTGAACACTTTCAATGAAAATCACTGCCCACACAAGGCATCTTATTGATTGAGACTTGAGATGGTCAAATATGGAAGCTTGGTCCAGAGCAACCATTATCTTCTCCATAAGGTGTACTAATTTGTTAGGAGAAATGCCCTAATGCTTATGCTGGACAGTACTTGTTGCTCAACACCTCATCTAGACGGCCATATGATTCAACTACATGAACACGTAAATGAGTTGTTGGGCAATAAAATGTAGTGTTGGGGACAATAGGGGAAGTTTTCTCGATTTAAATTAGCACATGACATTTTCATTTTCTGGAATTCATTTCGAAGCATTTTGTTTGTTTATTTGCTTTTTATTTTTTTCCTTTCCCAATTCACGATGCATTATTTTAGAACTTTTGACATTAATTTTTGTTTAATTATGATGATGTACCTTGATACTTGACATCTTCTTTTGCCTCCCTCATTAACCAAATTGCAATTCCCCCAAGACGAAGTGTTTCATCAATGACCTGTGCACACCAACATACATGCTTTATAAATTTATAAGCTTCATTACACCATGAGAAAAACTGCTGTGAAAAAGCGTCCAAAATAATACTGTTTTGTATTTTATTCAACAGGATTAATTAATCAAGAGCTGAAATGAAGGAAGAATAAAACTAGAAGGGAAGTAACTTGCATATTTGTTCTTATTTAAAGAAATGATGACTTTAAAACTTCAATTTAGCTGTGATGACTTACACATTGAGTAAAAGACATTGCTTTATAATCTTGCCATGTGAGCATTTCTTCTTCTGCAGACTTGCTTCTTAAAGTGTTTTGTTCTTCCTGTTCAAGTTCCAAATTTCATTAGTATAGGAAGAAGAGGAAATATTTGACTCCCACCTACTTGTACATTTCAACTATTAACCTTAAATAAATAAATAAAAAAACCTATATCACATTAAGATTTCAGAAATATTTTGTAATAACATAACTTTGACTTTCACAATCATAATTTGTACCATTCTTTTACAAATGGTTGGCCGGAAAAATGTAATATTCATGTAGCATGTACCTCCATTCTTCTTATTGTATCTTTATTTTTAAAAAGTGTGGCTAAATTTGTGAAACAAGTAATGAGCACCATGCGACTTTAAAGCTAATAATTAAAGGAAAAAAGGGTTTAATTACCATGAGTTGTTTCATTGCTGTAGGACATTGAGTGAGGAAATAGACTGCAAAAAGCATTGTTTTAGCAGTCGTCTCATTGCCAGCAAATAAGAGATTTATAATGAAATCTGCAATAGCTTCATCGGGCAAGCTTTCTTCTTCTAGTAATCTTTCAAGGAGTCCATTACTATTTCCCAATGATCCTTGTTGCCTGTACTTCTCTATTGTCCTGTTTATCTTGCTTATGATTTTCTTCCTTGCCTGCATTCAATTTGCAAAGCACACATTTTTTCATTTACCTCAAAAGAACCAAAACACCATTCCACCAAATATGAAGAAGGTGGCAATTTAAAAAGTGTGTTTTACCTTCATGGCAGTATGATAAGCTGAACCGGGAAAGTTGATTGGAAGAGAGAGGCAACCATCTACGAAGTCTGAGAATAATTGAGCCATGTCATTAATCTCAGATTCACTGGACACTCCCAATAGTTGATTCACCATTAGATTTATAGCCACCTATACAACACATAATACACTATTTATTAAGACATGCATAAAATTTATGAATATTCATGTATGTGATCATAAATAAAACTGTGTTCCGCTTACCTTTCTACACACATCCTGTAGAAGTATCACTTGATTGTTGTGGAAATTGCTTAGTGTTTGAATCATAACTCTCTGAATATCCTCCATGAAATGAAACTTAAGCTTCTCTAGGCGCATCATATTGGAAGCAATGCTATGTAGTTTCCTTTGTTGCTCTCCTTGTACTGTGATCACACCATTCTTCCCCACCAAGTCTCTAAACGACTTTGGATAGCTGGATTGGAACAATTTTCCTTCATTTTGCATAACGAATCGATTGAAAGTTGGATCTGCCGATACCACTGCCCATTTACCAAATAAACTACATGAGAATATCTTCCCGAACCTGTTCAAAATTATTAGCAAAACCATAAGATCAAGCACTAGTTTAGCTTGAACTAAATACGTGGTTGATTTTCCAATTTAGGCTAACTTTGTCTAACATGTTTCTTTTGTTATGTTGAAGTTGAGAAATTGAACTTAAAACTACAATATTTTTTTATACCTTTTGACTTGTTCTTCAACAAACTGTGGGGGATGAGAGCTCGCAACAGCATTATACCAATTGAAACTGTCTCCGATTACCGGCCACCCTCGTCTTCCCGGGGGTAGTTTGTATGCCCCTTTTACCATAATCTTCTTCTTATAGTGAAAAAAATAACCCACAAAAACAACGAACAACAATGTGGTAACTACAAGCAGCCATGTGCTTGAATGAATTTCTTCCATTATTTCTTTTGAGAAAAAGGAAGGAAAAATGAAACAGACAGAGCTCTGACCTGCCAAACAAACAACTCATCTAGTAAGTTGAAATTGATTGGTTACTATAAGGACCTAATTAAGATGTTGGAAAAAATATTTAAAAAAAGTGAAAACAGCTGGAACAAATTGCAATTCTATTGCTGATGAGGCACCATTGACTTAAAGCATAGTGGATTTTGGAATATAAACCACAACATGTACATTTTGTCAAACTAAGTTATGATATTCCCAAAATATTATTTATACCAAAGTGTTGGTTTTTGGAATAGTATTCTCTGTGTGGGTTTATTTTTGCTTGTCAAACAAGAATAGTATATTATTAATAGCACTTGTTAAATAATGCATAAATCTTTTAAATACAATTTTTAAAATAGTTTCAAATTTATCATAAATATTCAATGTAAAAATATATATGATACAGATTTTTTTTTTATGAATTCATTATTTAATTATATACAAGAATGATAACCCATAAATTGCACTCCAAGAATACCATAGTATAAAATTATGGCATTTTTACTTTTGCACAACAATATAGCAAGTAAGTGAATTTGGAGAATACAGATATATATTGTGGGGGTGCCATTTAGTAGTTTGGTTTATGAGTTTGGGGTTGATTCATCATTTTACTCGTAAAAAGATTTCATTTAATTATTTTGGTTATTAAAAAGGTATCATAAAATACAAACGTTATTATAACCTAATTATTTTAATATTTTGTACACTTGAAGAGTTTATGAGATTTATTAAAGAAGTAGTTTGTTTATTAGGTCATTTCATTTATTTTCTTCCTGCATCTTTAAACCTCAAAATAAAAAATAAATTGTATTCTATTATTTTCTAATTCACGTGATCCATGAAAATCATTAAATAATATAGAATATTTAAATTAAATCACACATTTTTAACATCAAATGACTAGGAATAAGTGATGATGATCAAAAGCAAATTGAATAAGTAACACATAAAGGCTAATCGAAGGGACTATTCTCGCCTTTTACACCAAATACATAACGAGCTGAATGAACTTGCCATATCCACTTACTCTGAAATAAGCATAATATAATATAAAGAATAACACAATCGAAAAACTTACTGTTTATTACTTAGCAATGCTCTGTATATATATATATATCTTGCAACACAGAAAAACTTGATTTGCTTATTGTTTGAGTGCGTTGAAGCTATACACTTATATCCAAGGCTTCTTGTCAACTTGTAGAGAGCTAATAAGAGACAAAAATGCTATTCTAAAATTGGTACCTTAATCCCATAAAAAGAAAAAAAGGTTGAATCTTGAAAAAGATTCAAAAAAACCTAGAAGGTAGAATCAAAGAGTTTGATAAGAAGCTCTAGGTAGGCTCCTGAAGGGAGCATCCATTTAAAGACAGAAGACAACATGAGAATGATGGAAGTAAGGGTCATTATAATGCTCCAAAATAGCCTTTTTTGGGGTGCATTTAAAGCTTCAGAACAACTTGTCCATCTGTTTATGCATAAATTTAGGTGCGTGATCTTCAAGTTGAAGAGACCCTCAATTAAAAATACTAACACTAATAATAATAATAATAATTTAAAAAAAGAAACTCCCACAATTTTTATTTATTTATTTATTTATTTATTGTTTTTTAGTCCAAGAAGCTACCACAACTTTCTGTTAACAAATTATTGGTCAAAATTCATCCATATCATATAAAAAGAAATTATTTAATCAATGAAAATTTCCCATTTTAATTTATTTATTCCATAACACATTCCTCAAGAGTTGAGATTGTTTGACAGGTACAGTAAGAAAATTATAGGAGCTTTGAGCAACCAACCAAAATGAAATATTATTAAAAAAGGAGGAATTACTCAAAAAAAGTGAGTAGTGGAGTATGTACCTAATTATAGGGACAAGGCCACATAGCAGATTAAGACCTCATTTGTGCTGCACATTTATATCTATAAAATTAATAGACCAGTCAAAATTGTGAAGAAGATGGCAAAAAAAAAATCTTGGAGAAGAGATTTTTTTTTTTTCAAAAAGATTTCATTCAGCAACATAAAAATTATACAATAGGTAGATCAACATCCAAAAGAAGAGCATAACATTAGAGAAAACTCTGCTATAAATTCCTAAACAAAACCAAGCAAAAGTGCAAGTTAAACCTATGACCAGTACAATTTAGAAGAATTTTGTGATATAGCTAATGTAATGATTATGTATCTAAGTTCTCAACTTATAAATTTAATGAATGAAAATTTCTCATTTAAAAAAAGAAAAAAGAAAAGAAAGAAAGATGTTTTAACCCTTAAACGTACAAGTAAATTAAAAACAATTACTATGGATAACTTTAAAAACTATGTGAAATTGTTTCAAAATTAAAACAGATATTTATTATTTCATTAGTTTGTTGGTAAATGTGATTTCCTATTTTTTTTATTCATCGTGAATTTGAATCTTACTCTCATAGCTTAGAATAATTAATATATGTATCTTCAAAGTATATTCAAAATTAAGTTTTGGATGATGAAGGTGTTGAATGATTATCTACGTTTTCAAGGCTTCTCTTATCTTCATATGGCTTTTAATTGTCTAAAACTTTGGTTAACTTTTTAGCAGTTATGTTCAAATTTCTAACTATTATCATTAACTTTAGTTATTTCAATAAGTAACTTATCTCTCTTTTTTCTAGTATCTAGATAATTCATGAATAATTTATCGTAATTCGATTCATTAAACTTAGATAGTAAGACATAAGAGTTTACTCCCTCATTTTCTTCATCCAAGTTAGAGTCAAAGTCATTCTGGTGTGCTTTGGTAGTCACGGTGAATGCACGATAGTTAGTGTCATCATCCTCTAAGTTATTAGTATTATCCATTTCACTTTATGCTCTGTTTTCACAGTTTTCAATATTAACGTGAGCGGTTTTTAGACCAACGTTCCAATAAGCTTTCTGCCAATTAGATACGTTCCCAAATTAATTGCAAAATGGTTAACACAAAAACACAAGTGTCTGTATGTGTTCTAGAACGAATTTAATAATGAATAATCCTAACTAAATGGTCAAAACATATGCTACTTAAATTAAATCAACTAGTAAATCCTAGAGCAAAAAGATCAAGCACGAGTTCAATAAAAATAGTTTCTTTAAAGATAATAATCAAATCAAATAACTATGATATGACAAAAACAATTATTTGATCTAACAATTTAAGAACAAAAATAAAGAAGAAGCCATAAAAGCATATTATCAAAATATCATAAAATAATTAGGCTTATTAATCAATCAAACATAACCACCAATATTTGATAGATTAACTAAATAAATAAGCCTAAAAAATTATGATCTTATATTTGTAAAACAATATAGAGAAATTAAGAAGAATAGAATCTTGCTCTTGTTTGGTTAATTAAAACAATGAGCAATAAGTTTTATTTATAGAAAAAATTAAAATTCTTAATCCTACGTAATTGATAAATATATTTTCTATTACAAATAGGATTAGTAATACTCATTACTTAAGAAAACTGCTATATGATTGATAAATATCTTTTCTATTACAAATAGGATTAGTAATACTCACTAATTAAGAAGACTCATATTTAAAGAAGAGTTATTTTAAAATAGATTTTATGCTAAAAATTTCATCTATAATTTAGAGTATATCTTATATAATATTTTAGCATATCTTATTCCATATTTTACCACTAAAAATAATTTCAAATTTATAAGCATGTACTATTAAATGCATAAATGTAATCCTATGTGTCGTAGTTATCAAATATATACCTGAAGTACAATTATCTGAAGCTCGAGCATTTGTTTGGATTTTCTTGATAGACTTGATAGTTGGCTTAAAAATAAATTTACAGATAAATATTTTGTCCACGAAAATAGCCAACATTCATAGTCCTTACAATCTTGTTTGAGAAAGGCTTGCATATGAACCTTCTAGTAAGGGTAATGATACCCATCAAAGAGTGAAAGTCTAACATATGACACACCTTTTTTCATTTGGTCCATAAACAAGAGTGCGTGTCCCTAAGGATCGAACTCACTAAGTGTGTCTAGTGTTTTCTTTGATACAAATTGAAAGCTTATAAAATACGGATCTAATTAACCTAGAAGGGAGTGAATATGTTATTTTCAATTTTTATTAATTTATAATCTTATAACCTAAACAAAACGGCTAGGCATGAGATCGCATGTAAAAATAAAGTGTAGAAATGAAATAATTACACACTATATTCTTAGGTGGAAACAACTTAGGTCACAACCATGACTTAAGAGGAAAACCACTAGTCCACTAGATCACCTAAATTTTCACTATGAAAACCAAATGTTTAAGTACAAACTCTGTCTTATGCTATCCTTCTTAGGATACTGCCTTAATGTAGCTTTCTTACTAGCCCATGCTCTATTTTTGCAATTTTTAATATTAGCGTGAACAGTATCTAGACTAACATTCCAATAAGCTTCTTGCTAAGCAGATACGTTCACAAATTAGCTGCAAAAGGGTTAGCACAAAAATACAAGTATCTATTTGTGTTCTAGAATATATTTAATAAAGAATAATCCTAACTAGATTATTCAAAAAATATATCATTTAAATCAAATCAACTAGAAAATAGTAGAGGAAAAACATTAAGTACAAATTCAATAAAAATAGCTTCTTTGAAATTTAATAATCAAATCAAATAATTATGACCACACATAAAATTATTTAATCTAAATATGTAAAAATCTAATTAAGAAGAAGTCATACAAAAATAAAAATACCAAACAAATTTACCAATAAATACCTTATTATATATATATATATATATAATATTAATTGTCTTCAACATTTTTAGCACACTAAAACTTTCCAACCCTAATGTGTGTGTATATAATAATAATAATAATAATAATAATAATCTAATAGTATTAAGATTAAATATTTTTGGGCTTAATTTTCCAAAACCCATTAAAAACCTTAATATTATAAAAAGTCATTTTTAAGACACATCCTAAAATATTGAAACACATATAAGAAATACATAATTGGTAATTTCATAAATTGATTGAAGTTTAAATAAATATTTTAGTAGCAAAAATAATTCTAGATTTATGAACATATGTTATTAAATGCATGAGTGCAATCATATATATCATAGTTATAACATATATACTTGAAGTTTGACTATTTAAAATTTTGATGTTTCTTCGACTTTGCTTGATAGACTTGATAGACTTGATAGCAAGCTTAACAACAAGTTTACATGCAAAAAATTTATTTACGAAACTAGTCAACACTTATAATCCTTACACAACATAAGCTAAAACAACCATCAATATATGAAAACAACATTCTACATTAAACACACTAATGATGGTGTGCCTTACAGGCTCTTGTCCAAGCTAGCAGCATGCATACTAAATATAGAAAACATCACACAACAAGTGAATCAGTCATACATACTAAAAAGCTATAAAGGATTTTCAATCACTTTAAGATCTCATATGTAGGAATATATTCGATAAATGATGATTGTATTCTCATTGCATGCAATCATACATAACATAGCATATCACAAGAAAGAGTTTGACACTTGGTACATAACTAGGGTAAGGAGATATAAACTCCGTATAGACTCACACCAAAAATGCATGCAGATAAAAAGTAGAAGTAATATAAATTAAATAAAAAGCAAGTAGATTAATTTAATATAGCAAAAGTAATAAACAGAAAACTACAGGCATGCTACATAGAAAATAAAGAAAGTATGTGACAACATATAACAAATAAACTTTCTAATTAGAGTGTAAATCTATTGTGTTGGTATATACATGATAGAAACTTATATTAAACTAACATTTAATTTGATCATGCATAAAAATAGATACAAAGAGTTAAACCTATATAGAACCTGTACCTATGTGGTAACATTCTTGGGTTGCGTATGAAAATCACTCAACAGTAAATAAATCTACTAAGAAATAAATCCAAATATAATACTGGTAGAAATAAAACTATCATTATCTTTATCAGTCAGAACCTCTACCCTAACTACCAATTATTGCCTTCGTTTGCTACCAACATAACAACTTGATTCGACACACGACCTCCAAAGCCAACACCACTCAATGTGGTGTGATTAGTAATCATAGATCATTAATCTAAAGTAAACAAGTAAATGTGAGGACCAACTTCAATTACAAACAATCAGTAACCACTGTGGAAATCATTTTTAACTATGAACCATAAATTGTCTAAGTGTGACACATAGTCAACCACGCACCGCATACAGCTAATGATTTGAGAAAAACAACCAGTAGTCATATGACTCGTAGCCATACTGGCTTCTCACTTATAAAATGTTGCATCCTTTCAATAACCAACCAACACATGGCCCAACATCCACACAAGCTCTTCACATAACACTTACTCGCAAACATCGCCTCAAGTACTCATCACTCAAGTGCATGATTTTGCTCACATAATTATGAATCACTAATATAGAACAACACTCAAAGTAACAATGATTTGAAAATAGAAAATAAGATGTTAATTTGATAGAGCTCTACTACAATTTTTTTAAATTCCAAACAAAAAGATAGGGGTATTTATAGACATCATCCAAGCTTACGATCAACTTGTCATTGGCAAGGGCCACATCGGATGCCAAAAAAATCTCGATTTTATTTTCCAAAATTGCAAGTAGTTTTCATAAACATCCATACTCGAAATGAAATAAAAATACGAGCGATAACATCGGCAAGCAAGCAATGCTTAGCTTAGTATGCACACTACAAAAACTAATCCCGTTGTGTGTGTAAACATGCTTACAAAAAAAGTTATCTAACTATATGCATGTGTGCATTAATGATTGTCAATAATTAATCTTCCATAAAGGAGGATAAAAACACTAAGTAAAATAAACATACTTCTTATTTTGTACACAAAAAGCCAACAAAACACAAAAGATTGCATCACTTATGTGTTAGAATATGATTCTAAAATATATATTAAAATAATTTTATTTATCTCCGATAAAGTAGTATCTTGTTTGTTTTTAGCATATTATCAAAAAAAATTTATCTTAGTTTGAAACATGAACACTCCAAAAGTAATATTTCTATTTTTTATCTACTCTTAGTTAATATAATTAAAAAATTGCTACATATATCAATGTATATGGTCCGGTCTGGTTTATACAATTTAAAATTTTTACAAAGTAGACGGACCGAATTATGTAGTAAACCAAATTAAATTTTTTGAAACAATAAATTTCTAGTCTAATTTGGTTTACCATTTTTTTTATCCAGCTCTATCTCCAGAATTTTGCATAAGGCAATATTGTCTTCTGGGAATATGCATGGTGAAAAACGAGAAGTAATTTCAGACTCCCAGAAAGGATTGGAAGTCTAGAATGCCTCTGAAAAATGTAAAGTAAACATTCTTGCCATGTGATTTATGTCTGAGATCCATCTTCCTTGATCGCCTTATAATAATAAGATAGTATTCTTTCTTCTTCTAATCATTGTTGTGTATGAAAAAAATTTGTATTTTGTGTTGAATATTGGCTCTAAAAGTAACAAATTAGTGGCATAATTTAGGGAAATTAGTGGTCTAATTTGTGGCATGATTTGTGGCATGATTTAAGTAAATTAGTGGCATAATTTAAGGAAATTGGTGGCCTAATTTAAGGCTTAAATTATGGCACACTTTAGGGAAATGGAGCCTTTCTTCATCTATAAATAGGGAAGAGTTCATGACGAAGAACAAGGCAAAAATCGAAAAATCGTAGAGAAGTATAAGCAAACCTCAAAGAGAGAAAATACTTGTGAGTTTTGGGAAACACTTGAGAGATATTATTAGTGAGAAATCAGATTCTATTCGTATATTTCCTACTCACGCCCAAATAATATCCGCTGCCTCCAGTGACTAGCGAATTGCCGAACCACGTAAACCCCGTGTGTTCATTTTATCGCTTTGATATATTCATATACCGTTATTTATTGCTTCCGCCCATAACAAATTGGTATCAGAGCCAAATATAGCAGTATTATATATCAAATCGAAGCTCTCGACGATACGAACGCAACGGTGAAAGAATCGCTCAAATCGAAGTCGAATCACCGCTGTAAGCTGCCGAGTCCCGCCGCGTGAATCGACTCAACTCGCCGAGTTAGACCGAGTCAACTCAGTCACTAGTGATATTTAGACCGAGTTGCTCTATTTTTCATCCGTTTTCAACTGAGTTGGATCTATTCCTAGCTAATTGGACCATTCCAAATTCAACTACGGACTCCGTTTTTTCAAATAAGGTATAAAATTTCGAAAACACTGCTTTAAGTCAGAAGTGCAAAATTTCTCAAGTATCGCTTGTAATTATGGTCGATAAAGGAGAGATCGAGGAAGGTGAACAAGTTGACCATAGAATTTATGGCAAACCAAGTTCTACTCGAAGAACTATGTTGTCCAACGCAAAGTTTGAGGTGGAGAAATTCACGCACAAATAACTTTGGCATGTGGCAATGTGAAGTATTAGATCTATTGTTCGAGAAGGATCTAATATAGCCTCGAGACTAGGCCAGAGATTATTCAAATGAAGATTGGAATTATGTCAACCGACAAGCCATGGTACAATTCGACCGTGCTTAGAAAAGATCGTAAGTACTTTGTCATGAAAGAGAATGTACCAGCAGCTTCTTCGAAGAAACTAGAGGACAAATACACGACGAAAAGTATCGAGAACATACTCTACTAAGAAGAAACTTTTCCGTTTCCAAAGACAAGAAAGGTACCCTACGATTGAAGCACTTAGATAATTTCAATAAAATTTTGGCTGATCCGCAAAATTTAGATGTTGAAATTATCGATGAAGATAAAGCTTTGTTGTTGTTGAATCTCATTACCCTGAGAGCTGAGCATTTAACCACAACCCCGTTATATGGA
Organism: Hippophae rhamnoides; assembly: GCA_033030585.1. Taxonomy (NCBI): domain Eukaryota; kingdom Viridiplantae; phylum Streptophyta; class Magnoliopsida; order Rosales; family Elaeagnaceae; genus Hippophae; species Hippophae rhamnoides. The sequence continues at coordinate 32,415,937 of CM065433.1, forward strand.
AATGATGCAGGTTAAGTTCATAGATGTTTCAAATGCTTTGGTAACAATCTACCGGAAGAAGGATCAACATGATCACGAGACTCAATATCGGCGCATTGACGGCGACGAGGTAGACTAACAAAAAATCCGCGATCAAATAATAGGGAAAATCTAGATCAAAGTCCGGTAGAGAGTCATCCGTAAGACGTCCCCGCGAAGGACGAGCGTGTGCTCTATTGTCACCGTAGAAAGGGCAGACCGAAGAAAGATTGTCCAAACAAGGACAAGTCAAATGCAATGTTGCATGTAAGGCCGATGAAGACGAAGAATCACTTTTTTCGGTTTCATCATCAAAAACCTACTCGATAAGTTGATTTGATTCTCGATGTTCTTATCATACGTGTCCAAACATACATTGGTTTTCGAGTTTTGAAGAGCTCGATGGAGGAGTCAGGCTTACGGGCAACGACAATGCCTCGTCGACAAAGGGTTCGAACAATACGACTAAAGATGCACGATGGTACAATCGTACTCGCCACAAATGTAAGGTATATTCACGACTCCTAAAGAAAACCTTATTTCTTTAAGTGTTCTAGATTCGATGGTTTACAAGGTAACATTGGAAAATGGAGTCTTGAAAGTTGTACGAGGTGCATTTGTAGCAATGAAGCGGTACTCGTAAGGCAAACTTGTATTTCCTAGACGGGTGTACACAGAAGCGGCGCTTGCCTCAAGTAGTTCTCAAGAAAAGGCAATGATTCTTCCCACCGTGGCACACGCGCTAAAGTGTAATGCTTGGCAGTGAAAAGCTTTGCAAGGCTTAATGAAGCAAGGTCTTTTGAAAGGTGCCAAGACCGGAAAGTTTGATTTCTCGCGAGCAGTAACGGGAAACAAACAAGAGTCAAGTTCGCACTGCCATTCATCGTACTGGATCTCCTTGATTATATTCACACGGATGTTGGGGACCTTCCAAGAATGCTTCACTGAGGTAAACGTTAGTTTGTGACTTTTATTGATGATTTCTCTAGATATGTATGGATATACACTATGAGTCACAAAGATGAAGTTCTGATATCTTTCTTCAAAATGGAAGAAAATGATCGAGACTCAGACAGCAGTGAAGATTAAAAGGCTCAGATTCCGATAATGGTGGCAAGTATAACCGATCCTTTCTTTAAAGTTTGTCAAGATGAAGCGGATAATCGACATTTTTCGGCCTCGTACACCACAAACAGAACGGAGTTGCAGAACGAATGAATCGTACTTTGGTTGAGAAAGTTCGATACGCTATCTCATTCCAAATCGAGCAAGGCATTTTTGGGAGGCTTTGTCATACGCAACTCATATAGTCAATGCACTTCCCGCGATCGCTATTAGATGGAAAACTCCTAAAGAGGTATGGTCTGACAACCTCACTATCGATTATGATTCATTGCGAATATTCGATGTCTCCGTATATTTTCAGCGTTGAATCCAAACTGATCCGAGAGCAAAGAAAGCTATTTTCTCGGCTTTTAAGGAAGGAGTTAAAGGATTTCGACTTTGCGTGGTGAATCCAAGAAGATCGTCTTGCCGAGATGTTACATTCGACGAGTCACATGCCGAGACAAACAAATTCGAGAAAGAGAATGAAAGTCCAAATACTCTTTCTAAGGTGATGCTTGAGACTTCTAAGATCCGTAAAAGATTGCACCAATTACCGATCGTGGTGAAGCATGAAATTGATGATCAAGAAGAGATCTCATTGGGATGGAGGTTCTCTCACCATCACTACCGATTAATCGAAGCCTAATCTATTGCCACTACTCGACCGAGAAGCGGAGATTATGAAGCCTACCGTACACACACGCATACGGTAGCATTCGTACTTCCGCAATCGATGATGATGTCCCATGCACTTACAGCAGAAGCCGCAAAGAGCTGATAGTGACGTGTTGAAAATGGCAATGGATGAAGAGACAAGTCTCTACATCGAATCGAACTGAGCTGGTTCAACTTTCAAAGGAAAGAAAACTATTGGTTGCAAACGGGTCTACGCCAAGAAGGAAGGTGCTCTCGGTAAAGACAACATCGATACAAAGCCGACCGGTAGCAAAAGGCTACGCTCGTAGTTAAGGAATAGACTACAATGAGGTATTCTCACCATTGTTACATTCATCTATTCTGATACTATTGGCTTTGGTAGCACTTTTTGATCTCGAGTTAGCTCAACTCGATGTCAAACAAATTTTCTCCACGGTACTTTGAACGAAGAAATCTACATGTCTCAACCGATGGCTTCAAAATTCCAGTGATGAGAGAATCGCTTCGCAAGCCGAGCAAGTCAATTTACGTTTATTTGAAGCAATCACCGCGACAATGGTACAAGCGCTTTGATAGCTTCATCGTAGAGCGTATAAGTACACACGTAGTCGCTTGATCATTGTGTATACTTTCGAAAACTCCAAGACGGTACCTTCATTTATTTGCTCTTATATGTTGACGATATGTTGATCAGATCTAAGAGCAAGGGCGGAGATCGGACAGATCAAGGCTCACATTGAGTTCAATTTGAAATGAAAGATCTTGGAGAAAGCTAAGAAAATTCTTGGGATGGAAATCACAAGAGATAGAGTCATAAGTACGCCTGTTCTATTACGTACTCAATATCTCAAGAAAGTACTACAAAGGTTTGACATTGATGAAAACCAAACCAAGTATACACCGCTTCGCTTCCTCACTTTCGCTAAGCAGCATTAACGCCACCTAGCACCACCGATGAGAAGAAGCAAATGGAATGTGTTCCATATGCAAATGCCGCCTGGTGCTCGATACGCAATGGTTTTGCACTGCATCGATATTTCCCACGCCGTTAGTACGGGTGAGTCGGTACATGCATAATCCTGGTAAAGCGGACACCGGCGAAAGGAAGTGGGATTCTACGGTACATCTACGGCATCAAAGGATATTGGTTTCAAGTTTGAGAGACAAGATCAGTGTAAACACCTAGTTGATACGTGGATTTCGACTACGCTGAGATCTCAGATAAGCGTCGATCTACAATCCGGGTTATGTGTTCACAATGGCAGTGAGGACCATTGTTGATATCAATATCATTGGCCAATCAGAAGCTTTGTCTACTACAGAGGCAAGAGTATACGGCCGTAATGTATATCTGAAGAAGCTATATGGCTTTCTGGTTGACTAAGGATTTTGGGTATTGTTCAAGAACGTGAGGTTTTCTCGCGACCGTAGAGTGCCATTTGTTTGGCAAAGAACCAAGTTCATCATGGTCGCATCAAGCACATCGATGTTCGATTTCATTTTGTTCGGAAATCGTCGATGAAGGGAATGTTATACTCCGTAGGAATCTGAATCGCATGATAACCTCAGATATGCTTACAAAGGTGGTTACAGTGGATCAAGTTTCAACACCGCTGAACTTGATCAACATCTCTCGAGCTTAGTGGGCCAGGGTGCATTTCGAGGAGGCGTATGAACTTTTTCGCCAAGGTGGAGATTGTTGAATATTGGTTTCTAAAAGTAACAAATTAGTATAATTTAGGGAAATTAGTGGCCTAATTTGTGGCATGATTTCAGGGTATGATTTAAGGAAATTAGTGGCACAATTTAAGGAAATCATGTGGCCTAATTTAAGGCTTAAATTATGGCACACTTTAGTGAAAGGAGCCTTTCTTCATCTATAACAGGGAAGAGTTCATGCATCAAGAACAAGGCAAAAAATCGAAAAATGAGAGTAGAGTATAAGCAAAACTCAAAGAGAGAAAATACTTGTGAGTTTTGGGAAACACTTCGAGAGATATTATTAGCGAGGAAATCAGATCAGTATTCTCAGATATTTCCTACTCGCTCAAATAATATTCCGCCGCTCCCGTGGACCTAGGCGAATTGCCGAACCACGTAAATTCTGTGTGTTCATTTTATCGCTTTGATATATTCATATACCGCTATTTATTGCTTCCGCCCATAACATTTTGATCACCAGAAAAAGCCATGATTCTCTTGATTTAGGTTTCCATATTAATTATTTTTTGGTATGGGTTTCCTCCAATTCTTAGAGAAAATAAATCTTTGTTTTCATTATCATCTTGAATTTTTCCGTTTTTAATTAGAACCAAATTTTCTTCGATATTTATGATTCTATCCTCGTAGAAGCCAAAGTGGTCATTATTTCATTTTGAGAGCTTGAGCAATGAATTTGGAATTGTTTTGAAATTATTTTAGAATGAGGGTTGCTTACCAAAGTCGAAGATTAGCTTTGTTAAATTACCTACTTACAATCTGCATCTCTACACACCATGTTGATTTGAATCTAAAAGACATATACATTTTTGCATTCTATACATTGAGATATTAGATTGATTTAGTAATTCATTAATTCATATTGAACATCTAATCTTTTTAGCATCGTTACAATTGAAAGATTGTGTATAGTTGTACATATGTTTAATTTGACTCCATTAAATAGGATTATTGGTTTATCAAAATTCAATCACTTGAAAGATTCGTCAATTTTAATTAAACATGTGAAACTCGGTTATGATCGATCATTTTATCGGTTAATCAAAATCCAATCAATTAATCGATCATCCAATATTGATAGGTTAATTGGACAAATATTTAATGAAAATTCAATCATAATTGTTTAATGAAGATTAAATGTATTTTTTTTCACAATTTGTAAAATGTTAAGTGGGAAAGGATTTAGTAATGGTAATAGTAATAGTTAGGAGTGAAAAGCAGATTAATTTGTTTTTCATCAATTCAAATCCGAACAAAAAGATTTTTAATTTGAATCTGATATGATGATGTAGTCCATTTGAACCAATTTGAATTTGGGTGGATTAGAATTTTTTGGACTGATAAGGTAAAATTAATGTTGAAATTTATTTATGAATTATTGTCACATATAAAATATGATTTACACAATATTTAAATTTTAAATTAATGTATCTTTTATAATATTATTTATAGTCACAACTAAGAAAATAAAAATTATGTTTAGATAATTATTAAATTATTAAGAGATTTCATATTTATATTTATTTTTAAATTAAAATAATAATTCAATATAATTGTGGTATGTATAATATTTAAATATAAAATATTATAAAATAAATATGCATTTATTTACAATTATAATAGTAATTCGGTCTAAATCAAATTACAATGGATCATAAAATCTATTAATTTGAATCCGATCTAAATCCAAATAGATCGTATACTTTTTAATCCAAATTTAATCCAGCTATAAAATTTGTCAATTCAATCTTATCCAAATCTAAAAGATAAGCTTAATTTTATTAATTTAAACGAATTGATCAAATTATTTATTCATCTATAATAATAGTAATAATAATAATAATATAATAATAATAATAACAATTGGTTAAATTAGTGTGTTGAAACGATAACACATGTTTGATTTAAGTATCAACTTATTTCATTTTTGATAGTCTCTTTTAATTTTTATTTTCACGTGATATCTATATTTAAAAAATGTATTAATTTAATATAATTTACGTATTTGATTAGTACATGTGCTTGGAATGAAAGTTATTTAATTATCTCTTTTCGTCATTACAACAATTTTTTTGTCATTTTTGAGTATTTTAATACATTTTTAATTCATTTTACATCATCTCTTCTTAATTATTTTGTATTTTCTCTTTAATCTTACTTCCTCACTTTTATTTTCTTTTGAAGATGAAATATATAACATTAAAGATATAAATCATTATTCATGATTTATTATTGAATTTAATGTTTTAACTTTCTAATAAAATTATCTTTATTCCATATATGTCTGTATGTGGTTAGAAATATTATACATTCATTGGCAAACATATATATTTTTTTATAAACTTACAAAAAAGATTGCTCAATGTGTTAAAATATATTTTTATTTTAGGGAGTGACACTTTGTAAAATGTTTATGGATGGGTTTTGTTTCAATATTTAAGAAAATAAAAATAATAAAGTGAGATTGAAGATGATAAAGAAAAGAGTAAACTAGTTAAAAAACATTAAAAATTAGAAGAAGAAAAAATATTTATAGCTAGGAAGAGACATAAATGTTAGAAAATATCTTTCATTTAAACGTAACTGTAAGTTATAAATAAATAAAAAAAAAGTAATACAAATAAAATTAAGATACTATCAAAATACCAAACTTAATATGTCGGTAGACGAACCTAAAAATCATGTCGGGAGGCTAATTAAGCTTAGTCGTCACTTCCAACTTTAAAGCTTTAAAACGCTAATCAAATTTCTCGATATATTCTCAGACATAAACTTTCGCGCCACAAATTAAGCACTAGTCGCGTCATATCATATGCACTAGTCGATATTCTTTCTTTTTTTTTTCTCACTGCTTTTCATTTTTTGTTTGTTTCGAATTTTCTGTTAATCGCGCGTCTCTACTTATTTATAAGTTGTTCATTTGAGTTACTGATTTAGAACTTAATTATAAGTGTGTACGTAGAATCATTTTTGAAGTTGCTCAGTGATATAATCTATTGTTTCATGAGTTAAAAGCACTTATAGAAGAGTTAATCGATGGATAATGATTGTAGTTAATTTGGAAATTAACCATTTATTGTTGAATATATATATATATATCATCGATCAGCATATGAGAAGATAAAGATGCCTGAGACGTCGTCCAAAGGAGAGTTAATTAGGGATGAGAATGAGGTTTCAAATGAAGGAAAGTATGAGTTTCAAGACATAAGGAATCGAAACAAATTGACGCGTGGAAGCCGCCATATCAATCTCATTCGTTACGAGTTAGGGCTCAGTTCAACTGGGAGCAAATCCAGCACCGAAAGCCTTGTCAATGGCATCAGAGACCTGTCTAGAGGTCTTGTTATTGATCCCAATAACAGGTTCATTTTAATTCTCTCTTAATTTTCTCCCTCTTTTTTTTTTAATATAATATAATAAAAGAATTCCATAATTTTTTACTATTTCTTGAAATCTTCTAATTTCAGTGGATGAGAAAAATTAAAGAAACGATAAAAAACGTCAAAACTCTTAATTCTTGAACACAATAATAAATCTTTAAGCACAAATTACGGAAAATCTAATCTTTTGGGCTTCGGAGGAAACGAAGTCGGTGACTCTGATCCTGTATGTAGGCAACGAGGGACACGTGGCTCTCTAACAATGGACAGCTTACTAATTACATTGGCATGATGACACTGGCTGCTGTTAAAAAGTTCCTTATATAAGTTTGAAAATCCAACGGACTAAAATTTAACCTTTTTTTTTTCTTTTCAATATTATAAAATTTATTAAGGGTATATAATCCATATGATTTATGAGTTGGGTTTTAATATTAGAACAAAATAAATAGTTAAAGGAATTACAATCCATTCCCACTATATTAATTAAAGAAAAAAGTGAGAAAAAAAGTTAAAAAAAAAATGTAAATCAAATCAATAGGGTATAAGTAGTTATTGTAATTTGTAACACGTAGTCACAAAATAGAAAAAAAAGGGTAATTAAATTGAACACTTTTTATTATAGAAAGGAGGAGGTAATAATATTTTTCAACTCTAATTTGTCGTTTACACAAAAGCAATGTAAGGAACGACAATAGAATTTGAAGTCTGATTGATTGTCATTTATTGAATTGTGTACTGTCGACTAATTATATTACTAGTAAATTTGATTTTATAAATATATATTATAATACTTTTTAAAAATATATTTGTAATAAATAGATATGTGATTATGATTGGTATAAAAATATCATGTTTTTCGTAATAGAAAATTGTCTTTTATATATTCCTAGAGTATCAAAAAGTGAATATTTATGAGAACAAATATAGAGAGATTCATAATCCCGGATTTACATGTTTGTTGTTAACCTTAATCTCTTTTCATACTTGTACTTTTTTTTTTAATTTTCTTCTAAAATCAATATTCAAAAAAATAATTCACTAATAGATCATGCTTCTTAGTTTTATCATGGTTGAAATAAGTTATCAATAACTAATTTATTTGGAAGCAGTGGTATACAAAATTTACTGAAATCAATCCAACTATCTATTTTACCTTAAATAACTCCGGATATAACAATTAAATGTAAGACTTGTAATTAGATCAAATCATCAAGTTTCCTTTAAATATGATCCACACAAGAAAAAACACTTATTCTTTGGTCATCGGGTCATCTAGAAAAAAGTCTTGGTAAACATATACTATTTCAATCAAATCAATTCAACTTTTTTGGGTTTTGGTTTTTATCGATTCTTATTTTTATAAAAACAATTTTGATTTAGTCATTATTTCTTAAAATATTATAAGAATAGAATAAATCTATATATAATTTTTTTTAATTTTACTTTTGGTTTTCTAGGCTTCTTTCTTTATAATGGATTGATTTGCATCACACAAACAATTTTATAGATAATTTAGATATAAAAATTAGTAAATATTATCTTATAAATCATTATTATTTCTTATTATCTATTTGTCTTTTATTTTATTTTTTTACGATTTGTGATTGATATATATAATAACTCATTAGTAATAATTTTCAATCTTCTTTATTTTTAGAACTATATTTCAATTTTAAAACTTTAAATTTTAATTACTTAAATTTAAAGATATTAAGTAAGTAATTAAAATCTATAATTTTCAAATATAAGGATTATAATCAAATTAACGTTATAAATATTAAAAAACAAAATATAAGAGTTAAAAAATTTAATAAACAAAACTCATATCCAAAAAAAGAGATTTTTTTTCTTAAAATTATTTAACCTAGTCTAACTCAAACCAAATCAAAAAAGTTGGTTTGAGTTGTTTTCGTTTTTTAAATTTATTTGTTATTATATTGATTCTTATTTTTTAATAATTGGTCATATTAACTTGGTTCTAATTTTAGTCTAAAACTAAACCAATCCATATTGCTAAGGAGGTTTTTATTGATTTTATTGGTTTCCAATATCACGTAATTATTTATAGAATTTTATTTTTAATCTCTTAAAAATATATGATTTTTATAAAGTTAAAAAAACATATATACATCATATTTTTTTACATTATAAATCATATTTTTAAACATATAAATAACATATTTTTTTACATTATAAAAAATATGTGTAACCCATAAAGAAAAACTAAAACTAAATTTCTATCTATAAAATAGATTATGCTATGCAATTACACCTTATTAAAAAGCATAATAAAGCAATTTTTACCTATTAACGATAATTCAAAAAGATGTCAAATTATTCTCGATTTTGTTTAGTTTGCTTTGTTATAAAAAAAGTATCTTAATTTTAAATATGTCAAAAATATATGTTTATATTATAAAAAAGCATAAATATCATGTGAAGGAAGATTAAAGATGAAATTGTTTATATAAAATGGCTTAAAACTTATTAAAAAGCATAGTAAAGCAATATTAACCAAAATTTAAAAAATGTCAAACCATTCACGGCTTTTTCTTGTTTGCTTTGTTCTGTTAGTAACAAGGATGCAAATATCAATATCAATGGAAATATAGTTACTTTAATTTTAAGAAAATATCAATAGTATTATTTACGTCAATGTATTTAAAAAAATTATGGAAGAGCTTGTTAAAATTTGGAAAAATTTAATAAAATTTTAAAAAGTATTAAAATAAACAATAATATACAAATCCAATTTTATATTTAAATGACATATTTATGACATGTATAACATGCATAATATCCATATAGTAATAACGAAACATACGCTAAATAATTATTAAATATTAATATAAAATATAATATAATTATAACTATAACGAGAAATAGATAATAATAAAGAGAAGAGTACGAAATATATAAAATTACATACAATATCCACCTATATAAATAAATAATCGTTCTTATTTTAACTAGATTTCATCATTGTTTGTTTTCTCAAATACTATTACATTATAAGCTTTTATAAAATGAAAAATACAAATTTATTATCCAAATATCAACTTAAATATGTTATAAATAATAAGATATATGTTTATGGATATAGACCAAAATATAGAAAAATGTTGCAATTTTTTCATCCATGGTTATTAAATGTGATGATAAGGTATTAAATGTGATGATAAGGTAGGGGGGATATAAATTGAAAAGGTGTGATGATAAGGTATTAAATGTGATGATAAGGTAGGGGGGATATAAATTGAAAAGGTGGGATGGGTCCAATAAGTTAGTGATATACGTATTATTAGTTTGGTATCTATTTTCACCTTATTAAAGCATTATTTTGACATTCAAATTTTTAATAAATAAACATATAAATATATTAAACTATTGTGTTTGTATCGTTTACCATCAAACAATGAAATTATTTTATTCGTAAAACTCTGTTAATTTTTCATCTATTAGATAATTAAAAATTAAAATAATCTATAAATTTATTTTTCATTGTTTTTCTTATTAGTTATTGAAAAAATAATCCTCCTATAAGCATGGATTATTATTATGTAACTCTCTCAAGAGTACTTATTAATTTTGCTATACAATAAACTTAAGTTTACCAACCAATCAATTTATTGGAAAAATGAAAAATTAGCTGTAAATGACTCACACACTCACGCAAACATATACATTAACATTAACGTGATTCAAACCCACACTTTCTCATCACCACGGAGCATATGTCATTAAACTATAAAACAATTGATAGTTTTTTAATTATTGACAACAAAATTTCTTAAGAAAAAAGATTAGTGAGAATGTTTTTATTATTAACATAAAAAATAGACCAGATTGGGGTGTCATAGCCCTAAAAATATTGCAATGTATTTATTTTAAGGATTATTTGCTCTTTCCATTAAAATATCTATTTGTATTCACACAAAAAATCATTTGCTTTTAGTAAAATTATACATCATTTTTTTTATAGAAATGATCAGAAATATCAGTTATTACAATAGGGTGTATGCAATGTGATACTCTTGAAACCAAATAAGTTAAGCATTACAAGTTAGGGTTAATTTTACAAAATTATGTGCAATTTTATTTGCTTGTCTTTTGCACAATTTTCAGCGTATACATGACAAATTCTTAGTTATTTCAAGAATATCTTCAACTAGAATTCCTTCAAAAACCATGCATTCATCGCCTTCATTTATGTAATTAATAGCTAACAATGAATCGTTTTCCACAATCAGATTATGAGCTCCGGCATAAAAAGATCATTGAATGCTAATAAGAATTACATTCAATTCAACAACTAAAACTGAGATAAATCTATCAACTGACTTTACTGCAAAAAGAAGTACCTTCTCCTACATTGTTCTCGATAATTGCTCCAACCCTTATCTTATTTTGAGGTTTGTTTGCACGATCAACCTTAAATTTAAGGAAAGTACCTGAAGGAGTTGACCACTTGATTTGTTGAGTGCCATGGTTTCTTATAGATGTATCATTTGCTACCCTATATTTCTCAATAAATAGATATGTACTAGAGAATATCATTGATGGAACTTGAGGTCGACCGTCGTGTATGATTTTATTCCTTTCATTCCATATGTTTCACATAGCCGCTTTCTTTAATTCCACCTTCTCCTCCTTTGTTGGAAAATAACGCAAATTCCCGATAAGCTAGATTTATGAGAAAGTAAGAATAGAAAAATAACACACAAAATTTGATAACGAGTTGCCAATCTTCGCTTAACGCTCCTGACCAATGGAATCTTTTACCGAAAGGGAGAAATTATACAACGTGTTTACAACACTCACAACTCACAACCCAATTACACCCAAGAAAATTACTCTCAATTTTCTCTCACAAAAGCTTTTCTCTCTATTGGAATGAACACTTTGGATGATTAATTCATTACAATTACACATCTATTTATAGGAAAATTCATTCCTTGAATTACTCTTTAAATTAATGGTTCATTAAATTGTTCCTTGAATTAAGCTCCTTGTTTTGCTCCATGAATTGCTCCATGTTTTGCTCCTTGTTTTGCTCCATGTTTCACTCTATGTTTTGCTCCATGTTTTGCTCCTTAAATTAAGGAGCTTTATAACAATCTCCCACTTGAAGACTGATTTCAATCTGTCTTCACACCTTGATCAATGCAGTTGCTTTTCTAGTCTGTTATTTAGCGGACTAACCAAGTCGAGCACAACTTCAACTTCAATTTGTCAATAGTCACCACCTTTGTTAACATATCTACAGGATTTTGCTTCCTTGAATCTTCTCCAAGATAACACATCATCTTCCAATGAGATCTCACGTTGATAACGAAATCCAATATGCTTTGTTCTAGAATGAAATCTTCGAATTTTTCGCCAAGTGTATTGCACTTCGACTATCACTACGCTAGTAACATTCTTCTCTTTGCTTTTGAATCCCACCAATTAACAAACCTTGAAGCCCATATCATCTCTTTACTATCTTCAATTATCGCTACATATTCACCAGAAGTGGATGTAGTGACAATTTTCTCAGTATTTGTGACATCCACCAATGTAGTAGTTCCAACAATAAATATATAACCGGTGGTGCTTCTTCTAAGTGATCAACTTCACCTCCAAAGTCTGCTTCACGTACCCTTGTACTTTTAACTCTCCTTTACTAAAGTACAAGCACTTTCCTCCAAGTGCCTTTCGCAGATACCTCAAAATCCACTGATCGCTTCCCAATGAGTTTTCCCCGGATTTGACATAACCGCTAACAACTCCCACTACACGGCCAATGTCCTGGTCTCGCATGCACTATCAAGGTACATCAAACTTCCAAATGGTCCGAGACATAAGGAACCTTTAGCCATGAATTCTCTCTCTTTTCTCGTCTCAGGGACCGATCCTCGATAGCGAAAAATGACCGGCCAATGGTGCGCTAACCGGGGCATCGCCCATGTTGAATCTTTGCAAAACACGATGTACTCTACCCGAGATAACCGCAAGGATCCTTTCTTCTTATTTCTGCGGATTTGCATTCCAAGAATCTTCTTTCTTGGACCTAAGTCTTTCATGTCAAATTCCTTTGACAATCGTTGCTTCAACCTTTTAATATCATCCATATTTGAACCTGCTACTAACATATCATCAACATAAAGTAGTAAAATGATATAACTGACCTATATCTCTCAAGTAGCAACAATGATCAGCATTGCACTGAAACCTTCCTCAGGTAAGTCCAAAATTTTTGTACCATTGTCTCGGCTTGTTTCAAGCCATACAAACTCTTCTTAAGCCTCCGCACACCATGCTCTTTCTTCCTCTTCTCGAGAAACCTTCCTGGTACACGTATATCTCTTCATCTAAATCTCCATTTAAGGAATGCGCTCACATCCAACTATTCAAGATGAAGATCTTCGATGGCTACAATGCTCAATACCGATCTCGATAGTATTAAGCTTCACAACGGGAGCAAAAATGTCGGTGTAGTCAACTCCTTCCTTCGTTGAAACCCTGACAACTAGGCGGGCCTTTGTATCTCTTGAACCATCACGTACTCTCTTTCACCCTGCACACCCATTTGTCAGTGGAAGTGCCTTCTTTCCCATGTAACTCCGCCAGTTCCCATGTCCGTCGAGATGAGAGATTTCATTTCTTCTTTCATAGCTCTCCCACTTGTTGGAATCTCGAGTCCGACAAGCTTCATCATAGCATTCGTGCTCCCCTCCACGCCGGCCAACATATAGTTCATATATCTCTTGTTAGGCATACGAGGTCGGTAAGACCTTCTTAATACAGCAGAGTGGAGAAGAGGTCGTATGGCAGGTCGGAATGACGTGTCGCTCGTCTAACAAGTTCCTCTCGTCGAGGATTTGTTACAATTTGTCTCCGTTTGCGAACTCTCTGGGACATCATCTCGCATCCGCAACACCGACTTATTCTCGCTTCCGAGTCATTGCATCTATTTTACGTACGTCCTTATACATCACCCTTTGGTTGAAAATCACACTTCGCTACGGATAACTTTCTTCTTTTCGTCATCCCAAATGCGGTAGCCAAACTCATCCTCACCATAGCCAATGAATGTGCATTTCTTGGATTGGGATCAAGCTTATTCCCGCCTTGATCACCGATATGCACAAATGCTACACAACCGAAAAACTTTTAGATGTGATAGTTTCCACCTCTTTCCGCTCCATACCTCCTCTCGGTATTCTATGCTCCAATGGAACAGGATGGGCCTCGGTTGATCGGGTAAGTCGCCGTGTTGACCGCTTTCCGCCTGCAATTGCTTCTAGACCACCGTATACGAATGCTTCGGCTCTTTCGTCAACGTTCGGTTCATACGCCCACACCACTGTGTTGAGCGTGCACAGCACGCATGCTCTTTCCATTCTCGATCCCGTGCTTTCATAGCAAATTTTTGAATACGGTGTCTTCATATTCACCGCACCATTCTGGCTCGAGCTTTTTGATCTTTAAACCCGTCTCATTTTTCACCATAGCTTTCCTTCTTCCGAAAGCCTCAAATACGGACTTATGCTTTAGAAAGTAAACCCATACCTTCCGAGAGCCGATCATCAATGAAAGTCACGAAGTAGTGTTTCCCACCAATACGAGACGGCCGTCTGGTCCCCAAACATCGAATGAATAAGCTCTAGTCTTTCCTTCTTCGGGGATTCTCGCAACTTGTGTCCGAAAGTCACTCTCTTTTCTTTCTAAGTATGCAATCTTAGCACATGTCTATCTCTCAGACCTGCACTGGAAGATTTCCCTTTGAGTATAATCTTCATCCCCTTCTCACTCATACGGCCTAGTCTTTGGTGCCACAGATTGGCGTTTCATTGTTTGTCAGAATCGTAATTGAACAACGTGCCTCCGTTGTCGCGCAAAGAGTGCCACTTTTTCTTACCTCGAGCAATCATTGCCACGACTTTGAAATCTTCCAATCATCACCACGAAGATCATACAGAGCCTTCACCGGCCAATCCGCCCAACCAGATTAAGTTCCTTCCGAGATCGGGAATACGCTCGACATCCTTCGTTCCCAAACGTCGTTCAACTTAATCTTCACTACACCTTGCCAATAATAGCACATGGTTAATCATCACCAAGATATACCTTTCCAAGGTTTCCGGGGACATATTTCTCAAGAATTCTTTTGTGAAGTAGCAATGAACGATGTTCCGTAGTCTAACACCCAAGATTCTTCCTTGCTCTCCAAAGAGCATATCAATGCATCGTCTCCTCCCGAGGTGGAAGTAACATTTCCGCCTTCACTGTTTGTCCTTGATTGCACTCTTGCACCGATTTTTGTAGTGCTCTGCTTCTTCCACAATTCCAACACTCGATAGTCTTCGAGCTATGGCGGGAATTATTAGGATTCCCGGATTTGGACCTCCTGTCCCTTTGATCTACCTCGTGATACATTCCGCCCGCCACATCCATTCCCTTTGGTTGAATTTCTTCCTCTTGACTCTCGTATGCAAAATCGAAGAAGTTGACGATTCACCCGACTCTCTACGTCTGATCTCTTCACCGAGAACCGGATCAAGAACATCGTCAAATTTCAACTTATTGCTTCCTGACGAGCTACTCACAGCCGTGATAGTAGCATTCCAACTTTCTAGTAAAGAAAATAAAAGTATTAATGTTCGTACTTCTTCATCGAATTCAATTTCCATTGAACTCAACTGGGTTGTGACTGTGTTGAGTTCATTGAGATGTTGAGCCTACCGACGCGCTCATTCATCCGCAACTGAACAAACGCCTCATCAAGTGCACTTTGTTTGAGGTGATGGCTTCTCATACATATTGGAGAGAGCCGCCATAAAACCCGTCATGGTCTTTTCCTTTGATATGCTGAAGGCAACATTACGGGACGGCATCAATCGAATAACTCCGGGCATTCTGCCTGTAAGATTCCAATCTTCTTCCTTCATAGCTTCCGGTTTCTTCTTCCCAGAGAGGTTGATATAGATTTCTTTGATACGTATAATCCTCTATCTCGCATTTTCCAAAACCCAAAATCAGGCCATCAAATTTCTCGAGTTTCACCCCTTCCTTCATCTACGACCATTACTCCCACTAAAATCGACTTCCTTCGGATCGTTTCTCGACTATTTCTTGCGTAAAAATTGACAATCACCACCAATAACTCGATACTCAGGTTGTTGAAATAACGCAAATTCTCGATAAGCCAAATTTACGAGAAAGCGAAATAGAAAAATAACACACAAAATTTGACAAATGTAGCCGCCTCACCAATCTTGCTACGTCTCCTGACCAGATCTTTTTACTGAAAGGGGAGAAATTATACAACGTGTTTACAACACTCACAACTCACAACCCAATTACACCCAAGAAAATTACTCTCA
Organism: Hippophae rhamnoides; assembly: GCA_033030585.1. NCBI lineage: Eukaryota > Viridiplantae > Streptophyta > Magnoliopsida > Rosales > Elaeagnaceae > Hippophae > Hippophae rhamnoides. The sequence continues at coordinate 32,432,192 of CM065433.1, forward strand.
ATTTTCTCTCACAAAAGCTTTTCTCTCTATTGGAATGAACACTTTGGATGATTAATTCATTACAATTACACATCTATTTATAGGAAAATTCATTCCTTGAATTACTCTTTAAATTAATGGTTCCTTAAATTGTTCCTTGAATTAAGCTCCTTGTTTTGCTCCATGTTTTGCTCATTGTTTTGCTCCATATTTTACTCCTTGTTTTGCTCCATGTTTTACTCCTTGTTTTGCTACATGTTTTACTCCATGTTTTGATCCATGTTTTGCTCCTTAATTTGCTCCTTAAATTAAGTAGCTTTATAACATCCTTAAGATTTAACAAGAAACAATAGAAGAGATTGAGAAAGTCCCCACTAACATTGAGTTTCATAAAATTTACAAAAGGTGTTATCTTCGACACTTTTTTGGTTGTAAAGCATTCCCACAATGCATGCAAAACACTTTCAGTATCACATCCACATCGTGGGCAATTAGAATCTTCGGTAATTCTTCTTTTCAAAAGATTCCATTTACATGGTAGTATATTATGAATAGCCCGCCAAAGAAACATCCTTACCTTGTTTGGTACTCTAAGTAGCCATTATATATATTTCCACCATTTTGTATTTGACAAGTTACATGTTCCCTCACCTATGGCATTACCCTTGGTATTTAGTATTTGAGCCAACCAATATCCACTTTTAACAGTGTATATTTCGTTTACTTTGTAACTTCAAAGTAAATTTATCAATTCTAGGACGAGAAGCCAGAGGAATAGAGCAAAAAAAAGAATGTTTGATTAATTACTCATTGCACTCATCTGTAGGGTTATCAGAGATGTCACAATACTTCCTAACAATAATTTTGGAGGTGATTTAATCATAAACGAACTTGGTGAAGGAATCCAACGATTTTGATAAATTAAGATTTTCTTTCCATTGTTAACTCTCCATCTTAATCCAGAGTTAAGCAATTTTTTTACTCCAAAGAATGCTTTTCCATAGTCGATAGAAATTTTGAATTCTGAAAGTATTTTGCTTTAAATACCCTAACAGGAAGTGATGATTGGTTTTCTAGGAGTGCTTGCTTAACTAATAAAGCTTGATTAAAGCTTTTCAATGATCGAAAACCCAACCCTCTTTCAGCTTTAGGTTTGCAAAGTTTTTGCCCATGATAATCGGTGAATCCCATCCTTTTCTGCAGAGATTTTCCACCAAAATTTTGATACGAGAGAGTTAAGCTCATGATAGTTTAAAAAAAATCATTTTTTTTTGTAAACTTGTGCTGCTTCCTATAATTGCTATCATCAGTTTATTTCGGCCGTTAACAATTAAAAAAAAAATCTTACATGTTTTTTTAAGAAAATAATCTTAAAATTATTAATTTTATTTTATTTAAATTTTAAATTATGGTTGCTTTTTCATATTAATGGAAGAACTTTATACTGAAATGACATACAACATCAGTGAAAATAAGTAACAAACTAATATGGATATCATTAAGTACTGGACCCTTATTGAATGTTCCTTTGCCGTCGAAATTGAATAACGAAATTGCCTCTACTTAGCTTTTTATTTTATTTTTTTGGAAGCCTTACTTATCTTTAAGCTACATTTGAGTTTTAAGCAATTAAATAAGCTTTTAAAAATTCCCTATGCAGGTGGTACCGTGCATGGACAAAAATCATACTGGTATGGGCAGTCTACTCGTCTTTCTTCACACCCTTTGAGTTTGGGTTTTTCAGGGGCCTACCGGAGAACCTGTTGGTGCTGGACTATGTCGGACAGGTGGCATTCCTCTTGGACATTATTTTGCAGTTTTTTTTAGCCTACAGAGATCCTCATACTTATCGGATGATTCATAAGCGCACTCCTATTGCTCTACGGTACTGTGCTCCTTTCCCTCCAATCCATCTCTTTAACTGTAAACCAAGTTGGACTGGGAAATCTTGTTGGTTATTGTTTAGTTTAATTTTTCTAATTTTTGGTTTATGCATGTGATTATTCTACTGTGATCTGCATATACCTCTGTTATTGATTTTTTTTTTATTTTTTATCATGAGAGGATTGTTAATAATATCGCAGATTTTGGGCTTAGGTTTCATTTTGTCAGAAATATTACTAATGAGGATGTGTATAATTACAAATAAGAATTACACATTTAGTTTAGTTAGAAAAACAATGCAAACATTTTCATTCATAATATTATTTTAACCATTGGAGGCTACAAGTGAAGAATTATGTTGTTTTTAATCCTTGGTTTATATTTTCCAGCCTATAAAATTCATCATTCTAAATTTTTTTAGTTATTTTTTTTTGTAGGTACTTGAAAACTAGTTTCGTGGTTGATTTGCTTGGCTGCATGCCTTGGGACATTATATATCGGGTAATAATGCTCCTTCTGTTTTCTTTGGTTCTTTTTTGGTCATGGGTAGCACTGTTCTTTCTGAATCTGATACATCCAATTGTCCATAGTTCAATTAAAACTTTATCACCTAATGACGAACTTTGTTTGGGCAATATATTTAATAATCTTGTACCTTTTTTTGGGGTGCCTTTTTACATATCATTACTCCTTGAAGTTCATATAATTTTTGTGTGTGTTTATTTTGCTTTTGGCAAGAACTTGTGTTTGCTAATTTACATGTCCTTGCTTGCTTTTAATGTTGAGATTTTTTAACCTAGTATATTGCAACGTTTAAATCAGGATTACCTTAACGGGAAGTTTTTTTATGTTGACTAGATATTTTCTTTTTTCTCCTCACTCTTCATCAAAAATTTAAAAGTCCAATTTTTTATGCATCTAGTTGAATGCTAGCTATACTAAGGTTCATTATTTAATTTTTTTTCCTCATTTAATTTGTGTGTGAAGTTGTAGGTTGGAATATTAGTTAATATCAGCGTGCAAAATTAATGTATCAAGCTGAATAATAGAAACTGTTGTTTGCGTGTTAGAAGATGAGGTACTCACAGACATGGGCATGGTTAATGTGGTTTATTATTTCATGCATTGAATTTTGGCCAAGCACCTTGAAAGGAAGGTTGTATATGTAACAAGGTTTTCTAGCTATGTCGTTCATGTACTCTCCTTAAATCACAATGAATTAACAACATATATGAAAGATCAACAAAGGCAATGATAAATTTTGCTATTAATAATATTGCTGGAAACTTTTGGATGATAAATGTTTTATTTTGAATCTTTTAGACTATTTGGGATGCCATTACTATTTAGATTTTTCAGTTTGCTTACTATTAGAATGGGAGTAGGTGTTTCTTCTTTATTTATCTTTCCATGAGGTTGTCTAATTAGATTATAGTGTTTCCTTCATATCATGACACCTTTTATAAATAATTATTAACCTAAAACCAAACTTAATTCAAAATTCAACTATTAGATATTACTATAGTATTCTTCTAACTCTATTATTATTTCCTTCTATCCTTGTCTTTCTTTTCTTTTGATCTTATGATTGCTCTCTCATTCTTCTTTTCTTCATTCTCCTTGTCCCCTTTCTTTTCTCTCTTAATTTTTCTTTCTCTACCTGGTTTTTGCTTCCTGTCCATAGGGAAGCTTAACTTTTTGGCCTACAATATGATCACATGCATTGATTATTTTAACAGCCAGGCATCAAAATAGGTGCATAATTGAATTTTTATATCAATGGGTTGCACAGGGAGAGAAAAGAGGGAGGGGGGAGAATCCTGTCACATGAAATGACCTTTTGGCATATTTCAATATCTTTAGGTTTATTGACTATGGTTTTTCGACCTGTAGTTCTTATTTTAATTACTGAGATAAATTTGCTTGTAATAGGCATCTGGCAGAAGGGAGGGAGTAAGGTATCTTCTCTGGATAAGGTTGAGTCGGGTGCGCAAACTCACTGACTTCTTGTATAAGATGGAGAAGGATATTCGTATCAATTACCTTTTTACAAGGATTATCAAGCTTATTGCTGTTGAACTCTATTGCACCCATACAGCAGCCTGCACTTTTTATTATTTGGCTACCACACTACCTCCTTCAAAAGAGGGGTATACGTGGATTGGAAGTCTCAAATTGGGTGATTATAGCTATTCAAGCTTCAGAGAGATTGATATATGGAAGCGCTATACAACTTCTTTATATTTTGCCATTGTGACCATGTCAACTGTTGGTAATTTTCCTTCATAATCTTATATTACCTTGATTATAATGAAAAACAATGCTATTGACTTGCACTTGCCATCGCTGTTTAATCTATTGTCTTATTAGGCAGGATGGTTATAGGGACAATAGTAAGTCTTGAAATTCTGTTAGAATTTGATTCAACCTCAGCCTTAGGAATGCTTCTTTTGGCCATATACAAATTGTCTTCTCTATTTAACATGTCCCTCTAATGTTTACAGCTTAACTCATAATAGTCCTCAATAATATTTCCTTCATATATTTGTTTTCTCTGCTATTGTGAAATATGTTTGTTTTGGCTACAGCCTACAATAGAGTGAGTAAATGTAATGCTACTTGGTTTTTGTAATGCTGCATATAAAATATAGCTGTTGTTGGATGGAAGTTATTTATACTCTACAATGATGGTTTAACTAGTTTGGAAGTCTTATATTTCATCTTTTCTTAAATGGGTTTAATGATGCATATCCAATGTGTTGGAAAATAAAAGCAAACAAGTCCCGTCTTAATAATCAATGGGAGTAATGATGGAGAAGTGCATGAGTTAATTCTACCTAATGGGTTAATCTTTTGGGATGAGAGTTCATTGCCTTGTCAAAACTCATGGGAGTTATTGGGCAATCAAATGATACGAGAGTTAATGGTTGTTGTGTTAGACTTATTGGTAGAATGTGGGTTTGGTGGGCTTGAAATGAAATTCTCTAACCTAATTGTAGGTTTTTCCTGAAAATAAAATGGCTGAATTTGGAGGATCTTGTGAAGGAGAGTAAAACCTTGAGAAAATTAGGTATGTTAAGGTTAAAGCTCAAGGAACTAGCTATGGAAGATTTGATTAGATTGATTTAAGTCAAAGTGTGAACATAGGGAAGCCAAGTGACCTTGTTTGGGGGGAAAATTGTTGGGAAATAAAACGAACAAGTCATACATTAATAAAATACCAATGAGAGCATGAGTTTATTAGTATACAAATCAACCCCATTCAATGAGTTAACCTTTTGGATGGGAACTTATTGCTTTGTCAAAACTTATGGAAGCTCTTGGGTCTATCACAATGAATATGAAATCCTTAAAAGAAAAAAAAAGACTAGGAAAATAATTGAAAAATAATTATACATTATAGTCCAATGTATTAGATATTACTTCGGGTGTTGAATTATATAATTTCTGTTATGAACCGGTGAGTAGGTGTAGGCTTGAATAGTCCACTTATTGTTAGATATTATTGTTATAAAGCTCCTTAATTTAAGGAGCAAATTAAGGAGCAAAACATCCTTAAATTAAGGAGCAAAACATGGAACAAAACAAGGAGTAAAACATGGAGCAAAACATGGAACAAAACAAGGAGTAAAACATGGAGCTTAATTCTAGGAGCAATTCAAGGAACCATTAATTTAAGGAGTAATTCAAGGAGTGAATTTTTCTATAAATAGATATGTAATTGTAATGAATTAACCATCCAAAGTGTTCATTCCAATTGAGAGAAAAGCTTAGAGAGAAAAGCTTTTGTGAGAGAAATTTGTGAGTAATTTTCGGGGTGTAATTGTCATGTGAGTTGTGAGTGTCGTAAACACCTTGTGTAATTTCTCCCATTTCAAGAAAAAGATCTACAGCAGTCCTGAGACGTAAGCAAGATTGGCCGAACTCCAAGTTATCAAATCTTGTGTGTTATTGTTTCTATTCTTGCTTCTCATAAATCTAGCTTATCGAATTTGCGTTATTTCCCAACAACCGGTATCGAGTTATTGGTAGTGATTTCTGTCAATTTTTCTCGCAAGAAATAGTCGGGAAACGATCCGAAGGAAGTCGATTTTAGTGGGAGCAACGCCGTATGAAGGAAGGGTGAAACTCGAGAAATTTGATGGCACGTATTTCGGGTTTGGAAAATGCGAATAGATGATTATCAGACAAAGAAATCTATATCAACCTCTCTCGTGAAGAAGCCAGGCTATGAAGGAAGAAGATTGGAATCTTCTAGGCATGTACAAGCCCTCGGAGTTATTCGATTGACGTTATCCCGTAATGTTGCTTTCAACATAGCAAAGGAAAAGACTACTTCGCTGGTCTTAAGCAGCCTCTCTCCAATATGTATGAGAAGCCATCGCCTCAAACAAAGTGCACTTGATGAGGCGCTTTGTTCACCTGCGGATGACGGAAGGCGCATCGGTAGCTCAACATCTCAACGAACTCAACACGCTACAACCGCCGAGTTCGGTGGAAATTGAATTCACGAAGAAGTACGAGCATTGATACTTTTGTCTTCTACTACCGTAAAGCCGGAATGCTATCGCCACGGCCGCGAGTAGCTATCGTGAAAGCAATAAGTTGAAATTTGACGATGTTCGTGATTCGTTCTCGGTGAAGAGATCCGACACGTAGAGAGACGGTGTGAATCGTCAACCTCTTCGCTTTGCATACAAAGTCAAGAGGAAGAAATTCAACCAAAGGAAATGGACGTGGTAGGAACCGACTACCGAGGTAGATCAAAGGATGCGAGGTCCAAATCTAGGAATCCTAATAATTCCCATAGCTCAAGACTATCGAGTGTTGGAATCAGGAAGAATCCCGCACTACAAAAATCGGGCAAGAATGCACCAAGGACAAACAAGTGAAGACAGGCAAATGTTACTTCCACCTCGGAGAGATGATGCATTGATATGTTTCTTTGGAGAGCAAGGAAGAATCGGTGCTAGACTCTGAGCATCGTTCCATGCTACTTCACGTAAAGAATTCTTCGAGAAATATGTCCCCTAAACCTTAGAAAGGTATATCTTCAAGTGATGATCAACCATGTGCTATTATTGGCAAAGCGTGTAGCGAAGATTAAGTTAAATCTGCCCTGTTTGGGAGCCGAAGGATGTCGGCATATTCCCGACCTCGAAGGAACTTAATCTCAACAAGTTGGCTGTTGAAGGCTACACTACGATCTTCCATGGTAATGATTGGAAGATTTCAAAGGGTGCAATGACAAGCTTGCTCGAGGCAAGAAAAGTGGCACTCTTTACATGACAGCCAGAAGCACGTTGTTCAATCACAATTGTAGCAGTGCAATGAAACACCAAACCTGCGGCACTGCAGAGATTAAAGCCACATGAGGAGAAGGGATGAAGATTTATGCACTCAAAGGAAAACTTCCACGTCTACAGAGATGGACACGTGCGAAGATTGTATACTTGGAAAGCAAAAGAGAGTCGCTTTCGACAAGTGGTAGAACCCCAAAGTTAAGGAAAAGCTAGAGCTTATTCACTCGTATGTTTGGGACCAACAACCGTCTCATCCATCAAGGGAAACAATACTTGACTTTCTTGATGATCATTTCTCGGAAGGTATGGGTTTACTTTCTAAAGCATAAGTCTCGAGTATTTCGAGGCTTTCGAGAAGATGGAAAGCTATGGTGGAAAATGAGACGGGTTTGAAGATCAAAAAGCTCGGATCCGATAACGGGTGGGTGAATACGAAGACACCAGATTCAAAAATTTTTGCTATGAGTACGTGGGATCGAATGGAAAGAATCGTGCTGTGCACGCTCAACACAATGGGTGTAGGCGAGCGTATGAACCGAACGTTGATGTAAAGAGCCGTAAGCATTCGTATACGCCGTCTACCGCGCCTGGGCAAAAGCGATCGACACGGCCTACTGATCAACCGAGGCCCATCCGTTCCATTGGAGCATAGAATACCAGGAGGAGGTATGGAGCGAAAAGAGGTGAAACTATCACATCTAAAATTTTCTACTGTGTGTAGCATTTCCAGGTGCATATCGTTGATCAAGGTAGGAATAAGCTTGATCCCAAATCCAAGAAATGCACATTCACCTGCCATGGTGAGGATGAGTTTGGCTACCGTATTCTGGGATGACGAAAACAAGAAAGTTATCCGTAGCAGAGATGTGATTTTCAACGAAAGGGTGATGTATAAGGACATGCATAAAATAGACGCCAACGACTCGTGAGCGTAACGAGTCAAGATTTGTGACGCAGATGATGTCCCGCATACTTCCGCAATAGAACCAATTGTAACAAGTCCTCGGCCACAGGAACTTGTTGACAAAGCAAGACACGGCGTCTCGACACACCACAACCTCTTACTCCATCTCCCGTATTGAGAAGGTCTTCTCGACCTACGTGCCTAACAGAGATACATGAACTATATGTCATAATGATGGAGGAGCCCCGAATGCGATGTACGAAGCTGTCGACTCAAGATTCCAATAAGGGGAGCTGCTATGAAAGAAGAAATGAAATCTCTCATCTCCAACCGTACGGAACTAGCCGAGTTACCGCATGGGAAAGAAGGCACTTCACAACAAATGGGTGTACCGGGTGAAAGCAAGAAAAACGATGGTTCCCAAGAGATACAAAGCACGCCTAGTTGTTAAAGGGTTTCAACAGCAAGGAAGGAGTTGACTACACCGACATTTTCGCTCCTCGTTGTGGCTCAATACTATCGATCGCATTGAGTATTGTAGCTATCAAGATCTTCATCTTGAACAGTTGGATGTTAAGACCGTATTCCTTCGCCGGAGATTTAGATGAAGAGATATACATGTACTGCCCTAAGGTTTTCGAGAAGAGAGGAAGAAGAACATGCGCGTGACTTAAGAAGAGTTTGTATGGCCCGAAACAAGCCCCGAGACAATGGTACGTAAAGTTTGATAGCTTCTACGCACAAGGAAGGTTTCCAGTGCAATCTTCGACCAATGTTGCTACTTCAAGAGATATAGGTCCGGCTTATATCATTTTACTACTTTATGTTGATGATATGTTAGTAGCAGGTTCGTATATGGATGATATCGAAGATTGAAGCATCAATTGTCAAAGGAGTTTGACATGAAAGACTTGGGTCCAAGAAAAAAGATTCTTGGAATGCAAATCACAAGAAATAAGAAGAAAGGATCCTTGCAAGCTATCTCAGCAGAGTACATCAATCGTGTTTTGCATAGATTCAACACGTAGCAATGCCAAGCCGGTTAGCACACCCTTGGCTGAGTCATTTTCGCCTATCCAAGGATCATTCCCTCGACGCAGGAAGAGAGAGAATTCATGGCTAAAGTTCCTTATGCCTCAGCCATTGGAAGTTTGATGTACGCAATGGTTTGTACAAGACCGACATCGCTACGCAATGGGAGTTGTTAGCGCATTTATGTCAAATCCAGGGAAAACTCATTGGGAAGGCCAAGTGGATTTTGAGGTATTCTGCGAGGCACCACAGAAAAGTGTTTGTACTTTAGTAAAGGAGAGTTAAAAGTACAAGGATACGTAGATGTAGACTTTGGAGGTGATGCTGATCAATCAAGCTTACACCACCGGTTATATATTTACTATCGGAACTACACCGTTACTGGATGTCACAAATACGTAAAATTGTCACTCTATCCACTACAGTGAGTATGTAGCAAGAATCGAAGCTAGTAAAGAGATGATATGGCTTCAAGGTTTGTTAACCGAGGCCGATTCAAACAAGAGAAGAATGTTCTGCGTAGTGATAGTCAAAGCAATACACGGCGAAGAATTCAGCATTTCATTCTAGAACCAAACATATTGGACTTCGTTATCACTTCATCAGATCTCTATTAGAAGATGATGTGTCAATACTGGTGAAGATTCAAGAGAGCAAAAATCCAACAGAGATGTTAACAAAGGTGGTGATTATTGACAAACCGAAGTTGTGCTCAACTTCATTGGTCCGCTAGAGTAACAAAGACTAGAAAAGTCACAGATTGATCGAGGTGTGAAGACAGATTGAAATCAGACTTCAAGTGGGAGATTGTTAGATATTATTGTTATAAAGCTCCTTAATTTAAGGAGCAAATTAAGGAGCAAAACATCCTTAAATTAAGGAGCAAAACATGGAACAAAACAAGGAGTAAAACATGGAGCAAAACATGGAACAAAACAAGGAGTAAAACATGGAGCTTAATTCTAGGAGCAATTCAAGGAACCATTAATTTAAGAAGTAATTCAAGGAGTGAATTTTCCTATAAATAGATGTGTAATTGTAATGAATTAACCATCCAAAGTGTTCATTCCACTGAGAGAGAAAAGCTTAGAGAGAAAAGTTTTGTGAGAGAAAATCGAGAGTAATTTTCTTGGGTGTAATTGGTTGTGAGTTGTGAGTGTCGTAAACACCTTGTGTAATTTCTCCCTTTCGCAAAAAAAGATCTGCAGCAGGTCCGGAGACGTAAGCAAGATTGGCCGAACTCCGTTATCAAATCTTGTGTGTTATTGTTTCTATTCTTGCTTTCTCATAAATCTAGCTTATCGGGAATTTGCGTTATTTCCCAACACTTATAGTTACCAAGTTTTACTCATTATAACTTGGTTATTGTTTCATTTAAGGTGTGAAAACCAATTTCATTGTGTGAATGATTGGAAGAGGTACGAGTATCTGTATGTATATGTGATAGTAGCCTCAATAAATCTGTAATTTGTTTCCATTATCTTGGTTATTCTCTACATGATGGTTTACATTTATTAACATTGGTATCTTATAGCTCAACCAACTTTTCATATTTAAAAATGCTAAAGAATTTATATTCCAATTTTGGTTTTCAAGTAGCTGTTTATAGTTTCCTACCCCATTAAAAACTACAACAAAATTTTTGAATCATATATTTTCTCTATATCACTTACAAATTTTTTTTCTTCCATTTTAGTAACTTTTCAAGATTCACTAATGCATAATTCCTATTGTTTCTACCACAGGATATGGAGATATACATGCAGTCAACATGAGAGAAATGATATTCATAATGATATATGTTTCTTTTGACATGATTCTTGGTGCTTATTTGATTGGTAACATGACTGCATTAATAGTGAAAGGATCAGAGACAGAAAGGTTCAGGGACAAGATGACAAATATCATTAAATATATTAACAAAAATGAACTTGGAAATGATATTCGCGATCAGATCAATGGTCACTTGCGTTTGCAGTATGAAAGTAACTATACAGATCATGTTGTCCTGCAGGACATTCCTATCTCTATTCGTGCTAAGGTAAACTAGGAAGCATCAAATTTTATAAATACTATACTGTCCATTTTAACTTTTGTTGTGTGTTACAGCTTAATTTTAGCTAATAATTATGAAGATATTAGAAATTATATATTTTGTCTAGATCCTATTACATACTTTTGGTTTACTTTTGTTCTTTCGATTGTCATTTGTCTTTGTCAAATCAAAATTAAGGTATAGTTTTCATTTGCACCTTCTAATCTTTCAGTTTATCCATGTCTTCAATTTCATTTGGTGCCTATGGAATCACTAGTTAATATTTAGTTTTTATACAAAAACATGAATGCATGCACCTATATTTTTACATGCTTTACTGTTCCTTCCTTAAATAAAATTAATTTGTACTACCTTCGGAGCAAATAAATCCAAAAATAAAAAAGTTTTATCATGTAGCTTTGGATATAATACATTTGAGGAAATGAGCTTTAGTATTGGAATTTGATATTGGACCAATAGTATATATACAATGGACAGGAGCCACTCACAGTTAACAACTCGCTGTCTCTCATTCTTTTATTCCATTACCTATCCCTTTTTTCTACAACATGACCTCATGGCTGTAATTTGAGGAAACCTTTACCCTGTAATTTCTCTCTTTCTCCCCCTCTCCCCCTTCCTTCTCCTTCTCCTCTTCAACTACATATGCTTGGAAAAAATCTATTTCAACGTATTATCCATTCCACCTTCCTAATAATCATCTAGAATAATTATAATTGTTGCATTTCAAACATCATTATCATGTTTATCACTTTTACCCTCTTTCTTCTTTTCCATAGTTTCAATTATTTTAAATTGGAGCCACGAATGAATGAATTTATATCGTCCAAACCAACTATGAAAATTGTAGCATATTTTAATTGGTGCATTAGAAATTTCTAAACTATTGACCTTGATTTATGCTACAACTCAATGTAAAGAAACATTTGGTCGGATAAATGCGATTGGATTTCCATATTTGATTAACCTGAGTTCACTTGACTTATTATCTATGATTTAGTTGTATTGTGCTATTTTGTAGGCTCCTCATCCAATTTTCGCTTTTATTTTTCTATGAATTTATTAAATATTGTCTTTTTTCTCCGTTGCAGATTTCCCAAACTCTATATTTGCCATTTGTTGAAAAAGTTCCTCTCTTTAAGGGATGTTCTACGGAATTCTTCAATCAGATTGTAAGTCATTTCCTTATAGTTTTATACTTTTTGTAAAACATAAATTTGTGTTTTGTCACTCTTATTAAATAATATTAATTTATTTTCATCTTCATGTGCCATTTCAATTAAAACTGAAATTTTATGGATCATTTGCGATAATGATTGTTTTGCTTCAGGGTTAGTATACGTGAATAGCATCCAACATATTTTAAAATTTGTTGAAGGGACATTAGGTTATTATAGAAACAAGATACAAGCTGTAAAGTGACTTGTGTTTGTACAACCAAGCCAAAGTTTAGGTACATTAGGTTATTATAGAAACAAGATACAAACTATAAAGTGACCTATGTTTTTACAACCAAGCTAAAGTTTAGGGTTTTAACTTTTACATGAAATGTAAAAGTCACCTTGTATAACCTTACTTGTTATATTGGTTTTGCTTTCAATAAACTATCCTTATGTTATATATTACTACTTAAACCTTATTCCATTTTTATATTTTACTTAACTAATGAACTTTATTGTTATTTTATTCCAGGTTATTAAACTTTATGAGGAGTTTTTTCTTCCGGGAGAACTAATAATGGAACAAGGGAATGCAGTAGATCAACTTTATATTGTATGTGATGGCATGCTGGTATGATTATTGAATCCAGAAGCTTCATATTTCAATAATCTAGTAAATTGCTTACATACAATTTTTCCCTTTCATTTCTCTATTTTATTGTCAAATTTTCTAAGATAATGATATGGTTTTTTCTGTATCGAAAGGGTATACATGCAAATATATATTTTCCATCTTAACATGCCTTCTTTTGTTTCATCTATGTTTCCATTTACACTAAACTTAACGCATGGAATTGTATAATACAAAAACAAGTACTCTTGTGCAGAAGGAGATTGGCATAGGCGAAGACGGATCAGAAAAAACTGTTTCTACTTTGATACAGAATTGTTCATTTGGAGAAATCTCTATTCTTTGCAACATTCCACAACCCTACACTGTTCAAGTTTATGAACTAAGTAGGCTCCTACGAATTGATAAACAATCATTGACAAATATTCTTGACATCTATTTTTATGATGGACGCAGAATTTTGAACAATCTTCTAGAGGTAATTTAGTTCTCACTAATGTTCTTATTAGAGTTACATTGACTTTTTGTTCTTCTATTTGGAACATAGTTTTAAAGATTTTTCACTCAATATTTATCCGCGATTACTCTCAATCAAGATTCAATAGAACCATCAAATAAAAATACAAGGAATAAAAAGAACATTAGATAAAGTGGTTTGGTTGCTAAACTATACAGCCTAATCCACTGAAAATGGCATAAATATATCCACTATGAATTAATGTTTATACAGAGAAAAAATTACACAATTTTATAGAGGTAACATCTAATACACTTCCATGAATTCTTCTCATAAAACTACAAACAAATCCATAGAAACTATACACATTGAGAGAAGAAAGGAGTAGAAGAAGAATAGACGTTTGTCATTGAGAGAAGAGAAGAAAACAAATGAATCGACCCACCAAAAAACCTCAGCATTAGGGTATATATACAAGCCATGAAATGACCATTTTTCCCTTCTACCTTTAACCAGAAGTCCAGTGTAAATGAGCCTAAAAAAATTTCTAGAAAACAATTCACATTTACACATTAAAGTATGAGAGCCTAATATATAACTGTGAATTACTCAAATACAAAGAGAAATAACAAAGAAAGAGAAAAAAAGGATAGGTTCTCTTGTAAAAATAGATAAGCAAAAATCCTAAATAGAAAATAGAAAAGTAAGGGAAATATAAGCAAAAAGAGTAAAGACTAAAATACCCTTATAATAAATATTCTAATATCCTTCCTCAAACTCACGATGCAGTTGCAAGAAGCATCGAGAGTTTGCTAATTAGAAAACGAAAACGTGAAATAGAATGCAACTTAGTAAAAAAGTCGGCAAGCTGCAAGGATGAAGAAACAAAAGGCAACGTAATGGTGCCATTCTTGAGGTGATGACGAGTAAAATAACAATCAATTTCGATATGCTTAGTCCGTTCATGGAAGACTGAGTTGTGAGCAATTTGAATAGCACTTTTGTTATCACAATACATAGGAGTGGGAGAAGAAAGGGAAATGCCCATATCGGCAAGTAACTAATGTAACCAAACAATCTCTTTGGTAGTAGATGCCATAGCACGATACTCTACTTCAGTAGAAGATTGAGAGACAACTGTTTGTTTCTTACTTTTCCACAAAATAAGAGAATCTCCCAAAAAGATACAAAAACCAGTAATAGACTTGCGACTTGTGGAATCACGACCATGATCAGCATCAGAATATGCACACAGTTCCAATGAAGAAGTGGATGGAAGTAAAAGACTATGAAAAGTGGTACCCCGAAGATACCGCAGAATACGAAGAACAGTTGCCCAATGAATGGTAGTAGGAGAAGTAACAAACTGACTAACAATATGAATAGCATATGCAATATCTGGACGAGTGATAGTGAGGTAGACCAAGCTGCCAACAATAGTGCGATGTAAGGTAGGATCTGACAAAGTATTTCCATCTGAAGGAGAATACTGAACGTTAAGCTTACAAGGAGTATCAACAATTTTGATATCAGTAAGACAAGCATGCTCAAGAATATCAGTAGTGTACTTAGATTGAGAGAGAAGATAACCTTTTGGAGAGAAGGCAACTTCAATACCCATAAAGTACCGTAAAGGGCCCAAATCCTTCATTTCAAGCTGATGAGTTAATTCTAACTTTAATACTACAATTCCATCAACATCATCACCAGTAATAATCATATCATCAACATATAGAGAAAGAAAAATACGACAAGTAGTGGTGCACTTGACAAAAAGAGTCGAGTCATGATTACTGGAGGAAAATCCAAGAGAAGTGATAACATTAGAAAACTTCTCAAACCAAGCTCGAGGTGCCTATTTGAGACTATATAGAGCTTTCTTAAGCTTGCAAACTTCACCATGCTTATGAGAAACACTAGGTAGGGGAATCATGTAAAATTCTTCATGCAAATCACCATTCAAGAAAGCGTTCTTCACATCCATCTGAGATATATGCCATTGATGAACAGATGCAACTGCAATAAGAGTACAAACAATAGTCATTTTTGCGACAAGAGCAAAAGTCTCCTCATAATCCATACCATATTGCTGGGAGAACCCCTTTGCTAACAATCTAGCTTTGTAGCGCTCAACAGACCCATCAGACTTAGTCTTGATTTTATATACCCAACGAGAACCAATTGTACTTTTACCAGAAGGTAAGGGTACCAAATCCCAAGTACCAGTTTTTTTGCAAAGTAGAAAGTTCCTCAGTCATAACATGCTGCCAAAGGGGGTCAAGAATTGCCTTTTTATAGGATAAGGGCTCAGAGAGAGAATGAATAGATGCTAAAAAGGAAGAAAATGAACTGGAATAACAAGAGTAAACAAAATCTGGAAGGTGAGTAGACTTACGAGTACGCTGAGGATAACGAGAAGTAGAATCCATAATCTCATGAGGAGTTTGGGCAATTGCAGGAGGAGTGGGATTATCAAGAGCTCCAGACTGCAAGGTACCAATAACTCCAAAACTAACAGTGCGAACCCTGCGAGAATAATGAAGAGGAAAAAGGACTATATGGGTAATAAATGAGTCAGAGTCTGTAGTGGAAGGGACATATGGAGATAAATTATCTGTATGGTTAGAGAAAGAATCAATATGAATGATATCAGACTTGGTCAAGTTGTGAGTAGTAGCAGGAATAGAAAAGAAAGGTATGTGCTCAAGAAACACAACATGACGAGAACAATATAGTTTTCGTGACACTGGATCAAAACAACGATATCCTTTTTGTCCTTCACCATAACCAAGAAACACACAAATGGTAGAGCGGGATGACAATTTAGTACGCTCTACATGAGGAAGAAGGAAAAAGCAAGTAGAACCAAAGACTCTCAAGGAAGAATAATCAGGAGCATACCCATATAATTTTTCAAAAGGTGAAAAATCTAAAGTATGAAACGAAGGGATCTTATTGATGAGTTTGACTACAATAAGAACTACTTCTCCCAAAAACTCACTAGGAACTGAAGATGACAACATAAGAGAGCGAGCAGTTTCAACAATGTGCCTATGTTTTCTTTCAACCACACCATTTTGCTTAGGAGTATCTGTACAAGAAGTTTGGCGAATAGTTCCATCTAAAGCAAGTAGATCACATAATTTATTGGAAGTATATTCACCACCCAAATCACATCTAAAACACTTAATAACTACAAAATGTTGAGTTTTTACAAGAGCTCGAAAGTTACTATAAATGCCAAAGAAGTCAGAACGATGTTTCATAAGATAAATCTAACAAAAACGAGTGTGATCATCAATAAAAGAAACGTAATATTGAGACCCCCCTTTTGTAGCAATAGGAGAAGGTCCCCACACATCTGAGTGGACCAAATCAAATGGTGCAATAGAACAAGTACTTCGATGAAAAGGCAAAGCAGAAAATTTTGCAAGTTTACAACCACTACAATCAGAAATATCATGAGTTTGCAAATTTCCTAAGGCATTCGTAGAAGCTAAGAATCTTAAACGGGAAGATGATACATGACCAAGACGAGAATGCCA
The DNA here is from genome assembly GCA_033030585.1 of Hippophae rhamnoides. Lineage (NCBI taxonomy): Eukaryota > Viridiplantae > Streptophyta > Magnoliopsida > Rosales > Elaeagnaceae > Hippophae > Hippophae rhamnoides. The sequence continues at coordinate 32,449,143 of CM065433.1, forward strand.
TAAATAAAAACTAGAGGATGAAGGAGACAAACGAAATGAAGACAAGTCAACACTAGGAGCTGCAAATACTGGTAATCTTAGCTCGTCCAAAACATATAATCCACCCCACCTACGACCTGTCTCAATCAACTTCTGAGACTGCGGATTCTACACATAACAAGAGGTGGAAGAAAATAACACTGAATAACCAGAATCACACAATTGACTAATAGAAACAAGATTCAATGTAAGCTTAGGAATGTGGTAAACATTAGAAAGTGACAAATAAGGTATGTCAACAGAACCAACTCCTTCTAATGGCAGAGGAGTACCATCAATAGTCATGACAGATATAGAGGATGCAGGACATAAAAAAATAAAGGATTTCGAATAAGGAGGCATATGATGTGAAGCTCCAGAATCTAAAACCCATGTAGATGATGACATACCTGAAGAGCTAGAGGGGAAAATGGACATAGCATGTGATATGTAGTAAGAAACTTTGAAACTGTTCAGAAAGAGTTGCAAATGCGGGATTTGAGGATGAGGTTTCGGGTCCAAAAGAATCAGATGGTGGTACAACTGCTGCAGTGTTAACCTGTGGAGGACGATATGATCGTGGTTGAATATGACTTCCAAACAGTGGAGGCCTTAAGTGATGCCTTTGTTGGTGTAGTTATGGTATTTTATTCAATAGCTTAGGGCATTGAGCCTTTCAATGTCCTTTTTGCTTGCAAAAAATGCATCCATCAATCTCAACCCTTGAATGAGGCTTGTTTTCATAGTGAGTAGGAGGTCTAGAAAGAACTACAAAAACCAATGAATTAGGCACTGGGAGAATTCTTTTTCTTGTCTGAGACTTAAGATGTATCTCATCAGTCATGAGTTCAATAACTACCGAATCGATAGATGAAAGCGGGCTATGATGCAGGATGGAGCCACGAAGACCCTCAAAATCATCACGAAGTGCCATAAAAAACTGAACTAGACGTTGCTCTTCTCTACGAGCAATATAAGCTGCACAAGCACGTAGTTTTTCCGATTCTGTAAGAGCCAACTGATCCCAAAGATTTGTCATTGTAGAATAGAACTCTTGAATACTCATGCCTTTCTGTTCAAGAGCTAGAATATCATGTTCTAACTGATATTGTTTTGCAAAGTTAGACTGTGTATATAATCTTACCAAATGTTACCAAACCTCTTTTGCTGTTTCATACTTTACCAACTGAGTACCTATTGAGTGTTCAATAGAATTGTTTATCCAAGTGATAATTTTTGAATTATCAACTTCCCAATTATCTAACAGTTTTTCATATTCTGTTTTATCACTTGTACGTTTACTCACAATTCCAGAAACATAACCCCACATCTTTTTGCCTTTTAAAAAATTCTTCATCACATAACTCCAATATGAATATTTTTTTTAATCTAATCTCCGTTAATGGATTGTAGCGAGTCATCTCTATTACTAGTCATTGTAAAAATAAACAGTACCTAAAATTTCAAAAATTATAAATATACCCCTGCGTTTTCTAAAAATTGTAGATGCACCCTTGCACCTTCCTGAAATTTCAAATACATCTCTGCACTTTTCTGAAATTTCAAATATACCCCTGCGTTTTCCAGAAATTTCAAATACACCCCAAAATTTTCTAAAAATACAAAAAATACCACAATCTTTATACAAATTATAGATCTACCCAAAATGCTAAAACTTTGACAAGATGATAAAAATTAGGATCAATCTCTATCCAAACATACTTGATCTTTATAAAATTTGAAGGAAATTGATTACCCAATACTAGAATGATATATCTTTACTTGATTGAAGCCACAAAACAAAATGAAGAAGTTGAATCAAAAGAGAATTACTTAAATACAAAGAGAAATAACAAAGAAATGCAAAGAAGAAGAATAAAGAAAGAGAGAAAAATGATAGGTTTTCTTGTAAAAGGAGAGATGCAAAAACGCTAAATAGAATATAGAGAAGTAAGGAAAATATAAGCAAAAAGAATAAAAGATTAAAATACCCTTATAATAAATATTCTAATAATAACATGTTAAGAAATCTCGAGTTCTTGAACTATACTATCAACAATCAGATTCAATGCATATGCGTAGCTAAGCAAACAAGAAATATAATAACATTAAAATAAATCAAGCATATGAGTTTTATTTGGTTCAACATCCACAAAAAAATGGACCTTATCTCAACGAAAACCAAGTAAATTTTCAATCCACTGTGAAGATGATAACTTACAAACAATAGTGATCAACCCCCCTCTAATTACACCAATTCTTCACCAAGGAAAGCCTGCAATCATGCACGCAGGTTTCTTATTCTAACTGTCTAAAAGGAGTCTTGTATCACTTTTTAAAGATAGGCACACAACTCATAAGAGTAGAGAGCTTTTACAAGTCTTGATTAAAACATACTTAACAATTGCACTAACTAACTCTATATATAGAGTCCTCAAACCAATCTTACAATGCATTAGTTATAGCTGATCAAGAACTCCTCTGTTGATACCTTTAACCCTTACTTAGGTAGTTACACACTTGTAGTTATGATTGAGTGCTAGCAGCCACATGCTTTAATCCAAGCAACTCTAGGAAACTCATTTCTCACCTTTGCCTCAACAATTCACATAACAATATACACATAATTATGTATTTAGTACATTAAACAAAGACTATATATATTAGTGTGCTACAAACATTACTAATGCAATGTATCATTTTATTTTAACTCTCCTTGACACTCCCAATACCATAGTGTCACAAATATTAACACATGGATTGATTAAGTTGTTTCTATATTTGCTAAATAAAATAGGGAAAACAATCCAGCTTTCGAGTGAAGCAGATGGAGTCGGACATTACATTTAATATAGGAAAGCAAGAAGCAGAACTTGCACTGAAGGTCAACAGTGCAGCTTATCATGGAGATCTGCTTCAGTTAAAAGGTTTGATCCGAGCTGGAGCTGATGCTAACAAGACAGATTATGATGGAAGGTCTCCTTTGGTACGATATTACTATGGATTTCTGATATTCACTTGTGCCCGGTATTTAAAAAAAATAATCAAAATAATTTGCTCTTTTGAATATATCATTTTCATTATATAATATTCCGAAAAGTATTCTTTTTTACCAGCATCTTGCTGCTTCCAGAGGATATGAAGATGTCATAAATTTTCTTCTTCAAGGAGGAGTAGACATCGACACTAAAGGTAACTGGTCATATGGTAAATTGTACATTTTTTTTTTGAAATTTGCAATTATATTCATGCATGGTATGAAAAAAATGAAATTTGTTAATTTTGCACAGATAAATTTGGGAATACCCCCTTATTGGAAGCCATCACTAATGGACATGATCGTGTCTGTTCTATACTTGTAAATGAAGGGGCTTCCTTGAAGATAGAAAATGCTGGTAGTTTTTTATGTACATCTGTTTCAAGGGGGGATTTAGATCTTCTTAAAAGAGCGCTGTCGCATGGTATTGATCCAAACTCCAAAGACTATGACCATCGAACCCCACTTCACCGAGCAGCATCTGAAGGTCTGCACTTGATGGCAAAGTTGCTGATTGAAGCCGGGGCTAGTGTTTTCTCAAAGGACAGGTACTATTCATATTTTACATCACCTGCTTCAAAGTTGACACTTAAGTTGAGAACATACACAGCAACTCAGGATATGACCAAAAATCATATATAATTTTCCTCAAAATTTTATATTTTATATAAATTAAATAATTAATATAAAAGCTTCCAACATAATTAGATATTAAAATATGAGTCTCTGTAAGAAATGTGGTTGTATTTCATAAGCAACGTGCATGTTAATACTGTTAGGGTTATATAAATTTACACTCATATTAATTATGATATGACATGTGTTCATAATTTTTTAAAAAATGAATAGCTTTTATCATTTTTAAATATATTTAGTCACATATAATACCATAATTTATGCAAATAAAAATCTATCAATACTCTTATATATTTATCTTTATATTTTATTATTTGTTCTACCTTTCTTCTTTATCCAAAATTACATGATGTTAGCATCTGTTCGCTCTGAGAGACTGCCAGCTTTTTTTTTTTAAAATGTCGATAGATTCTCATCATCTTGAACAAGTAGAACTTTTTAAAAAGAAGAAGCGTATGACAGTTTGTGCTTTTCGCCTTACTACAGACGTATTCAAATTTCTCAACCATCTATTATTGTTCTGACTCCACGGATTGTATAAAAGAATTTTCCAATAGCAGTATCTTCTTTTTAAAATTAATTTTTTGATTTTTTAGCTATCCATTCATTTGTTCTTGTTACTATGAATACAAACTATAACCTATAGAATTGAAAATTTCGTCATTCTGAACATTAGTTGGTATACATACACAATCTTAAAAACCTTGTCCCCTTCCCTAGAAGTAAAATATAGTTTACCTTTTATTGGAAAAAAAAAATAATATACAGGCTATGTTCTGATTTGTAGTTTTCTTTATATCGTACTTTCTCGTGCTGTCTTTTTCATAAGTTAATTGATAAAAGTAGAAAAGGAGAATAGTGAATTAATAAGTAATGTTTGTTTGGCATTGGCATTTTGCAGATGGGGAAATACCCCACTGGATGAAGGTCGCATGTGTGGAAATAAGAATCTGATGAAGCTACTGGAAGCTGCTAAGACTGCTCAATTGTCAGAATCCCCCCACCGTGCTCATGAAATGACAGGTATTACAAAAAATTATACTACCTTTTATTTAAAAAATAAAAATATAATATTAATATGAAATCATTAGACGTGTTAATCAGAAAGTATGCCAAAATAGCTAGTTGATGATCTTTACTTACGAAGATTGGTTAAGAAAATGTAACTTGAATAGAAATCCGGATGGAACTTACTCTTGTGTCAATTGACTTGTTACTTATCTCTGCTTGTCAGAGTAATTAGAGTTTCTTTGAGGAATTACGTAAATTTCCGATAAATCAGATTTATGAGAAAAGAAAATAGATAAAATAACACTCAAATTTGATAATAGAGTTCGGTCAATCTTACTTACGTTTTCAAACCTGCTGCAAATCTTTTTACTGAAAAGAAAAAAATTACACAAGGTGTTTACAATACTCCCAACTCACAAACCACAACCCAATTACACCCAAGAAAATTACTCTCAATTTTCTCTCATAAAAGTTTTTCTCTCAATTGGAATGAACATTTGATTTTTTAATTCATTACAATTATACATATATTTATAGAAAAATTCACTCATTAAATTACTTATTAAATTAATGGTTCCTTGAATTAAGTTCGTTAATTTACTCCTTAAATTAAGGAGCTTTATAGGAATCTCCAACAATATCCCACTTGAAAACTAATTTCAATCTGTCTTCACACCTTGATTAATGCATCAATTTTTCTAGTCTTGTTACTCTAGTAGACCAACTGAAGTTGAGTACAACTTCAATTTGTCAATAGTCACCACCTTTGTTAACATATCCGTTGGATTTTTGCTTCTTTGAATCTTCTCCAGTATTAACACATCATCTTCTAATAGAGATCTGATGAAGTGATAACGAAGTCCAATATGCTTGGTTCTAGAATGAAATGTCGAATTCTTCGCCAAGTTCCAATAGAGATATGATGAAGTGATAACGAAGTCCAATATGCTTGGTTCTAGAATGAAATGTTGAATTCTTCGCCAAGTGTATTGCATTTTGACTATCACTGTGCAAAACATTCTTCTCCTGTTTGAATCCCAGTTAACAAACCTTGAAGCCATATCATCTCTTTACTAGCTTCAGTCACTACTACATACTCAACCTCTGTAGTGGATAGAGTGACAATTTTCTGTATTTGTAACATCCAACTAACAGCTGACTCCAACAGTAAATATATAACCGGTGGTGTTTCTTCGGTGATCAACTTCACCTCCAAAGTCTACATCTACGTAGCCTTTTACTTTTAACTCTCCTTTACTAAAGTACAAGCACTTTTCTGTAGTACCTCGCATATACTTCAAAATCTACTTGACTGCTTCCTAATGAGTTTTCCTTGAGTTTGACATAAATCTGCTAACAACTCCCACTGCATGTCCAATGTCTGGTCTTGTACAGACCATTGCGTACATCAAACTTCCAATGGTTGAGGCATAAGGAACCTTAGCCATGAATTCTCTCTCTTCCTCTGGCTGAGGGGACTGATCCTTGGATAGGCGAAAGTGACTAGCCAAGGGTGTGCTAACTGGCTTGGCGTCACCCATGTTGAATCTTTGCAAAACACGATTGATGTACTCTACCTGAGATAACTGTAAGGATCCTTTCTTCTTATTTCTTGTGATTTGCATTCTAAGAATCTTCTTTGTTGGACCCAAGTCTTTCATGTCAAACTCTTTTGACAATTGCTGCTTCAACCTTCTAATATCATCCATATCTGAACCTGTTACTAACATACTCAACCTCTGTAGTGGATAGAGTGACAATTTTCTGTATTTGTAACATCCAACTAACAGCTGACTCCAACAGTAAATATATAACCGGTGGTGTTTCTTCGGTGATCAACTTCACCTCCAAAGTCTACATCTACGTAGCCTTGTACTTTTAACTCTCCTTTACTAAAGTACAAGCACTTTTCTGTAGTACCTCGCATATACTTCAAAATCTACTTGACTGCTTCCTAATGAGTTTTCCTTGAGTTTGACATAAATCTGCTAACAACTCCCACTGCATGTCCAATGTCTGGTCTTGTACAGACCATTGCGTACATCAAACTTCCAATGGTTGAGGCATAAGGAACCTTAGCCATGAATTCTCTCTCTTCCTCTGGCTGAGGGGACTGATCCTTGGATAGGCGAAAGTGACTAGCCAAGGGTGTGCTAACTGGCTTGGCGTCACCCATGTTGAATCTTTGCAAAACACGATTGATGTACTCTACCTGAGATAACTGTAAGGATCCTTTCTTCTTATTTCTTGTGATTTGCATTCTAAGAATCTTTGTTGGACCCAAGTCTTTCATGTCAAACTCTTTTGACAATTGCTGCTTCAACCTTCTAATATCATCCATATCTGAACCTGTTACTAACATACTCAACCTCTGTGGTGGATAGAGTGACAATTTGTATTTGTTGTATCATCCAAACAGCAGCTGACTCCAAGTAAAAATATAACCGGTGGTGTTTCTTCGGTGATCAACTTCACCTCCAAAGTCTACATCTACGTAGCCTTTTACTTTTAACTCTCCTTTACTAAAGTACAAGCACTTTTCTGTAGTACCTCGCATATACTTCAAAATCTACTTGACTGCTTCCTAATGAGTTTTCCTTGAGTTTGACATAAATCGCTAACAACTCCCACCGTACATGTCCAATGTCTGTCTTGTCTGGACCATTGCGTACATCAAACTTCCAATGGTTGAGGCATAAGGAACCTTAGCCATGAATTCTCTCTCTTCCTCTGGCTGAGGGGACTGATCCTTGGATAGGCGAAAGTGACTAGCCAAGGGTGTGCTAACTGGCTTGGCGTCACCCATGTTGAATCTTTGCAAAACACGATTGATGTACTCTACCTGAGATAACTGTAAGGATCCTTTCTTCTTATTTCTTGTGATTTGCATTCTAAGGATCTTCTTTGTTGGACCCAAGTCTTTCATGTCAAACTCTTTTGACAATTGCTGCTTCAACCTTCTAATATCATCCATATCTGAACCTGTTACTAACATATCATCAACATAAAGTAGTAAAATGACCTAAATCTCTTGAAGTAGCAATAATGGTCAGCATTGCACTTCTAGAAACCTTCCTTGTGTATGAAGCTGTCAAACTTTCTGTACCATTGTCTCGGGGCTTGTTTCAGGCCATACAAACTCTTCTTAAGTCTGCACACCATGTTCTTCTTCCCTCTTTCTGAGAAACCTTCTGGCTGGTACATGTATATCTCTTCATCTAAATCTCCGTGAAGGAATGCAGTCTTCACATCCAATTGTTCAAGATAAAGATCTTCAATGGCTACAATACTTAACACTGATCTGATAGTATTGAGCTTCACAACGGGAGTGAAAATGTTAGTGTAGTCAACTCCTTCCTTCTGCTGAAACCCTTTGACGACTAGGCGGGCTTTATATCTCTTGGAACCATTATGCTCCTCTTTCACTCGGTACACCCATTTGTTGTGAAGTGCCTTCTTTCCCATAGGTAACTCAGCTAGTTCCCATATTTGGTTGGACATGAGAGATTTCACTTCTTCTTTCATGGCAAGCTCCCACTTTTGGAATCTCGAGTCGACGAAGCTTCATGTGCGCATTCGCAGCTCCCTTCCATCAATCAATGACATATAGTTCATTGTATCTCTGATGGGCATATGAGGTCGAAGACCTTCTGTACAATGCCGGAGTAAGAGGTTGTGGTGTATCGGACTATTGTGAACTTCTCTGTCTAACAAGTATACACGGTCGCCACAGAGATTGTTGCGTGTTTTTCAACACACGAACTGGTGCAAGTATACACGGTCACAAGTAATAACATTTATAAGTAAAGATCGATCCCACAGAGATTTGTTACTATAGTTTGTTGAGTACTAAAATTATTTCTCTCTGATTTTATCCAAAATAATCGTTGATATGAAAAAAAGGTAACAAAAATAAATAAGAGAACTCTAAGATTGCAATTTTTCACCAAACTAATCCACTACAATCATATTACTTTCTTTGGATTTATATTTTTTAGTACATTTAATTTGTCAACCGAAAACTTCTTTTTTATTCATAAATCTCTTAGAACTCTACAAACACACCTCGTTAAATTAATTCACTATATCTCTATGAAAATTAAATTTAATAAGATTAATTAAGTTCTAAGTTCTCAAATGGCGCTTTCGTACAATTAGGGTATATTCCTATCCTTCATAAATACATGTCATTCTATTTACGAGCAATATCTAAAAAATGCCTTTCTCGAAGTTTATTTTTATGCCACAAATCGTTTTGATAAAATTAAGTAAATAATAAAAAAGCATTAAGCACAAAATAGAGCAAACAAATCGAGCGTCTTATAAATCTATAACAAAAAATAATTAAAATTAAAGCTTCATAAATTTAGATCAAATACCTTTAGAAAAATTAAATTACTTCATAAAATTAAAATTAAAATTACAATGATTCGGAAAAATAAGATGAAGAATAAGTAAAATTAAAACATCAGCTTGAAAATATTTGGCACCATGGCTCTGACAAAAGCCAAAAAATGGCTTACTGCGTGTTATGTTGTCTAACACTACAAAATTTCTAAACTCCGCAAAAACTTCTTACTCCCAACCAGAAAAAAAACTTTTTTACAACTAAAAACTATCTCCCATTTATAGCTAAAAAATACATCTAAAATATTACATTTTTATTTTATTTTTTTATCGAAAGCAGCGTAATAATTTTTATCGAAAAACAAAAAAATCACGCGTATCGATTTTTGTATCGAAAAAATATAAATTACAATCACGCGTGAAGCGCCGTAGTTTACGCTTTTTTATTTTCTCCCACGCTGCCACGTGTCGCTTTCGATTATTTGAAAGATTCCACATGTACACGCGTGGCGTAGTCAAATCGTGGGTACCTGGCAAACCGGTTGCACGTAGGAACGGCGCGCGGGATTGGGGCGCCGAAAAGCGAGGCGCGGAAACGGGCGTGATCGGCGCGGTCACGCGCGTTGTAAATAGCCACGTGTCGGACTTTGATTAGCTTAAATATTAGCAGGACACGTGGCGATTCTTGTGCAGCAAATCTGCGAGGATGCCGCCTTCTTACCATGTCCGCGTCACCAGTTTTTACACGAACGGCTCGGTGTGCGACGGCTTGGATGGGCCAGCGGCACTGTCACGGGACCGTTGATCGATCCAACGGTCGGCGATCGCCTCGGGGAATCTGCCGGCCGACATGTGGGTCCCATCTCACGCATGCACGACACGTGGGGCCCATTGCCGCCGGCCGTAGCGAAAAGGTGTACCGCGATTTTGCCTCGTCGATTGCAGCATGCATCTGGACCGTTGAATCTTTGATCGGACGGTGGTGATGATTTTTCGTGATTTGTGCGAGTGCGATTCTTTTCTGTGAGAAAAATTCAAACTTTTATTAATTATATTTTGACCCACAAATTTAATCCAAATTACATTTTTGTACTTTCTTAAATTACACTTTAGCCCTTTTTAATTTTAAATTAAATTTTTAACTTTTAATAATTATAATTAAGCCCAAATTTAATTTAAATTATATTTTTGATTTATATAAATTGTAATTAAGAAACTATATTATCATAAATTATATTTGTGGACAAAAATATGAAATTAAGTACATTTTCGATACAAATTATTTAATTTTATTAAAAATGTATTTTTAGCAAATAAAAGGAAAATATTAATTTATTTAACAAAAATTAATAAATATTAAACGAACATGGCAATTATCATTACTAAAATTGATGCAAATAACTGTATAAAATACAGTTATCAGTCACCCATGTTGAATCTTTGCAAAACACGATTGATGTACTCTACCTGAGATAACTGTAAGGATCCTTTCTTCTTATTTCTTATGATTTGCATTCTAAGAATCTTCTTTGTTGGACCGAAGTCTTTCATGTCAAACTCTTTTGACAATTGCTGCTTCAACCTTCTAATATCATCCATATCTGAACCTGTTACTAATATATCATCAACATAAAGTAGTAAAATGACCTAAATCTCTTGAAGTAGCAATAATGGTCAGCATTGCACTTAGAAACCTTCCTTGTGTATGGAAGGCGTCAAACTTTACGTACCATTGTCTCGGGGCTTGTTTCGGGCCATACAAACTCTTAAGTGCATACCAGTGTTCTTCTTCCCTCTTTTAGAAACCTTACATTTGGTACATGTATATCTCTTCATCTAAATCTCCGTGAAGGAATGCAGTCTTCACATCCAATTGTTCAAGATAAAGATCTTCAATGGCTACAATACTTAACACTGATCTGATAGTATTGAGCTTCACAACGGGAGTGAAAATGTTAGTGTAGTCAACTCCTTCCTTCTGCTGAAACCCTTTGACAACTAGGCGGGCTTTATATCTCTTGGAACCATTATGCTCCTCTTTCACTCGGTACACCCATTTGTTGTGAAGTGCCTTCTTTCCCATAGGTAACTCAGCTAGTTCCCATATTTGGTTGGACATGAGAGATTTCACTTCTTCTTTCATGGCAAGCTCCCACTTGCTGGAATCTCGAGTCTGACAAGCTTCATCATAGCATTCAGGCTCCCTTCCATCAGTCAGCAACATATAGTTCATGTATCTCCTGTTAGGCATATGAGGTCAAGAAGACCTTCTCAATACAAGAGCCGGAGTAAGAGGTTGTGGTGTATCGGACTATTGTGAACTTCTCTGTCTAACAAGTTCCTTTATTTTATATATGTCCTTATACATCACTCTTTCGTTGAAAATCACATATCTACTATGGATCACTTTCTTGTTTTTGTCATCCCAAATGCGGTAGCCAAACTCATCATCACCATAACCGATGAATGTGCATTTCTTATATTTGGGATCAAGCTTATTCCTACCTTGATCACTGATATGCACAAATGCTACACAGTCAAAAACTTTTAGATGTGATAGTTTCACCTCTTTTTTGCTCCATACCTCCTCTGGTATTCTATGTTTCAATGGAACAGATGGACCTCGATTGATTAAATAAGCTGCTGTATTGACTACTTATGCCCATAACTACTTCGGTAGACCTGATTGTATACGAATGTGTTTGGCTCTTTCTGTCAACATTCGGTTCATATGCTCAGCTACACCATTATGTTAAGGCATGCCTGGCACAGTTCTTTCCATTCTGATGCCGTGCTCATAGTAGAAATTTTTGAATTTGGTATCTTCATATTCACCACCATTGTCGGTTCTGAGCTTTTTGATCTTCAAATCTATCTCATTTTCAACCATAGCTTTCCATCTTCTGAAAGCCTCAAATACTTCAGACTTATGCTTTAGAAAGTAAACTCATACCTTCCGAGAGTGATCATCGATGTAAGTCACGAAGTAGTGTTTCCCACCAATGGATGAGACGGTTGTTGGTCCCCAAACATTAGAGTAGATAAGCTTTAGCCTTTCCTTCTTTGGGGTTCTGCCACTTGTCTGAAAGTTAACTCTCTTTTTCTTTCCAAGTATGCAATCTTCACACATGTCTATCTCTGTAGACTATAGACCTGGAATTTTTCCCTTTGAGTGCATAATCTTCATCCATTTCTCACTCATGTGGCCTAGTCTCTGGTGCCACAGATTTGGTGTTTCATTGCCTGCTGCAACTGCGATTGATTAACGTGCCCTTATTGTCATGTAAAGATTGTCACTCTTCTTGCCTCGAGCAACTGTTATTGCGCCCTTTGAAATTTTCCAATCATTACCATTGAAGATCGTAGTGTAGCCTTCGTTGGTCAATTGCCCTACTGAGATTAAGTTACTTCTTAGGTCGGGAATATGCCTGACATCCTTCAACTCCCAAACAAACTCGTTCAACTTAATCTTCACTACACCTTTGCCAATAATAGCACATGGTTGGTCATCACCAAGATATACCTTTCCAAGATTTTCGGGTACATATTTCTCGAAGAATTCTTTCTGTGAAGTAGCATGGAACGATGCTCTAGAGTGTAACACCCAAGATTCTTCCTTGCTTTCCAAATAGCATATCAATGCATCATCTTCTCTTGAGGTGGAAGTAACATTTGTCTCTGCCTTCACTTGTTTATCCTTCGGTGTACTCTTGTACTGATTTTTGTAGTGCCCAATTCTCCCACAATTCCAACACTCGATAGTCTTCGAACTATGGGAATTATTAGGATTCCTAGATTTGGACCTCCTGTCCTTTAATCTACCTTGGTAGTCTGTTCTGCCACGTCCATTCCCTCTAGTTGAATTTCTTCCTCTTGATTCTGTATGCAAAATTGAAGAAGTTGACGATTCACCTGACTCTCTATGTCGGATCTCTTCACTGAGAACCAGATCATGAACATCGTCAAATTTCAACTTATTGCTTCCTGATGAGCTACTCACGGCCGTGATAATAGCATTCCAGCTTTCTAGTAAAGAAGACAAAAGTATCAATGATCGTACTTCTTCATCGAATTCAATTTCCACTGAACTCAACTGGGTTGTGCTGTGTTGAGTTCATTGAGATGTTGAGCTATCGATGCGCCTTCCATCATCCGCAAATTGAACAAATGCCTCGTCAAGTGCACTTTGTTTGAGGCTGATGACTTCTCATACATATTGGAAAGAATTGCCAATCGAATAACTCCAAGGGCTTATCTGTCTAAAATATTTCAATCTTTTTTCCTTCATAGCTTCTGGCTTCTTCCCTGAGAGAGGTTGATATAGATTTTTTTGATACAGATAATTCTCTATCTGTATTTTTCAAAACCCGAAATATGTGCCATCAAATCTCTCGAGTTTCACCTTTCCTTCATCTGCGGTCATTGCTCCCACTCAAATCTGACTTCCTCTAGATCGTTTCTGACTATTTCTACAAATCATCGTATATTAGAACACCTCCTTCAACGAACAAATATTGTCGACAAAATTACACTATTCACATAAATTACTATTCATATGAATAGTATCCTTGTAAAAAAATGACAGAAATCACCACCAAAAGCTCTGATACTAGTTGTTGGGAAATTACATAAATTCCTGATAAACCAGATTTATGATAAAACAAAATAGACAAAATAACACTCAAATTTAATAACGGAGTTCGGTCAATCTTACTTACGTCTCCGTCTCCGGACCTACTGTAGATCTTTTTCCTAAAATGGGAGAAATTACACAAGGTGTTTATAATACTCATAACTCACAACCCATAACCCAATTACACCAAGAAAATTACTCTCAATTTTCTCTCACAAAAACTTTTCTCTCTAAGTTTTTCTCTCAATTGGAATGAACACTTGGTTTTTTAATTCTTTACAATTACACATTTATTTATAGGAAAAATTAACTCCTTGAATTGCTTCTTGAATTAAGTTTCATGTTTTGCTCCTTAAATTAAAGAGGTTTATAGCAATCTCCAACAGAGTGTGGTTGTAAAATTTAGAACTTGTTTGACATAGGAAAAGGTACGTATAGTATTGATGTGGCATGGCACCAAAGGGAAAGGTCTCCATAAAACCAAGTCTATCGATGGCAATGCTAAAGAGGCATTATATCGGCATACTTTAAGCCTTAATGGACTAACATGCTAATGGCCTCGAACCTGGAAATTAAATAACAAAGGGAACATAATATGATAGTTGACATAAATCCTAAGAGATCATAAATTCTAAATAACAAAGGGAACATAATATGATAGCTGACATAAATCCTAAGAGATCATAAATTCCAAAATAACATAGATACTTTTGTTCCTATTTCACAACAAATATACAAGTATGGCGTGCACTATGCACGCAGATTTCTATATAGAAAAACTTCTTTTTCATTTCGTTACTACACAAATCAGATGGCCACTTAAAGTAGAAATTTGGTTCAAAAATTCTCACTTTTTTTGAGCTTAAGGATCCAAACTTGAGATTTGGGAGTCTTATTTGCATAATGGGCCAGAAAATATTAGAAATTGTTTTTAACCGTCAATTATTATGAAGAGTTAATCACAATTTAGCGTAAGTTTTGAGTATTTGCACAATACACACAATACTATTGTTTTCCACAGTTATGGAGAGTTAAAACAATAGTATCGTGGAAAACACTTTAGACTCATATTATATTTATACATTGAAAGGAAGAAACTAGCCGTTACTAAACTAGCCGTTAAACTAGCCGTTATTAAACTAGCCGTTACTAAACTAGCCGTTACTAACTAGCCGTTATTAAACTAATTATTCTCAACACTCCCCCTCAAGTTAGCTGTGTAGATATCGGTCAACCCTAACTTGCTTAAATTTTCTTCGAATGATTTTAAATCAAAACCTTTGGTGAAGATGTCGCTAATTGTTTTTCACTTCTCACAAATGGAGTTTCAATTTCCTTTGCTTGAATTTTTTCTAATGAAGTGGCAATCCACTTCGATGTGTTTTGTTACTCTCGTGAAATCTGGATTTGATGTTATATGTCGCTACAGATGGTTATCACAAAACATCTTTATTGGTTCTTGAATTTTAATTCGGATATCCAAAAGAAGTTGTTTGATCCAAGTTAGCTCGCATTGAGGTTGATGCCATGGCTCGACATTCCTCTACACTTGATCGTGCCACAACATTTTTGTTTCTTGCTTTTCCATGTGACTAAATTTCTCCGCCACAAACGTGTTACCAAAGTGGTTGATTTTCTATCAAAGCTACCAAATTTCAATTTGCATCGGGAGAGCTACACACTTCATTAGAATTATTACGTTTCATGAGAATTCCTTTACTAGGTGTCCCTTTTAAATATTTTAAAATTCTATGTATAGCCTCTAAACGTAGTGTTTCTAGGTGTATGCATAAATTTACTAATTTGGCTTACCGAAAAGAAATGTCCGTCAAGCGTTACCGTTAAATAAATTAATTTTTCCTACAAGTCTTTGAAATTGGCTTACGTCTCTAAGGGTTCGCCATCCTCAATATTTAATTTGCATTTACTATCTAAAGGTGTAGATGTTGGTTTACTCCTAATTTACCAGCTTTCTTTCAATAGGTCGTTGTATATTTTCTTTGTGAAATAAAGAGTCCTCTTGGTGAATGTGCTATTTCTATTCCTAGAAAATATTTTAATAAACCTAAGTCTTTGATATCAAAATTATCCTTTAATTTCATTTTCACTTTTTAATTTCTTCCAAATTATTTTCCTGTGAATTATTATATCATCTACATATACTAGAATTACGGTATTGAATGTACCATAATTTTTGGAAAATAATGAGTGATCGGCATTACTAATTTTAAAATCACAAGAAATTAAATAAGAGCTTAGTTTTCCATACCATGCTCGTGGAGATTGCTTTAGTCCGTAAATAGATTTTTTAACCTACACACTAGACTAGAATTGTTTTCCTTTTTATGACTGTGGAAGTGTCATATATACCTCTTCTTCAAGTGTTCCTTGGAGAAAAGCATTCTTGACATCCATTTGATGTAAGGTCCAATTTTGGTTTACCGCTATGGAAAGTAAAATCCTAACTAGATTCATTTTTCCCACGGGTGAAAATGTTTCTTGATATCTACACCATAGGTTGAAAGTGTAACCTTTGCCAATCGTGCTTTGTACCTTTCAATAGTACCATCACTATTAAACTTAATCTTATAGACCCATTTGCATCCTACGGGTTTTTTTCCTTCGTAGTTGGTAACACTACCCATGTTTCATTTTTTTCAAGTGCTCAAGTTCTTCTTTCATCGCTTTACACCATACCAGCTTGGCCTATTGTTTCCTCATAGTTATTTGGCTCATTTTCTTTAGAAATTGAGTTCAAATAAGTCCTATATTGTGGTGTAACATTTTCATAAGATAAATAATTTTGGACAGGATATTTTACCTCATATGTTACAACATCCCGTAATCTAGTTGTAGGTTGTGGAGTCCGATTAGACCTTCTCAATGGTATTATTTCTAGATCTTCCCCCTCACTTTGAGAAGTTTCATCCTCTTTCATTCTCGTTGATTATTTCATTTTCATTTTCTACTACTATATTTCCTTCTTCAGAATAAAAAAATGGAAATGTAAATTCATTTGGTTCCTCTTGGTTATTAGTCTCCTTTTCTAGTGTTTTGTAATATGGCTCATTTTCTTGCAATGTCACATCTCTTGAAATGTAATGTTTTTTGTTAATCGGATCATAGCATTTATAACCCTTTTTTTGAGATGAATACCCCAAGAAAATAGCTTTGATTGATGTATAATCTAACTTGTGTTGTTTATTTTTGTGCACATAACATGTACATCCAAATACTCTTAAATGATAGATATTGAGTTTTTCTTGGTAGAGGATTTCTAGTGGGCTTTTGAAATTCAAATTGGCACTTGGTAATCTATTAATTAAATATGTTGCGGTGAGAACAGCATCCGAACAAAAAATTATTGGAACATTATTTTGAAACAAAAGCACTCTTGTTACTTCAAGTAAATGTCGATTTTTTCTTTCTGACACACCATTTTGTTGGGGTGTGTAAATACAAGTTGTTTGATGTAAAATTCCTTTTTGCTTGAATTTTTTTGTAAAATTTTGATTTACAAATTCCGTTCCAATTATCACTTCTAAAAGTTTTAATCTTTGCATCATATTGATTTTCTACAAAATTATAAAATTCTTGAAATTGAGAAAACACTTCACTTTTATTTTTTAACAAGTGTAACCATATAGTTCTTGAAAAATCATCTATAAATATAACAAAGTATTTATAACCATTAAATGACTCAATTGGAGCAGTGCCCCAAACATCAGAATGTATTATCTCAAAAGGTTTTTTGCTCTTACAATTGGATAAACTAAATGGTAACCTTGTGTGCTTTCCTAATTTGCAAATTTCACAACTACTACAATCTAGTTGTTTGAAATCAAAAATACATTTTAAAATCTTATCGGAAGGATGTCCAATTCTCTTATGCCAAAGAGTGCCTAATTCTTCTTCTTTTTTAATATTGAAGTTGCATTTTTCTTCACTTAGAATATAAAGCCCATTTTCTAGAAAACCTTCACCAATGATATTCTTCGTTATCAATTCCTGAAAAATCACATTTTTGGATGTAAATGTAATTTCACAATTTAAGTCTCTGTGGTGATTTTACTAATGGATAACAAGTTGGGATGTACAATTATTCACATGCAAAACATTTGAAATTTTTCTTGAAAGGAGACTAATTGAACCATTTCCTAAAATTTCCATTTTTTTCACCATTTGGCAACGATTACAAATTGTTTAGTCTCATTTTTTTGTAATTATCGAGTAAGTTTTTATTTCCGTTACGTGATCACCTTGAACCTGAATCAAGAATCCATTTAGAATTTAAAGAATTTTGAGTAAGGTTTGTAATCATACCAGAGGTTTTTTGAGATTTTCCTTGAAACATCACGGAAAATTGTGTATACACGCTTCATTTGATCCATATCCACCTCACCTTTATTTCTTTTTCACTCGCTTCAGACTCATATCCTCTTTTTCCTTTCAGTGCAGAGTAACCCATTTTCTCTCTCGCTCTCTACCCGATTTTGTCGTGATCTCCCTCCGACGAAGCCTTCACCTCGCCTTCCCTTTGTGCCGAGATTTGAGGTCGAGACACCAAGATTCCTCGCGCTGTGTCCTTCCTTCTTACAATAATCACAAATGAGTGAGCGACCATCATTCCTCGCGCTTATGTCCTTCCTTCTCACAATAATCGCGAACGAATGAGTGTTTGGTCTCCCCGACGTCTCGGCCTAGGGGTTAGATCCGGTGATGAAAGCCTTGGCTTCGTGGTTGTCGCAGTAGTTGAGTACCCATCACTATTCTTCTTGTCTCTTCTCTTTCAACCATCCCAACAACCTCGTGATCAATGGTAGCTCGCCCACGAGAAGAATTTGTGAGCGTACCCTCATAGCTTGAATCGAGTTTGAGAGGAAGGTGAAAATTCCATCCCGCTCCTCTTCTTTTGATTTCATCAAGATCGACCGTGAGAGGTCGATACACTCTAATCTCATCATTCTTTTTTGGATTTTATTTGAATAGTTCTGATTGATTTTGTTGTTGTAAGCCATGAAGCTTCTTCAAGTTGATAAATAAGAGAGTAATTTTTCTTCTTCCGAACATTGTCTCGGCTTTAACCTACATATCTCGAGTCGTATCTAGATATGTCACGAGATCGAGATACGGGTTCCATGGTTCGCTAATAACCAACTCACGACGAGATTGTCACTCTTTCTCCATTCTCGAAATTTCCTTTCTTTCTTCAACAACAAGGTGTGTTGGATCTTCTGCTTTGGTTTTGATTTCTCACCAAAGGGACATGTTCAAATTTGTCTCTCGCCGATTAGACCAAAAGTCACTGACGTGCCCAAAGATGGTAATTTTTACCATTTAGCAAAGACACTTGTAAGTCTCTCTACATATGTTGTGGCGATTTTCTAGATTTCTTGAACTTATACGCTCTTGCTTGGTGGGATTGATTTGGAGCAAGATCAAATCGCTCGATACCACGCTGATTTTCTCTCGATTTTTGTCGAGAGAGTTATTGAATTGATTTTGGCTTAATGTCTAATATTATATTTATACATTGAAAGGAAACTAGTCACATTAAAACTAGTCAATTAAACTACTGCTACTAACCGTTACTAAACTAACCGTTATTAAACTAATTATTCTCAACACATACCTATATAAGGTAGAACAACATAAATCTACTACCTTTATAAAAAAAATTACATAAGTTTAATTTATAAAGGTAATAAAATTATGTTACCTTATTTTTTGTAAAGATAATGGACTTTTGATATTTTTTTTATACTTGTGCTGCTTCATTTAATAGGTATAGGGATAAAATATACTTTTGTTAGAGACATTGGATTTATGGTATCATTTTTCCTAATTTATCAGCTAACATTAAAAGTTAAAATAATAACAAAAGCCAGTTTTTTTTTTTTGCCTGCTTTGGAGTTCGAGTTCATTCTGCCACTGCTTACAAAATCGCAATAGCAAACGTACAACCAATAACTATGTTGTGATTGGCAGAAAAAATGCATCCAAGGAAATGCACAGTGTTTCCTTTTCATCCCTGGGGTCCCAAAGAACAGAGAAGACCCGGCATTGTCTTATGGGTTCCACATACCATTGAAGAGCTTATTGAAATTGCAGCAGATAAGCTTGAATTTTCAGGTGGTTCTTGCATCTTATCTGAAGATGGTGGTAAAATTCTTGATGTTGATTTTGTTAGTGATTGCCAGAAGCTGTACTTAGTTGATGAAAAACAAATTATATAACGTCTTTTATTGGTTAAAGCAACTTAAATTGCAACCTTTAAATTATGTACTAGATTTCCTAATTTAATAATAAATTAATGTATAACACTCCACTTATTTCTGCTCAAAATTCAAGTCTGCTTGATTACGAACTTTTCACATCAAGAAAGAAAACTAAATATCCATCGCAAATGAGGATGATCAAGAAAGAGTATAAGCCAAGGGCCTAACTTATAATTTCAAACTCTTAGCTTAAGGAAGAAAAAGAAAAACTTCAAAAGAGAGGTTATACTGCAAATGATTCAAGGGTAGCTAAAATCGAATAGGTTCAAGTGATATTTCGAATACAGTTTGATCTTAAAAAAAACTAAAAAAGAATAGGTAAAAACTCTCTTCAAAGCTTACCTATTCTGGCAATTCACGTATAGTAGCTTGCATAGGGTAATAAAAATACATACCAATACACCTACGAAGCATTAATCTTTTTGGTTTATGATTTTCATCTTATGATATGTATGGTTATAAATTAACACTTATGAAACCGAAGTTTGTATCCAATTTTGGTTACACAATATATAATAATGGGTAATAATGAAAAAAATAAATAGTACACAATGATTTAAGTGATTCAACTTTTCAATGTGAAAAATCTACTTTATTGATGATGGTACACCGAGAAAAATCCACTAACAATCAAATAGAGATATAAACACAAATCTTCAGAGAGCTTTACAAAATATACCAAAAATTCAAATACATATACAAAATATCTTCCCCTAATTTACTGGTAATATATAACAAGATAAATTAATAAACTTATTATTAAATCAAATATTAACATACAAATGAGAGAAAACTCCACCAACTACAAAAATGGATAGCTTGTGGGTTAATCTTATTTTTCTTTAATCGGTGTTTGCGTTGGAAAATCTATTCACAAAGGCAAGACCTTTACAAATCTTTCAATATGAAAGGAGAAATACTGAGAGAGTTTGTAGTGGAGTTTTGAAATAAAGAAGAAATTTATATTTCTATTCTTTGGCTGTTGTGTTCTCAGTAGTTCTCTCTACGACAACAACTTATCTCTATTGTTTCTACTAAAGAACTGTCATCCAAAGCCCCGAAGAGTGATAATCTTCTGCAAATACCAATCAAGTCCAAGCAATGCTTGAACTTGTTAAATGAAATTGGTTTGGTTAATATATCAGCTGGATTCTCTGTAGTGATTATCTTATTGACAACAATAACATCTTGAGAGATAATGTCACGAACGAAGTAATATCTTACATCAATATGTTTGGTTCTTTCATGATACATACTATTCTTGGTCAAATGTATCACACTCTGTCTATCACAAAATATAACAAAACTATCATACTGTAAACCCAAATCACAAATCAAACCCCTAAGCCAAATGGCTTCGTTCATTGCTTTTGTTGCTACCATATATCCTGCCTCTGTCGTAGACAAAACAAATGTAGACTGTAAAGTAGCCTTCCAACTAATGGCATAATGAGAAAGAGTGAAGACATAACTTGTCAAAGATCTTCTTCTATCCAAATCACCAGCATAATTAGAGTCTATATAACCAATAACACTGCAACTGGTATTATAACTTCCATCATATACCAAACCAAAATTAGATGTGCCTCTCAAATACCGAAGTATCCATTTCACTA
Source organism: Hippophae rhamnoides (assembly GCA_033030585.1). Taxonomy (NCBI): domain Eukaryota; kingdom Viridiplantae; phylum Streptophyta; class Magnoliopsida; order Rosales; family Elaeagnaceae; genus Hippophae; species Hippophae rhamnoides. The sequence goes on from CM065433.1 coordinate 32,470,719, forward strand.
CTTACCAATGACCCTTACCAGGATTACCCATATATCTGCTGACAACACTAACTACAAGTAAAATGTCTGGACGAGTACAAACCATAGCATACATCAAACTACCAATGACACTAGAATATGGAACTTGAGACATGTATTTCTCTTCTTCTTCTAACTGTAGTGAAAAATCCAAAGAAATCCTGAAATGCGCAACTAATGGCGTACTCATAGATTTAGACTCTTTTATACCAAAGCGTTCAAGAACCTTTTCAATATAACCTTTTCAAGTCAAATAAAGTTTGCTTGCTTATCTATCCCTGTAAATTTTCATACCCAAAATTTTCTTCGCTGCACCCAAATCTTTCATCTCAAGCTCACCACTAAGTTAAGAATTTAATTTTTAATTCTCAAACTTATTCTTAAAAACAATAAGCATATCATCAACATAAAGCAACAAATAGATAGATGAAACATCATGAAATCTTTTATGATAAACACAAGTATCATAATCACTCCTAGAGTAACCATGATCAATCATAAAAGAGTCAAACCGTTTATACCACTGTCTAGGGGATTGCTTTAACCTACATAAAGATTTTTTCAATAAACAAACATGATCTTCCTTACCTGGAACAACAAACCCCTCTGGTTGATGCATATATATTTGTTCTTCAAGCTCACCATGTAAGAAGGTTATCTTGACATCAAGATGTTCCAATTCCATGTCAGACAATGCAACCATAACAAGCAATACACGAATAGAGCTATGTTTCACAACAGGTGAAAATACTTCATTGAAGTCAATACCATTCTTCTGACAATAACCCTTTGCAACAACACGTGCCTTGAACCTAGCTGCTTCAACTTCAGGTATACTTTTTTTTTCTTGAAGACCTATTTGTTTCCAACATTCTTCTGGCCCTTAGGCAGTTTCACCAATTCCCAAGTATGATTCTTATGAAGTGATTCAATCTCTTCATTCATAAGAACCAGTCACTGAATAGACTCATCACAAGTGGCAGCTTTATGATAACTAGAAGGTTCATGCACCTCAATATACTCTGTCACAGATAATGCAAAAGAAACTAAGTTTGCATTTGCGTATCTCTGAGGGCATTGAATCTTTCTTATTCCTTTACCCTTAGGGATATTATATGGTTGCTCATATTGCTCTTCTACTACATCATGAGTAGAATTAACTATCTCATCCACAGATGGTTGATTTGAAGTGCCCTCTTGCACTTGACTAGGAGCTCCATTCTTAAGCTCCACCTACTCACTAATACCATGGTTTTTCCTTGCAACAATAGACTCCTTTTTCTTTTCCAACATGGAAAATTCATCAAATTTAACATCTCTACTAATTAAAAATTTAGGTAACTTGGGTTTAACACACTATAATATATAACCCTTAAGCCTATAAGGATACCCTAAAAATATGCATTTTAATGCCCTAGGCTCAAGTTTACCATCATTAACATGAGCATAAGTAGGGCATCCAAAAACTTTCAAATCAGAATAATTAGCAAGACTACCAGAGAATACTTTAAACAGAGTCTTCAACTCAATTGCAATTGATAGAGACTGATTCACCAAATAGCAGGCATGGTTACAAGCTTTAGCCTAAAAGGATTTATCCAAGTTAACTTGAAAGGGCATACAACGAGCTCTTTCTAAGAGAGTCATATGCATACGCTACTCCATTTTGTTGTGGTGTATGATGCACAATGCAGTGTATCACTATGCCATTTCTTTCACAAAACTCATTAAAATTACTTTCACAAAATTCCAAACCATTGTCAGTCCTCAAATGCTTAATTTTCTTACCTATTTGATTTTCTATACAAGCCTTGAATTTTATAAATTTTGAGAACGTATCATTCTTGTTCTTTAGAAAATATACCTAAACATGACTGGAAAAGTCATCAATAAAGTCAACATATACTGTGCACCACCCTTAGACACAACACGAGAATGATCCCAAAGATCTGAATGAATATAATCAATAGTACCTTTCATTTTATGGATGACTGTATTGAACTTGACCTTGCTTTCCATAGACACAGTGCTCATAGAAATCAAGCTTCCTAGTTTTCTGACCACATAACAAATCCCGTTTGCTCAAAATATACATCCATACCTCACTCATATGCCCTAGCTGTATATTTCATAATCGAGTAGTAATTGAATCTTGATCTGACAAGGACGAAACTGAAACACTACCAATAACAGTGCTACCCTGAAACATTTAGAGACCATGCGACAATTTCCCTTTAATAGCAATGAGATCACCTCTACTGACTCTTAAAAATCCACCTTCACCTACATATTTATTTCCTTGTGAATTAAGAATACCCAAAGATATCAAGTTCTTTTTCAAATCTGGAACATAGCGAACATCTTTCAAAATCCTAACAATATCATCATGCATCTTGATACGGACAGTACCAATACCAACAACCTTATAGGACATATTATTTTCCATTATAACAACACCCCCATTAATAGATTGATAAGAAGTAAACCAGTCTCTACTGGGGCACATATGGTAAGTGCAACCCGAATAAAGAATTCAAACATCTCCAGGAGAACCAATAGATACTAATAGAACATTTTCACCATCAAAACCAAAACTATCTGTTACACTAACAACATCATTAGTAACAAAAGACGTTGTGGCATATTTCCTTTACCTTTAAGTTTCAGACAATTTACTTTCCAGTGCCCTTCCTGACAATAATAGTTGCATTTATCTTTTTTTTTTCTTTCTTTCTAGATTTGGATCTAGACTTGCCTCTATTGTTGCTTGTATCTTTTTCTTGATTTCTACCTCTAACAAATAAACCACTATTATTATCATTGTTGCTAGTAGACATCTTTTTTCTTCAACTCTCTGAAATTCAAAGCTACTTTAACATCCTCCAAAGAAATAGTGTCTCGCCTATATAGCATGATATCAACAAAATGTTCAAATGAATGAGGTAAAGAACATAATAGAACTAAGGCCTAATCCTCATCATCAATCTTAACACTACCATTTTTTAGATCACAAATAATTCTAGTAAATTCATCAAGGTGATTGTGTAAAGGTGTACCTACTGACATTCTGAATGTATACAAACACTACTTCAAATATAAACGACTTGTCAAAGACTTAGTCATATACAAATTCTCTAATTTACGCCATAACCCAGCAGGAGATTCCTCCTCACCAACCTCATGTAGTACCTCATCAGACAAGGATAACTGAATTGAACTGAGGGCATTTTCCATCAATGCATCTTTTTTTTCATCAGTCAATTTTTTTGACAATTTATCCTTACCTTCAAGTGTCTTAACGAGCCTTCTTTAACTAATATGACCCGCATATTCATTTTTCATAAACTGAAATCATTCTTACCATTGAATTTCTCATTTTTGTATTTTGTTGCCATGACAGAAAATCCAATATTAAATAAACAGAAGCACAACCTAGAAAATATGAAACCAAACAGATAACCATAATCTAAAAATAAATCCAAAAGAGCAAGTTTAATCAATTTCAATAAATAACATAATAACTCAATGCTTTGATAACAATTTGTTATAAATTAGCACTTGTGAAAGCGAAGTTTAGGTCCAATTTTGGTTACACAATATATAATAATGGGTAACAATAAAATAATAAGTAATGAGAAAAATAAATGATACACAATGATTTAAGTTATTCAATTTTTTAATGTAAAAAATCTACTCTATTAATAACAGCAAACTGAGGAAAATCCATTAATAATCAAATGGAAATACAAACAACAATTTTTAGAGAGCTTCACAAAATATATTAAAAACCCAAATACATTCGCAAAATATTTGTTCTAATTTATTGTTAATATATAACAAAATAAATTAAAAAAATTACTATTAAATCAAATATTATCTTACTAAAAACTCCGTAAACTCCATCAATTATAAAAATGTACAACTTATATTCGGGAACTGATCTCCTTTTTCTTTAATCTACGTTTGCGTTGGAAAATCTATTCTCAAAGGTAAGAACTTTACAAATCTTCCTATATCAAAGGAAAAATATGAGAGAGTTTACAATAGAGTTTTGAAATAAAGAAGAAATTTATTTGTTTATTCTTCGGTTGCTGCGTTCTCAGCAGTTCTCTCTGGGGCAGCTTATCTCTATTTTTTCTACAGAGAAAACAATACATATATAATAGGAAGTGTTTACATAATATATGGGATTTAGGCTATTTTTAATTTTGGACAACTTTATTTAACAGGTATAATGAGAAAATATTATTAAAAATAATTATAAAATTAACTCTTACAAATACTCAAGTAATTGAGATAATAATAAACTATATTTTTAAATATCCATCCCTCCCAAACACATATGAAATCTAAATATAACAATCAAGGTAATATTGATGGAAAGTAATTATAATTCCAATCACCTCACACTTATTCTCTTCTTTGTTTGCTATTAAACACTTCATGACACGTTGCAGGTAATATCAAAATTATAACTAGTTGATACTGAAACTAAACCAAACACTTAAACTTGACTTCACAAACAGTCACACACAGAGAAACTGGGTTGTCTAAGCAAAGAATACTGTACTATATACACAGCAGTACCCATATACCAGATTTAAACGTTACGTGTAAAAGCTGCAGGAGATTGAGACAACTCATATGAATTGATTTTAGCAAATCAAGCAGACTTGATATGCTGAATTTTCAGAAAATGTTTATGGGCTGTTGAATTACTTCGTTGATTCACCTGAGCCTAACTCTACCCTTGAAAACGCGCTTATAAGGGTGAGGACTGCCCAGGTTTATAAACTAGCTCTTATGTTGATCCTTGGTCGATGTGGGACTCCTCAACACTCCCCCTCACATCGACTGTGTCGACGGACGATGATGGGCTTATGGTTGCCACGGGTGTAAGTGTAGGGTAACTCTCCTCTACCGCCAAGGATCCTGCTCTGATACCATGTTGATTCACCTGGGCCTAACTCTACCCCTGAAAACGCGCTTAAAAGGGTGAGGATTGCACAGGCTTATAAACCAGCTCTTATGTTGGTCCTTGATCGATGTGGGACTCCTCAACATATTTGCAACTCCAACGTCAACTTTTTCAAGAATCTCCCTTTTTCTCCATAAATGTGCGTGGAGTCGGATTGAGAAGAAGAAAAAAGGTGGCTAAGAGCAACCATGAGGCAGCTCAATATGGGATTTGAGCTGCAAATAGTTGAGACTTTACTATTACTCATTGATTTTCTTTAGTAGCTATACATATGTTGCATTCTATGGATATGAATAGAATATATACTTCTAAAGAGTACCGAAGTGGGCTTTTGCTTATGTATGGAAAATGCTTAATATCTTAACTCGATACTAATATTTCAAATAACAAAAATATTATTTGCACTATAATAGCGAATTTAGGATCTATACTTAGAAGATTACCTTCAAAAATAATATTAATCATTTTATAGTTATTATTTATTTTTAATTAAAATTTATTCTATATATTATTTTAGTAAAATATATTAAATTATTGAATTTTTATAAAATATTGAGTGTTAAATATTTAAAATAAAAAATTTAAGTATGATACAGTTTTATTTTATATATATATTTTTATCTATAATTTTATAAATATTATCCTTTATATTTTATTTTACGTGAATTAAGATGCGATGTGTATCCAACTCGTAATTATTATTGTGTATTTGTTACGACACACAAATTTAGAAATCGACCCTACTTTTTCATAGTTCACCAAAACAAATTCTTGCCACTTAAGCTTGAAATTGGTAGTAATTTAAATTTATAGCACTACTTTATACGTGTAGAATACTATAGAGAATAAAGTATAGTTCCTAGCGTGGTAAGTGTAACCAAGTGAGGCGAATTCCTATCATGTGTATGCAATCACGTCAAGCCCACTCTATTTGACTCTGAAAACATTGTGACATAGTAAGCTTTGAATAATAAAAAAATGCAATTTAAAACGACTAAAACACAACTTTGAATTGATGTGCTAAGGTTTTTACTAAAAATTACGGTCAAAATTTAATCGGCCATCGCGTATCATAAAACATTATACTAATTTGATTTAAATTGGGTCCATAATATTAAGGTGAAAAGTTATACCATTTAATTTATAAACAAATTCTTAAGATTAGTAACAAAGTTCGTTTAATTATTGATTTATATGATTTGATGTCTTGTAGACTTGTACCCATTTTATGCTAATACTTCTACATATTACAAAAGTATAATAAACTCAACTAATGTGGTAGAGTTGTTTTTTTTTTTAATTTATAATATTTGCACTTTTGTTTATAAAAATTGGAGATTTTTTTTTTTGGAATTACAAAGTTGATGGTTAAATTAAGGTAAATGTGATTGGTTATTACTGTGAATTAGTTTCTGATACGTTAGATTAATAGGGTTGATTTGGGAAAAAATATATTAATTTTTATTAAAGCAAATTAAACTAGATCTACTGACATAATATACACACAATCCTAATTAACAAAATCTTAAATAACAAGTCAATGAATTAAGGTTTAATTGATTTGAACATCTTTGTTTTCCTTAGATTGAAAGTTTTATTCATTCATACATAGGTTTTCAAAAAGTTTTCCATGAAAATGGGAATTGTTTTAAGAACATAAACTAGTAAGAATAATTGAATATACTGAAAATATATTTACAGTACAATTTTATGAGTGATAATACAAGTATAAATATAAGAAATGAAAATCTTTCTTTTAGAAAAAGTATTTTTAAGAAAGATATATTAGTTGCATACAACAAATATACAACTGATAAAGTATATTAGTTGCATACAACTAATATACCACTAATAATGATTTATTAACATTCTCCCTCAAGTTGGCGCATAGATATCGATCATGCCCAACTTGCTTAGTTAGTCGTATAATGCCTTCTTGGAAACTCCTTTGGTAAGCATATCTGCAAGTTGCTCTTTAGTGGGAACAAAAGGAAAGATAATAAGTTTGGCATCTAGCTTCTCTTTTATAAAGTGACGGTCAACCTCTACATGCTTAGTGCGATCATGTTGTACTAGATTTTGTGATATATCAATGGCTACCCGATTGTCACAATACAACTGCATAGTATTTTTGAGTTCGAAACCCAAATCAAATAACAAAATTCTTATCCACAGTAATTCACAAATCCCATGAGTCATACATCTATACTTAGCCACAGCACTAGATCGTGCCACCACTTTCTGCTTCTTAGTTTTCCATGTAACCAAATTACCTCCCACAAAGGTGAAATAACTCGACGTTGACTTTCTATATGTAATACTTCCTACCTAATCTGCATCTGTGAAGCCACAGACTTCAAGAGGATTTTTGTATTTAGAGAACATTACTCCTCTTCTTGGAGCCGATTTCAAATACCTTAAAATTCTCAAAACTACATTCATGTGGTTCTCACTTAGATTATGCATGAACTGACTCACCACACTTACTACATATGCAACATCTGGTCTAGTATGAGCCAAGTAAATCAAACGCCCAACCAATCTCTGATAGTGAGCTCGATCAATTGGTATTTGATTTGGATACTCTATTAAACAATGAGTTTGCTCAATAGGAGTGTCAATTTGTAATCCAACATACCTGTCTCTGTTAGCATATCAATAATGTACTTCCTCTGACATAGATATATTCCTTCTCTTCCTCTGGCTACCTCAATTCCTAAGAAGTATTTTAGTTCACCTAAGTCCTTCATATCGAATTTAAAGGCTAGTTGTCTTTTCAATTTATCCATCTCAACAGTATCATCACCAGTGATTACCATATCATCAACATAAATGATTAAGGCTGTTACCTTCCCTCGTTGATGTTTGAGAAATAGTGTGTTGTCTGAATTACTCTGTCTGTAACCAACCTTCTACATGAACTTGAAAACCTTCCAAACCAGGCTCGAGGGGATTGCTTGAGACCATACAAATACTTCCTCAATTTGCATACAAAATTACCAGGAAAATCAACTACATACCCAGGTGGAAGACTCATGTACACCTCCTCAGCTAATTCTCCATGAAGAAATGCATTCTTGACATCAAACAGCCGAAGTGGCCAATTTAAGTTAGTGGTAAGTGAGAGCAAAACCCCAAATAGTGTTCATTTTGGCAACATGAGCAAAAGTCTCATCATAGTCTACACCATACGTTTGAGTAAACCCTTTTTCTACAAGACGAGTTTTATACCGATTTACAGATCCATCACCATTATGTTTTACAATAAACACCCATTGAAAACCAACTATCTTTTTTCCTTGTGGTGGTGGCACAAGTTGCCAAGTATTGTTCTTCTGTAATGCCTCCATCTCTTCAGTCATTGCCTTTTTCCATATTGGATCTCCCAACGCATCCTGCACTTTGTTAGGTACTGATATACCATATATTTGATTCACAAATGATTTATATGACTTAGATAATCTTTTAGTGGACATGTAATTGGTTATTGGGTATTTTGATTTTGCATGAATATTTGGTTCATACCTTTTGGCTGGTTGACCTCGAGTAGACCTATTTGGTAACACATACTATCCAACATTAGACTCAATGCTATTAGTATCAGTGGGTGTACATACCTTAGATGAGTGACCTTCAGTACTAGAGAGTTATTGATAAGGGGTAGGAGTAATACCTGAGGGAACATTCGTGTCTTCAACTTCATTTGTTGTAAGCAATTTGGTGCTTGAATACTTGGAGCATCTGCTTCTTCGATGAATGGATTCAATGGATTAGGAATCTCATATGGTCCCATTCAAACATCAATTGATGATTCTTCTAATTCCTCCCCCTCACCATGATACAGTTCTTCAAAATATGTATTCTCCTCCTAATAAGCAGTATCAGGTGAGGAAAAATAACTCATGTCTTCAAAGAAGGTAACATCCATAGTGACATAATACTTTCTAGTTGGTGGATGGAAGCACTTGTACCCTTTCTGATAACTTCCATAACCTACAAACACACATTTAATTGCTCGGGCATCTAATTTAGGCCTTTGATTTTTAGGAACATGCACAAAGGCAACACAACCAAATACACGGGCAAGAAGATAATGGAAGGATGACAAGGAGACGTAAGATGCGAGAATCTGAAAAGGGATTTTTTTTGTGAAGGACCTTGGATGGGAGACGATTGATGAAAAGGGTGGAAGCTTGGATAACATCACCCCAAAGATATTTTGGCATATAAGCACTAAATAGAAGTGCACGAGCCATATCAAGTAAATGATAATATTTTTCTTTCAGACATTCCATTTTGTTCTGATGTTTGCAGACAAGTAGTTTGGTGAATAATCCATGTGTTTTGAAAAAATCTTGAAAAACATGATTAACATATTCTCCCACATTTTCAGAACGGAGGATACGAATGATGCCATTGTATTGTGTTTGAACGAAGGTATGAAAAGTTTGAAAAACTGAAAAAACTTCATCTTTTGTTCTAAGAAGAGAAATCCACGATAACCTTGTATAGTCATCGATAAAAAAAACAAAATATCTCATACCCAATATAGTGGGCTCTTTAGATGGTCCCCAAACATCAGAATGAATTAATTCAAAAACAATAGTACTTTTATTAGAAATACTAGGAGAATAAGTAATACGATTGCTCTTGGCCAAAACACAAGTCTCATAATGTAAAACAGTCTCACTAATACCAATAAATAAAGTAGGCATGTATTTTTTTCATAAGACTAAAAGACGGATGCCATAAGTGGCGATGCTACAACCAAATTTCACTTAGCTTATCAGAACTTAAAGTCAATGCAGTGCGTACCCGTGCTCCTGGTTTCTCCCCTACGTAGTTCTGATCCAAACGGAACAATCAGCCCTTCAGATACCCTCGACCAATTATTTCCCTGGTAAGAAGATCCTGAAAAATCACATACATAGGATAAAAGGTTATAGAACATTTAGACTCAATATTCAACTGTGGGACAGATATTAAGTGATGAGATAAGTCAAGTACATATAAAACATTATGGAGTTGTAAAGATGGAGTGATATGAACTGACCCCTTTCCTAAGACAGGAAAGGCCTCACCATTAGCGTTCATAACATAAGACATTGGTGGGAAAGATAACTCATTAAAATAAGATTTATCATAAGTCATATGATCAGATGCACTAGAATCAATAATCCAAGTATTAGACCCAACAAAGTGAGAAACGTTTAAGGTTATACCAATCTTACCACGACCAGCTATTGAAGTTGTAGGGATACCTTCACATTCCATAGGATGATCCTGTCCAATTACTCCACAGTAGTCTGGTTCTTGGACAATTTTCACTGCAGCTGCTTTTGCTTTAGAACGATGATGTTGTCGTTTTGCTCCATAGTAGTCTATTTTGGATTGCAAGTGTGGATACAATTTCTAACAAGTCTCACGAAAATGCCCTCATTCATTACAATAAGAGTAATGAGAATGAGGGTGATTGGTAAAGCCTGGTAGAGGTCTGTACTGATGAAATGGAATTGAATTTTGTTGTTGGAGGAAAGATGCCTTTGATTTGGCTTGAATGGCTAGGTTTGATACCTCAACTTATGCCTGATGAAGACTTTCCTGCTGAGATTCGTCTTTACGGATGTATGTAAAGGCAGTAGTCAAGCTCAGAGGGTCTGACATTCGAAGCAATTCAACTTTAGTACTATTATGTTTTGTATCAATGCCTCTTAAAAAAACATGTACTCGTTCAAGCTCCTTCTCCTTCTGGTACCATATAAGTTCTTCTTGATTTTTAATTTTACACGGGCGTTTCTGGTCAATTTTAGCCCATACATTTTTCAGCTCGGTAAAAAATAGAGATACTGGTTGCCCATTTTGTTACATACCAGCAGCTTTGCATATGAGTTCATGAACTTAAATAAAGTCAGACTCATTTGTATAAAGATCACTTAAGGTATTCCATATGGCCTTAACAGTTTCACATTCCTCCACCATTTGTAATATATCATCAGTGATGGCTTTAAATAGAATTGACATTACAAATCCATCATCATCTTCCCATCTAGTATAGGCTTCTACATCATCCTGACTAGGATCCCTGATTGATCCAGATACATGTCTCATCTTATGCATCCCACGAAGATAAACAAACATAACTTTTTTCCATGTTCGAAAATTAGTACCATTAAGTTTAGTACCCCCGAAAGAACCAATTTCTAAACTCTTAACAGAAAATTTAAATTTTGGAACTTCATTAATTCTAGAAACTTGATGTTGTCTTGAATCTTCCATTCAAATAATAAATATATATATATATATTGTGTAGCGGAATAAAAATTTTAGATTTTTGTTTTGGCCGAACTGGACTGTGGATTGGGCTGGTAAGTGGGTGATGAGTGCTCAAAAAGTACTAAAATTACCATGATTTTATGCACATTAATTGACTAAAAAATATATATATATTTATATGTTTTATCATATATTTATATAAATTTATCTTTTTCGGAATCACAAGTATTTTTATTGTTTTTCATGTATTTTCGCTTAAAAACGTCACTTAAAGACTCAAAAAGGAATACTGGAAGCAACACATTACAAATATATTAATAAATAAATGGGGAAAGGTCAACAAATATGGAAAAATTGGACAAAATGGATCGAAAAGGTCAAAAATGTCAAAAATGAGAAAATCGCGCCCGGAGCAGCCCATCCCGCTCGCCGGCCTTACCACGCCGAGTCGCGCGTGCCTTCCTCGTTTCCACGCAGCGCGGCCGCTGCTCTTTCCGCCAAGGCGCGCGCCTTTTCTGCGCTCACGACGCCATTTTGCCCCATTTTTCACGTGCGGCCATACATGACGTCATCGGCGTCAATGACCTCACTATTTGCACCACGCTGTTTTCACCATTTTTTACCATTTTTTCTCCCACTTTTTCTCTCCATCCTCACCTATAAATACCCCCCTTCTCTTCACTTCATACCACACCTCAAAACACATTCTCTTCTCTCTTTCTTTCTTCCATTTTTTAGTTTTTCTTAGTTTTTAGTTAATTTTTCTTCAAAAACTTGATGAGCGAAAACCGGCATCGTCGATCCTGCCAATACTTTGGTTTTATATTTATAAAACTCTCGCAAGTGCACGAATCATTTCGTAGAAAATGATAAGTATACTCCCAAGGTCGATCTAAGGAAGGAATGTATGTGGTTTTTAATTTATTATTCAAACTTTTAAAAACGAAATTAAATCCTAAACATCCTGTCACGATATTTTGGGTTTTGTGTTTTTAACATAAAAATAAACATAGATTCAATAAATATTTATGCAAAATTTATCATTTAAAATTGTGGAGTATTTATGGATATAATAACTAAGTTAATTATGCTTGCTCGTATTATTTAGGTTATTAAATATATGAATTGATATTTATTGATTCTCTCTTTTTTGTATGAATACCACCTTTGGTGGGGTTAGATATTCTTTGTTAACTAAACAAATCAATTAACACCTATGGGTGGGATTGATAACTAATTTGGTTAATTAAATTAATTTCTTTTTCTAAGAGATTGAAAATGAACCATTTAAATGCCACCTTTGGTGGGGTTAGACAGTTTAAACTTTATTCAAGGTGTCCAAATTAAACCTAAGAATTTAATTATCCGAGTACTAACTTTCAAGTTTTAAAACCAATACTGAAAACATGATGTCAATACATTTTCAGATAATAATTCTTATAAAAACTTTTGAAATAGAGTTTCACTTTAACTACCGGGCGATTGTACCAACAAATAAAAGAGCACTACTCTAAATCAGACCGGATAACTAAACCTTAAAATCAGCGCGGACGTCGCCATACACATGTATTGGCCAGCGTGGGATTCTTTCCGGCGCGTTTTTCTCATTTTTGACATTTTTAATATTTTCGACCCATTTTGTCCAATTTTTCCATATTTGTTGACCTTTCCCCATTTATTTATTAATATATTTGTGATGTATTGCTTCCAGTATTCCTTTTTGAGTCTTTAAGTGACGTTTTTAAGCGAAAATACCTGAAAAATAATAAAAATACCCGTGATTCCGAAAAAGATAAATTTATATAAATATATGATAAAACATATAAATATATATATTTTTTTAGTCAATTAATGTGCATAAAATCATGGTAATTTTAGTACTTTTTGAGCACTCATCAGTGGGCTATCTAATTATTGAGTGGGCTGATGGGTTGGGTTGATGAGTAAGTGGGCTAATGGGTTGATGGGCTTGGACTAGGGAAGAGCCGAAAAACTGAAAGCTAAAAAAACTAAAAAAAGGCACTACAGTGAAAGCTGAGTAAATATTACTCACAAAAGAACACATTGTAATGCGGGAGCTGGTGGTAAGGGGCTGGAGCTTGTGCGCGAACAGTGCAGGGCTGGAGTTGGTGCCCGGACGGAGCGGGGCTGGAGTTGGACGGCGTGAGTTGAACGGTGTGGGCTAAACGGCGAATCTGCAAGGAACGGACAAATCTGCAATGGCGGCACAAACTGGACATTGCGAGAAGATTAATGGCACTACATAAAAACACTAATGGCAGTGCTACTACTAATGGCGGTGTTGCTGCTCAGGAACTGGTAAAAAGAAATTTTTTTTCTTTTCTTTCCTACTCTGATACCAAATTGAATATACTGAAAACATATTTACAATACAATTCCATGAGTGATAATATAAGTATAAATACAAGAAATGAGAATCTATCTTTTAAAAAAAATGTTTTTAAGAAAGATATATTAGTTACATACAATTAATATACAGTTGATAAAGTATATTATTTGCATATAATTAATATAACACTAATGATGATTTATTAACAAGAATTCTGTGAAAAGTTCAAGGGTCACAAAGAACAAAGCCGTGAGCATTTGAATGAAAAAAGATAGAGCAACGTTAACCTTGCCCTTTGGTCAGGTCATCACTGACGGTAAAAAAAGCACTCTTGAGGTCCTCATTGAGGGTAAAAAGAAGCATACTCTTGAGAAAACATTATCAACTTAGTCCCGCTTATAGAAAATTTAAAAATTAAACTAAATTTTGAAAAGAATAAAAAAGGCGCAAATTGAAAATGATTTATATCTATTATAAAGATTATATATATATATATGTTAGAATTTGTTGGAAAGAAACTCTCTTAAAAAGTTAAATTACGGGGAGAAATATGGGCCTCGATCAAATACAAGTTAGACTTCCAATTCAATATTGTATTAAAAGTTGTTAAAAAATTAATTATTTTAAAAACTTAAACTTTTAAAAGAATTATCAACTTTACTTTCATACATTTAGCATATATTATGTTAAGTGAATTTGAAGGTTTAAAGATATAATAGATATTATATATAACCTAATTGAGTTTAGAGATATTATTACTGCTTCTAAATGTGGAATAAATTAGCCTGCTAAATATTTACGTCTTAGAGGTATGGAAAACTTCTCTTTTTTCTCTGTCATGAAAGATCTTAGCCATCTTTTCTTAGTTTTCGAGGAGAGTAATTCCATTTCATAAAATAACTTTATTTAAATCTATATTTATTTTTTTGTTTTGAATAAACATCACAACAGTTACTCTATGATTTATTTTAATCTACATAGATTTGGATTGAGTGTGGTAATTTCTTGGTCTAAATTTAATTTAAGGTGATGTTAAGTATATTTTGTTATGTTATAAGTTTTATTCCGTCAAAATCTAGATATGATACTCTTGTTTTTACTGTTCAAAAATCAAAAGAACTCAAGTTATCTTGCTAAACATAGATAGAGACCAAAAAGAGGTGAAGAATAATGCTCGAAAAGTTTACTCATTAGTCGTTATATTATTACAATTCTTATAATAATTTAATGTATTTTTAATTTTTAATTTAAATATATTGTTATATTTTTATTTTAAATCAATCAAATTTATTTTTTTACGAAAATAAATAAATTATAATTTGCATCACAATTTTTTTTTTGTTTCTAAAAGTTATTAAAAAATATTTCTAATAATTTTCTTTTTAGCCAATTAGAGAAAGTTGACTTTAACATAATTGATGATTATTAAAAGAATAAAGAGTAACAATGGTTTATTAATTATTATGAAAATTTACAAAAGTTAATGAATTTTTAACTTAACACATTAAAAATCTACTAACTATACAAAAGTAGACCAAAAGTTTAAAATTTTAAATATGTTTAGAAAGAAAGCACACGAACATACATGTATGGAATTGTTTGAGTCTTTATACGTTTCTTTAATGACTTACAAGTCATAAAATACAAACTTAGATTTAAACACACAAAAGTTGATTTAAAAAAAAATACACATATGTATGTTCACTTATCTTATTTATAACTTTTTTGAAGTTTTTAATTTTTAATCCACTTTTCAATAATTACTAGACTTGTAATACTACACTCAAAGATTAATAAATTTTATATACTTTGATGATAGATAGTACCCCACTTCTATTTTTTTTTTATGTTTTAAACTAGCTTTGGTTTTCTAATCTATTTAGAAAAAAATCTTAAAAAACTCAGAAAGTTATGCTTTCTTCTTTCATTCATTGTTAACATAATAAAGAAAAAATAAAGTTAACTAAGCAAAGAAAAAAGTAAACTTTGGATATGGTTTTTAAAACATTTTTAAGTTTTGAAAACAATAAAAAGTTTTTTTAAAAAAAAAAACTGAATTATAACTGATTTTAAACTTAAAAATAAAATTAATACCAAACAATATTCATTTTAAAAATTTGTATACAAAAATTAAAATTGATTACAGACATTTAATTAACAAGATATGAACTTATTCAAATTTTCAGAAAAAAGGAGCCCTTAAAGGTGTTCTCTTTCTTTTGTGCAATGGCCTCTTAAGTTTCATTTGATCATTCTTTCTGTTTTCCGTATTTGGACTCTCAATGCAAAGAATACGACTGGGCTTCTTTGAAAACGGCTTGACCTGAAACTTTAGAATTAATTGAGTTTGTATTAATTAAATAAATTTGTGATGAAAAAATTTTAATTTACAATGTATCTTTCATCCCACTACCACCTTCCATATATGGTGGATAATTATTAAAATATATATTTTTTATAAATAAAATCTAATGAAAGAGATTAATTTTGAAAAATTTACAGCTTTAAAATAAAAGGATGTATCGTACATCAACTATAAATAAAAATGACCCATTAATGGATGTTGCTTAAAGCAGTTATATCAATTAACCTAACGATTAGGAGCGGATGAACACTAATATTACATTATAAAAAAATATTGGATGGGGTAAAACTATAAAAACATAATCAAATTATTACATTTATTAATCTTTATACGATGATGTTAAACGTCTCTATTGTATATTCGAAACAATTTAAATAATTAAATAGTATATTTAAAAAAAACAAATAGATAAATGATATATATGGAATAAAAATTTATTCCAAATATATTATATAATTGTTCTAAATCTATTACTTAATTATAAGTTGTTTAACGTTGTTAAACTTCATTTAATGGAATGAAATAAATGAAACTAATATAATAATTTGATGATATATATGAAATAAAAAATCGTTATACAGTCAAAACAAAATAAATAAAATAATTCGATGATATTTTTATAAATTTATTAACATTTTACTATAATAGTTTTGTTATTTACTATTTATATATTTTTTTAAATAACAAAAAATATTATAAAATTTTTATTGTACTAATAAAAACAATAACACAAATAAGACATTGTATGCTTGCCGACGACCTTCACCCCTATAATTAGAATGAATTGTTTTAAAATATAAAGATAAATACCTTGCAGGCCATGGAGCAGTAGGAATAGAGATGGGGATCAGCTAACCTTCTTTTGCAGGTAACACATGATACCTCATTGCTTAATGCTGGCCCAGAATGAGGAAGAGGTGTTAAAGCGATTATCAGTCGTTTGTTGCTTTTGTAAGGCTTCATCCAAAAATTAAAAATATCACTTAAATTAATCAATTATAAGCTACAATTTTATAAGATAATATATATTAACGATCAGAGATATAAATGTTGAGTAAAATTTAGAATGAACAACTCTAAATTTACTAATATTAGATTCAAATAAGTAAACAAACTATTTGTATTATACTCACTATAACACCTTTCAAAGTCAACTCACAAATTGAATAAAAATACAAACACTCAAAGAGAAAGCTCTCAACTCACACTCAAAGAGAAAGCTTTCAACTCACACTCAAAGAGAAAGCTTTCAACTCACACTCAAAGAGAAAGCTTTCAACTCACACTCAAACTAAGAATACAAAGACTTATTTGTTTTTGATGGAATGATTAAACCAAATGCAAGGTAGGCTATTTATAGTCCTCACAATGCAATCTATACCACACAAATATAAAACTAAGAAATAATCCTAGCCATACAAATCTTATCTACACACTTCTCTTTTCTACAACCTTCAACCACCTCATTTATTTCTACAACCTTCAACTACTTCATTTATTTCTACAACCTTCAACTACTTCATTTATTTCTACAACCTTCAACTACTTCATTTATTTCTACAACCTTCAACCATCTCATTTATTTCTCTATCTCTTCAATTATTATTTTGGTGTTGATTTTCAACACTCCCCATCAACACCAACTCTCACTATTTTTACTGTGTCAAGCTGATGGCGAAATATTTCGAACTTACCAACGCTTAAGCTTTTTGTGAACAAGTCTGCAACTTGATTATCTGTCTTGAGTTGGCTCATTTCAATTTCTTCGTTAACCTTTTCTCGATAAAGTGATAGTGTATTTCAACATAATTAGTTCTTGCATGAAAGAATAGGATTCTCGCGAGCGAATTGTGATTGATTGTCACAATATCTGCAGTCGCATAATCTAATGATTGATGTAGATTATTCATTAGTCAGATCAACCATGTGGCACTTCGAGCCGGCCATTGCATCGATACTCGGCCTCTGGTGGTTGATAATGATACGCTGGTTGTCTTTGCTACACCAAGAAATTGTTCCGTAACCCGGCAACACATACCCGGTTGTTGATCTCTGGTGTCGTGATCTTACCTGCATAGTCATCGTAGTAACCAACTAACTTATTTCCGCACCTTTCTTTGCAAAGACCATAGTCAATTATACTCTTCACATATCTCAATATTCGTCGAAGCGCTTCCAAATGTGGCTTGGATTTTGCATGTACCGACTCATTACACTAATCGCATAAGAAATGTCGCCGAGTTAAGGTTAAGTAGATCGGGCCCCACTTTACCAATTTTTGATACATTGTCGCATCTTCTAAATCTTTTCCTTCACGTACATGTGTTGGCATTTGGCTCCATCGGCGTCGAAATTGGTTTGCATTTAAGCATTCCGAAACCGTTTTATCAAATCTTTAGAATATTTTTGCCGACAAAGAAATATTCCTTCTTGTGTGCGATTAACCTCAAACCAAGGAAGTGTTTGAGCTGGCCAAGTTCTTTCATCCTGAAACGGACCGACAAATTCTCCTTTGTTCAAGAATTTACGCCTCATTATCACCAGGTTATGATTAAGTCATCCACATATACTAGCACAATAGCTAAGCTTTCCTTCATTGGCTTTAACAAATAAGTGGAATCTGCAGGTGTTACTTGAATAACCACTTTGTGTTAGAAATTCACAATCTTACCATACCATGCCCCGAGTGCTTGTTTTAATCCGCAGAGTGCTTTCGCGACACACACATATTCGGATTATCTTGGCTCGAAACCCATTGGTTAGATCGTATAGATCTCCCGATCCATCCACGAAGAAAAGCATTCTTCACATCCATCTACCACAACTTCCAATCTTTTTTTTGCGCAAGTGCAGTAGGACCCGAGCAGTTGTAAGTTTCGCCATTTGGACTAAACGTTTCATCATAGTCTAGTCCATCTTTGTTGAGAGAAAGCACGAGCTACCAATCGTGCCTGTACCTGCCGATTGACCCATCTAGTCTGTTTATCTTGTAAACCCATTTACGTGATATGGGTTTCACATCTCTTGGCTTTTCGCACCGAGATCCCAAGTTTGATTTTGTTGAAGTCATCGATCTCTTCTCTCACCGCTAAATCCACTCGGATCTTTGCGATGCTTCTTCAAACGTCTCGTGTTCTATAACCTCTTCAATTATGGGCCGTTAGCGTATTTAGGATTTGGCCTTCGTGTTCTTGTTGACATACGGAGTTGAGATTGTGGAGTTTATTCTTCTATTTCGTAGGCACCTTCTTCATTTAGTTGTTGATATATGCCGGTTTTCCAAGGATTACGAGCTACTCTTTCATTTGGCACCATCATCGTACTGGATCTCCTGGATTCATCCCTAAACTTGGTTGGAATTGAATAGTATGCTCTCCCATCTTTGTTGCAACTTATCTCCAAATTCTCTTGAGTCCGGCAATGCTTCCTTCTGACCTACAAGGCCACCAAGATGCGAACACCACATCTCGTGGAAGTGTAGCATTTTGCACTCGTTGGATCACAACATTTCCATCCTTTTCTTTGGGCATTATCCCACAAAGATACATCTAACAGACTTTCTTGTCAAATTTGCTGTAAATGATCGTGAATAAATACATAACATACACACCAAATACTCGAAAGTAGCTAACTATAGGTTTCATGTTCCATAGTTTCTCGAGGTGAAACAAATTCTAACCTTGGTTGAGGAAGTACGGTTGATCATAAAGGGCTGCAAATTCTCATTGATTCACCCCAAAACCTCCTGTGCACATTCTTTTCATGTAGCATACTCCGACAAATTTACGCAAGATCTTAGGTTCTTTCTTTCTCGTACACCATTTTGTTGTGGCGTGTTGGCACAAGTGTACCGATGACGTATTCGACATTCCCCAGGTATTGAGAGACCTCACCGAGCTATATTCTCCGCCATCGTTCTGTGCAACAATGAAACTTCTTTCCAACTTCTCCTTCGGTTGACTCTTTAAACTCTTTAAACTTTGATAATACGTCGATTTTTCTTTCATAAAGAAAACCCACACATACCTTGAGAAGTCGTCCCGAATGTCGCCATATATCGCATACCGCCAATTGATGGTTGCTTAACGGGCCGAATACATCAGAAAGTGAACTAACTCCAATGGTTCTTTTGCTTTAAACTTCGATTCCTCATATGGCAATTGGTGAGCTTTACCATATTGGCACGCACGAGATTGTGTGTCTCGCGACGCTAGTTGAGGAAGCCCTTGCAAGATCGACTTCTTCACCATCATATTTAGCTTGGAATAGCTAACGTGACCTAACCGCATATGCCATAGATCCTTTGTCTCATTTCTTTCTTGTCTTGTCTACATATGCGGTCTGGGTGACATCACGTGGTGATTCCAATCGTTGCCCTCCATTGCCTCGGTGTTTCGAGATTTTGAGATCACGATACACCTTCATGTCTCGAGGACCGAACAAGACATAAGTGGCACGATGATGTTAATTGAGCCACGTATAGCAAATTTTTCTTCATTCCTGGGACATGATAAACATCTTGAAGTGGTACTTGGTTAGTACTATATCGAGGC
Source organism: Hippophae rhamnoides (assembly GCA_033030585.1). Classification (NCBI taxonomy): domain Eukaryota; kingdom Viridiplantae; phylum Streptophyta; class Magnoliopsida; order Rosales; family Elaeagnaceae; genus Hippophae; species Hippophae rhamnoides. The sequence goes on from CM065433.1 coordinate 32,491,256, forward strand.
GTAACTATCGTGCCTTACCGACGTGGGCTATCGATAACCTCAGGTTGTCATGTCATGCACTACACGACCCTTTCAGACATGCTTTCCAACTTATGTTTATCACCTGTCATATGATTTGAACATCCCGAATCTATGATCCAGTCATTCTTGTAGTCAATATGTTTTGATGTTGTCACTTTAAGAGCCAATTCTTCTTCCTCTGTAGCGAATAATGCTTCGGCATCCCAACCATCTTCGCTATGCTCCTTAGAACTGGAAGTAGCTGTATTGCTTTCAACAGGCTTTTTCTTACTCCAATAATCTTTTTTGCCACGTGACCCATCTTTCCACCGGTTGTAACATTCACCGTCAAATTTTCTATTGTTATTGCGGTTAACTTCCAAGCCTCCCCTGGACGAAAGCCTTTCCGAGGGATTTTTCCTTTATCGCCATCATTTTTATATCCATTTTCATTGTACCGCTTGAAAGTGCCTTTGGTTTTGCTAGTGGTAGCGCTTCTTCTTCACCCTTCGGTTGGACTCCTCCCATTTGCTTAGCCATAGCTTCGACCGCTAATGTAATTCTCAAACTCAACAAGAGATGGATGGTTGTGTCGGCCATCTTTGTATAAGCGGTAACAAACCTCGATATTCGGGTCTTAAACCATGAATAATTATTCTCTTTATCCTCGTTTCCCCAATAGGAGCTTTTGGATCTAACTCGAAATTTCGCGGCATAATGACTTTACCTTGTGAAAGTATTGGAAATCGTCATGTCGCGTTAGCCATCGATAGTAACTCATTCTCCAAGTTGCAATCTTGTATCGTTCTTCTTTGAAAAGAGCGTAACAAGAGTGTCCCATGCCTTTGGTGTTTTTGCATCCCGAATATGCTCCAACATTTCTTCTTCAATTGTGGTCTTCAAAGCAAACATCGCTTTGCCTGCTTTAATTTTCCACTTCCGCAAGATGCCATTTGCATCTTCCAATGTTGGTTGTGTAACTTCATCACCACCAACAACCTCCCACAAGTCTTGACCTTAGATAAGACTCCGTACATGTCTGCCCATGTGTTATAGTTTTTATTGTTGAGCTTCGATTCCTCCAACTACTTGAAGATCACCCATCGTGTCGGCAAGACTTCGACTATCTTGAACAAGCTTGACTAATAAACTTGCAGTGCAAACTCCTCACGACTCAAGATAACTACACTAAGAACGATCTCTCGACCGTCCCGCCTCGATACCAATTGTTGGTAAAATTTAGAATGAACAACCTAAATTTACTAATATTGGATCCAAACAAGTAAACAAACTATTTGTATTATACTCACTATAACACCTTTCAAAGGCAACTCACAAATTGAAGAGAAAGCTCTCAACTCACACTCAAACTAAGAATACAAAGACTTATTTGTTTTTGATGGAATGATTAAACCAAATGCAAGGTGAGGCTATTTTATGGTCCTCACAATGCAATACGTACACCACACAAATATAAAACTAAGAAATAATCTCTAGCCATACAAATCTTATCTACACACTTCTCTTTTCTACAACCTTCAACCACCTCATTTATTTCTACAACCTTCAACTATTTTATTTATTTCTACAACCTTCAACTATTTCATTTATTTCTCTATCTCTTCAATTATTATTTTGGTGTTGATTTTCAACAATAAATCCACGTTTTTTAGTATTCATAAAAACATATATCAGTATATTATAAGTTAATTGATGAGATCATTTAATTTTAAATACGTTAAATTAATAACAAAAAAGAAAAAAAAATGAAATGAAATGAGATTAGTATATGTGGTGTACCTGAATCTTAGAACAATCAAGGTGTTTTTCCATGGCACCAAGTGAGACAACGTCGGTATAAACATGTCTATAAATTTTGATCTCCTTGTGAGAACGATGAGCACCTGAAGTCAAACAATATTGACAAACCGAGACTTTGCAATTCATACAATACTTATTTAGCTCATTCCTACGAATTGGATGTGCTAAACAATTATCAAAGAAGCTCATTTCTAATAGACCTTTTAACCATTTTGGGCTATTTGGATTTCTATCTTGTACTCTACCTGCTTTCACCTACAACATTTAAACCCTCGCTTAAGTTTCATAACAAAAATACAATTAATGTTCAAAAACTTCATTTTTGATACAAGTAACAAATAGTAAGATAAATTTATAAAGGAAAAAAAAATACATATAGATGCATGCATGCCTTGTAAATATTTGGGAAAAAAAAAAGTTTTCATTTCTAATTACTCAAAGTTTCCATTAATACGATAGAGACGAATATATATATATATATATATGACCTACATTATGTGTAAGTATCATATTTACTTTTGTAATTTTTACAATACAAATATAAAAATATTTATTTTATTTTTATTATTAATTACACAATAACATCATTATTAATGTGATCATGAATTTTCTTTATACATTTATTTCAACACAATGTACTCCTTTACTAGTTTAAAATAATTAGTCATCATATTTTAATTCCATATATAGTTGATTATTTAACTATACAAAGGAGATCATTCAGTATCATACATATTAAGGGATCGATGTAACTCTACATGTCTATACTTTCATATTTAAAGGGTTTTTTTTATGCAATATGGAGTGGATTGAAATATGAATATTCTATATATTTTTCAAGTTATCAATTATCTTATAATACAATAATATATACTTATGAATTATATAGATATAATGCAATAATATTATTCAAATGTAATCTTCTTAATTTCTTATGTTAAGTCTTACATTAATTAGGGACACTTCTTCCGTTGTACATATAAGTTTGGGCAATAATTCACCTCAAAACTTAAGTTATAAGGTGAAGGATTGCCCAAAATTATATGTGCAAAGGAAGAAGTGTTTCTAGTCAATATGGGACTTAACATCTCTCCTTCACAACGGCTAGAGTCTGAATTTACGACACGAGAGCCGATGGGGGGTCAGGAAACCAACTCTGATACCATGTTAGACTTGAATCTAACTTCACCTCAAAATTTAAGTTATAAGGTGAAAGATTACTCAAGTTTATATGTGTAACGGAAAAAGTGTCCCTAACCAATGTGGGACTTAACAATTAGGCTTGAGTCTAACATAATATCAGAGCTGGTTCCCTGGCCCCATATCGGCCCTCGTGCCATAAATTTAGACCGTACCATAAATTCGGACTCTAGCCGATGTGAAAGGAGGATGTTAAGTCACATATTGGTTAGAGATACTTCTTTCGTTGCACATATAAACTTGAGCAATCATTCACCTTATAACTTAAATTATGAGGTGGAGTTAGGCTCGAGTCTAACATCTTATAATAATTTTTCAAACAATTTTGAGTGCATGTTACCTTAATGTCATCTTCAATATTTTCTTTTTCTTTCTATTTTCTTTTTTTATTTATAGATAAATAGATTTCATTATATTGATTCATTCTTCTACATAGTTCGTATTTACTTATCTCTTACTCTAACTTTGATAAATTTAAGTTTAACTTAGTGTGTTAGAATATTGTTTTTCTGTTATGCCATGTGTCTTATTTTCATTTGTTTACAATTGTATAAATAATAGTATTTTTGTATTCTTTTTGTATTAAAAAAAATATACATACAGATTTCATTTTTTTTTCTTTTCACTTTTTTCCTTTTCTTTTTTCCTTCGTAATATGGTATCAGAGCGAAAAAGAAAAACGCTCTCGCTGATATTTCTTTCTTCTTGATTCTTGATTCTTGATTGTTCTTCAATGGCTCGTGGAGGAGGAGCTCGTGGAGGTAATAGTGGAGGCAATCGGAGCAATGAAAATTCCTTCTCGATTTTGGATAATACTGATCGTATTCACTAAGATTCCAACAGTTCTTTCTATCTCAGAAATGGAGATCATCCAGGGCTTGGCTTGGTTTCGAATCCTCTAACAGGTAGTAATTACAACTCTTGGTATCGATCTATGATTATAGCTCTTTATTGCTAAAAACAAGTTTGGATTTGTTGATGGATCTGTTGTTAAACCAGAAATTGGGGATAATTTGTATCATTTTTGGTCTCGTTGTAACAACGTGGTTATCGTGGATTTTGAATGTTGTTTGCAAAGACATAGCGAGATAGTATTATGTATATTCGCGATGCTCGAGTATGTGGATTGATCTTGTGATCGGTTCAATCGGAAGCTTGATAGTCTAGAATTTTTCAACTAAAGCGACAAATTCACACTCGCACTGAGGTTCTAATGATGTTAGTGCTTATTTTACCAAACTAAAGATTTTTTGGGATGAATTACGTGATTTTAGACTGCGGTATGTAATTGTGGAGGAATGAAAAGTTTGAATGATTATCAACATGAAGACTATGTTTTACAATTTCTTATGGGTTTGAATGAGTCTTTTAGTCATATCAAGACTCAAATTACGATGAGTGATCCATTGCCTTCGATTAACAAAGTTTTTCTCTGATCGTACAAGAAGAAAGACAACGTCCCATGCATTTTCTAGTTCATCTTTGCCTCTCACATTTCGGCATCTTATGGAGTATCTAATAACAATTACGGTGCTTATAAGGAAAGAAGGACAAACGGAATCTGTACACCTTGTGGTTTTTCGTGTCACAGTGGATAAATGTTACAAAATTCATGGATATCCTCACGGTTTTAAACCAAAAGGTCGTTACGGAGATTTTCTAAGGGCGAACAAGTAGTCGTCAAATCCGGTATTCCAATCGACAAGTTCTTGAAAGCCACCATAGCTAATCGAGACTTCTTTTGTTCTTTGAAACTCAAATTAATCCAGAGAATTACCGAGAATTTCAATAACAATACTTCTCCTTTGCATGCTTTAGCGCTAGTGATTGCCAACATTTGATATCTCTTAAGTACTCGGATGTAGAGGATCTGCCGAGATACTAAAGAAACGGCGGCACAGCAGTGTCGAAACTTCTTTGGTATTTCTTCTCTTATATCAGCTAATGTTTGGATTATTGACTCATGTGCTACTCATCATGTTTGTCATGATTTGAGTTTGTTTGATTCTTTTGATAACAACTATACTTCTACATTTGTGCTTACCCTATCTTGGACATTACGCCCGTTTCACAAGATAGGCTGCATTCGAGTATCGCCTTCCTTAGTTTTATCTAAAGTGCTACTATGTTCCTTAACTTTCGGATACAACTTAATATCATGTTGGATTCACTCATAAAAGAGCCTCTCGTATTCGTTAATTTTCATGATGATGGCTGTGTGATTGAGGATACTCGAGCATGAAGATTGGGGACGAGTAAAAGAGTGGGGCATCTCTATCATCTTAGTGTTTCAACTTTGTATCAACCTAGTCTAACTTTGCTATTGCTTGTAATGCTTCTTGTTTTGTCCCTTTGAGATGTTATGGCATTATCGTCCCCCAGGACATCCTTCTTGTTTGGTTTCTCGGCGTAAGGATAAGATTCCTTCTTTCAATTTTAGAAATTTGAAAAAAAGGCCTATTTGTCTTGTTTGTCCTCTTGCAAAGCAAAAACGTTTTTCGTTTACTTCTAATAATAAACTTTCGGCTTTACCTTTTGATCATTCATGTTGATGTATGGGGTCCATTTCGATAATATCTAATGAAGGTTTTCGATATTTTTTAACCATTGTTGATGATGTGAAGATATACTTGGGTTTTCCTTTTACACATACTAAAGTTGAGGCTCGAGAAGATTATTCCAAATTTTTTATCTTGATTCGGACTCAATATGGGAAGCATATCAAAGGAGTTCGTTCGGACAATGCTAAGGAATTGGATTTGACTCGTTTCTACAACTCTAAAGGGTTGTTCATTATCGATCTTGTGTTGAAAGGCCGCTGACAAAACTCGGTTGTTGAGTGTAAACATCGGCATCTACTTAATATTGCTCGTGCTCTTACCATTTCGATCGGGTATTCCTCTCTCTTATTGGTGTGATCTTGTTTTTGTTGCTACTCACCTTATAAATAGGCTACCATCTCTTGTTCTAAGTTCTAAAACTCCATTTGAAGTCTTGAATAATAAGTTTCCTTCTTATAATCACTTGCGCTCTTTTGATTGTCTATCTTATGCTTCCCACTTTGTTGAGTAAACGTGACAAGTTTTCTCTAGATCTAGAGCTTGTATTCTTATTGGTTATCCTTTTGGGATGAAAGCCTATAATTTCTTTGGATTTAGAGAGTAATAAGACAACTTTGCTTCTCGTGATGTTGTGTTTCATGAGACCATTTTTACTCTAGTTGTCAATAGTTCTCTATTGATATTGGTGCTTTATTCTCCGACAATGTTCTTCCTTTATGCATTCTTGACAATATTTCTCCTTGATACGAGCCGGTGATGTTTACGATATTGTGCATCTGTTGTTCCTGTTGCTTCTTGATTTAGTCTACTGTTGTTTACATTCCGCTTTCTGCTAGATCGCAGCGTTGTGTTAAAAAGCCAAGCTATTTGCGGGCTTATCATTGTGGTTACATTCTTCGCTGATTCTCTTGTCAATCATCATTCTACTCGGCCTACATTTCTAATTTTCTCTGTTATGACAAGATCAAAGGGATTTTTAAAGGCTGGCCGATTATGTCCATCCTAACACACCGAGCCTCGATTTTTCTCTCGAGCTTACGGTATCCTGAATGGGATAAAGCTATGGGCGATGAGTTACACGTCACCAACACTTTCGATAATACATGGTCTATTGTCTCTTTACTGGTACATCACACCATTGGTTGTAAATGGGTGTATAAAGTCAAGTTTCGGTGATGGGGAATTTGTTGAAAGATACAAAGCGCGACTTGTTGCAAAGGGGTATAATCGTGAGGGAGTTGATTATTTTGATACCTTTTGCTCGCGTAGCAAAGCTTGTTCTTGTCAACTTTTACTTGCTTTAGCTTGATCCGTGGTTGGTCTTTACATCAATTGGATGTTAATAATGCTTTTTTGCATGGTGACCTTTACGAGAGAAGTATATATGACTATTCCTCGAGGTTATAGCCCGTAAGGGGAGAAGCTTGACTACCTCACAATCTTGTTTGCAAACTCGACAAGTCCTTGTATGGTTTAAAACATTCATCAAGGCAATGGTATGCAAAATTTTCTAGTGCCTTGATTGAAGAAGGCTTTCGTCAGTCAGCAACTGATCATTCCTTGTTTATCAGCAACAAGGGATCAGTTCATGGTTATTCTTGTCTATGGTTATTCCTCAAGGTTATAGCCAGCAGTGATGATGTGGCTGTTCAACACTTGAAGAGTAAGATTAATGCTAGATTCAAGTTGAAAGATCTTGGAACTTTGCGTTACTTTATTGGTTTAGAAGTGGGTAGAACAGAGAGGGGCATATTGGTTTCACAAAGGTCTTATGCATTGCAACTTTTGGCTGACACAGGATACCTAGGTTGTAAACCAGCGGTTACACCTATGGAACCAAATATGAAATTAAGTCAAGATGAAGGGGATTTATTGCCTGATGCTTCTCTTTATAGGAGGTTAATTGGGAAGTTATTATACCTCACCATCACTAGGTCGGATCTATCATATGTTGTTAATAGACTTAGCAATTCTTGTCTCAACCAAGACTTCCTCACTTAAAAATTTGTACAAAGAGTTTTGCAATATGTGAAAGGACTGCGTGGACAAGGTATTTTCTTCCTTCTAAATCGAAGTAGAACTTAGAGCTTATCTTTGAAAGTGATCTATCTCTGACAAGCGAAGTTCAATTCAAAGTTTTCTCTACGATCTTTGATTGGTGGTTGTGCTTGATGCGATAGGCGTTCCATATCAAGTTATTGTGTATTTTTAGGAGACTCGTTGATCTCTGGAAGTCTAAAAACAAACTCTGATCTACTCGGTCTTGTCGGAGCGTGCAGTCATAGCTAATGCCACTAGCAGTGACTTGGTTGTTGTCATTGTTGAAAGAGTTTAGGGTAAGTCATTCTAGACACCTTTCTATATTGTGATAATCAGTACAATTTGCTTTACACATTGCGGCAAATCCTGTTTTCCATGAGCGAACAAAACACACGTAGAAATAGATTGTCGTTTGATTCGTGATAAAATTCGAGCGAGGAGTTTTGAAGACATTACATGTTTCTACTCGGAATCAATTGGTAGATATATTCACTAAGGCTCTTCATCCTTCCATTTTCAAAGATTTGCTAGACAAGATGGGACTGATTCACATCTATTCTCCATCTTGAGAGGGAGTGTTAGAATATTGTTTTTATGTTATGTCATGTGTCTTATTTTCATTTGTTTACAATTGTATAAATAAGAGTATTTTTGTATTCTTTTTGTATTAAGAAAAATATACATCCAGATTTCTTTTTTTTTCTTTTCATTTTTTTTCTTTTCTTTTTTCCTTCGTAATATAGTGAAATAAAAAGATACAGAGGGCAGCGATAAAAATATAAATCTACAGAAATTAAATATATAAAAACAGTAGCTGAAACAATTATACCAAAAATTAAGAAAACTAATTAAAACGGTGGAATTAATAAGTGACATGTGATGAGAGCATGCAAAATCAAATGCCATACCTGATTTCTTAGTGATCCGGAGGAAGAACTCATATTTCCTAATTGAATTAATAGTAAGAATACTTGTATATTAAAAGTCAATTAGTAATATATTATATTATTTCAGAAAATTAAAAGAATTTTCATAGATTAATCTAACTCATCATAATAATGAAACGATCGATAGGAGAAAATTATAATTAATAAAGAGAAATTGATCATACTTGAGATTGAAGATTATGTGAAGGGTCGAAGTCATACGACACTACGACTTACAGTGCCTTTGTAACGTCATGAGCTTAACAGCACTGAAGACTATATATATATATATATATATATATGAGCATTTATTTATGGTTCAAATTATGATATAAAAATAGGATTTATTAATATTATAACTTTTTAATTTTCTTCATATTTATCCGGTGAAAATGCATATACTGCTAAGCTGGCATTGGCTGAGTTGACTGGTCGATGAATTCGAGGTGCAAATATTTGCTTCTCTCAATTACTCTTATTTTGGCAAGACATGTCCATACCGGTGCAAAACATGTGTTTGTTTCAAATTTCATGTACTTTCTCTCTAATGAATTTCAATTGCTTTTGCTACTTAAGGACAATTGCAATGTGAACGGTGAATTGTTATGATTTTTTTATTATTGCTTTTTAATTCCTACATCATATTCCAAATTTGATTAAACTATATTATTAATCCTAAAATTATTATGATTTTCGCATGCAAGTTCTAACTAACTTTTTAAAAAATATATATGATTCATTTTTTAAATTTTTAAAAATTTATAAGTAAATTTTAAAAATTTTAAATAGTAAGTTAAGCCTAAAACTTTTAAAATTTCATATATAAATTTAAAATTTTGAATCACAAATATACATTTTAATAATCTAATTTAAACATCCGTGTGAAATTAAAAATTTGATTATTAAATTATGAGATTTAAAAGTTTACATACTTATATTTAATATTTTAAAGTTTAAGTACTAAATATCATAATTTTTAAATGACTTGTGTGAAGATGTTCTTTCGATCAAGTCAATTTTGTCATTTAATTTCTTATTTTAATTTTTTTATCATTTAGTTCATTATTTATGAAAAATAGACCAATTAAGAACAAAATAGTATTTTTTAATGATTTTTTTAATAAAAGTTCCTTATTTTTTTGTAAAATAATTAAACCCGATTAAAATATCAGTATTTAACAATAAAAAAGTAATAATTAATACGAAAAGTACTTCACAAAATATTAAATTTAATAGTTTTTAATTTTAATTGTTCTATTTTAATATTTTATTAACTAATAAATTTTTATTAAAAATAAAAAAAATATTTAAATAACTTTAATTTTTGTTTAATATTTATTACTATTTTTTTATTAAAAATGTTTATTACTTTTATCATTGTTAAATACTCGTATTTTGATAGCGTTTTAATCACTAATAATATTTTAATTAAAAATTATTAAAATAATATTATGTAATTATTTTTCTTAGGTAATGGATTAATTTACATTATTTATAATCTAAATAATTTAATGAACATTTATGACACCTCATCCTATTATAAATATTTTTATATATTTAAATGACAAGCTTTTTTTTTTTTGCAAATGTTTAAATAAAATTAAAGAATAATGTATGTCAATATTTTAAAATATAAGAATATTTTATTTTAATTTTCGTTCTAACTTTTACATATTTTATGTTAATGTAATTTATTTGCTTAAGTTTTAGTAAAGGGAGATATTAAAACATATAAATTTATAAATTTATATTTATAATTAAATTAATTATAATATAATATGTAATAAAATATTTTTTAAATTAAAAAATATTTTTTTAAATAAATTTAATATGTATTATATTATAAATGATATGAGTATAAATTTATATATATTGTACAAAAATAAAAACGATAAGAATATTTAAAATGTTTATTTCTAAGTAAAAAAGTTATTATTCAAATTTCGTGTTATTTTAAAGTTTTTTTACTCAATTTATAATTTGATTTTTTCGTGATTAAATAATCACCTTAATTATTCGATAAGAAGAGATAATTTTATTCTGGAAATATTTGGAAAAAAATTTATGTACCCACCACTCATTTATTATCATTTTTTTTTAGTAAATGAAATATTTCATAAATACAAGTAGCATTAAAGTTTACAAATCGGATAATATTTGAAAAAATAAAATTATTGGAGGAGTTCCCTATTACATATAGAATTACTTTATTATTGTATTACATGATTTTTTTATTTTATTTTTTCAAAAATAAAGAATTTTTTTAATGAAATGATACAATCACGTTATTGATACATCGACTATAAAAGATGTAAGTGTCATTGCAAACTCAATATGAAGGTACATGACAAGCTTCACACCATATACTTTATTGTCTAATAAGGTGACATTGTTCTCTCGTATTATTATATTGCATGACTTGCTCCGTACTAGTTATAGTAAGCCTTTAAGTTTTTAGACTTAATGTTTGGCTGTAATAACCTTGCTTAAGTTTATTTTTTCTTATTCGAAAGAATTACCTTGCAAAAGTTAAGAGTCGTTTACATAGCTTCTTTTTTTTCTGGTCCACAATTTTAAACTTGTGGCTTGACATGTAGGTATATCATTGTTACTCTATACTTTGAGTCTCACACATATACAAAGACGTTTTTAGAATTCATGATATCATTTTATTACAGACAAAGAACATATATTATATTATAAAATAGTTGTGATGATATGAATGTGGATATTTTATTTATTTCAAGCCACGTGCATGCTCTATATGGCTTTAGATCCTTTATTTTAAATTATATTTTAATCTTTTTCTTATTAAGGATAATATTTTAAATAACGTGTCATAATATTTTTTATAAATTAAAAAATAAGATGATATTTTTTGAACATAAGGCTCGTTCTAGAGCTCGATCCTTGAAACGCCCAATCCATTATAAGCCTTCCCTAATATATGCTCATTCCTAAAGGGATAATCTTAGGATGTCCTCAACTGCCCAGAACATTCTGAAGTATTAAAAGATCGACTATCAGTTTGGTCTATCAATGTGGTCGAGCCTAAGTTAGCTTATATTTTTAGTAATATAATCTCTTGACATGTTGTTACATATACTCCTATGTAGTTGACACCTATACATGTAATATTCTATATATATATATATATGAACTTCATATGAGATCCACATAACTTTACTTTAAATCTCTTATTCCTCTCTAGTTTCTCTCTCTAAACCAAATTGATATTAAATTTACTAAAGAAGAAGTTAGAAAATACTAAAGGAAGATAGATTGAAGAGCTATCTAACACTTTATGAGCAATCAAAACTAGTATTAGAGGTAGCACTAACGAAACACCTTTCTCGTTAGGGTATGAGACTGAAGTTGTAATACGAATAGAGATAAAAGTTTCAACTATAAGGTCAATTCTAAATGAAGACTAAAACACTTCAAATAGAGCAATTAATCTGGTTCTAGTAGAGGAAAAAAGGAATGAAATCCTGAGAAGAATAATTCAACAAAAGAAAAGTATGATAGATTATTACAATAAAGCTATACACTTTAAATCATTCGCTCTAGGTGATTAGGTTCTCAGAAAGGTCTTCCCTAACAAAAATGAGTGGATAGTTGGAAAGTTAAGTACAAGTTAGAAAGGCCCATATCAAATAAGTGGAGTAACGTTGAGTGGAGCTTGTTAAAAGGCATCAAAAGATCTAAACATATAACGAGTTGGAATGCTAAACACCTAAAAAAGTACAATTTTTAATGTATTTCCATTTATGCTTCTGTTTTAATGTATTACACCATTTATATAATAACTTTTAATGCCGAGCTGCTCTTGCTGAAAATTGTCTGTCATGAATTGATCACCTCGATTAGAAACCAAGTAAAGCACTCTAAAAAATGTATAAAGAGTTTATCACCTAAGTTATAAACCAAATTGAGTGTTCTTACTAAATATTTCATGCCACAAGTTAGATCATCTCAGTCAGAAACCAGGTGGAGCACTTTAATATATGTATCAAGAGTTTATCACCTTGGTCATAGACTAGGTAAAGCGCTCACTAAAAATTTCATGTCACAAGCTAATCATCTCAATCAAAAATCAGGTAGAGTGTTCTGACATAGGTTATAAAGAGTTGATCACCTCATTCATTGACTAGATAGAGTATTCTCGTTGAAAATTTCATGTCTCAACTTGATCACCTTGATTAAGAACAAGGTAGAGCACTCTGACAGATGTTATAAAGAGTTGATCACTTCGGTCATAGACTAGGTGGAGAACTCTCGCTTAAAATTTCATGTCGTGAATTAATCACCTCGATCAGGAACTAAGTAGAGCTCTCTGAATGATATTATAAAGAGTTGATCACATCGATCATAAACCAGGTAGAGCACTCCCACTTAAAATAAAATGGAAATCAGTGAAACTCATAGATGTATCTTCACTTTTAACCCCAACAAATTTGTCATGTAATAGAAATGGTTTGAATTGAGTGTCGAATGTTGGGAGGAGGATAATTCTGTGATGGTGTGATGGTGCAATAGTGTTGGACTTTGGGTGGAAGATGTAAGCGTGAAGAATTTAGGGTGACGAACTCCTTACGAAGATGATAGGTTTTTTTCTTAAACATAAGTTTATTGTTTATGTTTTACACAAACTCAATTAATTGAAAAAAGTTGATATGATCGGGGAACTTAGAAACGTTGATTTAGTTATTTAAAAATATAAAAAAATTCTTTATATAATAAAATTAAAAACCAATGATTATTTATGCTTTTTAATAACATGTAAATTAATATTCAAATAAATACATAATAATTTTTAAATACTAGTTTGTGTGCCTCGTAAAAAAAACTTTGATGGCACCATACTATGACAACTCAGAACACCTTAACATAAATTGTTAAAAGTAGATTTGTGTTGTGTTTATAACAATTATTTTAGAACGTGTATGCATTCTAATACAATAATCTCAAAATTTAGTATTACTTACAAAAATATCTTCCCTTCAAATTTTAAAATCTATCCGCTTAAGAAATGTCAAATATTATGATAAGTCTGATGACTTATTTCATAGCATTAGGAAAATCAATTCTCCAAACATATCCTTATTGATATGATATACTCTTAATTATGAGTATTTAAAAAATGGACTGAATCGAATTAATTCAAAAAATTGGATCGGATTGGATCAATTTGAACAATTTTTTAAACTAAATAGTTTGATCCGATTTGAATTAACTAAAACTATTTTTCAAACAATCCAATTCAATTATATTAATTTGTAAACCGGTCAGATCGGATCAGACCGATTTTAATAATATACTAAATTTATCATATCACTTTTTACAAACTGTTGATTAAATTTCTCATATTTTAATCAAAGATATATCAATAAGTGTATCATATTTATGTATTATTAACTAGATTAAACCGTTGAAAATCGTTAATCAAACTGAACCAAACTGTTCGGATACAATATTTTTAATAACCAAACGGTCTGATCTGATATGATTTGAGCAGTATGAACGATTCTATTTGATTAAATTTTTTTTTACTCAAAATCAGATCAAACTGGACCGTAGACACCCATACTCTTAATTGTAAAATTAATATGGTCAATGACACTAAAAGGTCCAACTTTGTCACGTTCATCACTATTTTCTTGCAAGTTTCGTAACAAATAATTGATCTAACAAAATCCAAAGCAAAAACCCAAAATAACAACAAAGAAGAAGAAAGTCAAAAATGATCACCAAGAGTTCTTCAAGGGCTTCTCCAAAAGAGCAGAAAGGTACATCTCTCTACGTTCTGGGCCTCGATCAAGCTTCTTCCCAGTAACCCACTTCAACTTATTAAACCCAATACTCTCAATAAGAGGCCCATAAACTTGCTCAAACTGAGATTCCACACAAAAGAAGTGGTCAAGCCAAAACAACCCACCAGGCCTAAGAACTCTATAAATATCAAACATTAAAAAGTGAAGTAATGTAGTTGGAATCCAATTACTCAAAACATGCATTGAATGCACAATATCCAAAGTGTTATCAAAGAAAGGCAATCTCTGAGAAATACTTATATACAAAGGTATTACACCTCTTGAAGCTATGAAATTATTAAAAGGGCCATTCAAATTCATTGAAGTAGTCACAATTGTTATGTTCCTTTCTCTCATTCTTATGGCAAACGTAGCAACTCCACCTCCAATATCAACCCCAATTCTTATACTCCCTTCTTTCTTCATACCCAACACTTCATCTATACTAAAATCAATCCTTCCATTACCTTTGGAATTAGCCCACCTTGTTTTTTCACGCCTTTGAAGGTCAAAACAGTCTTTACAATCGTCAAATCCCTTTTGATTGCGATGTCTGTTGATCAGACAGTCATAGTTTTTGCAAGTATATGCTGTCCAAACAACAGAAGAATCAGAGGGTGTGGTCCAGAAGCTGGTTGGGACAGGGTAAGGCTCGACATAGTCCGGTGGAGAGGCTGGGCGGCAGCGGCGGCGGGGGAGAGGCTCGCAACCTTTGAGAAGGAGCTTTTGGGCCAAAAGCTCATCATCTGGGCAAGAGCCATTGAGTTTGTAGGACATGAAACGATTGAGTTCATTGGGAAAAAGAGTGCATGCTTTTCCAATTGGTGGGTAAATGGTGTCTGAATCAAAATTGGTGTTGAATGAAAGGAGTTTTTGTCCTGATGTGAAGGCAGTGAATTCATGTGGGAGATTTTTATCCAATATTGATGTACTTGTTTCCTCAGAGTTTGTGTTAGTTTGTATAGCATCTTTTGTGGTTGGGATTAGTGAAGGAGGGACCTTTAAAGAGCAAGATGAGGAGTTGAATGTTGAAGAGAAGAGCAATGTAATTAGATTTGTGGATAAGAGGAGAAAAAGGAAAATGAGGTTCGTGGTGAGAGATTTGGTTTTGTGTGGAGAGTCCATTGGGGTTTTAATTAGAATCTGTTTGATGAAATTAGTCACTTAGAGATGAAGGAAATTAAGATATAGAGGGATATAAGGTTTATAAGATGATCGCTACATATGTAGATGGTTGGAGATTAATTAATTCATATAAGTACTCCATTTACATGTGCACTACTAAAGGAGAATTTTGACAAAAATGGAGGAAGAGGACAAAGGTGAGATTTAGTGATGACCCTTTGGTTCAAATAATTTATTTTACTTTTAATCAAATGGTATAGAGGAGAATAGGTTTTAGGATTTAACTGTATAAGTTTTATACTCGAAAATAAGATTAATAAAGTGTTTAAAACTTTTATTCTAACCATAAAAATATATTTAATAATATGTATTTTTAAAATTATAATAATAAATATCATGCATAATTACAACAAATTAAATATTTTTGATATTTTTATAAATTATCATATGTATTGTAAATATAAAACGTAATTAATCCTTAAAAAAAATATAAATTTATTTTTTTAATAATGTGCCAAATATATATATGTTACTTTAAAATATTAAAAAACTAAGTAACTATGTTATAAAATAATAAAAAGGGTTTAAAATTATAGATAGAAAGTTGTTATATTATTATGATTAATGTAACAATTAATTATAAATTAAAAAATAAAAATATATATCTTATTATTTTAATTAATAATTATCTATTATATCAATTATAATTAATTATAACGGCTAATTTTAGTAATGGATAGTGGGGCTTTTTAAGCTAGTCAACGGAGATTTTTTAGGTGAAATATTGAAAGAAAATGAGAAAGTGTTAGCTTTTGCTACCTTTGGATCTCTGTATTTTGTGTAGTTTCTATTCTTATTTGATCTTTCTATATAACTATTTCGTTGACAAGAAAAAACGAATCTAAACTGCAAAAAATGGATTTTATTAGCAAGTATTTTTCGATAAAGCTCAAATTCTTAGACTCAAATATGTCTACTGTCTATGAAATTCATGTACGTACTAAAGTCATTTTATTTTTGGCAACTTGAGAATATAATAATAATCCTTCTTTTTTAAAAATATATATATTTTTACGTTAAAAATATAATATTAAGCTTTAATTATAAAGGGGATTATACTAACTAATTAAACATGATAATAATATATTTATGTGGAATTCTAACTTGTATAATAAAATGTCAAAAACAATTGGCCTAAATTCGCGCGAGAAGCACAAAGGCACATGAAATATTTTCGAAAATATAGAGGTCTTCTAGGATTCTTTTTAATCACCGAGGTAAGAGCCAATGCTATGCCTCCTATAAATTATTATTATTTTATTAATTAGATTAAGCAAACAAAGTTTATATGTTTCTAACACTAGATTTCAATTGTTTATCAAAAAAAAAAAAAACACTACGTTTCGTTCTAAGAAAATTTTCTTTTTACTTACATTTCATTTTATTTAGAGATATTTTAATTTATCCGTTCATATTATAAATATTTTATGTTTTTTTAAAAAAATTGTTTTAATACTCAATTTCAGTCTTAGTATCCTTTCTATAATTTTTAAATAGTAACTACTCTTTTTTTTTACCTAAGATACACTTTTGATTTTTTAGTGAAAGATTTTTATTTTTTTTCTTTATAAAAATTAATTAGAGTTGAAAAAAAAATGATTTTTTTGTTAAAATTTGGGTTAAACACTTCCTATTAAAAGTTACGAAAAAATAAAAATTATTAAATTTCTACCTTTAAAAACAAATAATATAAATGAGTATTAAAAATCACAACATTCAAATAATTTTAGTGGAGCATGATTAAAATATTTTTCATAATTAACAGATATAGATAACGATGAAAATATTATTTATGAATAATTAACTTTAAAATATTTATATTATTAATACTGTCAGGAAAAAAAAGTTTATGAAAATTAAAAATTTTTTTCTTTTTTTAACTCTAGTTAATTGCCAAAAAAATCATTCGTAAAAATAATAAAAGGGTATTTTTAGTAAAAAAATTAATTATTATTCAAAAATAATAAAAAATAGTATAATACTTGAATTAAGAATAACATGAAAAGTTTGAAATATTAATATATTAACTCGAATACCTATAAAATATTTTTAAGTATGTTTTGTTTTAAGATTGAGGTTTTTACAAGTATAGTAATTTTTTAAATAAAATATATAAGTTACTATTTTATCTTATTTAGGATAATGAAAAAAAAATTTACTTATGTATGATCATATAATTCATAAATATATACATTTTTAAATTATTTATTTTTTAAAGTATACATGTATGGTTTTTTAATTCTTTAAAAATTCAATAAATTATAAATATTATCTTTTTAAAGGATAAATTCAAAATTTTGAAACATAAAATATAAATGTAATATTTTTTTAAATATATTGAAATTTAATTTTTAAAATACAAAAAAATAAAAAAAAAAACATTTTATATTTGAAATGAAAAAAGTTTCTAATCATTTTTTAAAACACAAAAGTTAAAAATTAAAAAAAGAAGAAAAAATTAATTTTTATTCCACGTATAAATTGAATTATTTATTTATTTATTTATTTTAAATTTTTAGTATTATTTTTAAAAATTAAAAATTTATCCTTTGAAATTTTTATTTGATCTTGATCAAAACTATTAAAAAATTAGATAACCATAAATATATATCTTAAAAGATATACAATTAAATTATATATTTTAATAAATTATATGATTTATGTATATTTTAAAAAATAGAGAATTACAATATAGTTTTTTAAAAAGATTATAGGATTTGTAGATATATTTAATTTACTTGTTTTCTTTATAGATTGAGTTTTATACTTGATTTTTTTATAATTTTCAAATTATTATAATTAAAAAAAATTAAAATATCAAGTTATGAAATGTAAAATTAAATATCCATAGTTAACTATCATACACATACATAGTCAAGAGAATTCAAACAACTTAAGAACACTAATTAATTAAGTTTTTTTTTTAAAAAGTCATAAAATTAGTCGTCTTTAAAATTTATAATTACAAAAATAATATCATCTAACACTAATTTATATACATCAATTCGAAATGATGAGACTATTTTTATTGTTATTAGTTTTAGAATTGTTATTTTATATGATTTTTTTTCATGTATTACGTATATAAATTTTTAAATATTATTTTGGTAACTGTATTTTCAATTTTTTTATTTAATTTGTCTTGAAAAGTCCAAACTCTATAATATGATTGATAGGGTGAAATAATTAAATTAAACCATGTGCATATCCTTGATCTTTGCGTCAACTCTACACCTATTGGCTCCAGAGGTGTGACAAAGATGTCATGGATTTCTTAACACAGATCTGCGTGTGTTCGACTTCTAAATTGTAGGCATGAATCTGCTTACTCTTTTCTGGAAGCATTTTGGAGTGACACCTTTAAAAAAAAAGGTTTCTTTCATTTATAATTCGCCCTAGATAAATATTTCTGATAATATATTTTTATAAATATAAAGTAATTAATAATTATACTATAAAATAAACTTTGAAAACATTTATTAAATACATATTTTAATCACGTATAAAATATATATAAATAATTTATATTTTAAAATTGTAATATTAAGCCACTTCACTAACCATAAATAAATATTATATTATTAAACTCATTTATCCATTAAATAACTGTTTGTTATTAAATATGTAATAGATATGCGACTTAATAAGTATAGTTACATTGCTAAGATAAAGCGAGGACATAAAGCTAACTCAACAAAAGGTTTGGCCCAACGAACTTGAAAAATCACACCAATCAAGTCTACAAAATATCTAGTCATTAAACAACGAAGTTTTGGATGTCAATACTTGGTAAAGTTATGATATCTCTGGTATCGAGGTCGTCATCCATGAACGACCTGTATATAAATATTCTTCCCTTATTTTTAAATACTTGTAACGAACGATTTAAATTCTGTAAATTAGTTTGTATTAACTAGGTCGCTAATATGCACCCTGCTATGTACGTAAAGATACATACATATATATATATACCCCTTAAATGAGTAGAATATGAGGATATATTCAGTCAATACCATTTCTTACTTCTCACTAAAAATCACTAAAGTTAGATACCTAAATTCTCTCCAAACAATTGGCATCGTCTATGGTTAGGAAAATTTTCTAATCCAGCATTTGAGAATTATATTTTAAGAGAATTTACCAGTATCGTCTAATGTCTAGATGAATCATTCATTCACTATCCAACCAAACGACCTCATCCCAGAGGCCCCAAAACTAAACGACCTCATTTCAGAAGCTTTAGAATGTGACAATAATAAAGCGTTTCATTCTTCACCCATGAGGTCGCTATCAAACCATGCCATGAGGCATACTTCGGCTAGCGAAGTGCAATTGTCAAACTTGCATGATAATCCTCCTTATGAAAGAGATGCAATGATACGAGAACTTCAAAAACAAATCATAGAATTACAACAAGTTTTTATTGAGTGTTAAAAGGATAATAAAGAATTAAGATCTCGATTAAAACGAGACACCTACTTAGGCACAGCAAGTTCCTTTTTTACACCTCGAGATTCTCAGATGGTACATCAACCCCTCAGAAGAGAGCATGCAACTCATACTTCAAATCCTCATCAATGTTCGGTGAGGGAACAACCGAATATAGTTTCTGATCCTCCCCTTGTAGGCGGGACGTCTCACCTAAATCTTCCAATTTATAGACCGACAATTGAGCCTACTCCACCGCGCGATCCGAGCAGAGAATTAGACAAAAGGTTAAAAGATATGGAAGAAAAAATGTGGATCAAGGTTAATGATAGATTTGCAAGACAAGAAAAGACAAAACCTTGGGGTGATATAGAAAACGTTTGTAATCAACTGTCCATGTCTCCTTTCTCTGATGCCATTGAATTAACAGTACCTCCTATCAAATTTAATGCCCCCAAATGTCCCGCATACAAGGGGACTAAAGATCTTTTTGTGCACATTCTTCAATTCAAAATGGCTATGGCTGCAGTCAGCCTATCTGAAGATAAACGAGAATCCATGCATTGCAAGTTATTTGTGGCTACTCTTCAAGATTCGGCCCAACAATGGTTTATGGAATTACCCCCCAAGAGTATTGCTAGCTTTGACGCTTTGGTCAGAATATTCATTACTAATTACGCCTGTAACAAACCTATCAAGAAGGAGTCACATCACCTATTCTCGATTATCCAAGAGGAAGATGAATCAATTGAAGCTTACATGAGAAGATTTAAAATGAAAAATATGGAAATTATTCAATGCCTCGATTCAATAGCCATAGAAGCTTTTCAGAAGGACATAAAGTGTGATAATGGCCTTTTCATAGAATTGAAAAAATCCACGCCACGTTCGTTATATATAGTCTATGAAGAGACTCAAAAGTTTGTTAATGTTGAAAGGGAGATGAAGTCGAGCAAACCATCGGTGAGTAGAAACCAAAGGCGACCCTCTTTCAGTAAGAACGAAGAAGACAGAAAACATGTGGGTGACAAGCGTACCAATTTCTCCCGTTTCAAACCCGCTTTTAGACCAAAGAATAATCCCAACACTTGGAATCGAGATTTATCTCCCTTTCGTGGACCACCCTTATGTGTGACGTTAGTGGAAGTGGTGAGTCACATGGAAAGCCTCGATAATGTAAATTGGCCACCAATTATGAAAGCTCCTCTCAGGAACCCCAACAAATATTGTGCGCTTCATAGAGACACGGGACATTGGACTCAAGAAGGTTGTCATTTAAAATGGGAAATTGAGCACCTACTTTCAGAAGGATATATAGGGGATATAGTTGATAAAACCAAGAATCCAAGAGACGATATTCGGAGGGAAAATTCAGATCAAAAGGTTAAGACAATGGACAAATCAATTCTGATCTGAAATGGATCAAATAGAGGACACCCTGATAACTGTATTTTATATAGTTATTTTAACCTATTTTATTAATTATAATTGCTATGTTCTCTCTATTTTTAGTTAATTTTAGTTTAATAAATTAGTATTTACTATTTCTTATATATTTTAAGAAAATTAAATAAATTGTATTGAAAATGTTCTTAAATGATAAATTTGTTTCCAAAAATATAATTTCAAATAAAAGAGTGATTAATTGCAATTTATAAATGTTGAAAATATAATTTAAATTAAAAATCGGGCTTAATTTTAATTATTAAAAGTTTAAAATATAATTTAAATTACCAAAAAGGCTACATTGCAATTAACATGTTCGCAGGAGAGAAGTTAAATGATAATTAAAATGTTCTTAAATGATAATTAATAGAAGTTATTTTTCTTCGCAGGAGAGAAGTTTAACGCGTCAACATCCACGCGTACAACGTGGTCCGTCCGATCAAAGCATAAACGGTCAGGATTGGCGCGTGTAGATTAAACCCGACCAAGGAGAATGGGTGCAGGATTTATTCCGTCGCGCGGCTCGGTGTGCTAGTGGGCCCACCTACCGCGCAGGCTAGCGTACAGGGTGGGACCCACGTGTCCATTACACGTCTGCCAAAGGGCGTTGTTTTGTGCGGCTGAACCACATGCAATCGTTCGTCCAGCGAATTAAAGTCTTCCACGTGTCCCAATTTCCCCTTGAATGAATCATCAGCGGACGCGTGGCACATATCGGTGAACGCAAAAGCATAGAATCTCGCCCTCGTTCCAGCTGTTGCCTCACGTTTCGCGTGCCCCAATTCTGTGCGACAAGTTCTGCGTGCGCCGATTCCCTTCAACGAATGAGATGCTGCCTCGTGTCCCACTAATTGTTTTCGCGAATCATAACGCGACACGTGGCAGCGTGGAAGGAAAATAAAACAGAAACGCGCAGCATCTCCACTCACTTTTTCGATTCCATTTTCGATACATTTTTTGTCCCCCACGCGTGTAATTTATTATTTTCGCCACACTTTCCTGTCCCCCGCGTGGATTAAATTTTAATATTTTTTTTATGTATTTTTTAGGTATAAATAGGTGATAAGATTATAGAATTAAAGAGTTTTTTGGGAGAGTTTAGTTTTGGATTTTTTGTAGTGTTTGGGGCTGGACGGTGGAACACGCAGAAGCCATTTTTGGCTTCTGTTGTGTTCTATATATGCCAAATATTTACGATCCGAAATGTTTTAATTTTCTGTGTTCTTCATCTTAATTTCCTTGTTGTAATTTTTATTTTAAATTAATAAAGTAATTTAATTTTTCTAGGGTTGCATTTGATCTAAATTTATGAAGCTTTGAATTTAATTATTTTTTTGATAGATTTATAAGACGTTTGATTTGTTCGTTCTATTTTGTGCTTAATGCTTTTTGATTATTTACGAATCTTATCAAAATGATCTGTGGCACATAAATAAACTTGGAAGAGGCATTTGTGTGTGTATTGCTCGTAAATAGAATGACATGTATGATGAAGGATAGGAATATACCCTAATTGTATGTGTGACCTTTTGAAAACTTAGAACGTAATGAATCTTGGTGAATTTAATTCTCATAGAGATGTAATGAATTAATTTAACGAGGTGTGTCTATACGGAGCTCGGAAGAGATGTATGGATAAAAATAGAAGTTTTCGGTTGACAAATTAAATGTACTAAAAATTATAAATCAAAATAAAATAATAAGATTTGAGTGGATTAGTTTGGTGAAAAATAGCAATCCTAGATTTCTTTTATTTTGTTAACTCTTTTCATATTTTTCCATATTAACGATTATTTTGGATAAAATCAGAGCGATACAATTTTAGTAATCAACAAACTATGGTAATAAATCTCCGTGGAAACGATACTCTACTTACAAATCTTTATTACTTGTGACCGTGTATTCTTGCACGTTTTTATGTTCTGCAAAACAGACAACACACCCCATTCCACCAGGGGATGTACGGATAATCCATACCATACATGGTGATCCCACCATGGTTGGTCACTCTAAAAATTATTGAAAAAGATATGTAAGAGAGGCTCGAGACATGGGATGTTTAATATATGGCATGATATTGGAAGGACCTTTGTATCCTATTACTTTCGAAGACAAAGAATGCATGCATCCTCATGACGATCCTCTCATAATCACAGTGTGAATTGCTCATTGTGAGGTGCGTAGGATATTGGTTGATAATGGCAGTTCATCTGATCTCTTATATTTATCTACTCTGCTTGATATGAACATAGACCCCAAAGAAATCACCTCACAACAAATGCCCCTTGTCGGTTTCAATGGTAGTGTAACTATGTCGGTAGGAACCATTCGCCTACCAGTGTCAGTGGAAGGGTCTATAGTCTTAACAACTTTCATCGTTTTAAATACTCCCACATCTTATAATGCTATTTTAGGACGCTCGTGGATACATAAGATGAAAGTAGTACCTTCAACGTATCAATCAGCTGATTAAATATCCTACCGCCAATAGGATACGACAAATTGAAGGGGAACAAGATAAGGCACGAAGTTGCTACAACGTTGCCATGAAAAATGCATTACCCCAAGCTTTGAAATAGCAACTAAAGAATGAAAGTCACTTCCATAAACTCAAAAAAGTTCATACAAATGAGTGAGCTACTATAGAGGTTCACGGTGAATACGATATAATCCTTATAGGAGATGTTGGGAGTGAACAATATGTTAAGATTAATGGTGCGCTATCTCCTTCATTTAAAACTACCCTTGTAGACTTCTTGAAAATTAACAAAGATTTGTTCTCTTGGAAACCTGAGGACATGCCCAGCATAGATTCGGATATCATCTCTCATGAGTTATGTTTAGATCATACCAAAAAACCGGTCCAACAAAGAAAGCAGAAATTTGCTAGAGAAAAGAATGAAATCATCAAAAAGAAGATTGAGTCCTTGAAAAATGTAGGTTGGATTCGAGAGGTCCGATACCCCACATGGCTATCAAATGTGGTGTTAGTAAACAAAGCCGGAGGTAAGCACAGAATGTGTGTGGATTTCACAAATTTGAATAAAGTGACACCAAAAGATTGTTTCCCTTTGCCAAATATAGACCAATTAGTAGATGCCACGGTTGGATTCAAATCAATGAGTTTTTTTTATGCTTATTCAGGCTATCACCAAATTCAGATACATCCTAGGGACGAGGAAAAAACAGCGTTCATCGCGAAAGAAGGGACATTCTGTTACACAAAGATGTCCTTCGGTTTAAAAAATGTTGGCGCCACATATCAAAGAATGATTAATAAGATGTTCCAAAATCAAATAGGCAAAAATATGGAGGGATACGTCGATGAAATTTTGGTAAAAACTAAATGTGCAGTAGACCACATTAAAGACCTCCAAGAAGTCTTTGATATAATTCGGAATTATGAGATGTGTCTTAATCCAAAAAAGTGTGTGTTTGGCGTAGCCTTAGGGAAGTTTCTGGGATACTTAGTTACGTCAAGGGGGATCAAAGCCAATCTGAACAAAATTTTGGCTTTAATCAACATGAAATCCTCAACGTGTCTTCAGGAAGTCCAACAATTAAATGGGTGTATTGCAACATTAAGTCGTTTCATCTCTAAGTGCACCGAAAAGTGCCTACCATTCTTTCGATTGCTTAAAAAAAACACAGAGTACTTATGGGATATCAAGTGCGAACAAGCTTTCCAATCCATTAAAGATTACTTGGGAAGAGCACCTATTTTAGTTAGTCCAATGGCCGGTGAAAACTTATACCTGCATATATCCTTTACGAACAAAGCTTCTAGCGTGGTATTAGTGGTTGACCATGGGGAACTCAATACCCTATCTGTTATGTGAGTCATTCATTAACATGAGCTCAACAACGATATCCCTCTCTAGATAAAGTGGCATTTACTATAAGAATGACAGCCCGCAAACTCAGACATTATTTTGGTTCACACAAGATAATAGTCCTTACTCCTTACCCCTTAAAAAACATCTTGGGCAAGCCTGATTTTTTATTGCAGAATGGAGGAATGAGAATACCCAAGAATGTAATTCCATACATGAGATAGGGCCAAATCTCGCAACAGAAACATCATCTTTTGAAGTAGGATTATGGAAGGCATATGTCGATGGTGCAAGAAACTCACGTGGAGAATGAGTTGGAATATTAATTTTCACCCCGATGGGAGCCTTGATAGAGCAATGCCTTCGAATCACCTTCCAAGCAACTAATAATATCGCGGAATATGAAGCCTTACTTTTGGCATTACAGTAATTATTAACCCTTGGAGTTAAAAAGGTGTTAATTCATAGCGATTCACGGCTGGTGGTAAACCAAGTCAATGACAATTTTGAGGCCAATGAGGAGAGAATGAAACTCTATGCATTAGAGGTAAAGAAAACAAAGGCTGCGTTTGAAACCTTTCAGATCAAACAAATACCAAGAGGAGAAAACGCCCATGCTGACTCCTTAGCCATGTTAGCGTCGGCGGTGAACTCCGATTTAAAGAGAGTCATACCAATATCTAGTTTATCAAGGCCTAGTGTTACCCCAAGTGAATTGAAACTTCAAACGCGAACAAACGGCGTACATACTATTCATGATTCTTGGTTGACGCCATATATAGAATATCTTATCAATGGTACTCTCCCTGAAGACAAGCACTTGGCTCGTAAGCTCATGACAAAAGCAAATAGTTATGTTATCATTCAGGGAGCTTTGTATAGGAAGAATCACAGTGGTCCATGGTTTAAGTGCTTACCTGCACTTCAAGCTCAAATAGTCTTGGGTGATTTACATAACGGACAATGTAGAGCTCATTCTAGTAGAAAAGCAGTTTCTCATATGATTATTTGACATGATTATTATTGGCCCATGTTTTCAAAGATTACATCTCTTGCGTCAAAAGATGTGATAAATGTCAAAGACATGCAAAAGATTATATATCCTTTAAGGATTATAGAAATTAAACATACTTTAGGCATTTATAAAAATATGTTGAATATGCGTTTATAATGTCATAAAATTTTGAAAAATTGATCACTGCTGAAGAAGGAGATTAAAATTAAATTATCTTTAGAAGTAATTATCATATGTAATTTTTTTAAATTAAAATTATTTTTATTAAATAAATAAAATATTAAAAGATTCAAACTTGTACCTGTGATAATAACGTGTGTAGTTATACCACTAATATCACGAACCAATCTCGAAATAATATTTTTGGCCATAATGGCACACACATTGGTTTAAATTATCTTATGTATTTTTTTTACTTGACAAAGATTACATACAGATTATATTACTATTAAAGTTTATGAATTCAAAATTATATTAAGGATAAATATCATATAATACTCTTAAATAAACATATATAGAACAAATATTTCTTATCATATGATTCTTTAATTAATTTTGTTTTGAATTGATTTTTTTAAAAAAGTCCTGTCCAATTGGGGTCATCTATGCTTGTCAGACTTTTACTTTAATTATAGGTAGCTATAAACATTTGAATTTTTCTGAAGTTGTGTAAAAAAATTTTTTTTTAATAATAATAGAAAGGGAAGATGTTAATTAGTCAAGAATTCAGATTTTCTCTTCCAAAATTTCTTGTCTCATATGTTCCCTACCAATGCGCCCTTGGCACATTTTCAAAATACTAGTATTGAAAGTACTTAAGGTGCTAATTAAATATTTTAACATTAAAATATTTGATATTGTTTTTAAAATAACATAGATAATATATATGGTATTTATTTATTATAATTTATAAAAACAAAAAAAAATTAATTGACTAACTAGCATTCTAGATAAATACAAAAACAATATTTAACATAGTTTTTTTTCTTTATAATTATTCTAAATAGTTAATAATATATTTTTTTAGCATTGAACCAAAAATTAAAATTTTGGTGGGAATGCTATCTTTAATTAAATCTAATTTTTTTATTAATTTAATGAAAGAAACACCGTAGTAATATTTAACAGAGTTAAATTAGACAAAGTTTAAAACAAATCTAAATGATCATAACTCAACTTAAACGACATTCAATTGGATGAAGTTCAATATGAAATTATAAGATGTACTTTTTTAATAGTAAAAATATATGAGTCCTTTATAAAAAATATATTTTGTGATTAATGACATATTTATTATAAAGTATTGAAGATTTTGACTTTATAATTTTTTGTACATTTATGCATTTATCTATGAATTTCGTACAATATAAAAGTAGTACGATTAGGGAGCGTAGATCTAAAACGTATTGGATACTTCACATGTTTAAATTTTCAATTATAAAATTATGTTTCTTGATTTTTTTATTTCATCTCAAGTTAAAAATAATATTTTTTTTATTTTAAAATGCAATAAAAATATAAATAATAAATTAAATATTGATTTAAATAAATTTTATAATAAATTTTTTTAAATATAAATTATTTTATTAAAATATTTATAATTAATTTTGTCCAACTATATTATGCAACTTGTCACAAAATACTATACAAATTAAATAAAATACAATTCCATACATTTCAACCCAATATAGTTTTACATAACCTATCTAAAATAGTGCAATACACTTAACTTAAAAAATTTAAGAGATGTTATATTTATTATTAATTAACAAGAACAAATAAGACTAAAAGAAGAAGGATCGAGAGGAAAGGGAAGGAAAAGAAAGAAGAAGAAAGAGGATGAGAAGAAGAAGAAGAAGGACGAGGGGAAAGAGAAGGAGGCACTATTACAAAAAGGGTATTTAAGTGGTTGTATAAAGTCAATTTTTGAAAAAAATGACTTATAATGAATTTAAAGTCGATTCGGTGTAGAACTGACATTATACACGTAGGACGTAGCATCGGTTGACGTGATAAATTGACACTACACGCGTGGATAGCGTCAATTCGTCACGTCAATCGACACTACGTCCTACGTGTATTTTTTAAATTAAAAAATGCATACAGTTTATAATTGAAATTTTTTTAGGTCAATTATTATTTTATTTGACTCTTTAAAATTTAAGTTTGATATATATATATATATATAGTATAATTTTTTCTATTTTTTTAGACAATTAGTTTTTAAAATTATATAATTTTGTTTATTTTTTTTTAAATATTATTGTAAAATTATATTTTTTATTTTTTTATAGTACGTGTGTATATATATAAGAGTTTAAATAAAATAATAATTGTAAAAAAATTAATTTTAAATTGCGTGGATAGCGTCGGTTGACATGGCGAACCAACGCTATCCACGTGAACATAGCGTCGGTTTGCCCCGTCAACCGACGTTATCCATGTAATATTATCGTTTGGTACAGAAATCCAAAAAAAATTCATTTTTCTTCTCCACTTCTCCCAAAATCGAGCTCACTCACCCTCTTTCTCAATTTCTGGCCACCTCCGACCACCATTTGCAACGCCGTTTTGTGGGTTATATTACTCTTCTCATTATCTTTCAGATCTACTATTTTTTTGAGCGAAATACTCAAATTTTTTATACCCATTTTTTCACTTATTCTCACTTACAAAACACATTTTTCTTCTTCATTTCCTTCATTTAGTCACTTCATAACATTCTTGTAAGTATTTCTATTAATTTTGCAGCTTATTATTCAGTTTGTTTTATTTTTTGTATAATTTTTTTATTAATGTGTGTTTTGTATTATGCTTGTTATTTATGTTTGGCTTATTTTCTATGAAAATACTATCTAAATGTTGTGGGTTTAAGGGACTATAATATTTACCGTACGATAAATTTATTTATATATAAATAATTATATTTTATTAAGTAAAAGTAATACATTTTGTAAAATGATTAAAATGATAACTGTTTTGTATTATGTATATTTTGACATATTCTAATAATTAGGGAATTTATATATAATAATACTTGAAATATATTCATTATATACATAATTAATTAATATGCTATAAATTTATTTATATAAAAATAATTATATTTTATTAAATAAAAGTAATACATTTCTAAAATGATTAAAATGATAATTGTTTTGTATTAATTATGTTTTGATATATATTCTAATAATTAGGGAATATATATATAATAATACTTGAAATATATTCATTGGATACATAATTAATTAATGTCATTAATAGAAAATGGAAAAATATTGGATGTCAAAGTTTAGAATTGACCAGGACTATATTTCTAGAGTTGAAAGTTTCATGGAATTTGAGTGTAGAAATAATAATATTGGAACTAGTATGATCCGATGCCCATGTGTTAAATGTAAAAATGAGTAATTTCATGAATTTGACGAGGTTAAGTATCACCTTATCTGTAATGGTATTTTTTTGAGCTATAAATGTTGGTATTATCATGGAGAAAATATTGATAATACTCATGGGTAAGAGATAAATAAGAATATGGGTGGATTACATACATCTTATCATAATGTACAGACAGAAAATATGTTTCATGGTGTTGAAGATGAATTATGCGAGGATGATCCCGAAACCTTTAAAAACTTATAAAAGATGTCGCAAAACTGTTGTATCCAAAATGCAAAAATACACTAAAATGTCAGGATTGGTTCATTTGTACAATGTGAAGGCAAAACATGGCTTTTCTGACAAGGGATTCACAGAATTACTAAATCTACTAGTTGATATGTTTCATGAGGGTATTGAATTTCCATCTTCAATGTATGAAGTGAAGAAATCTCTTAGTCGATTTGGCATGGAATATCATAAGATTCACGCTTGTCCAAATGATTGCATTCTTTATAGAAAATAATATGAGACATTAGATGATTGTCCGATGTGTAAAGAATCGAGATGGAAGCATGGTACAAATGAGACAACACATAAGAAAGGCATGCCTACAAAGGTTCTTTGGTACTTTCCTTCGATTCCTCACTTTCAAAGGTTGTTCAATAGTAAAGATACATCAAAGATGTTGACTTGGCATTCAAATAATTGATCTGATGATGGGGTGCTATGTCATCCTTGTGATTCTCTAAATTAGAAAGTAGTAGATAATTTATCTCCTCAATTTTCATCTGATCCGTGCAATCTTCGTCTTGCCATTGCTACTAATGGAATTAATCCACATAGTTTCCTTAGTAGTAGATATAGCTGTTGGCCAGTAATTATGGTAATATACAACCTTCCTCCCTGATTGTGTATGAAAAGAAAATTCATAATGTTAACATTATTGATCTCAGGACCGAAACACCCTGGTGTTGATATTGATGTATATTTGCAGCCTTTGATAAATGATTTAAAGACGTTGTGGAATGATGGTGTAAATGTTTATGATACACATAAATAGGAACACTTTAACTTGAAGGAGGTCCTTTAATGGAAAATTAATGATTTTCCTACCTATGGAAACTTATCAAGACATGAAACAAAGGGTTACAAAGGATGCCCTATATGTAGTGATGGAACTTCTGCAACATATCTTGTTCACGGAAGAAAGATTACTTATAGAAGACATAGAAGATTTTTTCCATCTGGACACAAGTTTAGATACCAAAAGAAACCGTTCGATGGTGTAGAAGATCATGATCATGCAACCTGACCTTTGTGAGGTGTTGAGATATTAAGGCAATTGAATGGTATGACATTCAAATGATATGGAAAGATGAAAAAAACTCACTAAGTTAGGGAAACAAAAGAGGTCAACTAATGAAATGGTTGAAAATGAAAAAAGAGTTTGAACCGACATACCATGGTTGTTGGAATAAAAAAATCAATATTTTGGGAATTACCTTATTGGAAAGACCTACACATTCATCACATCTTTGAATTCATGCACATTGAGAAAAATCTATTTGAAAGCGTGATTGGTACTTTACTTAATATACATGGAAAAACAAAGGATGTAATTAAAGCAAGACTGGATTTAAAGAAACTAGGCATACGACCTGAATTGGAACCAAGGGTGGAAAATGATAAAAATTGAACATACTTACCACCAGCATCATATACAATGTCAACAAAAGGGAAGGATATGTTTTGTAAATGTTTGGAGGGTGTGAAAGTTCCTAATGGTTACTCATCCAACTTAATAAATTTTGTGTCTATCACCGATAAGAAACTTTATGGATTGAAATCACATGATTGTTATATCTTAATGTAACAGTTATTACCAGTTGCTATTAGATCAATTCTTCCAAAACATGTTTGATTATCAATAATTTGGCTTTGTTCATTCTTCAATACAATATGAAAGAAATCTATATCAATTGGCAAGTTAAATTCTTTACAAAAAGATGTTGAGATTTTGTGTCTAATTGAAAAATATTTTCCTCCTTCTTTCTTCGATATAATGATTCACTTATGTGTTCATTTAGTTCGATAGGTTCAATTATGTGGTCCTACTTACTTAAGGTAGATGTATCCTTTTGAGAGATATATGCAAGTCCTTAAAGGATATGTAAATAATAGAAATCGACCTAAAGGATGCATGGTGGAACGCTACATTGCTGAAGAGGCTATTGAGTTTTGTTCTGAATATTTTAGTGCTTGCACTAAAATTGGGAATCATACACACTAGTTTTTCTTAGAACGTCACATGATCCAAGTAGGTAACCCTACGCTCGGTGGAAGTAAGAAATTATTTATTGATCGCACTTGATGGGAAAAAGCACCCCAAATCATTTTAGTAAATAATAATGAGGCACAACCTTATATAGAGTAAGTGATGTTCAACCTTTCCATTTATGCAAAAATTATTTTTTATTTAACTATTAATGATGATATATACTTCATATATATTTAATAACATTACAGGATGTATTTAAACTTATTGAAGATCGATCCTCGTTATAAAAAAGATAGGAGAAAAATGGTTGTATGATGAACATAAACGAGAACTTATTAATTGGTTTCATAGCCATGTAAGTGTCACAAACAAAAATTCATGCATGTATGTTCCTACATCTATTTAATGTTTTAAAACTATGCTCTAAACATATTTCATGTTTTTGTATACATAGATTCAAGATGAACTCAAGAAAACCAATCATAAAATATCAGAAAGTTTACAATGGCTTGCACATGGGCCAAAATTCGATGTCAAATCATTTTATAGTTTCACAAAAAATGGATCAAGGTTTACGACTCAAGCTAGGGACAAAGTCCGAGTAAACCAAAATAGTGGTGTGAAGATGGTTGCACAAACTATGCAATTTACCAGTTCAAAAGATGTTAATTCTATAGTTTCTGATAGAACATATTATGGTATAATATAAGAGATTTGGGAATTGGATTATGAGGTCTTCCATGAAACAGTTTTCTTGTGTGATTGGGTCGAAGATGTTATCAATGTTGGATATAAAATAGATGATTTTGGATTTACCCTCATAAATTTATCAAAGATAAGTCACACTGATGATCCTTTCACGTTAACACTTCATGCAAACCAAGTATTTTATGTGAGCGACCAAATTGACACAAGATGGTCTGTTGTGTTAACGCCTCCACAAAAAGAGTTTTACAATTGTGATGCTTTAGAAGATGACGACCTTATGCTCGATACATTAACCAATATTAGTAATTTTCAAATAAATTGCCTAATGTATGTGATGATCTAATTGATGATGATGATTCTTCGTCATGGGCTCAAAGTGATTGTGAAGGAATATATATATACGATCAACAACCTAATTAAACATAACATATGTTCTATATTATTATAATAACTCTTATATATATATATATATATATATATGTATGTATGTATGTATGTTCCTAAAATTGTCAATTAATTTATATTTTTTCATTGTTTGTAGATATTTCATGGATCCTCGGGTAACAGAACTTGTAGATCCAAATGATCCATTAGGATATTTGAAAAGAAGAGATTGGGAGAATATACCCGATGCTCCATTTAACCCAGATGATAGAATACCTATTCTATTTGATGCTACTGGTAATCCAATAGGTGAAAATGGCCAACAATTGAAATCCTTTATTGATCGACTTACAAAGTCCAGTATACCAATCAATATAAATGATTTGTCTCAGGTTGACGATGCAAAAAAGTTCAAAATATGGATAACCATTTGTATAATTCTCTTATATTTTATAATCAATTACATATATTATATCTAATCTTTTGTACTGCTATTTTACAAAACCGTTACAAAGTCGATAACAGTTGGAAACTTAAGTGTTATAAGATTGCAAATAAGGCGTGAAAGGAATACAAGACTTTCAGATTGGCAAGAATTATGTGTTTTCATATTTGGAACCACTTGATGAGGTAGAGCTCTACAAAATCCTTGAAGGATACCCATGGATTACACCTCAAGTTTGGAAAAAAAAATTGGATTATAGACGTTCAGATGAATTTCAAATTATTAGAAAAGAACATCAGAATATACAAATGCACAACATTATTCCTAACCGTTCTGGGAGGTCTTCAAATCTTGAAGTTAGATATAAAATGGTATTATTAATTTGTATTAATTTATAAATATTTTTATATTTATTTTCCTCAATTTAATTTCATGTCATTGTTAATAAATTTTTCATAATTTATGTAGGAAGCTTGGGTAGACCTGTTACCCGAACTAAATTGTACATAAAAACAAAGACTCCCAAAACGAAGAATTCAAGACCGATGACTAAGCGTGGAGAAGAACAACTAAATAAGTTGGTTAGTAATTTCGGTTGATAAAAAGTCTTAATGATTTTTAATAATTGATGTAATAATGAATTATATGTTTGTATGCTTTATTATTTGTAGAGAGCTGTTAAAGAACAAATATCTAGGGGTGAAATAATCAAAGAGCTTGGGAGAGATGCTCTATATCATGCATTCGGGCGCGACCATTTTGGTCGTGTTAGGGGAGGTAGCCAATATGATGGTTATATGGAGTATTTTAACATTCCAAAACAAAAGCCTCAGACGGTCAGTATGTACACTAAAATTAAAGAAGAACTCAACTCCTTTAAAGCCTTAATGTTAAGTGAGATTACCACTCTAAAAGAATATCAATCACAACACATGTCAGGCATGACATCATTCTACAACCAGGGCATGCCATATTAGTCAGGCATGTAACCATCTATGCCAGGCATGCCACCATCCATGATAGGTAGGCAACCATCCATGTCAGCCATGCCACCCACGCAATCTTATTGCACTCAAACTACATCCAGTATGGGATATAGTCATCCTATTGGTCCTTCATATATGCCAGGAATGCATATGCAATCAAGTAATGGTTCATTTTCTCTAATGAAATCTGTGCATTCTTACTATCAATCAAACCACGATGAACGTTTTGGTGAGAATGTACATCCAATAGCTACCCCACATGGGAGTCCTCCTCTATTTGATGAATCATATGTAGTAAGATTTTAATTTCTAGTGTATATAATCTATTATTTTAATTTCTTATTATATGTTTTATTTTTTATATATAACACTTCAAATTTTCTACAGAATATGAAATGTTTGTTGAAACATCATTCGTCAACGGACTTTGTTGCTATTGGAACGGTACAACAATTGAGCGATGATCGAATGATTCATAATCAATATTTGCCTAATCATTGGAAAATAGTAATTGATCAATCATTGCTTCATGATTGTCCACTACCTGTGCCTTCTGATGCTACCACAATCCAAGAGGCGGTTGGATGGCTTGGCCGTCGATTCAAGTTGTTCTAAATTTTGATGTGGTACTATTTTTTAACTTAAAAGATAACACTTGTTTACTACTATTATTTTATTATATCTTTTATTGTTACTAACATACATAATGTGTTTTTTTAGTCTATTATACCAGAACTCTTAAATGCAGCACATTTAAGAAATACAAAGCAAGTATCTCGTGCTAAATCTATATCTAGTGACCAATCATCGTGCACGAATTCATTCAAGAAGAAGCCTTGGAAAAAGTATAGTTATAATTATGTTTTAAAATTCCATAGAAATCTTGGCACTTTGATGACTATTGTTGGGAGGGCATCTAGCATAAATGATGGATGGATTGTGTCACTTCCTATAGAAATTTCTGGTGTAAACCTCAACCAAACTTATATATCAATCGAATGCATATTGCAACTATTTGAATATCAAATGATCAATTTAAGTATAATTCAAGTGTGGACAAGGTGAGTCCTCAATCTATTTATTTTTCTTTCATTTATGTAGAACATATATAATTATATTTATATTATCTAATTATATATATATATATATATATATATATATTTTATATAGGGCGTGATATTATCGACTTCAACATAATCACTCATCACATTTAGCAATGTTCTATGATTCTTCACATGTCAATCAATATTAA
This sequence comes from Hippophae rhamnoides, assembly GCA_033030585.1. NCBI lineage: Eukaryota > Viridiplantae > Streptophyta > Magnoliopsida > Rosales > Elaeagnaceae > Hippophae > Hippophae rhamnoides. The sequence continues at coordinate 32,526,958 of CM065433.1, forward strand.
GAGAAGAATGTTAGCATCAGAGCTAAACAATTATATGATAGGACATTAACACTTAACAGAAATCAAAAGTTGATAATCCCTTGGCCATTAAGGTTTGAACAAGGCCAAGATCATTGGATGTTGGTAATCATTAATCTGTTCAATAATCATGCTTGGTATTATGACTCAACTTTCATAGAATTGAGTAAAGATACAAAATCAGTTGCTGAAATGTAAGAGTTATAGCTAGATATTAGTTTCTTCTATTATTTTTTGTAATATTTAATAAAAACTAACCGTTTTAAACCTTGATAGGGCATGGAAGTTGTGGAACAATTTTAGGGGCATTACCCTTAAAAAATCTCATAAGCTTATATGGACAAAAGTTATGATATGTACAAGCATTAATTTTATTAATTTAACCATTGAATAATAAAGATGTTCGAATATGGAAAATCATGTACACTTGTTTTTGTAGGTTCCACAACAAAATAATGGAGTCATGTGTGGTTATTATGTCATGAAGTTTATGAGCGAAATCATCACAAATATCAAAATTCAAAT